>OZ035825.1:15975204-17254944 GCA_964034765.1 Knipowitschia caucasica | reverse complement strand
TGAGATTGGCTTTATGAAAAGTTAAAGATTCTTGAGCTGAATAATTGTAATTTTCTTAATTGTTTTGGTGAAATAACAAATATTATTGCATTGAGGGGTGAGTGACTATGAAGTTTTTCCCTGATATTTTCTTTTTTAATTTGACAAGGGCTGTAACAAGTTACTCATTAATAGCAACTAATTGATTATTAATTAGTTGGCCATAATTATTAGTGGACCATGTACAGCGGTCCAGAGGTGGGCCATTTACAGTGGTGTGCAGTACAACTTCAACAGTTGTAATTGACATGAATTGAACAAAAGCTAAACCTGAGCATTATTGCATTTGCCCGTGACCGATTTGGATTTGCTCAAACCTTGATTTGGTCAGATCTTATCTGGATTTGGTCAATTCAATTGATACACGTTGCTATAATTCCATTATGTTAACTTTTTTATCCAACCTCCCCACTCTATCAAATACAATATGCAACAGCCAACAGCCTGCTGGGTCAAAATCCATGTTTGGTAAAACCCACATGTGAGGAGTCCACATTCCCTCACTATGATTCTTTCATGCTTTGTCCCGTAAGGGTCTGCTGTAATCGACATTAGCGAGCAGTGGTAATGTGACAAGCCACACGGAGAGGAAGCTATCTGGAGAATGCCTGATGATGAACTTTGCTGCCAATGCCAACTTCCCCGAAGCCATGACAGCCCCAGACATACTTGTTCTATTGATAACATCATCTTTTACCATATAAAGAGCTGACACAACAATGGGGAGAGGTGGTGTCGTAATCACTGTTAGTTTGGTCGTGACTTTTCTTTTCTCTTACAGAATTACAATTGTAAGCTTCATCCATCCAAGTCCATCGTACGAGCCTGGACTGCGCACCTCCAAGCCGGGACGAGCAGAGGGGAGGTTGACTGCACTACCATGAACGTCACCTCGCTGTTTTCCTTCACCAGCCCGGCAGTCAAGCGGCTGCTTGGCTGGAAGCAGGGGGACGAGGAGGAGAAATGGGCAGAGAAGGCAGTGGATGCCTTGGTGAAGAAGCTCAAGAAGAAGAAGGGAGCCATGGAGGAGCTGGAGAGGGCCCTGAGCTGCCCGGGACAGCCCAGCAACTGCGTGACCATTCCACGCTCGCTGGACGGAAGGCTGCAGGTGTCGCACAGGAAGGGGCTGCCCCACGTGATCTACTGCCGTGTGTGGCGCTGGCCCGACCTGCAGTCCCACCACGAGCTCAAGGCCCTGGAGTGCTGCGAGTACCCTTTCGGATCCA
The DNA here is from genome assembly GCA_964034765.1 of Knipowitschia caucasica. Lineage (NCBI taxonomy): Eukaryota > Metazoa > Chordata > Actinopteri > Gobiiformes > Gobiidae > Knipowitschia > Knipowitschia caucasica. The sequence continues at coordinate 17,253,679 of OZ035825.1, read as the reverse complement.
AGCAGAAGGACGTGTGCATCAATCCGTACCATTACAAGAGAGTGGACAGCCCAGGTAAGAAGCAGAACAATCGAGATTGACAGTCTTTTGGTTTCCATTTTCTTTTATCGATGTTTTTTTTAAAGGGGTCGTATAAAATATTTTAATGTTTTCATAAATTACATTGACATAATTTATATGCGACCCCAGATAATAGGTTGACATGTACAAATCAAATTTGACCTTTTCTCTCAACAGTTTGAAGTGGAGTTATTCTTAATCAAAAATACAATGTACACTGATATTAAATATGGCCACTAAAACTGGTTTGGTGTTAATGCTAGATTTGTCGGTTTAGGGGTTATCACAAAATGCCTGGATGGATATTAATGGAATAGGCTCATATTAAAAAGGAGATGAAAATGGAACCTTAACCCTAACACCAAGATATCTAGTCTTTCATATGAGACTCATATTTTTTTATCCTTGGTAGGGGTGTAACAATACGTTTTTAGAACAATACGATCCGTATCGATATGAGAGCAAATGATTTCAATGAAAATTATATCTTAATTTTTTTAAACGATACAATTCGATACGATACAGTAGATTTTGAACGATATATTGATACAGTAATATTGGCTTTTTCTGTAAATTTACTTTTTTCAGTAATTCGAACTTAGTGCTGAACGAGAATTACAACTTTTTTTTTTTTTTACAAATTTAACAAAAAACTATTTTGCCCAAGAGCTAACTTATAAATAACTCGCATGAATGAAACATAATAAAACAGATGTATAACAATGCAGTGCTTAACAAATGTTTACAGCACCACCTAAGTGTTTAAAATTGAATAATAAATATTTTTCAATTCTATAGTGGTTAAATAAGAATAAATCTGAAGCTGGATTTGATGGAAATAAGTCCAGACTTCACAAGGACTATTTCGTTATTCCAATTGATTCTTTTCTTAATATTAAATAAAAATGATACTGTTAATTTGAAGTTCTTGATATAGTATTACTAAGTTCTTTATGTTGTCATGACAGGTGGCCCAAAACTTTTGTTGAGCAGAGAGCACTGTACATTCTAGTGCTACGTATTAAAGCCTTTAGCTCGTATAGAACTTTGAAAATAGCAGCAACACTTTTTTGGTCTCCGCTCTTGCACCGCAGTCACTGTTTTTGGATGCTGAAGAGAAGCGTAGCGAGAACAGTAGCTCTACAGAGCCAATCGAGCTTGTGACGTAAATTTACAGCGATTAAAACGATGTAGTGTCGATGTGCGTCTAGGATCGAGGCCAAATAGCTGAGCACCGATCGATGTAGCTGGATCGCAGGCGAGACACATCGATATATTGATTAAATAGATGTATCGTTACACCCCTTGGTTATTTTTGTGTATTTACCTTTATAACATTATTTCTTCTAGTATATTGAACATATTATTATTTGTTATGTTATATTATTTAGAATACGAGTTTGGATGTTATTTTTGGTAGGTTTTCAGAACAAAATGTGTTATGCAGAGATTTAAATCAAACTGATCCAAAGATTTTGATTTCATTGTTTGAGTAACCAAAATGCTTTCCTGAGAAATATAGCTTTAAAAAGAGCTGTAACATGTGATGGTTGGATGTTGGCTGGATTGGAGGAGGGTCAGGCCAAATGGAGATATTTTGCCGTAAAAACATCTCCCTAGCCCATCTGTCCAAATACTAATTTTTAAAATGTCTTTACATGATGACGAATGCTAAGACTGCAATCTCACATATAGAGCCATTTTCTGCCTCTCAAAACAAAAGTGTTGCCTCTATCTTTGTTTTGGGAATTTCTCCTGTCAATTATGGTATTTGACAACTTTTTTTGTTTTGTTTTACTTATTATCTCTAAACAACCCTCTGCTTTTACCCACATTATGAAATCAAGCTTTCTTTTTTAAATCTCTAAATTGAAAAACTGACTTTTCTCACTGAAGACGATGGAAAAGTTGGGGGGATGGCCCTAGAGTAGTTATGGAAAAGTCATGAAGGAAAGTAAGAATCTGCACAAAGCCTGTCAATATAAGTAATATCTTGCTTATTCAGAAGTGGTCAGCGAGAGAGGTTAAAACATCATCAAGTGTCCATGTACTGTAAAAGATTATGCACAAATCTGTAGCTTGAAATGTCCTCATTTCTATTGAGAAAGGACACGTCCATTCCCCTTTAGCTGCATTATGTGTGTCTGAAAGTGGCTCTACATTAGCCTTTTATTGAGTATGTTTTTACATGTGTAATCTAATAGAGCTAAGACAGACTGGACTTCTAAGTATTGAGGCTACATTAACAATTTGAATACATTTGAAATAGAACTTGCTAGATGGAGCTACTACATCCAAATAGTTTATTTAGGGTCAGTGCAGTGTGTCCAAATCGGAAAATGAATGCAATGCCTCTCACCAAAGTCATTACTTTAAAGAAGAGATATTGTGCATAATTATAGGCCATGGCAAATAATGAGATTTGTAATTTCATGTCTTTTCATCTGTAACTACTTTTTTCCAAATTCAATTATTACTGGCTGCAAACAGATGGATGTAATTCCACCCGAAAATTTTTTTTTTTACGTATGCCTTTTTGTTTTAAAATGCAGAAAACCGCTCAGAATGTGATGTCATAGTGGTACAATGACATCATACTATTACTGGACTGAGGCGGGGGGCTTCTAAGGGGCAGACTTACATGTTTGTGACAGAATTTCCTAATATTGGCGTGGATGGATCTAAAAACAACTTCAGTTCTGTTTTTGACAAGGAAACAATGTTGTAACATGTTATAAGCTCATAATTATCAGCAATATGTGTCTCCTTTAAAAGTTGCTAGGGACTTAAAAGGGATCTATTTTCATTTTGTTGGTATATTGTGGTCTTTTTTTTGATAGATAGTTTTTTATCAATAACTGGATCTATGGTCCGACCGGGTCCGACCAGGTCTGAACCGTCTCGACCTGGTTTGCGGATGCGGTCAGTTTGAGCTCGATGGTGCCACCTGAGTAAGTGCAAATAAGTGTTAGCGAAGATAGCGCTAGGGATGAAGGAATGGATATCACGGACATCGTAGTGCAGTGAAAAGTTAAGAAGTGTAAAAGTGACTACCGTGAAATGAAAGATCCCAGCCGTAAAAGTGGACAGAACCAAAAAGTCTGGAGGTGGTTTGACAACATGGATTATTTTTACGGACATCAGCTAACACGCTAACACCAGCTAACACCGAGAGAGAGGCCTCAACTCTATGTTGAGTTTGAGAGAAATGGTGAGTTTCTTCAGAATAAGACCATATATGTTTGCATTTGATTGAACATGTGTCTGTGGTTCTAAAGTCTAAAACATGATAGTATGTGTCATATCTATATCTTTTACGAAACGTAGTTAGAGTGAAACATGGATTCATGGTTTAATGACAGTGTTTTCTGCTGAATACTGGGTTGAAACTTTTAGTTGGAGCTTGATAGAATCTAATAGATCCATGGATAGAACTAATTTCGGGTGCATCATGGACCTGGCGCTGGTGTCTTCTCTCAGTTTGTTTGGACGTCGCCTTCTCTGAATAAGTCAAAGGTCGTAGGGACTGCTGTTTACACTCCTCTTTCGGTAACTTTCATTGCTGCATCCCGGGGGCATGCAAAATACACCCATTTTACCTTTTTTCTCTACAGTCTTATTTGTGTCGCAGCAGAACCACAGTCGTAAACACTAAAGCCGCGTTCAGACCGCAAGCGCCCAAACGCTGAAGCCCCGCTCACCAGACGCGCATTCTCTAGTTTTCAGACGCAGGGGTCTTCACACAGCTTGGCAGGGTGTCTGTGTTCAGAGACCTTGCACGGACTTTATGGAACAGCAGTATGTATTCACGGAGGTGCGCAATAAGTTTATTTTATTATTAAACGGTACTTCCGCATCGGCGAACACACTCAAAGCAGTTGCATATAGTCACGGGAGCATGACAACGCATATATTCACAAGCACAGAGTCCCCCATTGTCAACCCTGGTTTAGTCCTGGTTTAGTCCTGATGTAGCTCCTGTTTTGGCTGTTAACAGTATGTTCAGTCTGCTCGCTCAGTCCGCTAATGTCCCCGTGACCTGTTTGCGGCTCTCTGATTGGTCGCTGCACGAACGTCCCGAGGAAAGGTTGAGCAAAGTTTATCTCCTGTGGGCGTCGATTTTCCGCTCCTACTCTGCCCCTTTGACTTTCCCGCACAGTCCGTGCATCTCTACTGCGCGGTCCGTGCGTACGTGCCGAGAGGTCCATGCGTTTTGACGCTCGAACGCGCGTCACCATTGACTTTGCATTGAAAGCATGATCCGGTCTGAACGCGGCTTAAAGCGAGAGCTTCGACCCCTACAACTACGTCATCGATGTTCTGACCAATCAGAGGCGTTCATATTGAAAACATATTTTACTGATTTAACTCTATGGTACAATTTTACAAAAAGCTCTCCATTCAAAAAGTATTGCCTAAAAAAAGTCTTGTTTGTGACTTTAAATTCCACATAAAAGATTTCAACCAGCAATTAACCAAGATAAAATTACTTGCGTCTGTGCTATGTGCTGGATAAACTTGCCCTGAAAATATTTTGGTCTTGTGCAAAACATCTGCACATTTTTTATTTTTCGTAGAATTGATTTAAGAATTTGGCCTCCTGAATTCTAGGAAAAATATGTATCATCTACAGTCGGCATAGACAAAATAAATCAGACTGCATTTGGCCTCTCACTAACCAGAAAACACAGGTCAGCTGACAAGATAGCAGCAGCTGTCTGCAGTGTGTGCGCTGCAGGAAATTCCATCTCTCCGAGAAAGAGGGCTTTGTTTGGGGCCATGCGTTGTGGGCCTGGCCGTTTGAAAACTCCTCTGCACGCTCCACTGGGGAGGGTCCAAACCACAAATTCAGTGGTTACGATTAGCAAATCATACGGGCGGCCAATTTTTGTTTGTTGCCATTTGCAGTAAAACCACATTGGACTACATTTGCAATTACAGTGTGCACAAGACGGGTACATTAAAAAACAAACTAAAAAGTGCAGGAACAAACTAAAAAAATAAAGAAATGTATTGTATGTGTTGTATTTTTCTATGAAGAGTTGTAAAAATTGTATTGTAAAAAAAAAAAGTAGTTTTTTGGAAGAGCCAAATTAGTGCAATGAAATGGTTTCACCTCTTTTTTCAGCAAATCCTCTAAAATTTACAGAACATTTTTTGAAGTCTCACTTTTTTCAGCACATTTTCATAACGCATATATCTGTTTTTGTAAATGAGCTCATACAGTATTTAGACAAACAAGCAAAATGTAGTCAGAAGTAGAGATTACATGGCGATGTGGGGGGAGTGCAAAAAGGCACGTGGCCAGAATACTTACATGTAAACACAATGTAAATGTAAACACTGAGTATTATTGTGAATCTTTCGATTCATTGATTTAGTTGATTCGATCCTGAAAGCAGCATTTTTTTTTTTTTTTATACATTTGATCAAAACAAAGTCCAATTGATTCATTGGAAAACACCTTGGGTTGTTTGATTAAAAATACTTTGTAAACATGTTTTGATTTTGCAGTCATTAAACCTCATCATAAAACCTCTAGCATGTTTAAGTCTATGTAATAAACAATTAATCGACAATCCAATTATTGGAATAGTTGTTGCTTAGTTGTGATTAATCACTTTATTTGTTACAGCCTTAAGTGAAACCAAATTAGTTATAAATGACGGTAGAATACAATATTCTGTACGTTATTGCTGACATCAGTTTGTTAGTTTTAGTGGAACATCCTCTGCTGCTTCTTTGTTCTCAGTTGACTTCATGTCACTCTGCATATGTTGAATAAAGCACAGTCAAATCAATGGCATATACTCAGGTGGTCATGCTCGTCCCATAGACGTCCTTTACATTAGCAGCGCTGATTCTGACCAATCACAGCTGACTGGACGACAGCGCTCGCACACGTTGCTCTCTTCCTCATGTACAGTGGGACATGTGAGCGTTCTGACCAATCAGAGCACCGCTGATCAGAGTGTGGCTTGAGCGGTACAAAAGCAAGGAAGTGTGGATTTATAAAAAAAACTATCGATTTCAAAAGAAAAAGAAAAACAAGATGACAAAGATCCCATCTGTGAAAGCTGCGGGTTCCCTGTCATTTGAGGAGCTGTTTTAGTTAACATTTGAAGTCTATGGGGAAAATCTCCTGTACAGCCCATGTGGATTTAAGCTGCTGTGCTGGCCCACCCATCCATTTAGAGACGGGTTTAAGCAGCAACACCCTATCCAGATAGTATAATACAACTATGAGTAGCTCTCAATCCCCCTGCGTTTTGAGCATGATGTCACTCCTGCAGTGAAAGTCAGAGAGTGTTTGCAAAGGTGTGTGCGGAAATAACGTCCATTTATTTTGAGAACGCATACAATGTGCTATTGTGACAGTTTCAGAATAATTTGATAAAATACTCGGTACTATCACTGTTTGCATTGAGCCCATTCCCATATGAATGTAGTGTTAAAAGTGTATAATGATGATGGGATTACTTGGGCAAATAGAATTAAACTTAAAAATATTGGAGAATTGGTCAGAAATTATTGCCATCAGATATTTTGTGAGGAGGGTTGAGCCCATCCCCAGCTGTGCACAGGAAGCGCTCAGCCAGTGCACACAATGGGAGGAAGGAGCGGCTGCCTGCCTCGCACACTTTACTTTCAGTGGAAGGAGAGTAAAGCTGAGCTCTCTCCATTCCACCTGTGTAGGAAGCAGGGGTCGACCGATAAGGTTTTTTTAAGGCCGATAACGTTACTGAAAATTGGTAGTCAAGGAGGTCAATAACTCATAGAGAGCTTATCTTTGTTTAAATGTCTGATGCATATATTTATTCAGCAAACAAAGAGACAAAAATAACTTGTGTGCAATATGATTTTATCTAAATGAAACTAATCAGACATGTTGTTTAGGCAGATCTATAGTCGGTAGGACTGTTATATCATGTTGTGTTGAACAGGAGACTAAATGATTGTGTTCGCTGAGTTGCAGTCATTGTTGTTGGGATCAGTATACTGAGCTGGACTAATAATTTGAAAAGCAATTTTTTTCCTGTCAATACACAGGGTTAACAAGTGAATTAATTAATCATAACATGATTAAATTCTATTCAGATTTATTTTACAATATGCTTTGTAGTTGAAGTAGTTATCATTGACGTGCTGTTAAACACCTCTTCTCCTGTTGCCTCTGTCGTGCTCTGTATGAAGCCGATCTAACACTCACAAGCAGCAGCAGATCCAGGAGCTCAAAAAGGTTCTCGAAAATCATGATTGAATCTTGAAGTCAGATTCAGTTTGTTAGCCATTTGCATTAAAATCACATTGGAATACAGTATGTGTGCATAAATCCACCAGACAGTGCATAATCTGTCATGATATGCACTTTGCAGCCCCTCCCATCTCTCTCACTGTCCAAAATAAATTAAATAAATTGCAGGTTCACAGAGTACCTGCCACCTACTCCCGGCTCGTCTTTAGTTTCAGCCTACGCTTTTTTTATCTGTGCTGTATATAGAGGCACAAATCTAGACTATATCAAGCGTTGTGTGCACGGCTTCCAACGGGGCTGCAAGAAATATCAAAAACACAGTTTGAAAATGACATTGTAAGACTGCATTTTTGTTGTTGGAAAACCACCAAATATCTTGTTGTATTTCCTTAATCCATGGATTATCCTACTTTTCACCAAAGTACTCTCAAAAATGCACGGAATCAACTCTGCATTATAAAGCAGTAATACGTGGAAGTGTTATTTTATACATACCATAATAATCAGCAATAAAAACAAGGATTAAAATGCATGTAAAAACCGATCAAAAAGGCAATACAGATACAGATCAGCATTTATACTAGTTTGGCCTTATTAAAATGGGAGTTTAAAAACGGATAAATGGTACCAATTAGGATCCGACTTAGGGCTGGGCGATATGGCAAAAAAAAAAAATCTCAGATTTTTTCACACCAAATCCGATTTTCGATTTTAATCGATTTATTTTTTTCTATTTAAAAACAAACTACAACTGACAAAGAAATAGATTTTCCTTTATGCAGTTTAATCTAAATCCCCATGGAGCATAAGTGTAACAGGAATTAAGCCTTAAAACATGCTTGTAAACAAGATGGCTCTGCCATTGTAAACAGTGAAAATGTAGCTTAACAGTTTTATAATAACTTCACTTACAATGACACTATGCACCTTCAAAATAACTTAAATCACACAAACAAGGCCCATCGCAAATATATCAATCCTATTAAACACATGCATTATTTACATGAAATATCACATTTTTAAAACTGATTACTCAAAATAGAAATGTTGTAACAGACAGTCTTTTCCAAAAGCCTCCTCGGGTTTTCATGCTTGTTCTTTCAACTGTGCCTGAGTAACTGTGCTGTAGTACAACGCTCGGTCCAGCTGGTGGCGCTAATACTAACTTCAGTGACTCCCGCATTGTGCGAGCTTCCTGTTTACATTCTGATGCTGTAGCTAACAGCTACTGTAGCAGCTACTGTAGCTAACAGCTACTGTAGCAGCTACTGTAGCTAACAGCTACTGTAGCAGCTACTGTAGCAGCTACTGTAGCAGCTACTGTAGCTAACAGCTACTGTAGCAGCTACTGTAGCTAACAGACAGCGGGGAACACGTTGTTTGTATCAGAGCAATGAGAGCAATGTGTGAGACGTGTCTTTCCCCAAAGTGCAGCGGCTCAGTGGGACACGAGTGTGTGCGCGCCACGGACACGGGAGTGCGCTTTGGAATAACGAGCGTGAGAGAGCGTGAAAGATGTGGCGTACGAACATGGCGTACGAACATAGCGACCGGAGCCTGCGTGCGTGTGTGTGTGTGTTCTGGCGATTAAATAAAGTCTGACTCTTGAACGTTTGAAGTGTTATTGCAACAGCACCAACTGTGAGAGCGAGCATCAGGCCAGAGGGAGACTGTTAGCATTAGGTTAGCTTCAAAATGACTGCTCAACACCATAGACCCGCGGTTAGCGCGTTAGCGCTGTAGTTCTGCGCTGGAGAAAATAAAAATCGAATTTTTAAAAAAAGAAATCGCCCTAAACGTAAAACTCGAATTAATGATTAAAATCGATTAATCGCCCAGCCCTAATCCGACTGTTCCAGATGTTTGCTGAACCTGGAATGCTAAAATAAGGGATGTTAAAGTTCTGACTCTTGGCACCAGCAGGTCAGTCTCTGTGCAAGCTGGTGCAGAGACCTGAGACCAGGACTAATGTGATCATACTTCCTGGCTCTAGTCAGGAAGTAAATTAAACTGACTTTTACAATGAGACACAGCATAACTATTGGTGGAACTGAAGCTGGCTGGATGACAATGTGGATGTACCCCAATGGCTAACTTTGCGTTAGCAAGGAAGAATATACACCCCTGCTTCAAACAATTTAAACATGAATCAAATTGCTTTTTGTTGTCATGATAACTACAACTAAATAGACAGAGGCAGTCTGTCTATTGGCATTTGACGTGTGGGTCAAATGCAAAAGACAAATTTCCCTCTGAGGACAATTAAGTATGGAAGAGAGCAGACAAAAGCAGAGTCATAATTTCCATAGCTGTGAATACCTTTTGAATATCTCAGCCCCCGTCAGGGCCGCTGAGATAATACTTGCCTCGTTTGTGACTGGTGAAAAATGCTCTAACATCTGCACACTTTATGAGGAATGTGCAAATGCTAATATTTGTATGATTTGAATTTAGTAAGAAAGAAAATATGATAAAGTATTGTCAGATTCAGATCAGAGGTTTATTGAAGAAAAAAGATCGGTAACTACCACAAAATTCTGAATACAATCTAAGTGAAAGTTTTTTAGATTTATTTTCTGTTGGAAACGAACCGGAGCTTTTTGACAGAAGAGGCAGAGTTACTTGTTAGTGCCAGAAGTTTGTGATATTGGAGTAGATAGATCTAAAAACAACTCCAGGTCTGTGACTGATGAGGTATAATGTTGTATCATGTTTTAAAGCTAAAATATAAGATTTAGCATTTCTCTAGTATTACTCTAAATAATTATGGGACCAACTAAAATAGTCTTTTATGTTTGACACCCCTGCCCTAATACGTATCTTTGTGTGTCCAGTGCTGCCCCCGGTGTTGGTGCCGCGTAACAGCGAGTTCAACGCCAAGCACACCATGCTGCCCCGCTTCCGCAACCCTCTTCAGCAAAACGAGCCGCACATGCCGCAGAACGCCACTTTCCCAGAATCCTTTGCTCAGACCAACCCGCTGCCGTTTCCCCAGTCGCCCGGCAACAGCTTCCCAAACTCACCGGGGAGCGGCAGCAGCAGCAACACCTTCCCTCACTCACCGTCCAGCTCAGACCCGGGAAGCCCATTCCAGATGCCAGGTCAGACTGTCCATACCAATTTTAAAATTTAATTTTTTGTTCTTTGTTTATTTATTATAATGAATATGTGACATTATAATATTATAGTAGTATATAGTATATTACTTTTATTTCCTGATTAATATGCATGTATGTATGTATGTTATGTTTTTATTTATTTGTTTGAATCTGGGTCGAATGATGAAATGAATGTGCCTGCAAACAGCTTTGTCATAAATATACTGTTATTAGCCCAAACTCTGAACCTCACCTATTGTCCCATGGTCATTTAATGTAATTATTTTGTTGAAAGCATTTTAACATGATAGAGGTTTGATATCAGGGCTACAATAATTAGTAACGACAAATGAATAGTTGTCACTGGTTTAACGCATCATAAAATAAAACATGAATATGATATTGTTTGGTGGCACAGTATTTTTTTATTTATTTTACAACAAGATCCAGGTTTCCCAATTACATAGACCATAATTATATTATAAAAAATGCTTATAATGCATACATTTACTTCAGATACAAAATAGTAAGACTTTTACGGTGTTTTAGTGTCGTCTGCGGTGCCCATTAATCAAATAAGTAACGGTCGTCTTATTTTACGACTAAAACAACAATATGACCCCCGCTTAAAGGTCAAACCCTTTGATCTTGTCACGTAACGACAAACCTTTTGCCTTTTATGCTATGTGTCCTGCATTTAAAACTACTTCTATTGTTTGACTGTATATTGTCCTTTCTGGTGTTCCTTTGACCCACAGAGACCCCCCCTCCTGCCTACATGCCCCCTGAGGAGCAGATGACTCAGGATTGCCCCCAGCCCATGGACACAACCCTCCTGGTCCCTGCTTTGCCTCTGGAGACGAGCAACCGCACTACAGGTAACCACACCAGTCTTTTCTTTAAATGTGATTATTTTGTATTAATATCCGGTTTTTAGGGGTATATAGAGCTAAAGAGTTACTATTTTGGAATATATCAAGTTTAAGGGTCATAAGGCTCATTCCCAATGCACTAAATCACCGGAATTTCTTCCAAAAATCCCAGGGTTCCCTTTCCTTCCACAGTGAGAGATACATGCGGGTGTGGTGAAACTTTGAAGTTGCTTGGTATAGGTCAGGTGAAGGTTTATAAAAGTACACACAAGGGACAATAATCACAAAAAGTTGTAAAACAAGAGTGAAGCTTGAAGCATGAAATGTCACTGCCCTTACCTTTTACAAAGATGTTCTTGTGAAAATGTATATCTTGGAAAGGTTTGGGCCTGTGTGTTGTTTTATACCTCATGCTATTGTATTGGGTGAAAGTTCTGCTGTATTTGTGTTGTTCTTTTTTATGTTTCAATGGCGGAGATAGACGAGACTGTCCAATAATATTTAGCCAATTGTTTTTAACAATTTGCCTGATGAAGGTCTCAGGAACATTAACGTAACATTTTCCAATAAAAATCTTTTTTTCCGGGACAGTGTGTGTTAACTATTATTTTTTCCATGTGAAGCGGGACTCTTTCCTCCTCTCCTACGCACCTGTTCCAGAAGTAAAGCGTGAAGTTCTACTTCTTAAAAACATACAGTTTAAAATGAGCAGTGAAATGTAGGGTCACAGTGAATAGGCCAGTCTGAATAGGTGTGTTTCAAGTTGGGTTTGGGAGTGTGTCAGTGTCGTTGATCATGTAAATCATGTCTGAATCAACTCCACACAAACAACACGGCAAAACAATACCACAAATATTTAATCTGAAAGCTTCATCATGAGATCATGGCAATAACATTTGCTCGACTTGAACTGCAGGTGCAAGGATGTCTGGGAGGGCTGCTTGGTTTTTTGTTAAGACTTCATTTCCCCTTGTGGTTCTGGAGTCCAATTATAACAAAAAAAAAGAAGGAAGAAAAGGCTTTATAACGACTGCCGGTGAGATCCTCCCCAGATTTAAAGCTGCCATCTGTGGATGTAAACCCAGGGGAAACTCTGCAAACCTCAGCCCTTTTTATGAGTGCTATAAATGTTGAAGCTTATGTCATCTCTGCTGGTGGTGATGGCTTAAATCTCGTTAAGAATAAGATGTACTAATTTGACCCTAAAACTGTGGATCTGTTCTAAGGCTGTAATTGCAGCTTTCCGTGATTATGTGGCCTTTATTTAACACGCTAGAAAAGAATTATCGCGGGGGTGCCTAACTTTCAAACCACAGAAAGCTGACGTAATAAAATCCATGTATCTTCAATTTAATTTCCATAAATTTTAATTCTAAATCACAACAATAGTAATCTCGGAGGACTTTACAGAGTTGACGATTCGCCAACAAAGATCAGAGAATCAAACAATTCAATCCCAGAAAATGCAATGCACATAACTTCTCGCAATCAAAACAGTTCTATCACTAGTCTTCACATGTATGTATTTTGGCCTCTGTCACATCATGATGTATAAAGATTTCCACTAGGGCTGGGCCATATGGCAAAAAAGTAAAATCTCAATTTTATTTTCTGCTTTAGACGATTTCGATTTTAAATCAATTTTCAGTTTGCCCTTAAAAATATTTTTTGATCTTTCCGCTCAATAATCAAGTTTCAAAACCATTTTTATTTTGTTTCCCCAAATACGTATTGTAAAAGTCTTGCACAGACTGTGCTGATATTGAAAGTATAATTCATGTGCTGCTGGAACTCTCAGAATATCCTTCATTCAATTCCACGATTTTCACATTTTTCACAAATTCGATTTTTTCAAAAGCCGATTAATTGCCTAAATTCGATTTATTGCCCAGCTCAATTTCCACTAAGAAAACCAATTTCATTCAGACCAGCTATTACTTTTTAAATTTGGCTCCCGACCAAAATGATTTTGACACCCCTTCTTATACAGTATACCGCACTTTTAGTTAAGCCTTCCCACTCGCCGCTGTAGTGACAGTGCTGACGGGAAGATCTGCTGAGTGCTGTGTGGAAGTGGGAGTTTGGGGAGTTCTTTAGCACAAGCTGCATCCTGTTAGTGTGCACTCGGCTGCTATTGTGGAGCAGCTCTGGGAAGGTGACAGACAAAACACACCTGCTGACCAGTGCCATGTTACAGAGGAAGTTTAGGAGAAGTATGCGCGGGACAAAAGTCAGTGGGTGAGACCAGCTGGCCGACAATGTCCAGAGAGTGTGGCATGCAGCGCACAGGGCACACTATTCCATTATTCTGTTAATCACTGAGACAAAACTTTTAAGTAAGAGCGCCAATTGTGGCCAAAATTGCTAAAGTTAGACATTTCATTTTATTTAAGTACAGAGTTATTGTTCATTTATCTTGTGTTGTGTGTTCCTCATTCCCACTGTTCTATAACTGGGGATGCAACACTGAAGTTTCCCCTCTGTGGGACAAATTATGGATCTCTTAATCTGAATCTCATATTGATTCACATTTGAAGATTAGGAAGACGAATAGGTGTCATTAGAAGCAAATTTGAAAGGCATACAATTTTTGTCCGTAATAAGATTTTTTTTTTAACCAGGGGTAAGATTAGCCTGGTCGTACCACACCATAGTACAAATGACATTTCGTACTAAGGTCTGGAGGTGCTTCATTCAGCTCCGTTAACAGGTGGGAGGGGTTAACTCCTTTTGCAGAATTTAGTTTACCGTGACGTATGTAGTGCGCCCAAGTGAGTCTTTAGCATTTAGCCTAGCCATCTCCTTTGCCTCTAACAAAGCCCGTGGAGAGTAGCGCCACAATTTTTTCCAGCGATTACATTTGCTAAACATTCCTCTTGCTCCGGCTTCAATTTCTTGATAGAACCAGACCGTATTACTTTACTATCGCATTTTTCGCCATTGCCAAACTGTAACCTGCCCGTTCAACGCAAACTCTTGACATCACCCATAACTGACTACAACACTCGCCTTCCGCGCTCTCTGATTGGTCGGTCGAAATTCAAGCGATTGTAATCGCTAACACAGTGACTAGACCCAGACGTTACATGCAGTGAAATGATGATTGAGCGGAGTGTACGGATGGCTAAGGCCAGGCTAGGGGTAAGATGGGAACGTGACAAAATAAAAGGGTCAAAACCAACTCCTGAGTTTCAAAATGTGTTTACTAAAGTAGCAGCACAGCACACCAAGAGCTGTATATATTTTTACAAAGACAACTTTATGTAGTAAAGAGCAGCGGTTGCAAAATCTCTGAAGGTGAAGCTTCACTGTTGTTACACGGCTTGTTAAGCTTAAAGTATTATCCCTTGTGTTGTGTGTCTTGTGTGTAGTTTTATCCTTTTCTTCTCCCAAACCACATGTAAGCAACAGGCTATACACGCCACCTGCATGTGAAAGCCTGATGTCGTCATGCCTCAGCTCATGTAAAGCGCTCGATAATTGATAATAATGCATTATTTCTATTATTATGGTTTTAGATGTATTTCTGTCTAAATTACTGATGAATTTCTCAGAACTAGGTCCCAATGCAGTTTAATTGCAGAGTCAGTTTGACACGCAAGCCTGTGTTGCTCAGTATAATATTATGGTATTTGGACATGAGTTTGGATATGCTTTGTTACTGTTTGGATTGAACCAAAACTGGACTTAATGTAAGGAGATGTACAATGCTTACTGGACTATAATCCCCTAGTTAAGTTATTTCAACTCTGTGTTCTATATAGTGATTCAGCCAATTTTTATTTTGTTAGAGCGTCCCTCTGGCACAGCTTTATTAGATGTTGATCTCCAGACCTGGTGACGTAGCACACATTGCTTCGTCTTATGTGAACAGCCCAGATAGAGACACAGGGAAGTGCGAGAAATATTACACAGCCCATGTTTGTACAGTGTGTGAGTCGTACAGTGTCAGAGCATTTCCTTGTCTTATTATTGTTGACTGCATCAAGTTTTAACAGGAATGGGACACATGTACATTCTCAAAATGGATTGAATTGAGTGCTTTGATCATGAGTCAACAGTGCGTTAAAACATCTCATCAATAAATGATATTGTGTCTAGTTAAAACTGTTTCCTTTTTTGCTCCATCAGCTGTTGGCTGAAAGTGTTACATTACAACACAAAAACCTGCGGCTTACATTCAAGTGCGACCTGTATGTTGAAGAAAATTACTTTATCCAAAAATGTTGCTGCTGCGACTTACACACAGCTGCCCCTCATAGTTAAATATAGAAAACACATCTTCAATTCGTCGCATGGCGCCGTAAAGATGGCACCGTGGCAAGAGCTCTGGTGTGTGTCGTCTGGTGCACACTGGGGTAGTCTTGCACAGTTTTTCCAATGTGGTTTTACTGCAAATGGTAAATAAATGAATCTGAATCTGAATTACAGCACTTTCTGAACTAATAATTACATGTTGGGTTAAAATGTTTATATTAACTTTCAAATGATGTATAACATGCCATTGTAGCCCATTATCGTCCATTCTCCAAGTTCCATCCATCCATTTTCTACCCCTAATCCATTTCTGGGTCGGGGGTGGCAATCAGATATACCACCCAAGTCACATAGCACCAGCCCCCAAGTTATTAAAAATAATTGAAAATAATCTCAGGGGCCAGTTAAAATGGACTGGTTGATCTAGCCCACCGGCCTGAGTTTGACTTGTCTAAGTTTCCTTTTCAGAACTATTCAGAACTGCTGCAGGTGGATATAATAAAACTGCAGGAGAATGTATGACATTAGATGTTCCATGAGCCTGCATTTATTCATAAACGCGCTATATATGGCTTCATTATGTTTATTCAAACCCCTGTTACTGGCAACGGGGGATACTCTGGGAACACGTACGCACGGGTATGTCAGATTTATTGCCCCGAAGCTCTGGGTTTGGTGCGTTTAATGCGCCCGTGTCCGCGCGCACTGACCTGTTCCGTGTGCTTCCTGTGCAGATGTGCAGCCCGTGGCCTACGAAGAGCCCAAGCACTGGTGTTCCATAGTCTACTACGAGCTCAACAACCGAGTGGGCGAGGCGTTCCAGGCGTCCTCCACCAGCGTGCTCGTCGACGGCTTCACGGACCCCTCCAATAACCGCAACCGATTCTGCCTGGGCCTCCTGTCCAACGTCAACCGCAACTCCACCATCGAGAACACCCGCAGGCACATCGGGAAAGGTGCGGCGGTCAGAAGCCGATGGCAGACCAGACTGAATCAATCTGTGTTGTCTGTAGATGCTGGGGTTGAGAAGCGAGCGGGGGAGAGCAGAGAAAACAACATTCAGGGCTGATAGAGAATGTATTGATTTGAGGTTGACCTTGTTTTGACGCTGACTTCCGTTTTCTAAAAGGGCATTTACAGTCGTGCTTGAAAGTTTACACACCCAGGCAGAGATAACCTCATTTTTGCTATCTTTCAGTGATTAAGAATGATGAAACAAATACTTCTTTCCCAAGCCATTTATAGGTTAAGCTGGGATAATTAGAATATTGGTAATCTATTTCTGTAATTCAACTGAGAATGTGAAGCCAATATATGATATAGACTTATTACATGCAAAGTGATATATGCCAAGCCTTTCTTTGTCATAATGTTGATGGTGATGGCTTACAGTAAATTTCCAAAATATTCTGTTTTTTGATTTTTACAAACTGTGAGCCAATTATTAACATTATTACAAATAAAAGCTTGATATAGCTCACTTTGCACGCTTCACGTTGCAAGTTGAATTTCATAAGTAAATGGACCTTTTCGAAGGATATTCTCATTCCCAGAGTTTTACCTGTTGGTTACCATTTATTGAACCTACCCCTAGTCTACCTCTTTTCAAAAATGAAAATATCAGTTGAAGTAGACCCATCAACATTTATTAGTGTATCGCAACAAGGCAACTCAAAGTGTTTTAATAACTAGAGCTATTGAAACACAGAACAAAATGCATTTAAAAGATACAAAATCAAGTGCATCAATATACTTAGTTAATTTCCTATTAAAACAGTAGTTGGCCTAAAACTCTTTCTAAAAGGAAGGTGTAAAAACAGATAAATAGTTCAAAATCGATGTTTTCAACCTAGTTTAGAACATGGTCAGGTTAGAGGCCTGACTCACAACCTCACAACTTTTTAGCACACATTCCGGTACATACAAATAATAGACCAATAATATTACAGTATATATTATGATAAATATGTCATTCCAAACTCATCCTCCTCCCCATGCTTCTCCCCAGGCGTGCATCTATACTATGTGGGAGGGGAGGTGTACGCAGAGTGCCTGAGTGACAGCAGTATCTTCGTCCAGAGCCGTAACTGTAACTACCACCACGGCTTCCACCCCACCACCGTGTGCAAGATCCCCAGCCGCTGCAGCCTCAAGATCTTCAACAACCAGGAGTTCGCCGAGCTGCTCGCCCAGTCCGTCAACCACGGCTTTGAGGCGGTGTACGAGCTCACCAAGATGTGCACAATTCGCATGAGCTTTGTAAAGGCAAGTCCACATCAAAGCCATATGTTTTTGATGAGCCCCGAATCACAGCAGCACGGATCTCTCGACGATTATAAAAACACAGGAAATAGAATATTTGCTTCAAAGAATGCAGTATTATGCATTCTTAGTGGAATAATAAAGTCATAACGATTACTAGGAGCTACATGTGTACAGATAGTAGGAACAGACTACTGATGCAATCCACCTGATGGGGTTTAGCCAGTTTTGCTTTTACTTGTGTATTTGTTAAATATATTTTAAAGTAAAAAAGATTTTCCAAAACTGGCTACATTTCTTCTAACATAGCGGCAACCCAAATAAGAGTCTCATTCAAAACTGTTGTTCAGTGTTCATGTGAAAGATGTAGATGTTATTTTAAATGAAAAGACCATTCTGTCAATTATAGGGGTGTGCTATAAAACAACCAAACACATCAATATTTATATCAATAATGGATTAGTTGTGATCGATCAATGAACTTGTTCCAGTACTAATGAACTCTTTGTTGCAGGGCTGGGGAGCAGAATACCACCGCCAGGACGTGACCAGCACCCCCTGCTGGATTGAGATCCACCTCCACGGTCCTCTGCAGTGGCTGGATAAGGTTCTAACGCAGATGGGATCCCCTCACAACCCCATCTCCTCCGTCTCCTAGGCTTCGCTGTCCTTCGCCCCTGTGGCTGTCCATATCCCAGCATTTTGTTTAAAGTAGCAAGAACGCAGAGCAGCTGGTCCCAGGTTGGACTGTGCTTCAGCCAGTGGTTTGGAGATGTTTGGGATGAACCTCATGCTGATCTGGGACCTGTGAGGGTTGTCCCAACACCGTGTTCTATGTTTGGGATTGGTTCTGTACTTGAAGGATGTCTGAATTGGGCACATTACAGTCTGGGAGAGGAATAAGCAACACGAGCGTGATGCAACTGGAAGATACTTGATCAATGTGACCAACTGTAATAATTAGACCACGACACTCATTAGATTATGAATAGTCTCCAAAACATCCCCAGTCTCGCTCTATTATTCTCACGTGTTACGTCTGCATAGTTCCTTTAAAGGAGACATTTTATGCAAAATCAACTTTTTATTTTTAACCATGTTACAACATTGTTCCCTTATCAGTCACAGACCTGGAGTTTTTAAATCCATCCAATACTATCAGGAACTTCTGCCACAAACATGTATTTCATTCTCAAGTTAAAACATGGCATGAGTTAGGGTTATTAAATTGTTTCTTTATATTTTTTACGGTAAAAAAAAAAGCATAATATTTCTTCTTTAAACCTAGTGATGCATTCGTTTGTTGAAGGATTACAGGACATTCCAGGTCACTGAGATAACATTTGGATTCAACTATGCTGACAAGAAATATGCTACATGAAGTAAGCAGCGGCCGGGAGCACGATCTCTCCAAAAAGAACTTTTCCATCAGTCAAAACGAAATTCCGTTCCATTAATCAAAAAAAGGGGAAGACTTTGGGAGGGTTTTTAAATGGGGCATGGCACTAAAGGGCATTTCACTATTCATCAAAAATAATGTATTAAATGTTGCTCATGTTATGTTACTCTCATGTTCAGAAGACTTTTAACAAAAGAATAGTGTTGCCTAGATACATTCACAATTAGATTATGTGCTGTATGTCCTGGTTTTGCAAGGAGGTTTGTTTAGTGTAGTGTTATAAATTGAAACTGCTGAACACGCAGCTGAGACCTGCAGTTCAGTTTAGTCCTTAATGTGCACAGGTCTCACATTTAGGACAAAAATATATCAGATTGTGTTGTTCCTTTATGACACTGACTGGGCAAAATTATTAAGGAAAACATGTTGTGTTATGTATTGAGAGTTACTGATGTTCAGATGTGATTTGTTGTTTTTATATAAATGCAATTTTGCCATTTTCTTCTTTTGTTTGCTTTGAACAGTCCTATTTGCTATAAAACTTTTCACATTCTTTTTGTATTTTTGGACGCTTTTTAATCATTTGCACTTTTACATACTGCTCTGTTTATGTCCCTATTTTTTGTTGTCTTGGCTCAAGAAAACACCCAGAAATAGCAGTTTTATTCCATGAATATATCATGTCTCTACTGGAAAATAAAATCATTTGTTTCATTACTTAAGCCTTGGTGCACTCTCAGCGTGTGTGGCTAAAAATGGTGTGTTTTTGTTTGTGTGTCTGACTAATTACAGACTAGCCCTGCTAAAATAAAATATACATTTTATTTCAGTGACAGGCGAATTACACATCCTGAGAACAAGCCTTCAATTAGGCCACCACAACAATTGCAAAGTCTTTTGAATCCAAATGAAACTTTTACTATTTTATGCAAACAGCATGATCTTTTCAGTCTATTCACGAGTGAGTTAATCTAAATTCTAGGATTAAATCCCTTTAGTTTTAGCCTAACCTGGGTGGCACGGCTCTCAAGGATTACTCTATCTTCACTCAAAGTTCGCAAGTTCCTCCTAAATTCCACACACGCCTGAGTTAAACAGACATGAACTAAAACTTGAACCATAGTCGGCCACCGATAACTGTTGACAGACTTTTAAAACATCTTTACTACACCAGTGAACAGACATTAATAAGACAAACTACATTCATTCATGTTGATAACAAGTGAAAACTATTCTGTAGAAGTCTTAGTCATTGCTCTTGATTTATTATTACACTAATAAAAATAACACTAAACTTCCATATTGTAAATATATTTTTCTAGTCATTGTTGAACGAGGAAAAAATAAAAATAGCTTTGATAAAATTATGAAATAATTCACTCCAATGAAAGTTCATAAAATAGCAGAATATGGAATATGGGACTGTTACATAGTATTCTATTTTTGAGTGCCTTGAGTATTCTATTTTTGAGTAAAATGCTCCCGAGAAATAAGCATAGATAATGTGAAAATACCATAGACTGAAAATCTAGATCTATGCTGAAAATACATAAAACAAATAATAAGGTATTTGCTGCCATCATGTGGTCGTTATAGTTTTTGCTCTTATTACATGGAAAGTGTGTGTGTAATATATACCATTCAGTTGTATTTATTGCTCTCAGTAATCCATCCATCCATTTTCTACCCTTTAATCCATTTCTGGGTCAGGGGGGGGACAATCAGAGATGCCACCCAAGTCTCATAGCACCAGCCCCTCACTGACCCTCTGCAGGTGGTGAGTCCACAGGAGGACGGCTGCTCTCTGAGTGTGAGCATAGCCTTGATCTTTCAGTGGGGGCTTCAGGCAAAGTGGGGTTAAGTGTCTTGCCCAAGGACACAACGATAGCAGTCATCAGTGGGAGTCGGTGGAGAAGGTGTAGAGGTGGGAATTACTTTGATGCTCTCAGTAATCCAAAAATTAAAATTATTATTAAACTAAATACTAAAAAAGAATAATTCCTTTTGTTGAGTATGCATTGTAAATACTTCACAAAGTTGTAAGGGAAATGTATCGTAAACATCGTGATCCACCGATTTGCTGTCATCTTGTGGTCGTTTAAATTACTGCTTTCAAAAAAATCCAAAAAATAAAATAACTATGATTTTATTTTTGTAAACCTGTTTTACATTATTAAACAAATACTGATCCCCTGACAAACGTTTTTAGAATTCTCATTATTTTTCTCACCAAAGAATAGTCAGAGACGGTTCTGTACGTCAACGTAACCCGGAAGCGCAATCATAACACAAACATGCAACTCTCCTAACGTAAAAACCTTCACAGCTGAACCGAGGTCAGTGCTTCAGCCTTCAACCTGTGCACGTTTGTTCTGAAGTTACTCATCTTTACTTCTCTTTAGTATCCCAGAATTTAGCGTGGACAAAATAAGGGATAGTTGGTTGTAGTGATTGTATTAGTAGTGCAGCAGCAGTAGCAGCAGCTGCAACAGCAGTACCAAGTAGTAGTAGTAGCTGTAATAGTATTTGTAGTAGGAATAGTGATAATAGTAGTAATAGTAGTGCTGTGTTAGAAGTGCCACTCTACCTTTTCATTCATTAAATCAATACATATTTTTATTATAGGTAGGACTGAGCTATATGGGTAAAACATTTTATTGTTATTGAAATGCAATATATACTTGCCTTGCACACAGGGTGGAGAATCACTTATGTATTAAACAGTGCATATTTGAACAAAATCTCGTGATTATAATGCATTTAGTGAAAAGGCACAGTCCTCAATCAACTGACCAATTATTCTTTTGTGTTTCCATAGATGCCTCCCATGTGCATCACAATGAGAAGATATAGTCTACCTCTACTGCGCCACGTCTCCTCTTTATTGACAGCCAAAAAGACATGCTGCTTTCACAAAAGACTATTGATGAGTCCCTCCTTGATGGTCCCCCGGCCCAGAAGTGTGGTTACAGCTGTTAGCACTGACCATATACAAGACCTGAGTGGGCCAGAACAGAGACTTCTCAAAAAGCTGTACGAAGGTCTGATCGGGGGACAAAGAGCGTCTCTGGCAGAGTCCATCACACTTGTGGAGACCCAGCATCCCAGAAAGAAGGAACTGGCCCAGGTGCTGCTGCAGAGGGTGCTGGCCTACAAGAGAGAGCAGGAGAGTCGCAATGGAGGGAGACCACAGGCGTTCAGAGTTGGTGTGTCCATTTAGTGTTTCCTCTCACAGATTGAAACAACTCAAGTCACACAGCAAAAACATAGGAGCAAAATGTCACCTTATGTCATAGTACAACAATGTAAATGTTTAGAATGTTATGGTTAAGGTGCATATTATTGTAAGGACACGTCATAATTCTTCTATACTCAGTTATAGTTTATGCATTTGGCATGTCATTGTGCACTACTCAGCGTTTACCTTTTGTCCAGTTTTGCTTCAACCCAAACATAACGGAACTCTTTTTATTCAGAATGATCTACCTAAAAAATATACAATATAAAATTATAATTATAATATATTGAAACTGAATTACCTCCATCCATCCATTTTCTTCCGCTTTATCCGTTGCCGGGTCGCGGCATAACATTTAATATGACAATAGAAAAATAATCTCCGTAGCAAAGGTTGAACTTTAAATGAACTTTCCACAAAGTAAACAATACAATACGATACAATAATATAGAATGTAGCCAAAACAAGATTGTGTCCCCCCAAACCAACTAAAAGTTTTTTAAATTTCACTCGACAAAACCTGCTTTGACAGCCTTGGTCAGGGCTGCTGCGGTTAGGAGCAGATACAACTGGAGTGCACAAGAAAACACTTCTTGCAATGACAATAAAAGATATACTATCAATTACAATTAGGCTTATACGCAGTGAAGTAAATTCAATGAGCAAAGTTTCATAATTAATCAACAAAATGAAAATATACCTATATAAACTGTTCACTGGTATAATTTCTTTCTGTAAAAAAGGTAAATTCTCAGCTAGGTGCGCCATAGAAATTGTGTATAACAATATGCTTTGTGTAGAGCAAGATTCAAACCACAGAGTTATTCAAGGACTTGATGTTTGTGTGCAGGTCTGTCTGGCCCTCCAGGTGCAGGGAAGTCTTCCTTCATTGAGGTGGTGGGGAAGATGCTCACGGGACGGGGACATAAGGTGTCCGTGCTGGCAGTGGATCCATCTTCATGCACCACAGGAGGTATGCTTGGAAACATGAATGGTTCACTCACACTTGGTCCAGTTGAAGTGGACTTTGGGCTGAATGCACTCGTGGAGATGCATTAACACTAGAACTCCCAGAGCATTCAATCTGACGGATTTTAGTATTGAAAGTGTAACTCTGCTCATGTACATTTTTGATCTTCATAACTTTGCAACTTTTATCGTTTATTTCTGCTATTATTTTCATGAGATTCTTTCTTTCTTTTGTTCTCAAAATGGAGTAGAGAAGAGCAAGCGCCAGTAACCATAGCAAAATACTGTTACAGTATTCGGCCCCCTTGAACCTTTCAACATTTCGCCACATTTCAGGCTACAAACATAACAATATAACATTTTAATTTTTTGTCATGAATCAACAACAAGTGGGACACAATCGTGAAGTGGAACGAAATTTATTGGATAATCTAAACTTTTTTAACAAATAAAAAACTGAAAAGTGGGGCGTGCAATATTATTCGGCCCCTTTACTTTCAGTGCTGCAAACTCACTCCAGAAGTTCAGTGAGGATCTTTGAATGATCCAATGTTGTCCTAAATGACTGATGATGATAAATAGAATGCACCTGTGTGTAATCAAGTCTCCGTATAAATGCACCTGCTCTTTGATAGTCTCAGGGTTCTGAGCGCATAGAGGTAGGTCCGAGATACTGTTGTGGAGAAGTTTAAATTTGGATACAAAAAGATTTCCCAAGCTTTAAACATCTCAAGGAGCACTGTGCAAGCAATTATATTGAAATGGAAGGAGTATCAGACCACTGCAAATCTACCAAGACCCGGCCGTCCCTCCAAACTTTCATCTCAAACAAGGAGAAGACTGATCAGAGATGCAGCCAAGAGGCCCATGATCACTCTGGATGAACTGCAGATAACTACAGCTGAGGTGGGAGAGTCTGTCCATAGGACAACAATCAGTCGTGCACTGCACAAATCTGGCCTTTATGGAAGAGGGGCAAGAAGAAAGCCATTTCTGAAAGATATCCATAAAAAGTCTTGTTTAAAGTTTGCCACAAGCCACCTGGGAGACACACCAAACATGTGGAAGAAGGTGCTCTGGTCAGATTAAACCAAAATCAAACTTTTTGGCTACAATGCAAAACGATATGTTTGGCGTAAAAGCAACACAGCTCATCACCCTGAACACACCATCCCCACTGTCAAACATGGTGGTGGCAGCATCATGCTTTGGGCCTGCTTTTCTTCAGCAGGGACAGGGAAGATGGCTGAAATTGATGGGAAGATGGATGGAGCCAAATACAGGACCATTCTGGAAGAAAACCTGTTGGAGTCTGCAAAAGACCTGAGACTGGGACGGAGATTTATCTTCCAACAGGACAATGATCCAAAACATAAAGCCAAGTCTACAATGGAATGGTTCACAAATAGACGTATCCAGGTGTTAGAATGGCCAAGTCAAAGTCCAGACCTGAATCCAATCGAGAATCTGTAGAAAGAGCTGAAGACTGCTGTTCACAAACGCTCTCCATCCAACCTCACTGAGCTCGAGCTGTTTTGCAAGGAAGAATGGGCAAGAATTCCAGTCTCTCGATGTGCAAAACTGATAGAGACATACCCCAAGCAACTTGCAGCTGTAATTGCAGCAAAAGGTGGCGCCACAAAGTATTAGCGCAAGGGGGCCGAATAATATTGCACGCCCCACTTTTCAGTTTTTTATTTGTTAAAAAAGATGCCATAGCACCAGCCCCTCACTGAACCTCCTGCAGGTGGTGAGTCCACAGGAGGATGGCCGCTCTATGGCATAGCCTTGATCTTTCAGCAGGGGCTTCAGGCAAAGTGGGGTTAAGTATCTTGCCTAAGGACACAACGACAGCAGTCATCAGTGGGAGTCGGAGGTCCAAAAAATAAGGTCCAAAAACTGAAATAGATGTCATTGTGGTACAAACTGATGAGAAATGAGAAAGGAAACAGGAACTTTTAGACAGAAAGGGCAGAGTTACATGTTTGTGGCAGACGTTCCTGATATTAGAGTGAATTAGGGGTGTGTTAAGAAAAATGTTATATACTGTATATAGCACCTGAGGAATGTTGCATTTAAACCTGAGCCAGTCTGGGTTGATTACACAGCCTTTAACACAAACCCCTGCTTTATTTAGGGTCCCTCCTCGGTGATAAAACACGTATGACCGAGCTCTCCAGGGACATGAGCGCTTACATTCGCCCTTCTCCCGCCTCTGGGACACTGGGAGGGGTCACCAGGACGACCAACGAGGCCATTGTCCTGTGTGAAGGAGCAGGTTATGACATCGTCCTGGTGGAGACTGTAGGTAAGAACATGGCACCATTATGCTTTACAAAGTCACAACGCTCACCTGCACAATTGCATGCACTTTATTAAAGTTATAAGAAAGTGTTACCACAGAGAATGTTCTTGTTCTTTTCTTTGTCAAATTCAATCCCTTTGCATTTTTGTCTGAAATGTATATTCAACCTAACAATTCAATTCTACCTGTTACCTTGGTTTGAGCTGTATCTTGAGTAGAAACAAATCCATGTTTGGATTTGTCAAACCCAACATGTAATTACATTTCTTTTTAATAATTTGCATATCAGTCTGCAATTACAAACCTTCTATACTTTTATCAAATGTTGGTTAAATCTCCACAAACTAGAAAATGTTGTTCAGAATAATTTACCAGAACATAATATCCAAACTCATATTATATAAAACAAGTTTTTTTGGTCAAAATATCTTTGTAATGTAAACAAAGAAATCATTATAGTTTCCGTCCCTGACCAACTTTTACTTAAAACATTTGGCCCCGCGACCAAACTGAGTTTACACACCTGATTTAGAACTACCTGAACCACAGTTTGGTATCATCCGTAGTGGATAATAGCATTTTACGTACACGATGTGAAAAGATTTATGTTCTCTCTGTTTGAAATGAAATCTCCACAATGGTTCTCCTGTTTTAGAGTAAGTTATTTTTACCAACATTACTTCTATTTCCTCAATGCCATAATACTTAGAGAGGTAAATGTTGTATTTTCTATGACTTTCAACAAAGTCAAAGATGATCTTAAAAAAAAAAAAAAAAAAAGTCTACTGTAGATGTATTTTCAGGCTAAATCTGCTTTCCCCATTGACAGCACAAAAATGTCTTGTAATGATTTGGTACACAAAGTTTGTTTCCACTATACATGTTATAGTCTGACCAATACAATGTAAACTAATTGATTCATATCTTATGGTACTCTTAAAGGCAACCATTTACTGTGGATAAAATACGTATTTTGATTAAGAACACATAAACCTAAATTAATAAACAATCTTATTGGTCTGAAAAGTTTGAGATCCACACTTAAATTCACTAACGTGGTGGTAAATGTAAATCTGAGATTGAGATTAAAAAAAAGCGTCATATGCTTTAATGTAAGCAAAATTGTGGCTGTGTTTTCCTTCAGGTGTGGGGCAATCTGAGTTTGCAGTGGCCGACATGGTGGACATGTTTGTGCTGCTGATTCCTCCAGCAGGGGGCGATGAACTCCAGGTCAGTCAGCAGCAGTCACTCTTTCCATGAACTCGGATGACTCTCCCGCTTTAAGTGATTATAGGCCTATACATTATATACAATATGATAGTTTTATGGCTGGGGTATACATAAATCTCTAGTACAAATGGTGCATTTTGCTTGTCCTCCCAGAAAGTCTTCTAATGGTATTTTGAACGAATCTTAGAAAACATTTAATCATTTGCATGGTTGTAACAAAGAGCTCTGTGACTCAGTTTTTGACTCGTCGGGTTGAGAGATGATTGGCCTCTCTTTTTCACGTCTGTAAAAGCGGATGCAAAAATTTGTGATAGAACCAATCTCTTTTGAAAGCGATGCACACTAAGTTAAATGGATGGATAGTTCATTTTATACAATGTTCGATTTTTTGTGGTTTCAAAGTTAGGTACCTCAGCTTTAATTTTATAGGTTACGTGACAGGATTTTCCATTAAATAAAGCGTTATAGGAGAATATATTCAGATGAGCAAAATAACAGCTACTTTTAGTTTGTTTTATTGTTGTGTTTGTGGGTGATATGTCAGTGAGACTTCAGACGTTTGTGGTTTTAAAAAGGATGCTCTTGTATTTTCATCCACTCATTTGTTAAAAGTAAGAGTTATGACAGTATTTTGAGTCGTATCCAGATTGGCCGAGTCCGTCCCCACATCACTGCGTATCCAGAACACTCAGCAGATTAGACGTCTAGACATCAGATTTATTCACAGTGGATATTTCGGATTTAACCCCCCCTTCCTTTTGTAACGCCAGGGTATCAAGAGGGGCATCATCGAACGTGCCGACCTGGTAGTGGTTACCAAGTCGGACGGGGACTTGGTGCCACCTGCCAGAAGGATCCAGGCTGAATACACCAGTGCGCTCAAGCTGCTGAGAAGACAGTCCCGCTCCTGGAACCCAAAGGTCTGTCCCTGAAAAACCATCTTCCTCTA
The DNA here is from genome assembly GCA_964034765.1 of Knipowitschia caucasica. Classification (NCBI taxonomy): domain Eukaryota; kingdom Metazoa; phylum Chordata; class Actinopteri; order Gobiiformes; family Gobiidae; genus Knipowitschia; species Knipowitschia caucasica. The sequence continues at coordinate 17,225,785 of OZ035825.1, read as the reverse complement.
ACATGTACACAACCATTTCATATTTCAATTAAACTAGATGTACTTGTGTATAGCCCTAAATCACAATTGCAGTCAGGGGCCCCCAGAGCACCTTCTTCCACATGTTTGGTGTGTCTCCCAGGTGGCTTGTGGCAAACTTTAAACGAGACTTTTTATGGATATCTTTCTTCTGGCTTTCTTCTTGCCACTCTTCCATAAAGGCCAGATTTGTGCAGTGCACGACTGATTGTTGGCCTATGGACAGACTCTCCCACCTTAGCTGTAGTTATCTGCAGTTCATCCAGAGTGATCATGGGCCTCTTGGCTGCATCTCTGATCAGTCTTCTCCTTGTTTGAGATGAAAGTTTGGAGGGACGGCCGGGTCTTGGTAGATTTGCAGTGGTCTGATACTCCTTCCATTTCAATATAATTGCTTGCACAGTTCTCCTTGAGATGTTTAAAGCTTGGGAAATCTTTTTGTATCCAAATCCGGCTTTAAACTTCTCCACAACAGTATCTCGGACCTGCCTGGTGTGTTCCTTTGTCTTCATGGTTCTCTCTGCGCTTTAAACAGAACCCTGAGACTATCAAAGAGCAGGTGCATTTATACGGAGACTTGATTACACACAGGTGCATTCTATTTATCATCATCAGTCATTTAGGACAACATTGGATCATTCAAAAATCCTCACTGAACTTCTGGAGTGAGTTTGCTGCACTGAAAGTAAAGGGGCCGAATACTATTGCACGCCCCACTTTTCCGTTTTTTTGTTGGTAAAAAAAGTTTAAATTATCCAATAAATTTCGTTCCACTTCACGATTGTGTCCCACTTGTTGTTGATTCATGACAAAAAATTAAAATCTTATATCTTTATGTTTGAAGCCTGAAATGTGGCGAAATGTTGAAAGGTTCAAGGGAGCCGAATACTTTCGCAAGGCACTGTATATATAACATATATATACATACATACAGATTACTGTGGGAATTCTATTCAGTCGTCATCAATGTGTTCAAAAAATATTACGAACATTGTCCATGTCCGTAATATATGGACTATATGTCCATATATCATGGACATATTGTCCATGATTGTGCTGATTTTGCAACCTGCCTGAAAGCTACAAAATTATGCTCAGCTCGGTCTTTCACTGCTTACCCATCACAACCCTCTGAACGTCAACTTTAGGGAGACTGTCCATTGGTGGACCCTGGTCTTAGGATCGTGGACGTAAAAATTTGTTGATGTGACAAAAGAGGAAGATGTCACTTCTACAGCTCAGTAGCTGAGGGAGGTTATGGAGCAGACGTTCCTTGACCCTATTTGATGCCATGACAACTGCCTCTGGAATAGACAAGAGACGGATATACTCCCAGGACGGCCCACAGGCGTCAGCAGACAGTGCATGCATATACAGTAGAGCCCACCCTGTGCTCAGTGAAATGCAGACGCAGGAGCGATGAAGTCCATAGGTCTTAGGGTCAGGGCAGGCGCGGTCAGGAGGACAGATGGCCTGATCCATGTTCTTTCATCATTGCGGCAGGGAGCAGTGGGCGGGGCATCAGCAACTGCATGTAACATTCCTCTGGTGGGACCAGGGGAGATATGGTATTAAAATTCTTTGTGTGGACTGCTGTAAAGTGAGGATGGTCACAAAAAGGAATGTTTCTCATATAGTCATCTATATATCTTTTTATACATCTATAACACTCCCTGTATTATGTGCTTACGGGGAGCATTGGTCCCCGGTCAGGAGCAGCACTGGGGACCCATGTCCAGCTGTTGATGTTTGGTGCTGTTGGGCTACTTTTGCCGTAGGATTTGAGGTTTTAGGTAATTGTTACCTTTTTGTTGAGGTGCATGAGAGCTACTAATAAAGATAAGAGAATCTTTATTTGTCCCACAGTGAGAAAATATCAGACAGTGGGACAATTTTGAAGCCAACGGGCTGCCCAAGCAAAATTGGCCTGATCAGCAGTCTCCTCAGAGACTGGTGATAGGCGGATGGTTCAGATTGGCCATCCGCCACTGTCATTCTAATCCAGGGCAGCTGCACTGTGACTCTCAAAATGAGATAATTTCCAGGTAAAATTTCAAAAGGTTTTCCCAGTATTACCCAAATGATTGATTATGTTTTGACACAATCTGACCCTTTGTCTGTTTTTATTCTTTTTGGAATTTTATGTTCCTTGACCCAGCCCCAAAGGCGTCTGCGTGGGAAGCCTGTTATGGCTATAGTTGTAAAGGGTTGGGAGAGGGTTGACTTGCTGAGGCCTTACCCCTCTTAGGTTCTCCAACCAGCGCCCTCCAATGGTTCTAAACACTGGCTGTTTCCTCCACAGCTATTTACAAATAATGATCTTTTCAATTTATTATGTAAATTAATTTGCCTAATCTCATTAGCTACCCAGACCTGTGATCTTGAAACCGATGGTCTTTTAGATTTCAAACTTGTATCATCAATCATTTTTTCTATGCTTTGAACCAGTCCCTAAAAAATTAACTTCAAAATCCCAAACACATTCCCACCAGGCCCCTTTAAACGTGAACAAGATGTCCCACTGAAAGGCCAGCTGACCTGGGACAGAGAAGGAGGAGGATGGTGATGTCATGGCGCCATGCTTTGAGTACCGCAGTCCCTCCTTCCCTACCCCCTCCCCCCACACATGTCCTGGCTCACCCCCCGCTTGGCCTTGTCCCTTTGTTTCCTTGGCCCATTGCAGCATCTGCCTACTGGGCACGCTGCCAGGGCAACACCCCCTCGGGTCCGCCCCCTCCAGACTGCTCTCCCACCACCACGGCCACGGCGAGCCACCACTCTCCGCTGCTGTGTCATGCATTTTGCTGATTAGAAGCCTGCACACTCGCATTAGGCTGAATAGAGGCTACGGGAGTCTGTTCGTCTTAGCTCTCTGCGGCCTGTCACCTCTGCATATGGTCTTCTGTGCTCCTAGCTGCATACACACTGGTGTTGTCATAAACATAGTGCCATTGCGTGGCAGTCTACGTTGAGACCAGGGGTGCTCAAAGTGAGGTCGCCAGACAATTTTGTTGTGCCCCCCGAAAGGGTTTTCAGTTAATATTGTTAACATGCACTGTCAATGTTAGCCCTCTGTAGTTCAATGAAGCCCAAAGGGGAAGTCCTTAGGGAAGTTTTGCTAGAACTGGCTCTGGTTCCTATGACTTAAATTGAAAAGTAAACTCCCCTACCTTAGTAACCATTCGTGTTTAGAGCTCTCTTTGATCCTGGTGTTTTGAGTTTAATATTCACTCCAGGTCTGAGCCCTAAAGGTTGACCAATCAGAGGCCTTCATTTGCGAGAGAAACTCCAGCTTGCCTTAGAAATCATGTTAGCAACATGTGAGTATGCATCTGCCGCTGCTACGGTGCTTAAGTCACCTGGTCACAAATTCAAGAAAATTGTCTCCAGTGAGCCGATGTTCAAATTGGCATTCTGAAAACATTATCTGTGACGTCAACACTCAGTCTGTCCCCTCATCCAATCCGTTCATCCAAAGTGGTTGGATGAAGCACTCGAGCACAGGCCCAAAACACTCCCTGACCCTACACCTCTCTCCATCACTTGTTCTGTGTTGAGGGCATCGCTTTCTTTCCTCCACATACTTCTTTGGGTTCTTTTCCACTTCCAGAGAGAGTGACAACTTCTGAGTGAAGTTTGCATAATATTCCTGTGTAGGTATCCCCCGGGTAGTCAGGTTTCCCCTATCACTGAAAACATGTACAATGGCTCCCCTCTGTCTGAAAAAGACATTCTGAAATCTCTGGGCGGCTTTGTGGCTGTCTCAATAAACACTGTTTCAACTCTTTGTTTGTTCAATTAATACAAAATATATAAAATTTAGGACAGTTTTGCTAAAAATCATGACATTTCTGAATGTGAAAGAAGGTTGAGGCCATCTTTAGGATGTTTTTGGGTGTAAGTCACAAAGTACATTGTTATGCCATTCTAAACTCTTCCACAATGTTTGTTGCTTCTCCAAATTTGCTCTTCCTGTGCGTGGGTCAGACTCCCGCCCAGACCTTGTGCAATGATTAACTTAATGATGCCATTAGAGCCATGCTAATTGGCCGTTGATCATAGCTCTGGACTGTTTACCATGCTGTCAAACCCGACTCTGCTCATTGCCAGTTGATGTCAAATTATGTCGATATAAATGATATGTGTAATTTGATTACACACTTACAACAATTATGGAACACTGCACATTTTTTCAAATTCCCTTCCTACTACTACTTGGTTATCAAGTTGTGTAAGCAGCCAAGCAGCCACTCTGACACTGTTTGTAAGAAGCATACAAAGACTCTAAAGCACTCTGAACAATATATAAAACCACGTTGTATTTGTTATCTGTTTGAGTACAATACAAAAATATAGTTTATTTTAGAATGGTCCGTATGGTATACGACCACATCAATGTCATATATATGTGCATTGAAACAATAAAGCTGGGATACAATAAAACATTTCAAAAATGTCTTTGTTTGTTATAATTGATGACGCCCTTCACTTTTAAACCTTTTACAGATGCACTTGTGAGGAAATTAAAAATTAAGCTGGGTTTCTTCTTTCGAAATAAGACATGTTTTTCTTTTGGGGTTAAAAGGCGCCTTGTCTCTGCTACTTTTTTATCTGTCTTAGATTATGGGGACCTTTTTTATATAAATGCTACCTCTTTGTGTCTTCAAAAGCTGGACTCTATTTATCATGCTTCCCTGAGGTTCATCACAAACTGTAGAGCTCTGACACATCACTGTGAGCTGTACGCTCGGGTGGGATGGTCCTCCCTGTCCACTAGGAGGCAGTGTCATTGGTACACCTTTATTTACAAGGCTCTTCTGTGACTCCTGCCCTCTTACCTCTGTACATTACTCACACAGAGGAGCACAGAGTCTCATGCACTGAGGTCCAATGAGCTGTTGCTTACTGTGCCTTTTGTCCGCACAGAGTTTGGAAAAAGAGCCTTTGTCCATGCAGCTCCTTCTGCTTGGAACATGCTCCAGCGAGACTCCGAGTTTTTGAGACGGCCTCAGTCACCTTTAAATGTTTTACTTGATGTGTGTAGTACCTGTCATTTTTAATGTAATTTTATCTGTCTGTTGTGTTTATGTGTAACTTGGCCACTTGAAAAAGAGATTCTTAATCTCAATGGGATTTTTTTCCTGGTTAAATAAAGGTTAAATGAAAAAAAAAAAAAAAAAAAATGGAAGTACGTAATAAAATCCCTCTAACTAGTTCCTCGCTCTCAAAACAGTTTGATTCCATCACTAGTTTTACATGAAAACCACTGATTAATTAGGCTGAGGCCCTTCCTCATACAGCCTGAAACGCTACTTCGTGGTCTGTAAATAAAAGACACTTGGGAGCAACATAACTGTAGATTTTTCTCTGTTTTCCTTTTGTGCACTATTTTTGAATCCAGCACGCTAGTGCAGGCTACTGCGATGTGCGGTATTTGAAACCTCCCATCACTAGTTTTCTCATGCATGTACTTTTCCTCTCAAGATCAGATTTTTTCAAACCTTGTGGGCAGATGGGTTGCCAAGATTGTTTGCAGGCGTTTCCCCTGTGAAGACATCTCATGATATGGCTCATATCTGGATTTACAAAGGCAATATCAACATCCCAAGGATCACAGAGAGCACTAAACCACATGTTTTTTAAGCCCAAAATGGTGAATGTGATGGTTACTGAGCAAGATGAGTTTTCTCTTCAATGTAAGTCCATATGAGGCCGAGCAAGTTAAAGCAGAACTTTGTCCATAAGCACTTCCTTATTAGGCTTGATTGAGCAAGGGGTTAGCTTTTTCAATCTCTAGACAGTCTAAGATTTCCCTCACTGTACACCCGATCTACTATCAACAATCTTTTTCAGGTGGTGCGCGCCTCTTCTTACACCAACGAGGGCATCCCCGAGGTGTGGGCCAAGATGGAGTCATACAGGGACACCATGTTGTCCAGCGGGGAGCTCCAGGCCCGGCGACAGGCCCAGCAGAGGGTCTGGATGTGGAGCCTGATCCAAGAGAACGTGCTGTCCCACTTCCAGCTGCACCCTGCCGTGAGAGAGGCCCTGCCCCGCTTGGAGCAGAGGGTCACCAAGGGGGCCATCTCTCCAGGACTGGCCGCCGATCTGCTGCTCAAAGCCTTTGCTTCGTCGTGAGAGTGTTGGTGAAGGCTGAGGTGTTAGTGAGCATTGTGCAGACTCAAAATGTGCCTGAAAATGATGTGTGATTGCTGTTTGTACAGGTTGTACTGCTCTAATTAATTGACTTACTCTGACTCATTACAAGAAAAGTGGCATATGCTGAGCCTTTGTTACAAGTTTGATGATTATGGCTTACAGTCCATCTTCAAAACATTCACATTTTCTGAGATGTTTTATTTGTGGTTTTTACACGCTGTGAGCAATAATTATTAATATTATTGCAGATAAAGACTTGATATGCAGTATCTCACGTTGTGTTTAATGAATCATTTGAATAGAAAATTCAGGTGTCCAGAAGCAGCAGAAACACATCCACCCATACAAACAAAACAAATAAATAGATCATTTTAAAAGTAGCAAACAATAGCGTTAAAATGCAACAGCACTTTAGGTCACAGCAGCAGAGGTGCAGGAGCCGCTGGTGATGAGTTGCTTCCTGTCCTCTGGTTGATGTCTACAGAGTCTGCTTGGTTCGGACCATTAGTTTTTATACAATATTATACCGTATGAGTTTCACTTTGTAATTTGAATTACAGAAGTAAATGGACTTTTGAAGGGTATTTTTTAGAGTTTGATCTGTACGTCTTGGACGTGACAATACAGACGGGTAACATATTGTGCAAATTCTGTTTTTCGTTTTTTTAGTTCTTAACTCTTTTGCCATCCATGGGTCAAACTTTTGAATTTTGATGATTGTTCCTAACTTGACTAACCTTGGGTCATTTAGACCATTTTAGGGTATTTTTCTTCTACTTTTAATCACTGCGGTGGGTCATTTTGACCCGAGATCTAGAAAAAATTTACCCCGTTTATATTGTAACGATCAGTAACATACATTATTTAAAAAATGAGACATAATTTAAGTTGCTCACATCACCTTTAAGAGGCAAAATAAGGACAACTAGGGTTTAATATTTGTCTCTAATGAGCAAACTAAGAAGTGTGAATTTGACATGACCCCTAAATGAGTTTTTATGGTAACAGCTTTATACACCAGTACAATTCTCGACCACAGAAAAAGCTTTTTAATGTTTCAGTACATATTATTTTGTTTTTGTCGTACTGTAACTAATGACATGCCAATTTCGACAATATATATAATATATTAAGCTGTTTTGGGAGAATCTTATACTGTTTACGGTGGATTTCTTATACACTGAGGCACTTTGCCCTCTAAGTGGCCGGGCGTAGTATGATCATAGTTCCCCAAAGATAATGTAACCACAAAACAATTGTGATAAATCAGAAGTTGCAATTTTTTACCTCAAATAGATTGGGATAAAAAAAGGCACATTTCAATAATATATGTGTATTCTATCTGCTGTGTCTTCTAATAAATACATTGTACTTCATCTCCATTTACAGTTTTTATTCATTAATTTGGGCAGGAATTCTTACATTTATGAGTAGTTTACAATACAATACAGTGTAGTGTAGTCTTTACCAAAATAACCCGCAATAATCAAAATCTTTATCAGCTTTGTGTATCAAAGCTGTAAAACCAATCATCACACACTTTATACACTTTTCTAACCACCTGAACTCATGATTGCTGAAGTGCGTTCGCAGGGATAGCAAACCTGTTTGTTTTAGGTCTGAACGCTACTGCAGCTGTCAAAAGCCGTGCATACACTGTAGAATACAGCTGCAGAGGACCTCCCTGAGGGCAAAAGCAGGACTGAGGACTACAGGCAGTTCCGTCCTCTGAACTAATCACTGTGATCCACACAAGACACAAAAGTTGTCTTCTGACTTTAAATAAAGGTAACTTTCATGTTATACTCATGGAAAACGCTATTCAAATAACGATGTAATTTGAGTATACATGCAGCACGTGAGGTAAAAAAGATTTGGGGGAAGAAAGCTTGCAAAATTACACACACAAAAATCAGCAAGGCAGCAAAAGCTAGTGAGGGACCAGCTTTGTAATGGTCCCTCACTATACCTTACATTTTACTTTAAAGAAACACTCACCTGTACATACATGCACATACATACAATCAGTATTTAACTGTTTAATACTGTTTCAATAAATGTACTTACATTTCTGATGAAAATGGATTGACAGGTTTGGTCCTCCATTCTACTGTAGACACAACAAAGAAATGGACTCAAATACAATACAAAAAAACAGGTTATTGAATTATTTGGCACGATTTCAACACTTATTATTATTATATTTTGGTCGGAGTGGAGGAATCTGTTTCAAGACTGATCATTAGCAGGAAAAAGTTTCATGTTAAATCTCTCCAATTTGGTCGCACAGCATTCTGACTACGGATTTGTCTCCTCGGATTAACATGGTCATAATTTATCTTTTACAAGTTGCACACGTGTTAACATGACATCCCTGCCAGTATTGAAAGTTCTTTGTACAACCTCTTACAGTATTATTCATATTACATCCAAAACTAATCAATGGAAAAAGATTACCCGACCTAAAGCGGTTTTAGTATGTAACACTGTATTCCTTTGAGTTGAAGATTTTACTTTTTTATGACCAAAAATTATGAAGTGGTTCCAGTTTTCTTCTTTCTGCGAAATATGTGACGCAAATGTAGAGGATGAATTGTGTGAATTACAGAATTTCATATATTCATTAAATCACATAACAGCAGTCATCCTCTCCCTATAACCTATAACCAAAAAACAATATGAAATAACCATTAAGGCTGCATAATTCTGGAAATGTCGTTTTGCTATAGTATTTTGCGATAGTATTTTGCCATAGTATTTTGCTATAGTATTTTGCTATAATATTTTGCTATAGTATTTTGCTATAGTATTTTGCTATAATATTTTGTCATAGTATTTTTCTATAATATTTTGCTATAGTATTTTGCCATAGTATTTTGCTATAATATTTTGCTATAATATTTTGCTATAGTTTTTTGCTATAATATTTTGCTATAATATTTGGCTATAATATTTGGCTATAATTTTGCTATAGTATTTGGCTATAGTATTTTGCTATAGTATTTTGCTATAGTATTTGACTATAATATTTTGCTATAATATTTTGCTATAATATTTTGCTATGGTATTTTGCTATAGTATTTGGCTATAATATTTCGCTATAGTATTTTGCTTTAATATTTTGCTTTAATATTTTGCTATAGTATTTTGCTATAATATTTTGCTATAATATTTTCTATAGTATTTTGTTATAGTATTTGGCTATAATATTTTGCTATAATATTTTGCTATAATATTTTGCTATAGTATTTTGCTATAATATTTTGCTATAGTATCTTGCTATAGTATTTTGTTTTAATGGTAGTATTTAATGCATCCTGAAATTAGTATGATGAAATCGTTTATTGGCCCTCTGCTGGGATCTGTATAACTGCCACTCAATGTTCACCCAATGAATAATCAAATTTAACAATGCATCTCAAATGTAGTCAACTTTTATAGGAATGTAATAAAGTACCATATTATTTTTAATCCCTGTGTAGCCACTTCAGCGGATTTAACTCTCACACAGTTAAACAAGAGAAATATTCAAAAGCTACACACACATTTACAATGCAAAGACACTTAACAGTAGGAACTGTTTTAACCTGTGCTTTTACTGACTTAAAATAGTACAATCGATAAAACTTAAGCAACTAAAGAGAGGAGCACTGCTGTTGCTGCGGTAACCCATGTTTGAGACTCATTCGATGCTCATTCTGCTTTATAATTGGATAAACTTAAAGATGTATTCCTCAACTGTCCTGGCTTTTGCTTTGGGACTGTTTGTGTGCACAGTTTGTCATTAAACATTTACATTTGAAACCAGCAAGTTATATCTGTAGAGAGGCGAGTCTGCTTACTGTAAAAGAAAAGCAGTAACATAGAAGCAGGTGTGGGACCACTTCACAAAAAGCGTGTCGACACTGGGACAAAATGTTGTGAACAAATCAGATTTTTGTTGTTGCATATAGCCATGTGAGTCACTATCGGATGCCTTTGGCTGAGAGCTGATTGGCTAAGTGAAGGTGGTGGTCACCTTTCTTTCTGAAATAGCTGATTTTAAATGTGAGAGGCCAAAAAATACATGCATGTGACAACTAGAGATAGAACCAAACAGCTTTAAGAGCAAGGAACAAGTGAACTAGATTCTAATCACTTTTCTGTCGTTTGAAAGTCAGCAGCAAGAAGGCCCTGGGATCAATTCCACCTCCAGACCTTTCAGAGTTTGCATGTTCTCTCTGTGTCTGCTCCAGTTTCCTCCAGGTGCTCCGGTTTCCCCTACCACTAAAAACATGTACAATAGGAATGACTGTAGTAGCGTGAGTGAACAATAGTGTTACATGGAGGCTTTTATGCTGCAGTGTGTTTGGCGTCTTGAATATCTGTTCTCCAAAACATTGTAAAGCGCTTTGAGTGACCTTGGTCTGTGAAATGCACTAAATAAATTAAGATTACTTACTTACCTGCTCTAAAATCCCTCTTTCTATCGCTAGAGGTCTCCCTGAGGCTGCTGTGTTCTTCTACCATGATCTTGCTGACCTCCCCCCTCTCTCCCTCTCTCCCCCTCCCTCTCTTTCTGCCTGTCCCAGTACCCTCCCACCCCATGCATCCATTCTTCACTGAGGTTGCCCAGGGTGCCAGGTCGCACAGAGGTGAGGGCGTCAGCAGCTGCCACTCCGTCAGAGCACACGCTGTTCCGAAAGCCGAGCGCTGTATACTGTACAAGGAAGCAAGGTAGAGGACATGACCTAGGATAATGCAGATATAGGTTAGACTCCAGACGGAACCAGAAATATCTTGGTAATAATGAATAGGAGGATTTTTGTTGTTGTGTAATGGTGTTGACTGTTTTTTGTTTTGTTTAGGGCTGATACTGATATCAATAATTAATGACAAAGTAGGCAAATACTAAGATTAAGAGATCCTTTATTTGTCCCAGAGCAGGGAAAATTCAGCATTGCATCACTGATATTAGTTCAAATTATTGCACCGATGCGCAACATGTGAGGCCAGGTTGGCAGTGTTTGTTATTCCTCATTGTTTGTTGCACAGTCTGACAGCAGCGGAGCCAACATGCATTTGTAGTTAAAGTAAAAATATTGTTGTCAGCCACAATGGAAATAAAGTAAAGTTTTCCCCATTTTTTTGAGCAAATCCATTCAAATTCACTTCTTTTAAACCAAATGTGTTGAAGATATAAACCGGCCACTACCAACCATAGACTATATAGTTGGGCTGTGCTAACCCAAACCCACTAGCTTACTGAAGTCCAATAGGGAAGTTCTCATGGATTAAGTTTTGCTCCAACTCCTTTCGCTCAGTAACCTTTGTCGTGTTGTCACCATTTTGAGCTTAAATGAGTAATATGTATAAATCTGGCCAAAAGTGGTACTGCAACCTACCCCACTTTCCCTGACTCAGGTTGCCAGATATGCAGACAAATCCAGCTGGGTCCATAATAGCTAAATAGACAGGAGTTTTGTCAACAACAAATCTATAAGGAACACCTTTTTCACAAAGACCCAGATAGAAATCTTCTTTTTATTGCTTCATCATTAATGATTTGAGAATCATAAGACCTTTTTTGGTTTTGCTGCCTCGACGCAGTACGACACGGTGAGTTCTGGCAACCCGGATCACAGACTTTCTGAATCTGTGAAGGCGGGATATCGAAATGAAAACAATGACAACAAACTAGATTTAGGGGCTGTAAAACTAATTTTGAAATTCCCAACCGCTGTTATCAGTTAAAGAAGTTTCAAAATGAGCATAGTTTATTAATGCCTTTTGACAAATTAGAGCCATTTAATGATGACTTGACATGAAAATCATATTGCTACATATTGCTACTTTAAAATCAATGGTTACTGCCGTCTGTGATCTTGGGTTTACATTTTTGACATTGCCCAGATATGAGCCGTAAAAGGTTTGACCAATCACATGCCTTAATTAACTTGGGAAACTCCAGTTAGCAACCATCCTAGCAACATGTCTGCCCCTGTTATGACTCGAAGCTAACGCCATCAGAACATATGACCATATAAGGAAATTGGCTCCAGCTAGCTTATGCAAACATGCTAACAACTCTATATGGTCTTCATACCGATATTTAGAAATTGGTCAATATTGTTCGACCTTTTGTGAAAACTGTTTTTATTTTGCCGCGTAAATGAATCATCCAGGAGCGCTTCATTCTACAAACTACAGCAACTTCTCAGGGTCAAACTTAGAATTCCCAAATGGCTTGCAGTTAAGGCAGGGCAGGTGATTTATGTCGAGAGCAGCGGTAGCAAAACAAAAAAAATGATTCAGGTTAAAGACTTGAATATGGAGGTCTTGAAGGTCAAAATGTCACAAACATGCGTTACATTAACAGCTGCCAAGTGCTTCAAAACATAATCGAAGAAGAAAAAATCACAAGAAATCAGGATTTCAGCAGAAAAAACCTCCTTCCTGGTCTTTCTTTGTGCTTTAAATGTGACCTTTTATGAGATTCGGTGGAGCTCCAGGTTTGGTCAAGTGAAAGTTAACACCATTCTAGGTGTTTTTGATGCCGCAAAGGTCAAGGTAAAAATGAGACAGAAGGGCAAGGTGGGTAGTGAAAAATCCTCACATTGAGAAGGTTGTGGGTTTGATTCTTGTGTCGTTTAAGTGCGAGGTTTCCTGTTCCTCCCTATTTCTGGGTGGGTTTCCTCTCTTCGCTCTGGTTTTCCTTATTTTGTGGATTGGCAGAATCACTTCCATCTGTGAATGAAAAAGTGATTTCAGAGCAAGGCATTTTCATTATCACTAACAAAGGAGGTATTTATTATAGATTTGGATGCAGCCATAGTTTGTTTCAACGACATTTATGAACTTTATTAACTTATTTGGACACTGGTCATCTGCTCATTATGGACCAATTGCTCTGTGTTTTTTCATCATTGCATTTCATGTGTTTGAACTGTTTGATTCTCTGATCTGTGTTGGCGAATAGACAACTTTGTAAAGTCCTCTGAGATAACTACTGCTGCATTTAGAGCTATACAAATATACATCAGTTAGCCGAGTCTAAATAAAAACCTTATTTCAGATATGAATTTTTGTGAATACACCAAAAATTGCTGTTCACAAATACTCTACATCTAATCTGACAGAGCTTGAGTTGTTTTGTAAAGAAGAATGGGCAAAAGTTTATTCTCTAGATTTGCAAAGTTTGGAGAGTAATACGGCAAAAGACTTGCTCCTGTGATTGCAGCAAAAGGGTGTTCCTCAAATTCTAACTCTACCTGACCTTTTCAGTTCCTTTTTTGTTTTTCTGCTTTCACTTTACAGAAGTCTGTTGCTCTGTTGAGCTCTTTATAGATACTAAAAAACACATAAAGACAATGTATGTGGTTATAAGCATCACAAAATGTACAAATGTTCAATTGTATTGGCACTTTTACAATCCCCTGTATGACTTTAGAATCTAATTGGTTTTTTTCTTCTCAAACATTCTTTAGAACGTGCAACACAATTGAATTAAATAAAATGACAAACTGGTTGACTTAGCCAAAATTTGCCTTGATTTGATACAAATTTGACGGTCTTCAAAGAAAAACTGTCAAAATGAATTAAAATCCTAAAATTAAGTGACACAGTGGGTAAATTTCAGTGTTGCATCACCGGTTACAGAACAGTAGGACTGAGGGACACACAAACACATAATAAACGTACAAAAACAAATACAAATACTGAAAAAAATGAAATAAAATCTCTGACTTAACATAATAAAGAAGCAAGTATGACACCTCTAGCTTTAAAGACGCAAGAATAAAATATTAAATCTCCTACTTTCGCATGATAAGAAGTATGTATAAAGTCTATATCTTTAACATAATAAAAAGGGAAGTATGACATTTAAAAAGTGAACTCCAGTATATTTTTGGCAATCACTTTTCTGAAAGATTGGTTCATATGTACTTTTCTAATACAAAAATACTGAACAAAAGGCTATTGGCCCATTCTTTAAAACAGCCAAAAGAAGTTAATCAAGTTAATTTTAGCAGTAAATAGTCCATTGAATGCAAGACGTTCGACTGTGTAATGGAACTATGGTTGCTCCATCCAATGTGTGATTGTGCCATGTGTGTGTGTGTGTGTGTGCGCCCGTGTTTGCGTGCGAGTTTGTGTGTTTGAAGAAGCCTATTGGCCCAAGAGGCTTGTCACGTCCTACCTCAGGATGCCCCAGGGCAGCAGGCACTACAAAGGAAACTCACACTACACGACAGAGGAATAATAATGCAGCTTTTGAGTAACTCTGAAATAAACTGCAGTATTATTTGCCATTAGAGGAGAGATATATTCACAAAAATTATAATTTGGTAATGTTTGGAGGTCCTAACTAACTTTCAGACCACACATATGTAACAAAATCTTGTTTCTTAAAACTATTTGGTTTTTGTTCCACATGCGTGTATTTATTACCTCTTTTTTTAAACCTGATTTTTCAGCGAGGGAAGGAACCACTCTCACTCTGCCAATCATCTCTCAACCCAAAGAGTCTTCTACAGACTCACAGAGCTCTTTCTTATAAGCATGCCAAACATAACATGTTTTCTAATAAGATAAAGACTGAACACTGATTTGTTCACAACCTTATCCAAACAATGGCTCATCTACTACAATTACAATTCATAATGCAAAAGTGTCTCTCTGTGATGCTCCAAGGAGAAACACCAGTGGCTGAGTGGATAGCACTCTCACCTCTCAGAAAGAAGGTCCTGGGTTTGAATCCTGGTCGGAACAGGGCCTTTCTGAGTGGAGTTTGCATGTTCTCCCTGTGTCAGCGTAGGTTTCCTCCGGATACTCCAGTTTCCCCTACCACTAAAAACATGTACATGTAAAATCCTCCAGCTCCGGTAGTCCTGACCAAGCCGAGCATCTACTTCTGGAGATGGGTCTCTGGCGCTGTACTATGGCAACCACTACCCATGAGAGATGCTCAAATGGCATCAGATTGGCTCAAATGCAGAGGAATTGCCCAACGAGGATAAGAATTGAACCTTTACTTTTATAACATTATTAAAAATGTAACTTGTATATTGGTAGTACATCAGTTTATATTTCATATGCATAAAAAAGAACATATCTTTAAAACAACGATTGCAATATTAAGCATATTTTCATGTATTGTGGAATTATGAAAATGATCAAGTGTGCTCATTTCAAAACGTTTTTCAGTTTCACGTGTTAGTATGTGACTGTGAGATTTGAACCTTGAACAGGGTAGAAGAAGCATCTTTACTTTATAGGTGAATGGGATTTTTGTTTGGGATAATGGGGTCAGTTGCTCAAAGTACTCAAAATATAACGGTTCCTCGTCTATACTTTCTTAATCGATTGACTTAATTGATATAACACTTTAAAATTGCCAAGTGGCGGGCCTATACCTCTCAATGACTTGTCCTTGTCTGCAGATATGAGTCCTAAGTATCCAGTATGTGTGCCGATGGTAACTGCAGTGTGGCTTTCAGGCCGCGGTGCGCTTGCCCCTGTCTGGAGTGCAGCACGGCCTCTGAATGCAGATGGATTCATTAGCTGTGAGTACCTCCCTCCTGCTCCATCACGCTGTCACAAGCCCATACACACTGTACACGCACTTTGGGGACAGGGAGTGACACTGCTCTGAGCATTCATATATTCATATACATGTCGTCTCCGGTGTAAACAAGTGGAAAGAGGTGAGGGGACGGGCACATCCGCTCCTCAACCATTGAGTGGTACAACTCAAAAACATCAATGAGGAGTATTTGTATTAGGTGTAATTTCGAAATGCTAGTCTGGAATTAGACCTGCATGTTTTGGACTTTGGGCAGCTGTTATATTGAATCTTACACTTGTATTTTTAGCTTGTTTTATTCCTTTAGTTTTTACCTGGTTTGATGTATGTACTTTTTGTGCACACTGGGGGACTTTCACAATGTAGTACAATGTGGTTTTACTGCGAATGGCAAAAAAAAGCCTAATCTGAATCTGATTACACATTATTACCTCAAAAACTGAACGTATTTGTTCTGACCGTCATTGCAAGTAGTGTCTTAAGCATCGGAGTCATTGATATCTCAAGAATAATGTCTGCTCTCATGCACATCAAAACACATCATAAAAAAAAAGAACTCACAAAAAAAGGGTTGCGGGTACTAGAGATCGCTGCCACCTCTGTCTCACTTTTCAACATTACCAACATTAAAACACACACAGGTCCAGGGCAGAAATAACCAAAGGTTTCTTTCATATGATTATTGTAGATAAGCCATTGTTTGTCCCAACAGCGTTTAATGTTGTGAATGAATCAATGGAAATGTCGACAAAGGTTTAGAAACTCAAGCGCTTCAATAAGGAATATTTGTGTTGCTTTGTATCAAGGACAAGGACAGTGGTGATGATCCAGGACACTCGACATTGAACAACAATTATGGACATTGGTCATCTGCCCCTTATGGACCAATGGCCCTGTGTTTTTTATCATTGCATTTCTTGTGTTTGAACTGTTTGTGATTCTCTCATCTGTGTTGGAGAATTCAATAGTTTTGCAAAGTGCTCCGAGACTCTGATAACCGAACATCTGCGTTTTCAATCCCACTCATAAGCATTCCAAACCTGTAGATGGCATTATTTCCCCAAATCCAACCCCATCAGAATAGCCCTCTGTTGGCAATTAGGCAGTGTTCCTCGATATTATTATAGATCCATGGTGTTCCCACCGCCGATGCATGGACATTGCATTGACCATTACATAAACACACATGTTTTCAAGGACGCACATGTCTTCATGGACGCAATATCAGCTGCATGAGTTTAGTCAATCTGGCGTTCTGCCTGGGCGGAAGTGGCGGGCGGCCTTTGATGCTAACAAGTTACTTCCGCATCGGCAAACACGTTAGCAACACTTGTTTACAGTCACAGTAGAATGTCAACTCAGGGTGAAGACATGTGTTCACAAGTGTCCCCCATTGTCAGCCCTGGTTTAATCCTGGTTTAGCTCATGTATTGGTTGTTTTTGAGTGTCTGTTTTTGACCGGCGTGTGTCCCTGTGACCAGTTTTCCAGACTCAGTTTTCAAAAATCTTCACTTTGCCCGAAGATTTTTAAAAATATTTGTTTATGATGTGTTTTCATGTGGATGACAGGTCCAAATGAAGAAAAAAATCTTCAATTTAGCAGATACCCGGCTACGTGTGAACGGGGCCCAAGGGTGCTTGGTTGGTCCATATTTGGGCCCAATTGAAGTGGTTCAATTGGGTCCAAATATGGTTAAAATATTGTAGTTCTCAACTAGTTCTGTTTTCATTCACAACAGTGGTTTTGCCAAAGAGCCAATCACTGTGTATGTTATAATGTATATTACATGTTTGGCGCTGTCCACAAAATGCTGTGTATCGGGTGACGTAGGTGAAAGCTGATTGGCGCAGGATGTGAAGAGGGAAAAATCCCGGAAAGAAAACAAACTTTGTTAATTCCTTAACGATAAATTGTGCTCTTCTGCTAGTGTTTGTGGCTATTTTCTATCATCATTGCTTGTGCACAGATACTGCCAATATGTGTCGCAGATTCGGCACGAGAACACTTCTCCGGCTATATTTGGAGCGGAGGAGACTTGTGGCGAAACACTATCGCTGCAAAAGAGCTAAGCTGCTAAACCACGCGGCTTGCAACGGAAGCTTCGGTAGACCAAAAAGTCTGCTACGCAACAGAGCAGGGCCGTTTTGAGGCCGGCCAGCCTTCTCCCCAGCAGCAAACCGCACTGGAGTCCACATGGAACTGCACCGAGACCAGCTCCTTCGGAAATTTCTATTCACTCCACAGGATGACAGAAGACACTGGCACAACGAGGCCTCCGACCATCATCATCCATTCACTCTATCATATTTCTTCATTTCTATTGACATTTTTTTATGGTAGGGGAAACCGTAGCACCTGGAGGAAACCAGGACCTTCTTGCTGTGAAGCACTAGCACTAACCACTGCGCCACCGTAGTTGCTTGTTACTGCATTTTGTGTGGCCCCATGCCTTGCCAACACAAAGTCGCCATTAACATACATCCACAATGTCATCCAGCCAACTTCAGCTCCACCATTATAGACATGCTGTCCCTCTTTGTAAAGCTCAGGACCTTAACCTTTCCTTAACTTTATTTTTATATACAAACATATGGTGCTAATGTAGCTGTGGTGTGAATAAATATAGACCCTACATCAATGTAGACACATCACACCATTTTTAAGCTCAGAACGTGATGGCAGGGGAAACACCAGCTTGCCTTAGTAACCGTCTTAGCAACACGTCCATATATATCCATTAGTCCAAATAAGGAAATTTGGCTCCATATTGCTTGTGTTCAAATAGGCTTCCTCCCCATTCGCATTGTGCTTTACATCCATATGATGACAATCCTAGAGAAACCGCTGTATTTTCTCTTTTAATCTGTTTGTGAATCATGCTGCAATTCTTCCACTTTCCAAAGAGTGTGTGACTTTTACAAACAGCCTCCAGTCTATGCTCTTGTTGGTGTTGTTGCCTTTTCATTTTCTTTCCTAATGCAGTTCTGCTCAGGCAAATCTTGCATACATTTCCACAAGCTCAAACCTTAATTAAAGGAACTTGTTCTAACCTTAACCCCAAATCCTAAATGCATCCCAATACTTCTCACATCTATGCTTCTTAGTACCGCACATTCTCTCTGTGGACAGTAGCAAATCAACGGTAAGCGAGACAGCGAGTGAGCGGGGCTTCCACCTTGTAGCAACCAATGCTTTCGGTATCCGTAAGCCACTCTTAGAGAACCCTTTGTTTTGCCCTGTTAAGTCTGAGCCGAGGAAAGTCAGTGAAAAGAGGGACCAGGACACTAGAAACAACAAAAGCACAGACATTTTATCCATTTCTGAAACTGAATTTAACACTTAGTGAGTCTAAAAGAAAAAAACCCAACATATTTTACATATTTTTTTTACTTCTTTCGCCAGAGGGTACCAATTACAAGGAGCATAATGGGAGAAAGCAGCTTCTCATATTTTTAGCCTAAACAAGGCAATGTAAGAAGGTTGATGGCCGCTGATCTGAAACTTCCCACAGTTTCAAAAGGCACAACAAAATCAGAAATACATGTGAAAGTCTGAAATTTAGAATTTTGTTGAAAGGATAAATTATTTCTGTATATCAACTTTGAATACATTATTATTAGTATGACATTACATTCAAAGTGACATAATGTCAAGCCTTTGTATCTCATAATTTTGATGATTATGGGTTTCTGAGAGGTTGCATTTGTGATTTTTACAGCTGTGAGCCAATTATCAACATTATATAATATTGACATAAGTAATCTGTGAAGGAGGGGTTGGCTGTGTGAAGGTTCTGCAGGTCTTTTCATCCTGCTGCTGTCAGACTAACGAACACTAGTGGTGCGTCTGTGCAATAATTTGAACAGAATGTGCAATATTGACATGTGTCCACTGTCACTTTACTTAGTCACTTTGTCCCATACCCTCATGCTGCTAACATGTACAGATGTATACATACAGCTATATATTTATTGCCCTGGAATATACAGTATTTTAGACTTGCAAAAGTTTGATATTTAATTTTAGTGCAGAGTAGTAGTTCATTTATCTTGTGTTGTGTGCTACTCATTCCTACTCTTCTGTAAACAGTGATGCAACACTGAAATATCCCCACTTTGGGACGAATAAAGGATCTCTCTTAATCTCTCTCTCTCTCTCTTGAAATGACTTAACAACCATATTCTAACTGTCCTTGTTTCAGGGTCCCAGGCTGTTGACGGCTTTACAAATCATCACGACATAAAATGAAGATTGCAACCCTTTTATCAGTAAATACATTTCTTATTGGGGCTTTTGAGTTGAACAAACCCTTTTTCAATTCTGACCCGGCTCATGTACTTCCACTGAGAGATTAATTCAAGTACTGCCGGGTTCTGGGCGCCCGTTCCAGCCTAAACAACAGGGCCAGTCCACATGTGTTTAGCGTTCTCCAGATCTCCTGAATGTAAGCAGAGAACAGGGACATGGCTCTTTGATGAGGTCGAATGGTGAGGCTTCTACTGACTGGCTTTCTTTGTGTCAGCATATTAAAGTCAAACTACTTTCAAATTCAATGTATTTTTAGTATAGGAAGATTTATATTATCTTCTTTGTAGAAATAAAAGGTTTAGTTAATCTATGCCAGACTATAGTAGTTAGTAACCAATGTAATAACGTATAGCCCTACTTAATTGCAGCAGTTGTCTTGGCTGATTCTCCCACGAAACAAATCGGAGAATCAAATGAATGAATGCAGTTGAATGTCCCTGGTGTCCGTTGCTTTAATCCGAGGTACATTCTGGCTGCCCTGGGCTCAGATCAGAGCATGAGGGAATCCTAACAGTGAGGGAAATGCCAGCCAGGCCCCGCCAGGTCCCGTTTCAGTGCATTGTGTTGTGTGTGTGACAGGCGGTCATGCTCTGTTTGCTCCCTCCTCCCCCTCCTCTGCGTCTCTCTTAAACATACACCGCTGCCCAGTGCTCACCTCCTACAGGTCTTGTACATCCATCCGCTGTCACGCGCAGCTTTGCCTTGTTGGCTGCTGCTCCCTCTGCACGTAGTGACAGATGATCGTGTGAGGGCCATTCTTTGCTCGCTGTGGGTTGATGAGGAGCCTAGGTGGGGAAAGAAAGCTATTTTTACTGTTAATTTTGAGGAGCAGGGCCGGCCCTATACCAAATGAGCAGGCTAAGCTCTTGTGCGCACTGGGGTAGTCTTGCACACTTATTCACTTATGTGGTTTACACTGCATCTGTAAAATAAACTGAATCTTGAATCTAAACCTTTTAATGTTCACTCCTTTAAGAAAGCAATGCAGTTTTATGTATTTATTAATTCACAAGATGCATCTTGATGGAGATGCCCCAATGAGATAGATTTCAATTCCCAGCTTCAAGTAGATATTGTGACTCAAAGAGTGATCCAGCAAATGATTGAGGAAACCATAGAGCCCCCAAGGTCTTTATAGGGCCCCCAAGAATGGGAGACACATGATCCAGGTGAAATTACATGCTTTACAATCATGTGGCTGGGATTGCAGTGTGTAATTTTCTAGTTTTGGCCTGAAACATAAACAGTCTCATCAAAGGCTAAAAACTATGGCATAATATTACTTCAGAATCAATTAGGAGAGAATTGTATTTAAATTATGTATAACATTTCGTGGTCGCCACAGTAACCTCTTAATATCCATGCTGCATGTTAATAATGTTCAGTTATTATTTCAGTAAAAATAAAATTTTGAATAAATGCATTTTAAGTCATAAATAAAAACGACCTACATGTTTAGCAAGGAAAGAACACTGCACAAGATGAAGATTAAGAGATCCTTTATTCGTCCCACAGTGAGGAAATTTCAGTGTTGCATTACCAGTTACAGAACAGTCGGAATGAGGAGCACACAGCACAGGATAAATGAACAAAAACTCTTTACTAAAATAGAATAAAATCTCTTACTTTAGCATAATAAAGACGCTAGAATTAAGTAGATAATCTCTGAGGTATACTTTAGCACATTGAGAAGTAAGTATAAAATATCTAACTTTAGCCTAATAGAGAAGCAAGTATAATAGGTCTTCTGTGATTGGTGCTGGGGTCGTGTTGTTTGGACTGGGCCCTTACGGCGATGCTCTTATATCACATCAGCCTCCGAGTGCGGCTGTGGTTGGCATTCACAGTGCGTCTCATTGCATGGGCTAATTCTATTTAACCCAGTGGAGTCTAGCTAGCTGGTACGGTCGGAACGCCCCAAGGGGAGGCCGTCGTGTACCTCCGCTTTATTACCCACCTGAGGAAGCGCGTCTCTCTCTCAGTCTTTTCCTCCTCCTCGCTTCTCTGTTTGCGGTGTGTAATTTACTGGGCAGCCTTTGGGCCAGGCCTTCATGTGCAGGAAGGCGAGAATCGGGCCTCGGCGCCAGTAATTGGACTTTAGAACTGATTGGGGAACTTGATTGACCCCCGGTAATGGATTTGAGTGAATAATTATTTGTAGTTATGGTTGGAAGATGATATCAGGGAGAGAGAGAGAGAGACCAATCCCAGCTCTGCGACTCACCCCTGCCGCCAGAGCACAACGCTGCCAGCACTCAATTAATGAAATCCAGCTGCTTACGTCCCCCCACGTGTAGCGACGGATCAAAAGCGCACACACGGAGTCCGCTCCAAAAAAATAGGTTATCTGCATCCAACCTTTCTCTTTCGCACAACTGGCAGCCTGTGGCCCATTACAATAGTGATTATAAAATCTTCCCCACTCCAGGTACAGGACATTAAGGTTGATAATGTCTCCATTATTTTTTAACGGCCTGTGGCAGCGCTTGCAGCAGCCATGTTAATGAGACCTCTCAAGATGGCAAGCAGCGCCTCCTCAGGACACAAAATGCAATCACTCTTAATCCAGGACTTTAATTGCTGGCCAATGCTGCCTAAGTGAATTCAGGCGCCCGGGCTCGGCAGGCTGCACCTCCGGAAGGATCAGAGTCACACTGACCAGAAGATAAAGCTTGCCGTACAACAAACTGCAGCGGCGACAATTGGGGTCATCGTTTCAAAGGCAAGACTTAAAAGCTCTGTATCGGATTTTAAATGTCTTAGGAAAAAAACATAACTAGTTCACAGCATCTTGAAATGATACAAACTAATTTTGTACTTTCTCACTCTCACTCAGAATTGTGAGTTTATGTACATAAGAGAGAAATCCTGAAATCTTGCATTGTCTAACTGGAATCAAATAGGCAGCTGCCATGTAAACTTTGGGATACCGAAACAATAATAGTACTATTCAAATCCGTCTTTGCTTGAAGCTGCTGGCAAACATACTAAACATTGCAAGCAGTTAGGGACCAACCTCACTCCTAATTGGTTCTTCGGTTGCTATGAGATTCTAAAAGTGGCACATATACAGTAGCTCCAAATGACAACTTTACATCCAGCATGGTTTGGCTTCAATTTGCTGATGACAAATACTGCATGTGACGTCACAACACACAACCTATTAAGATTTATTTGTGATACAGTATATGCACTCTTTAGTGAACTACATCATGAAATATTGAATACATGTAAAACGCTTAATCGTATAGTGTAGTAAAACAAGAATACTGTGTTAGTTTTAACCCACCCAATTTGTAAAATTATTATTCAAAAGTATCGTTCATGAATATTTCGACAGCACTCTGCAAAAGCATTACCCTTTATCATGGTAAATTGAATGCGTCTATCCAGGTAAAAAATAAAATAATCAGGCCTTAGCTGCTGCTTGGGCGGTCCATCTTGTTAGAAGTAAGGCTTATTTTTCTGGTTTGAAGGTGTCGGGTGCAGACAGAAAAATCTCTTTCCTGGCTGCCTTTGTGCATAATTTGTGCCGTCTTCAGAGGCTAGAGGAGGTAATGCGCGGCACCTAGCTCTTCTGCGTCTCCTGCTCTTTTATCTTGGCTGTCTGTTCTTTGATTGACCCACTCGCTCCCACATCATTATCGCTCCCTCCTCCCCCCACTAAAACTCTCTTCTTCCTCACACTTCCATCCTCCCGTGCGTCTATACAGCTACAGCGCACGGCCTGTCATACATGTCCCATTTCAGCCCCCCCATCGGGCTCGGACCGGCTGACCCCTCATTGCCCTCTTGCCAGTCTCCATTATTTCCGGATGGCCATTGGCTCGGTCGCTCTCCTGGCCCCGCGGTCGCCCAGCCAGTCCGTGTTATGACAAGCAACACTGGGCTCTCCGAGGTAGCATGTAGGGGTCAGGCTGTCATACCTGTCCACAGTTTGTCCGTGCACATAGACCCACACGTGCGCACGGACAAGCCATGAATCACAGTATATGGATAACTGCCAGACAGCACCGGCCGTAACCTTAGATTCAGCAAAGTGAGCGATGGGGCGCAGCGGACTAGAAATTCACCTTTCCCCGATGGCAGTGGAACAATGTCTTTTTCCTTCCAAAGGTCTTCCATGATGTGTTGCCTCCTTTCCAGTAAAACAGTGTGGGATAGGTCTGTTTCCATGTTATGTTGCCGATGTGACTGCTGTATTTTTGTTTAGGAACCTTTTGAAAGTTGGAAGCAAAAGTTGTGCATAGGGTGTTCCTCTTTTTTAACTCCAGTACAAAAAAAGTGCATACAAGTGAAAGCTAGTTTTGTTTTAGATCAAGTAACTGCTTGTATCACATGATTCCACCTTTTTCAAAGATAAGAGATAAGATAAAACTGTATGGTTCCACAGTGGAGACATTTACATGGTACATTTGACATAACCAAAGGCATAAAAGACAGGAAGAAGTATCTTATGTGCAATCAAGGCATTTTTATATACAGTTAATAAAGTGAGCAAAGTAGGGCAAAGTTCTAGTTCTAGTGCAGGTCATCAGGTTTTGTGGTTTTAAAGTTTGATACCCCAGCTTTAACAGTTGATGCAAAAAATAAATGTGCTTATGCGTTAGATAGATAGATAGATAGATACAACACCCTTATTCCACATGGATTCAGCTAAACACGTGCAAATAAATGATTACGTTTATAAAGCGCTCTTCTCCCTTTCACAACACTCAAAGAGCTTTACATCAACGAACCACTCACCAGTGTATGCTGACACTGTGCAAGGCCAGTTAAGTGTCTGGCTCAAGGACACAATGGCAGTATTTGAACAGGAGAACTATCTAAGCTCGTGCCTTAAGACTTGTGGTCATAAGTCTGATGTAGGCTAGCCTGGTTGTACCACACCATCCTACAAAATCCATTTCAGGACTCTGATGATTGATCAGAGTTTACAGATGGCTAAGGCCAGACTTGGTGTAGGCTTACGTACAACCAAAGCACTATAAACCCTTGTCCAGCATCTCAGCATAAGGCCCCCTGTGTCCTGAGATCTTCGTGATGTGTTCCCCACCTTGGCACCTGAACAAGAATGCAGGCCTGTTCAGAGCATTGTTTAACTGCCTGGTGGCTCTTGAGTTAACTATTGCTCGTCCGGCCGGTTTCTCGCTGGCATAAGCAACTCCCGTGTTAATGACCACTCAGAGTGAGTACCCTGAGGGGCCTGAGAGCTGGCCAGGCTCTCCCCCACCTCCAGGACCATCTGCGCCAGGCCACACCAAATATGCTCTGCATGTTATCCGTCTTCTGCTCCCATTGTCGGGGCTGTACAGGCTGGGGTGCCAAGTCCTAATTTATTATGTTCGTTTCTGCACTTTAATGGGAAGGGACTGCTACAGCCTAGGGTCCTGACATGCTTCTCTAACCTCCTTTTGAAAAGTGATGTCTTATTGCTTGGTCTTATTAAGACTAAAAGCAGTCGTATTTTTATGGCAGAAAACATTTCCATCAGGAACTACCAAAGATTTATTCCTTTAAAAATATAATTTAGAAAAGAATGGATAGAAGAAGGTGTTTCTCACTAGCTAGGTCAGTAATTTTGTTTGCCCATTATCAAGTATACTTTACCCTGAACTAAATGTATGGGTTTTGTTTGCATCAGATTTTAAAACAGGTTTATTTAAACATAATGTGTATAATTCTCTTCCCAACACAGATCCATTTCTGCGTCTGCCAAGTGTGCGTCTGTTAATGACCGTTAGGCCTCCTCCACCTCTGCGCTGCCCGAACACGCTCACTTCATCCTGGACAAGATGCTCTCTCCGCGGTAGTTGGTCAGCAGTTGGTGTTGGATGCGTGTGGCTGAGTTCAGGGCAGTGGCCACACCACAGGCCGGGGCCCCGGGCTCTGCCACACCAGCGTGACATGTTAGAGAGGCGTGCCAGGGACATGATAGCACATCCGGCCTCTTGGACACATGTAGTGGGAGAGAGAGCTGTCAGCCTGGGCAGATGGGCAGGCATCAGTCCAACAACACTGGAGCTCCGGAACGCTGCTTTGGCAACTGGCACGAGCTGAGGCCAGGTGTCCCCCAGCAGCAGAGTCATGCTTTACCAACAGGCTGTGTGCATGTACGTGATCATCTACATGCTCACTGTTATTACTCATTTATTTGTACTGTATGTAAAACACTAAATGCTTAGTGTGTTTAGTGCACTCGTACACAGTACTAATTTTAAGAATTATCATGGAGATTTTCTTTTTCTTTTTATGCATGCCTTTTTGCACCAAGAGCAAGGCAATTAGCAAGGTTGTATTTTATATATGAATATATAATAAAAGAGTTTGAGAGAGTAAACATTATCCACACAACAAACACTGGCGCTGGAATATGGAGGTTTTCAAAACACCCAAACATGCCGATGTAGCAATAAATCAGGACTAGGGGGCCTTTCTACTCTCACATACATTTTCATACAAATTGTGACAGCAGGTGGCGTTGTCTCTAAGGCACCCTAATCTGTGAAATAAAATCCAGATCCATCACAGGAATATCACATATAGCTCAAAGTATAATGTATTATACATTCTGACAGACAATCATTGACCTGTCGCCGTTTATAATTGCGCCACTGACATCCAACACTGGATATCTTTATATTTGTAAAATACCTAAAAACATATTTATTTAAACGATTTTATGCAGATTTTTTTGTGAGTGCAAAATTTTATACAAAATCCATAATAGGGCGATATTCCAATGTGGCCCCTGAACACAATAAGTGCCCACCCTTGCCCTAATGCATGTTGTAAAAGCCTCCTGGCCAACCCTCTCACAAGACTTCTGTATGGGATTATCCTGGTTGCAAGAAGGTAAAAAATCCACCTCTGTTGAAAGTTACTCCAAAGTGCACACAGATAAAACTTTTGAGGAGTGCCATCTTTCTGGGTCACTACGTGCGGTCTTGAACCTGCACCGGTGCAGCTCTCCGTAAGTGCCTGCCTGAACTTATCATCCTCCTGCTAATGTATAGCCATATAAATCCAGGTAGGGAATGTGGAGGAGAGTGATTTGCGAGGGTGTAGGTGCATGTTTTTGGCCTTCTGCATTCATCTCCTACAATATCATTACACATGTTGGAGCAGCATACACACCTGTACTTGTGTGAGCAGTGGCCTGTGCAGTACACCCGGGCCGGCTACCAGGGAGGGCCATTCATCTTGGCTAAATCAAATAAATCAAGAGCACTTTAGAAAAGAGCTGTCAGGGTAATTGTTGTGATAGCCCGTCTCTGGCTCCTCGAGGGGGAGTGCAGTTGGAAATTGTGCCAGAGAATGCACGCTCACTGACACCCCCGAAAAAGGACAGGGAAACAGTGTAGCCACCACCTCAAACGGCCTGTGGCTAATGTGATCTTCCTGCTGTAAGACATTTGACGCTGAATACATGAAGCATCGTTTAGTAACATTATGTCAGAAAAGTGTTGCGAGGGACACTGCAGCAGTGAGAAATTAACGTCCATTATTTACTAGACACTGTCACTGTCACCTTACTTAGTCACTTTGTCAAACCCTCATGCTGCTAACAAGTACCAATATATAAATACAACTACTGTATATCTTGCACTGGAATATACTAGGGATGTGAAGATTCACCGATTCGCATCGGTGGTCCGATACAAACGTCTGCGATGCAACTACACGGATACATTCATGGTGCATCGGATATAACTTAGGTGTGAATTTGCGGTGCATCTCTTCCAGCCTGTCTGCATCGGTAGATTCCATGGTTAAATCGATTGTTCTATTCGCTGCCCTGTCATATTTCCGAGGCAACCTGAATGCAACATTGCTTCCTCGAGCTCTGACGTAAGCTTCGAGTCCAAAACAAGCGTGAACGCTCACAACACAAACGGCAAGGAGATTTTGAATGGCCCGAAAAAAACAAGTCAAGCGTGCGGAAATGCCGGGCGCCGCCTATCAAATACGTGGGTAGCACAACGAACCTGGCAACGCATCTGAGAAGACGGCACGGCGTGGATATCTCCGCGGCTGCGACCCCCTCCTCTCCTTTGGATTATACCGAAGCACCAGCCACACAGAGCGGTAGCAAAGTTGGCGACGCGAGCAATAGGTCTGTCACAAACTTCTTTGGTAAAACCATAGACTGTATATATTAACGGACAGAGTCACGCCTATCTCCGCCGTTCTAACTAATGGGCCAAAAAATGTGCTCTACTGGAGCTATCCAAAATGGCCGCGAGTGGTCCCGCCCACAAGAAAATTGTGAAAAAACGAATCTGCGCATGCATCAGCCGGCGCAGCTCCATTCATTTGAACGAGAGACTTCAGAAATTCACAGCGAGTAAACTAGAGTGGACCAAAAAAATTCACCCCCCTCAGCATTGACACACATGTGGAACGGAGCTTTGGGCCAAGAGCCAACTTTTGGACCATCCTGTAAAGACGTTTTTGAGAGGTGCTATATGTTAGCATTGGCTAATTCTTCTTCTGGGTCCACCCCCATTGGCCCGGGGTGGTATTGCAAGCATGTCAGCGCACGTCATTTTGGCCACTTTTGAGCTGGGACCCGCCCCCACTGGTAAAAACACGCCTCAAGCAGCTAACTCTGCCCGCTCCCAGGCCTTAACTGCTATGCTATGATAAGATAAGATAAGATATAATTTATCACACAGGAGAAATTTGCTGCTACAGCAGTTAGTTAGTCTACTTAATCTCCAAAGATATCCAGCCCTACAGCGTTTTAGAGAATGAAGGATTCAAATAAATAAATACTCTGTACATACTGAATAATGTTTTTTTCAAATAGGATTTCTTGGTTTGCTCCATAAAATTAATAATAATAATAATACATCGGTTTTATAAAGCGCTTTTCAAAAACACAAAGACGGTTCACAAATTCTAATAACCATGACCAAATATTAAATACATCCCTCATAGTGAGTAAAGCAGAATTTGAGGTAAGAAACCTGATGTGGGCAAATAAACTCTCATACTAACTGTATCGAACAGGATCACATCATGTCAAACCGAACCCCGTTGCAAATCAGTCATATCGTTATTAAATCATCTTTGAATCGCATCGTATCGTGAATAGGAACGAATCGTATCGACAGGGACTTCAGTGTATCGTTAATGTATCGAATCGCTGGTAGTGTATCGAGATGTATCGAATCGGCCTCAGTGGTGGAGATATACATCCCTGGAATATACAGTATGTTATTATGCTGTGAAGTATGCCTCAGGGATTTTACACTTCATGTAGTCTTGCTTCTTTTTTATGCTAAATTTGGAGATCTTATACTTTACTATCTTTGTTATTATGCTGACATAGTTCTGTACAAGTCTTTCCTGCGCCCAGAAGATACTCCACCACAATATCAATACATACATTGGCTGCATTGCTAATAATATAAGGTTAAAAGAAAAATAGCAGTTTATAGTCTGGCAATTACGGGAAATGGACATTTGAATGGCATTCTAATCTTCAGAGTTTCACTTGTGTACAGGAATGCATCAGTATCTGCTCTCTGTCATGGATAGTTTGGCAATTCCACTCATTTGGGGACCCATTCGCATTTGAATAAAACACAATTGAAAAAGTAAACACTCGCAGCTTACCATATAAACAAAATCTCACCACAGTCAACGTGGCGAAAAAAACAAATATGTAAAAATACAGTCAAATTTTATAAACACCAGACCTGGATATGAAAAGTGGTCTATTTACATTTAAAAGACAGATTTTCGCAGTATCCAGCCTGGCAGCCGGGAGGATGTGGTGGTACAGATAATGAGGACCCAAAGTTCAGCCTTTCTGCACCACTGTGGGTTAAATGATATTGTTGGCAAGTGTAAGTGTTTTTGATCTGCTAATTTGACTGCTTTTAGCCCTGTTTCATGCCTTCACCTTGCCTTTTCAAGTCCTTGAGATTTTTTTATTGTTCCCTTCGGATGCTCTTCAGGTAGATTTACCCTGAAAGCTAAAGATGCATGTTTGTGACAAAATTGTTCAATGATTTAAAATAAACGTTAATTTCCAATAACTATACCAAATGTATTACTCATTCTGACACCGTTTTTGCTAGACTATAAGCAGTTAGTTTTGTAAGTTTCTTTTAACTATGTGGCCTTTATAGCAATAAGGCCAAGGTGTGTATTTTCATTGTTGTTTTGTTGGGATGTCTACACTTTCATTTTCCAATTTTATTTTTATTAATGTTTCATCTTAAACTGAGAGGATTTCATAGATATGAGAACCTGACTATCCTCCTGTGGACTCACCACCTGCAGAGGGTCAGTGAGGAGCTGGTGCTATGTGACTTGGGTGGCATCTCTGACTGCCACTCCAAACCCAGAAATGGATTAAGGGGTAGAAAATGGATGGATGGATGGAATACCTAACTATTTGTTGTCTAATAAAGAATACAATGTGTTTATCCTCACAGAAAAAGCCTATCATAGACATCAAATATTATCAAACGTAGTTTTGGGCCAAGAGCCAACTTTTGGACCATCAAGACTTTTTGGAGAGGAAAGAAGACACGATACAAAAGCATTGGATAATTCTCTTTCTGGGTCCACCCCCGCTGGCCTGCGGTGGTATAGCAAGTATGTCAGTGCATGTTCTCATAGACTTTTTTGAGCCGGTACCCTTTGATTTGAATACTGGTCAACACTGGGGCCTTCCTGAGTGGAGTTTGCATGTTCTTCCTATGTCTACGTAGGTTTTCCCTTCGGTGCTCTGATTCCCACTCCCACTAAAAATATATTCAGTAGCCTCCGTAACCCCCTTTGCAGCTGAAAGCTTGGTTGAGCAGAGGTGATGATCCCTGCTACACTTTTCCATCTTAAAATGGAAAAGTGCTAAAGCTATTAAAATACAAAAAAACAAGGCACTCTTGTATTAGATGAAATGCTGTTATTATTTACGACATGTCTCAATAAACCTCACTGAGCGTTTCAACAGGCTTTTTGAGAGAGTGCCGTGTGTTTGAAGACCGCCCCCTCACCAAAGAGCACCTCACTAACTGCAATTGAGGTTCAGAAATTCAATTCAATTCAACTTATTTTTGTATAGCCCTATATCACAATAGTCATTTAGAGGACATTAGAAAAACACAGATCAGAGAATAAAACGGTTCAAAGTTTCAAGCGTTCCACTTTTACCTTTTTTCAGGGTCTTCTGTTTAGAAATGAAAGAAAAGTGGAGAAGACATACAGTATTGTCCAGCGCATTGAGATGTATTTCATTGAATCTGGAGAATCTGAACTACACAAGGTAGACCTACAAAATGTTGCTCTCAAAACATCTAAACTATAGTTGCATTTACATTTGAGTTTGAGAGGCTCAAATTCTAAAACTCTTGAAACGTAGTGAGAGAAAGGGTTTTTTGTCAGTCCACCTTGTGTAGTTCAAATACTCCACGGTGGCTGAGTTGTTAGCACTCTCGCTTCTCAGAAAGAAGGTCCTGGGTTCGGAACAGGACCTTTTTGAGTTGAGTTTGCATGCTCTCCCCATGTCTGCGTAGGTTTCCTTCAAGTGCTCCGGTTTCTCCTACCACTAAAAACATGTACAATAGGTCTGAATGTAATGAGTGAATGGATGGTGTTGGTTGGGGGCTTTGATGCGCCAGTGTGTTCTGCGTCTTGCTTCTGTCATCACCGTGTGTGGAGAGAATTAAAAAATATATCTGAACTCTGAACATTGTAAAGCACTTTTGGGGACGTCGGTCTGTAAAAATCCCCATAAAAAATAAACATTACTTTCTTACTCCAGCTTCAAGGAATTATCTCAATACACTGGTCACTACGTTTTCTCCACTTTTCTTTTAGTCCTGAACACTAAACACCCACTTCCAGAGTTGAAAAAGTGAAAACACCAAGTGGACACGGACGGATGGCTTCTCTGTTCATTTGCCTGACCCGTTCTCTCTCTCGCTCTGAAATGAGAAAGAATGGAGGGATTCCCGGTGTCTGTGTGCCGACAAGATGGATGAGCAAGCGCCTTTGCCTTTAATTGATTGAGGACTGGAATTCAGTTAGGGTATAATTGAATCATGAAAATCATTAAAAGCTCAAGTGCACAAGATAATTAGGCGAGCTAACCAGGTTGTAATCAAGACTGCACAAATCAGAAGAATACTGACTTAGCGGGAGAGCTTGTTATCCCCCATGAATAATGCCTCATGACATAAACCACCTCCTATATTCTCACATGGAGCCTAAATCTTCTGTGATTTATTAAAGCTGGAGTACCTAACTTTTTAAAAGATAGATGGACAGCGTTTTACATGGACAAGAGTACAGACTATAAAGAACAGCTATTGCCTAAGCATAGATTGAATATTAGGAGTGGAATAATCAAAGGCTGACGTCTCCATGGTGATATTTGAACATAAGCTAGCTGGAGCCAATTTCCTTATATGGCCATTTGGTGTGGCTGACGTGTTGCTAACATGGTTACTAAAGCAAGCAGAAGTTGAAGGCATCTGATTGGTCCATCCCTCATATAGCGCCTATGTGGATTCACAAAGACAATATCAAAAACACCTTGATCATAGAGAGCGCCAAACCATAAATATATGGGAGGATTTTCTACTTCCGGGTGGATCATCAAGACTAACGGCCCTCCTAATTCTCACTCATTCTGGTGATACGTGCTCGTCAAATAAGACCATAGAGTTTTGTTCAAAAATTGAAGAGGGCGGTTCTTTCCTAAAATTTGGGAAAATCCTCCTATATACCTTGAAACATAATTTTGAATGCCCAAAATGATAACTGTGACATTAGCTTGAGGAGTTCTCTTCTATTCTGTGTGAGACTTCTCGGGCCTGATGTTGTGTAGAGCCTACCGTTTAGATGTGCATGACACGATACACGTTTGATACATTTTAATGATATATTTCAAAGCAAGACCCCACTTTGCCTGAAGCCCCCACTGGATCAGTGCTATGTGGATTGGGTGCAGCTCTGACTGTTGCCCCCCCGACCCAGAAATGGATTAAGGGGAAGAAAATGGATGGATGGAATGGATTTCTAAACAATACAATTCCATCCATCCATCCATCCATTTTCTACCCTTTAATCCATTTCTGGGTCAGGGGGGTGGCAGTCAGAGATGCCACCCAAGTCTCATAGCACCAGCCCCTCACTGATCCTCTGCAGGTGGTGAGTCCACAGGAGGACGGCTGCTCTCTGAGTGTGAGCATAGCCTTGATCTTTCAGTGGGGGCTTTGGGCAAAGTGGGGTTAAGTGTCTTGCCCAAGGACACAACGACAGCAGTCATCAGTGGGAGTCGGTGGAGAAGGTGCAGAGGTGGGAATTGAACCCACGACCTTCTGGGCTTAAGGCCAATGCTCTACCAACTGAGCTACTGTCGCCCCCACAATACAATTCGATTCTGGAAAAAAAAAAAAAATCTGCAAAAAAAAAAATGTGAAGAAATAAGAGGCTTTTGGCCCCTTCTCAAATGCTCAGCCCATTTGAAAAAAAAAAAAAAAAAAAAAAAAAAAATACTACTCATTAATATTTCATTCATTAAAGATTACTTGTTAATTAAATCAGAATGTCAAAACAAAACAGTAACTTTTTTTTTTGATGACCAAATAAAAAACATTGTATCTCATTTTAGAATATTGATATACAGTATATCTGAAAATGTGGTGACGGAGAGCATATTGAAATAACAGGGTAAGAAATACAGGGGGGTGATTGAAGGAACATTATCTTACTCCCAGCTGAAAGATTCTTGCATAAGTCACATCTTTCATCTTTCACATATTGAAAACTCAAGATGCGACAGAGACCAAAAATACATGCATGTGAAAGATAGCAATGAAAACCAAACAGTTTTGAAAGCGAGAAACTATTTACATTGTTGTATACTTCATGCTTTGTGATTTCAAAGTTACAGGTACCCCAGCTTTAAAGTGTGTGGCAATTGTGTTTTAATATTGGCGTTTCCCTACGCTTAATTGGTGCAGCACCGCTTCTTTCTGCTAAAGACTCGCAGGGTCAGCAGCAGGTCAGCGTTCTACTTCATTACTCCGTTGGGGGAAATGAGATGTGTGATTAGTTTGGGCCTGACCTTGGGCTGTAGCGGTAAGCTCTCAGTGACCGGTGCGCGATGCATCTATACAAAAAAAATCACTTAAATCATGACTGAGAGTGTGTCACGAATGAATGTTGAATGAATTGATTTGTCTGTAGTCTCATTGTGTAGAAGTAATACTAAATGTGTGTGAATTTCAAAGGGATTTTCACAGGTTTTTCTCTAATATGCAGAATGTGAAACTAGAGCGAGTCCGTGAGCCTGGCTATTTGCTGTTTGCATTCTAATTGTTGTGAGCATTAACCCTGACAGGGAAAGCATCACGTTAAGTTGTGAAAGAGTTTTAAAACTCAGCGGAGAATGCCGGAGACAACTGGAATGGGTTGGAAAAGGCTGCACAAATCAAGATACAGCTTTTTTCCAACTGAGCTATTTTGCTAAATCTATAGGATTAAGATGAACAGATCCTTTATTTGTAACGCAGCGGGGAAATTCCAGTGTTGCATCACAAGTTAGGAATGAGGAGCACACAGCACAAGATAAGTGAACAATAAATCTATACTAATTAAAATATTAACTGTTATGTTCACTTGTTAGAATTATATCCTATATTTTCTGATCTTCAGGTAGGACTGTGCCAAAAATCTAAACATTCAAAAATCACACCCACTTTTTCTCGAGCCAACAAGGAGACGCTAATGCATTGCGGCGTAACAAGAAACAAGTATACAATCTCTATCTTGAACATTATAAAGAAGTGTAAAAACTTACATTTGGAAAAATAATAATAAAGTATAAAGTACTACAGAGAGAATTGGGCAAAGTAAAATAACTTTTGATAATCAATACTAAAGAGTGCAAATCGCTTTTGCACAGACCCAAACCCTTGGTAAATATACCCCTCACACCGAGTGTATAAGCGCATTGGAATTAACTGGACAGTGTAGAATGGACAGTGCAGATGTCACTCTGCGGTGTGGTCTGCTGGAACAGCAGCATCACAGAGAGGGACCAGGAAGAAGCTGGACAAGGTCATCAGGAAGTCCAGCTCAGTCCTGGGCTGTTCCCTGGACACAGTGCAGCAGGTGGGGGACAGGAGGGTCCTGAGCAAACTAACATCTATGCTGGACCATGACTGTCCCCCCTGCAGGACACTCTCTCTGCTCTGGAGAGCAGCTTCAGTGGCAGACTAATTCACCCTCGATGTGTTAGGGAGAGGTTCCGTAGGTCTTTCCTTCCTGCTGCTGTCAGACTGTACAATAAGAACTGCTGAGCCTGTAAATTTCATCCATCTGTAAATAAGTAAATACTAAATCATGTGCAATGTGCAATACTGCTCCTTCACAATGTCACTTTACTTATCTGCCTATTATCCTGCACTATATGTACAGTATATAACTCTGCACTACTGCTATGCAACTACATATATATTTTTTATTTTGAAAGACTGGTATCGAAGCATTTACAGATAGTTAAGTAATACAGCTACAACTTTATTTTGTATATTGTGTGTGCTCTTACTACTGTCCTGTCTGTGCGCTGCAACATCAAAATTTCCCCACTGTGGGACGAATAAAGGAACTCTTATCTTATCTTATCGAATACACCGGTTCATTTGAAGGAGCAGTGTCTCTACTTTAGCAAAGCTGATTTGAGGTGATTTGTAGTGTTTTAGTAAAGAGTAAGACAATCTAGCACACATTTGGTTCTTATTTGGAACTCCATCACGGATAAGTGTCATTCATTTTTCTTGTAGGAGTTTTTATGTGTAAAGACTTTGAAGGCACACAAACTCAATATGTACTATACCATTTAAACACTTTATTACCAGCCCAATAAGATCAAATGGGAGCTCATGAGGTCTTTTTCACCACATAGTTAATCAGTCCCTATGGTGAGAAAAATAACGATAGGATTTTAACACTTGACAGCTCCATTGAGACCCCTGCAAATCTGTTGG
Organism: Knipowitschia caucasica; assembly: GCA_964034765.1. Lineage (NCBI taxonomy): Eukaryota > Metazoa > Chordata > Actinopteri > Gobiiformes > Gobiidae > Knipowitschia > Knipowitschia caucasica. The sequence continues at coordinate 17,189,718 of OZ035825.1, read as the reverse complement.
TGTTATTGGGTAAATAAAAATCATTCAACATACTAAGAAGCTAATTTAAATGTAATGCTGTGGTGGAAATGACGTGTTGCCCCTGGAAACAGACGTATAGCGGTGACTGACTCTATGGAGTGCCATGGTAACAGAGGAGGCCATCAACAGCGTATCCGTTTCAAAGCTCCACACTGTCCTGTCTGATCAAGCGGGTTTGATCCGAGCCCCCGTTGTGACCGGCTGCCCCTAGGCTGGTTGTGCTTGCCTTGGAGGCTTCTGGGTAATCCTCCCCTGGACTCTGGGACACCCCCCGCAGGGAGAGGATGCAGGGGAAGTGGGTAGTGTTTGGACAGTAGGATTTATGGGGCAGTGTGTGAGTGATGACTTTGGATCATGAGACATCTTCATGCAGCACTGGTTTGTTGTTGTGGTTGCCATGGTATGTTTACATGCTGTGCTAGCTGAGTGCGGCAAATGCATTCATATGTTATGTCTAGTCTAAATCTCCCCCTTCAGAAAACGGCTTCACTCTTCAGTGCTCTGTTTGAACATTCTATATTTGCTGATTTTCAGGTAGGGCTGTGCCAAAAATCTACACATTCAAAAATCACACCCACTTTGTCTCGAGCCAACGAGGAAACGCTAACGCATTACGGTGTATAGACTGCAGTAATGCCCTGCTCTTTGGTCTTCCCTAAAACAACGTTTCAGGTTTACAATAGAGTTGCGAAGACACAACAGACGCTTACTAGAAATCTGGTAACTACGATTCTTTTCATGGGGGCTTTAGCTCCCAAAAAAGGCACAATTCAAACATAACTTACACTATGTGTCCGCCATGTGGGATTTTAATGTTTGACATACTTTATAATAAACATATAGATGGTGTCACCAGCTTGCGGATCAGCCTCATACAGTACAAGCTATTCATATTTTATAATACATTTTCAAAACCCATTAAAATCACCAATAGGCTCTCATATGACAGTTGTAGATTGTGTGCATTAGATGGACCCCCATAGCGATTTAACAGAACCACACTTATGACAGTAAATTGTCAAAATTACTATAGCTTTAATTTCACAAGAGTTCACAAGAGGGGATTATGCTTGAATGCCTCTAATTGATACAAACAGCCCCCACCAGTTGTTTTTACACACTTTCAAGTCGATCCACGACACATCAATCGGCACGCTTACCAAAGTGGATTTGAATTAGACATTTCCAATTACTTTTTTTTTCCTGGTGTCCATGTAAACGCTCAGACTGCAATCCAAGGAGCCTAATTGTCGCCTAATGTAAGTTTTAGTGAATGAGAGTTGCCTCAGTGGATTCCTCTGCTCGACCCCGATTCCAGCCAAACCCATAGCAAGGATCATTTTGTTCTTTCAATTCTGTCTCTGTTGTTGTGCACCTGGTTTTCTGCATGTCTACTGTACATAACAATAGATGTTTTTTTTTCTTTCTGTTGGTCCAAAACGAGCATGGACATTTCCCAAGTAGAATAATGCACTCTGCAATATAGTGGAGTTGCCATTATGCTGTGCTGGGAGATGCAGAATGTGGACTATTATTGGCAATCATTAGGACCAGACTACCTTTCTGGGAGGGTGCATTTCACAGGTTAGAATGACAGCTTCTTGCGGTGGAGAAGCCATCACCCTTAACGCTGTGTGTGGCTGGTTTAATCCTGTACACAGCAAAAATGACGACGCTGTAGTAACCCAAGTGTGGAGTTTATGCAACGCTTTAAATGCAACTTTACTTTCTCACTAAAAAAATCATGTGTCAATCTCGTTTATACGGGGATACTGTATTTGCTTTGTCAGATAACACACAGCATTAGAGCTGAGTGTGTCTTTCAGAGCCGCCCATATGATACACATGACACAATATGCATCAATACGGGAGAGATTCAAATAAAAAGGATTCACAATATTTCAAACAATACAACATCATTCAGTAAAAACAAAGGCTTTTTGCCCTTTAATCAAACATTCAAAAAAAAAAAAAAAAAACATACAACAACTGTGTATGTTTTGTGTGTATGTTACAACTACAATCCTTCTTTTAACATACAAAGCTATAAATGGTATGGCTACTTGAGCACTGTCCTCTCCTCTTTCCAGATTCCAAGTAATTTCAGTGCCTTTTGCAGTAAAACCACGTTGGAATACATCCGGAAAAGTCCCAAGTGTGCACAAGATAAGACAAGTAAAGTTTCTACTTTATGTGCCATTCTTATGACTTCAGCTTCAGTATGTTCATTGCTATGTAACCCCAGTCCCATTGTGTGTTTCATGGTGTGAGGATGAGACCCCTGGATCTGGCCTCTTTCATCTACACCTGTGGACTGTCTCCCACGCCCCGGACTCATGAGTAGCACTCACGGCATCGACATCTCTGTAAAATCCGTTAAGACGACCGCTGTTATGACTTTATTTAGTTATTTGAATTTTGTTTTTCCTGTACACTATTGTGTACACCATATAAACACCATGTAACGTGAAATTATTGTGTGCGATTGTTGTTCTAATTCCAATCAGACTGAAGCACCTGGGCCTTAAGGTGGTGATTGCAGTGGGAGAAGGGCGTGTGATGGCTGTTTGGAGCATGGATGAGTGGAGGGAGCAGCTCCAGTGGTGTCTAAGCAGCTTTTCTCTCACGGCCAGGTCAGGCGGGTCGCTGCGGGATTACACTTTTGGCAAACAAGAAGGTTCTCCTCACTCACATCGCTCCACACCACTCCCTCAAGAATGCTGTAATAGAGCCTTGCAGCCTGGACCTACAAACAAAAAGCTAACACGCTATCGATCTGACTCGGGCCAGGGGCAGCCAGGAGGTCGGGCCGGCAGACGGAGCGCGCCCGGGTGAAGGGCTATTACAGGGATGAGGGAAAACTAAAGGGAAAATGTTTTGAACGTATCTCTGAAATTCCTCACTAAAAGATGACAATTCTGTGCAAACCGAAGGATTCCTGAGGACAACAGTGTTAGTGGACTGCACCAAGGAGGTTATGTTGCATTGTTTGTAAGGCTGAGAGAAAACTCAGGGAGGACATTAATCCTTGACTTAGTCGGAAAGGTCACTTGAGAAAAAAACGAAACAAAAAATGCATAGCAACTTTTTAATGCTTTTTACACAACATGTACAGCTTTATCAGTGAAAAAGAGAGGACCACTCTGACTCAGCTCTCAGTTTATGAAACAATAAAATGTTATAGATAAACCGCATGTTATGGTTTGATTTGTCAGTACAATAAAGAAGAGAGTAATTTTCAACAACATAAAAAAACACCACCAGTCCAATTTGCTGGGGGAGAATAGTGGTCTCGAGCATTAGTTAAGTTAATTTTGACCAATAAGGAAGCAGCGGTGGTGAGCACATCTAACCAGTGATTGTCTTCAAAAACGTTCACTCATCAGTAACTCTCATCAGTAACTGGACGTTCACTTCGTGTGGAGGTTCTTGTTGCACACAGAATATTGTATTGTGCTGTTTGTGTGCTGAATGTCTGTCTGACTACTATCTGTCTGTGTTTGTCTGTCACATAGATAACCAATGATAGATCTTCTTAAAGAGAGAAAAGTGAGTGCTTCAGTGAGTTCTTCCAAAATATTAAGAACAGGGGCTGTCCAAGGACGTGGCAAAAAGTCAGCGAAACAGGAAAATGACTACGCCATTAGAGTGATACTTACGCAGGTTACTGTTAAAAGCTGTCATTAAAAGATCTGTTAGTCTTTTATTGGCTACATGAATACACTAAAAAACTTTTTGTTTCATGATGATGGGACCCCTTGTTTCTTTTGCATTTCCTGAGTTCAAACGGTTTGATTCTCAACTTTATAATGTCCTCTGAGACGACTGCTTTTGCAACTTTGCGCCATACAAAAAAAAAAAAACTGAATTAAATGAAATTGAGAAATAACTAAAGACATAGCAAGCAGCCTAAAAAATACCTCTAGATCATGAATGTCAAAGTGATGGCCCGGGAGCCAGATCCGGCCTGTAACTTAACTGTCTTGGCCCCCGGAATGATATTTGATTAGTATTAAAACCGGCCCACACACAGCCATAAGCAAATATTGGATTATTCATTTAATGTTCAGGACATGCATTTTCTTTTTGAAGGAAATGTGTTTTTGTCCTGTCAGACTATTGACTTGCTGCACTTAAAAAACTGACAGACCCATATAAAGATAATGAATTATTAATTTAATCATTCAATAAAATACTGTAAACTGTGTTAGGTCTTGGTTCTGCTGTGCAATACATTTTAATGTTTTAATAAACATTTAAACAGTCCTCGGCTTGTAGCAAATTAGATTTTTGTGGCCCTCTGACATGCCTGCTCTAGATGCGACACATAAGTATAATTTTACTTTTCTGGAAACAATACCCAGGGAGCAGCCTTTACACTAAAGTATCTAAAATAACTTTCAAAAACACTTCTCAAAGAAAACCCAATTATTTTTTAAACCAAAATCCTTGAGTCCAGTGATGATCCCATCTGTAAATCCAAATGAGTTTGGTGTCCTCAGATCGATAGACATCCCCTGCAGTGGCTGTATGTCGGCTCACTTCCTAATCAACACTTCCCCTGGTGGAGAGGTCAGGAGCACCGCGCGGCCCCCAGCAATGCTTTCAACTTAATTAAGCAGCTTTAAACACAGCTCCAAACATTCATTAATACAGAACGCGATGAGCATGTAGATGAGAGGGAGGGGAGGAGGGGGACAAGGGGAGGCGGGACGGCGAGAGGAGGTGAGGCGTGAGGGGACGCAAACAGGTCAACAGGGAGGGCGTGGCCCCAGCGACAAAAGAGGAGAATGAGTTACAAAGGTGAGTGATGGATCCAACTCAAACTCAAAACCTTCAGTTTGATTTTTTTTGTATAGGCCGACTGCTATTGTTCGAAACGACAGTTGTCTCTGAGGTCTTTACAAAGCAGATAAGAGAATCATACAATTGGAATTCCATCATATTCTATCGGCAAGGAACGAGCCAATAATCCCTTCAGTAGTAAGCACTAAAGTTGAGCATACTGGCCTGGGAACAACTTGGGATTTCCCTGAATGAAATGAGCTGGAGGAAAGAGGATCCCACCTCTTCTAGTTCTCAACGGAAGGAGCACATTTTCTTTTCTATCCAGTCCCTGAGGATTGAGATTTCATCCATCTTACCGTCCTCATTGCCCTTTGCCATGGCCTGAGTTTGCGAATAATTAAACTTTTCCCTATGATGCAGACTTCTTTAAAATCAAGACTGAAATGGATGGAAGTTAGTCAATCTTCGCGGAAATCGCCAAGAACTATATTAGCACCCCTGTACTCTACTCCTTTGAAGCCGTTCAAAATAGTTGAATCAATACTGTATAATGGTGACATGCTTTGAAATACTTTATGAGTGTCTTACCCAGGGGTCATCAAGATGGCCAAATGGCTCAGGGGCTACTATATATTGTTGAATTGAAATTAATTGTACAATTTGCAGAGGCGTCAACAATGGGGAATTGTATATAACCACAGTTTATTTTTATTTTTTTACCAGAGATTAGGAAAAGGATGTTTGAGTCAAATAATCGAAGGGGGATGTTATTTATGCTTGTTTTATGCTGATTCCGCGTGCCTGTTGACAAGTGTCTCACTTACAAACTGGACTATTGGGCCGCTCATATCTCTGTAAATATGTTTTGAAGATATTTTTGTGAAAATTTTACTCCCTTTTACGCTTTGAAAAATAAAAACAGAGCTTCGACTCTTATCTGTCGTATATGCTGCATGTGTCTGCTCTTAAACAAACGTCAACTGCTGAGTGGAGGGGCAGAGAGAAAAGACTGGGTCTTTTCTCTCTGCCAATACTATTTATAAATCATGCCTCGTGGGCGCCTTCTGTGGTCCTTGCGGCGACTGTGCGCCCGTGGACATAGGGTTGGTGACCCCCGATCTAACCAATCAATTATTGCACAAAGTTAGATATTTACAAAAGCTGTAGGAATGGGAAACACTGCAAAAGATTATTGGTACTTTCTCAATACTTGGAAACCGTGGTTGAGCTTCCCGTAAGTTGGTGACCCCCGGAGTTATATGACCCTGTTTTTAAAGAGTTGAATACAATAGTTTTTTTTATTTCTGCAAATATAATGTTCCACAAGAGCATGTGGGAGATTAGCCGATGCTTCAAGCCCCTTGGATTCTAGAGGAAGTATAGACCTTTGGCCTGGGGTCTCAACCTGCAGCTCGCCACCTTTTTTCAAGTAGCTCCCAAAGGATTTAGACATTTGAAATCCACAATAGTTCAAATGATATGTTTCTAATGGCGATAACGACTATTAATATTTCACTTTATTGCATTAATAAATGGATAAAGCTTACAATTAGATACTGAGACTCTTGAACCACTTAAAGGAGTAGCTCTCTGCCATTTTTGCGCTGAAAGAAAGTAGCTCTTTGTGGAAGCAAAGGTTGGCGACTGCTGCCATTCCTGATTGGGACGCCCTTTTCCGTCAAACGACCAGAGCCTCTCGTCTACTGAATAAACTGGGCGTTGTGACTGACAGTCGTTCGCAGTAAACAATAGCCCATCAGCATATACCTCCTGACAGTGTGCGGAGAGAGAGAGAAGGAGGAGGAGGAGGAGCAGGCAGCGCTGGGAGGCAGGGCTGGCTAAAGGAGCGCTCCGGACCAAGGTGTTCTGTAGCTCGGGGGCTAACGGTGATAAATGAGTCCCTTAATGTCGGCAAACACTTTATCTCTGCTTCATCTGTTTTCATTAGGCGGGCCCAACCTTTGCCTGGCCGGGAACGTGCTGTAACTTTCATTACGACGACAGCCAAAGCACAGGGAAGCAGACCTCCCATCGGTCCAATAAAAACAGCAGCTCCGAGTGCGCCATGACACCTCCTATTCCTTATTATTACCACGCCAGGCCGCAGTTATAAATGAGTGTCCTCCTGTAGCTTCTCACAATGTTACTATACTGTCCATCGACCAGTATTGAGTAAACCTTTGCATTCATTACGGGATTATTAGCTGCATCTCCTCAAATGTGGTTTTCATTGTTGGACAACGGTTGGGTTGGGTTGACATTACAGGATGAAATTGGGTTATTGTGGGCTAACAGAGGAAAAAACAATACCGAAAAAGTATATTGCTCACAGTTTCAAATCAGTCCCTTTCTTAGTCTGTGATGGTGATAACTAAATGTCAGCAGAATAGATCAAGATTGCACTTTCTATGCTAAAAATGTAGAGATAGTTGTCCAGCTTTGTCCGACGCAAGAAGATGGAAGAACGAATGGCAGGTGAGGGAGGGGGAGCAGCCTTCATATATTTGTGCCATCCCTCAGTAACAAGAATTCACAGAAATGTAGAAATGGAAGCTTATAAGCGTTCCAAATACAAAATAAGGCTTCAAAAAAATATAACAAATTAGAAAACAAAATGGTGGTCAATAAGGTCTTGAACAAATCTAATGGGTTGGTGTTGGGGTTAGGAAAATCTATCCATGCAGTGCAAAATGTGTTGTATCAATGGATAAATAAAGACTTTCGGTCTATTTTGGTATTGGTAATATGTCGCAGACCCTTCATGTGAAAGCCAGAACCCGTCTGAAACTAAGCAGGGCAAGGCCTGGGTGATGGGAGACTGATGGGAGACTTCTGGGAACACCAGGTGCCGTGGTGGCCCCACTGCAGCTGTAAGGTGCCAAATTGTCGCTGCTTAAGCAAGTGATAATTCATCCACATTGCCTAGTACGAGTCTGGTGTGTGTGTGAATGGTTGGTAGTGGTCGGAGGGGCTGATGGCACTGGTTGCTTTGCTTCTTTCAGTGTGCCCCAGGGCAGCTGTGCAGTAGTAGTCCATCACCACTGAGTATGAAGTGAATGAATAATGCCATATTAAGTGTAAAAAAGCAGTATTGCAAGGAGAAGGAATCCCCTTTAATACCCAAAAAATAATATACATAACCCCGTCCATGAGCTTTGCTTCTCACATTATTCAAAAAATGTTTGTAACAAAGGTTAAACAATGTATATACCTGTAGGTAGTCATTTTTTCAATTAAGAGTATTCATTATACTACAGGCAAATGCAGAGACAAATCAGACTCTTCTGTATCTATCTCATTAGAAAAGATGTTCACTTTTACATACTTCAGAAATAGCCCTGTGTCACAATATCATGCTTTGGACTGAGAGCTGATTGGGTGATCAGATTAGATCAGGATTCTATCAAATAATAATGCATAGGTTTTATACAGCGCTTTTCTGGACACTCAAAGACGCTTTACATGTAATTATTCATTCACTCCATACACGGTGGTGATGCAGTGACTCTACTACTGTAGCCACAGCTGCCCTGGGGCACACTGACAGAAGCGAGGCAACTAGTTTGTGCCATTGGCCCCTCCGACCACCTCCAACCATTCACACACACACACCAGACTCATTCTAGGCAATGTGGGTGAAGTGTCTTGCCTAAGGACACAACGGCAGTTTGGCACCTTACAGCCGCAGCCGCCCCACTGTGGCTGGTGTTCCCAGAGGTTAAGTGTCTTGCCAAGGACACAACAACAGCAGACAGTGGGAGTCGATGGTGAAGGTTGGGCTCGAACCCACAACCCTCTGGCTCAAAGGACAATGCTCACCAACTGAGCTACTGTCGCCTGAAAATCAAAGATATCTAATGACTGCTGCTTCCACATGCAGCTGAACCATTATTTACCGTTTCATGATTGAAGTTGTTCACCATGAGAAACATCAAATATAAAATGTGGATGGGCACAGCTCCATGCAGCTGCAGATACAGGATAGTGTGTGGAACCATCACTGGGACACTGAGACAGCAGCATTCTTTACACGAGCCACAATTCCAAAAGCAGCAAAACACACCATTTGGAGCATGTTTTTAACTCATTTTTGGGCAAATGAGCAATTTTCAATTAGAACATCCAATTCATTTCAAGTCCATTTATTTTTATTTATTTATATATTTAATTACTAGGAGAATAAGCCCCCAGAGATGAAACTTCTCTTTTTCGAGGGGTCCTCAACCTCGCGCCAAATGACACGAGACATGGTACATGACATTATACAGTAAATTTTTTTTGTACTGTCCTAAATCACAGCAGTTGTCTCTGAGCGCTTTATAAAGTCGCAGATTTGCCAACACAGATCAGAGAATCAAACAGTTTTAACTATAAAAACAAACACATAGCAGCATAGGGATGACCGATGTACATAAATGTTAAACTAATGTCCTCAAATGTCCCGGATCATCACTGTCCCGCATTGGAAAAGGAACACGTGGGTAAAAAAAGAGAAACCTCAGGGGGTCCATATTGAGAGGGATCCGCTCTCATGGACGGACAGGCGGATGATCCAGGACTCAGGCCGTAGCAGCTCACCGGTCTGGGCCAGGGGAGACTATAGTCCACAGGTGTTGATCAAAGACAACAGTTGAAGTCAAAATGGATGTCTTGCTTATGACTTCAGCTGTAGTCTTTCATGGGACAAACTGTGATGGACACAGGACAAAGATAATCAATACATTTGCCTGTGCTTTGTTCATCAGCGTCTGTCTCCTCTCCCATTCATGTCTTGGATCGATCTGCGGGCGTGGGCAGATCCAGGTGCAAGTCTGATTAGAGCATCTATGGCAGGGGTCCCCAAACTTTTTTCTCTGGGGGCCACATTATCGTTCCTGACTGTGTTGAGGGGCCGGGATCAATCATATGGGCTGTATACTCGGCCACGGCCAGTTATAGCCATAATTTCAAGTTCATCATTACAAGTGATTTACAAAAGAAGTGAGTTCTTCACGTTTTTCCAATTTGAAATACCACAGGTATTCCTTTTATTTTCTAATAACAACCATGTAAAAATAGCAGGGAAAGGTTAGAAAAATATGGTGATTGAGTTTATGAGTGATACAAGAGAAAGGGAAGGCCTGTTTAACTTCCAGTGAGATGAGAAACTATCAAGACAAGAAACTTCTGGTCATTCACACTAGGTTAGTGAAAATTACAAACTGTAGGAAGGCCTATTGATGAGTTATAATTAAGTGCACCATACAGGTCAAATAAACTGAATGCATTGAAAAAAATAAACAATAAAATTCAGAGTAAGGCTTAGCTATTAGTTATAATTAAGTGCATCATACATGTCACAAACTGAATGCATTAAAAACATTTAAATTACAGAAAGAGCAACAACAAACAGAACTTCATTGCTCTATAATAGCTCACATGTAGATCATGAAATCAAATTGACCAATAATAATATATAAAACAAAGTTTGCCATGACCATTATATCAACAAACCTAAAACAGTGATTTATAACCCTTTGAAATAGGAGATTGAGATGAGGGGCAGTGCAGAGAGAGAGAGAGAGAGAGAGAGAGAGAGAGAGAGAGAGAGAGAGAGAGAGAGAGAGAGAGAGAGAGATGCTGAGAGAGAGAGAGATGCTGAGAGAGAGAGAGAGATGCTGAGAGAGAGAGAGAGATGCTGAGAGAGAGATGCTGAGAGAGAGAGAGAGAGAGAGAGAGAGAGAGAGAGAGAGAGAGAGAGAGAGAGAGAGAGAGAGAGAGAGAGAGAGAGAGAGAGATGCTGAGAGAAGAGATTGAGAGGAGATGAGAGACAGAGCAATTTGCACTCGGAAGAGAGTAACAGAATAACAGAGTAACAGAAGTCAGCAATATGTGCAGTGAATTTGTACTTGCTGTAACCAAGGTGGGATGAAGGATGGATGGGCAGGTAAGTGATGGGCAGTGATCTTTGAGGTCAGCAGTTGCAGTCCCCTCTCCTGCTGCCTGGAAACCTGGCATAAAGGGATGAGATTGGACACATTCAGTTGAATCATAATTCTAGATATGCTGCCTGTTGTTCCTTGATGTGATTTTACAAATAGGCCACAGTGTAGCATTATTCATTAACATGGAATGAAAACAATCATATTTCATCAAAAAGCATAGTCCGTGTTTATATGCATGTTTACAGCCACATAAAATTGTAATAGTTAAAATCAGTATATTTACCTATCAGTGTGAACTGTGTGCCTGCTTCTGGCTGGCGAGAAGTCTGATGTCTGGGTGTAGCCTAGTGGTTGCCAGTCTCAAAGTTTGATGCAAATGTTCATCTGAGAGTCTGTTCCTCGTTGGATTTTTTATTTGCTTCATGCGGGAAAACGTCTGCTCACACGTGTAGGTGCTGCCAAATACGGTGCACATCCTCAGAGCATGTTGTTTGATGTTTGGGTATGTGCACTCTGGTAGAGCAGCATAGAACTCAAGTAGGCTGTCAGGCTTGAATGCGTCTTTAAGGACATCACAATTCTGCAGCTCGGCTAGTTCAAACTGAAGAGAGGGACGTGCGTCGTCTATGTCAGCAGCAAACGGGTTCTGGAACAGACGTATGTCTTTGTTGTTGACATGAAGCTCGCGGAAGCGCACACTGAACTCTCGCTGCAGCATCTCCAGGGCATCCTTGCACTTCGCGACAGGGAAAGGGGCAGCTGGTTTCTCGGCGCAGTACATTTGGGTGGCAGGGAAATGTGTGAAGTCCAGCTTTTGGACCTGTCGCAGAAGGAGCTGCAGTTTGACCTCGAATGCTTTTATGTGGGAATACATGTCACTGATGAGATTCCCTTTGCCTTGGAGCTGTAGGTTGAGGTGGTTCAACACTTCAGTCACATCAGTTAAAAACGCGAGGTCCCATTTCCACCCCGGGTCCGTCAGCTCCTGTACCGTTTCACCTTTAGACTGGAGGAAGGTATTAATTTCGGGCAGCAGGTCGTAGAAACGGCGCAATACTTTGCCTCGACTTAGCCATCGAATTTCGGTGTAGTACAGCACATCCTGGTAGGCAGACCCCAATTCGGAGAGAAAGGCCTGGAACTGCCTGTGTTTCAGCCCATTTTTCCGGATGTAGTTGACACACTGCACGACCACCTTCATCACAGACGCCCACTTTAACACTTTGCAGCACAGCGCGCTTGCTGGTGGATCAAACAGTGAACTTGAATCGGTGGAGCGAGACCTCGCTCCTCGAACTCGCCGTTCAAGCGCCCTACTAGCCCCCTTGTCGATCCGACCATGCAAGGCGCACCATCTGTTGTAACACTGGCAAACTTCGTCCATTGCAGACCAAGCTCGTCCATTGTTTTGCAAACTTCGGCGAATATGTTTTCACCCGTTGTTGTCCCTTTTAAACTGTTCAGAGATGCTAGCTCCTCTGATACCTCGAAACGAGCGTTAACACCACGGATAAAAATCAAGAGCTGTGCCGTGTCCTTCACGTCATTACTCTCATCCATGGCTAAAGCAAAAAAAACAAAATCTTTCGCTTTCTCTCTGAGTTGGTCAAGGACGTTTTCCCCCATCTCCTCAATTCGCCTAGTCATGCTTTGTGCCGAGAGAACTCACCCCTCTGAAGGTATCCGTCTTCTCGGGGCACACTTCCTCAGACACAGCCAGCATCATAGCCTTCCCGAATTCACCGTCCGTGAACGGCTTGCCGTGAATAGCCAGTAGGTTAGCTGCTTTGTAGCTTGCTCGGACAGCAGCCAGGTTGGCCCGTGATTGACGGAGCAGGGCATCCTGCTGAGCTGCTAGCCCACCTTTCAGTCGCCGAACTTTGTCATCTCTCGCTGCCCCTTTCAAGCTAGCATACTCCTTGTGACGGGTTTCGTGATGGCGGCGAAGGTTGTATTCTTTAAACACGGACACGTTTTCTTTACATATAATACAAATGGCACGGTCCTTCCATGGAACAAAAAAATAATCCCTGGTCCATTGTTCATTAAAAACCCGGCACTCTCGATCAATTTTCCTCACTTTACTGCACGCCATTGCACTGCTGTTCAACTGCTGCTATTCTCTGCGCATGACTTCCTCGATCAGTGAGGTGGCAGAAATTCGGTCATAACGATAAATCATAAAAATAATACAGACACATGCAATTATATAAATATAAATGGTTAATACAAATATTTTAGTGTTATCTAAAACCAAATAAAATATATAAAATACATTTTTTTTTTTTTTTTTTGCAACTAGCTGCTCAGAGGTGGAGGGCCGGTCAAAGAGGCGTGGCGGGCCGTATCCGGCCCGCGGGCCTTAGTTTGGGAACCTATGATCTATGGGATAATGTGGAACGAAACAACGCGGCTTGAGAAATACATCTCCAGACCAATATGTACACATGTGGAAACAGCAGATGTGAGGCCATAGATAGATGTTTGTCAAAACTGTTTGGGAATTGAGGAACTAGTTCAGGTATGTCAGGTATGTTACAGGTTCAGTGTGGCTGCAGGTTTTCATTCCAACCAGGGACACCAGACTCCACTAATTTCATCTTCAGGTTCTGGCCTTACTTGAGGAAATAGGTTGAGTCCTACTTGGTTGACTGCTTTGACAGCCCTGAACTATAAATTGACTACTTTTTTGTGGTTTTAAGGGTAAACTGGTTAACCCAATTAGCCCTTTGTCTGAAGAGTCAAATAGTGACTCAAAAGGCTGCTTCTTACAACTCTGCTAAAAATGTTGCGTATTATTATTGTCTAAAACAAGTAAATACAATAAGGTACCCCAGTATTTTTTAGGACATCATCACAATTTATCTACTACCACAAAATAAAGGTTTCTTTCGCTGATATTACTTATGTCTCCCTCACCCGGGCTCCTCTCAACTACAAGGCTGCCCTCTTCTTCTACATGTGCTTGAACTCCACTCACTCCAATGATGCAATAATACCATTACCTGTCTGAATGGAACTGCATTCATAATTTTGTCTTTTAAAACCATATTTTTTAACAGTCCACATCTGCTAAAATTGTCAAATTAGATAAGGACAGCTGCATCTACAAATGTAATCCCGCAATTCATGGTCTTCATAATGGCCACTTCTATTTTAAAATGGCCCCAGGGGAATAAAGCCTGATAAGTAAGAGCAGAGCAAACCTGAGGGACAGTAAAGTGACCCAGAAATGCATGTAATTAATGCTCCCTATCCCGACGCGGTAATTAACAATGCGTTTAGTGGATTTGCTCACATTGTTTATATAAATTGTGGAAATGGTGGAAAAAACCCATTTGAGAGTTTACAGTTGAACGTCATTTTCAAATCAAAACATGAAACTGATATCTAAAATGTTATTAGTTTGATTGGGTTCATATAGTTTCTACATGCATGCATTTCTTTTACCACCAGCTCTTTCAGACAGAAGATTGAAATAGAGAGGACCACACTCACTCGGCCAATTTAGTCTCAACCCAAAGTGTCAATTAGTGACTGTGGTGTCTGCTATTATCAATATTCTTGAATTCTACATAAATGTATGGGTCTTCATATGTATAGAATGTGATGGGACATGTCAGCACTTAATGTCTAAGACTGCTGACCATTTCACTAAGTTATGAGACTAACGGTACGTCTACGTATGACAATTGAGACCTTATATGTGTGAACAACATCTTTATCATGAGACTGCAATACAATGTATGTATGGTTTGTTAAAGTGTGTCTTGTAACTCTCCTAATTTCTATAAGGGCTAGCTGCTTTGTGTGTTCGGGCTCATTCTGCTATTCCATCTCTTAGCGGGACCCGGGCTAGGTTAGTCTGTAATTTGTCTGTATTCTGCTTATATACATTAAACCTTCTTTTTATATGTAAACAGAGTCTTAGCTTCCATCCACTCTACACACTGGTTTGTGCGGGAGGGAAAGCCAGTTAGATTATTTACTACATGACTCAAAGGGCTTTTTCTTTCAAGTATGCCAAAGATAACACGTTTTCTCATAAGAGTGAAGCGGCTTGTTGTGATTGGATTTTTTCACAAAATGTTATAGGGGTTATATGAGTATATATTGTAACAAACCAATTGTATAATGCATGATAACATAAAAAATAAGAAAGTGTGAGATTTGACTGAAAATGAACAGTTGTAAAAGCCTGGTCAAATTAGTAATACTTGGATATAAGCAACAGATGTGACTTTAATTTACCATGGCAACCACAAGTAAAAAAGCTTGTCTCATTTACAAAATAGTGATGGAATGGAGTAGAAAAATGAGTCAATACCTTTATCTGATGGAATAAATGTTGAAGTAGCGCCACCTGCGTATGAAAGCAGACTTCTGAAGCTAAGCAGGGTAGGGCCTGGTTAGTACTGTGATGGGAGACCTCTGGAAACACCAGATGCCACAGAGGGTGACTGAGGCCAAACTGTCGTTGTGTATGTAGGCAAGACACTCCACCGACATTGTCAGCTTTGGCTACACCATTGCTGACCACCATTGTGATACAATATTGCCATGTGAATAACCTTTGAGTGCCCAAAAAGCACTGCACCAGCGATATCTAAACTGTCAGATAATTGCTTTTATTGAGCAATAATTGGTGACATTTAGGATGTTACAGTTGGAGAGATTCCATTGGAACACACCTCTACTTCCTCTTTGCAGCAATCTTCCCAAACTGTCGCTTGGTTCATGTAAATTGTAAAACTTCAAATGCGTACCAGGAAAGATTTACCAGGACAGAAAGACAACCCATCTCGAGCACTTCAACACACTAATATGTGGCATTGCTCTTTTCCTTCCAATGGATCGAACATGCACTGTGGGGCGGCTGCGGCTGTAAAGTGCCAAACTGCCGTTGTGTCCTTAGGCAAGACACTTCACCCCCATTGCCTAGAATGAGTCTGGTGTGTGTATGAATGGTTGGTGGTGGTCGGAGGGGCCGATGGCGCATACTGGTTGCCTCGCTTCTGTCAGTGTGCCCCAGGGCAGCTGTGGCTACAGCAGTAGCTTATCACCACTGTGTATGGAGTGAATGAATAATGACACATGTGAAGCGTCTTTGAGTGTCCAGAAAAGCGCTATATAAAACCGATGCATTATTATTATTATTATTACTACCACTAAAAATATGCACACTAGGTAAATCCTCCAGCTTCGGTAGCCCTGACCAACCCAAACATCACCTGACATAAGCCTTAGTGGCATCAGGATGGGTCAGATGCAGAAGATGAATTGCCCTACGGAGAAGTGCTCCTTTGCCTTTGTCACTCTTGGAAGATGTCATCAAAAGACTTTTCCAGCCAGTTAATATTAGATAATCAGGCCAAGGGGTAAGATTGCCCCAGTGTGTGTATGTAGGCGGGAATGTGGGTCACCAGCTCTCTATGGCTATGTGTTTGTTATTATTGCATTTCCTGTGTTGGAACCGTTTGATTCTTTGATCTGTTAGTGGCGAATCGACAAATTCGTAAAGTCCTCAGAGACAAACTGCTGTTGTGAACAATCCTGCCTGTCATATGCACCTGGAGTAAAGACTTGCATAATGATAGCTTTTCAAGATAAAAGTTAGGACTGCATGCAATACTTGAAATTCATAACCCCTTATTAAGAATAAAACATTCAATTAAAATAATATAAGGTTAACATGTTGATTATTTGGAGCATCTGGATGTAAATGAAACACACAGACAAAGCAGAGCAGTAATATCTGATGTAAGCTTTACTTTCAAATCCTGTTACATTTAGATCTGGCAAGTTGAACATAAAATAATGCCAAACGAGAGAAACAAAATACAAAACCCCAAAAAGTACAAATGTTCTATTTACCAGTTATCCACACAACCCTGTACAGCCTCAACAATGGAGTAATAAAAAAAAAAAAGCTTTGTACAGCACATACCAATCTTTACCGAGTGCCAAAACAGAAAAGTCAATTGGAGCCTTTGCTAATCGGAGAGAGTACAGCCGAACTTAAAGCTGATTGTAGACAGTGCTGAGAGATGCCAACGGAATACGAACAGGGAAAACAAGTCGTGCTATTAGGGCTGTAACAAGTTAAGCTTTTAATTGCAACAGATCGCTTATTTAGTGCTCCACTTAAAGGGACTGTATGTAATAAGCACTCCGAGTGATCTATTAAAGATAATACGATCACAATTATTGTCTGTGAGAAATGTAGCTCTAAGCACTGATTGGTGATGCATTTTCTATGACTGCTTTTTGTACCTGGTTTCATTCAAACAGATGTGAGATGTTATTTGTGATTATGTGAAATGTGTTATTGAAAAAAGGTTAGAGCCAAAACCAGTAACCCGAATCAAAGACCCATTCTGCCCTCTGATTGGATGATCTGATCGAAAACATCCCCGTTATCCGAGGACACATATACACATTGTAATTTAAATTGATACATTTGTGTAAGCTCTCAGTCGTACAGGGATTAGTCAAACTTCCTTTGCTTAAATTGATAATATTACATACTGTCCCTTTAAACAAGCCGTTTTGGTGAGTTGTATATAAAAAACCCATATTCACAGACCATTCGAGATCCACCCAATCAATTAATTTAAATAATAATCGTAAACTAATCGAGGATCCACATAATCGTTAATTACAGCCCGACGTGCAGTATGCCGCAGTGATTTGAAAGGTAGTCTAAGCTTTGAACGAAACATTTTGGGCAACGTAAATAACTGCTGAATGAGTGAGTTTCTGTCGTTTCGTCGTTTGCCTTGACAACATTGCATTCATTCTCAGTACAAGGCAGACGGTTAGAAAAGCAGTCACAGTCCAGGACACATTCACAATGTTTTTCGGACCCTAACAATTTTGTTCGACTCATTCTCAGAAGTCTCCGGAGGTTTCCTTCCACCGAGTGGCACTAGAGTATAAAAGAGACTGCGGATGTAGCCCGTGTGTGTTGAGTGTGTGAGAGTGGCTTCCTTTCTGCAGACTGCACGCCACACTGACAAAGCAAAGATCAACAAACAGTGGGATAGGCTGCGTTTACGTCACGTCACAACTCCGCTCATGTTCAATTTAGACCTGGAGCCAGTCAGAATTTGTATAATATTTTTTAGGATTTTTAATGATTATAATGGCTGAAAAGTATTTTGACCCAAATGTGTAAATAGTCATCTCTAAAAGGACGTTCTTCAGAGCCTCACGTGAGCTTTTTTTTTGGTCAAATGTAGAAAAAAAAGGCAATATTCACTGAGCTTTTGGGATGTAAACAATTAAACAGTCAATCAGAAGACTTGTTAATTACAGCCCTAGTGTTAATGGTTTCTATCTGTAAATATTGGGCTTATTACCATGAAACAAAAACTGGAATACAGTCCAATATCCTCTCTGATAGCAAACATAAACTTATGATTATTCAGCCTTCTCCCCATCGCAGTTGTGACGGCGCAGTGGCAAACGCAGCCTGCGTACGCTCCGGTTCAGTCTCTTAGCAAAGTGTGACGGATTCGATCCTAACATCACATTCCGCAAACATTTTGGTCTTGTGAATCATTACGTGTCCCACTAAGTTTTTCAAACAAGACCATATTATGACAATGCATGATAAACAAAAGGAAAATAATAATTAGCAACCCCTTTACAAATAAGGGGACTGAGGACCACTTCAGAACACAAGCGCCTTATCATTACATGGGTAAAGCTTCTAAATAAAATGTGGTATGCATCTTGGAGACACATGGTTTTTTATGGATAAATACATATTTTCATCATAAAAAGTGCAGCACTGTGCAAAATTGGCGTCAACAATTTATGCTGGGAGCTTTGGTTCCCAGAGTGAGCTTGACCTCTGCTGTCTAATTCATGCTAATTGTATTTGACACACAGCATCCGTGTGCGGGCTGCTGGACTGAGGATGGAGTCCTTCACTACACTAGCACCACATGGGGACGGGTCAGTACAGCACGCTTTACATTTGGAGTGTGCTAAAAAGGTACATTTTGAGATATTGTATCCATTTTGTTTTGTTTTTAATTAAATTAAGCTACAATGGTGTTGTATTTTGTCTTACAGGGTTTTGGACAAGGGGCAAAAATGTCATGATATAGATCTTAAATTAAAACTTCTATTCCCATTGATTGTTGGCCCGCCATAATGTGACTCACTTTATACCCTGTGCTTTTCCCCACTTGCCCGTCTATTGTCTATCCAACATTTGTTCCTGAATTTTTTGACAAAGCTCGGTTAGGTCAGAGCCAGAGCTACAAGATCTAGGGTACATATTTTTAGCGGCAGGGGAAACCGTAGCACCCGGAGGAAACCTACGCAGACACAAGGAAACATGCAAACTACTGCGAAGGGGACTGGGATGCAAACTCAGAGCCTTCTTTGCTGAGAAACGAGCATGCTAACCACTCTGGTGTTGTATAAAATATGTGTGGTACGGTGGCAGAGTGACTAATGCAACTGCTCCATATAGCCTTTTAGAAATGTAAAGCAGTTTCTTGTTGATGCCGAATGAATACGATAAACAGTATGTCATGTATGCTTGTTTAGTGATGACATTTAGGGACATTTATGGAGACTGGTCATTCCGCTCCCTATGGACCAATGGCTCCTATGTGTTTGTCTTTTGCATGATGTGTTTGAACTCTTTGATTCTCTGATCTGTGTGTAAAGTCCTCTGTGCCATACTGACCCACCTCACACAGTGGAGCATATTCATTTACATTGCAATCTTGGTGGACTGACGATCCAAATCAAAATCAAGAGCGAACACACGCGACTAAGTGCTTTTGGCTTGAAACGTAACTACAATAAGTGCAATCAAGACTCAGAAGATTGACAAAAAAATAAAAAGGGGGCGGTGAAGCGTGAGTACCGTGTCTTTCCATCGCCGGCGACAGCTCTGTTCTGCCTTTGCGCGTTTAGTAGAAAATGTCATGATGTAAAAGGCTCAATACAAAAGTCACACAAAAAAAAAAATTCAACATGGTAACATTTAAAAAACAAAACAAAAAAATGACACAGAAGGCCACCTCGAGCTTTCCAGACCACATCCCCGATCACATGTCTCCGTCACTTGCACATCAACGAAAATACATTCATTCAAGTCATTTTGGAACAGTTTTTTTTTCTTTTTTTATACACAAAAAATTACAAAAATCTCCAAAAAGCACCGTTGAATCGGCCTGTGGTGTCCGGGCGCATGGGGAACGACCCGGCGCCGGTCACCTCCACAAAACAATTATCTCGTGTCTCCTCTAAGTATAGATGTGTGGTACATAATGTGCATATAAAGCTGCGTTCATACTCGCGGGGTCTCTGCAATTATGATTGACCTTGTCCGGCTAACTATACTAACCGCCTTCTCACCAGGGGGTGCAAATAATCGATAGAATAATGTCCTAATAAAATCGCATCTGTTAATCATGCGTATTATTTTTGCCAGCTTTAAAACTATCTTAAAAGGGTATGGATTTCTAGAGGCCAGGGACATGAGGCAGCAGTTATGCATACTATGGAATCACTCAAAAAAAGGGGGGAAAAACATAGAAAGGGGCTACAAAAAACTATGTACAAGATTGATAAATAAGTAAGTGCGTGGTTTTGAGGCGTTGCTTTGGAAACGTGCCTTTCCTCCTGCGAGATACTTTCCACTCTTATCTGCCGTGAACATTTCAAATTTAGCTTCCTAATGACGTCAAAGCTGAAAGTTGAAACACAGAACCAGGCATGCTATTCTGATGCATAATAGCGGATAGACAAAAATGCACTAAAATATAGCACTTGCAAATTTTTCTTTGTCTTTTTCACTGTTTCTATAGTCAAACAACAAAAGAAAATGGCTATAAAACAGATACGTTAGTTTCCTCAGATAATTCAACCAGTTCCAGCTCATTCAGACATTTTTAAACAGAAAGTCATAGTAGCTGAAGAAGTAATAATTCAATTGATAGAACTGATAAGAAAAGCAGCTTCTTGATATAAATGCCTTTAGCATGTACAGCCTTTTACTCTTATAAATGTTTTTATGTTCAGTCTAAGTCTCTCCAGCTTATTCTGCTGGTCTGATTGGAAAAGAGTGGGAGGAGGGCTCTGAGTCACACAGTCTTGGCCCTCTCGGTGAGTCCCAGGTAAGCCATGAAGGAGTGTTTGTGGGACGAGGAGGAGGCGAGCGGCGGGGAGGTGGCGGGCCGCGGGGCACTCTGGAATGTGTACAGGGTGGTGAGGGGGATGAGGGGGCGCTTACAGTTTGTGTAGGGCTCCAGTGGAGAGCACATTGAGGGGGGGTCCAGGGGCTGGAGGGACCTGCCTAAAGTGAGGGACAATGCTGCAGACTGCAGAGCATGGGAGGCACTCAGGTTCATGAGTGGACTGCTGCTACTGCTGCCCCCGCTGCTGCCTGCACCTAACAGGAAGTGAGGGCCGGCCGGGGATGCACTCTCCCTGCGCTCCTCCTCCTCCTCCTCTACCCCGCGCTGGTGTTTCTTCACGTGGCGGCTGTAGACGAAGGGGTGCGTGGTGGTGAAGGGGCAGTCGTGGCAGCCCAGCGGCTGTCGCGGCGCGTGCTTCAGCTTCTTGTGCAGGTTGAGGTTGTCTTTGCGCTTGCAGCTGTAGGAGCAGCGGTCACATTGGAAGGGCCGCTCGCCTGTGTGCACGCGCACGTGCTCGATCAGCTTGTTGGCCGTCTTGGACAGGTAACCGCACTGCTCACACTTGTAGTGGTTGCCCAGGCGATGGGCACGCATGTGGCCCTCCAGCGCGGCCTGGTCAGGCCACAGTCCTTGGCAGATGCGGCAGCGATACTCCATCTTACAGTGCGTCTTGAGGTGGCACTCCATGGCCGCCGGACGATTGGTGGAGTAGATGCAGAAAGGGCACCTGCAAAGAGCCACACAGGGACCAGGGACACAGGAAGGACAGCAAACACATGTTAAAAGTTGAAGGCAATACTCAAACTAAAGTACTGTCCACAGGATTCCTACATCAACATGCCCAGACTCATTATTCAGACACCATTTCATTCATTACATTGTTCAGAGAAGAGCACATGTAAAAACTATTATTAAAAGGTTGTATCTAAAAATATAACTCAAAAGTGGCGAAAGGAAAACATGAAGTGACACACATTCTACAGAATGTAATAACAGTCTCAAGTACAGTGTAGGCCTAGGAACCCTGCTTGGACAGTGGCACAGATGTGGAGGAAAGGGCAGGTGAAGGAGGAGTGCTGTTTGTGCTCCGGTTGTATGTGTGGTGCTTAAATGTGTGTGGGAGTGAGGTGACGGCTGCAGTAGGACATGAAGGAAATGAAGGAATGGAGTGGCACTTACATTTAAATAGCACCTTTCATCTGCTCTGGGCCCCAAAGCGCTTCACAAACCCTGCAGAACAAAATCACCTCAGAAAAACCATCAAGGCCCTGGCTCCCTCACCACTGCACACCACATTATTTTATTCTCCGGTCAAATCTCAACTCTCGGTTAGAACGTCAGCGAGCAGGTGAGTGATTTTCTGAATCAGACTGTCTATAATTGGATGTTTGCGCATCCATTTTCTCCTGCACCTGTTCAGGGCTCAGTGTGATGGGACGTGTGTGAATATCCACTATTGGAAGCCAGCCCTCAATGGCGGCATTGAAAAGTATCTTTGTCCTTAATTACAGCCCTAGATCCCCACAATAACAATGTTCAATGGATTATTCTGGCAAATACTGGTCAAAATATAATTTTGAAACCAGTATATGATGCCTTTGTTTGTAATAACCGTGACAATTATGGCTTACAGTCCACACAAAATATTCAATTTTCACCTGTATCAGTTCAGATGCAGGATCTTTTTTAGTTGCAAGCACATATTGTGTCTAACCCTAAGTGTCTCGAACATAATATAAATACATTTTCCCAGCTTATCATTGTAGGTCGATGGTGGGTCCGTACACCTTTTCTTCTGCTCATATCAGATTTATAAGTTGCCAAAATGTAGGTACATTTCCTACATACTTGCCTAAAACTTCTACACACTGAAAGTCTGTGCCATCTCTCTGATGGAATCAAACACCCGCTGCATGTTCTTTTGCCTGTTCTTTTTTTGGTGCTTTGAGGCCTGCTTTGAAAAACATTGACACCAGACAGAAGATACATGTATATCAATTCAAAAAACCTGTTCACAGTTATTCACTCACACTCTACAACCAAGTCTACACATTAGCCGTTATAGCGTGATGGGTTTTGTAGCAGAACTGTGTCTGTGTTGGGTTTCACAAATTTAACGCTAAAAACAAAACATTCACTGAAAACTACACAGAATGCAGGGCACACTTTTCGTTGTCAATGACCAAAAATGAGGTGACATTTATGGCATTGGCGCATGCACGGACTTATGTTATGACAACTCAAAAAATGACAGTTGGAATGAGTATCGGACCAATTTCAAGTTTTTTGTTTTTGATTAGCAGCAGTGTGACTGTAGAAGTGCAGGTGTGCGTGGTGTTGTGAGCGGTTGCCGTGGTCACAGATGATCTGAAATGAGACAGAAATGCGTCGCCGTACAAGAGCGGCTACTGTGGGGGTATGGAGTGTGGAAAGAGTCCGTCACAGAAGCTCTAAAAAACAATCCATAGACTAGCTGGGGCTTCTGGTGTTTACATCTATTCAAGTGTAGAGATCAACCGATTTAAGTTTCTGGAATATCAGTTGGTTTTAGATCCATCCACGGAAATATCATGAAATTCTGACACAAAGATGTAACTCCTCCCCTGCTGTCTAAAGGTTCCTGTCTCAATCCTGTTATAGTATGAAGCCATTGTAACCCTATGACGTTACGCTCAGAGCAGTTTTTGAACATAAATTAGGCCATTTCAAGTTAAAGTACATTATTTACAATCATGAGGCAGTGATTTTCAAATTTGGAAAATTCCCCCCCTTCTGGTGGTAGCACAGGGATAGTGCAGGCCAATGGCAACCACGAATGCATAAACAAACCTCCCATATTAGAAATACCGGATATCTGGGCATCTATGTTTTCCTCTCCTTCTATTCTTTAAAATAAATATATTCTCATCCATAATTATAATATCTAAAACTTGCTAACTCCTGCAATAGCAATTTATTTGCTGCTTTAATTATTATTTTTTTTTAACACAAATGGGCACAAACATAAAACTACACACATACTTTAAAATCTTCCATTGGCTACAAAAGAATATTATCGGTTGATTTCTAGTTGTGTGTGTGTGTGTTTGCGCGCACACTTGTGTGACAGAGAGAAGCATAGTGGGTTAAAAATATTTCTTATAAAAAAGTGCAAAATTATGTTTCCATCTCTTACCCAGTATCTAGGACAAATTCACAAAAACATCTATTCACATGTATGATTGAGCAGAAAATTATTCATATTGTATTGTGTCAATACCATAAATCGGCTCCAACATCGTCAATACGGCCATGTATTTGTTATGACAACCTGGGCAGAAGTAGACATCAGGCTGATGATCGAATTTAATATTGAGTTTATATCTAAGAATTTAAGATTGATAATAAATCATATTGAGTGCTTCGAAAAACATCTATTATGTTCACACTATGTTATTTGCTAATTACATACTGCAAGACCACAAGTTCAGCAAAGGTACAAAGACACTACTTTTCAATTCTCCTACGTCCTACTTCATTATGGCCGCTACCCCTCTTCTGTCTGGTGTGATCTTAAAGAACACATTAGTGCGTTAGTCCGGCTGTCATAGGGCGTTCAGGAGTGTGCCGACAAGTGTCTCTGCGGTTTAATGACTGCAGCGGTGCAGAGCCTAAAGCAAAAGCAGGTCTCATCAGATTTACTATATTTTTTGTGCACGTTTACGTCTGTGTGAGGGCAGCGGAACGGCAGACCTGAGGGGAGGCCAATTTCCATCTCCCTCAACTCGGCCTTCTCCGCGGCTGTTAATAAGTTCTACAGACGGGCACTGCCACAGACGGGTACCTCCTTTCCTCCAAACTCTCGCCGTTTACAGCATTCAATAAGGCATTTGATCAGTTTGATTTCTACATATTGTTGTAACATACTGTTGAATTACTTCTTGAATGTACAGTGGTCCCTTGGCGGAAGTTAAATTCTTAATATAACCTGCAATAATCAAAATCCATGTTTTAAGGCTGTAAAACCAATCATCACCCACTTTATACACATTTCTAACCAACTGAACGCATGACTGCTGAAGAGTGATCAAGGAGCTACCACACCTTTTGGTTGTAGGTCTGAGCGCTGCTGCAGCTGTCAAAAGCTGTGCATACACTGTAAAATGGGGGAGGACACTGTGCGTAAAAGCAGGGGCAGGACTGAGGGCTACGGGAAGACACTAACGCTTTCTTATGACTTTAAATAAAGGTTATTTTTATGTTATACTAGTGGTTATATTATGTTGTATATGATGTTTTTGAAATACATTAGCAGCGCATGAGAAGCACGCAGTAAAAACGGAAAAATACACACACACACAAAAAAACGCAAAACAACGAGGCCGCCAAAGGTGAACCGCGTTATAGCGAGGGACCACTGTAATCATAATTGTAACAATGGGCACAGTGAAGTTCTTAGTGTATAACAAACCCCTATGCAGAGGAATCTCATTTTACATGTTTACAAAATGAGAAACATATTGATCTATGCAAACAAAGCTCCACTGGCTCAAAGGGAAAAAAAATGTTTGCTGCAATAATTGGGGCTCCAGGGGATAAGTGGAGGAGGTAGAGCTAATCGCGACCATTACATTTGGAAGGAAAGACTTTTATTGTCGAGTAAACACTGACTTTTTAAGCTGAAAGCAAATGTACATTGGATATTTTATGCTTTGGTTTTCTCAGTGCAATGGTTATATGTGCTGTAGACAGTTTGACCGGACAATTTGAAAGGGTCAATTTTAAAAGGTAGATATTTAACAATTGTTTTCTATGGATTTTTTTACACTGCAAATTAACGTGGGCAAAGGGGATAATGCTAATGAACTAGTTACCCATTGGACATTTTTTCAAGGTTATTTGATGCCTTCTTGGATATTGATGGGAATATATTTTATGTTAAGAATTGAAGAAGAAAACTTAAATACACAGTATTTTGTTTGTGGAAGTTTTGTTTTGAGGTTACCAATTTGTGGCTTGTGCATTTACTTGTTTTGAACTTGTTTACGAGTACTGTTAATTATTAATTATTACCATCACGTTTGGGATCATTGTCATGTGGTGGCTTTCCCGAGAAATGCACCTTTTTAAAATGAGGTATAACATGTCATGGTTGCATATCAACCAGATGGGAAGAATTAAGGGCCAGATATTTAAAAAAAAAAGTAGATATCTCTAATGGAGAGACTTGAGGACACACTGCTGTTGTATCTAAATGCATATGTTCCAATGTGTAGTCATCAGAGTGTGTGCTGGACAGTGGGCTGAAGGGGTCAGGACTTAGTTTCCTTTGTGTGTACTTGCTTTCCTTACTTGAGCCCTCCTGAGGGGACGGTGTGGCACTTCTTGTGTTCCAACAGCTGCTCGGGCGTCTTGAGGAACTTGTGGCACACATCGCACTCGAACATTCTGGTGATGAGGTGGATCTGGAGGTGCCGCTCGTACATGCTGCGTGTCTTACACACAAAGTTACAGAAGACGCACTCAAAGCCTGGGCACAAAGACACAATGGGACAGATGTGTGAGGACTTTAGAAATGTGGCGCGCAAAAAGCGCTACAAAAGCGTGCTTGATAAAAAATGCCACTACAGCCAAAATAAATCTTTTTTTTTTTTACTGTTTTGGGATCAAGATCTGCAAACGGGGCAACAATATCCACTGTGGCGTGGTCAGTCTGAATGACCTGTCAGGTCAATCAGGCTGACCACGCCCATTCAGGAAGTTAATATTGTTATTTATCACTTGGCTGTTTTGTTTTCTACTTGGCTAACAACAAATGGAAAGTCTTTTTTACCATTTTATGAATTGAAGATGATCTGCTGGTCGTGCCCAGGCCAGGCCACAAGATTTGTTTTTTCTCTGCCCAGTGGAATACACTGTCATCAATCAATCGATGTTTTTGAATGATTGTTAAATACTTTTTGTATACTAAAGGCCTTTGGCAGAGCAGAGTATCTGCGTTTGTTGTGTGTTTGTGAAGCCCATTGTAACTGTTGTTTAGTAAAGTACAAATATTTCCTCTGTACCTATTAAAACCTACCCATCTATTTATTCTCATCTCTCACCTTTTTCATTTTTGTCCTCAGTTCCTGATCCCGAGTGGCTCCCGGAGCTTAATTGGCTGCTGGCAGAAGAGGGCGGGGCCAGCAGGCTCTTCAGTTCTTCGTTGCTGTGATCTCCACCCTCTGAGCTATTGAGGGAGTCGCTGAGGGCCGAGAGGGATGAGGAGGTGCTCTTGGTCTCACTGAGAGGACTTCTGGAGTTTAGGACTGGATAAGAAAACAGGAAAGTAGTCATTGTTAGCTTATTTTTCTCAGAAAGATGAGACACACGGTCTGATGTTGGATAGAGAGTATGAACTGAATAGTAGGGACTGACTTTGACTTTTTTTCCCTGTAGAGAAAATTTTCCTCAGTCATTGACCCATCCTCCCATCCTAAAATGCCACTAGGTTACTGTGGACGGGTAGATGGGTGTGTCAGAAGAGGTTTATTTCTCTCGTCATTAGGGACATCAGATCTTAAGTCATATGTTTTGAAAGATCTTATACAATAAGAAAAAAAAATAGGAACTAAATAGTGTATATTAGGAAGTGGAGATTGAACAGAGAAGGCCCCAAGATGGACCTCTGGGGCGCCACGCAAGATAAGACCATGTGATCTCAGACGTGGTTACCAGTCTCAAAGGAGCACTTCTTGATATTATTTGAACCAACTACCAAAAGGGGTAGTTGTCTTGCGGTAGTAAGTTCATCAAAGGTTTCAAGTCAACCAAACAATTCAAAAGATAGATTTCAAAAGCCATTTATGAATTCAATTAATTGAGAATTGTTAAGCGCTGGCTCTGAAATTTTTAAAATTGTGTTGTGCAATACATACAAACTTCCAAACTCCTCTCCCTCATTTCACACACTGAGAAGACAGACAAGATAAACATCTGAATCATTTGCATTGCCATCATGAGTAACAGGAAGTCACAAATTAGGAAATTGCTTTGGCTCTTGGCGCAAACAAGTTGTAAAAGTAAAAAAAGGATAAGGCATGCATGAAAAGAAAAAAATCTACCAAACATTTCTTAAACGCATATATATCACCAAGTACACACAGTCAATGTTGTCCTACTCAGCCACATGGAATTCCTTTTATTGCCATTTATATGAGACGACAATAAGATGCACGAGTCATCCAACAAATTGATCAACAGATTATGGTTTTAGTCCACAAAAAAATACAGCTCACCTCCAACTATAGGCTCTTTGGAATGTTGTGATGTTACTTGCAACCTATTCTTGCTCTTTCTTTCCTGCTGCTTGCTATCCTGTCATATTCATCTACTACTGGCCACTTATAATATTGACCAATCATTTGCATTCAAGGGACAATTTATCTTTAGAGGTTAAGTACATTTACTGTGGCCAGTCTGCACACGTGTCAGCCTGACTCTGCACACAAAGACTGGCCTCGCCCCCTATAACACAAGTCCGCAGAGCAGCAGACAGACCTCTTGCCTAGCGCTCAGACCGGGCCCTGGCTGCCAGTCCAATCAAGACGCAGTGTGCTTTTCATCGATCTCCCTTTCTTTCAAGTCTGCAATTCAGCGGACGAGAGAGGAGGGAATTAGACGAGAGGCCGCAGCACGCATGAGGGGGAGGGAGGGGGTGAGGCGCGCAGGTCATGGCCAAAGGAGCTAAGATGGCGGGGAGCATCTCGGGGCACGGCTCGACAAAGCCCGTTCAGTCAGGAGGGGGAGAGAGAGGCTGCGGCGGAGTTGCTCGACCCGTCTTTCATAATACAAGCGAGGATTGGTGGATTTCGTGACCACTGTAAATGCTTTCCACAGTCAAAGATCTGATTAATTGCTTTCAGTGCTGTTTGAATATACCAGGGTTATTAACAGTGCAGCGGTCTTGAATAATGGAGGCGCATCATTTCCTTACGTTAGCCGAAAGGTTTGCATGGTTCCAATTAGCCACACAGAAAATAGTGTTACGAGTCAGTGGACCTCAACCCAGAGCCTCTCTCTAAATATTACTGATATTTTCTCTCTTTGGTCTTTGGGTGGATGGGTTTGACCACGTTGAAAGAATTCAAGAGAATTACAAATGTATCCTCCAGGTGAAAAGGTGCTGCAGTATTATGATGTTAAAATCAAATTGAGCAATTCAAATTGAAAAATTACTGTGAAATGATTCTCATTTATATACTACAAGATAAATACAAATATTAAAAATAATATCTGTTTGCAAAATTATCCACTTAGAAGACTGACAAACATACTACTGAACTCTACCACTTTTTTCTATCTTTATTTATCCCTCGTTTCCAAATTTTTTGCAGATATTTGTAAATCTTATCCCTTTCACATAAAGTACCACCAAAGAAAATATAAAGATTTCTCACTGAAGCCGGGCTTGTCACATGGCCCTCTTGTAACAACACAGCGGTGAAACTTGTCTTCATCTCCCTGTATGCACATATTGTGCCATTGGTAGCATTGTTGAATGGTTAGATGGTTAAACTTGGTTAACCAAGAGACTGTTTTGATACTCTCGCGGATTATGTTGTCATTACCACTGTAGAGTAAGACAATAAATCAGGGGTTTCAAACCGATTCCACAGAGGATAAGTCTGGCTGCAGGAAACGTTTCATATACCAGCCCTCTGAGGACCTCTTTGTCAGAATTTATGTATCTATTGCAGAGGTGTCAAAGTCCAATGTTACATACTTGCCTAGGACTGGTCATCGTTATATCCATTTTATTTTTTGTTAAAACTATGGGTAAACAACATGGTCAACATTTATTATCTCCATACTCATGCCAGATTTCTATATTGCTTGTCAATATTAATGCCTATATCTTGATATTGCTGCACATTCACATGATAATGATCTTATTACAATAGCTGTTAAACTACAGTGTTATGTGCCAAATGGAGACCTGTTATCTCCTGTAAATTTTGACCTGAACATTTAGATACTTTAATAGTTTTAAGCCAATAACAGTCTAATGGGGAACAAATACAATCTGCAGTGGACTTTTAGTAAACCGCAAGGTGAATGCACACATACCAGTATTAGCTTCACACAAAATTCAAGCAATGTTCTGTTTTTCCACAATATTTCCATGTAAAATGATACAAAATAACAAGCTGTGCCAAGATACTAGATGTTGTCCAAATGGCATCCAGGGTTGAGAGACTTACACCGTGGCAACAGTGGCATCATAATGCCGGCTTGTCTTCTGCGGACCCAAGGCCTATTGATTTCTTTCCCCTTGGGCACGATAAGGGCCAACATGCTCAGATAAACAAGGCCACAACGGCCCCTCAAAGACCCCAGAGCAGTCCCACCCACCAACACCTATACACACACACATAAGCAACACTCTGCACTATAGTGGACAAAAATCCTTTGGACACAAACAGTCCCATCGACCAGAAGGGCTTATTTAGAAGTCCACACGGGGCGCAGGGATGGGGCTGAAATACTATTCTAGCATTTCTTTCTTCACTGTCCTTTGAACTGAAGAGCTGGCAGCATTTAACCATTTTATTGTGGGCTAATGTTTCAGCAACCACTGATTCCAATAGACATGAAAGGGCATAAAAACACTACTCATTGCTCAGGAATTTGGACTTATAAAGCATATAAAAGGCCACAGGCAAGCTATTTGATACTAATGTAGGTGTAGTACTTTTGGTTTTCCATCATCTTGAATATTACTTACCTATTACTTAAATAAACTTAATAAATCTGCTCCTTTCAATATGTTACACACATCTAAAATATTCCCTAAATACATAGTGTTGATAGAGGCTTCTGAATGAACACAATCTGGTATGAGCAAAGCGATTATATATTCTTTCATAATTGAGTAGTCAACCTACTACTCACGTTCCACATTTTGTTCTGTATTTTGTTTGCAAGTAGTTAGTCTATATCATAAATTACTTTCATTTTTAAAGTTTAATGATTAGAATGAGAGAAATAAAAGAACAACTGA
Organism: Knipowitschia caucasica; assembly: GCA_964034765.1. NCBI lineage: Eukaryota > Metazoa > Chordata > Actinopteri > Gobiiformes > Gobiidae > Knipowitschia > Knipowitschia caucasica. The sequence continues at coordinate 17,158,798 of OZ035825.1, read as the reverse complement.
TTAATTATCTAATTTTAAGCATGAAAAGAGAAACTATATTGTATAACATCCTTAATAGTCATATTTCTTTATAAGAACTCTCTTTTAAATACTTTCTGTCAATCATGTCAAACCTTAAAAAAAGATCTGACAATATGTAAAAACGGGTGATTAATAATTAGGGACCTGCTAAAACAAGTGGTCCATTGACTATTGTGTTTTATTGCGCAGGTTTTGTTCTAAAAATAAACCACAATTAGCAATCTCCAGAGTAGCAGCTGTGTTTTAAGGCTGTAAAACCCCTGAACTCACAACTGCTGAAATTTGAGGTATCATATCACAGAGATATGAAACCTGTTGGTTGTAGGTCCGAGCGCTGCTGCAGCCCCAAAATCCGTGGCCACAAAACACACTGTAAAAATACAGCTACAGAGGACACCACGCTGAGGGGCATGAGCAGGACTGAGCAGGACTGAGCAGGACTGAGCAGGACTGAGCAGGACTGAGCAGGACTGAGCAGGACTGAGCAGGACTGCAGGAAGACTGTAGTAGTCCCTGAACTAATCATCACAGTGCACACGAGACACAAACGTTTCCTCCAGACTTTTAATAAAGGAAAATGTCATTTTATATTTATATGATAGTTATATGATTTTGTTGGATGCTGCGCATGAGAAGCACACTGTAAAAAAGGCAGGACAAAAACATGCACTGTGTTGTATCGAGGTACCACTGTATAAAAAAGATACAACTGGTTTTGTTAATTAACATTTCCCCCTGTGGTTTTTTCAAGACTTTTATATAGATTTTATTTTTGATGTTTTGACTTTAATAACAATGAATATCCAATAAATTAAATCTACAATGAATCAATACATTTTTGTTAAAATGTGGTGCAGCATCTGATAAGGAGCCAAATGCCCTTATTAATTTACTATATTGTTTTTGTATCAAATTTAAAGTCCCCAGTATCGAGATGGGCTTTCAGCAGGTTGTCTGTTATTTCGAACAGGATTTCTTCATTTTAACAAACACTTAACTGCATGCTTCAAAATCTCCACGCTGATTACGATCAAATGATGTATAGTAATACATTTGAATATCGCACAGTAAGTGGTGTGCTTAACGGTGAAATATCCCTGCTCATTAATCAGCTTCTAATAACATCTTACCTGCCAAATAGATGGATCGCGTTAGCAAAGGTGAAGAGCTCATCAATGCTAATTTGGCTTTATTAAATTCAAGTGACATGCTCTTTTTGTTTACGCCAAAATCTACCTATAGTATTTCAGCACTAAAAGGGGCAGTTTGTGTCGGGAGAAATCATCTAAAAATACATGTAAAGCATCTTTGCTTCTTTCGCCAAAGAATTCAAATCCAACATGCTAAAGAGCAGAGCCAAAACAATTGAGAACGGGTCCAAACTCTGTGCGGCGACTATTCTAAGCTGTGAACAAGAGGCGCCGTGTGTAAGCACCCACCCACTCCGACAACAAGAGCAGAGGCAGAAATATCACTACAAATGACTTCACTATGTGGTTTCACTATTACTGTGTATAGATGTTTGAATGGGAGTGAAGTTCTGTTATTTGCTCAATGGAAATAGAAAATGACCACAATCTGTCCCCTTAATATTGTTTAAAAGTTAAGTTGCAATAATATACAGGTGAAACTTGGGGAATACACATCCTTTTACTTAATATATTAAACTAATATTACAGGCAAAGTGAGATACATGTATATACAGCTTTTTTAGTTTAAAAGTTGATAACTCTGGCACACAGCTTGTTAAAATCCAAAATAAAACGTCTCAGAAGTACTGTAAACCATAATCAAGATTATGGCACATAAAACTTGGCACTGTCGGCGGCAGAGCATTTAGCTACCAAGCTCCTTTACTGTGGAATCAGCTTCCCATCCATGTTAAGGAAGCAGACACGGTCTCCACATTCAAGGCCAGGCTTAAAACACTCTTCTTCAATTCAGCATATGGTTAGGTTGTTTGTCTGGTTTTGGAATCTGCTTGTAAGGGACCCCGTCTGGCGTACCATTGCATCTTTCAACCTTTGTTACTATACATTGTGGATTACACACTTTCTTTGGTGCTGTAGCCTGGGCTAGCCTAGCCGTGGCTGCTGCTTAGTTCGGACACGGTCTTTAAATTCAAGTCTAGGCTTAAATTAGCATATGGTTAGGAAGGTAACACTCAGAGAAGGCTAAACATCTTAGACTGTCAGTCAAGCTGCAAAGGGAGTCAGTTTGCTGGGAAAAGTATGGTAACTTAAGCACAATCCTCTCCTGCTTCCTACTTTATCTGTCTGCATTATTAGGATTTGGACTGTAGACCTCCTCCATCTTCACCTGCGGACTGCCCTGCCCGACCCGCCTGGGAGTGCTTCAGTCTTGCACCGGACCTATCCACGTTCTGCCCGTCCGTCCGTGTGGAGCGGATCCCTCTCTCAATGTGGATCTCCTTGAGGTTTCTCACTTTTTTCGTTTCGTTTTTTTGTGTGAGTTTTTTCTTGCCGATGCATTAGTCTGTTGGACAGTTAGTGTCTAACAACAAGAACTGTGGACATTTCTCAACATTCATCAATCAATCAAACTTTATTTATAAGGCTATACAAATTACAAATTGTAATTTGTATTGCCATGGTAACTCTGGACATGGAGCCAATTTGCGAGTTACGACGGGCCTCTTGTCTTCATCTTTGTTCAGAGGTGCCTGGTTCTCCAACCTCATCCCTAACTTGTTTCATGTGACTTCTGACACAGTTTAGTGATCAATATTCTCTTCAGGCATACTTAATTACCCCAGAGGTAAATGTGTCCTCTGCTTGTGACTTTTATTCTTTAATGCCACTAGGACAACCTGACCTGTAAACATCAACATATGATGGATACATGAACATTCTATACATACATTATCAGAGGTTACAGTTCAGTTTAGCATACACTCATTCATCACACATGGGTGCACAGATTTGTATTTCCAAAAGAGATTTTATGTTCGGTGCGCAAATACTCCACTGACTGCAGCTCTCTGTGGACTACAGCTGGAGGATTTTACCCATGGTACATGTTTTGGCTGGTGGGGGAAAACTGAGTGACACCAGAAAGGGCCTCAACAAACCTCTGAGGCATCACAGAACTCATACTGATACTGTATCAGATTTATCACTTCATCCATTCATCAATTACACGCAACAACTAAAAGCGGAACTACACAGTATGTTAATTAAATAACTATTATAAAATAAATACCAACTATCTGTCAAGTGACACAATGTGAAAAAGTTTGTGCTCATGTCTCTCCATGACTCTTGTTGTGTGACTTGTGACTTCAAACACACTATTCGGCCATACATTTGCTTTGGATCAGTTTTGGGCCAACATCTTAAATGACATGAAGTTTTAGTGCAGCATTAGCTCCAGTCCATCAGAAGATGGCACCGCAGTAAGTATGGACGGCTGCCAATGTTGTAGTGGATAATATCACATTGTTATAGAGTTTGTTTAACTTCATTGCATATATTTTGGGAAAGGAGGACATTCAGCTCATAATATCACATCTGGACAAAAAGGTTTTTCTTACCCCCTACCTCAAGGGTAAACAAATGAAATATTCTCTCTCCTATCTTTTAGGAATAATTTTGTGTTATGTGGTCAAATCAAATCAGTACATATTTTCTTGTTCATCAGTGATTTTTCTTTTTTTACCCATTTATTTAATTTCAACCACACACACACACGCAATCGGTCCAAACAAGTAATCAATTTTCAAAAATACATCTCTAAATAATAAAGACAAACTGGTAAAATGCTGAGTCAATAAATAGGTTGTTTTGGGACAACTTCACTGATTTTGTTTGCCTTTTTTGTAGAGGAATTGAAACACGTCAGACAAAGAAGACGAGAGAAAGTGAATAATGCTCGTTTCTCACAACAGCGTACCTGAGTGTCCGGTGCTGACGTGGCCCTTCATGTCGCCCTCGTCCATACACACGTAGTCGCACACGCTGCAGCACAGGGAGAACATCCACTGCTCCTTGTCCACATGGAGCGACATGTGGCTCACAAACTGGGCATTGAGCTCCGTCTGGAACCCGCACACGTGGCAGCTGCGCGCACAAGACACGGCAAGTGAGACGGCCGCGCAGACGGACACGCCACATTCGGCTGCATAAATTTCACAAGCGGTGGCGTCGTTGCAGTTTTGGAAATCAAATTGTGTGGAAGAGTTTTAAAAGTTGGAGAGGGATTTCTTTTGTTTTTTTTTGCGTTGCAGTGTTGAACGTGGCTTGAGGAAGAAGTCAATATTATTCAGTATATTTTGGATTAAGGAAAATGTTAACGTCGGGGTACCTTGCTTCTCTGTTTCATAAATATTACATATTGTTTGCACCGTGAGAAAAAGTCATGAATGTGAAAACAGTTTTGAGAACTAGTTTGGATGAATTTGCTTACATTTACAGTTTTAAGATTAGGTGGCAAAGCTTTAATGGTTGACAATACATGCTTAAGTGAGCAAGTTTTGGGATTTCTGTTTGTCTAAACAGATTGCATAGCTTCAATTTCTATGAGTAGACTGAATTTATCACAGCATATTTATTGAAAGCCAGAATTCTTCAAATACGTAACCATAACTATGTATTTTTGTCATTTTGGTACAAAGGAGGACTATTACCCCCAAAGTTAAATTTAGGTAATTCCTTTGTGAAAGTGCTGTAGCTGAGTTTAGGATTTTTAGCTGGAAAAAAACATGCTAGTGTTGTTTCGTGCACGCACCTGTAGTAGTAGAGGCAGTTCTTGCGCTCGGTGGAGTCAGCTGTGACCGCGCTCACAATCTGCTCTGTGTCCGTGCTGACCAGTTTGACTGAGTGGATGGTCAGATGCTGATTGAGGTTCGCCCTGCACTTGGCGGCGTAAGGACACAGGTGACACTTGTACTTCCTCTCCTCTGAAACGGTACACAAGACCATGTTGGTGTTAGGATAAATATTTTAAGTGCGCATTTACGGCAGGTTTTATATTTGGAAAAGGTTTTGCTTTAATAATCGTGTACAGTAATTGGAAGTCATTTACGTAAAAGAAGATTAGATTAAAACATCTCGGGTACAAAACTTTCAAACTATAAATAAGACCTATGCAATAGCATCCATGTAACATGTTCATCGCTCTCAAAAGAGTTTGGTTCCATCACTAGTTGTACTTGAATGTACACATGCTTCACTCACTCAGCCAACCAGCTTCCCAATGCGTCATATATTGATTCATGGGATAATATGTGTTCTAATAAGGCATGTGGTGGTCTAATTTGTTCACAAATCTACGAGCAAATGAAAAAAGTAAGATACCCAAGCTTTTAAATGCAGATACATCACAGACAGAATAATCATAAATATCTCAGTATAATAAACAAACAATCCATACAATAGGGCTGTCTTTAGTTGTTTAGGAGATTTTTTGCCTTTCACCACTGTGCGCCTTAGTGGTTCCCAACCATACCTTTAGCTCCTCAAATTCATTCTGGTCAAGGCCACAACTCTTTTTAGGCTTTACCAATATACCAATACCAATATCTCCATTGTTCTCTTTTGGGAAAGTTTTCTTATAAAAGGGATGTAAAAAAAAAAAAAAAGAGGGGAAAAAAAGTGAGAAACCTTAGGGAGGCCCACATTGTCCACTCCCACGAACGGACAGGACTCAGGCAGGAGGACCAGGACTGAGGCTGTGCAGTGCAAGACTGAAGGGAATCCCAGTCGTGGAAGGGGGTGCAGCCCATGAGTCTGGGCCAGGGCCCCAGACCTTTCACCATGCCTTGACATTAAGCTTTTTCAGCCACTTGCCATTTTATATTTTACTTGCCCAATGTCAAAAGTTACTTGCCCGAATATTTCTCAATACAATGAGTAAACAGGAGTTTGGCAATAACGTGGCACTAACTGTGGAAAAAAAATCCACTCTCAGCCTAAAAAGTCAAATAACGACTCACTTAAAAGATGCAGTCAGTGATTTTTTACAGATGCATTTTTTTTTTTTATATTCTGGGAAAACATCCTCAAACCCTAAAAGTAGTCAACTTATCATGTGTTTTCAAAAAGTAATGGAATTGACCAGATGCCTATAGTCTCCAAAAATGCATTTATTTTTTTGGAGCGGACCAATAACAATAAACCAATCGGACCAATTTGTTCATCCCCAATGAACCAATGGGATGCGTTTTCCCCTTCATTTCTCGCAAGTGTGCGCACCTGAGTTATCTGATTATTTTCTAAAACCTTAAATGGCTGAAAAGAAAATGCCAATTCCACGTCTGCCACTCTCCCTTTTGTGACAAAGAAAAGGAAATGCTAGATGTTTGGTTTGGTGGCGAGCCGGGGGGGGGGGAGTGGTTTTGAGTTGGTGCTACGGCTAAGCTAATCTCTAAGTAAAACAAGACGCCTCTCCTGGTGTGTTCAGTTTGATTTGTTCACAACATTTTACTTTAGTGCACAACCAACATGCATTTTTAATGCAAGGTGCCTGAACGTTAATTTTGTGAGTTGTGGTTGCACATAGGTTGGAGACACGGGGAGACCTGCAATTTGCAACAAGCTGGGGATGGTCCTGAACGCGTCTCAATGGTTCTTTCCACATGTCAAAATAATATCGTTATTGCGATATTTGTGAGTGCAATATCCATATCAAAATTATGCGTGATAAAAAAATATATGATGCGTCTTTCTGTTTTGTTGTCTTTATTAAAGAGATTTTTTTATTTTTTTGTATATATATATTTTTTATTTTTTATCCCCTTTATTAAAGACAACAAATCAGAAAGACACATCAACATTCAACAAGAACAACAAACAAACAAAAAAGCATATAAATATATGCATTTGAATGTCATTAATGTTGTGTTTATTTTTTGTTATTTGTTTCATGCGGTTCAATGCAGAGATTTTAGGTCGCAATAATATTGTTTTCAAAATACTAAACACTCATATCGAATATTGCTCTAATTTCCAATATTGTGCAGCCCTAAAATGAAGTACTGCTTACTTGTGAAGGTCGTGATGTAAACGCCATGGCCTAAATGACTCAAATCCAATTGCGAGGTGAGAACACACTAATTATTTCCTTGTAAGGTTAACAGGACAGATGGAGGAATGTTTTTTGGTAAATGTAGTTCTAAACAATCACCAATCCCTCCACAATCACCTCACATCTCACAGTGCAGACATATCCATACATCTCACCGTTGCCTCTTCCTAACCGTCCCCCAGATCCTTCCCCCTTTCAAATACTGGTACAGCGCCCCCATTTGCCCAAAGGACATGAAGCCAGGCAACCTTTATGTCGCCGGGGAAACCAAAAAGACCATTGCACTGACATATGCCCCTACTTCTGCTCTCTGTGGTGTGGCCAAGCTGTTCTCGGCCAGAACGCTCAGATGGCGAGTGTGTTTGTGTGTGTGTGAGAGAGTGTAGTGTGTGGTAAATGTCCAAACGTGTGGGGGCATTTTGTACATGAGACTCCATTTGCGTGCCTGGTAATTTAGTCTGCTGTCCAGGGCATTTTGCATTTGTGTCTAATCTCTTCATTTTCTGTATGTAGCTTTGTTTGTTATAACCCTTTAAGGTGCCAAAAATATAATGTGAAACAGACAAACGATGGGGCCCTGAAACTTTAAAAGAGATAGGGGACTATACTAAAATCAATACCAGAAAAAAATAAAGTAAATACATTTACTACTTGAATACCACAATGCTACAGTCTTCCCGCAGCTCTCAGTCCTGCTCCTGCCCCTCAGTGTCCTCTGCAGTGTTAAATGCACAGTGTGTTTTACAGTGTATGCACAGCTTTTAACAGCTGCAAATATGGACCCACTGAAGCACTCATCTTTGTTAAACTTCAATTTGACATTTTATTTTGAAGAATGAAAAAAATAGCAAAACAAAATAGTCCCCTCATTACCAATAAAACCATATTTAGACAGCTTCCATTACTTAAAACTATAGTATCTAACTTTGAAACCACAAAAATGAACTCTTTCATAAAATACATGTTTCTTGCTTTCATAAGAGTTCCATCATGCGTTTTCACATGCACACATTTCATGGCCTCTCTCTTTAGACGAGCTTTCTCAGTTAAAACATGAGAGGACCACCCTCACTCAGACAATCAGCTCTCAATAGAAAATGTTACTTACTCTCTCCGCTTTCTGTTGAGAGAAACAATGTACGTATTGGAACAAAGAAAAAGTTAGGTACTCCAGCTTTAAAAATACATGGGTAAATTCCCACTGTTAGCCAGGAGGAGCACATCGTTACCAACAGTCTCTGCGTATTCCACAGCTCTTATGAACTCAATCAATTTTCAAATGTCATGCCTGCGGTTAATCCCTTTGAATATCTCCAAATATTCATTTATTGTTCTAATAATCCTGGGGATGAAGTAAGGGTCTCCATAGGCCAGAGCAACCAACCAGCACTGTTTACAAGCACAGCGTAATCAAAACACCGGGGACCAAGAGCAGGATTGGGCTGGGTGTTATTGGATGTTTTGGACCAAACTGTGCCAGATTGACCAGAGTATGTGCGGAGTTTGTTTTGTTGTGGACATGCTCGGCAAGGCAGCCTTCTTGTGGGGTGATTAGATGTGTCTGTATTCCCAGGGAGACTAATCATGGACTTAATCTGTTTAAAAGAAGGGTAATCTGCTCTAGTAGGCATTATTTACTTACCGTAGATGGCGCCAACACAAGTAATATCGAAAAGATGTGTTGGAAGACTTGTAGCGTACCATATACTCAATGAAGCCCAATAGGGAAGTGCTAATGGGTGAATTACTGCTCAGACTCGCACTGGTTCCTATCGACTTACGTTGAAAAGTAAACTCCTCTAGTTCAGGAACTGTTCGTGTCACACTCGTAATTTTGGGCTTACAAAATCCATGGTTTGGCGCCCCTGGGGTTGTTAGTTTTATATCGTCTTTATAATGAGCCTTATAAAGATGGACCAATCAGATGCCTTCTTTTGCTAACTCCATCTTGCATTACAGGCTAAAGCTAACGCCATGGAAACAAATGCTGATATAAGCAAATTGGTTTCATCTAGCTTATGGTCAAAATTGACATCAGATAACAAAACGGTGACTGGGTCAGTCCTCTCCTAATGCACAGTCCAAGTAGCGTACCTGTGTGTAGTGCTAAGTGTCTGGAGAGGGTCTGCTGTCTTCCAAACACTTTCCCACAGATCGGACAGGGGAAGAGCTGCTCGTTCAGCCTCCACTGGCTGATTCCATTGCCCGGCTCGCCGTGGTCCTTTTCCAAGTCTGAAAACCGCAGACAAATGTTGATGAGATACAGATTTATGCAATTCTGAATACAAAAATTGACTTAAAGCTGCGGTGCCTGACTTCCCAGGTCATTACATGGAATTCTTAAATGAAACAAGCATCTAATTTCACATGCAAAATAGAAATTAAAGCATAACATTGTGACAATAGATCCATGATTACATAGAAATGAGACAGAAACTCCATCCCTGTTGGTATCAGGACATTACCTGCTCTTTAGTTATAAATTACAATAATCTATTTTTTCTTATTTCACATTTGTTCCCATCATTTTTCAGCCTTTTATGCATCTTACTTAGATATTACATTTACATGAAAAGGATATTACTTCCTTGAAATATTTCAAGGAAATAAAATAATACAAATTCTTATTTCCTATTCATTTATTAGTATGTTTAGAACAGTTCTTATTAAAGAAACAAAAGATTGTGTCATTGATTTCTCACTGTGTTTTTTTGCCTCATCGTCTGCCTCTCTTTAGAGGCAGACGATGTCGAACAGTGGCTCACAGGGCTCTTTCTTACACGTATGCATAAGATAACATGTTTTCTAATAAGATGCCGTTGTCTTATTCTAACAGGTAACAAGTTGCAGATGAAGAAAACATATTTGCAATGCAAATTTGATAGAAATATTTCATTGCGATTTTTTGCTTACAATTTTAATTTATTTGTGATTTATGTATAAAGCCAAGATAAGGTTTCAACTGCACCAGGATATTTCCAATTTGAGGGAGACTGTTGAAATGAACTGACAAAAAGCAAATTCACTTAAAATCCCACAGTGATTTGTTCCATGGTGTTAGCGCTACAGGGGCAGACATGTCTTGCCAAGATGGTAAGAAGGCAAGCATTTACCGAACAAATTAAGGCAATTAGATCAAAACTACATGGCTCATAACTGCATTTACAAAGACAATATCAGAGCTGCTAAACAAAATTTTTTAGCCCCAAAATTTTGAATGTAAGTCAATACGAGTTTGAATGTAAGTCAATACGATCCAGAGCGAGTAGAAGCAAAACTTCATCCATGAGCACTTCCCTATTGGGTTAAATTGAGCTAGGGGGTTAGCATTGCCCGTCTACACAGAGTCTATGGTTTAACGATGAGGTGAGTGCGGCCAGTGGATCTTTCCTATCAGCTGGAAACAATAGGGGCTCTCATACACTGTGGGCTAATTTGTTCACCCACAAGACTGAAACCTGTCTGGCAGCGTTTGACAGCTGCTCTGTGCGCATGGCCTGGGGGCAGCATGCCGCGCAAAATACAATCTTAATGTCAACACAAAGCACTGGTCCTTTGCTCTGAGCCTACAGCTGTATCATCTGCTGAACAGCTATTCTGCTGCTGTAATCGTTTTGTAATAAGAGGAAGCCGGGCTGTTGTGCTCTGATTAGTTTACGTTTGAGAAAATGTAGGTACCCCAGCTTTAATATTATTTATTTTCCATGGATTTCCGATAAAGATACTGTTTGAGTATGTAAGAAGAGTGAGCACTGCTCTGGATTTTGTATGCGAATAGGTTGCTCTTCAAGATCCAAATGCAAAAAGCTCAATTTTGAATTTTCAATGTATCCACAAATTGAAGTTATAAAATCAAGGACAAGCAAAGAACTGCTCTCTTCTCAAATATGTGAAGCATAACTCCATAAGAGAAGTCAAAAATGCCACAAGGTTACTCATTGTCAATGCATACTACTATAAAATTAAAAGAACTGTATGCACTGTGTACAGTGCATACAGTACATACTTCACTTTTTACACATTTTGCAATGCTACAGCCGTATTCCAAAATTGATTAAGTTTTTATTTTTTCTTATCAATATAATTGCAGTACCCCAAAATAACAGTGATAATCAGTAATTCAAGTCACATGTATGCAAGTATTCCCATTACAGCATAACATCTTCTTGGGAGAGGATACTATAAGCTTGGCACAGCTACTTGACAGACTCTCCAAAGTTCTCACTGGGTAAACTGAGAACGTCTCTGAAAAGCTATTTTCTTGTATTTCCAGTGATGTTCAGTTGAGTTCATATCTGGGCTCCCTATTGTATCATTCAAGGACATGCACAGCCCTGAAGCCACTCTTTAGTTCTTGTATCTTGGCTGTGTGCTCTGGTCCTTATCCCGTTGAACGCCCCAGTCTGAGGTCCAGCGCTCTAGAGCTAGATTTCATTCAGGATGTCTGTACATTGTCGCAGTCATCTGATTCCTGACTTGTCTCCCTGTCCTTGCCTAGCCGTCAGGCCAAAGAGTTCTATACTTTTACTGAGGAGAAGCTTCTGTCTGGTCTCTCTTCCATTATGTCCGAAATGGTGAAAATTATTATCCTTTCTTGAAGGTATTGCTGAAGCAGGTGGACAGCTTTGGCAACAGTCTGGTTTTTAAACTTTTTCCATTTCCTGATGAGGGCCACTGATGTTTATGAGTCCTTTCTCAGATCGGTGTCTCGATATAATTCTGTCTAAGAGTTTTTGTCATAAAAGAAATAAGTCCATTTTGTAACAAGACAATTTAACAATAAAAGAATAATACTTTTGGAGATCACTGTTGTCAATCTGTCGGACGGTGAAACTTGAGTTGAGAAAAGCCTTTGATGACCTCCGGGTGACGACACATAATACTCTTGCTTAGATGTAAAATTAGGTCAGCAGATAAATTAAATATTTAATGGTAAATAAATGTCACCCTGAGTCCACCATAGAGAAATTACAGGCAAAAATTTGGGAAAGGTTTGAAATTATTAAATTTTTTGAATCAACTATTATTTTTTCATTTCTTTTTTTTTTTTTACTTTACTTTACTTTTTTTTTTTTACAAGTAGCAATTGTTTAAAGTCTAGTATGTTGAAGTTCACAACGTATACCCTTAAAGCTGGGGTACCTGAATGTTGCTCTTACAAGCTCTAAAGAGTCTTGCAACAGTAAAATGCTATAAATGATAAGAAATCAGACCAAAACATGTTATCTTTTGGATACTTGTAAGAAAGAGTCCTGTGAGTCACTATTTGACACTTTGTGCTGAGAGCTGTTTGGCTGAGGGGGGGTGATCCTCACTTTATTCACTTTTCTGTCTAGTGATAGAACCAAACTGTTTAGAGTGCGAGGAACTAGTTGGATTTTATTGCATTGTTCCTTTTCTTGCACTCCAGGTTTAATTTATTGAAGCAGTTTAACAAAATAAACTTGTGCTGTATTTAAGTATTACAATATACTTCAAAAATGGTATTTGAAAAATGTATCATGCAAAATATCCTTGCAAAATTTGTTTACAAAAAACCCTTCCAGCCAACTCCTAATCCACTCTGCCATGTATTCTTTGCCAATGTTGGACATCCTAGATCAGTATAACCTGACCCGAGCTTAGCCAACAGAGGCATTAGCTGGTCCCGTCTCCTGTCCGAGCCTTGGAGGGATGTCCCCGGTCACACGAGGTGACGGCGAGCCATGGCCGCGGCGACACACTGGTGATTAAGCCAATTAGAGTGACGGTGTGGTCCTTCGAGTGGTTAATAGTTTAATCAGTGTTATTAGAGAGAAAGAGAGAGACGCAAACAAGGGATGGAGGCCGAACAAGAGAGGAGTTGGATGTTTAGCGCTATCACACAAACTCTACTCTCGCGGTCTCCGAAGCATGGAAGAAACGTAATTTCTACATTAACCCTATGGATCTATAATCATTTCTGAATAGGGTATTGCTAGCTTGCCAAGTCCCTCTGTGCACGTGCATGAGAGCCCCACACAAGTATTTGGCGCAACGCTTAATGGGAGCTCGTCCACTGCCCAGAACCGGGAGGACCAGACAATGCCCAATATGGCCAAGTTCCGCTAATCTTTCGGCCTCCATGACTGTCCAATGTGCTGCTAAGCACAAGCCATTGATGTGAATAGGGCGCCATCTTGGATCACCGGGGCTAGAACCCTACTGATATCACTGCTATTGTAATTAGCATCGTCTGAATTGTTAGGGGGAAAAAACTACAACTACTACTGCACTGCACCGCCTTAGTCCACATTCTAAAACAAGACTCTAACACTAGGGCTCCCAGAATTCTGCAACTGCCAAATCTCCCAGAGCCGTCATTTTGACTGCTCCTATTCAAACCAATGGGATTATGAAAATGTCCCTCAAATAATGTTTTGTTTTTCATCTGATTCATTAAAAGAAAGTAATTTAGGAGGTTTTTGCATTTACTCACTTTTAATTGGTAAGTGCTAGAATTGGTCAATGTAATTGCAACTGGAATCCAGCATACAGTACATCTGGCAGTAAACAGTGTGTTGCTATGGTAATTAGCCCTAGATATGTCTATTTGTGGTGGAAAATGAGTTAAAGGTAGAGTCGCTAATCACATTTCAAAAGTAAAAGTTAATTCTATAATAAAAAGGACATACAAGTAAACTAAAGAAAGATACAGAAAAAGTCACAACATATGTAGACTACAAATGCACATTACTTGCAGTTACTGTATATGTTGTTTTTGAAGTATACACACAATGCATAAGAAGCACTGAAAAAATAGTGAGCAACCACTTCTGTACATACTGCTTTGGTGTGGTGTTGAATGAGTTACAGGAGATTGTAATAATATATACATCTGCTTCATTCATCCCCTTTTCAAACTATGTATATAAATATCGGTCTGTGATTCGTTTTTTTTTAATTACAGGTTTTGAAATTAATAAATCAATCAGACACTATTGAGTGCCAGGGCATTTTTAGCACAAATAAATATTCTAATCAAATCAGTGAATTCCCCAGGACTAAAAAGCATCACATGGTCTCTCACAGGTATCAAGATAACTTTTGTAAAAGTTCAAACAACTTCCCACCTCCTAACTCTGCAGCCTTGTACCAAACAATACTTAAATGTGACAGAGCTCCTGTGTAGGTACATTTAATTTACTAGAAAGGGAATAAAAACCTTTAACAGTCTGACAGTAAAAGCAAGACGGAGGATGAGAGGCTTTGGGCACACGGGGGAGAGAGGAGAGGTGGTCTGGGCGAATTAACTTTCAGGACACTCTTGACACCCAGGAGCCAATCAGATTTTCATTAACTGGCAGTGGGACAGGCAAAGCTGGCACAAGCTAATTAACCTCTGTAAGTGTCAGTGCCAAAGACGCGCAGAGGAGCGGTTCGATCGGGAAGCCAGTTTGGGAGGGGCGAGGGCCGTACCCGGGCAGAAGGCACCGGGGTTGGGGCAGAAGTTGGCGCGTGCCTTGGGCCTGGTGGCTGGTTGAACGTGTGAATATGGAAATTAAGGAAGGCTGAGAGGAGGACTTGTGTGTCTCTGTTCTTGTGCAAAAGTCTAGCGTGTGGTGGGTGTTTTGTTTGCGGCGTGGAATTATGCACGTTCATATGTCCCAGCGTAATTACAGGGCATATTAAGTAGTTTCTGAGAGCTATAAGATAAATACTATTGTGTGCGGTGCTGTGAATGGAAACTCTGGGAGCAGATCTGTTTAAGTTGTCATTTATTACTGTGTACAAAGGCCGTAATTATTTGTATTCCAATAAATAGTACATTTTTCAATTAATTTTTTGGTTTAGATATCAGGTTAATATATAAAAGGCTTATTTTTAAATACATTGGACCAAAACAATATTGATACACGATATGGGTATCTGACTAGAGGGAACTTACAAGCAAAAATGTGTACATAAATATACATACAATAGATTATACATACATTTAAGAAATATACTATCTATATGTAATATTTCATTTAACACATTTTCACATAACACTGTGAATACATTTCAAAAAAGACAATAAAAAAGCTCTCAGCCCGAAGCTTCTTATAGTGGCTCTGTCATGCAAGTGTGCAAAAGGTGTTTTCTCACGTGATAAAGTCAGCATTGTGTGTCTAATATGTTCACATCATTTTACTTTTACAATACTTTTTTCTATTAAAAAAAAAGTCTTACCAGACAAAATATATTTTATATGAATAAAAATGTAGGTACCCCAGCTTTAACTGTGTAAGATGTAAGCAAGTATTTTTGCTACACTTGGGTCAAAATTTCCCACCAAAGTGAGTTAAAGTACAAGGAAAATACCCCAAATAAGGGTCTAAAGGATCTAAATGGCCCAGGGCTGGTCAAGTTAGGAAAATATCAAAATTCAGCCCAAAAATATATATATTGAGGGGATCTTTTAAAAAAAGGGGTGGTTCAATTTGACTCGAGCATAGAGAAAGGCTTTAATATCGCCCTTTCACAGACAGAATAACAAACATGTTGTGAGTATTCTTTTTGATGTATGCTGGGTTTAAACATCCTGGATCTATTTGACACAGGGAGAACATGCACAAAGCCCCCGACTGATGGTTTGACCATTGTGTGTGACCATTGTCTCACACAATGATTAGGCCTATGTAATATATACATTCCTGTGGCTTAATCGATGCTGAGGTCACACTGTTGGAGATGTCCACATTTTATATCTAGATCATTCTTCTCTTTTTTTGCTTTGAAGCATAGTATACCATGTTGATCTGTTCTCACCAAAAAGTAAAAACGTAAAAATTAAAATAAAAGTTATGAATACAAATATTTGATTTTATACTCAAAATCTTAGCATGGCAAGCACACCCTAATTAATATCAGTTATGGTAATTATTAGGGAAATGCTATAGCTGAAATATTAATGTTTTTATGCCTTATGTGGTTTGGTTCTCACAAACAGTAAATAGTGATAAGAGTATTACAGCCTCACAGACTTCCAGCCTGCACGTCTCCCAAGTCCAAAGACACAGTGAAATGTTATGTGCTGCCTGTCGTACGCACACAGAGGTACAGGTGAGGTCTTACTGTGGAGGTCGGGCCGGTTGGAGGAGCTGGCCTCTGCGGGGGATGAGCTCTTGGAGCGCGAGTTAAAGGGTGATTGTCTGAAGCACTCGTCCAGAAAAGGACTGAAAACACACAGGACATGAGCCATCAGACAGACACCAAGTCCAGCGAGCCACATTACGCTGTGACAAAGTGGGATTGGCCAACACAGTTATACACAATACACATTTTTTACATTTAATTTGGGTTCTGACATGTAGATATTAAAACGAATCATGATGATGATGATATTATGGCAGATTTCAATGCATTTAGAACGGGACTATTGAGAGGACAACTGAGAGGACCACATCTGCTGCAGCCTAACAGAGACGATACTATACAAGTGCAGCCATATGCCTTCACAGAAGATTTCAAACTTTTAGTCCATGGACCTCCAAAAATAACCATGCAACTGACTCACAGCCACAATTGCAGTATACAGGGTAACTGAGAATTAGAACACCATTCAAAAGCTCCCTTTTTCCTGTAACTCAACTTACAATGCGAAACCAATATATGATATAGACTTTTTACATGCAAAGTGACAGATGTCGAGCCTTTGTTATAATTGTAATCATTATGGCATTATTAAAACACAATGTTTTATTTGGGGTTTTAACAAACTGTGAGCCATAAATACCAACAATATAAGAAAAAAAAGGCTTCATATATTTCTTACTTTATGTGTAATGAGTCTGATGTAGATTAGATTCACAGTGCAAGTTGAATTGCATGACTTGACTTTTTAATGACATTCTAATTTTAAGTTTAATGTGATGTTGTTTATTGTGTAGTTCTTCGGGGCGGGTCCAACTGGTGCTGGTATTCAAAAAACGTCATCTTCAAAATGTTAAGACTAACTGAAAACACATTGGTCAACCAGAAAGGTCAGAATCCAGCAGTAATAATTGAGCTTGAAACTTTAGTCATTTCTATGCTAAGAATAGAAGTAAGAATTTGAATAATGTATCCGTTTTATACAGAACCTCTTTGGACACTCAAAAACGCTTCACATGGTATTATTTGGAAAAGATTGTGATAAGCTACTACTGCCACCACAGCTGCCCTCTGGCATCAGCCCTTCCAAGCACTACCAGCCATTCACGAACACACCAGACTCACTCAAGGGTGGGTGTCTTGCCGTAGAACACAAGAGCAATTTGGCCCTTTACAGCAGCTCCATTGTGGCACCTGTTGTTCCCAGAGCTCTCCCATCGCTATACTAACCAGGCTCTGCTCTACTTAGCTTCAGAAACACACCATCAATAAAAAGTGATTCTATTTCACTGACCTCAACTTTTGGCTCACCTGTTTTTCCCCACCATGTTTGCATCTTTGTGGTTGTTGGCTTTGCTGACTTTTTCTGAAAAAGAAGAAAAAGCATAGGTATGAATTATCAGGTTTAATCATCCAAACAAAGCCTCACAGAATTGCCCTCTCTGACCCCAGCGCACTTAATGCAGTGAAGTTCTGATCAAATTTCCCTACAGGAACTTAATCTCCTCTAAGCCCTGAGTAAACGTTGGTTAGCAGCTCGCTCCCTCCTCAGCGTTAAACATAATGCACATACATAAAAGCTCCATTATGTTCCTGTATGCCGGCCAATAATGCCTGCAGACTGTAGGGTGAGCTCTGCTGGGGAGACGCAGGTCGGAGCGGCAGGGTGCAGTGGCCATCTGGACTGGTGGGAGTCTCTTGCGAGTCCAAAGTCGCCCTGTGGGACAAAAGTTAGCCCCATAGTGGGAACAATTTTGAGAAACTGTAATAATGAATTCCACTACCCAGATGGCACATGTGGGATTTTGTATAGTGCTGGCACGTAACCTATAGAGTGGGCCTTTTTAACAGCAGTGAAGTTCAAAAGTGACAAAGTTTGAAAGTATAAGTATTTCAAAGCTTCAACATAAACATTATACGCGGCACACAGTGAAGAGAGCGAGCGTTCACACTCACACATTTATTTTAAATAAATTGGCAACAAAATGAATACTTAAAATCTGGTCGAAACAAGGATTTAACTACGAACGGAAATAACTGAATTTAGGTCAAACTGGGATTAAGTGGCCAAAAAATATAACACTGCCAAAGGTGCCGTTTAGCATGTTAATGTTTTAGGTAATGTTACCAAACTGGATTCAAATACAGATTCTTTCATTCAAATGATCAAGTTTGTATTATTTGTAGATTATAAGCAAAATGTGGCTAGTAGTTAAGGATTCCAGGTTTTAATTGTATTAAAACAAAACATTAGGTTATAGAATACCTATAGCATTGGGAATATAGAATATGACATATACATACAACGAAAAAAGGATATATTTTGAAACTTCATTACTAGGGCTGGGCGATAAAACGATAACGATATATATCGCGATAGACATGTGTTCGATATCAATAGAGAATGGGGTCGATAGAATGTTCGATAGTTTAACTTAACTCCGTCAGGAAAAACAGGAAGAAAACACCGGAAGTAAAGCCGACTCATAAGCGCATGGCATTGTGGGGGATGTAGGCGGAGGCTTCTCGACCAATAACAGCCAAGCAGGAACCGCAAAACTTTGTGGGAAATGCAAAAACAACAACAACCGCAGCATGCGTAGCGTCCATGGATCTATAGCTCGTGTTTCAATGCCGTGTCAATGGTTGTGCACGTACGTGCGCGGAATAACATGTGCGGCGGCAGAGGCAGTGGACAGACACGATGTATTCGGCGAAAGCAAGAGATTAACTTTTTCCTCGGGAAGCATGTGCGGCACAGAGAGCCACACGGAGCGGTCACGGGGACACAAGACCCTCAAACAGCTAAACCAGGAGCTAAACCAGGAATAAAAAACCAGGATTAAACCAGGACTAACAACGAGGGACACAGTGTGAACATATTTCTCCAGCCTCATCGCCCCGTGACTGTAAACAAGGCTGCTAAGGTTGGTTAGCCCACACCACAAATATATTTATTTAGGTAAAAAAAAAAACTCAATATATATCGTTATCGACCGATATGAATGACTTATATCGTGATATAGTTTTCAGCCATATCGCCCAGCCCTATTCATTACGCAATATTTTAAAATATTTCTGTATGGCATTAATACTGTAGGCCAGTCTAAGTCAGTGACTTCATAACAGAACTCAAGTAAGGATGTTTTTGTCTGTGAATCACAATCTAAATTGATGTGTTTTTACCGCCCAAAATCACAACGGTAGTCGTTTCAAGGAGCATTATACTTTTTGGATTGCTAACAGCAGATAATTGAACAATTAGAACACATAAGACACACAACAATACAACGCCTCATTGGTCATCGGCTCATATCATAACTGGTGCACCAATGTTCATAAATGTCCTGGACCATCCCTGTCCTTAGACCCTCTGACATAGAAAGGAAAACCTCAAAATCCCAGGAGGATTTAAAAAAAACCACTGCAAGAGAGGGATCCACTCCAATAGACCACCGGGCTATTTTCTTTATGAAATATGGACCAAAGAACAGAAATTGCATTTTTCAAGTAGAATACTATCATTCTACTTCCCTGCATAATGGCACGGTTGAGGTCAACGCTCAGAAATCGCTTTTAGTTTGAAAAGAAACTCGATCTCGCCATCTTTTGCAGTAAGTCTTCACTTAAGTCTTAAGAGTATATCTCAATAGTTCCATGTTCAGAATTACTCAAGGTGCAGTTGTAAGATGTTACATATTTCCTGCATTTGACTGTCCGTTCCACCTTTAAAGAGCGGTGGGCAATAGCAATGAAGCACCAGGGTCTCCACACTTGTCAGAAGGACCTCGCTGAAAGAGGAACCTATTATGCATGCAATGTTTATGGGAAGAATTGGACAGTTGAAAACCCAGAAAATGTCTCTCTTTCTCTTGGGCAAGACACCACCATGACGACAAACAGCTCATCACTTGATGACAATTTAAATTTTGACGTCAGCAATTTCAGAAAAGGTCCACTGGGCTTGAACCATTGATCAAAATCCATTTGAGAGTTTCTGTTTAAGAACTGGCCCCCGCCATGGAAAGCTCGCAAATGGCTCCATATGTGTTTCAAGACGAAGCCCTGAAATGAATTTCAAAGCCGCCAACCGTCTCAGTGTGCGGAGCGACCTTGCTACTGATGTGTCTCTGAGGTCTTACTGCTCTGGGTAATTCATATTGATTGCTCATTGTGTGACAGCAGAAGCAGTAGCAGCGGCCCACTCTCCTCTGCACTGGCCCCTCCTGACCGTGCAGAAGCCCACCTCCACGGGGGTGACTGGGTCTAAAACCTCGTCTTCCGTCTCTCCCTGGGTGGGCGCTACTCCCCGACTGTACACCCTGTCTGCCGATGCCCTGTTTTGATGCCCCCTCCCTCTTCCCTTTCAGAACGCCCAAACCACCCTAAACGCTCTGTCGCACGGATCGCCAAGGACAGAGGTCTTTTTCGCGTTGCCATGGCGATACGGCACGGGAGAAAATGTAAAGGAGAGGGATAGAGAGAGAGAGAGAGAAAGAGAGATAGAGAAGAAGGCGTATGTGCAGCCAAGTGTGATCGAGTCTGCATGTCTGCGAACAGAGAGGAGGGAGGAGAGGGAGGGACGGGGCAGTGGGGCAGACACTCCTCCCCGGGGGGTCGCGTGCGACTGTGTAAAGGTGTGCGCGCAGAGAAAAATGGCTGTCAGTGTGTGGATTTGTGAATGCGCCTAGAGACGAGCGGGCGAAGCGGTCAGAGGCTGTAATCTTTACTATTGTCTTGTCAGTCCACATTGGCAATGCTAGACTTGGTTTTGCCTATATGACAAGTAGCAATTTATCATCAGGCACGGGGTGAATGATTCAACAATGACAAATTATGGGTGAACAATTGCATAGATCATGTTTGAGATTGTGTACCGTAAAATCTGGGGTATCTGGCTATTTATCCTCTAAACAAATATATTTTGCTTGTCCCAACAGAAATTCTTGGGAAAAGTAAAATTTGTGAACAAACCAGAACACAACATACTATCATCTTTTGCATGTGTAAGAGACTTTGGGCCGAGAGCTGATTGGCTGATTTGACTTTTGTGTCTTAAACTGATCTAAAAAGGTGACAGAGGCCCTAATTCC
The DNA here is from genome assembly GCA_964034765.1 of Knipowitschia caucasica. NCBI lineage: Eukaryota > Metazoa > Chordata > Actinopteri > Gobiiformes > Gobiidae > Knipowitschia > Knipowitschia caucasica. Next base: position 17,137,547 of record OZ035825.1, on the reverse strand, counting down.
TAATACATGCATGTGAAAACTAGGGATAGTGAACCAAACTCTTGAGAACGAGGATCTAGTTCATGGATTTTATTCCCAGGTTCAACACTTTGTGGTTTGAAAGTTAGGGTACTACTTGTTCCACCGGTTTATTGCCAGGCTCATTTTAGCATGTACAAAATGTGGGGTAATGTTCTGGAAATAAGATGAAACCTTTTGAAAGTAGGCCCAAAGTCTGGACTATAAGCCGGGCTTTTTAAAATGACACACTTGTTCCTCTGGGGACGCGCTAGTGCCTCAAAGCTAGTCTTAATCTAGCAGCCCAAACAGCTGCTTCCTCCTTCAATGTCACATTCACGGTCAACATAGGTAAATGGTAGGACGACATCACCACGCAACGACAATCCGCCCATTAGGGTTGGGTCTGGAGAAAAGACCTTTTGTTGACCATATTTCAGAGACAATTAATTGTTACGCCATTTTTTCACTCATTGTTGGTGGGTGTGTGAAGCCATGTCTTGTCAAATGAATGTGTTTTCTAATTTGCATCATAATGACAACAGAAGCTACTCAAATGACCCAGATCAGAAGTTTCCATTCACCAATGTCGATTTAATGGACACATCATTTGCAAAGTGACTTTTTTGAGATTTTAACCACATTGTTCCTTTATCTGTCACATACCTAGAGTTGTTTTTAGGTCCATCCATGATAATATCAGGAACTTCTGGCTCATGTAATTCAGTCCTGTAAATCTATGATGTCATTGTGTCCACTTGAGACACAATTTCACGTTTTAAAACATCTCATGCTAATGTTTAATGACCAAAAATAATGCAAATATTACCCATTTAACATCTATGACAGCTTGTAGTCTTTTGTGTTAGTTTTGTGGATGAGGTTTTTTATCCTCTCTGATTATAGTAAAGCTGAAAATTCTTCTTTGCAACAAACATCCAGTCTCTGTAGTTCATGCCAGGCGGCCCAGGAATGTACAAACGAGAGATCTTGACAGAGCATGTTATAGTCATTCATAATCAACGACATGTGGCCAAAACAATGGCTGCATGTGAGTGTGTAAACTTTTGAGCACAAACTAAAAGAGTTGAAGCAAAGGAAGCACGAGTGGTTGTTCAGTGTAAAAATAAATGACAGTTTTACATAATTTGTCAGGGAAAAGCCACTCTACCTCCTTTAGCAAAGTAAAAGTGAAGGCTGAAGTCAGTGGGGAAACTGTGTAATGCAGTAATACATTTGTCTCCAGACTTTCAGTGAGCGTGCGAGCCAAAAGTAAAAGTGAATACTCTGCACATCTAAATTAGGATGAGTATGTTTCGCGCTCCTCGAACTATGACACAATGACAACTTTCCCTGTGGGTGTGAGCTTCGTACCTGACAGTTTGAATAGCAGCTCCGAGGCCATTTTCACCGATATGTCCTGGGAGAAGAGGTCGTTCTGTGGGCGGCCCAGAGTCTTGGGGAGGCTGCTCATTGGCTCAGACTTGTCGCTGTTTCCTAAAGTGCTGAAGGCCAACAGGTGAGGGGCCGGGGGGCTGAGCTCTGCGGGGGGCGGGTCCACCTCCATGGGCTCGGCCTTCACCGCAACCTTCTGGTATTGGGAGTCCTTGTTGTTTTCTGCACAACGCACAAGGAGGAAAAAAGCTAGTTAGTGTTGTAGATGCCAAAGTATCATGGAAGCTTGTAAGGGTTGAAGTGAAAATTAGATGCTAAAACTAGTATCAGCACCTAGGACATTTTGGCTGATTACTGATGTTCCAGACCAATAAATTGGTCAGTCCCTAATCTCCACAATGAACTACAACACAGAACACGAATATGAAGGTGTTTTAAAGTGCAGTTGTCCTTGATACAGCTTCATACAATATAGAGCCAAGAACTCAATATTGAACAAAGTGTAAAAAACATATCTCTCTATACATAAAGTAATTCATCTTCAAATTGAGACAAAAAAATGACGGCGTCCTTTTATGTGTGCGTTGCCATGGCAGCCAACAAGCAGTGTGGATCATTATGCTAAGAGCTGCTTATGCGATATTTAGTGACACAGCGAGTCAAAAGCATATAAGAGTTTTAACATTGATTGCAAATGCTTGACACTTTTCGAGTATGAAAAATCGACGTTGCCTATAAATCATGGGCACACAAACAAAGTTCTTAGGTCTTTATTGTATAAAGCTGTATCAAGGACAAGTGCATTTTCACACACCCCTCATATTAAGTATGTATTCTCTGGTGTAGATAACTGTGGATATTAGGGACTAACCCATGTTCTGGTTTGGGACATCTGTAATCGACAAAAACACGTGAAATATTGATCGATTAAAAACAAGCATTGGAAGTCACTGCTCTCACTGCCTCATTTTATCAAACATTATCTCTGCCAATACGGACTTGTTAAGCAGCTTTAAACCGAGGTATAACTTATCAAAATTAACTTGAGATACTGTAAAAGGTCTGAGTGCAGCCATTGAGATCATAGACACAAAATTAAACACACTTACGATAGAATACTTCTTCTCTCTTTTAAGCATAAAACTCCCTAAGACCTGAAGTTGTTTTTTTAGATCTTTACCATGGATCTCAAAGTGTATTTTTTTGATAATCTGTTAGTTGGCTGATTATTCTTTCAATTAATCAATTATGTATATCCTGAAAAGTAAAGGATTCTTTTTTACATTTGACCAAAACAAAGCTCAAGTGATGCCCTTGGAGAACATCTTCAATGAGATGACTTTGTTTGAATAATCAAGAAGACTTTGCATTAATTTAATTCAGCAGTAAATCTAGCATTGTCACAACTCTTTTCACCATGTTCAAGTCTAGGGATGGTTCAAAAACAATGAATTACTAAATTAGTAATTATTAAAACAGTTTCAGTAATTGATAACTTATTGACCAACTTGTTACAGCCCTAAACTACTATTCTATACTGTATTGTTTGTGTTCGGCAGTTCAATCCCTCGTGTCAATTTGAAATCAGACTGGAATGATAATAGTTTAGTTATCATTCCAGCATTATACAGTAGTGTTCTGACATTAGGTCTCTGACATATTGAGATGGTCGTAGTGTTATCTAGAATTGTGTAAAAACAAGAAACACATTTCAGGCATATCCCACAGTGTCCTAATATGTAACCTCCTGTGCTCCAATGTGAGAGGTCTTGGTAAAAGTTTGCTTAACAAACTATGTAAAAAACCTCCTTTGGAATAGTCTTTTCACTGCTGCTTGCTGACCCCTGTCTCTGGCCTCACGCCTGTGGCAGAGGTTAGCATCCTATTCAGCACAAACACATTTGTGTAAATAAATAAGGATTATTTTTGTCTGGTTTTATTGGCAGCAGACGAAAACAAAGTGATATCTTAAGCAAACATTTATCCTTGACCGTACTTTTTAGGAGTGCAACATTTTAATACTTTGTAACTTGCTCTTGTTAACCATAAAAAATACAGATGAAAGACGGAAAATTAGAGAAATTTATGTTATAGACTCATTGCATGAAAGGCGCATATGCCAAGTCTTTGTTAGAATTTTGATGATTATGCCTTATGCAAGTAATCTTTATTTGTAAGCGTTAAAAATGTTGTGGGCATTTTTCATCTCACTACACTTTCTTAAACATTCTTAAAATATTCTAATTTTGTGATTTGCTTTGTGGGAAATTTTTACAATCTGTGAGCCAATTATCAAAAGTATCTGTCATATTTTACTATCACATTGTAATTTGTTTTGAGCAATATTCTCATCTATATTTGACACCTGTTGACATACCAGACCATGAAATCGCCTCAATTAGATAAGTGAGCCAATGCATTTTTGAAACCATGTTGTAACCATTTTCTTTGAAGAGGTCTCAAAACTGCACATAAATGAAACATGGCTGTATTTAAAGATTCATGGACTAGCGCTAAAGGGGGGAAATCCGCACAACAGCCCAAGCATCCTCGCTGACTCCAAAGCTGCGCTGAGCCTGTTAGTGTTGTGTGACAATCAGAAGAGGGCATGGCGAGGTCACAGGGGGAGGGCTCACTACGCTATGTTTTCAACCTAGTACCTAGACACGCGAGCAAATGTTTATTCCTGGCCATTTAGATGATGTATGTATTTAAGAAAGAACGGTAAAGGGCTTGGGTTGTTGATTTTGGTTTAGCTGGGGGTGCATAACGTTTCTTTCTAAAAAATGTAGCTAAAATCTGGAAGAGTCTTACTGAATAGTAGTAAGCTTTATTTATATACCACCTTTTCACTGCATATCTGAGTCTCAAAGCGGTTTACAATTGTTATTTTTTTGGGCATTTGTCTCTCACTCCACACAGAGATGGGAGCAGGGTCACCAGAACAGGAGGCGCATGCCAGACCTATTGTACATATTTTTAGTGGTAGGGGAAACCGGAGTACCCGGAGGAAACCTACGCAGACACGGGGAGAACATGCAAACTCCACTGCTGAGAGGCGAGAGTGCTATCCACTCAGCCAATCGAATCCCCCTTTTCCCGAAGAGACCATTTTGACCATTAAAGTGATAGTCTGGAACTAAAAAGGAATAACAGATTTTAAGAATTGTATTAAATTGACCTCCTGGCCTTAAATGTTTATATAAAATAAGTCATTTTATGAATTCTAATATCACGGGTAAGTCCCGCCTGCCTTCTCTTAGCTATAGCTCAAAATCCACGATGTCGTCCACGTTAACCTATCAAGTTATGCCAAGGGCTGTCAATCATCGGCGCTGATGCTCGCAGCTGCGCGCATGCTCAGTTGTTTGTTTTTGTGGAGCCTCTGAATCAAGCCTCCATTAGGCTCTGAAACTACATGAAAACTGAACAAAGAATTCTGAACATCCGCGCTGAGTTACCCATTTATATACTGAACCTATATCCATAATCATTTATATACTGAACCTATATCCATAATCATTTATATACTGAACCTATATCCATAATCATTTATATACTGAACCTATATCCATAATCATTTATATACTGAACCTATATCCATAATCATTTATATACTGAACCTATATCCATAATCATTTATATACTGAACCTATATCCATAATCAGATCCTCTGCAGATGTGTCCTACAATGTTCAATTAATGATAATAGCTACTTCCGAGTTTACCGTGATCGCATTTTTTGTGCATTAAAACATTATTTTTTTCATGAAAACGTTAACGTTATCTGAAAACCTCTGTGCATGTGTATTAATAATGTATATTAAAATGTGTTCTCAGATCAACATTTAAATGTGTTGATTGATTGTTACTGAAACGTAGGCGTAGACCAATCAGAAAGGAAGGGGGAAGGAGTTTGGGTTTTTTTCAAATCATGTATCTCTCTCTTTTTTTCAGAAAAACTCCAGACAATCACTTTAAAAACAAGACATTTACACACTTCCTAATATAGTTGTATGCAGTTACTCCTCTGTTTGTGCGTTTAAGATTAACAAAGAAGATAAGAAGATAAGATTAACAAAGAAGTCTGGTAAATCCAATCCATTTCATTAATAACATCCCTATTAATGCCTACTAGCACTTGATTCTTAAACTCTGCTCTGACAACAGCCCTAAGCATTTCTATGATAAGTCCTGTGTATTTCCCTGCACTTCCTTGTGTCACTTCTCTCTGTTCACATAAAACAGATTGAAGCAGGAATGTATGCATCAGTTCTGGAGTATCAACAGCAGATAAATCTGTGTCCACATCTCTTCCTGCACAAGCTCTAACGATACAATAACACAAATGCATTGGGCGCAGTACTTTATAGGCTATACATATGGGTGGTTTGGAAAATTAGGTGCCCCAGCTTTAAAGCCTCAGGGACAAATTTGAGGGTGTAAAACATGATGCATGCTCACTGAAGCAAACAGGAAGGCACAGAGCAGCTTTGGAAAGTGAATGTAGCCAGAATGTGACTTTGTTTGTGCTAAGTGGAGGTGATGACCAACAATGGGCTAAATGGGAACTACAAACAGCCCCGCTCACTGTTAGCCAGAGGTCAAAAGGTGAGGCTAAAAATAGGCACCATGGCACCGGTGTGGAATGTCCTGGGTTGATCTGCACAAATGAGCTTGCGTTATTGTTTTGGACAACAGCTGTGCAAACTACTGTACAGTAAATTAACATTGTATAATTCAATTCCATATCCAAACAATAAACAAAGCAGTATGTGACCTTAGCCAATACACAAGCAATTGTATTAGCAAGATGTGATAAAATGTTTTCAAAAATCTGTATCATAATTAATTTACGCTCCATTACTTCTCCATAATTTTGAATATTAGTTACTACAATTCTGAACAAGATCCCAATAAATGTTGTTTTAATACATTTAGTACCAATACTGCTTATGCTCATGATTAAAGCTGGAGTACATCATTTTGTATTTTGTTTAATAAATGTGTTTTTCTTTGTACCAACAGCATTTGTTTCAACCACATCAAACCACAACATGCTGTCTTTGTCTCATTATGTAATCTTTTACATTCGGAGAGCTGAAAAAGCTTAATGTCTCTGTACATTGTCCCTTAGAATAAAGACTAAACTAAAAAACTAAACTAAAAATAAAAACGCAAGAGGCCAAAACCACATGCGCATGAAAACTAGTGGTGAATCCAAACGTTTGAAACATTGAATATGTATTTTATTACATTTATTATTAGTTATTTTGTGCGATATCTCGTGTGGTTCTCCGGCTTTAAGAATTGTATAGTTAAGTAAATTTGTTTTTATACAGTTAATGCGTTTTATTTAAACCTGGCGTTCACTGCCCTTATGTTGTTAGCGGTGCGGTTTTGGCCAAAGCAGTGGGGGTTCACGAAGAACACCTGTTTCATTACCTGGAGCCCGCACCAAAGCAAACAAAAAGCAGCGTGGGTGTCTAGTGTGGGTGTCTAGTGTGGCTGCGCAAACCCTCTGCATTACTGTGCTCTAAGGTCACTGTAACATAGAGCATTGGTTTTAAACACTTTCTAAGTCCAGCAGGTGCAGGTCCTGACCCACATCCAAGTCAATAGCAATGTACACCAGGCCTTACAAATAAATATGCCCATCCATTATCTTTCGCTTTATCCACTGCTGGGTCACAGGGGCAGCAGTCTAAATAGAAAAGCTCAGATATCCCTATCCACACACACTTCCAGGGGAATCCCGATGCATTACCAGGTCAGCTGAGAAAAAATAGTCCTTCCAAACATGACCTGCGTCATGGGACATGCCTGGGACACCTTCCTAGGGAGGTGTCCAGGAGGTATCTGAAACAAATGCACTAGCCACTGAGTGCAATATTTGAAGCATCACCACACCCATAAAAAAGGAGGATTTGATAGCACAAGGCTTTTTCAACTATTATGTGCCATTATGGAGGGATGAATATGCTAAATGTGTTTGATAGGATTATCACGGTTAATAGCGTTTAACTGGTTCTATGAGCTAAAAATGTTTGGTACCACTAGTCAATTTCACATCGTTTCTGGACTGTATTCGAACAATTGTAAAGACTTCTACTTGTGCGTTTTTGCTGTATAGCTCTGTGATCTTTTGACTCCTGTTATAACGCCATAGTGACAGACGGCAGCAAGACAAAGCAGTGCTGCTGACACGAGCGAGATTATGGGATATATGAATTTGGCAGGGCATCGGAAAACCAGGGAGGGGTGATAGCAGTAGCAGTAACCCTGTGCTGACCCGTCCTCCGCTGCCCCCTCCCTCCCAGCTCCATGGCTTTTGCTGTGCACTCCCTTGGTGCCAGTGGCTGGTTTATTGGGAACAGCCAGCGTGGAGGGTGATCTGACAACCATCGGCCACACTAATCCTCTAATCAGGTGGCCGGAGCTGTCCAGGAGTAACCGTGGAGTGGGCAGAGGAGAGCGAGAGGAGAGTGAGAGGGGAGCGGTGCGCTGAAATGGGGGCACGGAGCTGTAAGGGTCAAATAAAGGACACTCCCATCATTGGATCATCACCCTGGCGACTAAATCTGAGCAGACTGCGGCGGCACGTAAGGTCCCAGGGCAAGGCAGGACAAATGATGCACACGCAACAAGGGAAACATAAGCCTATTTGTTTCTTTGTCTTATACAATATGTTTTCAGTTTTTTCAAATATAGAGTGACGTGATACACAGAAACAACCAAACTCAACTTTCACAATACCAGCTGTTGAGGAACTTCAATGGGTTTATTTAGTTTTGCACTCAACGTTGCGACAAGTAACTCTTTGTGTACATATTGGCTCAAGCTTTGGAGGAAGACTTGTAACAATCAATTGAACCATCGGAACTTGATTTTGAGGTGTAAATCCACATATTTGATATGAGCTGGAAATTATTCACCAAATCACAACTAAATGGGTTTTTTCAGTAATAATTGTAAACTATTGCTTTAATCAAATAATCATGAATTGCTCTATAGACACTTCCAAACAAGTGTATTCTTTGAACCCCTCGTCCAATTGAGCACCTGGTCTTTTAAATAATTTTACACGCTTGTACCACGCAGCACTCCTTACCCTTTGCTTTTTTAAATATATTCTTTGACTTTAAGACTGAAACAGAGCAATAACTACATACAAAATTAGATGGGAACCGTCCAATAGCTGTGCGGTATTCAGCTTTATCTGAATCATATTTCGATTCAATCTCATAAGAATGATATAAACAACTAATCCATAATTCAATAATAATACAAATGAGAGTGAATTTATCCCTACACACATACTGCACTTATGACATGGTGCACCGGGGTCTTCAGTTGAAATCAGAGAACCACAAGGGTCTGCAGCCCTGATATAGTAATGTTTTTAGTGGATAACTGCCCTGTTGTGGCTCTCTCCATGAAAACAAACGTTACAAACTACTAAATGCATAATATCCCAATATTTGCTCTAATCAGCAAAACCAGAGAACTTGCTTTTGGTGTCACAAATACCTCTACAGTATATGATTATAAAAGCTGCACCTGGGCAGAGGCTTTAGGGATTGTGACACAAGCAAATACTTGATCACAAACGATCTCAAGCTGGGAGAAGTCTGTCGGTTTACAAAGTTTACCTACCTAAAAAGAAAAAGAAATATGACCTTACTCCTACACTCGTAATAGCTCTGGCTTTTTGGCTGGGGTCATGACCTAATGTTCCAAAGCCATAAAAGCAGCCTTCAGTCGCAGAGAGTGTGTGTCTACGAACATTTATGTGTCAGCTCCGCAGGCGAAGCTTCCTCCCTCCTCCTTCCACTCTGATAGAACGTCCATGTGAAGAGTGCTGCCAACCTTTGTCAGTAATTACAGCCTTGGTAACGCGTCAATTTAGCCATATCTAAAAATATTTTGCTGGATTACAGACATAAATCAGGGTTAAACGATGGACGATTTAGCTGATTGTAAGATGCTGGTTTGGGTCGCACAACACAATTTGGATCTGAGAAAAATATCAAAGCGACAGAACGTCTGAGGTTTCAAATGTTTTGGATTGAAAACTCATTTTACAGCCATGAAATTGTCACAACGTAATTAGTTTATGATTAACATGTTGCAGCAGTTCAAGAGTATTACTTCACTTCCTCACAGTTTCCTTACATCTTATTTAATCACCGATACATTCATTAGAGCTTTACGTGACAACTCGGAGTTTCTGGTCAGTTTTCAGCATTTAAAAAAAGATTTTTGAACCATTTGAACCATCTTTCCCCCAAGCAAACCAGACTTGGTCCTGTTAAAGTGAACCCGTCCGACAAATGTGAGGGTAAGCCACAAGCCACATTATTGAATTAAATGTTATAATAACATCAACAATAATGAAAATCAACCAATTTGATTTCTTCCATGACTTAAAATGCCCTCAGTCTGGCAAGCCTGGGCAGAGGCTTTAGCTGGCTTGCCCAGGCTTGAGCTGAAAGAAACAGTCTCAGCTCAAGCTTGGGCAGGGCTAGTGACAGTATTTACAAGCATCATGTGAGTAAATGCTATCACTTTCTTTGACTGAAGGCACAAGCATCTATTAAATAAAAGGATAAACTAAACAGTCTCCGGGTCATAAGTAAGGACACCACATCCCTGGGAGTCCTCCGTTTCCCTGTACTTGGTGAGCCAAAGTGAACATTGGGAACACATGATGTGTATGTGTGTCAGCTTTGGACTCATCTACAGCCCGTACATCCAGGAGAGTGGATAGCTCCACCTCCTCAAGGTTTTTTTCCTACCTAGTTTTTGCTAGGTAGGAAAAACTAGGTAGGAAAATTTATACATTTTGAAAAAATGTATAAATCGGTTTGTCTTTATTGACAAATGCCTTTGATTGTCTCATCTGGTATTAGCAAATCAAGAACATGTGTTTAGTCATATGTCTGCTGATTATCCATCCATCTTTTGACATTTCTGCCATAACGAACAGTGAATATATAGTTTAAATTCATAAACAACTCCAACATACACTTAACTCTGAACCCTGTTGAAGTTTTCATCCTCAGAGCGACTGCGAGCAGATTTCCTGTTTTAGCCATCACCTTTGGCCCTGATGTCTACTTGAATATATACCAACGTGACAACCCACTATACAGTGTATTAAATATGTACACTCTCCGCATAGCGTTTAGGCTTTAATGCATGCAAAGTCGATTTATTGCAGCGCTTTGATGCAATGACAACACGGCACCAAATAGTTGAACTTGACAGGCCGTGATGAAGACATAGAGTGGGAGATGAAGGGCAGAGGGGAGAAGCAGAAGCAGCCAAATGGTGCCAGGATGAGCACAATCCCTCGGGCAATATGGAGGAGGATGAGATTGTCAAGGGGAGGGAGCGGTGGGGCGGCCGGGGATAAAAGACCATGAGGAACGAGGAGAAACAGTTGTAATGTGCAGACATGTCAATATTCTGAAATATTTGAAAAAAAAAAAAAGACCAAAAAGTGATGTTATTTTATATAGATTTGGTTCAAATGGGGCGACAGTGGCTCAGTTGGTAGAGCATTGGCCTTTGAGCCTGAAGGTCCTGGGTTCGAAACCACCACGAGACCTACTTCACGACTCTCACTGATGACTGCTGTCTTTGTGTCCTTGGGCAAGACACTTAACACCACTTTGCCTGAAGCCCCCACTGGAAGATCAAGCCTCCTGTGGACTCAACACCTGCAGGAGGATCAGTGAGGGGCTGGTGCTCTGTGTACTGGGTGCAGCTCTGACTGCCAACGCCCCGACCCAGAAATGGATAAAGGGGAAGAAAAAGGATGGATGGATGGATTGGTAAACATGAAGGGAAACATTTCATGCTTGTACTTGTTGTAACTGTTTAACTTTCTGTCCCTGACTGTTCAACAATATTATGATTGTATACCTGCATAAGAGTCAATTAACACTTTAGGGATTATTATAATTATTATTATTGTCTTTGACCTTTTTAGGTGCGCTTTAAAAGCCTCCTTGGTTCAGTCTTGCAGGCTCAGTCCTGGCTCAGAACATGTTCATAGCAGCTTACAGCTTTATTTATTTCCTATTTTATGTCCTCCCACTACATCGAAAAAGTCTGATAACTCAGAAAAACTGTTGACGATAAGAAGATGATCAGAGGAATACAGAGAACTATAGCTATTGATAACCTGCCCCTGATATCCAATGGAGAACATTTGTGTTTTGGAGGTTACTGTACAAAACCTGATCAGTGCTTAAGAGCGCTGGCGTAAACAAGCCTCCCTTCCTCCTCACCCTAAACTCTTCTCCTAATCTGGCCTCTCCCTGCCCTGTTACTGCACTGCCCTCCCCCAGCCCCCACTCTTCTCTCATCCCTCTCTTCTGTTGCTCTCTCGCCGACCTGCTCAGACAGGGGTGAAGAGTTCAGCTGCTTCAAAGGCTGCAGTGTGGAGACTGCATGTCATGGGGGAGCCACAGCAGCCTTGCCTTGCAGACTTCACAGACAGCTACTGCTACAATTGATCCTCAACTACGAGAAATCTCGCCCAGTCCGGCCTCCATCAGGGCAAGCAGCTTTGAAACTTGATAAACAGTGTTTTAAGAGAGGCTTTATACACGTGGTTCTTCAGCAATAACGTGACGCACAAAACCAGGTCACCCAAAAAGCGTACCCTTTCTCTAAGTGGAGAAAAGATGATGGCCGTTTAAAAATGGCTGCCTCGCTCGTACACGAAGATAAGGGAAGTAAAGAAAGGAGTGAGAAGAGGGATAGAGGGAGGGAGGGATGGCAGGAGAGGTCAGCGAGCGGTCAGCGAGCGGTCAGCGAGCGGTCAGATTCAGGAGGCATCATGAGGACGCGGCCACTGCAGAACAAGGCAATATGTAATACAGAACATATACAAGCCATGCTTGGACAAGATCACACATTGGCATCACAATTCTGCCATTGTCTAAATGCTCCGCAGAAAGTAGTAAGTAACAAACTAAAAACAAATTTAAACAGCGCAATTCACAGACCGGGGGCAACAGTAGCTCAGTTGGTAGAGCATTGGCCTATGAGCCTGAAAATCTTGAGTTTGATCCCACCACCCTCTCCACCTTCTCTACTGATGTCTGCTGTTGTTATGTCCTTAGGCAAGACACTTAACCCCACTTTGTCTGAAGCCCCTGTTGAAAGACCAAGGCTATGCCATAGAACGCCATCTTCCTGTGGACTCACCACTTAGAGGAGGATCAGTGAGGGGCTGGTGCAACGTGCATTGTGTGGCATCTCTGGCCATCCCCTTGACCCAGAAATGGATTAAGGGGTAGAAAATGGATGGATTGATGGAATTCACAGACCAAGGTCACCAAAGCACTTTACAATTCTATGGGTACCATACAGTCAACACATGGGGATGACAGGAGCAGGACGCCGGAGCCTCCGACTATCCCCATTGTAGATGTTTTTAGTGGTAACCGGAGCAATCGGAGGAAATCGAAGCGCTCAAAGAAGACCTAGGCAGACTCCACAGAGAAAGGCCTGGATGTGCAATCGAACCCAGGACCTGGCCAAACGCTGTGCCCTCAGTATTCTCCTCTGGCTATGAAATGGTTAATTGATCAAAACTGATTTTTAGTCATTAATTTTTAAAAGACTTTGTGCAGTTATGTTCAAACTGAGCTGGTCAACAGTATTCCGTTGTCTGTAATTATCAGCTTGATGTCTTGGCTCAACGCAATTCAAGGTATTTGTTTATAACCCAAAAATCACAACTGTAGTCGTCTTGGAGAACTTTACTGAGTTGTCAATTTGCCAACAATAGCTCAGAGAATCAAACCGTTTGAAAACAGGAAATGCAATAACAAGAAACACATGAGCCATTGGTCCATAGGGAGTGAGATGAGCAATCTGCCACAATGCCAACAGAGCCGGAGTTTTCGTTGACCTTCAGCTCCCCCATGCTCATTCTTGTAATGGCAAGTTCAGTACTATAAAATGCACAAAAAGTCTTATAAAAAATCCGCAAGATGATCAGCTTTGCTTTGATGGTTCAACACGACACACACAAAAAGAGAAGGAAAAAAAAATAAGAAAAAGGTATGATTGGTCAAAGATGTACAAGTCAAATCTGTGCAGAGGAGAGACTTCTCACTGTAAAAAAAAACAACTTAAGCACTATAATCATAATTGAAGATTGTACATGTTTCAAACCAAACTGAAAGGCATTTAAAGCAAAGAAAGTATTTTTCTAATGCAAAAAGAAATCAGACCACCTCACATAAAGCAAGGACATCGGAGCAATGCACCTTTAACTTGAACTAGTGGGTTGTTTAACATATTAGATAGACTCTTTGTTTCTTTGTTTCCACAGATTGTACAGTCTGGCGGGGACTATGCTACAGTAATAATTCAATTTATTATGTAAAAAGAACTTTTGATATAACATTACTACAGTGTGATTAGACAATTACTACTAAACCTACTACTTTATAGCTCTTCATATAGTTTTTACCCATTCATTAAAAGAGCCCCAGACTGAATGCCTATATGTTCGTTAAACGGCATGACCTTCCCCTTTTCACAGTGAGTAATCTCATGAAATGTGACAGTTTAATTAAAGTGAGTAACTAAAGGGATTATTGTTATTATGACTACTATCTGACATCTAGCCTACCTGTAAGATTTGGTAACCGGAGATTTGGAGAGAAAATCACACCCCCACCACCACCGGAGGGACACGAGACAAGGCGTGTGTGTTCTGCTGGACTATACCTGCTACCTGAAGGGAACTAACCAACAGTAAGAGCAGAGTGAAGCCCACACAGACCTTTGGGCATAGCACACTCCTACCTCATCCTGCATCTACACATTCAACTGCTCTGTGTAGACTACATTCTTGCATTTCTTCTGGTATCCTAAAATACGATAAGATAAACCTTTATTAGTCTCACAATGGAGAAATTTCTAAATGATGCAATGCCTGAATATAGTTATCTACATTAAACCAATCTGAGTATCAATACGGAAGTTCTCATGGACAAAGTTCTTCTCAAAGTCACTCTGGCTCCTATTGACCTACAGCAGGGGTGTCATTCATACGGCCCGCGGGCCGGAACCGGCCCGCCAAGAGATTTGACACGGCCCGCGGCTCATTTATGTAAAAATATAATAATAATACATTTTAAAAAGCCGCTCCGCGACGCGACGCCGCAGCGCCGCGCTCAGGGGTGAGTCCAGTGCGTCTGTAGTGGCTCCACCAGAGCGGTGCTGAAGGAATAACATCTTAAACTACAAGACTCGGCGAAAAATACGGCACTTTGAGCGGAGAATTGAGAAAACAGAAGATAAACATGTCTGGTCCTGAAGACACAGCAGTCTGTTTGTGCCCAGAGCGAGAGGTTAGTTCTGCTGCTGTAAAGGGAAGCTACCTGTGCTAACAACATTAGCATTAGCATCGCAGCCGCACAGTGAGAGAGAGAGTTTGTTAAAACTCTCACAGGCTGCAGACATGGTCTGAGAAACCACTCGCTTTTACCAACATGTTGCCATTGATAAGAGACTGATGTTACTGATGTCACATATTCATTTGTGGTGTTACTGAAACTATCAGAGGAGTTTTGAGCGCTGCTGCTGGTACTGCTGCTGGTTCTGCTGTTGTTGCTGCTGCTGGTTCTGCTGTTGTTGCTGCTGCTGGTTCTGCTGTTGTTGCTGCTGCTGGTTCTGCTGTTGTTGCTGGTGTGTTGGACAGTGTGGACGGGTACCGATGGTAAAAACAGGTGTAGTGACAAAGCTGCAAATGGAGGTGATGATTTTTGGACATTTGACTGTATTTTACACAGAGACACTGCTGCAGTCGTTAAGAATGGATCACGTTATGGAAGTTGTTTTATTCATTTCAAGTGAATCATAGTCAGTTTGATACTTTCTCTGTGATAATAACATAACCATGGACCTGACCACACTGAAGATGGTTAAGCTGAGGTGCTGTGTTAAAGTGCTTTTTTCTGTCTACCTACTTTACCTTTGTGAGCAAGTTTTCTCTGTAATGAGCCTTAAAACAAAGCTAACATACAAATATTAATATACATATTGTGAAATACCATTTTCAATGTAATATTGTAAATACATTACATTATTTGCACTATGGAAAACTCACTGTTACATTTAAGTTTGTAACAGAAAACTGAGTATTAAAGGATAGTGTTTTAAAGGAAGTTTTAAATAAATGTGTTTATGTGCACAAAAAGTTGGACTTTGTACCGTTTTTGGATATTTTTGTAGAGCATCTCCTGGTCCGGCCCACTTGAGATCAGATTAGGTTGTATGTGGCCCCCGGACCAAAATGATTTTGACACCCCTGACCTACAGTATGTACATTTCTCTAGCTCAGTCACTAATTTAGGCTTCAGTTGTTAATCACTCACTATAATCTTTGTATTTTTATTTTGTTAATTTACTTTAGCTCTAGCTAACTTATGTTCAAAACGGCTTCTCTCGCATTCAGCAAACACTATGGTGCCGATAGCACTCGGTCAGTCTCATTTAGTGACACGCAAACGTGCATTAGTGACTTAGAAAACTACACGGCAATCCTAGGAATTCTTACCTCTTTGGTCAACATTGAGTGATTTTATAAGTATGAAAGAGTTATTGAAGCATGAATGAATGAAGCCAAAAACAAGATTGTCAAGACAGGCTCTTGATGTGGAGGAACCATATATGCTGTGATATAATCCCTCTTTATTTGTATTATTTCTTGGAAGGTGATAAACAGTTTTATGGAGAGCAGTCCTATGTGTGTCCTCGGGCCTGATCAGCCTGCTTCTCAGTATGAAGAGCCAGTTAAGTCAGTACAAAGTGTGATTTCACACCTATAGCGAGGGTGGCTGGATGGTGAGTGGGTGGCACGGCTGTTACCCACACGATGCCAGTCTGCCAGGGCATCACCTAGCGGCCCGTGGCACCCCGTGAACCGTGCTCCGTCCCTCCGTACAGCGTCGCCATGTTCCCCCTGCCCTACGACACCAGCGCCCATCTGCTGGCCCGCGTTAGCCAGTGGCACAAGGGACTACTTAGCCTGGTGTAATTAGCCCCTAGACACCGGCAGCCTGGTTTTAAACAGATGTGGGGGAGGTAAGCGCTAGCAAGGCCACTCCACGCCACCGAAGCAATGTTTGATAAGAAAGTGCAGAGGGAGGAGAGAAGACGTGGAGAGGAGACGAAGGAGAGGGGACGTAGAGAGGTGACGAAGGAGACGAAGGAGAGGAGACATGGAAGAGACGAAGGAGAGGAGGAGATTAAGAAGAAAAGAGAAGACGGCAGAAAGAGGAGACGAGAAGAGTAGATGAGACGAGAAGAGGAGAGAGGAGTAGAGGCAGGATACGTGGAGAGGAAGGAGAGAGACGAGTAGAGGAGAGGAAAGGATAGAGGAGAGCCTAGGAGGAGAGGAAAAGAGACTAGGAGGGCTAGAAGTGACCCAGTTAGGAGCTGATGCAACTTGTGTTACAGCACAATGTGCAGTAATGATGACAAGCTCAGTGATGGTCGACAGGCCGCTGGTCGAACAGGATGACGAGGGCTGTAAGAGCACCGTTTAATTATGCCATGCCTGAATACGCCATTGACCACAGAATGCTTGTTTTTTATGTTTTTTTATACTTTTCATAGCCTTAACAAGAGTGGGCACTACTCGAGGGGCAACACCAACCACCATGATATCAGAAAGAATCAATACCTACCATAATAGAAAAGGAAATGAGATGCATACATGTATTTTGAGTTAATTATAATCAGTGCTGTAAACTTAATAAACTGCTTGCAAATAATAAATTATTTAGTAATTGATCTTTTCTTAACCTTTCATAGAATTACACATGCTGAAAAGAGGTTTTATGACTTATATAATTCTATAATGAATGTAAACACATTTTCATGTCACCTCTGCAAAGTATTTTTAATCAAACAAACCCAATGAGTAACAAGTCTGAAGATTGTCTGTCAAGCGTAGCAATTTTCTCCTAATGTCCCGGACCTGTATTTGTGCGTTTATATAGCGTTTAGTAACCTAAAAATGGGCATACTATAAGGTTAGCTGGTTTGAGACGGCAGCTTTCAAATGAGCACAATTCTCTAATCTGTTGATGGTGAATCGACAAGTCCGCTGAGACGTTGTGACTGAGGCTACTACATGCAAATAAATTGACAGACTACGGATCTGTTTTTGATGAGGAACAAGGAGGTAAAATAGTTTTTAATAAAATAGCTAAATAAAAAAACACTACTTTGCATAAAATGTGAGGAGCCGATTCCATTGAGCATTGTGGACATGGACTTGCCAAACACAATCTTATTGTGAAAGTGCAGATTAAGACGTGCTGCAGACCGAAGGCTTTGTCTGCCCTAGAGCGTGAATGGCTCTTCAGACTGAGCAGACGAGATCTCCCTGTTTAGGCCTGCTCACTGGCTCATTGTGTTCTGTAAGTGACCTCTCGTCCGGGGGGAGCACAGAGATGCCCTTGAACCTCATGACCATAATCACACGTGACACTAACGGGAGCGACCTTTCCCTGGCTCCTCTCTCACTCTCCCCGCCGACGCCTGGCTCTTCCTCCTCTCCCACCCCACCCCCCCCTCGGGTCACTTCAAGGTCCAGACTCTTGTCAAGGCTGTCACTCTGAGACGGCCCTCTCCATCTCGCCGCCCCCGCCGGTTGCCATGGAGACGGCCGGGCACTGCACCGGCGCTCCGGGGGACTGCGTGAGGGGGCAGAGGGAGAAAAGGCGGAGTGGATGAACGATGCGGCATCTTTTACCTAACCTGGGTCGACCTTTGCGATGCTGGGATGAGAAGCTTGGGGAGGCAACTTTCCAGAATAGGAGATCATGTTCATTATATGTTTTTTATCCAGTAAGAAACTTAGAAACTAAATATAATATTTAGATAATCAGGTTATGATGACTGAGCTGGGTGGCATTGCTAATTATCTGTATTTGTCCATCTACTCCTCCTATTGGCCAGTCTTTGTCATTGAGTGAAAGGTGGATTTGACCAAAGACATTGTACTAGGGCAATGTGGCCAATGCGATTAAAACTAAATGTACTTTTTACAACAACAAAAATAACGGGCATAATTGAAACAATACTTTTTGGTAAAGGTAATTAAAATAATTATTATTAGTATTACATCTACATATTTTAAGTGACTCCAGATAACAAGTCTCGTGGAATCATTATTTGACATGTGACAGTTAAGTGTGAGTTATTACTAAATAATAATAATACAGGGGACTTCATGTCACTTGTATTCATGCTTACAATCTTTGATCTTCAAGAAGATTTTCCAATCAAAGAATCAGCAGAATGGAGCTTTCATATGGTTGCCAACAAAACTAAGAAACAAAAAATGGCACCACACATATTGAAATGAGACCAGGTTCAAAAATCTGTATGCGCAACTCAAAGTTTGTTTTGGGTCTAGCTAAACCTGAAAAGGTGGTTTGCATCAGTAATTAATAGTAAGAAGACTCTGAATGTATTAGACAACAAAGAGTGCATATTGCATACAGTCCCTTTAACGGGATAATTTTTAAGCCAATCCCTTTTTAGGGGTGCCTCTTAATGGCACCAACGGCATCAACTCGATTGAAGTAACCGTGTACACCGGCATGTGACCACATAACCTGAACACCACTGAGACAAGGCCAGCAGAAGAATTACCAGCACAGGGAAAAGCCATGCTTCTATCATAAACTAATGTATTTAGACGCATAAAGCCAACTAACTCATTTTGAACATCAAGATGAAGTAGACAAACCTTTGTTGCTAGTGTGTCAGCAATTTTTTCTTGTTGCATAGGGCATGAGCAGCCCAAACTGACTACAATGTGGTCTTAAAACGACTTGCATCCTGTAACAACAAATGAAAATCTACCATTTTGTCCTTGCCGATGCAGGAGGGTCTGTTAGACAGTTACTGTCCAACAAAAAGGACTGTGGTGATGATCCAGGACACATTCTACAACATGTGTGGACATTTATCAATATGTGATCAATATTCTTTTTGTGTCTTAACTGTTGATTCTCTGATCTGTGTTTGATCTGTGATTTCAATGTTTTTGGTCCTCTGAGATGACTTCTGTTGTAATTTAGGGCTATACAAGAATAAATTGTATTGTATTGTATTTATTAGAAGCTAAACTACAATTTTAGAATTTTTTATAAGACTTCATAGAGGCTTCTTTAATTTCAAAATACGTTTGTACAATATTTTGTATCAAGCCATCATCACTATTTGAAAAAACCCCAAAAACATCATCTTTGAAGTCAAAAAGTGATGAGAGTCCCTATTTTACGATTTGGGCGGATAGCTGATTGGCTGCAGTCCTCGTCCTTTTCCTTTTTCTGTCTGAAAAGCTTAAACACATGCAAGTTAAAACTTGCAACTCAAAAAGAAAATTAGGTACCCCAGATTTAAACTAACATTTAAAATAAGTATGTTTTCCATTCTGAACTGAAAGCTTCATTGAAGCTCCGTTTGTAAAGCATGGTCTTTGATGGAGAGCCACATTCTTCTGAGGACAAGAAGATAAACACATGTGACATAGTACTCCTTCCTCTGCTCTGTGGAGCTCCGGAGCCAAATGGAGAAGGCCGAGCATGAGCTGCCTTTTTTAGACACGAGAAGCTGAAGTTCAAGCTGCATTGGAGATCACCGCTACTCAAACTGGGGGTTGCAGAGCTGTGGCGGCAGAAGATGAATTCTAGATATTTCAAACTCATTTTATCTGACTATTGATACAAAATACAATCATTTCAGTGAAATTGTGTCAAATAGCACCATCAATGACTCAGACAGCACTACAAATGGATTTCTGCCATTTAAATAATGACTATGGTCCTCAAAAGAGGGTTGCAAGTTAATTTCACACATATATTAGGGAAATAATATAATTGTTCAATAAATGTTAACGCATAAAATGGACACGTGTCTCTATAACTACAAAACATAAAAGACTGTATGTGAAGTGTTTGACAATAGTGCACATTCTACATTTTTTAAGACTTGAGATTCGTACCCAACTTCGGACTGCTGGCTGCTTCTTTTGTTGTGCGACTTTTATGGACCAATGGCTGTGTTTGCCGGTCCATTTTGTTTTTTTTTATTTGGCGGAACCGGAAGTTGGCTGTGCACCCATATTTTCGTCCGGTTGGAAACGGCAGTCGGCGCTAGTGTAGTGTAAGTTTTGTTCTTCCCACTCCTTTTTCTCGAGCCAAATCTTTTCAAATTTCTGTACTTATGTACAGCTGATACATTTGTTATTATTTTTTAATGTGATCTGCTCAAAATGAATCGATATATGAATTCCAGCAACTCGACCCCTGTGGCTGCAGGCTTTCTATCAAACCATGCAGGAGCAGAGTAGACTCCCCCCATTTCCTCAAGTGAGTTCTATCTTAACCTGAAAATGTTAGGAAATAGGCGGCGTCTGCTCTGCTCCTGCTTGGTTTGATAGAATACCTGCAGCCACAGCGGCCCTTTAGGAATGAGTTTGACCCCCCCAGTCGCTATATATAATTTAGTTAATGTTTTAAAAATGTTACCCAAAGGTACAGCTAAAGTCATGTCTTACAGGTTGGGCACAGGTTGGGCTCAGGTTGTATAGAGTTCTGTTTCAGTTGGAAGCCAATATACAGTCCATGTTGCCTAAACTTAACCTTTTAGGGTGGTTTCTGTACTGTTTTTCAAAGGTTCAAGCACATAAAGTGTATTGTTTTATAAAAAAAACAATTATGAAGGCCTTCTCCAAATGCATTCATTCAATTAAAGCATTTTGTAACTTATTTTTTTTGTTTCCTCTCACAAATATATGCTGGTTGGAATCGTTACATATTGAGCTAAATGTAAAGATAAATCTGGGTGTTTCAAGTCTGGGTGTTTCAAGTAGGCCTATAGGGGGGAAAAATGTAATTAGTCTCCCTTCGAAGTCTACTAAATGGAGGTAATATGTATTCATAAGGTTTAACATAACTCCAGGTGCTGTGGCAAACAGTTGGAGATATTTTCTCTAACTTCTAAAGGTTCACATTAATCCGGTACATGAATACAAATCACCAATAATTATTTATTTCTATTTAAACTTTAAGTAAACTCATACACACACATGATGCGTAGATATATTAAGAATAGAAGAGCACACAATTACATACTGTATCTACAACCGTTCATCCATTACTTATCAGTATTGTCTCTTGTCTATTAGAAAGGCTGCGCAATTAGATTCTGTCTGGAAAATACAGTTGAGCACCACAAAACGAGTCCAGGAATCCTTAAATAAAAATAAGTAAAGTGTCCCTTTCCGTTGCTTTGGCTATGCATGCGCGCACTCCGTGCGCCTGCCTGCTTTCTCCGCGCGCATATCGGCTGATCACCTCTTGACGCGACTGGAAAGGCGTTTCATGTATATGGCATGGTTCCTTCTTCTTTCTCTGGCTCAGGGTTCTGGCAGAATCTTCTGTGGAACCGAACCGCAGCTCCACTACGGCCTCTTTGTATATATGGTGTCGTATGTGGAGTATTTAGGTTAGCATGTAGTATGTGCCTCTGTAAAACACCAGATTTCGCCACTGGCCCATTTCTTTATGGGCCGACACCACAAGCACCTACCGCTGTTTCCAACCGACGAAAATATGGGTGCACAGCCAACTTCCGGTTGTGCGTCAAATCGAAAAAACAAAATCAAACCGCCCTGAAACCATTATTCAATAGGTCGTGTTTTCGTGTTTTTCCTTTTCCTCATCAAGATGAAAAATGAACGGTATTTCATTTTTGACTTTAATTTGAAAAAAAACATTGAACGGTGCTCTGTGTACTGGGTACAGCTCTGACTGCCACCGCCCCGACCCAGAAATGGATTAAGGGGAAGAAAATGGATGGATGGATGGATGGAAAAACATTGAAAAAAAAATACACGGACCTTTGCCATTATTTCATTTTCTGTGTTCTAACGGTTTGATTATCTGATCTGGTAGGCATATCAAGAACTTTGTAAACTCCTCCTAGACAACTACTGTTGTGATTTTGTAAGATTGACTGAGGCCAGGGGGAGCCGCATGTGAACCACACCTCACACCAATAGTTCTCATATACACACTATATGCTATGTTCAATGTGGGTTGAAATAGTAATATATATGGCCCCATTTTGTCTGTACTTTTTTCCATGTGTACATTTGTAAAATATAAAATATATAAAAAATAAATAAAAAACGCTCCCTTCATATTATTTAGTGCAATTTAATAAAAAATAAAGCCCAGCAAGTTTAATGCGGCCTGAACATGACTGGTCAAAATTGGGCTAAAACTCATGCAGGGCGTCTCGAACTATGTGATAAAATGCTTTCTGATGAAGCGAATTTGATCTGTCAACTCTGCTTGTGACATCAACCAGAAAAGAAAAATAGCAGAGCATAGAGACGACAGCAGACGGCTGTAAGCAGGCGCCCGTCACTCAAAGTCACTACATGGGAAGGGGAGTTGTCCACCAGGCGCTGAACATATTGTAGCATGAAGAAAAAAGAGCCACCAGTATATCGTGTTTGTCTGCGACCAGATGCCTGTATCCGAGCAGAGTGTTCAATGTAGAGGAAAGTGACAGGAGAGGGAAAAGGCAACGGTGGTAACTTGGCAAAGAAATCCACTTCAGAGCTCTATGTATTTATGCTGGTCCATCTGCGTCATCACTGCTTGGATTATGGGTCCATATGCTTTTCTACCTTTTCAAGGCACTCAAAGCGTTCCTCAACAAGGAACTGTGCACCCACTCTCACCCACTTTCGTACACCAGTGTATGCAGACACCCCCCCGCGGGTAAAGTGTGTTGCCCAAGGCTACACGGCAGCAATCACCAATCGAAGCTGGTTTCACACTGCACAACCAGTGGTGTTTATATCGGGAGCATGATTTGAACCACCAAACCTCAGAGGACACAATCTGTACCAACAGAGCTACTTCTACCCTTGTAGACCATATCATACTTCGAGACAGTTTATTAGGAGTGGACTGACCGAGCGCCAAAGTCATCCATAGTGTTAGCCAAATGCAGAAGAAGCTGATTTGAACACAATTTCCTTATATGGGCAGCTTTGAGCCGTAACAGGTATAGACACGTTGCTAACATGGTTGCTAAGGTAAGCTGGAGTTTCCCCCTCAAAAGAAGGCATCTGATTTGTCATTCCTTATGGTTTAACTGTTATTCAACCTGTAAATCTCACTGGTTGAGGTTATGCCAAGGGGAGGGGCTATTCTAAAAATCCTATTTACTTATTGCCCATTCCCCAGTAAGGTGCCTCGTCATTATTTAAAAATGAAATACAATTTCAGTTGATCACCTAAACTATACCAATTCATAAACAGCAGAGGGATTGGTTAAAGTCTCATTGTGATTATAAACACTGCTGTCACAAGTGCCTCCAAACACAACTTTTTAAAAATGGTTTTAGCTGCAAGGTTAATGATGCAGGGCAGTGCACGCTTCAAAGCGCATTAAAAGAAATTAAGATAGCATTTTCATTCAATTTCAGTTCGGCTGGCAATTACCAGATGATAATTTTAGCTCGATTTAATACTACAGGGACTGCTGTTTGAATCTTTATCGGCTGTGAAGCAGCATGCAGGAGACTAAACACCTGCCCAATAAAAGCAATTTATGGTGAACGCTAAAATAAGTTTGAGAATTGATTTGAATTCGTCAGTACGCACACTCTGTCAATAATAATTGCAAAACGGTAATTTCCACATAGATATTGATGAAGAGTTTGAAAAATACAATGAAGCCTGAGGACAAGCTAATGTTTTTGTTGTGCTGAGAGTAGAAAATACAAAGACTAAACTACAACGACTATAGCATGATGCCAAAAGACAGGTTAGGTCAAGGTCAATGAGCCTTAAGGGAGACATACATGATCAAAATCTACTTTCCATCTGAGTAGTGACAAACCTGGTATTGTTTTTAGATCTATCCACGGCAAATCAGAGACCTCTGGCACAACCATGTAACTCTGCCCCTTCTATCTAAAAGCTTCTGTCTAAGTCCTGTAATAGAATCATGTCATTGTACCACTATGGCATCACGATCAAGCAAAACGACAGTATGTAGGGTATGTATTTACCCTACTCTTTCTACTGAAGATAATATTTCAGTATGACACTTAGCGATTAAGGTTTGGTTATCAAGAACAAAAGTCTTTAAGTTGTTTGCCACTGAATTTAGAAGTCATATTAAAGTCTATCTATGATAATTTAATTGATTAAGTAGAAACATGCATGTCTAATGTAATTTTCCAAAACCTTGTGCATAGGGTTAATACCGAATCTATTCTCTTGAATGTAATATGACTATACTTTTTTTGTATTTCTTAAACAATTAATTAAAAAAGCACATCGTAATATTGAATAATAATACATACCATAATAATAATAAAGTAAAATGAATAAAAAATAGTCCAGATCAATGCAATATGTAGCAATGGTATGCTCCAGTGTTATTGGATATAAATGGACACACAACGCTTTGTGGTTATGAGGATACAACATTTTTTCTATGACGAAAGAGTAAAGGGCAAAGTATTTATACGTCTAAATCTGAATACACATTTTGACATTTCCCTCATGCAGAATGTTAGACAGAGGCCACTCCTTTGAACTCTCAATGTTACCGAGTTGCCGGGGCAGCTGCATTGCCGGATTCTAGCTGTAATTTTGTATCTATTTTATTTGAACCCTTCTTGACCTTAAATCCTTTTAATGTGTATGAATAAACAAATCCTCTTTATGAATTTCAGAACAACTTTAAATCATCTGGTATACTCTTGTAAGGAGCATGAAAGGAATTGGACGTAATTGGATAAAATTATTTTCAAGTGACTTAAATTTATTACACTAACTAGAAAACGTGTTGGCTTCCATGTAGGGCTGCACAACCACAATTTAAACTAGTGATAGAACCAATCTGTTTTGAGAGCGAGGAACTAGTTACAAAGATTTCATTACAAATTTCAATTTTTCAACTTATATTTCAAAGTTAGATACTGTGACTCTGTACTGATTTGACTGTTGTACCTACAAATAAAAAGGTGAGTCCAGTTTCTAACTTAAAAGGTACATGGGAAGATTTTCCTAAATTTTAGGATAAAAACACTTTAAGAAAAAAACTCTGGTCTTGATGCGGACGTATCACTAGATTGATTGACAACTGGGAGGACCAATTAATCTTGATGAGCACTCGGAAGTAGAAAATCCTCCTATTTACCTTTAAGTGAGAATTGCTGTCATTTTATTTCAACAGTGAAAACGTCAAAAACAAAATAAAGCACTAAATACTTTTTTTCTTTCCTTCAAATTTGAATTCTCCTCATGCACTTTGAACATTATCCTCAATACAAAACAGAAATCTCAAATTAAAATGCAATAGTTACCTGTAAAATGTTCAAGAAATATTCATATTTCCCCGCCTGTATGCCGGGTTGAAGACGCTTTAAAAGGGACGTACCTGAGAGCTTGATGAGCAGTTCTGATGCCACCTTCATGCTGATGTCATGGTTCAGAAGGTTGTTCTTGGACAGGGGGCTGTCTTCTCGTGGTTTGAGTGTGGCCGAGCGCTCCGGAGTGGCAGTGGCCCCCAGGAGGCCGTCATGACAGAAGGGACTTGGGAACCCCGTCTGCCCCTGGGACTGGGAGGCTGGTCTGGGGCTGAGGGCCTCCTCCAGTTTAGGCTCCTCCTTCAGGTGGAACGGAGACTTCAAGGACTCCCTTTGGTTGGCCGCTATAGAGGAAGATTTTTGGGATTAATAAAGTACATTTCTTGGCACAAAACACAAAGACATTACAATTACCATTACAATCACAATCCTGTCGGCACAGATTGCTCTGGTTTCTACAGCCACTGAAACATGTAAAATGGGACCTGCATGTGCCTCCAATAAAGAGCAGAGGAAACAGTTGTAAAGTGCTTGTGAAACTGGTGTTTCACTCAAAACAGTGCAAACTATGGGTGTTACTTATGACTACTTTATGGATTTATGGTGCTATCTTTTTGTTTGTGAATTTTACTATGTAAAAAAAAAAAGGAAGCCAAGACCAGGGACCTTTCACTTAACTAAGTAGCAACCCAAATGAGGGCCTGTCTGATTGAATAATCTGCTTTTGACATAAATATTGTGGACATCATGTACATTGTATTTATTGTTAAATAATAACTCTACTTTAAACTGTCAAAAAGGTCAAATAGGCTTTGCACATGTGACCAGTTATCCAAGGACATATATAAAATTAGATTTATTTTTTTTAGAAACATACTGTCCCTTTATAAAAAAAAGCAGTCATATTTTCAAGACATATTAGACAATTCAAGATCATGTATCTGTGCAGAGAAAAAGTTTGTTTTTAACTAAATATATATTCTAATAATGAATCCTTTTACTGTTTTCCAAACACACAGACAGGTCTCAATCACAACCCCTTTGGGGCATTTTTCATTTCCTGAAGGTGTCCTAAAAGCACAAACATAAATGTTAGATATCAGTTTTGGACTTAAAACCAAAACCAAATTGACTTCATGCAAATTGAATCACCGTGTTCCATTTTGCCCAAAACAGACGGCAGAGTGCCACAGGGCCTCGCATCCGGCCATCCCCTCTTCATTCGGGAAACCATTTAGAACACTCTCCTTCTAGTCTTAGCCATTTATTCTTTGATACGTATCACTTTGAATGTGAATCCTCGGACCTCGCTAACTCTGACATGCTCTCAATTTACTTCAGACGCTAGAACATAAAATAGTTGCTGCAGTTTGTGGATATGGCGATGGCGATCGGCATTATCCCTAAATCAGTGCAGTAGCCTGGGTTGAGGGACTGGTCTGCTGCGTGGATCCCTTTGCTCTCAAGTCTTCAAGTGAATCTGGGCCACATCTAATACGCCTCAGATGAATAATTAATAATTAGACATGGAGCAAGTTCCGATGGGCACCAAGAAAAGAACAGCGGGCCAAGTTCCGCTTTTCGTGGCCCTGGGTGTATTTGAGATGTACAAGAATATCGGATTCAGACTGTTTTTTGACGGTTGTACGATCTTGCAAAGCATATTTGGGCATGACCCATTTACGCTGTTTTTTTTAACTATCGAGGGACAAAAAATAATGACTCAACTGCTATATTAGTTTCTGGCTATTTTGACGGTATAGAATCAATTCTGTTGTTGGCAAATCAACAAATGTATAAAATCCTCAGAGTCTGCTGTTGTGGTTTAGGGCTATACAATCATAAATTGAATTGGAAAAATAACTTTAATTGAATTACAATTACATTTCAGTGAAAGGAAAGTGCAGAGATTTAAATAAATACATAAAAATAAATTCCCGCGCATACTGTATTTCTGACTTTATGAATGATAACACAAACACTTTTTCACTCATTGTTAGTGACTGTGTAAAGTCATTTATTTGAAAATAACTTCACACAACCACTAACAAAAAAACTCCTTTTCCTACACTGATTAAAAGTCTCCATCCCCCAGAAAAGTTTTTGTGCTATCATTCATAATCTCCTAAATATGGCCTAAATCTCTGTCTAGGGTGTGTAAACTTTGAAGCACAAATAATCCTTAAAACAATCTCCGAGCTGGACAAAAGCAGAGGCCAGCGTACAGCATAGCACTGTAGCAGACAAGAGGCCATCACTCTTGGGCCGTGCGCTGTCCGGTCTCCTCTGGCCCTCGCCGCGATCCGCTCACCTAACATCTCTGCCCTCGCCACAGGCCCGCCGCCCTGTGCCCGCATCATCAATCTGCGCCAGCACCGGCTTCTCTGATTAATGATGATCTATGCCAGGGGGGCACGAGAGGGGACAGGTGCTCACGTTCAGACCACCTATGTAACACGAGCGCACCACCGTGCCACACCGCAGCAGGCAAGAGAACTATTTGAACTTTTTTTTTTTATGTATTTTTTTTGACTGGAGTTGTTGGTGACCTTCAAGTTCAGGGGCAGTGGCGCGGGGTCACAGGCGGCACCAGCTGGAAATGTCAGGCAGTCGGATGTCAGCGGGCAGGCTAAGTATAACCTGGTCAACGCCGCAAAGGACGTCCTCTAATTAGAAGCATGTTGGGCCATGTCGGATCAGGCGGGGACAGCGCGCCTGGTCACAGCCTCGTTTGACCAGGAGATACACACATTCAAACCGACCACACGCCGATTACCGCAAAACACATGCTTATCATAGTCCGCTGTGGAATATTTATGTTGATGCACAACGGTGTGTGCGTTATGGGTCATGCGAGAGCAGTGTGCAATGCTGTTCAAAATGTGCAGGGTAGGACATTTTAAAAACAAAAATTTGCTTTAAATAAGTTTTTTCCTCTTTTATACAATTAAAGATTTTCATGATATAATTTTAAGGTTTCAAGCAAATTATCCAATCAGAGAGCAGAATGAGTGTAATTTGAGTTGTACTTTTTCTTTGTAATACCACAAATCATAAACAAAAAAATGGCACCACAATTTTAATGTTTCAAGCTAAACCCCAACAGGAGGATTGCATCAGTAGTCAGGGTTCAGAAGCTACACGTGTTACAGGCAGGGAGACTTTGGCAACAAACTGTCAGTTTTTTTGAGACACTTAACCCCACTTTGCCTGAAGCTCCCGCTGAAAGATCTCAGCTCCTCCCGAGACCCCCCCCGACCCAGAAGGGGAAGAAAATGGATGAGTTGTCAGTTTTTTTCTCTATACTGAGTGACAAATAGCGTTCTTTTCAATTACATTTTTGCTTCTTACTTTGGCAAATCTGATTGTAAGAATGTCAAAATTAGTTTGCGTGTTCTCCCCGTGTATGCGTTGGTTCCCTTTAGGTGCTAGTTTCCCCTCCCTCTAAAAACATGTACAGTAGATCTGCCATGTGCCTCTTGTATAGCTGCTATCACCATGTGGAGTGAAAGAATGGCCACAACAACTGTCAAGTGCTTTGTGACTGTCTATGAAAGATAAGAGAACCTTTATTTGCCCAACAATGAGGAAATGGTATAGTTGCACGGCACATACAAAAGTAAACACACACAAGGAGCACACAAAAAATAAATAAACATACAATGAAAATTAGCGGAATACACCCTATATGAATTTAGATACCTTACTTAATCGAATAACGTAAAAACGCTTAAGAATACGCAACCCATTATTTTGTAATTTTTGCCGTGTAAACAAGAATGAAAAGAGTGCATTTAAGAATTGCCAGCTGTGCCCCTGTACTTTATTCCCCATTTCATATCAGACTGTTTTAGTATGATTGCTTGATGATTCTAAATCATGTCTTGCAGCATCTTCTCTGACACTGTTGTATACGAGGAGCTTGAACTTTGTGAGATTTATTGGGCCATTTGATTTATTGACCCAGGAGCTGCATATTGTAAAACCATGTAATATGCAAGAATTCTCTGAATATTAATATGTGTTTCAATATTTAAATGAATGAGTTTGGAAGTCAAGCCTGGGCTGAATCAATATTTTAAAATAACTTAACTAGGGCGTAATCCTGGCGTGTAACCCAGCAGACTATTGTGTAGTGTTCTAACAAACACGTTTTTTTGGGCTTTAATTAATGATTATTTGATAAATATGAGTTTGATGAGACCTCTATTTATTGTTTTTTTTTTTTATTATAGATTCATCAATCAATCATAGGCATGTTGGGAGCCATAAAACTTCTTCACAGCATGATTAAAGGTGATGTCAGTCACTTAAATTGTATTTCATTTTTTAAATAATGTATATTTCTGACCATGGGACACTGTACTATTATGTAAAGTAATTATATTCCAACAATAATTAATTGAAAACAGTGATTCCCCTTGGGTTAACTACAACTAGTAAGATTTGGGCCTCAAGGATTTGAATTAATATTGACCAATCAGGAAGCTGCTGGGGTGGGCACAGGCAGGTCTAACCAGTGCTTGCCTTAAAAAATGTCACTTTACATCTCCGTTCATAAAAATAATTAATCGATTACTGGTTTGAGTTGATAAGCCCTCGTTCATAGCAGCAACAATTGTGATTGGCTTTAGTGTCAGGTTGGAGGTCAAATAAATGTGTGAAGCGCCGTTGTTTGTAAAATGTAGATAACAAATAGGTTTGGAAAAGAGAAATTGAACATTGCCACATGCATTTCTGACAGACTGCAGTTGCTTCATTTGCTGCCTGTACGATTCCACAGCCTCCTCTCTGCAGCCATATATGAGAACAAAAACAAGGGCCCTAGCGCTCACTACTCTACTGACCTTTTGGGCTGCCACTATAAATAGAGTGCATTTCCACTCAGAATCCATGTAACGGGACTTGATGAATTATTTAGTAGCCTAATCCAACGGGCATGTTTTTTTTTTTTTTATTCCAGGCTGATGGCTCAATAACACAAAAGGCGCCTGGGCAGAACACTAGCAACAGGAACAGTTCAGCCTGCGATGCCAAGCTTTACACTTTAGCCTTTTGTCTGTCGCACGTTCACAATAACAATACAATGACGAGCGTCCAGGCGGCGACACGTCATGTTGCGAAGGCGAGATCTGAGGAGGACTTGGCCGTCTCTGGGTGACTGGGCTTCTGGTCTGTCCAGGCTTGCGCTTGCTGGTGTCGCGGTGCGTGTCAGCGGAGTGCGCGCCTGCTGTAAGGCCATTTCTAGCTCCGGGTTTGGACGATGCTATCAGTTTGTCTCCATGTTATCGCACCCTTCTGACACCTGCCACCGATGGCACTTCTATTCTTTCTCTTTTCCACTCTATTCCTTTTATTTCCTCCCCTTCTCCTCTCTCGCACCTCATCCGTCTCGCTGCCAGGCGCTTGTCCACTCCGCCTCACCTCGCGCTCCGTGGCCAGGGCTGCCGTCAAATAACTTCATTAGCTTTCCACCTCTGTCACACCAGCCTGCTCCCCTCTGACAATTGGCTGCTGTTTTTTTTTTTTCTTGTGGAGGGAGAGAGGGGAAAGGCGCAAGGGTTTTTCGTGGGGCAGGTTGTGAACGCAACAATAGCTGACAGTGCGCGAGACGCCGGACAGTGATAGTGTGGCTGCAGCGGCGATGTATGGAGCAAGGGGTCGTGCACAAAAGACCTGCCTTTGTCTGCTCATGCGAGGAGCCACACAGAGAGACAAGCACAATGGACCTGGAGCAGAAGCAGCAAGAACATAGTACAGTCTCTCACAACTGCAGGCAGCGGCGCGCCAGATTATGTAAATGGGGAGACTGCAACTAGGAGCAAGAACAGCATAAGACTAGTAACTTGTTATTGATCGAGCAACTTTCTATAGAAGAGTGACATTGATATTAGGACTGTATCAAGTTAATAAAATGATTGCATATAGTCACTATTTTACGCTATAAACAGCTAATCATTTAATTGTAGAAATAATTGGTCAACTAATCCTTCATTCATTAATTCGTTCATTCTTTCTCAACCTCTTAGTCCATTTCTGGGTTGGGGGGTGACAATCAGAGCTGCCAGCCAAGTCTCAGAGCACCTGCCCCTCACTGACCCTCCTGCAGTCCACAGGAGAATGGCTTCTGAACAACACAGGCACAGTGGGGTTAAGTGTCTTGCGCAAGGACACAATGGCAGCGACAGCAGTGGGAGTAATGGAGTAGGTCTCGTGGGGAGATCGAACCTACAACGATTGGCCCAAAGACCAAAGCTCAACCAACTCAGCCACTGTTGCCAACTAATCGAATAACAAAATAATGATTAACTAGGAAAGTAGTCATAGAATGTCTAGGAGGTGCAGGTAGAGAGCACCCAGACAGTGATTCTGTCAGTCCTTCACAAGGCCATTGCACACATTCTCTCAAAATCCTTCCATAACTCATTGTCTGTTTGCTTGTCTGTTTGTCTGTGAGCAACATAGCTCAAATGTGGGTGATGACTTTACCTATTGGGTGGAGGTAATTTCAGCCCTAATTTTGATTTTGTTACATGTTGAAAGAATGTAAAGCTTTTGTCTGATTGGCAATATATTTTAGTTGTCCCAACAAAGTAGTGTACTAATCAGACTGCAACACGTCGTTTTCTATCCTTTGTAAGAGCAAACAAAAGCATGCTTTGACCAGCATCGTGGTCAAAGCAAACTATAGGATCTCGGGAATGAGTTTCCTTAATTTTAGATCCTAGGTTTGAGGTTCCTCAATATCGTCACTAAAACTCAAATCGCTGGTGCTGATGGCATTACGAGTATGAGGACCTGGTATCACGACCTGAACTGGATTGTAGAAATAATAATCTCAAACCAAGATTTCCAATTGTCAACATGTTTTTTTGTGTGTGTTTATTTTACAAAACAGGAAAAAAGGTTCAAACAAGTATTAAATATCCCTCCATATCATCATATTATTCTAAAAGTGTTACATTTAGAATGACTGACTAGTATAACAAAACAAAAATACTAATTCAGCCATATATTTCTGTTTGTCTGAGTCAATCTTGCTAACAGGGCAACTCTACCAGACATGGCTCCATAAACTAATTTCTCCAAAATAAGCCAATTATGATAGAGCTTGTTTTGTGGCAGAACTTCTTGTAAAAAGTTGTAAATATGTTTTTAACAGAACGGTCTCAATCATGTTGTAATTATGTAGATTAGTTCTTAATTGAGTTGAAATTGCATGTGCCTGATTCCACTAATGATGTTGCCTCTCGGGCAGGGTCAGTCTCACAAGAGAGATTATAAATGCAATTCTAATTTTGTCCAGTTAGTGGCCAGTTGTTTATTATTCACAGTGTATCTCTGCAAATCACATTTCTCAAAATCAGATCAACAATGTTTGAATGAAAATAATCCTGACTGTACATAGCGATAAATGTTACATTTAATGATCTTAATAAGGAGGGGAGAATATCACTGCATCTAAAGAATGGCTACATTCAACAATGAAAAACTGATCCCTCGCCTGGTCCAATCGGTTGCGTTCATGTTCTAGCTTTTTATTTCAGTATTCCGGGGGCAAACTCGATGAGAAGTAATTTCTTTAAATAAATGTTTAACAAGAAAAAGTCAAAATGTTTTCCCAGATCATAATTTGATAGTGATTAGGTTTGCAAACTTGTACTATCGCATTTACAAGTGAGCAATTTCTTGTCATTTTGATAGATTAAATGCTATTCTTATCTGAAAGTTTGAAAGTCCTTTCTACTGACAACCTCATGCATATGTGTTTGAATATTGTCACTTATAGACACCTTTATGAGAGAAATAATTAGAATATATTGATATATTGTATTGATACATATACTGTATGTATTTGTGACAATTTTTGCAAGTGCCTTACATCACAATGTTAAACTATATGCACACGACATATGAAAAGAGTCATGCGAGAAACCAGTTCTACTGACACAGGGAAAGACCATGTTATATCACCACACATGTTTCATCGTTTTGTGAAGCGAAAGTAGAACTTCACAGAAACATGGAGCATGGTGACTTGGGAAGAACTTGGAAATTTGAC
The DNA here is from genome assembly GCA_964034765.1 of Knipowitschia caucasica. Taxonomy (NCBI): domain Eukaryota; kingdom Metazoa; phylum Chordata; class Actinopteri; order Gobiiformes; family Gobiidae; genus Knipowitschia; species Knipowitschia caucasica. The sequence goes on along the minus strand of OZ035825.1, from coordinate 17,103,633 downwards.
TGCAGATATTAAAAGAGTTGTGTCCGGACCCCCTCGAAAAAGAGATGATTCATCTCAAGGGGCCATCCACAATAAATAAATAAAATAAATAAGTGCATACAGTTTGACAAAAACATGATTACATTATTACATAGGACCATGCATGTAGACTAGGAGTGTGACGATACATAGATTTTTCAATATATCGCGATACTTTCTCCCGCGATTGATTATCAATATCATTTGCCAAGTACCAGTTTTGAAAAAATAAAAAATAAAATTCAAAATGTTTTTTTTTATTTTTTATTAGTATCAATACTTAATATATGGCTACATTACACATCTCCATTCCATTTAATATGAAATAAAGTATATTTTTTCACTTAACATTTTTCTTTTGGCATATGGTATATTGCTGACCAATATATCGATAATCGTCATATCGTGATATTATCGTTATCGTGAACTTTGTAACGCGTCTCGTATCGTATCGTGAGGTACCCTTAGGTTCCCACCCCTAATGTAGACTGGGACTAGAATATTCCGAGTTTGAGAGTCACGCTTTTTTGTTGCCGTTGTTTGCGTATTCCATATTCTTATGTTTTGTAAGTATACATGGTAACATCAACGACTGAGACAAGTGAATAAACGTGTTGCCATACATCTGAGCAAAGTCATCAGAAGGATCTAACAATGTGCATTGGACACATTGAGGCTCACAAACATTCAACACTCATGTAAATCCTGAATTTCCACTGTAGATATATTTCTGCTTTGCAAACAAACAACACACAAGCACACATAAGCCCTAATGACGCACTATTCCAAAGGCGCATTCTTCCTTTCATTTGCTCATCTTCTAAAACATTCAAATGTTTGTAGCGTTTGCATTTCACACTTGCAAAGCATCCTGTGCATGTCCGTCTCTGAGGAGCAGGATAAATAAGACAACTCCGGTAGCCGCCATGACAGATGCAACACCTCCCACAGCCCCCTGCATGCCAATTATTCGCACCCAGCCGAGGTCAAGCTGCCAGTGCCCGTGTCAGCTCTGCAGGGGGACTCTGCCGTGCCCACTGTCATTATTAACTCTGGGGCCGCTGGGCACTAAGAGCAAGGGCCTCTGTATGTTTCAAAGTGCGTTGCCCACTTTCATCTTTTGAAAAAAAAAAAGTAGATCACAACGGACGGCCCACGGTTTGCGTTGGTGCGCGGCCCGGGAAAATCAAAGGCGATTGCCTTGACACGCTACAGGAAGCGATGTTGCCCGAAAAATGATATGCGTATTATGTCAGAGGTTGTGGGTTTGTATAAGCTTGGGGGGGTAACGTGGTGTGGCGGTAAATCCCTCATCAACGCATAGTCCCCGGCTGTATGAGTCTATATTCCCCCCACCATAACCCCCACCCCAACCCCCTCCATCTTCTCCAGAGCCTAGTGGGATGAGGAGACAGCGGTGTAAAAGGCGGCCAGGATGAGCTGCTGGTGTGCACACTCAATCTGGGCTGGCAGGCAGGTCAAAAGAAATAGAGTCTAGAGGTCCTTGGGGGAACTTGCTCACCTCTTCCTCCTTGGCAATGGCGAGTCTTCAGCCCCTTTTATAGTTTTTTTTTTCTCTTCATGGCAGGATATTTCTGTCATTTTTACGCCCAACCTTCACCTAAATGTCCTGTTGTGGCATAGAGGGGGAGTTATGCTGTGCTGGGAGGCATTTTATAGAGTGGAAATGGGAGAATCAAATTCTCCACGTACATTTTTTTTTTTTAAATATACAGAACAATGGCACATAATTTATTTTACACTTTTGGTCAATGTTAATCATCAAATTCACAGGAAATGTATAGATTTTCTGTATACTATATGCAACATTAACCACATTCAAGTTCAGCTGAACTAGCTAAAAATAAGAAGATGGGGTATATCATACTTTTTTCCCACACAGCCTTCTATTACTGCTTTTATTATGCCTTATTCTTTTCTACTTTTGACTTGTTTGGTGCAAACAAAGAAATGTCCTAGTCTGTGACATCCTGGTACATTCTGAATGGATGAAAATTAGCTAGAAGCTATGTCCAATGATTCAAAAAAGCTGCCTCAGTGAGCAGCTATGCTGCAACATAAACAGGCTGAACCAGACATTACATTAGTACGAATTTCTCCCTAAATACCTTTAAGAAAGATTTGAGTTTTTACACACAGAACAATAAAAAAGTTGAGCCGACTTCAGGTTTCAGTCAATGTTTACATTTAGAATGCGTACCTTATAGATATTCTAGTTATGAGGCTTTTGGCAAATATGCTGCTGTTTGTCTGGGTAACGAGGTCCACTCCAGGCTGTGCTATTGCTGGATATCAATCATTACAATTCTGAATCTTTCAATAACAATCCACTCTGAGCACAAGTGGCACAAATCAACAGCATTTTTGCGGATCTCCAAAAAAAAAAGTAGCCGTGTAGATAAATCTGAGATTGGAGTAATTAAAAACTGGAAAAGTAGATTAAAAGGTGCTTCCGCTAAAATTAACTCAAACTGACCTTCTTCTTGTAACCCTGCAACTTCAGCGCTGCCCCACACTAGAAACAGGAATCCGCGATCAAAGCCCTCCTGTTCATTAAAACCCACCCGCACGCAGTCAAGTCCGCATATCCTCATGTCTCTCCTTTCCTTCTCATTCTCCTTGAAAGACTCCCTGACTAAGATGTACGCCACTTGACACTGGACTGACATTGTAGGCCACCATTTTGGCTCCTGCGGGAGTAGCCCCGGCTCCATTGTGCAGTCTGGGAGTGAAGAGGAGCTGGCACCCAGGGGCAACTGCATGGAGCCCAGTTGAGCTGGACCAAGAGGGGCTGGGGGGGTTAACTAAGCCGGCCCATTCTCTCTGCATCCTGCCAGGGTCACAGGATGCCGCTGAGGGCGCTAATCATTTCAAATTATGAATTCCTTTTTAATTATGAATTATGCATCAATTTTTAATTAATCTAATGTTCCCAGGGTTTTCTCCTCCCATCCGTGCTCAAGATCTCAATCTAATTACGCAGCATTAAGTGGAAGAGTGGCAGCGCTGGCCTCGACCCCAGCCCTGAACTCCGGTCAACCTTTTTCCATCAATCTTGCCATCGTCGTGACACTCGTCCTTTCATATTTGGAGACACAGGGAAAGGCATCTAAACACTGTCCTAGTTGTCCTTACAGCAAAACCTGACAATCGTGTATGAATAGTGCTGTATCATGTATAAAGAGTCTCAAACCTAAAAGCTGAACGTAACTTTATTTCATAAATACACTAAGTTTGAACAAACAGAACTAGTACTGTGAAGGAAACATTTTGTGAGAAAATCAGAAAACAAAAAACTTGATCTGAACAAGTGACCCAAAAAGGAGTGTATAGTCGCGTTTCCACCGCAGGAGTTCCTGGTAAAAGGAGGGGGGTGGAACTTCTACAGGAACAGTCCTCTCCCTCGGTCCTTTCAGTGTCTCCACTGCAAAGTAGGACCCCTTGGTGACGTCATGAGTTTCGATCCCCGCATAAGCTAAACTAATTACGCCAATCCGTTTTATTTATTTTACAGTCGGAAGCGCTCCGGTTGTTGTGGTCTTTGAGTTTTTTTTATAGTCCTGCTTCAGTATTTTAAAACTTTTCACGGCTTGTTTTGGAGTGTGATGAATCCCCAGTGCTTTCAGGTGAAGCTGATATATCTTAAAATACAGTATCTTTTAATTTTGCTGTGATGCCTCAAACCCTGTCTGAATCAATGCCTTCACCTCATAATTTGTCAATTTATTGTACATCTTGCTGTTGTTGTTTGTTGTGTCCAGTGGTGTCGGCTAGGCTAATGCTACTAGGCTAAAGCTACTGGATTTTTAAAATGCTGGTTGTTTTGGTATCTTCTGCTGACGTCAGAGCCTGCTCTAACTTTAGCCGGGTTAACCTCAAGTCACACCAGGTTCTGTTCAGGGCCAAACAGAGTACATGGCATGGAGGAGGTACTTTGTTGGTTCCCGTAAAAGTTCCTGTAAATGGCCCTGCGGAGGAGGTTCCTGCAGTGGAGACACGCAGCAATGGGGCTGGCTCTGGAAAATTACCCCAAAGTTCCTGTGATATAGCCGAGTATCCACCGCAGGAGGGATCTAAAAACCGCTGCAGGTTTTTGATAAGTAAGTAATCTTCGTTTATACAGTGCCTTTTCAGAGTCATACAGTGCTTAACAATTGTTGTGAGCATGTGTCCTCTCACTCAACACATTGAGGCGAATGCCACCATGTTTTTAGTGGTAGGGGAAACCGTAAAAGTAGGCACCTGGAGGAAACCTACAAAGACATAGGGAGAACATACAGACTCAACCCAGAAAGGTCTGGAGGTGGAATCAAACCAAGGGCCATCTCACAGTTAAGCATACGTACTAACCACTGCGCCACCACAGTCTAATGAAGCAGCACTAGGGCTGCATGATACAGTATATTGGAAAAAATATTGTCATTGCGTTATTGTACGTGCAATATCTAAAAGATGTGTGATAATTTCGAAATATTTATGTATGCATTTCTTGTACACACACTTTGACAAATCTGCAACCTAGTGCCGAAAGAACCATGCGGAGAAACAAAACAAGCATGGCGGAAAATGAAGAGACAAATGCAAAGAGGAACTTGTAGTCCCAAAATCTGGAAGTAATGAGTCTTCGGATTCACAAGACAGGACTATAGACTGTAAATATTAACGGATGTAGTCACGCCTATCTCCGCCGTTCTAACTAATGTGCCACAACTTCCGCGGTCTATGGGTGGTTTCAAAATGGCCGTGGGGGCTGGAAAATGTAAAAAAAAACCCGCATCTGTGCTTGCGTCAGCCGGCACAAGCCCCATTTAACGAGTGCCTTCAAAAATTCACAGCAACTAAACTAGACTGGTCCAAAAATAATCACTCCCCTCAGCATTGACACACATGTGGAACGAAGCTTTGGGCCAAGAGCCAACTTTTGGACCATCCTGTAAAGACGTTTTCAAGAGGTAAGAAGATGCTATATGTTATTATTGGCTAATTCTTATTCATGGTCCACCCCCATCGGCCCGGGGTGGTATTGCAAGCATGTCAGCGCACGTCATTTTGGCCACTTTTGAGCCGGGACCCGCCCCCCACCTGACAGGATCAATCCCAGAAACAAGTTATTTGGAAGTCATGCCAAAAGATGGAAGGGAACGTGCCACGTGAAAGGGAAACTCCTCAAATCTCCAGAGCCACCTCCAGCACAACCACAGGGTTCTCTATGCTGTGTATTTACAATAACTAACTCCACAGCCTACTCCGGTCAAACCAAAGGCAAATGCGCAAATGCGCAAATGAGCATTAATGACAGTTTCTCTTCTGTAGCTCCATATGAGACACAGAGCTTTTACTGCAGCCATTACGCAATATATAAAAAAGTGCACACACTCTGTTAATACTCTTGTGTATGGAATTGGCAACTTTAGGCAAGATTTGAGGGTGGTATGTGTGCCGTACAGCAATTAATTTTGGAATTGAAACAGATTCTTCTCTTTCAATTCAATACAGAATGCATTTTTAGGTGAAGACAAAAATATTTCAATAATATCGTTATCTAAGTACTTAACAGCCATAACAAATATTGTTCTAATATCCAATATTGTACAGCCCTAAGCAGCACTTTAAACCAGCACTTTAAACTTTGACCACAAAGTCACTAAAACATACCTTGTTATTGTCTTTTACTGTACAGTTCACTCTCAAGAGAGACTTAAGAACTGAGGCGACTGCCCCATTATCAACGTGGAATTACACAATGCTTTAGAGTCAAGTACACGATAAATAAACAAAAAAATACTTTCTAAAACTTAATTCAAGGCTTGGGGTCAAATTTGTATTCAAATAATCGCAAATACAAGGGAAACGTAGTGGAGGGTGAAGTGCTGGCAGCTGGAGAATGCCCACAGGTTACAGATCGTTACCAGCACTGACAAAAGTGACAGCACGTGGGTGAAGAAAATTAATCCTATTGCCAACGTGCCCTTGAGCCCCACATTTTCTGCCGTGGTTTAAGTACTTCTAATTAGTCGCTATCCGCAACAGCAGCTCACTGTCCAAAAGATTTTCTTCATTTCAACAACAACATGGTTTCTTAAAAAAGATTATAACATTGGCTAGAATGACAGTACCTTCTGCACAATTAAGGGCACCTATAAGTAAAGGGACCAGGTCATTTCAAAAAGTACATTTTGTCCACATATAGGCTGGAGGTTGTTTTAACAGTTAACGCACTGTTTACTTATGATCAAAGCTTTTAAATAACACAATGAACTCTAAGGATGCGAACGATAACTGTTGGCTACCATTACTCATTTACCAATATCGTTTTACAATAAACGTGCATCCTATTAGGGCTGCAACTAACGATTATTCTAATAATCGATTGATCTGTAGATTATTTCTTTGAATAATCGATGAATCTGGATTTGTTGTTGTTGTGGAATTTCCATCCCTTTATTCAAAAACATAGCCATGGACCAACACAAAAAACCATACAAACGTATACTATGCAGTATCTGCCAAATACTGGCTTTTTAAAAAAAAAATTATTAAGTGCACAAAAAGAGGTATTTGTTGTTTAAAGGGACCCGAGCAGTCAGAACAATAAATAAATGCCATCCATCCATTTTCTTCCCCTTAATCCATTTCTGGGTCAGGGGGTTGGCAGTCAGAGCTGCACCCAGTACACAGAGCACCAGCCCCTCACTGATCCTCCTGCAGGTGGTGAGTCCACAGGAGCTGAGATCTTTCACAAATAAATAAATAATACATTATAAAGAGTGGCACTGTCGGACACAGACGCACTCTCACAGATTGTGTATGTCTGAGTGCATACACTCTCAAGCTGTGTGTGACTGAATCATGCGTTGCGACGAGTTTCAAAGGAAAGTCAGTGGTGATGTCCATGGACGTCGCCAGACGCACGTTTTTCCCGCACGAGAGACTGGATGCATGCAGCGGAAGGACAAGATGAACATACTCGCTCCCCACACGTGCAGCAACCAATCAGAGAGAAATGGAGGACAACGCGTCGGTGAACATATGTAGCCTCCATCTACGCACGCGCATGCATTGGCGGCCTGAACACAGCTGTACAAGAATGCGCCCAACTCACGAGAGCTCAGCGACGTAGTGGGTGACGAATTCATCGATTCGTTGTGGCAGGCCTACATCCTATAGCTTCCCTAACCTGGATTTTGTGCATCTTCTTCTGTTGTCTCAGCGGTTCAAATACAAATAAACCACAGCTGATTTCACAAATTCTTTCCTGCGTCCAGATGACACTCTAAATTCTTAAAATTGTGGGATGTTGCAACCCACATTTGGTAGAGCCCATTCTGACTGGATAAATGTCCTTAAAGTCAGCTGAACTATGCATATCTAAATCTTCACGAAACATGTTATTGTAATTACAAATCAGAACATCTGATTTATGGATGAACAAGATTTCACACCTATTTGCTTTTTTTTTTTTTTTTACCAATGGAAGTTACAGCTACTCCTGTCAAATTTTATCTCAGCCAATACAGACCTTATTATGCCTCATTTTAAAGCCCTGAATCTGCAGAATTCACTTGATACAATCCAAGCAGCATTTATGGATTACTGTAATAAGTCTACACAAGATGATGCTCACGCTGGCCCAAAGCAGAGATCCTAAACCCAACTTCAGCTCTTCGAAAATACACAAGTCATGGGTTAGGGGTATCTTTACAAAGTTTAGAACCTCAAGAAATCAATATCTACTGAGAAAACCTTAATATCTACTGAAAAAAACCTTAAATCATCATTCAGGCAACTTGAGCTCCACCAATTGCAATTCAATATATTACTATCCATATATTAGCTTTAAAATCCCTCGCAAAATAAACTGCCTTAGCATCTTTGATTCAACATTAGATTTATTTTCTTATATTAAAAAATTGGCAGAATTTACTGAATTGGGAATATCATTTAGGAATGTAACAATTGAATACATTATCACAAATAATTAGTTATTGATATAATTATCAACTAAATTTGTAATTGTTTTTTTAACCTCATAGATAACAACCCAATGCGTCTTCTCTATGAAGACGTTCTACAGGGGAATCAGTTGAACTTTGTTTTGGCAAAATGTATAAAAATCTCATTCTTATTCTAAACTAATCAATTATCAAAATATTCACTAATTCCAGCCCTAATATTATCCAGGTAACACTGAACAGTTCTCAATATGCAGATTATTCCACATTTAGGAAAAACATCTTATTTACAAAACTTAAGGGAATGATAAAAATACAAAACGTTGTCCTTGTCTCTTTAAAGCTGCACTAACTGACTTTGGGATTTTGAAGCCGCGGACTCGCTGGCCTCTCTCTTTCTGCTCCCCTCCCCGCACCTACGAAGCCATCGCCCCCCACACACACCCACTGTTGGGACGGAGCTAGCGTCTCCCAATATGGATAAATACATGGACATGGATTTGCACGTGGATGGCGTGACCATAGAACGATAGAACCGGGAAGCGCGGAGGAACGGGACTTTTTTTGGATGGATGTCTCGCTGTGTAAGCAGTAACCGGTGACGAAGACACACAAATCTTCAGGTTAGCTCCACCGCTTGTTGTGCTAACTCAGCCGTCTATGCTAACGGACCTGTAGATTTCTCACGAAAGTGGGGGCTAGTGGTGCGCTGCGATTGGTCACAATCTGCGACCCGAAACACGTCTCTTCCTTGTTTCATCAAAACTCGATCTAAAATATAATGTCACGCCTGCACAAACCTGCCCTACTTTTTCTTCAAAAGGACGTATATCCCAATGCACTACATGGACATGGATAGCATTTTCGTAATGAAAACAAAAATATAGTCAGTTAGTGCAGCTTTAAAGTGTGAAAATACTAAAAGTCTATGACCAGCTTGGAACTGTGGGAGAAATAAGAATCTTAAAACAAAAAGCCCTTCTATCTCCTTAATCCCATACACACAGTTATGTCAAAACCAAAACAACGATTACAGTGCTCCAAAACCTCCTAGCCTGCTCGCTACCTCTTGTTTTTAAATACAATAGAATAAACAAAGCCAAACTTCTTTCAACAGCTCAAACTCTGCTTATGTAGTGCTGAAACCCTTAAAACAGCACACACATAAATACCGCAGCTTTGACCTGGAACGATAAACATAAAACCGTTTACACTTCTTACGAATGTTATTTCTGGTGACAGTAAGGCATCAAAATAAAACTGAGGCCAAAGGGGAGACAACATGGAGGCGACTGTCTTTGCATTCAGATGTAGTACAGTCGTTGAAATGACAAAGTCAAGTTGGGATATAAATACAGTAAAGGTGTGATGAAGCAGCGCGGGTCAAATCAAGGCCTGACGTTCTGTCTGTTTGGAAACAGCCTGACCTGGATCTTAATAATGACAATTCAAACTGTTCATTGTAGCTTTTCTGTACATATAATGTACAAAAAGACCTGACCTGTTATTATAGAAAACAGCTGCAAATTACTGACATTTGCTCAATGCGGCCTCAAATCCCCAAGAGAGATGTTCGGTGGCTACCAAGTTTTACAAAACACTATAATATCTTCCAAATATAGTCTAATTATTGTTTTGATATTGAATGCACTGACATACGTAAAAACGTATACTGAATGTCATTCTTCTATAGAAAATGTTATCCTAATATGACATAAGTTGAACTACTTCTTGACACTGGGGAACATACCTGAAAGCTTAATAAGCAGGTCAGTGGCTGTCTTGGTGCTGATGTCTGGGCTGAAGATGGAGGCCGATATAGGGATGGTGGGACTGGAGCGGACCCCCACAGTGACTCCGGGTAGATCCAAGGAGTTAGCACTGCTGCTGGGACGCTCGCGGCACAGGCTGAACGGGGACAGCACAGACAGGTCACGCTCCTGGGGCTCCTCCTTGATGTGGACATGGTTGGAGGAAGCCTCCAGAGCAGGAGAGCTTTGAGGGTGCGTGTCTGGGCGCTGTGGGGAGGCGTCGCTCCCTCTCAGCTCCCCTGGGGTGCTGTCACCCATCTGGGAGCCCTCGCCCTCAGTGTCCGTGGTCAGCTCCTCCTTCACCTTGAGGTCTGTGCGGGGGAAGTGCTGGTGGCAGCGCATGTGGAGCTTCAAGCTGAAGTGTCTGGATGAGGTAAAAGGGCACAGCTCACACTGAAACGTCTCCCCTCGGTCCTGGTGCTGGTGGACCTGCAGCACAGCACGTTCCAGATTAGAAGCTCATGTGTTGTATAATGCATCGGAAAAAAGGGAAAAAACAATTATCAGCTACTGCTGACAGACGTGCTGTCTATTGTTTGCTCAGTTACAACAATCTAAATGACCCTTCCAAATTCCTCATCAAGGAAGAACATTAAACAAAGAACTGTTTTTTTTTTAAAAGCAGTAAACAATCTATTCGTACACAGATTTATATTGTGCCTTATTTATAAATCCAGACAAGGGAAAACTTAAAGAAGCTATACCCGATTTTTTTTTAATTAGTTCATAAAAATGTTTATTACTACATACGTTGCATTAGAATCCATAATTTAATTGAAAACGTGAGCTCATTGATTCAGCTTGTGTATGAATTCAGGCCGTAAAAAGTTCTGAGTAGAAACCGCTCTCCCCCACTCACAGAACAAGGAGCGAACAGGCTGTGTCCTCTAGTGGCTATAATGCTGCTCAACACAGTAGCATGTTAGCAGAACTGGCTATAGTTCCTCTGGCTGTAACTGCATACACAGCAAAACAGGCCAAACGACGCAACAGTGTGGAAGAGAAGAGTGAACTAAGCGAAAATAAGATCAAAGAAGAAATCAAGCCCGGGTGAACATAGCTAGCTTACATTGTATCCTCTAGAGAGCGGGTGCGGGACCGCCTCGGACTACATTTGGACTCGAAACTAGCAGTAATCTTTCAGTTATATATTTTGTTAGCAGTGCGTTGCTTTTGTACCATTTCATCAGTGATTGTTGTACAGCTTACAAGTGTTTGCGCTCATGCTAATGTTTGTATATGTATCAGATTGCAAATAAAACTAGATGGCTTTGTGGGATGAGAGCGTAGCGGAAATGAGAACCCTGTTAGCGAGTTGAGGGGCTAAACATTCAAACCTTGCAGAAACGGGTATAGCTCCTTTAAACATGGAAGGATGACAATTAAACCCTGTTGATTGAGACCAATAACAGCAGAAAACGGACAATTGACCAATGTAACAAGCAGAGACATTTCCTCTATGACTTGGGGCTAATGGTGTGTCTGTCTCACCTTCATGTGGGACTTGAGATTGTCTTTGCGAGCGCAGCGGAAGGGGCACAAGGGACACTGGTGGCTTTTCAAGCCTGTGTGGATAACCATGTGTCTCTTCCAGTAGCTCTTGCGCTTGATGACCAGTCCACACACCGGACACTGGAACGGTTTGCCACCATCCTCCGGAGAGCCTTGAAGAGGAGCACAGGTCAGAGTTATGACAGGGAGAAAGCATTTGGAGAGTGTCAGAAACCTCTCATCACTTTTATAGCACATGGTACAATCTGTTATTTTTCTGAAATACACCTGTTTGCAGAGAGAGAAAAAGAAGAATTCCCTGAGATCTGCTCTGTAGTAACTCAGGGCTGTCTCAGATGTGTGTGAGCCAACTTGTGCACATCTAATAGAGGAGTTATCAGGGGAATTACCAGCTGCAAGCAATGAAACAATGGAAGTGTAGGCTCGGGCATGTTTTAGTATCTCGATTATTGTTGTTGGCTTCATATCCGGCATCCATTACCGTTTAATTGGTCTTATTAGAAAGAGGCATGATTGCATTACAAATTCTACCCGGGCCTGTCAGGATGGCTTCATAAGTATTCTAGCACCGTTCCTTGAAAAACATCTGGTAATCAGTGTTTGGTGAAATGACTGCACTCAGCCATTCATTGACCTGAGGTGTAAAACCTCGAGACTGCCTATTTGCAACAATAAAGCACCATCTGCGGCCCAACCTCTTTGAGCAGCGCCGCCATCACAATATGCAGCGACTTCCCCGAGTCGAGGAGTGGAGCGGACGAGTATAGGTGACCGAGTGTGCCGTTTTATTCAAATTGTGTGCGCGTCTGCTTCATGTGAGCGCCCCTTCCCTAGCTGCATGGAATGCAGTGGAGGTATAAACAGGGACCGCGAGGGACCACAATAAAACAACACATGACAGTCAATAATCAAGGTCACATTTTTCAGTCTGGCGACCAAACAACTACCTGTCTTTTTACTGCGCCGCTCGACCTTGACGGCTCGCGGGTTACAGCCAAGCCGCTCTTTAGCATGCAGATCACACAATATTACATCGACTGGCTCATCTGTCTGGAGTCAATTTGAACCAGCCATTTTAGATTTGGCGAGGTTGCGACACAATCCCTGAAAAGTGCCCATCCATCTCTGGGAAAACATTCTGTTCTCCCTAAAGGCTACTTAAGACAGAGACTTAGACAGAGGCGCGCTCAGAATGTGTAGAGGAGACGTCAGTGTGTGCTGCTGCCGGGGTTACACATGTCACGGTGCGTTCTCAGCTCAGTCTGACTCTGCCCGGGGCACAAAGACATGGACACAAACTGGGTTTCCAAGAACAGCAATAGAGCCAACAGTGCTGGGATTACATGAAAATACAGGAACAAATAATTCAAATACTGGGACTATTATTCAAAAGTCCATTTACTTCTGTAATTGAACTGAAATTTAACATGTGAAACTAAAATGTAACAGAAAAGTGAGATATGAAGCTTCTTTTGTTACATTATATACTGCTTTTCATGACATCCAAAGACGCACACGTCTTTGGATGTTCACTCTATACACAGTTGTGGTAGACTACTACTGTAGTGACAGCTACCTTTGGGGCAGACTGACTGAACTGACAGTTTGACACACCTGACCTATACTAGGCTATATGGGTGAACCGTCTTGCCTAAGGACACAACAACAGTTTGGCACTTTACAGCCGCAAAATCCCCAGTGTTGCATCTCTTGTTCCCAGAGGTCTCCCATCGTAGTATTGGCCAACTAACTGGCACAAAAATAAAAACAAACAAAGACTCGACATATGTCACTTTGCATGAACGGAGTTTAAATCCTATATTGGTTTTCATTGGCACAATATTCTCATCTCTATTGTTCACCTGTATGGTCAGACACCTTTTTAAGAATATAACATTGTCATTTATAGATAATGGTATAATGTCAAGGAATTCAGCAACTGGAACAGCCGTACAAGAAAAACCACTTGTTACTTTTATAAAGTATGTTGCTATAGGTCCAAAATTAATTGATTAACAAATGATCTTCAATACATTTGACAACCCTATTATCTTAGACATTTACTGATACTAAGCAGTCTACAACACCAACCAAGTTTGAACATTTTAGAATGACTGCAGATTGAAATGAAAATGTGAATTATTTTTAAATAAACAATCCAATAAAGAGAGGACTTTATTTTGGTCAAATACAACAAAAATCCCATATTCACTGATCTTTCAGGATCTAAACAACTATTTAACCAAACGAATAATCAGCCAACTAACTGATTATCAACATAAACGTTGAAGTATTTTCTTCTGGGCTCAGTCAGTATAGCTTCTTCCTAGGCTTCACTAAAAAGTTGTAGGAAATTCGCATTCAGTACTGTACGTGCTTGGTTATAAAATCAAATGTTATTTGACTCTGCAGCCTTTACAGAGCTCTCAGCTTATGTAAATTATGTGGAATAGACAACATATTCACAAAAGGCGATAAAACTTTAATGCATCCAACAATGTGTGTGATCGTTCCATTTTCAACATAGCACAGACTACATTTGTGCAGGGGTCAAATATCTGCTCACACACTTCCAGAGCATTTGTGCAAACAGGCTGAGTGTGTAGGAGCGAAGCAGAGTGTGGCTCCGCATCTGTATCCAGTCAGCGGAAAGTATGATGTGTTTGGCCTTAAGTCTGCGGCGCTGATCAGTGGACTGGGCCTGGGCTGGCAGGGGTCGGAGCCAGGAGGAGGCTGCCGAGATGGATATGGACTCCAGGGCTCCCCGCTGAGCTGAGCGCACACTGACAGCCCCCTTTTGGCTGCGCGTACGTCCCGGCACAAACGAGCTGGTCTGGGAAGGCAGCGAGGTCTCAGGCGGAACCCCCTGTGGAGCCTGCAGACCATTTCCCAGACTACAAGGCCAGCCAGGGCTGTTTTCTCTCAGCTGTGCCTCTCAATGCTGGGCTGACAGTTAAGCTGATGCTACACTACTTTCACTTCAGTGCCGCTGAGGTGAGAAAGAAGCCATTACAAACTGGAGAAAACATGTCATGAATGTTCACTTTGTCTGTGACTAGTAAATCTGCCCTTATTTCTGTAATATAAGCAAACTAACAATTTGATTTGAATACAATAATCAGACACACACCGACCCCATTTTAAACCCCCAAGGTTGTGGAAAGTAAATGAACGGAATGTATATGGTATTACCTGCTTGGCTGATGGGCTTGGCCCTACCCTTTGGAGTGGAGGGGAGCAGCAGCTCTAGACCTGGAGTGGGTGTAGATGTGGGTGTAGGGGTCTTCTGGTTCTTCTCCAGCAGGGGTTTGACATCCTCTTGGAGGACTGTGGACGTGCTTAAGGGAGAGCCCTCCTTCTTCTCTGCCAGCAGGTTTCCTGCTGCTCTCGCTGCCACCTCTTTGAGCAGGGCAGCAGAGGAGGTCATGGACACAAGAGAAAGAAAGGAGCTGGCTGGGGACTGATGGTCTGAGGCAGCACTGGTCGTAGAGGCCTGGTTTCGCTCACTAACTTTCTTGGAAAGTGCAGCGAGAGTGGAGCTGGCCGACTGAGGGCTGAAGGGAGAGTTGAAGGCATCGAAGCGTACCATGTCATCTGTTCTCCCTGTGGTCCCCAGAGCAGGCACCACAGAAGAGGTGGATGAAGAAGAGGAGGAGGTGGAGGAGGCCACAGCGCTCTTGTCCTGCAGCACAGCGTTGGCTGCTGCTTTGAGTTTCTGTATGGCAGAGTCCGGAGACAGGCTGGAGCCACAGGGCGTGGAGCAGCTGGCTGGGGGCCACTTATCGGTGACCCCGGCCCAAACAAAGCCACTTCCATTGCTGGAGGAGTTAAAAGGGTCCAAGGGCTCCTGCTTGATGTTGGTAACTGAGGGTGCCAAGGAGGCTGGCGATGCTGAGCCACTGTTGTTATTTGCAAGTTTTCGGGCAAGAGCACTTAGTTGTTGAGCGTGGTGTGAGGATGGAGACAGGGTGAGAGGAGGGGCCAAGCCAATTGGGGGAGACTCTCCTCGAGAGGAGCGTCCCAGTAGGTCACTAGAGTCCAATTTAAGTGATCCCGCCTCTAGGAGGCGCCGCAGGTTACTGCTGAGAGGTTTGCCCAGGGCTCGAGATGCGGCCTCTCCATACAGTGACGACACCACTGATGACAAAGTGTCCTGTGCTGAGAAGACGCCTCCGTCCAGCCCCAGCAGCTCCAGAGAGGCACGGTGGACGGGTGTGGAGCCACCCAGAGAGCTGTCCGCTCCGCAGGTTTCATGATCTGTGGAGCCGGCACTGGCTGCATGGCCCTCCTCTGGAGAGGAGCCTCGGGTGCACAGCAACTCATCCTGAGTGTCTCCATACGATGACTCAGAGCGGGTATCAGAGGCATTCCCAAACCAGCCCTCCTCCTCCACAGGACCAGTGTCCGGCCCTCCTTCATGACCGTCCAATTCTGCAATCAAAACACAAATAATTGTTTATAATGTGGACTGAGTGTGAGCTCTTTCTAAGAGCTTTAATGCATAGGACAACAGGGCTTATCTTTTTTCGTTTTTCTTTCTTATTGAAAGTGACAGAAGTGTACAGAGTGCTTCCATCTTGCAGTATTCTTTTTTAAATATAATTTTTTACCATCCTTGGGCTGAACGTGCCTAGTAAAGAGGTTACCATGACAACGGGTCCTTCTGGGAGGCTAGACAGCAAAGATTAGGGTAATGGAGGTTACAGAACTAGATTAATATTCATGAGCCTGCGGATACCACCAGGGAGCCAATAAGGATAGGGTTAAGGTCACCAAGGGTCATTAATATACACTTCCAGTATCAATATTCATAAGCAAAACATTACAGCTTGCCAGACAAGGGCGAACAAAGAAAAGTGAATATTCTCGATACATATTAACCAACTTCCATACACTATTTCAAAAGGACCAACACTGGGCCAAGCAAAAACAGAATTTCTCCTCCCCATCTTTCCTTTTCTCCTTAGCTAGAGTACACAACCAGTCAAAAGGTTAAAAATCTGAAAACTGAGGACATGTATACAAGTGTCAGAAAACAAAGTTGCATTACATTTCAACTATCTGCACGTGTACACAATATACTGTACGTGGTGCCCATGATGCACATGCACCACCTTTGTGACCCTGACAGAGGCCTGGTGGGTCGCACTCTGTTAACAGGCCATGGCTGAGTGGTTGCTAAGCAACCTGGCCCCAGCAACCTGTTGGGATCATTAGAGTTATCTGACATCTGGCCAGCGTGCTTCAGCGGAGTCCACCGAGGTGACCACAACCACTACTCAGTATGAGTGCTGCTGCTGTAGCAGATCCCACACACACGGTACACACAGCTTCAGTCTGATCAGAGGACCTAAAGCCACTGACATAAGTCACAACCTTGTACCTAAGAGAGAGATGAGCTGACAGGAAAATATAATATTAGATAATTTACAGGTACAGCTTGCCTACCCTTGCTGAGGCCCCCAAACTCATTCACTATAGTAGTAGAAGCAAACAAACAGAAATGGACTTGTATTATGAGTCAATGGCCAAGACCCCACTGGAACCTTAATAGTCAACATACACAGGTATAACATGTGGCAGCACTCTCACATAAATTAATGTATATTTCTGCCATGTTGTGCTAGCTGCTTTGGGACCCGAGCAAGGTTAAGAGGCCAAAGTATAAAGGGGAGGGGTCAGCCTGAGTCATGCAGGGCTGGGCAGGGCTTGACCTATTTCCATGTGACATGTGCACAGCAAGCACCACTAATGGACCTAATGTGGTTAGAGGGAAATCACTGCATTTCTAACCCAAGGTCTCATGTTTGAGGGATAACTCTGCTGTATTTTATGTTTAGTACTAAACTCACAGCAGCACTCACTGATCCTATGTCACAATGACATGTCTCGAGGTGAAGATCTTCAGGCTAGACTAAGAAAGACACTCATACATGAGTGGTGCTTAACACAAGCTCACGTGAGAGCAAGGAAGACAGTTCATAGAATAGTCATTCCTCGACGGTATGATCCTGACACTCTTTATGCTCTTGCAGTCCCCTCTCTGCTTCCCCTGATGGAGGCATGCACACCCAGCGGCTGCCACTGAGGGGAAAGCATTTAGCTGTGTAATGGCCAGGATGACTTGCATGTTGAGACAAACAGCTGCAGGGTGCTCAGCAGTCTGGATCTGTTATCACTCACACACCAGTGATCCAATGGTGCAGTATTTTTCTCTGGGAGACAAAGATGTATAGTGTCACAATGCACAAGTTAAAGTAATGGAAGTATGTAAGGCTGATTTCAAAATTGCTACAGGACCAACTCAAAACAATGGCACAGTGAGATGCCAAATGCGGACAGACTCATTCCCAAATTTAAACTCTGTATTCCATCTGGTTGGTATTACATTCAAACTACTGAGGAGGACACCAGAGTACAAATTAAATGTTGTTCAAAATGTTACTATGATTACATCTAAACCAGAGTTCCTGTTCTTTTACCTGGTAAAACTCTGATCTGCTGCAGGCGCTGATATTTCTGTAATGAGGATTAAACTACCAGGATTTCACCAAAGAAACTGGCAACCCAACTGAGAAGCTATTCTGCTTTCTGATTGAATAATCTATCAGAAAACCCAAATCAAATGTTAACAGCATCTGTGAAGGATACATCAGCATCACAACCTCATCAGAAAAATACCACATTTGATAGTGAGCAAATGAACATATTTCCTTCAAGGTATTACATGTAGTTATACAAAAACAATCCATGTGACCATCTGTGAGCATGATACAATTTTAGAATTAGAATTTTGATAATGATTATTTTTGAGTTCGTTTGAGTCAAGTAGTTTTAGTCAGAACCGTTAAAACAACAATTCCTTTCTGAGGTACCTAACATTTAAACGTTCAAGTATTCAATTATACAATCTCATTCCTTGCTCTCAAGACTGTTTGGTTCATTGGTTTTCAATTGCTTGTATTTATTGCCTTTAGATCAGTTTTATTAAACAAAAAAGTTAGCACTCATCCAAATAGCTCTTAGCCCAAAATTTCAAATAGTGACTCACACAGCTAAAACAGCATCCGTCGTCAGAAAACGTTACTTTGACAAGACTCTTTCAAACAATGTTATTTTTTAAAGAAAGCGTTAGGTACCCCAGCTTTAATTTAATACATTGAGATAGTGTTTACTAAGTTAGTAGTAGCTGCACATGTTTTAGTAAACTTGACATTAAATCGGTGCAAAGAGAATGTCTGGTCTAAACGTACAAGTTGACACACAAATAAATGGTCACTAAATTCAGGGCATTATTTTTAGCCTGTTACTGAGAAGATTATAATAAACAATCATATTCATACTTGTAAGGCTGTGGATTCTATAGCATACAGTGCCAGCTTTGTAGCTTTAATCAAAACCTGCAAGGGATGCTAAAAATAGTCACAAGGCAGTAGTAAGAAGAATTTACTAGACCCAGCGTTTGCTTGAACGTGCTGTCAAAAAATCTCCTATTTGTGAACTTGGCCCCGGCATTTGGCCTTTTCCTGCATAGACTGACTTATGGCCGTGCTAAATCTGAAAGCAGATCCAGATTTTGGCTAACGTCATCAGAGGCTGAGCGGAGCAAGTTAGAGAGAGGAAAGGCGGTAAAGGGACCGGAGTAAAGGTAGGTCAGAAGGCCACTCGGCACATGACTCGTGCTGGGCTGCTGACTCCCATACCCTCCCCTTTCCGCCTCACTCTCCAAACGCACACACAAAGCTATTCTGTGACTTAGCCAGGCATGAAAATTGGCCTCGCTAACCCCAGGCCTGAGCAGGGCGGGGGTGGAGGGGTAAGAGGAGAGAGTGAAGGAAGGAAGGGACACATAGAAGGATGGTTCGGAGCGGCGGGCGGGCGGGTGGAGGGGGGGATTTGGGTCGGCGGGAAAAAGGAGAGGAAGCCATTAGCCGATTAAGGCAGGGACGGAGGTGCATCAATACTGCGCCGATGTCAAAGGGAGAGTCATGGTCATGAGCTAATATAGCAATGAGAGAGAGGAAGAGGAGGGAGCGCACGCCAAGTAGAGAGCGCCCGTGCAGGTCAGACAATCACTAAAACAAGCTGATCGTCCAGCGTGCAAAAGTAGAAAAAAAGAAGGGGATGTCACCAACTCCAGCCATCAGGGGGATGATTAGTGCGCTGCGTGTCTTGCTCGGGCTGCACGGAGCGGTGTGCGTCTAGTACAGGCCCAGGTTAAGGAGGTAGGCCGCGAGGTGAGGAGCAGGGAAAGGAGGCAAGAGAGAGAGTGGATGTCATGCAAAAAAAGAGGTAGTAATTAAGTGTCCAGCCGAGTTCTGGTGAGGGTTGCCACAGCCGCGGGCTATGCTAATGAGCACGCCCGACAGTCAGGGTTGGCTTATTAGTTCACGTCGGACAATATGGTGGGAGCGACGCTGGGCCGACGCGCTCACGTCTCTACAAATGACTAACTGTACTCTCGAGGAGGCAGGTAATTCCATTAATAGGGAGGCACTGGATTGGGATCTCTTTTCCATAATCTTCTTCACACCCACGCACACTTATTTCTTCCCCGCGCTGTCCCATCCCCTCCTGCGTCTGTCCATCGAACTGAATGCAGCAATGAACAATAAAATGAAATAGAACACAGATGCTCTGAATATATCCAGCTGGACAAGTGGGAGCGAGCCAACGTGAACTCTCAACACACGCGTTCATGCCACCATCAGTCTGGCACATTGCTGTCATTCTTGAGGTTTGTGTCAAGTTGACCACGAGTTAATTTTAAATACAAAGTTAATAAAACATGACAGTCCGCGTAACAATGGACATGTGTGAGTACCATGGCACCGTATTGATCCCAGTAGCTCTCATCTCCAGTACATTGAGCAGAGAATGAGAAAATGTCTCGATGAGCCGGTTCAAAACATTGCTCCTGGAGTCCTAAAAACCAGAGTGATTTCTTGAGACTGTTCATACAAGACCAGAATTTTACTACTGGATATTACCTGTGCTCTTGATTTTCAAGCACCATTCCAGGAAACACTATCGGCAATGCAGGTAGTTCCCTCTGTGGAGATGTCCAATTGAGTTACTAATACATTTAGTTCTACACAAACTGTTAATGTATAGTACTTTACAGAACTCCTTGAAGTGCACAGAATAAGCCTTTGATTATAAGTGAAAAACATGGTCAACATTGCCAAAGTAAGGTTTATCGAAGTTACTGCGTCAAAAACCAACATATCATCGAATGAAAATAGAACACTGGAGTTGCAGCGTTAGTTGGTCATCGATTCACACAACATGGACATTTGTTTCACTGTTCTACACATTGTAATATCACAAAATACTTAAAGGAGCTATACCAACTCACTCACAGGCTTCTTTTTTTGAGAAACCCTTCTACTCTCCTCTACGCTCTCCTCCCACGAAGCCCTCTAGTTTTATTTGCTATATGCAAATAAAACTTGTAAGCTGTACAACAATCATTAATGAAATGGTATAAAAGCAACACACTGCTAACAAAATATATAACTGAGAGATTACCGCTAGTTTTGCGTCCAAATGTAGTACAAGGCGGTCCTGCGCCCGCAGGTCTCTCCAGAGGATATGATGTAAACTAGCTATGTTCACCCAGGCTTGATTTCTTCTTTGACAATTTTATCGCTTTAGCTCCCTCTTCTCCTCCTCACTTTTATGTTGTTTGGGCTGTGTTGCTGTGTATGCAGTTACAGCCAGAAGAGATTTAGCTACTTTCTGCTAACATGCTGCTGTGTTTAACTGTGCTGCAGACGCTAGAGGAGACGTGGCCTGTTTGTAACAGCACCGCTCCTCGTTCTGTGAGCGTCACGCTAAGTCTCTACTCAGCACTTTTTACGGCCTGAATTTATACACAAGCTGAATCAAGCTCAAGTTCTAAATTAAATTACAAATTTTAATACAACTTGTATGTAGTAATACACATTTTTATGAACTCATTAGAAAATAAATTGGGTATAGCTTCAATTAAAGCTGTTCAACCTAAACACTAGATATTGTTTATGTCACTTTCTGGAGGTGGAAAATCACATGCATTATTCCCCCCCATATTGCGTAAATGATGAGTGAAGTTTGTGGAGATGCTAGTTTACTCAGTTGGAACGAAGGTGTGTATCATTTATCCATTGCTTACATTCATATGTTGTGTATGTTGGGGCATCAGTGAGTGTGGTTTATGCATCTCAAAATCAATAAATAAAACCATGATTATAAACAGGTGTGATCCATCATGCAAAACTCATGGTGTCTGTTTCAGTCCACGTTTGTTGTGATTCTTTCCATCCTGCTCCAGAACATAAAGCAGCCATCTCTTTTCTGGAATTCGAGGTGAGCCGATACTCTGGCAGAGGATCAGGGTTTGGGCAAAGGGGCTATATATAATGGTGGTCGAGTCGTATTGAAATGTAGCGCAAATTACCATCTGTGTATTTTCGGCCTTGGCCCCGGTGGTTTGTGGGCACTTTGGGCAGCGTGCCAGAGGTGAAACAGGAAGGAGAAGTGTTCTTGGACGAGAATGAGACAAGTGAGGGCCCCGGACCTCTGAAATTCCTCATTGCAGATGAAGTGCACTTTGCCCCTTGGTTTATTTTTCCCTTCCATTTTTAGCATCTCATGTAAAAAGAGACTAGAGAAAAGTACGACTGGCTCATGAGCTCAGATGTGTCATCAAAGCTGCGGGCCTGGGCTGCTGGAGGCAAAGACGAGGTACGTCTGATGCATCTCTACAACATAAACTGACACAATTCCAGACTGCCCATATGCACCACAAAACAAGTAAATGTGATCTGACACTCATTATTTCAGATGACTAAAAATGGAGCTGGAGTTAAATCTCAACTATAAAAAAATACATTTTTGCAGTATTGCTCAAACCTACACCAAAGACATGTTGAGCTGTCAAGTGAAGTTATTTATCAGGCCTCGAGGCTCACGCCGTCCCGGGAGAAATACAGTATGGTGGGAACAATCACAGTCTCTAGGACGCTGTTGAGACAGTACGGCCCCACAGTCAGTTCATCACAGAGCATGAAATACAGGTAGACAAAAGACAGAATCATTGTGGCTAGTTTGTTTGATTGTTTCTAGTAATAGTCTAAGGCAGCCATTCCCAAACTCAGTAACACCGAGGCCCCCTTAAAAATCTGACGGGTCTGCGTGGCCCCCCCAAAATAATAACCAAGAAGACAACATTAAGAATAGGCTCTTCTGGTTATTTTATTTTGGGGAAATAGCCTCTGCTACAAACATTGTAATACAAAAATGATTACAGTGGATTATTCAAGTCAAATAATGAACACAAATATTTTAATATTACAACCAAAACCTTATAAATTTAACATTAAATAATTATATATATATATATATTTTTTTTTTATGACCTCCCGCGGCCCCCCTGCAGTACCCTCGCGGCCCACCAGGGGGCCGCGGACCCCACTTTGGGAGACACTGGTCTAAGGCGTTAGACTTAACGTCTTAGACAGTTGCTTCTCCTTGTTTATTTATTTTATTTATTTATTGTTTATTTGGTTGGGACAGTACATGTTAATGAACACATTGGCTAATTTATCAATAAATCAATACATTTAAATGTTAATGGGAGAATACAATATGCATATACATTCTTAACACACGTGCACAAAGGTTTTCAGAATTATCTGTAAACGTTTTCATGACAAAAATAGAGTTTTAATGTGACCAAAAACGATCGCGAAAAACCCGGAAGTAACTTAACATTAGTGGAACATTTTAGGACACATTTGAAGAGTATCTGATTATGGATTTAGGTTCGGTATATACAGTGCCTTGCGAAAGTATTCGGCCCCCTTGAACCTTTCAACATTTCGCCACATTTCAGGCTTCAAACATAAAGATATAAAAATTACATTTTTTGTCAAGAATCAACAACAAGTGGGACACAATCGTGAAGTGGAACGAAATTTATTGGATAATTTAAACTTTTTTTAACAAATAAAAAACTGAAAAGTGGGGCGTGCAATATTATTCGGCCCCTTTACTTTCAGTGCAGCAAACTCACTCCAGAAGTTCAGTGAGGATCTTTGAATGATCCAATGTTGTCCTAAATGACTGATGATGATAAATAGAATGCACCTGTGTGTAATCAAGTCTCCGTATAAATGCACCTGCTCTTTGATAGTCTCAGGGTTCTGTTTAAAGCGCGGAGAGAACCATGAAGACAAAGGAACACACCAGGCAGTAGTGATGGCAATATGAAGCCCCATGAAGCCTTGAGGGTTTGCAGCCTATTACTCGGCCCATGAGTCGAAGGCTCGAGGTGAATCATGCTCCACTACGCCATCATGTGGACAAAGAAATACATAACACTCAAGTGCTTACAATGAATGGTGAGATCTAATGTTAAAATGTATATTTACAATCTATGGTCTAACGTGTTGTGTTTGAAATGATGCTTCATGAACTATGAACTATTTGAGTATTTCAGTCAATTGTGTTGATACAACAAACACATCCAAAGTAATACAGTTCTACAGAAAGTGATGAAAAGGAAAAACTACCAAGTGGTGGATTAATTAAACACAACAAACTATTTATTCCCAATGAATAAATACATTTACTTTGCAACACAAAATTTATTATGTGTAGACCGGGATTCGAACGCTATATCTTCTGCTTCGGAGTCCGTCATAGACCGACTGCGCCACACAGCTGTTGTGAAATGTATCATCCAGCGTATTATTACTAATAACTTGAAGCCTTGATATATGAGGTTTTACTAAAGTGAAACGTTTTTAATTGTATTTCATATGAAGTAGTTTCTCTATACTTAGTACAGGACTGCTCCACATCACGCACACACACGTACGCACACACACGTACGCACACAGAGGCAGACGGGGACAGCCAATACAGTCTATGGTACAGCCGCGGATCACAAAGCACCTGTCAAAGCAATGCACTCTCCGAACTATATGAAGCACTATATGAACCGTCACGTGGTGCGGGCGCTACGCGAGGCTTCGAACGTCACCACATACGTCACCAACACACGCCTCGAACCACGCTTCAAAAAATACGCCCCTTTTTTACTCGGTACACGCTTCGAAGACCCGGCACGCTCAGCACATCACTACCAGGCAGGTCCGAGATACTGTTGTGGAGAAGTTTAAAGCCGGTTTTGGATACAAAAAGATTTCCCAAGCTTTAAACATCTCAAGAACTGTGCAAGCAATTATATTGAAATGGAAGGAGTATCAGACCACTGCAAATCTACCAAGACCCGGCCGTCCCTCCAAACTTTCATCTCAAACAAGGAGAGAAGACTGATCAGAGATGCAGCCAAGAGGCCCATGATCACTCTGGATGAACTGCAGATAACTACAGCTGAGGTGGGAGAGTCTGTCCATAGGACAACAATCAGTCGTGCACTGCACAAATCTGGCCTTTATGGAGGAGTGGCAAGAAGAAAGCCATTTCTCAAAGATATCCATAAAAAGTCTCGTTTAAAGTTTGCCACAAGCCACCTGGGAAACACACCAAACATGTGGAACAAGGTGCTCTGGTCAGATGAAACCAAAATCAAACTTTTTGGCCACAATGCAAAACGATATGTTTGGCGTAAAAGCAACACAGCTCATCACCCTGAACACACCATCCCCACTGTCAAACATGGTGGTGGCAGCATCATGGTTTGGGCCTGCTTTTCTTCAGCAGGGACAGGGAAGATGGCTAAAATTGATGGGAATATGGATGGAGCCAAATACAGGACCATTCTGGAAGAAAACCTGTTGGAGTCTGCAAAAGACCTGAGACTGGGACGGAGATTTATCTTCCAACAGGACAATGATCCAAAACATAAAGCCAAATCTACAATGGAATGGTTCACAAATAGACGTATCCAGGTGTTAGAATGGCCAAGTCAAAGTCCAGACCTGAATCCAATCGAGAATCTGTAGAAAGAGCTGAAGACTGCTGTTGACAAACGCTCTCCATCTAACCTCACTGAGCTCCAGCTGTTTTGCAAGGAAGAATGGGAAAGAATTCCAGTCTCTCGATGTGCAAAACTGATAGAGACATACCCCAAGCGACTCGCAGCTGTAATTGCAGCAAAAGGTGGCGCTACAAAAGTATAAGCGCAAGGGGGCCGAATAATATTGCACGCCCCACTTTTCAGTTTTTTATTTGTTAAAAAAGTTTAAATTATCCAATAAATGTCGTTCCACTTCACGATTGTGTCCCACTTGTTGTTGATTCTTGACAAAAAATGTAATTTTTATATCTTTATGTTTGAAGCCTGAAATGTGGCGAAATGTTGAAAGGTTCAAGGGGGCCGAATACTTTCGCAAGGCACTGTAAATGGGTAATTCGCCGCTGATGTTCAGAATTCTTTGTTCAGTTTTCATGTAGTTCCAGAGAGTTAGTTAGCTAGCGTAGCTGTTACTAGCATAGCTGTTACTAGCCTAGCCACGTCACGGTGCAACCTTTGGGAACTAACTATTTTATTATGTATCATTTAAAAAAGATAATGCCCATTACAGCTTTGAATATTAAGGGCTGTCTAATATTCGTTCGAATATATATATATATATATATATTTTAATAATCAAATTATATTCATTTTGAATTGTGAAGTCAAAGCCCTAGTATGTATGAGTGTAAAATAATAGTAAATATAATCTTAGTATAAAATAAACATTAAATATACTATGCTTTGTGAGAGTCTAATAACAGAATCAAATGTATCTTAATGGGAATATCTGTCATCTGGTTTTCTAGATTCTACTCAATTACATCACCAACAAGCTTGTAACCCCCTTTATCAGACAAGATCTAAATACAACACAAACATACTGTATGTTACAAGAAAGATATTTCAAATTAGAAAATCGTACTTTGTCGGTGCACTGTCCAACCCAGTTAAAGATTTGGGAGGTAATTAGCAGCGTGTATCTGATCGCGTGCAGCATTAGCAACTAATGGCTCTAATTGGTCCATGACGAACAAACTTTGGCCCATTTTCACCAAACAATTACCATGAGCTTTTAAAATGTACTGCCCCCATAAGGTATTATCAAGAATAAATGCTATTTTGTTTTATATGTGCACTGAGGAACCCTACGAAACAAGTTAAAGGTGCCATTTTACGCTTGTTTATTTTTCTCTGCTTTGAAACATGATTTCATTGCTATTTGGCCTTCATACACATGCCCATAGTAGTTTTCCATTCCTACAAGCTTTAGAAAGTGATCTTTTGTTTCATTCTCAAGAGGCTCATCTATGACAATTTCAACATCGATGACAAATATGACGTGCAGAAGCCAGGTTTTTTATTTTTTTTTATGGTTCTTAAACACTGTTGTCAAAACAGGGAAACCAATACACAATAAATAGGTATTTTTAAAAATAATAACAACAATAATACTAAAATCCAGGAGGTGATTGACAAATAGAAAAACAGCCAACCAGCGCACACAGCCGGCTCCCGAGTTCGGCTCCCCGGTTTCACAGGACTGCTTAAACCAAATTTTACACAAAACCTTTACTCTTAAAACCCACATATCACAACATGAAACCATCAACATCTCGCCTCAAATTGCATTAAAAGTGACATTTGTGTCTTAATTCATTCGTATTTAAACTTTTTAAACAACCCACGAACTCTATGTCCGCCATCTTGGATTGCTTCGGCTGCCGTGAAATGCGCATGCGCAGGTTTGCATTACATCATAAACAGCTGAGGCAGCTCAACTCGACAAACAGCGCAACTCCACAGAACACCGGGAGGACCAGACGAGTTCCGCTAATCTTTCAGTCCCATGGTGGCACATGCGCCACTGAGCTCAAGCCATTCGATGATGGATCATTCAAAAAATTACCACACAAATGGGCTGTGAAACATGAAGAGCGCAATATGGGACCTTTAATGATTGATGTGATTAGAGATAGGGCTGGGGAATAAATCGAATTTAGGCAATCAATCGGCTTTTGAAAAAAAATCGAATATGTGAAAAATGTGAAAATTGTAAAATCAAATGAAGGATATTGTCAGAGTTCCAGCTGCACATGAATTATACTTGTATAATTGTACTGGGGGAAACAAATTTATTGTATTGGGAGAAACACATTAAAAATTGTTTTGAAACTTGAATATTGAGCAGAAAGATCAAAAAATATTTTTAAGGGCAAAGTCTGTCTTCAGTGACTTTAATGAAAATCGATTTAACATCAAAGTCGTCCAAAGCAGGTAATTTTGCAGTGTTTGAAATATTGGCCTGAACTTTGTTCCACACGGACAATATATTAACAAAGAACACCAAAATTAAATATGCATATTGTCTAATAAAAAAATGCATAAAGCACATCTAAATGGATTTGAAGAAGCAACTACGCCTTACCACCCCCAGGAGACCAAACACACATGCTTGTAGTCCTTATTATTTTGTATTCCTCCATTTCATGTTTTATTTTTCAACTTCAACAAACGGCGCTTGAATAATGTATGCAGGCATTTTAAAAGTTGATCTCCAGCACATCAAGGTATTATTTTCTCTTTTCCCCTTTTATCTATAAAACTAATTCCCATTCAATTGGCTTCTACGCGTAAACAGAGCGGGAGGAGACTCCTTATTGGACTGAGCTTTGAAGCCATTAGTCAAATAAAGTTTAAATATACGCAAATGGAAGACATCAGTCCAGGATTTCTTCTGTGTTGATTTGATGTGACTATAAACTGGGCGTGTGGGTGGGTTAAGTCTTGGGGTCACAATAATTATGCTTTTAGGAATTTGGTTCTGCCGCTGAAGCAGGCTTGTATGGTGGCCCAAAGAAATAAGCAAAATGATGCATCCATTATAGCCATTTTCATAATATTATCATTTTAACAGACTACAAATACATTAAACTACACATTTGTCTATTTCAGTGAAGCATGAGTTGAACCACGAATGTCAAACCGGTCTTCAAAGGGCCAGCCAGTGTGACTGTAGGTTTTCTTTTCAACCAAGCAGGAGTACACCGGACAACACCCATTTCCTTATGTTTTCAAGTTAAAATTTTACTCACTTGAGGAAATGGGTGGAGTTAAGGAATTAAAGGAACTATGTTTTGATCCCGAACAAAAAAGGACTTGCCTATATCCATCAAAATACATACAGGGAAAAGCTTGGATTTTTGAGCTCTTAAAAGCATCACTGTCTGATGTCCCATAGGGATCTGGTTGATGTGGATACATGCAGCTCAACTAAATTAGACACCGTGCACCAGCACCTCCAAACAGAGAGGTTTTAACACACCTCAATAGGCATCACGAGTTTACATGCATCTTTATCAATGCAATTAAATTGGAGTGGGAGGAGGATCCGGTTTTCACTGGTACTTTGGAAACACAATCAGAATTGCAGGGCTAGAAACCAAATATTGGTCACAAGAGACACTATATACTTGTTTCCCCGTCTTACAAAATCTTCTACTTCCATACTGCTGAGTTACAACACACAAAGAATGCTAATTACAGTTTATTGTAGCATGCAAATGAATGACGAAGAGGCAAAAGAGATCAGCCCAGTTTAAACAAGCCTGTATTACTGGGGTGTTAAACCGGTAGCATGAACCTAATCCCAGCATTCAAAGCTTAACACCAGCTCAACCCATCACTCTATCCCCCGGTGACCAGCAAGCACTCAACGGTATCAATGTGGAACTCCCATTAAGAAAATGCTTCATTATAAGTTTCAGGGGTGCACTGCAACGATATCTAAACCATGCTAAAACAGTAAGTAATGGTCATAGAACATTCTTGGATACTACCTGTAAGATTTTAGCTGAAAACTGAACAATCAGAAAATCGATCAAATTTTTGCTTAAAAAACCCACCTCCCCCATTGCATAGTACAGTATCATAGAAGCAACTCGTAATTTTACTACGTTTTTAACATGTGCTCTTTTCGTCTTGCATCCATCTCCACAAACCTGGCTTGTACTTGTCCAGTTTCTTAATATGGCAATGCAGATTCAAAATCTGTAATCTTCATTGTTAGGAAACGGCTTATTTATGGACGTGCTGATTCAATTAGCCAATTTAGAATTTGTGTGAGACGTCTGCAATCAGCCAAGATTTCATAAAATTTAGTTTGAATCATTTGAGTTTACTGCCTCTACTGAGTAATTTTGTCAAACTCTACCTGCACCGATATAGACATGCAATACCCAATCTGAATCTGCAGAAATCACGTTTATGCAAACACAAGCTCGAGTAGAAACAAAAAAATCATTCAATCATCATTCACGCAACTTCAACTCCAGCTAATTAATTTTATGTTGAATAATGCATATATTGGTTTTTTTAAGTGCCTAAGAAAATAACATGAGTTAGTTGCTGTAAAAAATAAACACCGTACACAATCATTTATAAAGGGTTAGGGTTCATGTTAAACTTTTGATACATTACCTATAATAAACCAAATTCATCAAAAGAAGGAATGGAAGTGGGTAGATCTTCATACATACAGTACAGTAGGTACGAGAACCAGATAGGATCCCAGAACCAGATTCATTCTTGGCCCAGACCTTGTTTGCACACCACTGCTTTAAGCATAACACTGAAGCCTAGTGTATACTTGCGCGGCGTGGCTTACGTTAGCGGTTGCGGTGGACCTACGTAAGCACAATTGATGTTATACTGGCGCGTTCCCCTTACGGAGTTTTGAGGAGAATGTTGTAATCCCACAACAAACCACATGAGGGCGATCACACAGGAGCGGTTCCATTTACGCTGCTACTTTGTCCTCTTCAGAACAACAATAACAAACAAAGCTGTTTGAGCTCATTACACGTGTTTCTACTGTAGGTTTATGTGATAATTTTATGGATTCAGTATTTTATAAGTCATTTCAACTGTGATGCTGTGAATAAAGACACAGTTCTTGTTGGAAACAGTTATTATTAAATAGTTTTCAGCACAAACAGCAAAACAATAATAGTGGTAAATATCTGAGACAAACATGAACGATTTACGAGTGCAGGAGGAAAGCAACAAACGCAGCTACGATTCAAACAAGACAGGAACAGTGCAAAACAAACGACTGCACAGTTTATAAGTTATATATATGTTAGATAGTCCACAGTCTCCAGTATATCAGGCTCTGAGCCCAAACTGCTTTTCCTTCGAAGCACAAAGCTCTCTGCTCCATAGTGCCTCCTCCATGTCCCTGCTGCAGCCGCTTCATGCTTCCTTCCAATACACACACACGGACCAATCACAGCGGAGATTCCTTGCGGCGACCCTTACGTAGTTAGAAAATTTCGATGCTGCGCGGCAGGCGACGTAAGGGCCTTGCGGTGACCAACGCGTTGCGCAAGTGACGTCACGTCACCTCCGTAAGCTCCGCGCCGCGCGAGTATAAACTAGGCTTCAGAATTACCCCTATAACTACACCTACAACTACCCCTACCGATTACATTTAAGGACTTTACCAGAACTCAACATCATCTACAACTTATCCATCCACAAAACCAATTTTCTGGAGATTCACTTTTAGTTCATAGGCCCCAGTCTGAGGATCACATGGAGAAAAAAAAAAGTAACACCATGCTAGTGCACACTCTGGTCAATTACTGCAAGAGCGTGTCATTAAACAAATGAACAGGGAAAAGGGCTGCAGTCCAGATATGGTGCATTTGCACTTGTTGGTCTGGTTCACTTGGGGGAAAATTCTTCACAGATCAGTTTCCAAAGTTTTAAACTGACTTAAGTGAGTAGTATTAGGGCTGGGCGATATGGCTGAAAACTATATCACAATGTAAGTGATTCATATCGGTCGATATCAAAAATTATGGACTGTTTTTTTGGGGGGGGTTTTCAAACCTAAATAAATACATACAGTATGTTGTGTCGGCTAAAACACGTTAGCAGCCCTGGTTTACAGTCATGAGGGAATGAGAACTCAGGCTGGAGGCATATGTTCACAAGCACTGTGTCCCCCATTGTCAGTTCTGGTTTATTCCTAGTTTAGTCCCTGTGACAGCTCCGTGCACGTGTCTATTGCAATATATATCGTTGTTGTTTTATCGCTTAGCCCTAAGTAGTATTACATCCACAGAAAACGCATTCTTTAAGGGAACCAGAATCTGTGCAGTTAAAGTGTAAAAGCACCCACACACTCCCAATGAAAATGTTGCTTCGCTCCTGCATGGTATGTGGTGTAAGATTCTCTGGTTACTCTTCATTGTCTGGAAAAACTGCGATCGCACCACACCACAGTTGTAGTTTGTGTGAGCGGAGGGTTAGATGCAAAGCTCATCTGTGTGTGTGCATAATACAGTTTCCAAAAAAGTTGGCGGTAATCCAGTTTTTCTGAAGAGACAGGAAGGAGTTTGCATCTCACACAAATTTAAAATGCGCTTTGAACGACCAAAAAAGTTACAGCCGTAATCCAAGAACAACCCCCAAAATATGATTTTTTGTTTCTATTATATATTACTTACGAAGCCAGTGTCCTGACCACAACTGTGGCTCAGTGGTTAACACTTGTGCATCACAGCTATAAAGGCCTGGGTTTGATTCCACCTTCAGACAAAGCCTCTGCGCGTGAAGTTTGCATGTTATCCCCGTGTACCCCATGCTCTGGTTTCCCTTACAACTAAATACATTTACAATAGTTCAGAGTGAACGAGTATATCCTTATGAGTGCGACTGTGGGCCAAAAGGAGCAAATTATCCTAAGGCTACAATTTTCTGTGTATTCATTAAAATTCAATGTCCCAACCAAATTGGTTAAATTAAATCTTAAAACGTGGACAGGTATGCAGTTCCAATTAAAACCTAAGCCAACAAATAGTCAATCTTCCAGCCTTCAGTATTTACTGTATTTATTCACAAGGTGAAATACCTTCTTTAGGATAGAACAGCAAGGAGGCTGTTACCCCGCGGCGTGACATGCCTGTGCATCAGACAGAGGTGATTGTGTGTGTGTGGAGAAGTCCGAGCAAATAGGAGGGTGGAAGGTGGGAGTGTGTGTGGCGTCTATGTATTGTTTGTAAATCGGCCTGTTGGCTAAAAGGACACCAAGCTCCGTGGCAGAAGCAGACAGTCCAGCAGTGGACACAAAGCAGGGCCCGCCGGGGAGGAGGGGTCGTGCTGAGGAGAGAACCTGATTCTGTGTACATGTGCAAGGAAGGAAGAGCCATGCAAGCAAAGTATATTAAAGTGAATCTGAAAGGACTCAAGGGGACACGGGGAATGTACACGATGCCTTTTTTTTTATTGCAGTTGAGCTTTGATGACTGTTTAGCAAAGGTGCCCATAGCAATGCCTGCACACATTTTTAGGCTGTCACTTAGGATGTGGACACTAATAAGGATTGGTCCCGGTCTTTGCCTTGGAAAAAGAGGGAAGCACTTTCAAGCCATTGTAAAAAAAAAAAAAAAACAAGTGTAAAGAAGGAGCTGAGAAAGGGGGGAGAGGAATTGCAGTGGCACAGCAGGAAATGCTAACCGCTAACCTCATTTACATGCAGGTCCAGGGAGAACGGGGAGAGCTTATTCCGTTTCCAATCTCCATGTTAAATGCTGGCCAGGGCAGCTGATGGGAATGAGAGGCATTGTTCGTCCCATGCAGCTCTTTCTCTCCGTGTTACACCAATACCTGTCCGTTTTCCTCAAGGAATAAAAACGGAAAACTGCCAGCGTAGTTTCAACAATGACCTGCAACTCACTTGAAACAAAGGGGTTCTACTATTTTAGTGCGATTGTGATGTGATTATTGATATAATGCATGTTGAAAAAGTCAGTAAAAATATCTTCAAGAGGGTTCCATTTGAAAACGTATTCATGTGAAGTGATTACCTAATGCACAATTCCCAGAGTTATCATGTTTTTCCCTGGTAGGAATAAAAAGCAGAAAAGGTACATTTTATGTTGATTTAGTATATATTTTCTCACAAAATTCTTAGTTAGACCCGAGTTGTGCAATTTTAAAATTGTATGAAAAATATAATGCTCAAAGATACGTCAACAAATGTTTTGCCTCTCTTTAGTCCCTTTTTTGAACAGCTTAAACAATTGCAGTCTTTGAGATTTGCTAATTGCAACCCACAACATAATTTCAACGGATGACTTGCAGTCCATGCGAACTCTTGGTGCGATGGCTCTGGTGGTTTACTTTGTGTGGTCTTTGTGAGGATTGTAGTGGTGTACCCGGCCTCACAGGTCTCTCTGCACCGTCATAGCTAGGTTGTGACCCGAGGCTGCCTCATTCAAAGCCATCCTTCACCCGCTGAGTCTGTTCTGTGGCATAATGATTGCTATGACAACCATCACTTAAAGCCACGGGTAGGTGGAGGAGAGATGTCAGCTTCTCGTCTGCTCGCCTGATGATCTCATTTCTGGCTGGCAGGTACAACAAGGTCAAACCGCTGAAACTGGAAAAGTGGCTGCTTGCTACATGCAAATGACAGAAGCAGGTTTCTAAACAATTACACGCGCTGTCCAAATCAACTTCTGAACGCCACAAAGGTAGCGAATTCAAAATGGGGATACAAAAAAACATCAGGGGTGTCAGAGAGTGTGAGGGATGGTTGTCTTTGGCCGGCGCAAAGTCTGCTGGTGTGTGCCAAATGAGGTTTTTAAACGCTTTTTTTCTGTGAGGATTTGTGCTAATCTAGAAAACCTTCTGGAGGAAGTGCAAATACATCTGCTGCTGACCACTCCCCTGTAGAGTATGAGGGATTAATGACATGGCAATCTGAACTAACATGGCCCCTGTTCAAAACACTCTTGGGGAGTGGGAACATACGGCCAATCATGAGCCAGGCTGTCTGATTCACTTCACGAGGACTCCCCACTCAGTCCTTCTCAGAGTGCTGAAGGGTACATCCCATAGACCCAATAGGGAAGTGCTCATGGATAAAGTTTTGCTCCAACTCGCTTTGGCTCTTATTGATATTGAAAAAGTGAACTCTTCTAGTTCAGTAACTGTTTGCGTCACACTCACCATTCAGGACTTTAAAAAGTGATCCCTCTGTGATCCTAGTATTTATATTTGTACGTTCTCTTTGTAAATCCAGATGTGAGCCATATAAGTATTGACAAATCAGATGCCTTTATCATAAGAGGAAAGCCTAGATTACCATTTTAGCAACACTAGTCCCCCATTGCGGCGCAAAGCTATCGTCGTCGGAACAAATTCTCATATGAGGGATTGGGTTATTGTCAGTTGCTCCTAATATATCTTCTACGATCCATCCACGCTAGTATCAGGAACTTCTAGCACATGTAACTCTGCTCCTTCAGTCGAAAAAGCTCCCATCTTAAACCTGTAATAGTATGATGAGCAGAGCAGTTTTCAGTCTGGGCCATTATTTAATTTCTCAAGTGAAATTCTATGCTTTACAATGGCTGTGTTTACATTTTGTATTTTTTACATTTGATGGGAAAAAAAGAAACAATCTAACTAAACATGTGAATAGTATTTTTAACCCTTGAGACTTTTCAATTATTATTTCACATTCCAAAACGTAAAATTATCAATTGAAATTTCTCCTGTATCTTTTTATTAATAGCAAAAAAATGCATTGATATTTATTAGTCATTGAAATTACAAGCTGAATTACAGATATTAGTACAAGGACAATAAATTATAACTAACTACCAAAATATCTTTAAAGTTAGACAATGCACATAGAAAACAACAGCACGTTTAGCTGGTCACGTTGATGTCACAATGGTGTCTGGGGTCAACAGTGCAAGGTTTGTGTTATTGTATATGAAAATGCTCCGTCACTACCATGCAGCTGGTTATGGCTGGGTTAAGCATTTCAACATTTCGCCAACATTATAAACTAGTCAAAGTTAAATCCTATATTTGTTTTTTGCTACATCTAATGTATAAATAAGAAAACCCCCTTTCATTCCTTATAGTTCTGCTATACATATTCCAAGATTAAAATCCAGAGAGCAAAAATCCAATCCAAAAAAGATATTAGAATAAAACAGGCAATAGTTTACTTTGAAAGAAGCATTGGCGAGACTAAAAACTTAAGACTTGTACCATTTTCTACGTTGATTAATTAAGTGTCAGCGAATTTGCAACGAATTAATGTAGTGTAAAGTAAGAATGCAAATTAGCCATGTGGACCATTTTAAAACTATCACAGTTTTAGTAAGATAAATAGCAAAAGACTATTTCTACTTTCAACAAGTTTAGTTGGTGTGAGAAAGAATATTCAACTACTACTCAACAACAACCAAATATTCGTAAATTGCAAACAGCTTGGACCCCTTTTGAAAGCCAATCAATCTGTGGGGAAATAAAAATAAAACAGGGTGGTTACAAACGTGTCAAAATCTGACAACGGGTTTGATGGAGAATAAATTAAGTCAAAAGAATCACTTTTGGGGTTTATTGTCCTACTGTCCATCAACCACCCTCCCACTTGACTGAAAACTATGGCAGATGGCTGTCAAATTCTCTAAAAATGTATATTGGTGTGTACTTTTTTAATATTCTAGTTATCTCTTTTCAGACAATCCAAATGGCTAAAACCTCTTGCTGCTTTAACAGTGGACAGGCTAGCACCTTCTATTGGCAACAACTGTTGTATTAGTGTGTGGAAATGTGTGAATGAGGGAATTAGAGACACTGAAAAGCACTGGTGTT
The DNA here is from genome assembly GCA_964034765.1 of Knipowitschia caucasica. NCBI lineage: Eukaryota > Metazoa > Chordata > Actinopteri > Gobiiformes > Gobiidae > Knipowitschia > Knipowitschia caucasica. Next base: position 17,067,667 of record OZ035825.1, on the reverse strand, counting down.
GCTATACTAATGTAACTGCACTTCATTAAGAGGTTGGTCTTGAAGATGCACAGCAATTAAGACCTCACAGACATCATAAATAACATTAAGAAGCGGTGACAAGATTTCCTCTGACATGACATGCCATCAGTGATGTCAACTTCTGGATCTCTATCCTGGGGCCAAACACGGCTCCCCTTTGCGAGGTGATATATTGTCTCCCAGGAGAGCTGTCAGAGCCTTATGGTCCGACTATCCTGTGTCTCTAACAGCCCCCCTCCTCCACTGTACTTTTAATCTGTCTATAAAATCGATCTGGTGTCCCTAAAGCTACAGACACACAGCTGTTAGTCTGGCTAGTTAACAGCATAAGCCTTCGCTTGGACTGCCCAAATGTGGAAATAGTTCCACAGTGGGACAAGAGAGGGTTAGGCGCCTAGCTAGTGCTCTAAAGGCTAACTGAAGCCGGGCAGAAGGAGAGCGAATGACTGTGTGCATGTAGAGTTAGACAGAGGCCTGCTGCCCTCCTCTGCCCACACAGGAAGTGAGGTCATCTCATAGCACCGCGCTGTGCAGAGTGCACTCAACGAGGGCGAGAGAGATCAACACGCTGGCTTCAAGCCACCCCCAGTCCCTTCATTAAACATACAAATTCAGGACTTTTTTGTGGACTGATTAAAACCATTGGACGGATAAAAATGTAAAGTGAATGCAAAGTTAAAGAAAACAAGTTCAGAGCAAAGCTACCTCAGTCAAAGCTAGTAATACTCCTATAGTCTTCTTCATCTTCAAACTTCTTGAAATATCTCCAATGAGATTTTAATGTCTTTCTAGGAGTGAAGAGAATCAATCACATGGCTGTTTAGAGCAGGCGTCTGGCAAGACTGGCCAGCTCCCTCCCCAGACCAGCACCTCCTCCTCATGCTCTCATCTCTCCTGCCTGTTAAAGGCTTGTCCTGCAGGGCCTGGATGCACTTGTGTGGTACAACAACAGAGAAACCGCCCAGAGCTCTTAACAGCTCTTCCTCTCCACTTCCTCCCTCCCTCCATCTCCACTGCTACCACCACTCTGCTCTGTCTTTCCCAGCTGCACCGGCGAGCTGTTCTGTATGAACTGCTGCCAGCTGAAAGCCTGCTACTCCTGTGAGATTGCTATTACTCAGTGCAAGCAGGCTCCGCGTAGCCAAAGGGCTGCTCTCCGAGCTGTAGATCTCCATGTTGTGACTTGTCAACACGGGAAAAATCGTTACCAAGGCTCAGGCACTTCCATTGCACTCACAGGGGGTCCTGATTGAGACCTGGCAGACAGACAGGTACTGTACTGGTGGTAGGAGGGACGACTGCAGCAGCCTGGATCTATGTCAGGTCTCACTTTCAAAATAACACTTTAGAATAGTCATATTCGACATAAACTTTTCAAAGAGAAAAAACTACCTAACCAACTTGTAAAAACATGTTTTCATGTCTTCACTGAATTTGAGTGTTTTATATTTACAGTACATACAACCTTTTCTATAATATACGGCCCGAGACTAAGCCTTATGCTACCAAAATCAAACATTAAAGCTCAAAATAAAAATAAAAATTCATGTTACAGTCTGTGCATGTCAAAGCAAGTGAGTTTTAAATATTGTAGTTTTCAACTTTTCTAAAACTAAACCATAACTCGTCCTTTTATAATAAAAAATACCATTACGTCCCACTGCGTATCTGTCTATTAACATGACTAAAAGTCAGAATGTTTTTTGTAAAACAAATGGGGCTGGGCTGAAAATTGAAAGATCACAATCTCAGTTTTGGTCAATCTCAATTAGAGATGCACATGCACTATAATCGCTGATTGTTTTACGATGCTAACGATGTGACAGTGACAGCACAGACGTGATCCTCGAGAAAACATGAACGTTTCTCGGGGATCATGTGATGACACACCATGCGGAGGCCCGTCTTAAGATAGCAATACCTTATCCAGATATTATATATCCTTGAAATAATCCCATGTTCAATGACCTTTCCAAATCCATACAATTAATGGATTAATGAAAAGAATAATTATCAAACTAATTGATTATCCAACAAAAAAATTGTAATTACAGACTTTGGGTGTAGTGAGTAAAAGAGCATCATTTTGGTGACTTCAGATCAACCCATCCATCCATCCATCCATCCATCCATCCATCTCCATGGCACCTAACAGATTATAAACCCAAACAACCGGTCGGCCCTAGTTACATCAGTTACATTTATCCCAGCCAGTGTCATCAAAGTATACTTGAGCCTCTTTATCTTACTGTTGAGACAGGAGCATCCGTCAATGCAGGGAATTGTCTAACAAAGGCAACTTGTCTTTTACTTTTGACTCATTCATATTTGATTAGCTAAATTATATTACACATAACGGCTGAAATGAAATGTTGAACAGCTTAAGAAATGACGGAACATGCCAAAAGGACGCTTCTCGTGAGGAAGCCATCTTTACCGCCAAGCAACTGAAGGGGCAACGTGAAGAGTGAGAAAAGCCTGATGGGCAAGTACAAGTGAAACTCAATAAATTAGAATATAATTCAAACTTTCTGCAATTCAGCCTCAAATGTGAAAACAAAACACTTGCCGTATCCCACATGTAAAGTGACATATGTCCGTTTTATCACACTGTGGGGTATAATTATCAAAATCTTAACAAATACAGGCTTGATATCTTACTTTGCCAGTCATATTAGTTTCACCTGTATGCTCTCATTGTCATTCAGTTAGAAATGATTCAGTTGCTGATCATTTCTAACTTAAAGCTTGCATAGGACTATTTGCTTGAGCTCCACACCGGGTGACGCTTCCAGGGCACAAAGCCTCATCAACTAAAGGCTCATATGACGGTGGCAGCGCTGGTGCCGGAGACTGTAGTAGTACTCTGGAGGTGAGGGAATCTTGGCAGAATTTCCCTGTGATTTTTTTTCTGCCAGGAGTGAAATGGAAACCTCTTCTCATTTTCCTTTCCTCTTAATCCAATGTTTTCAGGCCCCGGCCGCACCAAGGTCATTATAATCATAGCGAGTGGAAGGGAGCCAGTGACCCGCCATTACAGTAAGGTAGAGAGCCACCCAGTCTCTCCGCTGTTGGCTGATGAAGGAGGGGAAGTGAATATGTGCGTAAATGTTCAAAATGCCATTTTATTTCATTGCTCTATTTCAAATGTAGATAATTGTGGACGGGGTGAATGTGCCCCATACATTTAAAGGTTGCCATCTTTATTATCAGACTGGATACGTTTATCACCTGCACTTACTGGTACGGATCTAGAGGACGACAATGAAGGTGGTGTGGAGGGTAGGAGAGAGACATACCCTTTATTCCAACAAGAAAAGTGCATTCCTTCAACAAACAACATGAGGTGAGATGTGAAACAGATCTCGATTCAGGTCAAATTTGAGAGCAAACTGATTTTTCCACACATGTAGGCCATCTTCAATTCAAGCCACAGGTTTTAATGTAATAATGCAACATATTTTAACAATACAGTTTTTGAACGCACTGTTGACTCGTGATGATCAAAGCACTCAGGTAAATCCTATCTATTTTGACAATAAACATAGATGCACTTTTCCATGTCACCTCTCTGCTGTTCACATAAACTCACCCGGGAATGTGAGCCAAGTCATCAGCTCTGAAGATGTGCAGCTGATAGAGCAATGTCCAAATCTGTTCCTGCGCCCCAAGTTTAATTAAATACACTGGCCGCATCGCTATATAGGCTGTAGAGATCAAGAGAACTAGAAAAACGTAGTCCAGAAAATACTGAATACAAGTGGGACTAAAGTTAATTAATTTCTGTAATTCAGTTTAAAATGTGAAACAAATAATTATATATACTCATTAAATACAAAGGGACATAAATCAAGCCTTTGTCTGTAATCATTTTGATTATTTGCGCATACAGTTTATGATACATCCCAAAGGCTTAATAATGAGTCTGTCATACATTAGTTTCCAATTGTAAGTTGAATTACTAAAGTAAATAGTATTTTGAACCATATTCTAATTTTCCTTAAACATAAGGACTGAAAAGTGGCTCGATAGCTCATTTAATATTCTTCTCTGAGTACTTTGATATTATTTCAAGCACACGCAAATTTTGATTCTCATTCAAGTTAAATTGCTAAATTAAGGTTTTTTACCATTTGAAACATGATTTACAGGGAGTGGGGATAAGTTTTCAAATGGGTTTTACCTTTTGCTTGGTGAAAAGATGATATTGCTTGAATAAGACCTCACGATATGACAATAAAAAGCCTGGACCTGATATTGTTCAATACTTTCTCATAATTGTCATGGTGTGGATTTTGTATTTTATTTTGACATTAGTTCTCTGTGGTCTCTATTCAGTTTTACTTCCTGTCCTGTTCCCCCGTTGTCCTGATTCCTTTGTATTTTTAGTTTGTTATTCCCTTAACTTATTATCATCATTAAGTCTTATTTTTGACATTCCTACATTTTTGGGTCCTTCCTCCTTCCCATCCTGTGACAGAAAAGACCAGCCAACCAAAGGACTCAGTGGAATGCCATTTCCCACACTCGTTCCTTGTTCATTGCCTCCCTGGTACCACCGCCAGAAGAGACCTTCCGCGGTGGTCCCCTGTTCTCTCTTGACTTGTTGTGGGGTCAACGGTGAAGTCCTAATCTGGGTGTTCCTTATCTGCCTGATAACCTCTCCTTCCCTTCGCCTGTTGCCACCGCAAGACGTTGATGTCCGTCTGGGGTGGTTCTGTCCCTGCCTGAGTCACCACCAGGCATATGTCGCCGCTCGGGGTGAGCCAATTCCCTGCTGGAAGGTCACCACTGGGATTCAGCTCCAGCCCCTGATGTATCTGGACCTGGTTTCTGACCTGAGGTTTTTCAGGCTACTGTAATGCCGCTGGTCCATTGTAATGTCCTGACTAATGTAATTTTCCTTCGGATTTTTTGTTAGTTTTTCCCTGGACTTTTACTTATTACAATCATTGCATTTTTATTTTTGACATTCCTGCATTTTTTGGTCCTCCTCCTTTCCACCTTGTGACAAAGGGTTTTGACCAAGACTTACCAGTGATGGATATCACCTTACACGATACAATTTAATTTGAGAAGTGTTTATTGGCCAAAAGGGATTAGCTCTCATTCAGAAACAGTACAGTTCTGGGCTCTGAACGTTGTGAAAAGCACTTAAAGCTCATCACGGAGAAAAGGAAGTGAGGAATGTGGGACAAAGAGAGAACAAACAAAAACAAGCAAAACATTAATTTCAAAAGCCAGAAAACTGCTCTGAGTGTGAAGTCACAGTGGTACAAATGACATACTATTATAAGGACTGAGACTGAGACAGGAGAGTTAAGTTTTAGCCTGAAGTTACTGACAATGTAACATGGTTAAAAGCTCAAATTCATAATAAGCCTGTCATATAAAATCTGAGACATGCAGGTTAAGTCACTATGGTGAAGAGGTAATCCAACTTAAAAGGTTTAAACAAAATAAAGAGAAAGTAAACAAAAGTAAAAATAAAAAAAGAGGTATACATCTATACATCTCATTGATTTCACAATAGTATGAATAGGTTTGTAGAAAAGCTATAGCAGAAGCAGTTATTTTAGTCTAGTCTTACAAGACAAGCAACTATTTTTACAGCCTTTTCTACTTAAGCACAAAAATGCAACTAACACAATATTGTCAAAAATGAGACATTTGCAACCAGCATAGAAGGAAATATAACATTGTCCACCTTTTGCGGCTTCGCTGTTTTACAGATTTGTGTTCAATTGAGCGTGTTTGTTTACTGCGTGCTTCTCATGCATCGCATGGAACAACATCAGATTATCACTAGTATAAACGTAACAGTTATCTTTATCTAAAGTCAGAAAAAAACTTTTCTGGCTTGTGTGCACCGCAGTTCAGAAGACTTCCACAGTCTTCTCGTCTTCCCTGTCCTCAGTCTTGTTCCTGCCCCTCAGCTTGGTGTCCTCTGCAGCTGTTGTATACAGTTTATGCACAGCTTTTGACAACTAAAGCACCCGGAATAACGGGAGACCACATTTACAAAAAACACATTTTTGCAATACATTAGTCAGGTTTTGACAATTATTTCACTGATTCAACAAACTTACATTTTAATCAACTCCATTCAAACTCTGCAACGTCTAAAATACAACATTCTACCATTTTAAATGAACATACTTAACCGACGAGGTTACAAACATGAAATCACTGCACAAGGTCACGGAAAATGGCACTTTTGGTTGTGGCAGCAAAGGTCATGTTTACTTGTCGGAGCGAAGGTGCCATACTGTACGCTGACCTCCAGAGGCTGCGCATGCACCCGGCGACAGGCGCGCCAACTCATAAACACACGCATGTCCACATGTTGCTTGTTCTCCACATGCATGCACTCTTGAAGGAGACATTTTAACCATATTACAGCCAATGTTCCCTCTAATTTTTCATGGGTCTGAGCAAAACACAAACCACCTGAGCGGCCCCTAGGAGCCCTGTGAGCGAGTGATCTCTTTTGAAAACCTTTCACATCGCCATCCATCTGCTGTGATCCCATTTATTTAAGTGACTTCATCTTCAACCAACAATATTTCGTTCTGTCTAAAAGCTCCTGTCTCAGTCCTAGGATGTCATTGGACCACTACGGCATAACGCTCAGAGCAGTTTTCTAAACAAGAGCCCCAATACAAAAGTTAAAACGTATATAAATTAGTGTTTTCTTTTCATTTGAATAGTTGGACAGTTGATCCACAGATAGTTTTCAATTAAAGAAAATATCAAATTCAGTGTCACAATTTCCCAGCTGATGCGTCCCAAAAGATCACAACTACAGACTGATGGTTTAACCAATCAGATGCAACCATCTTAGCAACATGTCTGCAATTATTGTGGTGCAAAGCTCATGTCATCCGAACAAATACTCATAGATGGACATTGGTTCCAGCTAGCTTATGTTCAATCCAAATATACGGGTGGTAGCATTTCACTATATATTTTCACCTTAACACTATTTTACATGGAAAAACATGAAACGACAACAACCTCATTGTCATTTTTAATTCCCAAAATCAATGTGTTATATCTCTCTTTAAATGATGCTGTACACTCTCCCACAGACCAGAACAATCTAACAGAGCACAGAGCCAGCCATGGGGCCATACATCTCGGCCCGAAGATAAAGCACCTCTCGCATTAAAGCCAGTGTAGAGCTTGGCCTTTTACGCCGCCGATGAAGAGATTCAACACTGGATATTGTGCTTTTTGAGCTGGCATGCCACTTGGGTGTTGTTGGCTGCATAATAAAACCAGCACAGACTGACAGTGAATGGCATGAGGTGACACTTCCATTTCTACAGTGGGCCGATCCAAAACAAAGCGCAAAAAGCTTCTGACAAATTCATACTTTTGGGTGACAGTTTGTTGACTGAGGACAGATACGAGTCCAAAATCAGAGGCTTCTGCCTGAAAAGGTAGCCCTGGAAACGGTGGTACCGGACTGCGGGCCTTGAGGAGATTTCAGTGAGGGAGAGAACCAATCAGAGAGCGGCCTTAATTGAAATATTCAGAACTGTGACCTATGTGATCAAGTACAAAGAAAGTGTCTGTATGAGAGGGAACCAAACCTGTCAGTTTCACCAGCCTTCACATTGATTTCAACACCTATGCAATCCAGTGTTCTCATCAAATTTGCAATAATAAATTAATTCTATACTCTATACTCCCCTATCTGTCTTTTTAATTATGAAATGGATTTCCCTTTGTTTTGAATGAAATATGCACTGCTCAACGCACGGTTCTAAGAGGTTAATAGGCCAAGTTATAATGTGCATTACTCGAATGGCTACAAATTTTTGCGTGCCGTCAGCAGAGAGCAAATGTTATTTCATTTAGGAGCCGAACACAATCCAATGCACATAAGGATACGTTATCTGCTCCAAATGATCATAATATAACAAATTAGATGCTCGATTATGGAAATAAACATGAAAGTATTATTAAGTAAACCAGATTTCAAACTAGTATCTGAAAGAAAGAGAAAGACATCAGCGCCTAATATAAAAATAAATGAAGGAATTGAAATATGCTATGTTGAGCACACAGATACTGTTGTAAACAAATTGGGCCTATAGTATACATTTCTATAAGCTTTCTGAAATATGATTTTACTGAGGACTATGAATCAGCATGTTTGCATTCCACATAGTTTTGCCCTTTCGTAATTTTGTTTCTTTCAATGACAATAAATTATTATTATTATAATTATCTTGAATCCTTGCACTGGGCCTGCAGAGGCCTCTGTGTTACGCAAACGTATGAAGCAGAAACTAAATTTACTTTTAGCCAAATTTCTCAACTGAGTCAGAGTTCTAGCTATTTATATGTGTCCCTTTGTCATCCTACACAATGAGTCACATGCAAGGACCAAAACAGGACAGCTTTGTTGACAGCCAAATTGATCTATGACATATTTACCAGGAAAGAAGAGGTCTATAGTTCATAGCAAAGGTGTCATTTTAAAAAGACTGCTAAATTGACGTTTGAAAATGCTAGCTATTACGTATGTTACGGTTGGTTTCCATTCACGTTTAGGCACTCAAAGCTGTATTTTGGGTGATTTTTATTCTCCTGTATTCCAAGATGCCATTGCATGGGAAATAAGTTTTCCGTACCCCCGTAAAAGCCCACTGCTCTGTAGTTGGCTTTTTATTTGGTCTGGGATGTATTTATTTTTTCTTTATCAGGATTCAGCAGCGTCTCATAAATGTTTTGGAACAAATTTAAAAAGCAACTATTCTATTTGCAAGAGCTGTAAGAGTTCAGAAGACTTTCAAGAAACAGTAAATTTCCTTTGCCGGATCGCAGAGAAAGCAGCAGTCTGAGGAGAGACTTCCCTTTCCATCACATACTTCATCCCAGACCAGCTCTTTCTTATGTCCCTTTCTCTTATTTTTTTTAATTGCAAATTAATAAACACATGTTTTTGCGGTGAACTGACAATGACAGGTGCGTAGGAGTGAAAACAATTATCCGACTGTAAGCCCTTATCCGACTGTAAGCACATTGTCTTATCTACAAAAACAATGTTTCGCCGTTATATACCGTTATAAAGTGGTCCCTCATTTATTGGTGGGGTTTATCTAAAAATCACAAAAATATGATGATTCTGTTTTGGTTTGCACAATTTTAGTGTAACCAGTGTTCTAAAATAAACGGCAATTAATAACTAAATGTTTAAAGGCTGTAAATCCCTCATCACACATAATCTAGCCACCTGAATTTACGCTGACTGCTGATGTGTGATCTCGGAGATATCAAAGCTGTTCGTTGTCTGAGCACTGCTGCAGCTGTCAAAAGCTGTGCGAACACTGTAGACTACAGCTGCAAAGGACACCAGGCTAAGGAGCAAGACTGAGGGCGACAGGATGACTGTGGTAGTTCCCCCACACAAGCCCCAAAGGTTTCTTCTTAATTCAAATAAAGGTATCTGTCATGTTAATCTAGCTTTTATTGTTGGAGAATACACATACAGTATTAGAAACACACTGTAAAAAAAAGCATGCAAAATAGCACACACACAAAAATAATGTGGAACAGTGAAACCACAAAAGGTGAACCACATTACTGTGAGGGACCACTGTACTTCTATACTTCATACAGAGTGAGACAGTGTGGGAGCATTTCTTCCTAAAGACTTAATAAACATATCCATACAGACAGTGTCATCAGGATACATTTCAACAAAATCCAACAATACTTTCTTTACACTTTGAACTAGGGATGTCTGACAACATGCTGTCTTTATCTTATCAGGAGATATGAGCTTTTACATACAGGCAGCTGATTGGCTGAGTGAGAGCTGGCCCTCACATTTTCACTGAGGATGTGACAGCTAGTAAAAGAATCAATTAAAGTCAAATTTAGGTACTCCAACTTTAAGTTAAGAGGAAGCCAATTCATTCTTAATGAAAATCAAATGCTACTGTGCTTGAAATAGACTGATTGTATTTCTATCTGCAAATGGGACAAACAAGACGAGTAGATCAATTGTAAAATTATGATGACAATGTTTCATTTTTTACAATTATATTGTGAGCGGTGAAAAACGGAAGTTAGAATATTGTTAAAAGGTTAATTTATTTCATTAATTAATCTTAAAATTTGATTCCTTACAGGCAGAGTGAACAATGTCAAGCCTTTGTTTGTTATTGTGATGATTATGCCTTACAGACAATTTTCAAAATATTCTAATTTTCTGAGTTTGGGGGATTTCGCAGCTGTGAGATAATTATCAACATTATAACAAATAAAGGGCTGATATGTCTCCCTATGCCCTATGTAATGAGTCTGTCAAATATCAGGTTTGCATGCAAGTGGAATTACAAAAACAAATGGACTTTCAATACTCAAATTTTCACCTGGCTATAGGTACAATAGGACGATATAGGTTATGCCAGGAGTCTATACGTAACACGTTGGAACAAAACCATGTGGAATTCTTTATATATCAGGTGAAAAGACAGTACAAAGCACCTATCTCTCCATCAGCTCGCTCACTCACAAAGAGGCTACACTAACAGTCACTCATTGCACCCAGTGTCACCCTATGCCCACCTCTGTGCCTTCAAGCAAGCGATGCAATTTCTCAAGTTCAGTTCCAGGTCAGTAGAAATTAACGCCACAAAATGCCAACCAGGAAATATACCGCATATATTTTTTTGCACATGTTTTACAATCAAAAACGAATAGAAGGTTGATCTGTCAAGAATGCTAATGCAAAACAGGTGAGTGTAGTCATTGCACTAGACACCTTTGGACTGAAAAATAGAGCGAAGAGACAATATTAAAAAGCTGTTTTGATCAAGCCTGGGTTTTCTCGAGCACCTGCCAGGCTCTTCTGTGACATTTAACAAACGCAAACGACTGTGTCATAAGATAAATGTATCAGGACCTCGTTTATTTAAAGATGAATCACGACGTTTAATTATTCCGAGCATTTGCATACCAATATGACTAATGGAGTGGGGTGCTTATACGCCGGTGTTGTTTGTGCAGGGGAAAAAAATACATCAAGAGCAAAAAAATGTCACTCAGATAATTCCTTTAGTAATCACATGTCATTACCCATGCATCCCCAAAAGAAGGTATCCTCTAGTGGTAAGGGATTGCAACTGCTCTGGTCCATTTATAAGGACTGATAGAGGCTGAAAGAAGATAGAGAGGGTCAAATGTAGCAAAAGTAAACTCGTCTAAACGGTTTAAACACACTACGCTGTAAATACACGCAAAGATTGCATGAGAAATGTATTTAGGAGCATGCATCAGTGCGTTTTCCTTCTGTGTGAGGCTATCGATCGGAGTCTGTCTGCATTGAATGGCTGCAAAAGGGGAAGGGGGAAAAACCCTGAACTTCAGGTGACCGTGCATGGCTCTTCTGACACAGCCTGCATGCAGACGGGAGCAGGGGGGGAGACAACACGCAGGCTTTCTGGGGGGGCTACACTTTTAAAAGTCGACGGTAAACATGTATTTCCGCGATCGCACAAACTACCAGACAGAAGTTGCACGTAAAATAAACAAGCAGATGAAATGAAGTTTATAGGCAACGCGTCTAGCTACATAGCGCTAGTGCTAACGCTGGCTGGGGTATATACTACACAGGGGTAGCCAGACTCTGCCTCGTCTGATCCGACTGACCCTTCATTTTATTGCGGCCAGAACCTCCCCTTTCTCCTCCAGAAAGCCACCGAGCAAACGGCAAGCGCATTCCCGAGCCCGTCCCCGCCGTGGTTCCCTCCACACATGTCCGGACACATATGCCCACTGCCCACAGCCATAGAGGAACCATACTCTTAATAAAGCCACGTATGATTTATCCACTCCGCGCCGCGCTAACCTTATACCCATCGCCAACAACATGGCTGCCTCGCTCGGACCTAAAACGGGAGAAATAACCTATACGCGGAGTCTTTTGTCTGTTTCACCTCTTTAACCCGAAACTACTGCGCAAAAGACACGGAGAGAGCGGTCAAAATGCACAAATCGACAGAATGCACTTACGTGAAGGCAGGCGCTTGGGTTGCTCCTGCTTCCTCCTTGGCATTTTCCCCCGTTTTTAATCACATTCTCGTCCTTGTTTAGGGATAAGAAGAAAAAAGGTTTTTCCCATTGAGACCGGAGACGGCAGTGATGGCAGGGACTCGGTCGTGCACCTGGCTTTGCTCGCAGTTTAAAGTGTATTGTGGGGAATGGGCACGGAGCGCGGAGGAGGTGCCGCGCTGTTGTTGTTGCCGTGTCTTGACTATGGCTGCTCCTGGTGCAAGTGTGTCTCGGAGCCCCTAACTAACACTAATGCAGAGATCAAAGGGCAGCAACAGCAGAGCACACACACACACGCGCGCGCACACACGTACACACACATGCACACGCACGCGGGCGCGCACACGCACTTACACACATACTTACACCGCGCATGCACACACATACACGCGTACACACACACGCGCGCGCACACACAGGGAGCTCGCCCCCGATAGCGGCGCATGGACAAGGTGCCCCCCAGCTTTCAGGGTGTATTGCTGAACAGAAAATGGATTTGAAAAAAAAAAAGAAAGGAAAAGCGTAATTCAGCGCGGGGACCGTACTGATGGAGTCAAATTACATTCGGTGCGCCTGATGTATTTGTCTGAGGAAAGTGGACTTCCACAACGCACGCGTTTTATAGCGTATGCAAATGGCGAGGTGAAAATAGACGCGTATGCATATGTATGTAATAGGCAAGGCAAGTTTGTTTGTGTAGCGCAATTTATACACAGGGCAACTGGAAGTGCTTTCAAAACAAGAAAATAAACATTGAAATCACTCGAGGGGACGTTACAATCATAGACAGTAAATATTAACATACATACAAAGAGTATAGGAGCCTGTCCAATACACACACACACACTCACGAAATAGGCAAATCCAGAAGTACAATCAATTAGATTCAGAAAACATTTTAGAAATAAAATGAAAACTACATTCAAATTATATATTAAACAGGAATGATTATATTTTACAAATTTTAAAACCTGAAAAATACGATACAACTTTCAGTTAACCTAATTACGAAATTGTGGTTGTGTCATTTTTTAAAAACCAGCCAGATATACGCTTTACTATAGCTCCAGACCTGCTTAATGATCATGATCAAAACCTGGAACAGTTTTCCTGAAAATGTAAGCCTATAGTGATTGCTTATTTTTGTATCTGTTTAAGATGTGAATGTTTATATGATTTTAAAGGGGAACTATGCAGGATTTAAGAACACTCATTATAATAGGAGCATATGTTTCCATGACAACATGCTAGAGCACACCGGGGTGACATGCAGGCATTTTGAGGGGGTTTTCTCTCCCAGTGCAGTTTTTTTTCTTCTGCAGATTGTTTACAACTCAGAGAACTAGGGTTGTGGCAACACTTGCACACAAAAGCTTTATCCCTTTGGACCGAACCAGGACAGGGCCTGCTTAGAACTGTGATGGGGGACCTCTGGGAACACCAGGTGCCATATTGGGGCAGGAGCCAAACTGTCTGTTGTGTTCTTGGGCAAGACACTTTGCCTAAGTCTGTGTGTGTGTGAATGACTGGTGGTGGTCAGAGAGGCCAATGGCACATACTGGTTGCCTCTCTTCTGTCAGCCTGCCCCAGGACAGCTGTGGCTAAAGTAGTAGTTCATAACCATCGCGTACCGTACGGTACGCAGCGGAGTGAATGATAATGCCATATGAAGTGTCTTGAAGAGTGTCCTGGAAAGCACTATAAAACCGGGGAATTTTTGGCTGTGTTGTTAGACATCTTCAATGATGTTTTTTTTTAAATCCCACAGGGTGTTATTTAATGTTTTCCTTGTTGTTAAGAAAAGCTCTTTGACTTGCGTGTATAAATTCAATCATGAAACATATGAAGTTCCTTTCGTTCACAACACAGTAAAGCATTCGAGTTATCGTTCCACCCTCCACTCTTCAGCCTGCCCCATGCTTCATACATGTCCGGCCGCTAATTGCCCGCCAAGACTCCCTCTATTAAAAGAACAACAAAAGACGCGGCGAGACAAAACCAATATAAACCATAGGGGGATAACAGGTGTCAGGAAGTGTCCAGTAATTATCCCGTCACTGCATGGAAGTTGTCCGGCGCGGTGTCCAGTGTGCCTCCTCCTCTTCCTCGCTTGGGTGTTGGGGCTTTTTCACAGCGCAGCCTGTCCCCCGCACCCTGCCGTTGGACTCCTCCAGGCTGCGTGCAGTTGGCCCGCCGCGTTCTTTCACACCTCGGCCGCGTGTGAGAGGAGCTGTGTCTTCTTCCTCTCATGATCCATCCATCCTCCTCTTCCTCCTCGTCCTCTCTTGCCATGCCGTCCACCCACCCCCAGCGGAGGCGCAGGAGGCTCGTTACCGTGGCAATTAGTGAAAAGCCCAAATTAGCCCTCTTGGCTGTCCACAGGTGACAAAGACACTTTGCATTTCTGCTAATTAGGAAACAGAACAACATGATTAAATGGGGCTCTATCAGGAGGAGAGTGGACACAAATATGTTCCACCAATAAAACAAAAAACAAAAAATACTTTTTGTTGTTCTCCTGCATGCAATGATTGGCTTTTAGAGAGCATAATGAATTGTGTCATTCTGACAAAAATGTCCATATAATTACAGTTTAATGACATGTCTGATGTGGTGAGAAAAAGCCATGCAAGGATATTTTGCAGATTCAGCAGCGTTTACTGAATACTGTACAGCTGGTGCACTTCACTTTTGTCTTCCATAAATAATGTATTCTGTTTGTCCCAACACAAAAAATCTTTCAAAAGTAAAATGTTGTGAACAAATCAAACAACACCATGGTGTTCTAAACATGCTCTGGGCATAGGCGAGCAAGAAGACCACCAACTAGTGGAGAGGGCTCAAATTACACTTAAAACTGCACTTTTTTGACTGACCTGCTTTTTCCACTCACAAATATCAAATTCACTAATATCGTGTTTTCACTCAAGGTAAACTAAATAACAATCTTGAAAATTAGCAGGTGTAAACTATACCAAACACTTGTTTTTTTTTGTTTTTTTTTAATTTATAGAGAATAATAATAAATATATTTACTGAACTTTTATTAAATCAGGAAAGTCCCACTGAGATTTCAGAATCTCTTTATCAGGGGAGTCTTGGGCCCCAGAGAGAGGGAAGCTATTGTTCATATTTATGGTTAACCAAAGCACCCAGAGGAAACCTATGGGGGACACATGAAGAACATGAAAACTCCACTCAGAAAGATCCTGTCTGGAAGTGGAACCGGACTCAGCACCTTCTTGCTGAGAAGCGAGAGTGCTAACCACACAGCCACCGTCCTGCCATGTTTACTTTTTATGCATTACTGCTTTGAGAATTGTCATGTTTAATTTCACGACAATTGTATGAATATGTTGACAAATTGGATTTATACCACCCTGAGAGAGTGTACATCAAAACAGCACTTCTGTCTCTATGCACCAATTTGTCCAGGGTCATCCTGTGAGTCACATTTTGGACTGAGAGCTGATTGGCTGAGTCCTCTTATCTCTTTTTACCCACTCTTCTGAAAAATCTGATCTAAAGATGAGACAGGCCAGAAATAAATGCATGTGAAAAAAGGTGATGTGTGTTTTAAGAACAAGGGACTCGTTTTGGATTTTATTATATACTTATATATTATGTGATTTGAAAGTTAGGTACCCCAGCTTTAAATGATTCAATGCTATAGCTTATAAAGTCTCAAATAAGCGCTGTCAGTAAATTATACAAGTGCAAATACTTTTTAGTTACACAGACCAGCTTGTTATAATTTTAGTAGTATAGTGAGTGATGTCAAGACTTTTCCTATAGTTGTTTTTAGTAACTACTTTTCAGTGTAAGGATGGTACTTTTCCTACCTCTGTTCAGCAGGCCCTGAAAGAGTGAACTATTTTAAACTTTTTCCACATTATCTACATGTTTCCGGAGAGCAGATAATATGCATATGGGAAGAAATATTTATTTTGTCTTGAACTCGCCCTGGGTGGAATTTACACTGCACGCTGCATATACTACGTTTTAACTTGACTTGTGTTTAGAAACATAACTTATAAGTGCATTTCCCACTCTGTCTGAAGTTGTGCCAGTTTATAATGACTAACATATAAACCTAAATCTTTTCTATAGCTTATGAAGAGGATGGTAAATGTTTTAAATGAAAGCCATTTTTATTGTCAAATCACAACATTAACTCATTTTGTTGTGTGTCTTCTATTTCACAGTCAAGGGCAGTGACGTAAACCCATGAACTGTATATAGCTCAATGAAGCCCGAAAGGAAGTGCTCATGGACAAAGTTTTACTCCATCGTGCTCTGACTTCTGTTGACTTACATTGAAATGTAAACTCCTCTAGATCGGTAATCGTTTGTGTCATACTCAACATTTTGGGATAAATGAAAGAAATCTGTCACTGCACCTGGTGTTTATCTTTTGATATTGTCTTTGTAAATCCAAATCTGAGCCTTAGTAACCATATTAGCAACACGACTGCCCCTGTAAGGGCACGGAGCTAACCCTGTCTGCACGAATGCCCTTATAGGGAAATAGGCACCAGCTAGTTTATGGTCAAATTGGCTTCTTCTGCAGTCGGCAAACACTATGGTGGTCAGTTCAATCCTAATATATGGTCAAAGAATCAACCTTCTGGGATATCTAATCTTCACAAGACAAGTATCTATTTAGGTATATAGCTTGCCTTCTGAATGCTGAGGCACCTAACTTTTTTGTTTCATAAATACTTTTTGTTTGTCCCATCAGAAAGGTTGCTTAACTTTACAAAACTCTATCAATAAAATCCGACACTTTATTCAAAATGTTAAGAAATAGCCCTGGGCTGAGAGCTGATTGGCTGTGTGAGGATGCTCCTCTCTTTATCACTTTTCTGTCTGGAAAAGCTGATCTAAAGATGTGACAGAGGCCCAGCTTTAAGCAGTGATGACCAGTACTTTCTGAAGATGGCATGTGACAAATCATTTTTTTGCCTACCACCCACAAGGGCTGTAACAAGTTAATTTAATAATTGAAACTAATTCATTATTGATGTAATTGGACACTAATTTATGCATCAAATTGTCTTTGTCTGAATGAGACTTGGACCTCAAAGTACAATATGAACGAGAAAAGGTTTAACTGATCAGTAAACATGAGAGAGAAATCAAGCCGACACTGGAATCGTTCATTATCTGTTAATTATGTTTGCAAATTACCACAGCTTCATATGGGTCAGATCCTGTAGTGCAGTGGCTCCCAACCTTTTTGGCCTGTGCACCCCCTCACTATAGCATAGACAGGGCTATAAAAGAAGGGGAATTGTTTCACGTACCCCAGCGTCACTTTGGTTAGGGGCCGCAATTGTCACAAATGCAGAACAGACGGAAGAACTCAAAAGCAGGACTGCCAAAAACACAGGCTTTATCAAACAAAACTGAAAAATACATAATCCAGGATAACAGAACTCCAAACTCAACCCACAAAGAATCAGGAGCAAAAACACAATG
Source organism: Knipowitschia caucasica (assembly GCA_964034765.1). Classification (NCBI taxonomy): domain Eukaryota; kingdom Metazoa; phylum Chordata; class Actinopteri; order Gobiiformes; family Gobiidae; genus Knipowitschia; species Knipowitschia caucasica. Next base: position 17,050,093 of record OZ035825.1, on the reverse strand, counting down.
AGCCGACTGCAAGAGGAGACAGAAGAAATAATGCATCAAAATGAAACAATGTGGTCAAAATAAATGGTCAAATGGTCTAAAAGTCCACACCATGGCAGCAACTGTTTTTAGGCTTCACTGTTTTAGTAAGGACTCCATTGTATATTTTGTGTATTAGTTAAGTTAGTTTTTTAATATCACCAATCGTTTTCAATGCTTAGAATCGAAAATGCCTTTACAATACAATACAATACAATACAATTTATTCTTGTATAGCCCTAGGTCACAACAGAAGTCATCTCAGAGGACTTAACAAAACCATTGAAATCACCAACACAGGTCAGAGAATCAACAGTTAAAACACATGAAGAATATAAAGCACACACAGAAGAAAATGTCCATACATGTTGTAGAATGCTAAAGTGTCCTGATCATCACCAATCCTTTCTGTTGGACACTAACTGTCCAACAAGACCCTCCTGCATCGACAAGGAAAAACTCTTAAAAAACCCAGTGGGAAAAAGTGAGAAACCTTGGAGGAGAACTAGGGAAACCCACAGGGAGGGAGACCCATATGAGAAAGGGATCCGCTCCTCCGGACGGACAGGCTAATGATCTAGGACCTAAGCTAGCTACAGAACGTGGACCAGTGGACGCTGAACGTGGACAGGTCCGGTGCAGGACTGAAGCACTCCCAGGCGGGTCGGGCGGGGCAGTCCGCAGGTGTAGATGGAAGAGGCCAGGCTCAGGGATCCCGTCATCGTACCATGAAACAGACAATGGGACAACGGGTGAATAGCAATGAACAAACTACAGTCAGAATCCTAAAAATGCTAAACAGATAAAGTAGGAAGGAGGAGAGGATAGTGCTCAAGTTACCATACTTCTCCCAGCAAACTGACTCCCTATGCAGCTTGACTGACACTCTGAGGAGTTTAACCTTCTCCGAGCCTTTGGTGGTTTTCTTGGAATAATTTGCTTTAAAATGATGTATCACCTGCCATAGTTACCCCATTTTGTCTATGATAATAATAATAATAATAATAATAATAATAATAATAATAATAATAATAATAATAATAATAATAATAATAATAATAATAATAATAATAATAATAATAATAATAATAATAGGGCGACAGTAGCTCAGTTGGTAGAGCATTGGCCTTTGGGCCTGAAGGTCGTGGGTTCGAGCCCACCGTAAGACCTACTTCACGACTCCCACTGATGACTGCTGTCGTTGTGTCCTTGGGCAAGACTTAACCCTACTTTGCCCAAAAGCCCCAACTGAAAGATCTCAGCTCCTGTGGACTCACCACCTGCAGGAGGATCAGTGAGGGGCTGGTGCTAAGTGTACTGGGTGCAGCTCTGACTGCCACCCCCCCCGACCCAGAAATGGATTAAGGGGAAGAAAATGGATGGATGGATGGATGAATAATAATAATAACAGTACAAGTAATGGATTAGCCAAATTATTTTTTCCGAGATATTTAAGTTTTCTTATGTACTAGCATCAAGTCTATATTGTTTTTGTCTGGCTTCCCACTGTTATTTACTTCCTGCTGCTATGTCGGGAATGACGTTTACAAAAAATCTAAACTGCACTATTCAATGTTAAAATCAGCCAATATGTGTTGTTTATTGAATTGTTTACGTTCCATGCAGAGCAGACAGGCCCCATTTTAGTGCCCCCTCAAATGATTTTCATAATTATTATAAGCCTTCTGCATTGAAGGGCTACTGTGGCTTTGTTAAACACCATCCAGTCATCCATGTTCATCTCCTGGTCTTTCAGTGTGGGTGGGGGGCATTCAGGCAGGGTGGGGCTTAATGTCTTGCCCAGGGACACACCAACAGTAGGGATCAGTGAGAGTAACTGACAGATGGTATTACAGACCAATGCTCTACCTATATGGTAAATATTTCTCAAGAAAACAACCCTTGCATTTAATTTGTTATAGAATTTGAACCCAAAACATAAATATTAGTTAAATTGTTAAATATCAAGCAGAAGAACTGGGAACTTTGCACATCTGGGTTGCCATGTGTGTTGGAACAGTCCCAGTGGATTAAACGAAATATGCATTGCAAAAAACCATAAGCATTGCAAAAAATACATTCTTAATCAAGAAACATGTTTTTTTTTATTCTTTAAAATACACACATACAGCACCTTATAAACACACACTACACAAGCTTGTATTTCCTCTTTTGTTTGACAGCATTCAATTCAACTTGTTCTTGAAAAGCCCTATATCACAACGGTAGCTATCTTGGAGGACTTTACAAAACTGTTGAATTTTCCAACACAGATCAGAGATTATAGAGACAAAAAAAAAGAATTTATGACTTACAGCAAACAGAAGAAGTATAATGTTTTTTTGAACGCACAAACCACATAATGCAAATTCTGTAAACAATTTTTAAATGCTGTTGTATTTTGATGTCTGCAAGGTTTTCCTTATACAACATGTCCTTCTGTAAAAGCGTTGCCTTGAACTAGATTGGTGGGTTTTAGAACGGTCTATTTGTCATTAGAGCGGAAGGATGGGAACAATAGAGTGCTCTGATAGAATGTCCTTATTATTTCAAGAAATATAGTCACATTTTCAGCTATAGACATTTTTTGCATTGCACAAATTGTAGAGAAGTTTAAGCACAGCAGTTGCACATTTTAAAGTGCATATGACACATTAAAACGTGCAACTGCTGTGCTTGAACTTCTCTACAATGCATATGACACATAAGAGCAGGGGTGTTAAACTGGCACCAGAAAGGACAGGTGCGGGTGCAGGTTTTCATTCCAACCAAGCAGGAGCACACTAGACTAGACCATTTTCTCAAGTCTTAACCTGAAGACTTGAAGAAATGGCTAGAGAGTCTGGTGTGATCCTGATTGGTTGGAATGAAATCCTGCGCTTTGAGATTAGAAACCCCTGGTTAGTCGAAACATTTAATCACTAGAAATTTGTTCAAAATATATGTAAAATAAGAATATCACTCCCACTTAGGCTATTCAATTATACATTTACTTCCACAGTTCAGACAACACACTATAGGAGTTAACAGAGGGGTTCCCAAACCTTTCAAACCGGGACCCAGAAAACTGAAAGTGGCAATCATTTGAATGCTAAAAAACATACTGTAATGTTGCTTGTTTATGTTAAGTAATGTGTGCATGACATAAATAGTGAGTCAGACCTCAGACGCTAAGCAGGGCAGGGTCTGCTTTGCGCAGTGATGGGAGACCTTTGGGGAGTGAGATGCCTGTTGCTCGTTGTATCCTCAGGCAAGACAGTGGCTTTGTATACTTTCAAATATTTATAAAAAGAATATATAACAGTATATTACAGTTTGCAGATTTAACCCCAAAACAGAGGCTGAAGAAGTTCATCCATCCATCCATATTCTTCCCCTTAGTGTTACAGACAGTGGAGGCAGGGAGCAGGCCGGGAGGAGACCAAGAGCTGAAAGGGGATGCAGGGACGTGACACAACCGGATCCAAAGAGATGTGGCGCGCAGCAAGTAATGCCTGGCGTACATCGGACTGGCAACTGATTATATCCGTCGCCTATGAGTTGCTGCCCCGCACACATCGACAATGTGGCGAAAACGGGCAACTCCTAGAAGCAGGCCAGTCTCGGGAATAACAGCGCGTACATCGACAGCAACTGGCCGTCAACAACAGTGTGTTTTCTGACATAAACTGTAGAGGGCGCCCACTACACGCAATACACACATGTTGTCGGAGCGTGCACATCGGGTGATATCTCCGGATCTGAGAACAACTAGTTGCCGAAAAGTAGAACACGGGCAACTGACTGAATCCGGAGATCGACTGTTTATCTCCAGTTGTACGAGCGCTCACATCGACCGATTTCTGCAACTGATCATCTCCATCATCTACTCTCAGTCGCCAAAAGCCGCCTTGCAACTAGTTGTCTCCAGTTACTCTGTCGATGTACGCCAGGCTTAAGTAGTATAAAGAAATCCAAATAGCTCAAGTAATATGTAAATAACACAAGAGCTGTAAGCACTACTGACTGAGAAGGAATTATCCGATAGAGAAGTGGTGAACATACAGAACCTGTCAACATTTGGTCGAAACTTTCTGCGACTCCGCAACTGGGTTTTAGCTTGCAAGGTTGAGGTGACAAACGGGTTTAAGTTGTATGGTGTGTGGGTTGTGTGAATATAAAACGTTTTGTATAAGATCTAGAAACTGGTCAACATAAAAAGAACCTTGAGAGGGAGATAGAACTAAAAAAAGGGAGAAACTCGAAAAAAAAACAGGTTGACTGGTATGGTGGTGAACAGACCAATATTGACAGAGGCAGAGTGAACGATATTCCAGAGAGATCCGAAAGTCGACGATGATGTATTTTATTTCAAACTTCTATGTGTCATATAAAAATAAAACAGAAAAACAAGAACCGAGAAACAAGAAACAACTCTTTCTCTCTCTCTCTCTCTCTGATACAAGGCCCAAACACTCTCTGACACTACACCCCTCCCCATCACACGTTTCTCCACATATTTCTTTACTACTTCTTTCTTAAAAACCTCTATGAACAGAATCATACTTGAGCAGGTTTTGTACATTTGAACATGAAGTAGTAAGTCGGTAAATTATTTTGCTTGTTCTATCCCCGTAAATAATGAACACTGTTGGCAATAAACACGTAACTTTCATTATCACTCAGGCAAATGGAAGCAGAAAACTTTCACATGCAGTGCACCTCACAGTCTTGTCTCTGTGCTGTTTTGGTTCCCAGTGCAGCTGAGTGGCCGTGGCGAGGTCACAGCCTGTTCTCTGACCCCGACAATGCCAGGCAGCTGAGGTAATGTTGGCAGCCGCTGATAGTCGCCATGGCAACCCTGACCCGACCCTGGCTCTGGGTTGAACCTAAAGGTCATTCTTCATTGCTCCAGGGACGAAAGCACGGGGCCATATTACAGACGAACGCTCTCGAATTTCCTCCACTCCCACACGCATACTGTACGCTTATGTGAAAGAGGCAATAGTGCTTTAAAACTGTGTCCTTCATGAGAGCCTTCAAGCTGAGGTATCTAACTTTCAAACTAGATGTGGAACTATGTAATGAAGTCAATCTAACTTGTCTCTCACTCTCACAAATATTGGTTTGGTTCAATTACTAGTTTTCAAATGCATTTGTTATTTGGCCACACATCCTTAGATCAACTTATCAGACAATCTTTTTTTAAGGCAGTCAAAATGTGCAAACTTTGACCTATTTTTTATCACCTTTTGCAGTGCAAGTATGCAAAAGATACGTTCATCTTAACATAAGAAGTATGTTAAAGGTAGTCTGTGTAATTTTTACAGTTGCTCCAAATTATTTTTTTTTTAACCAATAACACATTTATTTATTTATCTAAGGATAGCCCCATTGAGATAAACTATCTCTTTTTCAAGGGGGTCCTTGACAAATGTAACAAATGTGACCTTATTAAGAATATAGGCTTAGAAATTGAATTATAAATGTACATGAGAGCTGGAGGACTCTCCAGGTCAATGCACCATCTTGAAATACAGTGGTTGATTAGGGACAAAAAGGAGTTTGACCGGGAGTTGGGGACCACTGTCAAAGACGACATTATTGTCCTTATTACAACATATGGGAGTAAAAACTACACAGTGAACCTTTAAGATAAATGTTGAAGATAGCATATCGTATCAACATTTCTAAACTTTGTTCATCCGCCTTGTGTTGCCTTATGAACCAATGGCTCTACGTACAGTATGTGTTTTTTTTAATCATAGCATTTCTTGTGTTTAAACTGTTTTATTCTCTGATCTGGGCTAGTGAATCAACGTTTGTGTAAAGTCCTGCGAGACAACTACTGCTGTGATTTAGTTTTGAAGAAGTTAAACGTTGTAAAAAAAATCAGAACAAACCACAACATGCTCTTTGTTTAGAAAATATGATATATTCTGAATACTTGAAAGAAGCTCACTATTTGATGCTTTGGGCTGAGAGATGATTGGCTGAGTGAAGGTGGACCACTCTGTCTCACTTTTTCTGTCTAACACTGATCTAAAGATGGCCAAAGCAGCACTAATAGTTTGTGAATTACTGTCCTTGTTATTGTCTGTTTTCTCATGTTTGTAATTGTACAACACTTTTTCTGCTTTTACTAATGTCTGCTTTTAATGTCTGTATCTGGCGTCTAATAACTGTTTTTCTGTTTGTTTGTTGATGAATGTGACATGGTCAATATTGACATATTTAGCTACAGTAGTCCTGACCAAGCCGAGCATCAACATATGGAGAGGGGTTCCCGGGCGCTGTGCTACGGTGACCACTGCTCCTGACGTAAATGCAGAGGATGAATTACTCCGGTGATCAATAAAGTGCACCTTTACCACATAATTTGAACTACTGTCAGAATGTGCAATTCGAAACCACATGTGTACATTGTCACCTCACTTAGTCACTTTGTCACATTGTATACCAGTATGTACAGATCTTAATATTTACAGTCTATGGAATAGATGTATACAACTAAATAAGTCTTGCACTGGAAAATATTTTGTTATATATACACTTACTTTACACTTACTTCTTATTAGGCTAAAGTCGGAGATTGTAGATCTGCTTCTTTTTAATGCTAAAGTTAGAGATTTTATTTTAGTAAATGAGTTATTGTTCATTTATCTTGTGTTGTGTGCTCCTCATTCCTACTGTTCTATAATTAGAGATGCAACACTGAAATTTCCCTACTGTAGGACAAATAAAGGATCTCTTAATATTAATTATTAAGTGTATTTGAAAACTACTGTTGTGAGAGCGAGGAACTAGTTGATTACATACATTCTGTTTTATTTATTTATGAACAGTTAGGTACCCCAGCTTTAAATATTAAATAGAGCAATTACACCAATGGACAGAATGTTTACATTGTCTCACGTAGCAGTCAGCTATTTTCATTGGCCGTTTGCTGAATAAATAGAATGTGTGAAAGTGGCTCTGGGGGTTGCCAGGTCAAGCTCCAGTTCGCTTACATTGAATTGCACTCTGGAGCAAGGCACTTCACAAAGCACAAGCACTTTGTCGCCAGATCTGGTCAGACAAGAGTTTGTGAACTGTCAAAAGTGAAAAGATTACATATTCTATTTAAAATTAACAAAGGAAATATAGTTTTCTTCTCAAAGATTAACAAATATAGTCTATCTCTCCTCAAAAATCTGCAAATACAGTATATCTCTCCTCAAAGATCTGCAAATGTTGTATATTTCTTTGTAGATCCAATCAAATAGAACAATAGATGACATAATTATTTTACCAATGTTTGGGAACCTCATACGATTGAGTTTAAAGTTTTCTAGCTGATATGCCTGTTGTTTTCTCGCTCTTGCGGCAAAATAAATCCCCTTTGGCCAGTCTGATTTATTCATTCAAAGACCTTGTGATGTGTAAATTATGGCTCACACACTAGATTCCCATTTTGCGTACGCGAATGCCAAAGCACTCTTCAGCCAACCAAATTTCTCCTGTTTCCCTATCTTATTAACTTTAGTGTAAATAGTCACCGGGAGATAGAGACGCCTTATTGGGCCACCAAATAACTGCAAATTTGCTCAGTAAAAAATGCAAACGTGAAAGTCTAATAACTGCAGCAAGCTTCCCCAGCCTTGCAAACCGCTATTCTTGTCAGAGAGCATTATCGCCACTTATTAAAATGGCTCCCTATTGCGGCTACTCGGTTATAGTTGGGGCTAAATGAGTTTCAGGTGGATGCTGGAACAGAAACGAGCTAACTTGCTTTCGCCTTGGGGCACAGTGAACATCCTCCAGATTTTCTCCCTCCTTCCTGCTGTCTTCTTTGCGTCTCGCTCGCTGCACCTTGGCCACATTCTCCCCGCGGGCCCGTCCTGCGCACAGGGTTCGGCTCAGCGCTGTACGAGTCCGGCCAGTCGGATGTTGCCCTGGGGTAAGCAGAAACATCTGTCCCCTGCCTAGCCATGACTGTAGCTGAGTGATAAATCCCTGGGTCTGCTTGTGCCAGGGCCGCGCACCTGTCCCAGTGCCTATATACACAATGTAACGTGTACGCGCGGTCACCCTGTTTGCACTCGTCCGGTTTGGTCCTGACAATGTGACAGAAGCAGGTGGTTCACTCCCTTTCTGCCCTCTGGCCTTCTACGCTCGCGTCCGCACTTGGCACATTTATGCAGCGTGCGTGAGGGGTTGTCGCCTCCAGCACATACCAATGCACTGAGCGGATGCAAAAGCTAGAACCCATTTGCTTAAAGGATACACAATATGCAAATGTTATTTTTAAAAGTTTAAACCATGCTACATTGTTCTCTCATCAAAAACAAACAAACCTGGAGTTGGTTGTTTTTAGATCCATCCATGCTGAAATATGTCAAATTTCTGGAACAAACATTTAACTCCGCCCCTGTTCCAATTCTGTAGTAGAATCCAGCACGGTTTTCTGGCCTTTAAAAAGAAAATGTTGCTCGTAAATTAGTTTGAGCAGTTTCTCAGGTGAAATGACGTTTGCTACAATCACATGGCTGCTATTTGGATATAAAACAAAACAAATTCATCTCCTCCCTCTGATGGTAGCATAGGGAGTTGCGGCCGGAAAGCAAATTTTAACCTTACCGCTCGTTTCAGCATTTTTTTTTTCTACTGATGAAACTATTTCTCATTCTAAAACATGAAATGACAAAGTGATTAAGATCCTTTATTCGTCTCACAGTGGGGGAATTAAGATAAGATGTGCTTTATTTATCTCACATAGGAGAAATTTACATGTCACATTTCAGGTCTTTTTATCATTCTAATGGTTAACAATAAAGCTGGATTCCTTCCTCTCAAACCGCAAACAATATGTATTAAAATCCATCAAACTAGTTCCTTGCTCTCAAACAGCTGATCGAAAGATGCGAGACAGTGGCACAAAATACGTGTATGTGAAAACTAGAAATATTATTTTGTGCTTTCAAAATTAGGTACTCCAGCTTTAAATCAGAAATAGAAAACTGAAGGTTTCATGTGACTCATTGGAGAAGCGTCAAGTTTGTTGAGAGGATAATGTCTGGCTTGACCTTTCGTCGCTCCCTCTGCGGTTGTTTGAATGACCACTGTAAAACGTGTCTCCTTGACATGCACACTGATTCACTTCCTTTGCAAAATATCTCTGTGGATGTCTAAATTGACTGAACCCAAACTGAAAAGTGAGTTGAACTATATGCAACTGTATTGTATGTTAAGGTTAAAAGGTTGTCAAGGCCTTAAAAGGTTTTCATGAACACAAATGCATTTGTACATTTGGTCGGTAACTTGGAACAACCTTGAACACAGATAAAACCCTAATGGGGGATGACCTCACATACCTATTTTTTTGCATAAATAATCCAACATAAAGAAAGAGTCTTGTATAAGTAAAAATGTTTCTCTTTTTCTGATCAGGAAACTTATAATGCATATATGAAAGAGCCCTATGAATCACTACTTGAGAGCTGATTCTTTCACCTTTCTGTCTGTAAAAGATGTGACAGGGGCCAAAAAATACATGCATGCAAAGTGAGTAAAAATGTACAGAGCAAGAAACAAGTTAAAGTGATTTTTATTTGTATATAATTATAATAATCATAATAACACAAATATCAGTAATATCTTTGAGCACAGTATATAATGAGCATTGGGTGGCAGCTATTATTGTCACCCCCCGGTCCAGAAATGGATGAATAAAGGGGTAAAAAATGAAATGAAAAAAAAAAGAAATGAAATGAAATATGACAGTGTCTCAGTCCTGTAACAGTATGATGTCATTGTACCAGTATGACATCACGCTCAGAGCCGTTGTCTGCCTTTCACAACAGAAGTATTGCCCATATAGTTTTCTCAAGTGAAATGATGTCACAAAATCACATGTCTGTGTTTGCAGCTGGTCATTTTTTTGTGGAAAAAACAAAACGCATTCTACACCTCCCTCTGATGGCAGCATAGGGAGTTACAGCCCGATAGCATCATTACCCTGGATACTTGTTTCACCATAAAATGTCTACTAAATATGTTATTTTACATTCTAAAAAATGTAACACTGTAACAATAGAACTCCCATTGCAGTCAATCTGACGGCTTTTAGTTTTGGGAGAGTATTTACACAGGCTATGAACCTTATTGATCTTCATACTTTTTTATGGAAAGTTTATTTCCTTGCCATTATTTTTTTTAATTATTATTTTATTGTTACCATAGCAACACGCTGTTTACTAGCAGTAGTCATCATATTGTTTTTGCTGTGTTTCAATCAGTATACCCATCAGTTTTAGCGCTTGTTGAAAGTGAGTAAAGGTAAAAAAGCTTACATTTTTAGGGGGAAATTTCTCAGACTTTCAATGATTTGAATTGAAGCAGTCAAATAGATGGCTCTGAAAGTTATAGCAGTTTCAGAATTTTTGGAGTCCGAGTGTCAAAGGCCAAATAGTTTTTTAATTTTTTTTTAAATTGTATGCTATAGTCTTACCCTTTCAAATGGCGTATGTACACTTCTCTACACTCCACAAATGCACACTATCAGTTGACTGTATGCCATCCAGAGCTGGTTAAATGCAGCCCGTACGACATAGTGACACATCCCCTTCTTACCACCACTTCCTCTCCGTCACAATGTCCACCAGAGAGTGCAGAAACAGGTGGCCCACTTCCTGCCCTCTGCCCTTCAGTCGGTCCTTCAGCCTGCACTCTCACATGTACACGCACATACACAGAGGAGGAGCCTATTGCCCTGGGTGAACTGGGCCAGAGGTCTTAGGAAAAAAAGAAAGAAAGAGAAGGGGAAAAAGGCCAGTCCTTCCTCATAGCAGTGCGTTTTTTATCACAGGCTGAGAACAGATGGGAATGTAGCACACGAGACACAGTTACTTCTTCGTCATTTGCATTATAAAGTAGACAAATGTTGTATTATAGATTGAAATTGAAATCACAAGACATGAACAAGGTCTGTGCAACTTTTCAGATTCTTTACAGACATTTCATGGTAAAATGCAGCCGCTTAACTATTGTCCATGTTATGTTTACAGCCACAAACAAAAGGATTTCTTTCAGGGTTTTTGTTGTTGTTGAAAGACTACAATAAAGTAACAGACATCTGACGTGAAAGCAAAATGTATTTATTTATTTATTTTATTTATTTATTTATTTATTCAGACGACAATAGAGCAGTTAAAGTAAAGGCAACTTTTTAAAAGAAAGTGAAAAATGATCACACAAAAAAAAATTTGAAAAATGAAGTTCGATTCCCATCATGGGACCTACTCCAACTGCTCCCACTGATGTCTACTGTCGTTGTGTCCTTGGGCAAGACACTTAACCCCACGTTGCCTGAAGCCCCCGCTGAAAGACCAAGGCTGTTTCACCACTGACAGAGCAGCCATCTTCCTGTGGACTCACCCCCTGCAGAGGATCAGTGAGGGACTGGTGCTATGAGCATTGGGTGGCAGCTCTCATTGCCACCCCCCTGACCCAGAAATGGACAATAAAGGGCTTTGTGAGATTTCATAACACTTTTAAGCAACTTTTGTTAAAGTTATACTCATCATTCTATCAATGTGCAGAAGCCAGTACTTTTCCCTTGTTTTGTCTATCTGAAGGCCAAGCTACAAGCACACCGTGGAAGCTGCTGATTGGAGGTCTCCATGCCTCCGCTCTGTATAATACACTTGCATTCTATTGTTTCTGTGATCGTGTGCTTTGATCGTGCTGTCTCTACCATTGACAATAAAACATGTCTTCTGTCTGAATGAAAGACGCGATCCCAGACTATGTCATCTTCTTCAGGTGGTGGAAGGATGCGGGCCTTGTCTGTAACATCTAGAGAACAGAAGACTTTTTTTTTTTACACAAAAAGTGTTTTTTTTTAAGCCAAAACTGAGAAACCTCAAGAGAATGCATCTGGACCAGCACACTTGGACAATCTGCACAGCCCCTGATTCCAGTCAGGCTGTGAGCTGCTGAGACATGGACAATACCATCGTCCTCTTTTGCATGAACACCATTTGGAAAAATTGGATTACACAATTTGGACATAATTTGGAACAATTGGATTTCTGAATTTGGACATAATTTGGACTGAATTGAATTGCTAAATCTGGACACTGAAGCTGAAACGTGTGATTGAAAGACACGTCACAGAAGAATTCATGGCTCGACACAAATGCAGCCTGAAGAAACCAACACGGAGAAGTGGGAGAGACTGTTTTCAAAGCAATATCTGGAACCACCATCGACTGATGAAGTTTGGTATTTTACTGAAGATTGTTGACAAGTTTTATGAAAGATCTGAACATGTTTTATGAGTTTTTGAAGTATTCCGAGTTCTGAGTTTTTTGAGGTACCGAGTGAAGTACCGAGTTTATGAGTTTTTGAAGTATTGAGTTATGATGTTATGTTGCTGTTTATCAATCCTGATGGTCACACGTGAATGTATGACCAGAGGGGGGAATGTGAGATTTCATAACACTTTTAAGCAACTTTTGTTAAAGTTAAACTCATCATTCTATCAATGTGCAGAAGCCAGTACTTTTCCCTTGTTTTGTCTATCTGAAGGCCAAGCTACAAGCACACCGTGGAAGCTGCTGATTGGAGGTCTCCATGCCTCCGCTCTGTATAATACACTTGCATTCTATTGTTTCTGTGATCGTGTGCTTTGATCGTGCTGTCTCTACCATTGACAATAAAACATGTCTTCTGTCTGAATGAAAGACGCGATCCCAGACTATGTCATCTTCTTCAGCTTGAAAATGAATGAATGAAAAATGAAGTACATGAAACAAACAGCCAACATTTACTGTATGATCTTGTCTGCCTAGAATGAGGCAACTAATTCCGTCTGAAAAGGAGTGGGGGTAAGTAAAAAATGAAAATGATAACTAATTTACAAACCAGACCATGCTAATATCAGGAACAAACATTCTCAGCATGATGTCATTGTGCCACTATGACATCTTTTTTTTTTTTTATCTTTATTTGAATTTGGACAGTGCACATTAATCAACATGTGTTTTTCAATATGTAATTGTGCAAGAGTTAACCATAGGCTAATTTTTATTTGCAGTCCTATGGCAGGCTGATATCAAAACAGATAAAATATACATACAAACACACAGAAACAAACCATCACAAAGACCTAAAATGTTTCGTTACGTCATGCTTTAAAACAAAAGTATTGCCCATTCATTTGTATTGGCAATTTCTCAGGAGAAATTACAGTCTTTAAAACCACATGGCTAGTGGTGGAATAGGGAGACAGCTTTTTTAAAATGAAAAGTATTTTTTTCACCATATACTTTCTCTTTTCATATTTTACCCTTCAAATATTGTCACATTCTAAAACATGAAATTACAAACAAAATGGTCTCAATATCATTTTAATGGCAAAAAAGTAATGGATTATTTTTCTATTTTACTATTTCACTATTTATTTATCATACATAAGTGGATTATATTGATTATCTTTTTATTTTGTCATTATTACTAAGGACAAGATTGTGAATAAAATGAGAAAGAAAGTCACTTGGAATGCTCTAAATATATTTTTTATTGAACACATTTTTTTTATGGTGCTGTGCACACTTTCACCCCTACTGAAAAACACTTCGAAAAGTCAGATGTTATTTATCTGACAAGTTATTTGTCAAAGCGATGCTAACAAGATGTAAAGAGTAAATCCTTGAAAATAATTTCCAAAAACCTCAATAAATATAAGATCATGGCTGGAACTGAAATAATCTTAAAAAGCGAAAAGATATTCACTTACATCCCTTTGCCCTTGCCTCATTGACAAGCCTTCCATTTACAATACCCCATCATTTATTTAGCAGAAGGCCGACGATAAAACCTTTTCACTTACTATTTTGCTTTTTAAATGATATCAGTGCGTTCTTTTGGGCTATGTCGCCTTCCCCCTGCCTCTCCTCCGACTCCATGATTTGCTGTTTGTTTTATTCGCCTGTGTGTGTGCGCGGCCCCCTGCTGATTAATGTCACTTCATATTGTAATGGAGCGTGCTCAACATGTTCGGATATCTGTAATGTGTTACCAGTCCCAGCATGGTTTTATTGCCTTTCTCTAATAGGATATTGCCACCATCACAATTTGGATTAACTTGCATATCACTGCTGCTAAATCAAGTGAGCTTTGTCTGCCGGTGATAGAGAGGGAAGTGTGTGTCTATCGGGGTGGGCTGCTGTGCTCCATTAATTTCACATTCAGCACCTCCTTCGTGATGCGTCTGCCGTGTTTGGCCACAACAAAAGAGTTCATTATAAACAGTTAGAGCCGGAGCTGATGCACTGTCCAAAGGGGAGATGTACATAACCTTGTGTAGAAGAAGGCACTAGCTGAATATGCTAAGAGGCTTTTGTATCAGCAAATGCACTCGTTTTTATCCCACATGAACAAATAGGAGCGCAGGCTAAATCCTGCTCCGAGGGTCTGCGGGATTTTGTACGTGCACTTTATGAGCAGGGCGCAGTGCTGTATGCAGAGGAGCTGTCCTTTGTCTCCCCACATCCCCAAGCTCCGCCCCCTCCTCCCGCCCTCCAATGGGAGAGGCTTCAGGTGCTGACCTTATCGGGTGGAGGTCAAAGCCAGGTCAGGGATCTGTTGCTAGGCGACCATCAGATAAGTGGCCGGGGTAGACAGCGCTGTCATTCAGGGCTGGTCATGTAATCTTGTTCATTTGCAGACAATTGTGTGGCCATCAGAAAGGCTATCTGGCCCATACTGTTGTAATGAAACACATTAAAATATTAAAACCAGCCATGCTGGGCATTGGCAGCTCCTCTTGGCACATGCCCCTTTTACTCTCATGCCAACTGTCATGCAGTAACATGAACCTCTTAAACACGCTCATGTACTTGGCTGTGCTGAGGTGTGTGTGTTGGAGACTGGAGTGCTATTGATCTGGGCTTTTATTTTGCACTGCAGCATTTGATAGTGCATGTTTCACAAAACACAATATCTTTACATGACTGCATTTCTGATGTTGAGAAATGTACACTACCTGGCAGGCTGCCATTTTACAAATCATTCGATATAGAAACAATGAATTCATAAATGTTGTCCATAAGCTTCACTGACTGTTTAGTTCTGTATGATGTTTTTATGCATAATAACCTCTGCCATAGTATTAGAAGGTCAGACATTAAATACATACACTCTGCCTACCCCTTTTTCCAAACACTATCTGCCACAACTTCTTCTTGCTTCTTTAAGACAAAGACAGAATAACATAATTCCAGCTTACATTATGTTAACAACACCTTGTTCTCAAACAGCACGAAGCAGCGCCGAAACCACTGACATTTAAACTCGTCTTACGCCTCTGACCAATATGCCGCTCGCAAATGATCCGCACAAAGACAGCGATTCATTCATGACTCATTGAAGGGGGGGGATAGATACAGGTGGGAAGGCATCTTGTTGTTTGCTAACCTACAACCTTTTAATACAATACAAAGAGAGCTCGAGCAGTCTGTTTGAGGAGCGGACGGAGGGAAGGATAAGAAGAGAGGAGGAAGAAGAAAAAAAAAGACAGAGTGCGAGCTAGTTGTTGCATCTTCACACAAACATGGTCTGTTCTCCCACTCTGCCATTCCACCACCTGCCTGGGCTATGTGGGAGACCGCGCCATGCAGGCCTCTCACTCTCCCACAGTTCAGGCGCCCGTCGCATGTCATTCATCAAAGTGGGCGTGCGTTGGCTCAGTTACACATATGACAATTATTTATTATTTATCTTTTATTTATTGATTTTCTTCCTTTTATTTCTTTCCTTCTTTCTTTCTCGAGTTACCTTCAACAAAAACAAAAGGCAAGAATAATTTCATGAATGTAAATTGACAATTTTTTCATGCAAACAATCATTTCAAAAGGTAAATGCATTGTTTTGCTGTTGATTACAATGCGTCTCATCTTGCCTTTGTTTGCATAAAACAGGTAATCATAATCTAATGGGTAGTAATTAACTGCTATATGATCAATTGTTATGTGTATTCTTTATGTATATGTTATCACATCAAAAAAAATTATCCGTACTTTTGCAAGCCACAACTGACATGTACCACCCCTGATGGTAGCACAGGGAGTTACAGACAAATAGCTATTTGACCCTTCGTATACTTGTTTCACCATTTAATTCTATTTTATATGTAGGAAGGACTGTATGCTGGTTTTTATGCTAGGTCACAATCAACACAGGGGTCGGTTTAGGACTTGAATTTATATGTTCAGGTGAGTGGAGAGAGAGAGGTGAGAATGTCCACAGCCAGATGATTAGAACAGTGCCTTTAATTTAGACTTCAATCTTGCTTGTGGGTATGCGCATGTGTGTGTGTGTGTGTGTGGTTTCCTACAAGACACACAGAAAAGAATTCAAAATATATTACAAGTCTGTTCAGTATACAGGCAAGAATTACCTCTTAAACTAAGAACTAAATAATGCAATCAAACTTTAATATCCAGGATGTAATTAGGAAATTATATAAACTGAATGATAGCAGTACTAAGTGTGTTCTACGTCAATATATATATATAACAAGCCTTAATTGAAACCACGAGGCGCTTAGTAGGTTTAACATGCAAAGGGACACAACTTAAAACTGCACAAAACACGGTGAAACTACAACTTAAGGTAGAAAACATTACTACAATATGATGCACACAAGGGTACTCACGTTTATGGACGCACACAGCAATTGTTCACACAAACCCAAAGTCCGTGGCAGAGCCGATGCTATAGCTACATCTGAGCCGTGCTGCTGCCCTTTGTTGACACGCTAGCGCGCCCCTAGTGGTGCACCTCAATATTACGTGCAGAAACTAAACTATGCAGAACAACTATTAAACCTTTTTAGAGGCAGTCTTTAATACAGCCGCCCCCAAATTTGCATTGTAAATTTGACTACTAGGTGTCTGGATGATCCTGGGGCAAAGCTGGCAGCCTGATGAGACGGACCACCGGGCGAGTGTAGGTCCGGTCCTTGACTTGTACGACCGCTGTCCTCACTCTGCCATCTGCTCCGGGTATCACAGTTTTTACTGTCCCTACCTGCCACATGGCTCTGGGCGTTTGCTGATCCACGATGAGCACAACGCTTCCCACGATGATGTCTTCTTTCTCCGTTTGCCATTTCTGCCGGACTTGTAGAGTGGGCAGAAAGTGCTGGATGAAATGTTTCCAGAAGTGGTCGGCTAAAACTTGTGAGTGCCGCCACCTTTTACGACTCAGCAACTCTGACTCCGGGTAAACCACCTGAGGAAGGGAAGAGTCCGGCCGCCCCATCAACAGGCAGTTGGGCGTGACTGGGTCAGGGTCAGCGAGGTCAGACGAAACATAACCCAAGGGTCGGGAGTTGAGAATGCCCTCTACTTCAATGAGGACTGTCATCAGGACTTCCTCTGGCACAGTTTGAGCTCCCAGAGTGGTGCGGAGTGCGGTCTTCACAGATCTCACTTCACGTTCCCACGAGCCTCCAAAATGGGGAGCGTTGGGAGGATTAAAACGAAAGCGGATCTGCTGAGCTGCAAGCTGTTCTTTCACTGCAGGTTCCAAAGCAAGGAAGGCATCATGAAGCTCCTTACTTCCTCCTTTGAAATTGGTGCCCTGATCTGAGAGGAGTTTATAGGGCTTGCCTCTGCGCGAGATGAAGCGCCTGAGTGACATCAGAAACGAGTCGCTGTCCATGTTGGGCAGTAGATCCAAGTGGATAGCTCGAGTGGTAAGGCACTTGTACAGAATGCCCCATCTCTTCTCAGTGCGGCGCCCCACTTTAACAAGCATGGGGCCGAAGCAGTCCACACCTGTAGAGTAGAAGGCAGGTTGGTAAAGTCTCAGCCGGCAGGGGGGTAGATCCGCCATTCTCGGGACTTGGGGCGTGCCTCTCCATTTCTGGCAGTCCACACAATTGCGTTGGTGATTCTTAACTGCTTCTCGGCCTCTGAGTATCCAGTACTTCCTGCGCAGCTCTGCAAACAAGCGTTCAGCTCCAGGGTGGTGCAGCTGGCTGTCGTAATGCTGAATCAGCAGCTTGGAGACCGGATGGGAAGAGGACAGGAGAATGGG
This sequence comes from Knipowitschia caucasica, assembly GCA_964034765.1. Classification (NCBI taxonomy): domain Eukaryota; kingdom Metazoa; phylum Chordata; class Actinopteri; order Gobiiformes; family Gobiidae; genus Knipowitschia; species Knipowitschia caucasica. The sequence goes on along the minus strand of OZ035825.1, from coordinate 17,032,009 downwards.
ATGCAGCACGTCCTGGCTCAGAGTGTCACATCTTCTAAGTCTTCCCCCAACTCGGATCAGCTTGGAGGACCTGTCGTACTCAGGAGACAAAGTTAGTAATCTACTACTAGAAGAAAGGGGCTTACCGGCTTTGAGAAGAGCCACTTCATCAGGGAAGCTTTCAGTTTGTGCTTGTTTTAGGAGAGCCAGCTCTGCCTCTTGGTAGTCATCAGCAGTAGGAGTTGTACCATCGGCCGCCCCGTGCAACTTCTGAGTGGTAGCTTCCAGAAGTTCTTGAAATGTGGTAAACTGCTGGGAATCAGGTACAGCTGGATCTCGGGAGCTGGTTGCTAAGCCACAAAACGCAGTGTTTCTTAGCTCTTCCACTTCTTCTGTAACTGGACTAGTTGGACTCTCTGGCCATTGAGCTGGTGGCTGTAGGAGAAAGGAGGGTCCGTGGCTCCATCTGCTCTCACCAGCAAGCTGAGCTAGTGTTTTCCCTCTTGTGATATCGTCTGCAGGGTTTGAGGTGGAGTCAACGTAGCGCCAGGCCTCAACATCCGTAAGCTCCTGAATCTCCGCAACTCTTGTGCCCACAAACACTTTATATCTGCAGGAGTCCGACTGGAGCCAGTTAAGGACTGTGGTAGAATCAGTCCAATAGACCACTGTTTGGATCTTAACTGTGAGCTCTTTTGTGAGGACTGAAGCTAGCTGTGCTCCTGTTAGGGCTCCGCAGAGCTCAAGACGGGGTATGGAGAGCTGTTTCTTTGGTGCGACTCTGGACCTTGCAGCTAGGAATGCCACTTGAACTTGTCCTTCCCCATTGTCTGTGCACAGGTATGCCACGGAGCCATAGGCACGTTCAGATGCGTCAGTGAAGACATGTATGGTCCGGCTACTGTTACTGTGGTCCATGTGACGGTCAGTGTAGCATCTGGGTAATGCAACTTGTGATAACAGTGGAAGCTCCTCTTCCCACCGTCTCCAGGCCTGGACAAGATCTTCAGGGAGATTAGGGTCGTCCCATCCTCGCTTCTTGTCCCACAGACGCTGTACAATGATCTTAGCTCTGGTTGTGTAAGGAACAATGTATCCTAAAGGATCGTACTGTTGGGCAAGAAGGCGGTAAATGTTACGCATGGTTAGTTCAGGGGACTCACTTGTGTGCTGCTTGTACCGCAGGGTGTCTGACTTGCATTGCCACAGGAGACCAAGAGTGCGTTCTTGGGGGTCTTCTGTCTGCTGTGTGAACCAGAGTGTGCTGTTCTCTGACCTGGATTCCTTTGGCAGATGTTGAATGACTGCAGGAACATTGCTGGCCCATTCTCTAAGCTCAAAGCCACCTTCCATCAGTAGCGTGTGAAGTCGATTCACCAGCTGTTTGGCCTGTGCTTCTGACTGAAGGCTCTGCAAACAGTTATCGACGTAGAAGCAGCGCTCTACTGACATGCGAGCATCCTCCTCTGGTTCAGTGTGTCTCTGAACATGAGTCTGCAGGGCGAAGGTGGCACAACATGGGCTGCATGTTGTACCAAAAGGGAGAACTTGCCACTCAAAGATTGTCGGGTCCTGGTCCACTTTGACATCTCGCCACAGGAAACGAAGGAAGGGTTTGTCCTCCTCAAGCAGGCGCACCTGGTGAAACATTCCTTTCACATCACTGCTGATGGCCACTGGGTGTTCTCTGAACCTGAGCAGGACTCCCAGGAGGCTGGCTCCGAGCGTAGGTCCAGGAAGGAGGTTGTCATTCAGACTCTGTCCATCAAGCGTGAAGGAGCAGTTGAAAACTATCTGGAATTTCTGATTGTGCTGCACAATGTGGTGGGGGATAAACCATGAATAGTTGCTCTCTTCAGCCTTGGCCGGGGTGATAGCTTTGATGTAGCCAGCGTCAATGAGCTTGTGGATCTCCTTAGAGTAAACGGCAGCTTTCTCAGGGTCTCTCACAAGTCGTCTCTCTGTGCCACGCAACTGAGGCATAACTGCTACATTGGATGCTTGGAGTGGGGGGAGATTCTGCTTCCAAAGTAGTGGAGTAGCATACCTGTTCACACCTGCCACCAGGAGTCGTGTGGTCTTCTCCTCCAGCATACGGACTGCCTCTACATCTTGCTTCGACCTGGTAATGAACCGCTCACTTCTGTATGGCAAGATATCTATCTGCCAAAGTTTCTCAACATTGGTGAGGAGCTCAGATTCGGGAGGGCTGCACTTGGTGAAGAGGCATTGCTGTGGGGACAGTTGGTGGTATAAGAGACTTGTGGGGCCTTGCAAAGTCCATCCAAGTCTGGTGTGTACTGCTGCAGGTCACCTGGGGGTGCCGAGACGTACGGGCTCAACTGGTGTTATCAAATGCGGATAATCTGACCCAATCAGCAGTAGTGGCTGGGCATCCTTGATAGTCGACAGTGGAATGTCTCTCAGGTGGCGGTATTTCTCCTGCAGAGCTTGGACTGGATAGGTGTGGCAAGCGAGGTTTAGCTCTCTGGCAGTGAAGGCTTTGTCGATCTTGAAAACCTTCCCTGGTTCTGAAGCAGGGGCTACAGAGAAGGACACGGTGGCTCCGTGGATGGTGCAGACTTCCTGCCGGACTGTGCGGAGTGTGAGGTCCTCAGGTTTCCCATGAATGCCCAAGCTGACAGCAGCATCATTCAGTAGTATTGTGCGCTCCGACCCGTCATCCAATATTGCGTAGGTCTCTAGTACCTTATTGCCGCTATGGAGGATGACTCGGCTCAACTTGAGTAAAACTTGGCGGCTACTGGCTGGACGATCAAGGTACAGGGTCTCTGACACTGAGCTCACAAGGCAGGTGCTTGCTTCTGGTGCTTTGGTGTTAGCAGTTGCTGTGGCGCTTTGGCTGGTGTTCACCTCATGGAGGACGTCCAGGTGCTTCCTCTCGCACTGTTTGCACTTAGCTTTAAGATTGCATTTAGCTGCCTGGTGCTCACGTCCACATCTCCAGCATCTGTTATGCGTTTTAATCCACTGTGTCTTCTGATCCATTGACATGAGTTTGAAGTTGCTGCACTGGTTCATGTAGTGTTGCACTGAATCGCAGAACGGACAGTATTTCTTGGGCTTTTCATTTGTTCCCTCTTTGGCAGGAACTGGAGCACTAGCCATTTTCTCATTTGACTCTACAGACTCACTGCCGAGGAGAATGGTGGTGGACCTCTGTGACTTGTAGTCGGGACGTCGATTCTTAGATGGAGCTTGTCTCTCTCTGGGAGAGTAACTGCTGTGCTGGTCACCGCTGACTTGAATTCTCACCTCATATTCAAGCCAGTCAGCCAGGTCGAGAAGTGTGGGAATAGGAGTGTTGATGGGATTCACATATCGGTGGAAGTTGGCTCTTAGGTCGTGTGGCAACTTAGCTAAGAGGCGAGAGACATGTGAGCCGCATCTCAGCTCTGCGTAACCTTCCCTTCCTAGCTGGTGTAGCATCCCAACTAGTGCACGAACTTGAAGAGCAAATGACTTGAATGCTCTAATGTCTCCAATCCTTATGTTGGGCCCATCCATCAGATTGGAAATCCTCTTCAGAGCTAGCTGCTGAGGTTGGCCATACATCTCGTTGAGTGCTCTCATGGTATCCGTGAATGGGTACGGACTGTTGCTGTAGGAGTCAGCGATAAGTAGTGCCTCCTCACATTTGAGATGATCTGTGAGTATTTGAAACTTAAAGTGCTCCGAAGCATCATACGAGAGTAGGTTGTCCAGGGCCAGTTTCAGTCTTGCAAACTCACGTGGATCCTCTGTCTTAAAGTCTGGGATAGTCGGCTTGGGTCCGCGATAGGACCCTGAGCGGTGTGGTGATCGAGGTGGTGGATCAGGTGAGTATCTACCTTCCCTTGATCTCCTTTCACGTCCATATCCAGAACTGTAATAGTCATCTGGTCGGTCTCGCTAACCTGGTGAGTAACCCCTCTCATACCCATAGTAGCGGCTGTCCGGACGAGCTCTGGGACTACTGGGCCGGTAGGATGGAGCAGGATAACTGTACGCACGACTGTACTGTGGGTAACTTGGGCGAGGTGGAGAAGTGCGGTACTTGTCGTCACGGTGATAGGCGCGGCCATCATAGCGATCGTAGTCCTCCTCTTTGTACCGTGGCTTGACATCAGCCCAATCAGTTTTACGGTGAGGGGGGCTATCACCGAACGTGTAGCTCTCTCCAATGGGTAATGGGGAGCCTCTGTCACATGGCGACGTGACTGATCTGGCGTGGGTGAATGCGCTTGAATCACTTCATCATCTTGTTCATCTTCTTCATCCTTTAATCCCGACTCCTGCAAGCGTCTTCTGAGGTTCTCCACTATGTCATTCCCGTTGCCTGGTCGAGTAGGAGAAACTTCTCTGATCCCTGGTAGGGCACTTAGAGTAGGCGGACGTGGGTCCCGGAAACCACTTGCTGCCGTCTGCTTACTGGTGGGTGCTGGTGTAGAGGTTTCCTTCTGGCGCTCAGGCAGTGACTGGGGGTGTGAGGATGCTGCAGGAGCACTTTGGATCATGTCTACAAGGCGTTGGACATCTCTAGACAGCTTCTGATTTTCCTCTCTCATGTTATGAATGGACCTGATAATCTCTGGAGAAGACAGCCGCTTAGTCTGGTCATCATAGGGTACGTGGTACCTCTCAGGGTAACTGACCTCGTAGTCCCGTAGATATTCTGGCGGCTTCCTGCTTCTCTGTGGGCGGTCCACCTCTCTGGATTCTCGCTCATATGGCCTGAACATATTGACTGCAGTGGTTGCGTAGATCCGGTGAAGGAGGACCAAAATTGTAGGAAGGACTGTATGCTGGTTTTTATGCTAGGTCACAATCAACACAGGGGTCGGTTTAGGACTTGAATTTATATGTTCAGGTGAGTGGAGAGAGAGAGGTGAGAATGTCCACAGCCAGATGATTAGAACAGTGCCTTTAATTTAGACTTCAATCTTGCTTGTGGGTATGCGCATGTGTGTGTGTGTGGTTTCCTACAAGACACACAGAAAAGAATACAAAATATATTACAAGTCTGTTCAGTATACAGGCAAGAATTACCTCTTAAACTAAGAACTAAATAATGCAATCAAACTTTAATATCCAGGATGTAATTAGGAAATTATATAAACTGAATGATAGCAGTACTAAGTGTGTTCTACGTCAATATATATATATAACAAGCCTTAATTGATACCACGAGGCGCTTAGTAGGTTTAACATGCAAAGGGACACAACTTAAAACTGCACAAAACACGGTGAAACTACAACTTAAGGTAGAAAACATTACTACAATATGATGCACACAAGGGTACTCACGTTTATGGACGCACACAGCAAACACAAAACCCAAAGTCCGTGGCAGAGCCGATGCTATAGCTACATCTGAGCCGTGCTGCTGCCCTTTGTTGACACGCTAGCGCGCCCCTAGTGGTGCACCTCAATATTACGTGCAGAAACTAAACTATGCAGAACAACTATCAGAGGTGTGGACTCGAGTCATGTGACTTGGACTCGAGTCAGACTCGAGTCATGATTTTGATGACTTTAGACTCGACTTGACCAAATATAAAAAGACTTGCGACTCGACTTGGACTTTAACATCAATGACTCTGACTTTCACTTGGACTTGCACCAATTGACTTGTAAAGACTTGCGTAACCCGGGCCATTTTTACCTTTCTCCGCATCTCTCTTTCTATCTATGCCGTCTCTGAAGAAACAAAGCCTCGCGGTAGTTGTAGCGCTCGCGAGAGAGTTCGAACGTGAGTTCCCCGCAGTTCGCGCAGCAACACTTCCCTAAACAAGCGGACTGCATTCACCGGTGGGTGTGTTGTCTAGGGAAGCTGGAAATGAGCGAGCTGCAGGTATTTATCGCGACCTAACGTCATATTTTGTTCTACAAACCGTAATTGATATGCTTTCACTACAGGCGCCTCATACAATTGAATCGACGCAGTTGTCACACTGTGTGCCGTGTTTTAAAGAGGAACTGGTGAGTCAAACTAGCGCTAGCCTGCGCTGCTCTGTTAGCTCTTTCTTATATTTTTCTGTGTGGGCGCCGAGACCTATTATTATGAGTATGTTTTTGCTGTGCTCCTCCTGCTAAAGTTTGCATACATTAGATAGTTGTTTTGATTATGTGCACTAAGCTAGATTAATATTTGCACTATTGTTTATGGTGCATTGATATGAGAATCAGTGCTTTGACTGATTGAATTAATTTATATGAGACATTTTAATATGTAATGATATATTGGTAATTATGAGATATTACTAATGCTGGTCCAGTTCATACAGGCCAGGTTCCTTCCACTCCATTGGTCCCTTCAGTCCTTTGCCCCCCCCCCCCCCCCCCCCCCCCTTTTTTTTTTTTTGATGGCGAGCTGCCCCAGGTCCAAAGCCTGGACCCCTCATACTACCCCTATCCTACAGTAGGACATTTGGAACAATAACCACTACGGACATTAAACTGATAGATACAGGTCCTAGCCCAATACTCATATTCATATATGTTGCACTTGCTACTTCCCATTAAAAACCCCAAAGATAAAAAGTATGTTGACACGGACTGCTCTGATTTTATGTGTGGTCTGTGCATGTGTAACTGAGCCTGCATCTGGCACAACATCCAATTAGATCACGTAGATAGTTTTGATTTACCAGCAGCCAACGACATGGAACAAACTGTTAGTCCATGGGTCAGAGACCAACGAGAATGCACCAGCAAAATGATTCCTAACATTATTTTGTTTGCCTACAAAAGTACGTGGAGACCAACAAGAAACAAATCGCAGTCAAAAAGACTCGAGAGGACTCGAAAGTCAAACCGTAGGACTTGGGACTGACTTGAGATTTGTTGGCCTTTGACTTGGACTCGACTCGGGACTTGCCTGTCTTGACTCGTGACTTGACTCGGGACTTGAGGGCAATGAATTGAGACTGACTTGTGACTTGCTAAACAATGACTTTGTCCCACCTCTGACAACTATTAAACCTTTTTAGAGGCAGTCTTTAATACATTATAGTAATTAACTCCTACATGATCACTTGTAACACAGAGCTTTTACAGAGAAATATAGAATTTGGGCTTACTGCTATAACAAGGAAATTAAAAAAAATATATTTATTGTTGAAAGTTGTTATTTTGTCCATCAAATTGCTTTAACTTTATATCAATCACTAGAAAGTAACACTAAACTGTACATGCAATTAAAATGTAATTCCCATTTTTCGTAGTTTGCAATGATTTATGTGCCTTCACGACTATCTGACTTTTTTTCTCAATGTCGTGGACGTCTGAGACATGCGCAGGAAAATGTGGACACTAACAAATAGAATAGGTTTTTCAAATTCATGAAAAATATCAACATTTTTGGCCTTTCTGCACTCTGCTAGTATGGGGTACTAAGTAAGTAAGTAATCTTTATTTATAATAGCTCTTTTTTACAGATCAAGGTCACCCAAAGCATTTTACAATGTTCAGAGTTCAGATATTTTTCCATTCTCTCCACACACGGTGATAACGGAGGACGCTGAATACACTGGAGCATCGAAGCCCCCGACCAACACCATCCATTCTCTCTCTCATTACATGCATACAGTCCCTATGGTGCATGTTTTTAGTGATGGGGGAAACCTAGAGGATGTGTCTTTGAGAGTGAGCAAGTGTCAGTTCAGTGTCAGTTTCAGTTTAGTTTATTTCAAAAGGGACAATGCAATGTAATAAAACACACGATTAAACATGAGTTAAAAAAAACAGAATTAGCCAAGGAGGCAATTTTTTATCTGTAGTCCCCTGGCCGTGATGTTAAAAAGCCATTAAAATACATTTACAGACAACATTCACTCAAGAACACACTATTTAAAAGACTTAAGCATAGCTTTAGCTTTTGATTAGTATTTATTATGTTTTAGACGGATCTTATTTTGGTTCTTTTTTATTTATTTAATCTTACGTATTCTGTTTTGTCACTTAATATTAGGTAGCTGTTTTACTCTTATTATTGTTAATTTCAGGTAGCTGTTTTACTCTTTATTGTATGGTTTTAGTATCCCCAGTGTTTTCTCGGGCCTGGGGCCTCCTCTCTCCTCCGGGTCCTATGGGGGCCTGGTGGGGGGTCTGGGGCCTCCTCTCTCCTCTGGGTCCTGTGTTGTCCCCTGTTGCAAGCGGCTCTCTGCTCCTGGTGCAGATGGCTCCCTGGATGGCGCATCTTCAGCTGAATACATCTGCACCCAGCCCTATATCTTTTCATAGTTTTACCTATTTTACCTGTCTGATGTGATTTTATATGTCTTTGTGTGTGTGTGCGTGTGTGCGTGTGTACGTATGCATCTCGATGTATATATAATAATTAGGGTGGTTTATGGGTGGGTCTTCGGGGTTTATTGGGCATGTTGTATTGATTTTGACTCAGCTGTAAAGCACTTTGTTTTGCATTTTATTGTATGAAAAGCGCTTTATTAATAAAGTTTGATTGATTGATTGATATAGTACATCAGTGAGGGCAGGTGCTCTTACGCAGAGGGATCACACGGCTGCCTCTTACAGAGCCTCCAGTGAGCCGCTCACTTCTGTTCCTTTGACTTATTAGACTTATTAGTGGAGCGGGAGCCAAATTATGAGTTGCTTTGTACATGTTGATTTATTCATAACTGGTTTTATTTGGCTATATTAATGTTCCTGTTGGTACTGTCCTGTTCCCCTGATGGTGTTCTGCCTCAACCCTAATGTGGGAACGTTCCATTCTTTACCAATAAGTTTTGGATTGATCGAATCAAAGTATCAAAGGCAAATGTAAAATCAATTATAAAGCACCATTCATACAGAAGCAACTCAGAGTGCCTAACTGGCACAGAAAGAACATTGGCAAACAATAAAACATTATAGGAATAAAATCCATAAAAAAAGATTAAATATAAAAAGTTAAAAAAAAAATACATACATATGCATATACAGTGCCTTGCGAAAGTATTCGGCCCCCTTGAACCTTTCAACATTTTGCCATATTTCAGGCTTCAAACATAAAGATATAAAAATTAAATTTTTTGTCTAGAATCAACAACAAGTGGGACACAATCGTGAAGTGGAACGAAATTTATTGGATAATTTAAACTTTTTTAACAAATAAAAAACTGAAAAGTGGGGCGTGCAATATTATTTGGCCCCCTTGCGCTAATACTTTGTAGCGCCACCTTTTGCTGCAATTACAGCTGCAAGTCGCTTGGGGTATGTCTCTATCAGTTTTGCACATCGAGAGACTGGAATTCTTTCCCATTCTTCCTTGCAAAACAGCTCGAGCTCAGTGAGGTTGGATGGAGAGCGTTTGTGAACAGCAGTCTTCAGCTCTTTCCACAGATTCTCGATTGGATTCAGGTCTGGACTTTGACTTGGCCATTCTAACACCTGGATACGTCTATTTGTGAACCATTCCATTGTAGATTTGGCTTTATGTTTTGGATCATTGTCCTGTTGGAAGATAAATCTCCGTCCCAGTCTCAGGTCTTTTGCAGACTCCAACAGGTTTTCTTCCAGAATGGTCCTGTATTTGGCTCCATCCATCTTCCCATAAATTTTAGCCATCTTCCCTGTCCCTGCTGAAGAAAAGCAGGCCCAAAGCATGATGCTGCCACCACCATTTTTGACAGTGGGGATGGTGTGTTCAGGGTGATGAGTTGTGTTGCTTTTACGCCAAACATATCGTTTTGCATTGTGGCCAAAAAGTTCGATTTTGGTTTCATCTGACCAGAGCACCTTCTTCCACATGTTTGGTGTGTCTCCCAGGTGGCTTGTGGCAAACTTTAAACGAGACTTTTTATGGATATCTTTGAGAAATGACTTTCTTCTTGCCACTCTTCCATAAAGGCCAGATTTGTGCAGTGCACGACTGATTGTTGTCCTATGGACAGACTCTCCCACCTCAGCTGTAGTTATCTACAGTTCATCCAGAGTGATCATGGGCCTCTTGGCTGCATCTCTGATCAGTTTTCTCCTTGTTTGAGATGAAAGTTTGGAGGGACGGCCGGGTCTTGGTAGATTTGCAGTGGTCTGATACTCCTTCCATTTCAATATAATTGCTTGCACAGTGCTTCTTGAGATCTTTAAAGCTTGGGAAATATTTTTGTATCCAAATACGGCTTTAAACTTCTCCACAACAGTATCTTGGACCTGCCTGGTGTGTTCCGTTGTCTTCATGGCTTTAAACAGAACCCTGAGACTATCAAAGAGCAGGTGCATTTATACGGAGACTTGATTACACCCAGGTGCATTCTATTTATCATCATCAGTCATTTAGGACAACATTGGATCATTCAAAGATCCTTGAATGATCCAATTGAGTTTGCTGCACTGAAAGTAAAGGGGCCGAATAATATTGCACGACCCACTTTTCAGTTTTTTATTTGTTAAAAAAGTTTAAATTATCCAATACATTTCGTTCCACTTCACGATTGTGTCCCACTTGTTGCTGATTCATGACAAAAAAATGTATTGTATATCTTTATGTTTGAAGCCTCAAATGTGGCGAAATGTTGAATACTTTCGCAAGGCACTGTATATCATACATCAATAGATACACACACATAAAGACGCATCTGTAATAATAGTAATAAATATATATACATGCCATGTTTTAATGCTGATTTAAATGCTCCTATAGTTTAAATAGTTCGTAGTTCATGTGGAAGAGTGTTCCACAGACGAGGAGCATAAAAACTAAATGCTGCTTCGCTCTTTTTGGTCCTGACCTTTGGGGCACACAGTAAACCTGTCCCAGATGACCTTAGGACCCTCTCGTTTTCATGTGGAACAAACATATCTTGCACACATTTTGTGGCAAGTCCATTCAGTGCCTTGACCACCAAGAGAAGCAGTTTGAAGTCTCCTCTATAACAGACCGAAAGTCAGTGTAAAGATTGTGAAACTGGCGTGATATGATCACCTTCTTTTGTATTTGTGAGGACTCTTTCTGCGGCAAAATTTCAAAATGATTATACAATCATTGTAACAGCTATCAATTTAATTCATCCATCATTTTGGAATTTTCTGTTTGTCCATCAGTTTGCCCAAACGTTTTTGATCTAAAATAAAAAAAATTGACTTAAACACTTACTTAGTTTTCTAATTTATCATTTGAAATAATGTGATGAAAGGGTCATACAGAGGAATATTCAATGTCCTTTGCAAAGTGAACAATCAGAAGAGGACAGACCCTTCCCCATAATAGTTGCATACTACTGATTTAACAGTGAGTGTACTCTTTGTCTCAACCCTGGAGGCTGAGTCATCAATTGCCGCGCAAGAAATCACTCTATGTTCCCCTTACATGAAGCAATACATGGACAATACCTGCACGTATCTCTCGCCTCCGACCCCAAAAGCAAAAGGGCTTGCACTTGGAACACCAAGTGCCACAGGAGGGTGTGTGTGGCTATATAGATATAGCAAGGCTTTATGACACTCAGAGACACTTTACATGGCAAACACAATGATGGTAAACTTATGTTGTAGCCGCAGATGACCTGGGGCAGACTGACGAAAATGAGGCAACCAGTATGTGCAATCGGCCCTGCTAATAACCACCAACCATTGGCGCACACACCAGACCCTTTCTAGGGGCTGTGAGTGAAGTGACTTCACGAAGGACACAACCACACATTTCAACACTACAGCCGCAGCCGCCCCACTGTGGCGCCTGGTGTTCCCAGAGGTCTTCCAACACTGTACTAATCAGGCCCTGCCCTGCTTCAGAAGTCTCACTGGATCTGGCTTTCAGGAGGTGAAAGCCAGTCAGGTGCCACAAAGTGTTCTTAGGCAAGACACTTCACTCACATTGCCGAGTATGAGTCTTATGTGTGTGTGTGTGTGTGTAAATGATTGGTGGTGGTTGGAAGCATTGATAGATACAGCCTCGCTTTTGTCAGTCTGCCTCAAGGCCGATGTGGCAGTAAAAGCTTACCAACACAGCGCACCGAGTGAATGGATAATGCTGTGTAAAGCACCCAAAAAGTGTTACATATAGTACATAGTTAGATTATATACTGTGTACTGAAAAATATCACTAACCTATGACTATAGTGATTTTTTTCTAGGAAGGGGAGGGCTGTGGCGCATGCGTATATGAGGATATGAAAGACTCAAACATGCATGAATCGTGCTATAAACAGCTTTGTGTGTTCATAACAAGGAAATAAAAAACCTGACAATTTTAAACTTTTGGTCATGTCTCCTTTAAAGTGAACGTCAGTTACTTTTTGAACTGTGAAGAGATTCAGATCCAAAGCAAAGAGCGACCATTTTCACCCCTACTGCTTTCTAATAGGATGGAACAAATCCTAGATACACAGTTGAGGCCCCTTTCCATTGGTCCAACTATTCTTCTCCAGCAAATCTTATTGGTGGTGGTTACGCCGAGGAGAGGGACGGAATACTGTTTTTGAAACATACATAATGTGATACTTCATGGTCATATGGTCAAAAATATGTATTCTTTTAAAACCATAATATAAAAATAAGTTGTAGACATCACCTTTAAGTTTAAGTATCAAATTAAAATCGCCAATTTCCTTTGAGTCCCTTAACTACCACTGCTACCACAAGCTGTACAAGCCACCTTCTCATAAGTACAGCACATCGCAGCAGGTCACTCCTCTGTGTCTGTGTCATATCACGGCGTGGACTCTTTCCGGTGACACCAGCATTTTGTCAATGTCAGCCACTTAGCCGCTCAGGTTAACAGCCAGGTCTGCGAGGAGGAGGCTCCGGAGCGGGACCTGGGACAGTTAGACGTTCTTGCCCCTAGATAAGGCACGTGGCCATTTATCCACGCCAGTCCTTGCACCCCCTCTCCAGCATGGGATCTCGTCTGGTCGGATTGGCGCATTGTGAAAGAAGGTTTTCAGTGTCTGGGCCAGTGCCAGCTGACATTCCACGGAGACAAATTGAGAGAGAGAGGCTCGGGCAGATTTATCGGCCCATTGGCTCGCCTCAGGAATTCTCTTGTAACATGGCACTCCTGTGAAAGGGATAAAGAAATTAGTGTAAAACAGGCCGCACAGCTCATTTCTAATGCAGCCACCTATATTGCATTGCCGTTTACAGCGCTTGTTCTTACATTGTTACATGCAAGATGGATGCGGCTGGGGAGAAGCGTTTCGTCAATAAACAAAGCTGTAAAAATGTGTAGTGGCGTTGTTGGCTCGAGCAAATACGTCCAATAAAATCAAATGCTAACAAGAAGCATTCAAAGTGCGCGGACCTCTGCCAAAGCACTACCCTATATCATAATGGGGACATGGGCTAATATGGAATTAAATCAAAGATCACTTGGTTCTGGGGCAACTTTTCCCTTACTGCCCTCTTGTGGATAAAGTTCTTGCAATAAGCAATAGAGTATTGATCAAAAGTTTATTTAGTTCTGTAATTCAACTTACAATGTGAGACTTATCGTATGATAAAGACTTATTACATACAACATTACATTTGTTTGTTATAATCTTAATAAGAATGGCTTACAGCCCATTTTAGAACAATTTATCAACATTATAACTAAAGAGGCTGGATATTACAAATAAAAGGAGTTATGAGTTATATCAGTGTCAAATTGAAAGTTCAATTACTGAAATGAATGAGCTTTTTCACATCATCACTTCGAAGTTTCCGAATTTCACCATATGTACAATTGATCGTAGTTCTGTCCGCTATCTTTGTCAAAAATACTGTTGGAGAAGTATTGTATTAGCTTTTTCATAGGGGAAGATGGCTACCAGGCAGTTTCTATCCATCAATAAATGAAAGGTATTCATAAAGCACTTTTCATAAAAATAATACAACACAAAGAGCTTCAGGACAAAAAACAATTACATATGCCCTTTGACCTGTCGACCCGACCACCCAACAATTCCTCTCAACGATTAGAAATGAGAGCTGTTGAAACCTGTTCACACATATCTTTTCCCTTACTACCCCTACTATTGTTAAAACATATGTACGTTTTCTTCCCACAAACGACCTACAACTGAAAGTGCTAAAAAGCAGTCGCCTCTTTGTGCTTGGGCATTCGGCGCGCTTGTTTTTACATGGCTACCTACAAGATGGATGGGTCTGCTGCTGCGCTGGAGTGCTCTCCTTTCTATGAATATGCAAGAGGCTGGGCTCCTGCTGTACTTTGCTTGTTGAGTCACAGGTCCTTGGTGGCAGGAAGCACTGCTGGTCAAATGACAGAGAGAGGAAGACTTGGAAGAGTGCGAGAGAAATCTGCGTGTGTGGGATTTGAAAGAGCTGCTGCTGTTACTGCTGCTGCTGCTGCTGCTGCTGCTGGCTGTCCTGGATATTTATTCTCCTCTACAGCAAGGTGTTTAGAGAAGCCGACTAGTTCCAGCGAGAACATGCAGCATTCTTCTGTGGTGTGCAACACTGAGGACAAGCACGTCTCCTTTGACCTGCGAGTGCTTCTCCTGAGTTGGTTTGTATTATAAAATCCAAGGAGGTTCTTGTGGCTATGAACAAAACCATCCACAACAACTCTAAACATAACAAGATAATAATGAGCAGATGTCTGATGAAAAACATGCTATAATTCACTGTTGGAACCCGCATTAGGACAGTTAAGCTACTGACTATGAGCGGATTCACTGTAGTCTCATCAGCAGACTGTGGTGTTTAGCTCCAGAACACACAGATGGAAGCGAAAGTTAAGGAAAATCCAAACCGGCATGGCAAGAGGAATTGTAGTCTTTTATACAGCGTTAATGGCCTGAACCATGGACTGTATATAGATGGACAAAGCTAACTCCAAGCTCAATAAAGCCTTATAAGGAAGTGCTCATGGAAAAAAAGTTTTGCTCCAACTCGCTCTGGTTGCTGTTGACATTCACTGGAGTGCCAATTCAGATGTCTTCTTCATTCACGAGGGAAGGTCCAACTTTCCTTAGCAACCATGTTAGCGACACGCCTGTTCCTGTTACGGCGCAAACATAAAAAAGAAAGCTTATGACGGTCAGTACACTCCTAGTATACGCTCTAAGACCTAAACTGAACCAGCCCCTATACTACCCCCCTAACTACCGCCTAACCCATGCTGGACTATAAGCCGTTACGTTTTTCAACTTTTTTACAAGTAGAGTACTAATAGTGTCCTTATTATCACGAGATTACAATGGGTTAAAACACCCCTTTATTAAATCATGTTGTGACCAGTTAAATGGTCATGTGTCATTTTTGTCTTGCGTCATCAGCAGTAGGTTAAATTTTACACGATCAAAAACAAAAAAGAATTTCACATCCAAAAATAGATGTCAAAACTCGGATCTATTTGACGAAATTTCGGCCGTTATAGCCTTCATTAGATAATTCTTTTCTGTTTTTTTTGGAACACAGAATACCTGTATACAACTGTTACATTACAACATGAAAACAAAGTATGTTAGGAGTTGGGACTGAGCTTGTCTTTACTGCAGTATGCAGAAGTCAATATACTTTTATCACTAAACAGAAAAGTACTGACTTCTACATTCTGTTGTAATGACCAGCTCAGCTTTTCAACAGCACAAAAATGTCTTTTAAAGATCCATAAGACAAAAGGCTTTTGTCGTCGTGAAGTCTGTTTTAATATGCATCCATTCAACTACTATTCGATCCGAAATATATCACCTATATCTACTTTAAATTACATGGACTTGTTATTAATGGCTTAAGTAAGGCTCCCTGAAAAATCGCTAGCTACCTTTGCATACAATAGAGCCCTAATGCCATTGGCCATATCATCTGTCAGCATCTAGAGGTTATCTGCCAGCTTGATGAACAGAGCGATTGGTTATGAAACACAAGGTGTGACAGTATGGCAATATGTTATAGTATGCAGGCAGAGCTCATCAGGAAAGAGGGGACGAGCGGCTTTGTTCCAAATGTCACGATGCATATTTATGGGCGCGCTGGAGTGGCTCCTTGTATAAGCACCATTCACCATCTATCAAGCAAAAGCACTACAGTGGCTCTCTGACAACTTGGTAGCACAGCACGCCATGACAAAGCCATCAAACTGAGCGATCTGCCAGTGCACAAGCCAGGATTTCTGCTCCAAAAGTGTGCTAGAAAACCTGTTGTTCAGGGCTATCTACACTTTATTACTGACTCGACACAACAGTATGACGGGGTTTGTCAGAGAAAGAGCCTTATTACATATTGTATTGACCTACCCAGCAAAAGATAGAATGTCACCATGAGCATAGTTTCCCTTTTTTATTGGCCTATGTGATACAAGCTGTAAAGGATCTTATTATTTGTGTTTCAACTGTATTTTCAACAGTATTGCACCCATACCCTCAATTTTCATTTGAGTTATTCTTTGGTCATTTGTCAACATAGCAATAACATACAGGCAAGAACAAAAAAGAGTATTTGCGTGGCGAATGGGTTAGGCTGGTGTTTGACGTTTATCATTACCATAGAAAACATTAGATTCCAAATGTATTTCTTAGCTTTAATAATAAAAAAAATTGGATATTGAGCAAGCCATAGTCAGCACACGGTGACAAAGAAACCCTTTTTTCATATCCGATGGTACTTTGGTGCTTTTTTCATTTTTCTGGTAAAACTATACTTTCTCATGCGTTCCTTATTCCTAATGGGCCTCATTCACGAACGGTTCTTAGGAACAGATTTGTACGTAAATCCTACTTACGCGGTTTTTACGAAGAAAGTGGCATTCACGAATATTTCTCGTAACCAGAATTTCTCTTGGGCAAGTACAAATCCTACGAGTCCTCAGGAGCACTCGTACGCATTCAGTGCCGACATGTTCACACGCTGGGGTTGTCCTCTTTGGTGAAGTTGAATAAAAATACAACATTCCAGTGATATGTCCGTCATATCGATGTATGTATTTATTTATTTGTAGTAATCTTTATTAGTAATCTTTATTTATATACCGCCTTTTTCACTGCAGATCTGGCCTACTTTTTAATTCATTTTGAAATGAAATGTGCCAACGCTTTATCAAATACATTGGAAATCTTGCCGTGTATTAGTGACCCCTTCCTATTTATAGGGGGCATTTCTTTATCCACGGGCCACAGAACAACGGCATATATACTGCTGCTGCAGGAGGTTACTGGGTCCGCGCTGAGTCTCTGCGCTGGTCTCTCCCATGGATCTATACTGGTCTGCACTGGCCTCTCCCATGGATCTATACGGGTCTGCACTGGTCTCTCCCATGGATCTATACTGGTCTGCACTGGTCTCGCCCATGGATCTAGACGGGTCTGCACTGGTCTCTCCCATATACGGGTCTGCACTGGTCTCTCTCCATACGGGTCCGTGCTGCATGCTCCTGGATCCATACGGGTCCGCGCTGGTCTCTCAAGTCTGGTCTATGCGGTCTATCTTCGGTCCGCGCTGGTCTCTGCGCACCGGTCTCTCCAGTCAGGTCACTCCAGTCTATGCAGTCTCTCCTATAGGTCCGCGCTGGTTTCTGTGTGCTGGTCACTCCAGTCTATGCGGTCTCTCCTATAGGTCCGCGCTGGTTTCTGTGTGCTGGTCACTCCAGTCTCTCCTCGGGTCTGCATTGGTCTCAGCGCTGGTCCGCGCTGGATCTCCTCCCAGGGTCCAAAATATTTTGAGATGAATCTCAAAACATTTTGAGATTCATCTTTAAAATAATACATAATATATTTTTAAATTAAGCTCATAACATTTTGAGATTAATCTCATCATATTCTTAGATTAATCTCATAATTTTGCTAGTTCGACTTTATTATCATAATATTTCGACTTTTAAGTCAACATTTTATAACTTTATTCTCAGTCTGGTAAAAGAAGTGTAACTCGTTGCTTTAGGCCTGTTGCTGTTTCCTCTGCCGTCTGCACACGGCCCTGCAGTCCCTTATATGGGCATTAGTGGGCGGTTACTTATGCTAAGTACCTATGCTAATGAAGCACCTGCCACGCGCGCTGTACTTACGAGGAAATGGGATTCATCAATCTGAGAGAACAGCTGCGAACAATTCAGCGGCTTACGAGTGCGTTGATGAATCCCACGTGGGGACTTCTTAGAAATCTACTTAAGGACAACTTGAGAAGAAAGTTGAGTAGTTTCTTACGAAGTTATTCGTGAATGAGGCCCAATGTCTGTAATGTCTTGTGATTTATCCACGGACATACCGGCGTCGCACATTGGTCATCTGGACGTATCCCATTCACCAGTGTTCCTATTGTGGCATAACGCAGTCGATCACTGGGTGATAAACTGTTGCAGTGCGCTGACCACATCACTGGCTAACGTGATTGCTACATAAACATGGCTAATCAAGGAAATAACCATTGGTCATTGCGGGGGCATTGCGGGGGCATTGCTTTTTCTGCAAACGGGTTGTGCGTGATAAAAAACAGGTAATAAATAATTGAATAAAGTGTTTTCATTTTAAGTATTCTGATTGTCTTAAAATAACATTTGCCAACGGGACAAGCCATCTAGTCTTAATTCAAGAACTGTTGCTTTCATTTTTTGTATCTTTTAAAAAAAAGATAGTTTTGCCTATCCCATTGGCAAATTTTGTTTTAAGGCAGTCAGAATGTACTCAAATTAAATTTTGTCAAATTTGAGCACTTTTAAAAAAACGTATTATTCATCACTTGGTTGCGGTGTTATTATTTTATTGCATCAAGATAAAATAATAACACTGTCTTCTATCTTTTATTGCATCAAGATAGAAGACATACAATAGGGATCATCTGTGAAAAAAGCCTTGTACAGCGTATGTTTTCAGAGTTGGGATGAATAGTCTCTCCTCAGATTGAGATAATAAAGCCTGCTGGAAGATGAAGTGACAGTGAGGGTGTCCAACAGAACAGACAGCAGAGCCCTCAGCATAAGCTCCACAGAGCCCCTCTCCGGAGACCTCCGTGCTGGCTGGCTGCTTCTGGACCATAGAGCAGTGGCCAGCCTGTCTCCACGTCCCCCTGTCTGTCTCCGTCCTCTGGGAGCGAACATGGCTCCAGGGCGAGAGCTGATTTGAGACGGTCCCAGGACTAACCCCAAGGGGACTTAAGCCGGGCAGAATTGCCTTCTCTCAACTGCTCTTTTCTGGCTTTTTGCAAGCACCGAAGCTTGGTAAGTGCGGGGAGACGAAACAAGAGTACGGCTTTCATCTTCTGCTGTGAGGAGCTCAGTGGATTTCTTTCGAATTACAGAGAGTGATTACGTCCCACCTAGTCCCCCACGCACCCTCAGCAAACCCCCTCTTTCTTTGCCGCAGAAGGAGCCCTGGGGCTGGCCAAGACTGTCAACTGTCAGAGCCCACAGACGAGTCATTAAGTGGGGACAGACTGATGTGTCATTGGCATAGGATAATGAGGAGGCAGCCCAAAAGCAGAGTGACAATCTGGGACCACCACTACATGTTAGTGGATGGATTAGGCAGTGCATTCTAACTGGTGGTCTTGGAAGCATGTTTAGTGGGTCTTTCCTGGGTATTATGAAATGTTTAGATACAACTACTGGTTAGATTATTAATTGCATATTGGAGTGTCATATTGGAAGTCCCCTGTATCTAGAGGCGTATTATACTGGTCATTTCTGAGATATATAGTCCTGATGAATGTTGACTAACGGACATTGCTGACCTGACCTTGAATGTCATGCATCTGTGCAATTATGTGAGATAATGTCAGACAGTGCAATATTGGATCACATGTGTCCATTGTCACTTTACTAAGTCACTTATAGCCCATAGCCTCAGACTGCTAACATGTACAATAGTATCCATCATTGTGAATAATTGAACCTACAGAGCTAACCACTTATTCATGAAGATTCTTAAATACTCTTGCAATACTTTAGTGTTTTACTTTTTAAACAACATATTCAGACTTATGTATCCGTATGTAGGAAGATTTTCTATTTCCGGGTGGGTCATCAAGGTCCTTCCAATTGTCAATCATTCTGATGATATGTGCTCGTCCAATAAGACCAGAGAGTTTTGTTCAAAAAGTGGAGAGGGCGGTTCTTTCCTAACATTTGGGAAAATCCTCTTGTATACCTTTAACTCAGACATGTTTTATGGTTTTTATGCTACTTTTCCAGCAGTTGTTATATGTTCTTGACTTATCTTGTTTTTTGTGTTCCTCATGTTCTGTGACCTGTGACGCAACACTTACAATTTCCCCACTGTGGGACAAATAAAGGATCCCTTCATCTTAATTATATTGTTAACCATTAAAGCTTTTCTCACATGATCTTGACATATTTGCGGATGCAGGAGGGTCCAAGGACCAAGGTGTCGATCCAGGACACTCAACATTCATTGACATTTATTGACTTTATCAGCATTCATGGACAATGGTCCTCTGCCGCTTTTGGACCAATGGCTCTATGTGTTTTTTTTAATCATTGCATTTCCTGTGTTTGAACTGTCACAAAAATAAATTGAATTGAATTATACCATGGCAGTACAAGAATATTAAAAAGTATTGATGATGTTCTGCACTACGACCTTTCAGCTTGAAACAGGCAGCAGCTGATCAGACCAATCCTCCCTCTTCCCTGGGCCTGATGGCCGCTGTCATTTGCCCACACCCTCGGAGCCATTACCTGTATTCAGGAGGGGATTACACTGGCACTGAGAACATGGAAGCACTGTCTACCAATCTGTTTTTTTATTTGAAAACTCCCTCAAGCTTTTCCATTATCTTCTCCATATCGAGCTTGGCCTGCAGAGAAAAGCTGGCTTCACAGAGGTCAATGCAGTCCAGACTTTCTAACCCCCCCCCCCCCTCTGTCCACCTGGGTATGTGGCCTGGGCATTATGGGAGGGGGGTCTCTGTAAGCCTGCCTGTCTTCGCTGCTCTGCTCCCCCATTTCCCTCCTACAATAACAAGGAGCGTCACCATAATCTTTCTATTTTGCCGGCCCGCCCCTCAGGGTTAAAAGGTCCGGAGATGGAGACAGGATTTTGTCTGCCAATTGACAGCAGTGGCGTTGGGATGTCGGCCCGAGCATTTTTTATATCCAATGGTTATAGCCTTTAGGGAGTAAAGATATACAGTGGGCTTTGTAATTGGCTGGCTCTTATGGCAGTTTTCAGTTGGATTAAGTTAGTATGATGTTTGTGAAGAAATATTATGAGATATACTTTCAAATAGATAAGTGGG
The DNA here is from genome assembly GCA_964034765.1 of Knipowitschia caucasica. NCBI lineage: Eukaryota > Metazoa > Chordata > Actinopteri > Gobiiformes > Gobiidae > Knipowitschia > Knipowitschia caucasica. The sequence continues at coordinate 17,010,898 of OZ035825.1, read as the reverse complement.
TTCTCAAACAATCACATGTACAAGTGTTTAAAGAATTATGTATGTTAAGGTTAAGGTTTGCTTGTCTTATAGGGATAAGGAGAGATGGAAGCGAGATGGAAGCGATGGTACTGTTAACATGAACAGTAGCCAACCAATTGCAACATTTATTTGAATATAGTTTCATTTGAGTTATTCAGATTTTCATATTATGTTGTATCAGTTATCTCTGCCCTGTGCATGTGTGTGTGTGTGTGTGAGTGTGTGTGTGAGTCCACACTTTGTAAACCTTGTTTTGACTTCAGCTGACGGTAATACCAGGCTAAGTACAGGTCACTCCTACTCACTGAAAAGGAGATTTAAAATAAAAGATGCAATTACTTGGCTGATAAGTAATATGCAATATAGCGTGAAGCATCCCAGAGAAACCAATAGTTCTTCACAGAGATAAGCAGGCAACATACACATTCCCACTGAGAAGTAACAGGGTGCACATCTAAAAATGGGGCTAGCTGTAATAATCTCATTAATATGTGGATTAATTGAACAACATTTTTAAAAAACAAGGGTTGAAATTGTAATGAATACCCTAATTTTACTGTTTTAAATGTTCTGTGTGGCCAGGGAGCTTGAGGCTTCTGCGCAGTATCTGTGCAGAATCTTTGCTGTTCTTAGCACTGCAAACTAAACTTATAATGTGAAAATTAATACATTTTTAAATTTGGGGTTTGTATATACTGTGAGCCAATTATCAACATTTTAATTACTTATTATAAGTTGATTGTGTTTTTGACAAACCTTTCACAGTAATTGACATCTCTCTAAAAAAACTGCACAGGCAGCACAATGCATGCTTACACAGCTATGATGCAATCAGTTGAAATAAGTTGGTGCATATGACTCTACCAGTATCATATGATTCTACAGGCTTTATTGAACCCGCTGTTGTCTTTACAAATTACACTTTCAATTTTTTGTACAGTTCCGGCTCAAAACAATTCGCATCATTTCGCCAGGTCCCGATTGTCATCAGAAGTGGGGGCATTTGGGGAATGGAAAGGCAAACAACAACCACTATTCTTCTTTTATTGTTGATGTTTTGAATTCTCCTCGTGCAATTGGTTTTACATCACCCATTCAAAATCATCAAAGCAGGCATGAAAATAACTGCCGTCCATCCACAAAGGCACTTAGCAGGCATTGACAAAACCGTAATGTCAAGTTTTATTCCGGCCGCAAACTTTACGAGCCGGAAAACGCGTCACGTCGTAACGATGGCGGCTTTATCGCGTTCGGGGCAATAACATTTGGGGAAAGTATCTTTGTGTAAAAGGTGTATGACTGATACTGCCACGGCATAAAAGCTGCTAACAATTGCATCATGATAACAAAAGAGCACATAAGTGGGAGTGAGCAGAGGTCACTCTTTCAAGGCCATGCAGATAAACTGTTGTTTTCTTCATTCCAAAAATGTTCCCTTCAACAGCGCTGGGACCAGGGGACGTGTCGGGGGGAAAAGAGAAAATCTTCATTGAATATTCATTAACTGGTGCCTAGGTGTATACATGGCTCTTAACCACTCTTGTTTATGACTTAAGGACTTGTAGTACTGACCTTAGTTTAACACGGCAGCAGATACCAAATTAACCTCTGGCCTCCACAGGGCTATAGCCATGCCCTGCTAACAAGCAACCTGTCTAGACACACAAGAAGAAGTACTTTATGATTCCAGCCCGCACACGCTCGCTCTCTGCTCTCCGGTGATCTGCCCGCCTTAGCATGTACAGCCTCTATTCAGCCCAATTTTATTCCCTGACAATAGTTTTTCATGTACCCGTGCACCTGTGCGCTGTAGGTCACGCACTGAGCATTCACAGTTGTATCGGATGATTCAGTTTGTCGTGTCCTTCAAAATATTGTCTGCCCTTGATGTAAGAGGAGAGAGGAAAGGTTAGGAGCGCCATAATGTTTATGATAACTTCACGAGTGAGCTGTAATCAAAGTAACTTTCCGCTAACAACCTAGTAAATCTAATCCAGGCATTTTCTACAAAAGTCCTGTTGGTCTGGTTCACTCTAAATGGTCTAAGCCTGGTTTTAAACTGAGTTAAAGGAGCGATAATTATGCTATGGATCAACATATTTGCACTTTTAACTATGTTGCAACAATCTTATGGTACAAGCATGTCTCCGCCCCTTTTGTCTAAAAGCTCCTGATTCACTCCTGTAATAGTCCGATGTCATTGTACTACTGTGACATCACACTCAGAGCAGTTTTGTTCTTTTTAAAGCAAAAGTATTGCCCACAAATTTGCATGGCTGTCATTGCAGCTGGTAATTTACAAATTTGGAAAAATAAAACAAATTTAACAGCTCCCTCTAGCTGCAGCAGTAGGAGCAAGCATGTTTTCCCCCTTCCCTTTAACCATTTACTTCCTCCTTCACATTCTAAAACATAAAATGACAAAGCAAATAGTATAATTATCATTTTTGATAGAAAAAAAAATGCATACTAATATTTTGTCTCGTACATTCACTTGTTAGGTGGTTTTACATCCCTAAATAACATATTTTTTACCCTAAGCCTCTTCTTTGCAACCCTGCCTTGTGCCACAACCATGTCTTGCCCAAGGGCACACAATTTGCTGGTTAGAAAATAAGTAATCAGTATACAGAGTTTAAATATATGCCTTATTATCACATTGGATAACTTCTAAAACAGGTGTATGTAGAAACATGGTAAATAATTCTAATGTTGAAGAGCATTATAGTCATGACATGCTCCAAATGTTTTTTTTTTTCTTTTTACAATAAATAAATGATGATTCCTATTCCCATTGTCAAGAATTAGCTACAAATGAATAACCCCTGGATCTTAAATATAAATTGTATTTGTTGTCATCTCTTTTGGAATCTCAGTGAAGATTTCACATTTACTATATTAGTCTATTAGTTTGGTTCAATCACTCGTGTGTCCACTATACTCTGGATTACAATTGTCCTCAACGCAAATTAAATTTAGACCTTCTCATAAATTCACACAACATCCCCAAATATCCCTCTGTTTGCAATTACGCACACATTTATTCAAATAGATGTTAATGAATGCATATGGCATGGCCTATTGCACAGTCCATCTTTAAACACTGACCTTTGAATGATTATGTAAGTTATGAATGTTTATCACACGCTTGATTTCCCCTTATTTATCATTTATTCTGTGTTAGGACTAAATTGTGTATTTAAAAGTACATATTGAATAAATAGAAACCGATATCTTCCTGAGCGGAACAGGCCTTTTCTCTTGCTCCTCTGTGGTGACTAACAGATCTCAACCACAGCCACATCTGGAGAGCAGCTTTGCCCTCTGTCCCGCATCATCCAAGTCCACATCAAGGCTCGCATTGTTGTTGGAGAAAAAGAAGAACACTCAGTCATTCTACGATCTTACAAACATTTTCAGATCTTATTTGCAAATAGTAGGCTTATGCTTTTCAGATCTCTGGCTAGGGATAAAAAAGGTCCTCACTCTGTCTACGAACATGAAACAGAATGGAAGGTTGTATTTGGAGACAATTTAAAATGTAGTTTATTACTATTTATTAAAAAAAGATAATATAAAGATTCACATTTCGGCCCTCAACCCTTTTCCCATCTGCTTTTTTAGATTTTTTTTCTCCCTCAATTTAAATGAATGGGAGATATTACCATAGAGAGTGTTCGTAGAATATGTAGTTTAGGCGCCAGTAGCTCAGTTGGTAGAGCATTGGTCTTTGAGCCTGAAGGTCGTGGGTTCGAGCCAAATGACCACAAGACTTTCTCCATTGACTCCCACGGTCTGCTGTCGTTGTGTCCTTGGCAAGACACTTGATCTCTGGGAACACCTGATGCCACAGTGGGGCGGCTGCGGCTGTAAAGTGCCAAACTGCGGTTGTGTCCTTAGGCAGGACACTTTACTCCCATTGCCTAGAATGAGTCTGGTGTGTGTGTGAATGGTTGGAGGTGGTCGGAGGGGCCGATGGCACATACTGGTTGCCTCGCTTCTGTCAGTGTGCCCCAAGGCAGCTGTGGCTACAGTAGTGGCTAACCAAAAAAAAACAAAAAAAACGTTATATAAAACTAATTCATTATTATTATTTTTACAGTTAGAAAATATATTCCGTTCCTAAAATGTATTTTGTATAGTATAGTAATATGTTACTTTGGAAAATGTACCTGTACTCTGAATAGTTTTATTCATACTTTAAATTTGTGTTGTTATTATATTTATTGTAAATTTATCAATAAATGTTTTCATAAATAAAACATGTTCGGTAATTACTCAATAATTTGTATATTTTCGAAAGACAAGTCAAAGTACTTCAAAAGCTGCCGAATAGATAGCTGAAAAATAGAATCTTCACTTTATCATTACACACAACGTTTTTTCTTTCCTTTTTTTTTACCTTACAAACGTGACGTGAAAAAGTATGTATTCCCTTGATTATCAGAAAGTATCTACCTAAATTCTCATGGGCTGTGTGTAGCAAGGGGTTTTGAAAGCAGTAATTGAAATGTTCTTAATTGGGTGTACAGGCAAAAACTAACCCTTTATTAAAAGATCAAAAGAAAGTGATGGTGATTTTGTGCAATTCAACAATTTTGTTAGGATCTTGTGTTTGTTCTACGCCTCCCCTCGTGTGTGGCAGAAGAGTGGTCAGCTTCACCTGTGCTGCAGACAAGACTCACCTGCACCTCCTCCCTCACTCTCTCTCTGTATTTCAAGACCGGTCTGTTCCCACTTCTCTGCAGATGACTCCGTCTCAGTTGGTAGAGCATACAGCTCTTGTGTTATTTAGATATTGTCTGTGTTATGTGGATTTCTGTGTGTACCTGTTGCTCCTTGTCTCTTTAGATCTGCTTGTGTCTCATCTCTGCATCTCTATTCAATCAATCAATCAATCAATCAATCAAATTTTATTCATAAAGCGCTTTTCATACAAAAAGTGTAACACAAAGTGCTTTACAGTTTAGTTAAAAACAATCCAACATGCCCAGCCCTAAACCCTCCTCCCCACAGACCCCCCAAAACCACATTTATAATTATATATACAATACACACACCCACACACACACACACACACACACACACACACACACACACACACACACACACACACACACACACACACACACACACACACACAAGTACAAAGTCATATCAGGTAAAATATGTAAAACAATAAAAAGAAATGGGGCTGGGAGCAGATGTAACCGGCTGAAGAAGCGTCATCCAAGGAGCCATCTGCACCTGGAGCAGAGAGCCGGCTGCAGCCACAGGCAACGACACAGGACCCAGAGGAGAGAGGGGCCCCAGACCCTCTCTCCTCTGGGTCCAGGACTCAGACCCCATAGGACCCAGAGGAGAGAGGAGGCCCCAGACCCCCACCGGATCCAAGAGCCAGTCCCCCGAAGCCACAGCAGACCCCAGCTCTCAGTGCAGAGGGCTCCTCCAGAGGAAACACTGGGGACACTAAAACAATACAATAATACAATAGAAAGTAGAACAATAGAATGTGAAAATAAAAAGAAAAATGGCAGCTGCCTAATATAATAACAATAGTAAATGGGTAGATACAATAAATAATTAAAAATAGCAAATAATAAAAATATAATCCGTCTAAAAACATAAATAGATGTACTAAAAAGCAATAATAGATAATAAATACTAATCAAAAGCTGCTCTAAAAAGGTGCGTCTTGAGCCTACTCTTAAAAATATGAACGTTCTCTGCGGCTTTTACTTTTCTATCTACGCTTCAGCTGCGCCTGCTCCCTGCCTCCACAGTCTGTTCATCTGCCTGCAAGTGTTGTAGCTAAACTTGTTCAACTTCTCCAGTCTCTTGCCTCTGCTTTAGGGTTCTATCTGCAAATTGTAACAAATTCAATGTATTAAAAGATAGAGAGATACTTTATTTATCCCACAATGAAAAATTCAAGGGTCATATTAGCTATGTAATTCCAGGCAAAGAAAAACAAAATCAAATCCCAACCATCATTCATTTTTCCATGGAGCTGTTGACAGACTAGTATTTTAAAAGCCAGATTCTGTCCACCTAATGCTCCTCATTACAGTGGTTCTAAGAGAATATTGTTCAGAAAACAGCATCATGAGGTCCTAAGAACCCACCAGAGAGGTCAGGGATGAAATTCGGGAGAAACATGAAGTTATATCAGTCCATTCCAGTCCAGTCCAGTTTATTTCTAAAGCACTAATAAAAACAACAAGGTTGACCAAAGTGCTGTAAATAAAAAGACATACAGTTATCCAATTAGAAAATGAAAAAAAACGCTTAGAGTGGCCCAGTCTAGAGTGGTCCAGACAGACTGTCCAGACCTATCCACTCCAGGATCTAAAAAACTCACAAACGCTCTATGGACCTTGAGCCACTAAGCAAAAATAATATTTAAAAACAAATACGCCACACAAATGCTAGTAACAAAATACCCAAAACAATGATTCCACAAAGGCCTTGCCCCACATGCATTTTTTGATTTGTGGAAACAGGAAGGTATAGTCAGGCATGTGGAGATGCAATCCACAAACAGCAACATGTTTGTAAGAACATACTGTTAAATAATATAAAAATAGTTTTAAAACTTGCAATCTTCTTGTTTTATTATATCTTTATTTATGATATGTTACAAATGACCAGTTTTTACCATAGACATATAAAGAAGGTTGTTTACCTTTACCTTTTTAGAAATGCGTAGCTATTCCGCAAACTTCTGGAGGACTATTTGTCCCCTCGTGAGCTCCCGTAGAGGAACATCCTGAGCCCGGAATCGTTGAATGAACGTCCTGCTGCAGCATCACTGACAAACAAACAGAGCCACACTGAGGTACGCTAAGGTCCGCCGAGGTCCGCCGAGGTCCGCCCTGCTTTAGTCCTTTTCGAGTTCAGTCCAGTCCAGTTCTAGACCTTTACAGAGAAGGGTTCAGTTTGACTCAGCCTCATTCTGTCACAGCAGCTAGCATCACAGCAGCTAGCATCACAGCACGTTAGCATCACAGCACGTTAGCCTCATAGCCTCCATACACCGCTATTGTAACGTTATGTCTATGAGTCTGCTTTGCTTTCGCTCGTATTATTGCTCATTCGTTTACGTATTAGCTCCAAATGCGTGGAACTTGCACAACTCAGAAGAAATGGGATGAATGATTGAGTCAATGTAAGCGTTCCCATCTTAGCATGTGCATAACACGATTTCAGTGGTGGCATTTGTCCCTCCTTTTAGATCCAAAACTCTTTACTAAGTAATTATTTTAATGCAAAAAGAAAGCTTTTAAATGTCAAAAGCTGCTTCTAGGGGAATACAAAATGCAACCAATGACTACCAATATACATAGGATAAAATACTATTTGAATCAAAGGCAAGCTGATTCTTTTTCATTGTCAATGCTTTATATATTGATACGATACTTAATGTACAGCATATTCAAAGTAATTCGTTGTGATTTGATAGTAATTACTCTAACAAATACACAACAGTGAATAATGTTATCAATATTTCTTCACTTTTGTATGATGAAGCATACATAGTAGATGGATCATTGCAGTAATCTCAAGCGTTTAGAGTCCACACTGACTTTTGCTTGTTTTGCAGCCAACATGAGTCTGAGGAAGCAAACACCGAGTGATTTTTTGAAGCAGATCATCGGCAGACCTGTGGTTGTCAAACTGAACTCTGGAGTGGATTACAGAGGTAACTCTTCAACTTGTCTCTATGTTTGTTGGATCAAAGCACACAGCATGATTCCTGTCTGTCTGCAGGAGTTCTGGCCTGTCTTGATGGCTACATGAACATCGCCATAGAGCAGACGGAGGAGTATGTGAATGGCCAGCTCAAGAATAAATATGGAGATGCTTTTCTGAGAGGAAACAATGGTGAGTCCTGGTTATAATGGCTTATTTCTAGTATTTAGTCAATACATTTTTAGAATATCGTATCTTCAGCTTGTGAGGAAATCTGCAATCATTCTGACAACTTCTGCTCCAAGTAAACCAATATGTTTAAATTTTAAAGCTCTGAATCAGAATACAGCAGATGTATGTTTTAATTAGGCTGTAAGACATTACTTACTATTTTTTTCTCTTGTTAAAAATATATATTTTTTGCAACTTTGTCTTTCAGAAATATACAATTGTGTGTTTGGCTGTCAAACATCAAAGAATAGAGTATTTACTCTTCTAATGACAACATATTTCATGGATACCTAAAAACCAATACATATATATTTATCATCGTTGAATTCTTTATACAATGATTTTTTTCTCTTGAGGTGGAAAAATCTTCAATAAAACTTACAGTAATTTATAAATCCATTTTCAGAAGAAGCACATTGTTTTACTTACAAATACAGATATATATGACATTAGGTAAAACTGAAATGCTAATGAAGACTTTATGTATAGGTGTAAAAGAGCTCTTTTCTCATCTCAGAAAATGAGCCGTGGAATTCTGAATGAGCGGCAGTATTTACCTGTGTAGAAGGCCTTACAGTGGTCTAATCTACTTGCAGCAAATGCAGGTTTCAGTATTGACAACGGAAAAATATTTATGCATTTTAGAGCTAGACTAACTAAAAGACTATTCAGTGACTTTTACAACTATAAAGAGGGAAAATGGCTGTGTTTTCAAATTTGCCCATTATCTGCATCTTCTGCCGAATGAAAAATCTGCGTTGCGTCTTCCGCGAAACCATTTTCTGATCATATGCCGCGGCCCCTCCCCACTTTCCGGTCCACACTGGCACCGGCGGCGTGTCGTTCCGGCTTCAGCCCGGTGACTCACGCTGGCAGGTGCAGTGCTGAGTACCTTTTAAAGGCTCCGTCCGCACTCTGCTATTTCCGGCCAAAACGAGCGGCCTGCTAAAAGTAGTCAGACGCGGGACAAAATGCGATTGGGAAATGACAGTTTTTAGTGACAGTAATTGCGCCCGGCCCAGAGACGGCTCACCACCACCTCCTCGTCACGCACTCACTACGGGAGGGACCGGGGGCTTGGGCTGAATATCGGAGCGCAGATTTGATATGTGGACTTTTTCTTTCTCTCTTTCACAGTTCTCTACATCAGCACCCAGAAGAGGAAAGTTTAGCGCCCGTCATTTTATAAGTAGTTTGTTTTGTGAACTTTGGTTTTTGTCATTTGTTGGAATATGGAAATAGGTTTTGTTTTTACTCGGGCTAAGTTTATTTTCTTGTTCTCCATGGTTATCAAACATAAAGTTCAACAGTCAGGGTTTTATTTGTGGCCTAAATGAAAGACATTGTGTTTCTTAAACCCTTTGTTTGATACAAAACCATGTTTGGAATTTTTTCAATGTTTTCTGATTAAAAACAAAATGTGTATATGTTCCCTTTGTCTACATTACACATACACATTGATCTTTTATCCTACTACTTAACTGTACTATTAACTGTATAATGTAGTGATTTTACTGCTTAGAGGGGACTTATTAATGCTATTCTATATGTTATTTATCATTCCATTTTACAGCATTTGAAGTGTTAAGTCAGAAGTCAAATGTGTGTGTATACTATACCAATGCATTAGAGCATGTCATTTTCTATTATGAATTATTACCGGCTATACTTTAAAATTAGCTTTTTCATGAGTTGGTTGGGGAATTGATTTAACTCGATTCATCCTCAGAATGTTGGACCCACAGCCACTGTATGAGGCCTTTTCTAAACTGTTTCCCATCTAATCCAGACAATTAAATGAACAACATTAATTGTGGATTTTGCTAAAGCAGTTTGGCCATAGTTAATAAGAATCCGTGTTACAAACTGCCGGAACAGTAATTTTAGAACATAAGCTCTTAAGTCGTGCAGGGTGGTTTTTAATGTCAAGAAATGTATTTTCAAGTTTATTTTTTATTTTGTTGTATTTTTTTTAGCCCATTTACTTTAGACCTGTGAAAAAAGTTTTATGGATAAAGCTGGGGTACTTCACTGCCCCACAAATTTGAACTATGTTATAAAATTCATATAACTAGTCCCTCGCTCTTGGATTCACCAGTGACTCAAATACCCTAACTTTTTTTTTGAGCTGAATTTAGAAGATATTTCCTACTTGACCAGCCATGGGTCATTAAGACCTTCATTTAAGGTCAAGGAGTGTCTTTTTCTAATCACTTCTAACCCTAACCCAAGGGTAAGTAAGTAATGTTTATTTATATAGCGCATTTTACAGGCCAAGGTCACCCAAAGTGCTTTACAATGTTCAGAGGGTAGCACACGGGTTAACACGGATTGAAATAATTTTAAGTCGGGTTAAGTCATCTTTTTCAGACAGAAAAAGAATGGACTACTCCCACAGCGAATCAGCTCTCAGCCTAAAGAGTCAAATAGTGACTCAGGTATGTAAAAGATGAAATATTTTCTCATGAAAGGAAGAGGGAGTGTTGATCTGACATGTTCACATCACTTTACTTTTGCAAGACTTTATTTGGGACAGCATAAATATTGATACCCTAACTTTTGTAATGGATTTTTTGTAAATTATTTATTGTACAAAGTAAATCATCAGCATTTTATAAAACATCATTAACACCATTGCGTGACATCAATGTACCACTATCACACTCAACAGTTGTCTGCTCTAGAAAACAAATGTGATGCCCATAAAGTAGTTTTTGTCATTTGTCTCTCGCATATCTGTGTTTGCAGTTGGGAAATCTCAAAAAAACAAAATTTAATTCCACATCAGAATATCATTTACCCTTCACACTTCTAAATAACTTGTTGCTAATGAAGTAGGGACATTTTTTAACTCATTTGGTGGACTACTGTAGAAATAACACATTCTAATACATGAAATAACAATGTGAGTAGTCTTACCATCTATAGTATGCATAATATTTCTTATTTAAGTACCTCTTGCACCGCTCTGCTAAACACAGCCCTATTCTTAAACCATTCACTGACGCAGCCTTGTTCAAATAAATGTGAGACCATAGGCCACGAATGGTGCGTTTTCAATGTGGCCTGCGGTAATCCTGCAAATGAGTTCATAAGTGTCCCTACCTCATTAGTCTAAGATAAGGACGCTATAAATACATGTTTCATTAGACTGGTAATGAGAAGGCTGGAGTGGATAAAATGAAATCTGTTTTTTCCTTTTATCTGTTTTTCTTTTTCTCTTGTGGTTTTCAAGAGCCTTGTTTTCCAACCTGTACATGCGCACTCTGGCCCCTGTAAGGAGACAAAAGGCTGCGCAAGGTCAGGTCTGACTGGAGAATGAAGGACACGTTATTGATCAAACCGGGCTGAATCTGCAGCTGTAGAAGAAAGAAAAAGAGAAGAGGAGAAAGATGTCGTGTGGGATCGAGCTGTCTTTCCAACACGAGTGAACACGCACACCAGATATATGCCGAGGCGAGTAATGTGTACTCAGCCAAAGCATTGTACACAAGACACAAGGAATCATTATGGCTGTAACGAGGGCGAGCAGAGGCAAATATTTACCCTGCACCAAGCTTAAGCGATGCACCGGCTGCGAGGCCTCTCAGGGAATCCAATTAATACTATTCCAATGCCATGCTTTTGAGACATTCTCCTGGAACATTGGGTCTGTAGTGGTATTCTTGGAATCCATTCGTATAGTTTGATAATAATACTGCATCGGTTTTATATAGCACTTATTGAACAATCAAAGACACCTCACATGACATTCATTCACTCTGATTGCATTCGTCTTTCTAAAATGTCAGTTTTAAATCCTCTTCTCTGCATTTTTTTAATTCGTTAAATGTCATTCTTCAGAACATCCCATTTAACATTTCTGTTACGTGTTTTTATATATTAAAGTAAAACATTTTTTATGAATGCCTCTTTTTTATGTTTGCACCATATACCTAAGCAAATTCCTAGTTTGTGACTTCCTGTTACTTAAAATGGTAGTATAAAATGCGGATGTCTGTGAAACTGAAATGGTGTGCCTATCTTTGTGGCAATGGCAAAAATGAGGATTTGCAAAGTTTTTTGAATGACTACTAAATTACTTCAAGTTGCTACAGGCCAAGTATTAAGTAGTTTTGAGCCAACTGTATTTATGGACTTGTAAAAAAGGCCTTCAAAGTAAACCAGTCCCACTGATTTCAGAATTGAATTGTTTGACCTATTGTCTGTAGGGTTGTAACAAGAATCAATGAACTAACCAAAGCGCTTCACCCTGTGCATTTGACCCGGGTTAGGATTAGGGTTAGTCGGGAACCTGACTGCAGAGGTTGATGCTCGGCCTGGTCAAGACTACCAGAGGTGGAGGATTTTTACTAAATGATTCCTCGTTTTGTGAACCTTCTCTAGACTTAAACATGCTTAGAAGAGACTTAAAAAAATCTTTTATCCAATCCTGTGAGTAAGAAGTCCTGAAGATGTTCTCCAGGGGCGTTGTTGAGCTTTGTTTTGGGCAAATGTATTATTTAAAAATCTCGCTTTTACTGGCTGCTCTCGGTCCAATCAATCAATGAAAATAACCAGGCAATACATGATAATATATTTTCATTGGTGAGGTTGGAGGGAGTCAGTCTTGGCATCGTTCTCTTTTTGATTAGTGTTGATGTTTCTGTTTCTACAAGAACCTGGTCAGACAAGACTTGATCAATCAATCAATCAATCAAAGTTTATTTGTAGAGCGCCTTTCATACACATGGCAACACAAAGCGCTTCACAGTCCACATCACAAATCATCACATAAAACAAACACCAGAATCACAATTAAAACATTAAAATCACACAAAAGATTAAAACACAATTAAAACATTAAAATCACACAAAAGAATAAAACCATTAAAACTTTCAAAATTACACAAGAAATTTAAAAAAATAAATAAATGACAGCAGTGCATTAAAAATGGAGATAAAATCCTTCAGTTGTATGCACAGGCAAACAGAACAGTCTTTAACCTGGATTTGAACATTGACAGAGTAGACGCCTCCCTCACATTTTCAGGGAGATTGTTCCAGATCTTAGCTGCATGGATCTGAAACGCAGCCTCCCCATGTTTGGTTCTCACTCTGGGCACCAGCAGGAGGCCAGTCCCTGTGCTCCTCAGAGTCCGGGCTGGTTCATATGACACCAACATGTCACTAATGTATTCTGGTGCAAGGCCATGGAGAGACTTGTACACAAGCAGAGCCGTTTTAAAATCTATTCTTTGAGCCACAGGAAGCCAGTGCAGAGACCTGAGGACCGGACTAATATGGTCATACTTCCTGGTTCCTGTCAGGACTCTAGCTGCTGCATTTTGGATGTACTGCAGCTGCTTACAGGTCTGTTTGGACAGACCTGTAAGCAGGCCATTGCAGTAGTCTAGCCTGCTGGAGACAAATGCATGGACAAGAATCTCCAAGTCTGCCCTGGACACTATATTTCTAACTTTGGCAATGTTCTTCAGATGGTAAAAAGCTGTTGATGTTATTGATTTTATGTGGCTATTGAAATTTAGGTCTGAGTCCAGTATTACCCCCAAATTTCTGACCTTGTCTGAAGGAAGTAGGGAGAGAGACTGAAGTTGACAAATGACGCCCTCTCTTTGTTTCTGGGGACCAAAGACAATGATTTCGGTTTTGTCTGTATTTAGCTGGAGGAAATTATTTTGCATCCAGTCACTGATCTGTTGGATACAGTGAAGGAGCAAATCCAGTGGTCCATGTTCTCCTGCAGTCAGTGAGACATAGATCTGAGTGTCGTCAGCGTAATTGTGGTAGGACACTTTGTTTCTTTGTATTAACTGACCTAACGGCAGCATGTAGAGATTAAATAGGAGAGGTCCCAGGATCGACCCCTGTGGTACACCACAGGTCAGGGCCACATCATCTGAGACGCAGTCTCCAATCTCCACAGAGTACTTCCTATCCTCCAGGTAAGACCTAAACCAGTCTAGGGCTGTGCCAGTGACACCAGCCCAGTCCTCCAGTCTCTGCATGAGGATCTCATGGTCGACAGTGTCGAACGCGGCACTAAGATCTAACATGACCAAAACTGTGACTTTACCTGCATCAGTGTGAAGTCGAATGTCGTTTGTTACCTTCACTAGAGCGGTCTCAGTGCTGTGGTGGGGTCTAAACCCAGACTGGAACATATCAAAAGAATTATTCATTGTTAAAAATTCAGTAAGTTGTTGGGAGGCCACTTTTTCAAGAATTTTTCCAATAAATGGCAGATTCGATATGGGGCGATAATTTTGATGATTATTCTTTCTTCTTATTTTCTATCCAATCTACTTTTTATTGTTTAGCACATTTTATAAACATAGTCCAAAGTGCTACACATAGATCATTTACTATGGATTTACTCACATGTCTGCCAAATGTAAAAACCAAGGTTTAAGATAACATAAAAGTAGTCATGAATAAATAAATACTGATACACTTTATAATACAGCTATTATAATAAAATTAAAATGCCTTTTTCTTTATTTCTGAATGCTTCTTTGCTTTAATAACACAAGAATAAAATCAGATAAAGAAAATCAAAGGACAGTGGATAAATGAGTCTTTAGTCAACTCTTAAATTCACATTATTTTAACTGATGGGTGCCATCAGCCCATGGTGTGCCATGGCCAATCACCACAAATGATTCACTCACACACCAGATTCAAACTCTGCAATGTAGTACCCCGCTGTGGCAACTGGTGTTCCCCAGAGGTCTCCCTTCACAGCATTAGCCTGGTCCTACCCCGCTTAGCTCTGACAGGATCTGGCTTTCACATGTAGGTGGCGCCGTTTGAATCTGATGGAGAATCCTTTGGAATTCAAACAAGCAGCTATGGTCTTGAGCTGAGGTCCATCGTTTTGACCTCCGATGACTCATTTGCTCTCATGATAAGTGTGAACAATCTCTGGCCACAGTTTTTGCATTGCTATTATTAATTTGAATGTGGAATTTGTCATTGAACACTTATTTCCATCATGATGAATCAAATACAGGCCTATATACACATATTTTCAACATAACTTTGTACAGTTATGTTCACTATTAAGTATTCTGATTATAACCCATAATCAGAATACAGAGAGAGAGGGGAGAGATACAGAGAGACAGAGGCTACTATTCTACATAAAATAATCAGTGTTTTTCCTAAAATCTCATTGAGCACAGATTACAAAAGCGTGCAGCATTATGACTATTTTATTTCCAACATTTCCTCCCAAAATGATTATGTCACTCCCTGTCAGCTCCATCCTACTCCGGGCTCAGAGGACTGTGTCTCCAGAGTGTGAGAGGCCAAGACAAAGGAGCATAGACTTAGTATGTGACAAGCTTGTTATGGGCAAAAGCAATGGACGCAACACACACACACACTCACACTCAAGTCCAAGAGCACCACCAGCTGCCCGACAATCCAAACTACAGCGAAAACCTGCGAGATGCAAGTAGGTGGGACTGGGAGGAGGGGGAAAGACTGCATGACCCTGAGTGATCACTGCAGCATGACTGTCTAGCCTTTCAAAGGAGATACAAGAATGACAAGGACAAAAAAAAAGAAAAATCATTATATTTTCTTCTCTCTCTCCCCTGTGTGCTCCCATTTGGACAAGGACAAGTTTTCTGTCTTCTATGTAAATGTGTTTCTCATGTGAATGGTGATGGCAGGTTGCACCGGCGTAGCTTTGGGTCCCGGGTTTGATTGGCTTTCATTGACCGACGTCAAGGTGAACTCGTCAATAACCGTATCATGAACTTGAGCGGGCTTCGGTTCAACTCGGATCAATAGGAATTCTTGTCACAATCTTGCAAAACATTTTTTTTCTCAAAATGTAAGTGCAGTGCTGACATACTGCCTTCTCCATTGATATGTTCGAGAAGTTACTGAATGTGCAACGGAGGTGTTGGTGGATTTTTTCTTTAAGATATTCTTTATTAGGCACACAAAGAACTACCTCATACTCAATACTCAAACGTGTGTAGGATTACTATTGCAACAACACATCATCAGTAGGGTAAAACTAAGCTGTCTCACGACTGTCTAACTAAACTCACGTCCCGTTTTAGTGGGTGAACAATCCAACGCTTGGTGAATTCTGCTTCACAATGATAGGAAATGTATAAGATTACTTCATGGATAAGGTTAAGGTTCACCTTATTTGTCTCCACAGTTGGGCGATTGGTACCATCCTGCAATGCCACTAGTACAACACCCATCTCCAGATGTTGATACATGGTTTGGTCGGTATAGATCTTTAGTGGTAGCGGAAACCTGAGCACCCGGAGGAAACACATGCAGACACAGGGAGACCACGCAAACTCCATTCAGAGAGGCCCTGTTCCAACCGAGATTCACACCCAGGACCTTTTTGCTGAAAAGAGAAAGTGCTAACCACTGTCATAAGTAGGGACTTTTCCTTCCTCCTGATAAATGGACTTTTGAACACTAATTTTCAGAGTTTCACCTGTATGTCACATCTGAAGGCCATGTGTAACTGGGAAAATTATACCAAACTAAAAGTTTGGTATGAAGTACACTTTTATATGTCCATCGAATTATGTTTGAGGCAAATGAGAAGTCCAATCTGTCACACAATCTCAACTCTTTTTGTTGGATTTTTAGAACTTGTAGATTGAAATAAAGAGCATACGTTTATCATTTTGTTCATTTCAACGGGTGGATTATTTCCCTGTAACTCTTGACCCACAGGTACCTCAGAGAGGAAACTAAGGCTATGAACAAAACAAAAATGTACTTTTATTCACACCACCATTTTTCTTTCAATTTTCATTTCTGTGGGGAACAGTTATGATAATGTAGTCTCACGGCTGCAAGAGCTGGTGAAAATTGAATTTGTTATTCGGAAATACCCCCAGATTACATGAAATTACATAATTTTCCTTCAAAATGTCCAACGATGGGTGGGTGGGTCTCCAAGATTAGGCAGACCTGCTCTAAGTCAAGAGAGCTATCCTGTAAATATTCATGGGTTTCTCTATTATGGCCAAATAATACAGGCTTTAAGTTATAGAGATTCTCATTATTGATAATTATTATTCATATCAATATGTATAAATGTGCACTTTATTTATCCCCATATGCATTTGATCCATCTTGCAATGCACTAGGGTGCCCAAAGGTTTTAGTAAGAGGGGCACTTTAGTTCACTAGATGTTAGCAAGGGCCGGCAAAATGATTGTAAAACTGTTTTGACTAGATTCAGGTTGTTCATGAGGTATGAGATCTCACCAGCTACATTAGCAGTATCTACATCATTGTGTGACTTAAAAATAAACGTCAGTATATTTAAATAAGGTCAAACGGCTGAATCTGAAAGGTTTCGATCTTTACAACTAGGTATAACATACTGACATTGTTAGAGCTGAAGTTGGCTGGATGACACTGTGAACTGGTGTTTATGATTTCAAAAGCGACATTGTTTCTACTACTGGATACCTGAATTTCTCCTATGGTGGATCAATAAAGTATCTATCAATCTATCTATACTACTCACTTACTAGAGCAAAACCTTAATATTCATCCTGCCAAAACTGGATTTCAAGGTCACTCATATAAGGGTGCAATTACCATGCACAGACAAAATCACACCCTATTTTACACAAATGCAAATGTTTCTTCAAGGACCTATTTATTTTTGCATTTTAAAGAGCCCTGTGTAGTCCCGTGCAGTGGGAACAGGGTGAACTTGACCTCCCTCTGTCAGGCCGTCGTGTGTTTAGGATGTAAATGACGCGGCTGACCTTGTGAGCTCACATTCCACCGCAGAGGCCAAAGTGCACTTTAGGTTAGAGCAGAATAAATAAGCATCTTAGCAACAGCCGGACAATGGAGCACTATATTGCAAAGAACATATGCTTCTGGGGGAAAAAAAAACAGCCCACTTACTAATCTAATAATGAGTATGTTTACAAAGCAACAGTGGGAAGCTGATCACTCCCATACTCACTGACGATTTAATTTTATGCATGTGCTTCGGTCGAGGTGTGAATTTAAAATCCGTTATACTGTATGTGTAACTACTTCAACGGGATACGACTGAGACAAAGCCAGCATATCATTCATTCATTTATTTTCATCCTCTTTATTATTCCCTTTCTGGGTCGGCGGGGTGGCAATCAGAGCTGCCACCCATTTCTCACTGATCCTCCTGCAGGTGATGGGTCCACGGGAAGATGTCCGCTCCGTATTTCAGCGGGGGCTTCAGGCAAAGTGGGGTTAAGTGTTTCACCCAGGGACACAACGACAGCAGACGTCAGTGGGAGCAGGTAGCACGAGTTGTGGGGGGATTGAACCCACAACCATTAGGTTCCATTGTCGCTCCCTGACCATCCAAATCTGTCGCCACCAGATTTGGATGCAAATCAATATTTAGATAAACACACTATAAATATGTTTAAACTAGATACAATAGCTTTTTTTATTTCAATGTATTCTTCCTTTCCTTTTAAGGCGTTCGACCGTATTCCCCCGTGTGTCCTTTGGGGGGTCCTCCGTGACTATGGGGTCCGGGGTCCTCTGCTGAGGGCCGTACGGTCCCTGTATGACCGGAGCCAGAGCTGTGTTCGCATGGCCGGCAGTAAGTCAGACCTGTTCCCGGTGAATGTTGGCCTCCGACAGGGCTGCCCTTTGTCACCGGTTCTGTTCACTGTATTTATGGACAGAATTTCTAGGCGCAGCCAGGGGTCAGAGGGGGTCCGGTTCGGGGACCACAGGATTTCATCTCTGCTGTTTGCGGACGATGTTGTCCTGTTGGCTCCAACGAACCAGGACCTGCAACATGCACTGGGACGGTTTGCAGCCGAGTGTGAAGCGGCTGGGATGAGAATCAGCACCTCCAAATCCGAGGCCATGGTGCTCGACCGGAAAAAGGTGCCTTGCCCTCTGCAGGTGGGTGGAGAGGTCCTTCCTCAAGTGGAGGAGTTCAAGTATCTCGGGGTCTTGTTCACGAGTGAGGGGAGGATGGAGCGTGAGATTGACAGGCGGATCGGTGCAGCGTGCGCAGTTATGCGGTCGCTGTATCGGACCGTTGTGGTGAAGAGGGAGCTGAGCCGAAAGGCAAAGCTCTCGATTTACCGGTCAATCTTCGTTCCCTCCCTCACCTATGGTCATGAGCTTTGGGTAATGACCGAAAGAACGAGATCGCGGATACAAGCGGTCAAAATGAGCTTCCTCCGCAGAGTGGCTGGGCGCTCCCTTAGAGATAGGGTGAGGAGCTCAGTCACACGGGAGGAGCTTGGAGTAGAGCCGCTGCTTCTCCACATCGAGAGGAACCAGTTGAGGTGGCTCGGGCATCTGTTCCGGATGCCTCCTGGACACCTCCCTGGGGTGGTGTTCCGGGCACGTCCCACCGGGAGGAGGCCCCGGGGAAGACCCAGGACACGCTGGAGGGACAATGTCTCTCAGCTGGCCTGGGAACGCCTTGGGGTCCCCCCGGACGAGCTGGAGGAAGTGTGTGTGGATAGGGAAGTCTGGGCGTCTCTGCTGTGACTGCTGCCCACGCGACCCGGCAACGGATGAAGCGGAAGAAAATGGATGGATGGATGGACATTCTTCCTTTTATTATTCCAATTATTCTTAATTATTCTTAATATTCTTTTGTGGTAATTCTTATCACAAATACATCACGGGCAGCGCGGTGGCTGAGTGGATAGCACTCTCACTCAGCAAGAAGAACTGGGTTCGAATCCCAGTCGGAGCAGGGCCTTTCTGAGTGGAGTTTGCATGTTCCGTGTCTGCGTAGGTTTCCTCCGGGTGCTCCGGTTTCCCCTACCACTAAAAATCATGCACAATATGTATGAATGTAAATGAGAGAGTGAATGGATGGTGTTGATTGGGGACTGATGCGCCAGTGTGTTCGGCGACTCACTTCCGTCATCACTGTGTGTGGAATAATTGGAACAATATCTGAACTCTGAACATTGTAAAGTGCTTTGGGTGACCTTGGTCTGTAAAATGCGCTATATAAATAAACATTACTTACTTACTTACAAGTGTTTTATTTTTGTTAAAATGATGAAAAAAACAAGGTCCTAAAGCCTATATATAAAACCCTGTATCTGGATAATGTGTCATGCATTGTTTTGGTTTTGTTTCATTACATGAGGCAGAAACATGGTATCCCACAGGTTTGATATCTCGATGATAGCACTTCAGCTGTCATGAGTTCAGGTGGTTAGAAAAGTATATAAGTATAAAGTATAAGTGTGTGATACAGGGTTTTACAGCCTTAAAACATATAGCTGCTACTATTTTCAAGATTTTACTCATCCAATAATCCATTCCACAAAGTAACCCCTCGCACTGGATAGTAGCTCTACATCTCGTTTCCTCTTGGTCTGTAATTATGGTGAGCATCTCTATCATGGAATAAATTCTATCCATTAGGTGCAGCACCCTGATGGCTTCTTCCTTCCCCATCTCCCCAAAGGTGAGGTCAGTTACTTGTCAAATATATTCAGCAAATATTCCTGGTGGTGGTTATGCAAAGGGAGGGACTGCTTTAGATGTATCTTTTGTGGAAAATACTCAATTTAATTCATACTACAGGGTCATATTGTCAAAAATATGTATTTCTAAGTGAAGTTTCCGATATCTTCTTTAAAGGAACAGTATGTAAATTACAATAACAGGTCACAAAAGTATTGATTCCCCCTTTCTGAACCATAAGAGTTATTTTTAAGTAAATATACACTCAACATGATTTTCAAGCAGATTAACCAATCAGAGAGCAGATTTAAGATCCCATTTGAGTTGTCATATGAAAATACCAAAAATAAGCACCACAACATAATTTAAAATAAATGAAAGCAGGTACAAAAATCAGTAGTCATACATAATGCACAGAGTTTGTACTGTAACAAGCTGAACCCCAGCAGGTGGATTGCATCAGTGCTCAGGAACAACATGTGTCACAGTCAGGTGACCATTAAAAGTGCATATTACACACGACCCCTTTACTAAATAGACCCTTTTACAAACACATATCTTTTCAAAGGTCGGCATAAACTTTTTTTTCTTTCATAGTACACCAGTATTTGGGAGTTTGAAGTCTATTTTGATCTTAATCAGGCCTGCTCTGCTCCTCAACCTCGTGCCTCTTTATTTAGCCCAGAGGACGTGCAACCTTGCCCAGAAATGTGGCCCCTGACCTTTTTTATCAGAAAGAAGCCGTTCCCAGCATGGACTTGGGCTTCTGTGATTTATCTGAGCTCCAAATGGCAGCGCGATGCAGATGGTAAGGTTAGCGGAGCGTAACTGGGTACCCTTCAACTGTTGCGCTGGCAGAGCTGTGTTTGAACGAGCCTACATGTCTTCATTCTGTATGTGGGAAAGTACAGTAGTGAGACCTTGAACTTTGCACACAGCACGCTCTTTCTATTTTGGGAGAGTGTACTTACTGCATGTTCACCAAATTCTATTAGTAACCCCCTGCTCTCTCCGTGACCTGCGTGCACCACAATGAGCCTCTGTGTCAATTCAGTTGGAAACAAAACATATTCTGTTTGGCAAGGCTGAGGTTATGTTTTCTGCAGCGATGTGGTTAATATTGCGTTGTCTGGCTGTATATCCGAGAGAAATACAGTATGTGTTTCTCAAAGGAGACATCTTCTATCTTTGTTCCAACATTTACATTTTAGATCCAGCCACGGCAATATTAGCAACTTTCACCACAAACTTGTAACTCTGCCCCTTCTGTCTGAAAAGGTCCTGTCTCAGTCCTGTAATAGCATGATGTCATTGTACAACTATGACATCACACTCAGAGCGCCGTGACAGGCTGGAGTTGATGAAGGCATCTGATTTGATAAAACCGTATAAGGCTCATATCCGGCTTACGAAGACATTGTTAAAATATTAAAACCAGAATGTTTTTAAGCCCAGAATTGTGAGTGTGGCACAAATGATTACCAAGTATGTCAATACTAGGGGTTAGCATCTATATCAGGGGTGCCCAAAACTTTATAGTAAGAGGGCCACTTGATTTCATCAGACTTGACTTGGGGCCGACAACCTGGATTTAAAAACGGGATTCAAGGTAGCAATAGTCAACAACTGAATTCCAGAGGGTCTGAGATTTACAACAAGGTATAGCATGACTGTATTGGTGGAGCTTAAGTTGGTTGGATAACACTGTCAAAGTGCTTCAATGGCACAGGGTTAGGATAGCCTATGCTTCCACTACTCTTTATTTAGTTATTTAATCAGAAATAATAGCGGTTGACAAATTAAACATTTGCACACTGCACACATTTTAAGACCCAGATATCAAAAGGGTTAGGATAAGTTTCAAATTCATGAATTCAAGGCATTCCAAGAAGGCCCTGTACGGAACCTGTATAAAGTTCACGTCGCCTCTGCTTTCTGCCCCACAAACAGTTCCACTTCCTCCACTTTTCAAAACTGTGACCTGACAGTGGCTTGAGAGGGAACAGTCACAAAGAGCACTGTGCAATTCCATAATTACCATTTTGGGTGCTTGCCAGCCTCATGAGCTTTACCTTGCGTGGCAGACAAATTGGCAAATGGAACAAAGGGACAATAGAGGTAATTGCTCGAGTTCAGGGATTGGGGTGTGCTGCATGTAAATCTCCAGTGCGTTGTAGCGATGCCTGGTTTACAAATAGGACAAGCAATGAACATTTGGAAAAGAGAGGCGAGAGAAAATGATCGGATCACACGCACTGTTTGCCTCATTTTCTAACGATTGCTCACTAACACTCTGGACCTGTTAGTTTAGAACCATCTATATTTCAATGAAAATGTAATTACATGCTGTGGTCATCCTGCTTCCCATGGACCAATGGCTCCAATGTGTTACTGTGTTCAAACTATGTGATTCTCTGCTCTGTTTTTGGTGAATCAAAACTTCGTAAAGTCCTCCTGTGCTGCTGTTATTGTGGCCTATATGGTAATAACTGGAATTGGTCAGTTTTAGCCTTGATTGGTCAAGCGAGGGGAGCACAGAGTGAAGCCGTTGATCTACAAATATTTTCAGCGTCATTGGCAAAGCATGTACGAATTTGCATAGTTTTGATATTTTGCATATTATGGATAATGTGGGTCCCAGAACTTCCCCTTGCAGTACCCCACACGTTATGGCCCCACAACTTATCCATCCATCCATTTTCTTCTCCTTAATCCATTTTTCAAATAAGTCTCAACCATTTCTATGCCAAGCACCTAATATCATAGCCTTCCAATTTGTTTATATTTGGGTATTTGGAGAAGAAAGAGAGAGAAAATGATTGGATCAAACATGCTTCTTATGATTTTCTAATGATTGCTCACCAACACTGAAGAAACCCCGATCATAATCTTCTATATTTTATTACTTTAGAAAATACACAGTGTTCAGTTTTAGCCTCGGTTGGTCCAGCGAGGGTAACTCCGAGCAATCTTTGACTTTGAGAAGAATTTAGCCATCTTTTGGGGATATCCCTCTGAATGAAAGTCCCGCTGGGGGGCCGGTCCCTGGGAAAAGCCCAGGACCGTCTGTCTCTCTGTGATTCCCCTGTGGAACTGAAGAGGTCTGGAAGCGTCCTTGGCTGAATTTTGTCACTTTTCATTGTTTCTCTCAAACATCTCTTGAGGTGTATTCTTATTCTTCCAAATGTCTCCCAAAACATCTCTTTTGTCATCAAAATATTGTCTATTGCCTTTGTCTGCAAAAAAAATTCACACACTTTTGAAATTTGGCCTGCAGGCGGCAATGAAAGCCCTCTTCACAGTGGCCCTCATTTATGAAACTTGCGTACGGCCAAATCAGGGTGTAAATGAGGCGTACGCAAAACAAATTACACTTTTCGGCATTTATCAATCTGGACGTGAGCGTACGGTACGCACAGAATTTACACCAGGTCTGGAGGTGGTGTAAATGTGTACGCTCATTTCAACCTTCATTACAACACCCCAAAACACGCATGAAATGCAAGATTTGTACAATAAACATATTCCCATTCTGGCAAAATTATAAGATTCTTTTTCATTGAGCATTACATTTCGAAATGTGAATTTACGCATCAGAAAAAGTCTGATGGAAACACGCAAACTTTGAATAAATCACAGCTCATGATGAGGATCTTCTTCTGTTTCTTCATTTTTAAATCTGACTTGTGTGTGTGGGAAAGAGAACTTTTACAAGGACTTTTAACTGCTTTTATTGTGTGCTTTGTGTGTGTTTTTATGTTGTTTTGTGTGCTTTGTGTGTGTTTTTATATTGTTTTTATGCATTTGGACACTTCCCCAATTACCCACACCTGTTTTAATCAAGACTATGATTTTGGGGGCGGGCACTGCGACACAAGAGAGAAGAAAAGGAGGACGAAGCCAGAGGGAACGGGGACGAGGAGCACACGGGACCGGGCCAAGGAGGGCTGCCGCCAGCCAGAACCAACGAGGGACTGAGGCCAGCGGGGAGAGCGGCACCGGCAGTGAGCGCATTGACACCGTAGGAAGGCACCTCTTCCTGATCAACTTCCATGCTGACCTGTCGTAAAAACGGGGTGTGAAACAGGCGATTTCTGAATATTTATAGGCGTGACTTTCATAAATACGCTAGTTTTGAGCGTGGCATATATAAACAGCCACAGCATGAGTACGCTTAGATCTCACAAGTTTATAAATCCTGCGTTGGATCTGGCGTAATTGGAATCCACGCCAAAAATATACACCCTTTTTGCGCAAGTTTCATAAATGAGGGCCAATATGAAAAAGATGTCGGTTTTGAGAGCAAGGAACCACGTTGCTAAATGAATTGTATGACATAGTTATTGTTGTGGTTTCAAAGGTAGATACTTTGAGAGCAGGAATAAAAAACAACACCCAACTAATATGTTAATTCTTTAGATTATCTATTTCAAACGTGCACATTTCCAACATAACAGAAACACAGACATAAAAGTACATACGGTTTATGCTTTTTCCGATTCCCTCTGGGTCATTCAACACAAGAAAATATAATAACTGATACATTTTGATGGTATTGGACGAAACAACACACAGACACCCAAAACACTCTCTGACCCGACACCTTTTCTCGCCCCATTCCTTGCTCTTTCTGTGGGCATCACTCTTTCCTCCTTGTACTTCTTCATTAATTAATACTTTAAAAAGGAATTGTGTTTCAAATGTAACGTACAGTAAGTTTGAACATGATTGCTGTAGTACTGTCAATCAAAATTCACTCCACTCGTCTTCTCCGTCTGAACACATCCAACGGTAGACAATTATACTTCAGATGTACTTCTCTGATTGATGAAACGACCAGTCTAATTGTTCCTTATGGCCCAGCGAGTGGCCTATTCCCCTGGGCCAGTGCGGCATCAGACGGAGCGTGTCCTCAGCTCAGAGTGGCGGTGATATTGCTCAAGGAGAACGTATAAAGACACAAGAGTTATGACTTGGCCTGACTGTGGCTTGTAAGGAGGTAGCACGCAATCTCACCGCCCCATCCGCACCCTCTCACAACTGCAAAAAAATGATACAGTTGTTTATATTGATTTGTTTCATTTTTTGGGGGTTCTTTGCTCGTCTGACCTCTACCATTCGCACAGTGCATTTGGAATCCACGGGGAGTAGTAGAGACAGCGAGATTTCTGACAACGTAGGGTCACCACTGTGAGACCAGCACCTTGTTTTAATGTACTGTATACATGTAAATGCAAAAACAGGTGCTTTTGGGACACTCAAAGTAGGCTTTTTCCATGTAGACTATAGATCCAGAAATGTTAATCATCCTTATGTTCAGTAAAAGAAGGTATTTAGACAACACTACCTTCAAAACATATCATATATAAATATTGAATAACAAACTAACTCAAAGAGAAACAATGATGAAAAAGTGATGATGTTACTTTTCAAACAGTGAAGCGAGTAAAACTTTAAAACTTATTTCAGATGAGTACTGGTTAGACCCGCTTATTTTCACCTGCATAGCCTTCTGATTGGTCATAATGAAACCAAATCCTTGAGGCCCCTTGTCATTGGTTTAACTATTCTCCTCCAGTAAATCTTACTGGTAATAGTAATGCCAAGGTAAGGGACTATTTAAATGTTTTTGTTGGGATAACACTCACTCTACATAATAGTACAGGGTCCCATAGTGAGAAATATACTTAAAAGTTTCTGATATCACCTTTAATCAAGGCTTGTTTTGTTGAGACAAACAAAATGTATTCATGAAACAAAAAAGTTAGGTACTCCATCTTTAAACCACGTATAAATAACACAACCAAAGTCATTTTTTGTAGTGCACATTCTTCCTTGCTGGACTGACGCCAACATCCATGTCAGGGCACCTCCATAAACGCGATTACTGCCGCTCAGTCCTGGGTTAGGGGATTGCATGTATAGCTCTGCATTACGACGCAGTCTGGGGCCGAGAGCACCTTTCACATCAAGAAATGATTTCCGGGCCGGAGCGAAGGAGCGCGGAACAAAAGGCCATTAAATCCAATGTGACACTCCCCAGGTTGATGTCTTTTTACACAGACGTCACTTCGGGAGTTTTAACGAGCCGCGTGGAGAGTGCGGAGCGGATGTGCTCGCGGCCATATACGGGCGCGGGGAAATGGCTTTTATGGACGAGGCGCAAATTAGGAAAATTCCAATTCCAAAAGACTTTTATGAACTGGTGGAGAGTGTGCTGATCAGACAGAATGAAGTCTTAAACGACGAGAGGATGGGGGATGTGTTTACTGTAAGTGCTTTTGCTGCAAGGTTAAAAGGTCCAAGGTTCACTTTACTCAACTTTATGATAATATTTTTAATTTGTGCGTTCTTGCTTTACTTTGTCCTCTCCCACTAAGCACCCAGAAAACAATCTTTCAAAAATAACCGTATTTTTGCAATCTTTCCTTTTGGTTTTGAGACAGAATTTAGCAAGCCCTATGCATGCTTTTCTAGTAGGGCCTTTATCACTGCTTGCGGTTTTAATGTATTTTATTTGGGTTTTCTCATAAATTTGGGCTTTCACACCTTTTAGGAGATCTAGTGGTCGGCAATTTCATGTATGTATTAATTTTATAGATAGATCTAAATATCTATCTATCTATAGTAACATGCTATTTGTCAATACTTTTTTAGAACTTTTATATATAATACATCAATTTCAAAATTCATGAATAATTTGTACAACTTTGCTCTAATTTCAGCCACTGTTCCAGACGTCAGGTGATGATGTTTAAGTCAGTTTGAAGTCAGTGGAAGCAGCGAGGATGACACAACTCTCCCAAATTCTGTG
Source organism: Knipowitschia caucasica (assembly GCA_964034765.1). Lineage (NCBI taxonomy): Eukaryota > Metazoa > Chordata > Actinopteri > Gobiiformes > Gobiidae > Knipowitschia > Knipowitschia caucasica. The sequence goes on along the minus strand of OZ035825.1, from coordinate 16,983,681 downwards.
AATGATTGCCATCTTGTGTCTATAAGATATAAAAAGTCAGAGAGGAGTGGAAAATATATATCATTAACTTTTTTTTAAATACAATTATTACAATGGAAGACTTTATTGCAATGTTCCATATTTGTTGTTTTCATTGTATTACACCACATTATTCCAAAACTTCTCCTTTACAGTGATCAACTCAATACACCCACTAAACACTAAGCATGTACAATTACAAATATTAATACAATAAAATAGAATAATAGTAAATGCAATAGCAATATTTAATTTTTTGGAAATTTCACATTCATTTTACAGTATGTTTTATCGCTAAAAAAGTTATATTACAGAGGAATTAGCTCTAAACTAGGACTTTTGATAGTTACATTAGTTACCAAGAAATATTTGTTTTAGCTTCCCTCCAGGACAAACTACTTTGGATAGTTTTGAGATCACACGAGGGCAACTAATACATTCAATGAATTGAATTTCTAAATATACTGATCACTTATTGACAATCTTTATATCAGATTCAAATTAAATTGGTCCATATCAAAGTCAATCCCTTTTCCAGAGAGGGAGCCTTCTCCCCATCCCAACAGACAATGTGCGGTGTCTTTGCGCCCTCTTGTGGCCACTCCCTGCAGCACCAGCCCTCTGCGCTTTTCTTCTTGTTTTAATTGACCTGGATTTGTTCCTTAGCTTTAGCGGTAATGCAAACCCCCGGAGCGCCTGGAGACGCCACAATCCTGTCAGCTTTGCCCACAGCTACTCCCACACCACTAAACTGGGCCCCCTTTACAAGAGCCACTGTTTGAAGCCGTGCAGCAATGAAAAATTTAAAAGACCTGCGTGTTTCAATACCATGCCATGAATAATTAAGAAATGTGACTTAACTAGATATTGGAGGAGGGGATTTTTAAAAGACTGAAGGAATGATTATTTGGAGTACATGGCCTATATTTGTTTACTTGGCCAATTATAATTTTTCTTTTTTATTTTTTTTTCTTTATTTATTGCAAATGATATTTAGTAACAGCAGCAATTCATTATTATTACTCATTATTGTTGTTTTGTTTTTATTATTAATATGATGTCAGTGTCATTTGCATCCTCTTTATTAATGCTCATCGCACCAGTCTCTCACTGATCCTCCGGCAGGTGAGTCCACAGGAAGATGGCTTCTCCGTCAGCGGGGGGTTCAGACAAAGTGGGGTTAAATGTCTTGCCCAGGGACACAACGACAGCTGACAGCAGGTTCAAAGACCAATGCTCTGCCAACTGAGCCCCATAATTATTATTATCATGTGATTATTGTGTTGCGTTTTTGTGTTGTTTAAAGCAAGTATAACTAAGATATCGACAAAACAAGAAATGTAATATTTCATGTACATGTCATTTACATGTCATGTCATATACATGTAATATTTTGGCATTATGATGCAACCAGAGAAACAGACACAAACTGATGGCCACAGAAATGAAGAACTATAATTCGCGTAGGTCCCTCTAATGTCCAGTTTTAACTCCAACAAAACATGACAAAATACAACTTAAAGAACGTTGAAATTCAGAATGTCCAGACATGAATGAGACGGTCCCACCTTTTATACCTTTTATATAAAACTTTGTTATTATACAATTATGTTCACAATTATGCATATTATTTAGTAAACTCAACATTATTAATCAAATGTTTACAAAGTCAAAAATATGTTTTGAATACAATATATATATATATATATGTACCACCGGAGCATAACAGAAGTGTCTGATCTCAAGAAGTCCTACCAATGGCTAGAAAGGGCTGGCCTACAGGACAGCACAGAGGCACTCATCATGGCTGCACAGGAACAGGCACTGAGCACCAGAGCGATAGAGGCCCAGATATACCACACCAGACAAGACCCAAGGTGTCGGTTGTGCAAAGAGGCACCTGAGACGATCCAACACACAACTTCAGGGTGCAAGATGCTGGCAGGGAAGGCCTACATGGAACGCCATAACCAAGTGGCTGGCATAGTGTACAGAAACATCTGTGCAGAGTATGGGCTGGAAACTCCAAGGTCTAAGTGGGAAACTCCTCCAAAGGTGGTGGAGAATGAGCGTGCAAAGATCCTGTGGGACTTCCAGATACAGACCGACCGAATGGTAATGGCGAACCAACCTGACATTGTGGTGGTAGACAAAGGGCAGAGGACAGCCGTGGTGGTGGACGTGGCAATTCCAAGCGATGGTAACATCCGGAAAAAAGAACATGAAAAGCTTGAGAAATACCAAGGTCTCAGAGAGGAGCTGGAGAGGGCCTGGAGGGTAAAGGTGACAGTAGTGCCCGTGGTGATCGGTGCACTCGGGGCAGTGACCCCGAAGCTAGATGAGTGGTTACAGCGGATCCCCGGAACAACCTCGGACATCTCGGTCCAGAAATGTGCAGTGCTAGGAACAGCAAAGATACTGCGCAGAACCCTCAAGCTCCCAGGCCTCTGGTAGAGGACCCCGGCTTAGAGAGGGATAACCGCCCGCGGAGGGCCAAAGGTGAGTGGACAATTTTTTATATAATATAGCTATCAACATTCCACTTTAATATCCTGATATGTGTCCCGAACACCTAGTAAGTAAGTACATTTTATTTATAGAGCACCTTTCACAGATAAAAATCACAATGTGCTGTACAAGGTAAAAGCGGATATGTATATACAATAGAAATAAGACAAAAATAGAAAATAACACAAAGAAATTAACCAAAAGCTGCCCTAAAAAGATGTGTCTTTAGTCCCTTTTTAAAAGCATCAGCAGAGTTGACCTGTATGTGAAGGCTTTGTGAAGTCTGCAGCACAACTCAAGTTTACCACAAGAGGGCGGTATACTTAAACTGCTTCTGCACGAGGAAAACTTTTCTGCATGACAATTGGACAAATTATTCAACTGCAGCGGGACCAGGAGTTTGGAAAGGCCGGTCCCATAATCGGAAGGGCCTGTCATCTGCTGGTTTTCTTCCACTTTCTTTGGAGTGGAACTGTTTCACTCCATCTGAAACACGCTCTCAAACATTATTCTGCTCAACAATATCTTACGTGTTTACGCATAGATGTCACGTACACATACTACACACGTGCGTCTTACCAAGCCTGCGTTGCTACGGGCAACGCATCTTTTAAAACAGCGCATCTTTTGAAACAGTGCATCCGTGCTAAACTTTGCTGAGAAACAAACTCGTTTTGTCAAACTTCACTCGAGGATTTCTTCCACTAGGAGACATCTCTGCTGCCCAGTTTCACCCAGACTGTTGCTGACCCACTCCTGACTCAGACTACCAGGCTTTTCTCAGGAACTAACGTGAGGTTTTCACTTTCCCTGGTCACTTTAGTCCCTATGGGTTTGGCTCATGTTACTCACACACAGACAGTATAAGACAGAATATGCTTGGATCAATGTTAGAGCAGGTTTACTCTGAGTTTACTCTGAACTTTGTCTTTTGGTGCCATAAAAAGTATAGTAATTCATATGTGCTAAAACTAAATATAAGCTCTGCCCTGATACTGAACTGGTCATAGACTCATGAAAAAGGCAACGAATTTAGAGGTCTGTGAGAGGAAAGAACTAGCACTGTACTGCTTTTACTGAGTGCAGTGTTTGTCTGCAAAAGTGAAGTGAAAGTTAATATAATCCTTTGGGACATAACTGAAGCAGTGTAGCCCATTACAGACATAACATGTTACAGCCAAAATAACACAAGCAGTAGATACATTTATTGAGTTCCCTTTATATTCCAAACAACTGAACTGATCCCTGTGTCACAGACTACCACAGCCATTTATACAACTCGGTTTTCAAATAAAAATAATTCACTTTCACAAACGTGATATTATTCATCACATCACTCAACCACACGCGAGCGGCACGGTGGCTGAGTGGGTAGCACTTTCGCCTCTCAGCAAGAAGGTCCTGGGTTCGAATCCCGGTTTGGACCAGGGCCTTTCTGAGTGGAGTTTGCATGTTCTCCCTGTGTTTGCGTGAGTTTCCTCCGGGTACTCCGGTTTCCCCTACCACTAAAAATATGTCCAATAGACATGTCTGGCATGCGCCTCCTGTACTGGCGACCCTGCTCCCATCTCTGTGAGGAGTGAGAGACAAATGCCCATAATTAACAATTGTAAACCGCTTTGAGACTCAGATCTGCAGTGAAAAGGCGGTATATAAATAAAGATTACTATTACTACATTAGAATCAAAATAATGTTTATTTCCAAGTAAGTAACAGGAAGTCACAGACTAGGAAATTTCTTTGGCTCGGTGCAACAAGAGAGGTAAAGAGTAAAACACGTTTCCAAAGTCAAACATGTGTTTTGAGGTGAGGTCTGAGGAAACATGCATAAGCATTTCAGCAACTGAAATGTTAAATGTTACGGCCGGTCTGCAGTGTGACCGTCCCAATCTGTGAAGGTGCAACAAGGGCATGTCACAGTAAGAGGAGTGATGTGTGATGATGCAGGTCATTCTGTTAAACCGAGCCTTTAAAATCTGGGTGTCATTGTTGACAAGGATATGTCATTAGTGCAACACTGCAAACAGCTGACGAGAAATAGCTTTTTTCAGCTGAGAAACATCTCTAAATTCAAGAAAATGGTGTCACAAAACGACTTGGAGCTTATTATAAATGCATTTGTGTCTTCTCGTTTAGATTTCTGTAACAGTTTGTTTTCATGTCTGAACAAGAAGGATCTGTCCCGTCTGCAGTTAGTCCTTGTGCATTTCCCTTTTGGCAGAAACTCATGGTTCAGATGCATGTGCATAGAAATATTATGTCGCAGATAACTAGGCTCTAAGACACTAAAAGTGATTATTTGGAATATAAATGACGTATCAAATAAGGTTCAGCAGTATATAATAATTTAAGCCATTATAGGTTGTGATATTGCCAGGTGACGCACCTGGATGAGGCAGAGTCAGCATGTTTCAGGTGCAGTAAGGGATTAAGATACTGTATGTAATTATAGCTGGTCTTCTTGAACATAAGAAAGTTATTCTAGTAGACGTTTATGCACCAAACACTGGCCAAATACAATTTATATTAAACAAAAAACTACTCCAAAGAAAGACTAACTGGAGCCACGTTTTAAGAGCAATCATGGACTCAATGAGGAGATGGACTCTTTGCCATTCTTATAACCTACACAACTTTGACACACACTTTTTTGCTGTTTTTGTAAGAGAAGATGTGATGAACCTTATTGATCTCGCAATTTTACACACCTTTAATACATATGGTCTTATTTTCTCATGCCATGTCGCCTCTGTATCTATTTAGACTTTATTAAGGACTCACATGCAAGCACAGGATCCATAGCTAAGACTGATGAAAGAAAAGTAAAAAAAACAGTGTTATCACATATTCACATATTTACAGCAAGTCACACATACAGAGAAGCATGCCAGTGACTCCAAAGCATAGAAGTCAACCTGACTGAGCTACTGTAAGGACAAATCAGAGACTGTACAATAGCATTAGGCACCCTCACCACTCTACACATGAACTGATAGTAGTAGTGACACAGGACAGCAGGAAAGGAGCGCACCCTGCACTCAGCAAACATCTGACTGGACTACTGTGTCTGGGATCTTCAGCAGCGTCCTCATCGAGTCTTTATAGGCAACACTTCACTTCTGCAGACTGGCCTGCTTATAGCTCCGCCACAGTTGGGCTGTGTATACTGTAAGGGAGCACAAAAAGATTGGAACAGGGAGGTTTTAACATTCACAAAGCACATGTTAAACTTCCTGACCAGCATGTTGGATTGGTCATGTCTGACGAAGGGCCTCAGCCCGAAACGTAACGTGTTTTGGTGTGTAAATAAAATACACTGATTGGGAGCTACATAGCTGTGCGGATTTTTTTCACTGTTTTTACAGCATGTTGGATTGGCCATACAGTTTACATCTCTGTCTGTGTATATCCCGGTCGTCTGTGAGGTCACTGCATATGTAATGGCCAAGGTACTTTACCTCCTCACTGACATTTAGAGCATTACCACATATGGAGAATTCAGGAAATACAGATTTGATGTCATTTTTCGTCCTCACAATCATGATGAAACTTTTACTAGAGTTATATTTTATGTAATTTTGAAGAATGTACCCAGAGCATAAGCTCACACAAGTATTTTACTTCGGCTTACTCCCTTTGAGCTGTGTCTACTTTTTCTTGAAATGTTTTCCTATTGGATTGTTTTTTGTTTTGTATGACCTGCTCAAATAAATTGATTGATTGATTCTGAGGAGCTGTGGAAGTCCTGCACTGTACGGACTGAGCACAACCAGGTCATCGGCATACATGAGGTGGTTAATCACTCTGCCTCCCACAACACACCCAGTAATACAGTGATTGAGCTGTACAGATAAATCGTCCATATAGATGTTAAACAACAGGGGGGACATCACACTACCCTGCCGGACTCCATTTCTGACCTTGAATGAGTCTGACTCTGACCCACCCCACTTCACCCGCATACTCTGCTGTGAGTACCAAAATATGAGGACCTAATAAGATAGTCAGCAACACCTCTATTAGATAACTTCCTGAAAAGCCTCTCATGATTAATTCTATCGAATGCTTTGGATGTATCTAAGAAACAGGTGAAAATTGTGGAACCTTGACTGTGGTACTTGTCCAAGATTTCCTTAAGGGCAAAAATACACAAATCAGTACCATGCTCTTATTTGAATCCAAACTGGTTTGCAGCTGTATAAAGGTATGGTTCAAGTCTGTACAGAATGATCCTCTCAAAAACCTTGGCCACAGAACTGGCCAAGGCAATAGATCGATAGTTGTCCTTACTGTTGAGTTTCCCAGCCTTGTCTTTGATCACTGGGACAAGTAAAACTGACATAAGCGACACCCCATGAACCAAAAAAACTAGTAAAACATAGAGGAAGAAGTGGGTATAACTTTTTTCTTGCATATTTTAGGTGTTCAGATGAAACTGCATCTGGTCGACATAACTTGTTACTCTTCAATGTTAAAACAGCATTAAAGACTTCAAGTGGAGTTACGATCACACCATCATTATCATCAACAGTGCCTTTGACACAATTATACAATTCATAATAATATTTCATCCACAATTTACAAATATTGTCCGAACCAGTTACTCCGTGAATATCACAGGGAAGAGAAGTCTTGCAACTGTTCATCATTCTAACTTCTTTCCAAAATTCAAAGTAGTTATTGTTTTTCAGTTTGGAAGTAAGAGATTCTGCTCTTAGGCGATTCTCATTCCTCTTTATATAGCGCAAGGCACATTTGAATTTGGCATTTGCACGTTTCTTTTGTTCAAACAGTGACCCACTCCTGTGCTTCCCAGCTTCTGTCCAAGCTTTAAATGCACACCGAGTCTCCGCATGAGCTCCTTCCACGTACATATTCCATCCAGGTTTACCACTGTGGGTGTGCTTTTTATGTTTACAGAGAGGTCTGCCAGCTGCAATCAGGGCCTCAATGACAACATTGTACAGTGAACGTATTTGAGAGCAGTGCTTCTGACTTCCTGACACATGTGTCCTATTGGTGAAGGCAAAGATGTTTTCATCTGATAGTTTTGACCAGTCCAGAGTGTTTGTGGGACACTTTATTAGGTGTTACTTTTGGGACATTTCCCAGGTTACATTTGAGAATAAATGACATATGATCAAATTTTGCCAGGTCATGTAAAATCTGCATGCTGGTGATGGTGTTGTGCCCATCCGTAGTACTTGGCAATGATCAAGCCAAGATGTTGTGTGCCAAGCATCTCTAACATAAGTGTAGCTTCCTTCTGGCAGGCAAACCTCACTGGATAGTATAAGGCCATTATCAGCACAACATAGTTTTAAATATTTAGCAAATATTGATTTGTCATCAGCAATATCCGCATTCATACCACAACAATTATACATGTTGAGTCAATGACATTAATGAATGTTGAGATGCTGGCAAGACATTTGATATACTCATCCTCATTTTGTGCACACTCATAAGGTGCATACATGTTTAGAAAAACTATCTTACTGCTATCACAATGCATTTCAAGGCCAATAGCCCAGTTTACCCCCAGCCTGAGCACCTTGACCATATTGTCATATTTTCCATCCATCCATCCATCCATTTTCTTCCCTTTAATCCATTTCTGGGTTGGGGGGGTGGCAGTCAGAGATGCCACCCAAGTCACAGAGCACCAGCCCCTCACTGATCCTCTGCAGGTGGATGGCTGCTCAGTCAATGTGAGCATAGCCTTGATCTCTCAGCGGGGGCTTTGGGCAAAGTGGAGTTAAGTGTCTTGCCCAAGGACACAACAAAAGCAGACATCAGTGGGAGTCGGTGGAGAAGATGTCAAGGTGGGAATCCTGAAGGTGTCAGGATTACTATTGCAACAACACATCATCAGTAGGGTAAAACTAACCTGTCTCACAACGGTCTAAACCCAGCTCACGTTCCCTATTAGTGGGTGAACAATCCAACGCTTGGTGAATTCTGCTTCACAATGATAGGAAGAGCCGACATCGAAAAATATTGTCATATTTTTATGCCATAGAACAGCGACCCCTCCTGGTATTCTGCCTTTAACATAAACATGTTCCCGTCTGGACCAGTGTAAAACCATGAACACTGTACTGCAGCAGAATCTCAGGTAGCCTTAATAAACAGCAAAAAAACACCTCCACAGTCAAATTATTAGAAACCTTAACACATCAACCTTAAATTCTTGTCTCCCTTTAATGCCCTTTCTTTTATTTGTCTTTCTTCTTTCTATAAAGTCATATAATCATATCTTATAGTTATACCTCACCTCTTACCATTCTTATTATGAATGTAATTTATTTCTGTATCTATTGTAAATATCCTTGTTTTTGTCTTTGTTATTTTATGTATCAAAGCTTATGTAATTTTGTCTTTTTTGTAAAAAAAAAAAAAGAATAAAAAAAAGAATCTCAGGTAGAAATAAGCAAGATAAATACAAATTGTAAAACACAAAACAACAACTGTTTCAGAGCTACTTAGGACTTGGTGCCGTTTTCCAGCGCATTCAGCGCAGGGTATTTGTCACTGATATAATAACTTCGGACTAGTTTTGTTGTTCTATTGTTTTATTTGATTGTATTTTCATTGATTTTATAAATATTGCATGGTCATGTGGTGTTCCCATGACACCTTAAATTAGCACAGTGTCAGCTGCGACACTCGCTCGCGATCCTTCTCTATTTCTTTCATTGCAACAACCTATAGCTAATGTGGCTGTTATGCTGGTAAAGTAAAAAGACAACCCTATTATGTTATGTGGGGACTTTAATTTAGTTCATGTACCCTTTGTCAATCAAAACACCCGCACTCCCGGCAGACAGAGCCCTCTCAGCTTCATTTGTGGAGCTTCAGAACATTGTGAGGGATGTGTGGCGCTGTATTAACCCCTCCTCTCGCGAGCACACCTGCTATTCTAAAGTCCACAATTCATATTTAAGAATGAATTATTCATTGTTTTCAAATTCTATTTTATAAAACGTTATAAACTCTGAGATACACACAATATTGATATCAGCTTAGGTTTTCACTCATGCAGAACAAAACAATGCAGATGTAACAATGTGTTTTCTAACTGATTAACATATTTGTGGCACTATTAGGAGAAATAAACTCAAATTTCTTTGAGACAAAAAACAATTGTGTCTCTTCACTACAAATTGTGTGGGAAGCCTATAAAATTACATGCAGGGGATGGTGTGGGTCCAAATATTTTGAATTATAATTTTCTTCATTACTTGAAGCATCAATGATTCTACAACATTCCACTTTATGAACCAGATTTGAGTCCCAAACACCTGTCTGTCACTGCTCAGTAAAATCGGCAGCATTTCTCCAGGTTACCACAAGAGGGCGCTAAACTTACACTTCAAAAGCCTCTGCACTGCTAGATAACCTGCGGCGGCACCAGGAGTTTGGAAAGGCCGGTCCCAGAACCGTCTTTCTGCAGACGCCGAGGTTTAAATCAGCTTATGATTTTTTATATATGAATTCATTCATTCATTTATAGACGTGTTCACGTGAGAGTTCTGAACTAGACTTGACCACAGACTGCGCACGTGCGTCTTGCCAAGTCCGCGTTGTTAGGGGCAGCATATCTGTTGCTACGGGCAACGCATCTTTTAAAACAGCGCATCTTTTGAAACAGTACATCCGTGCTAAACTTTGCTGAGAAACTGAGAAACTTTGCATCATTCATCAGATGTTTCTAAAGTCAAACAAATGTTTTGAATAATACTTATCATCAATATGTTCACTTTCCCTGGTCACTTTAGTCCTTGTGGGTTTGGCCCATACTCACACACAGACAGTATAAGACAGAATGCACTTGGATGTATGTGAGAGCAGGTTTACTCTGAGTTTAGACACAGAACTGCGTCTTAAACTACGTGTAAACTATAAAAGTGACTAGTTACTATATAATCATTGCAAATATTTTATATGAATTCCCTTTATATTTTAAACAACTGAATTGATGGCCATGGACACAGACCACTTCCAGCATTATGTATTTAAAGCACACAAAAAAATGACAACGGCTTTATACACTCAGAAATGTTATGTTATTAAAGTAGTAGCATTATTATTATATATTTTTTTTCGACCTCTGTAACAGTTAGGTTACAGAGTTTGTTGGAGAGTATGGGACTAATAATACAATATTTCTCCTACGGGGATCAATAAAGTATCTATCTATCTATGTAATCTCGTATTGCACTTTCTGCACACTGATGTACAATTTTGACTTTGTAAGGGTTCTTTGGTTCATTTCACAGTAAAGTTCTATTGTTCTGTGCACAATTTACACACACACACACACACACAGACAATGTTAGGCTTTAGTTTAAATGGTTATGAGCGCTTTGCACGTAGTACGCACTTTCGTGGCTGCCCAGTTTGGGGCGCTCAGGCCTAATAATCTGCAGTTCAAGTCTTGTTTAAGTAACATTTTGTGAAAACCAGACCTCAACATACTGTCTTCATCTTGGTGTCACACTGGAAGGAGGAACCACAACCTTGACTGAGATTAGAAAGACCTACAGATCAGATTCAGATTCAGATTCATTTTACTTGCCATGTGCAGTATAAAAACTACATTGGAATACATTTGCAAAAAGGTACTCTGTGTGCATCAACAGAGCTTTTGCAGCGGCACCCTTTCTTTTCATGACTCTTGACTGTAGATTCACACCCAGGCCGTGTAAGGGATACTTGACCAAGAGAGTGGTGGGTGCTGGGCCAGATGACCTGGCCCCAGTCACCGGACATGAACCCAGTCCAGATGGTTTTGGGGTGAGCTGGACCACAGAGTGAAGGCAAAAGGGCCAACAAGTGCTAAGAATCTCTGGGAATTCCTTCAAGACTGTTGGAGACCATTTCAGGTCACTACCTCTTGAAGCTCATCAAGAGAATGCCAAGAGTGTGTGAAGCAGTAATCAGAGCAAAAGGTGCTACTTTGAAGAACCTAGAATAGGGCTGGAAAGCGGAAGTGCGAGATTTTGCAAGATTTCCACCCGTGGATACAAACAAACCACACGTGCCACTTGTATGGTGCTGAGATCGCAGACTTCTTCCTCCTTAAAGGACTTTCCTGTGTTATTTTGGACACATTTAGTCTCTGGGACAGAAAAACTGAGTGAGCGGTCGGAATTAGCTGTGAACTGACCATGTCCTGAAGTTTATATGACGGGGAGATGAGAAAGGTGCAGGGCCGTGTTCAAACTTATTGTTTTTAATCCACTATTATGCATCAGAAAGACAATATAGAAACTCTATTCCCATGCAAATACATTCATGTCCCTTACAGCTATCTTTGCTGCATTGGTTATGAGCCAATGTTTATGAATGATATGTTTTCTATCTGTTCATTAGCTCCATCTCCACTTCACATTCTGCAGCTTCACATTGCTGTGCTGTCAAAAATAACATGATGTAGTTGGGTTACCTATTCATTTACTACTAATATTATGATTGTCCGTTTTCTGTTATATTTGAACATTTGTTAAATGTTATTTAATATGTGCTAATATGTTCCTCCTTTATCTCTCAAATAAATAAATACATGTATCCTGTGTGACAACAATAAAGTTAATCTAATCTTAAAATACAAGCCACAATGAAAGGCTCGGCAGCGCACTACAGGTTAGCATTAGCTTCAAGTTAGCTTGAATACATGGGAAACATTCATGGGAAACCTAAAAAATGAGCATGCTTCATGTAAACTTTGATGATAACAGCCGAAAACAAAGCAGAGCATTTTGCACCATTCATTTAAACCGCCTCTTCGAACAGCTGGCGGTTTGTTTGTATTCGAGCAATGAACTGGAAGTGCTTCTGGGACGAGACTTTCCAGCCCTATAGAAGACATGTGAGATTTCATAATACTTTTAAGCAACTTTTGTTAAAGTTAAACTCATCAATCTATCAATGTGCAGAAGCCAGTACTTTTCCCTTGTTTTGTCTATCTGAAGGCCAAGCTACATGGCACCGTGGAAGCTGCTGATTGGAGGTCTCCATGCCTCCGCTCTGTATAATACACTTGCATTCTTCAGACATATATTCAGTTGTTTCACGTATTTTTAGTACGTAGATAATTCCACATTTTTCATAATAATAATAATTCAAAATTTTGAGGCCTTCAGTGTGAATCTAAAATGTTCATAATCGTGAAAATAAAAAAAAACTCTTTGAATGAGAAGGTGTGTCCAAACTTTCGGTCTGTACTGTACATTACTTATTTGTGAATATTTGTTGTGAGAAAACTAGTATCATGTTGAAAGCTTGCCTCAGATAAACATAGTGAGCAGTGTTGCAGTGATGTCTGACATGTCCTGTTCCTCCTCCACAGACCCGTGTGCTCCTTCTCCTAAAGACCTCGTGCACAGGACTCTGCCGTTTAGCTAAGTCCTTACACGCTCTCAACATGCCTGGCAGTGCCGGCAGCTTCTCTCGACCTGGGAGGGTCTCTTACTCTTCCTCTTATTCTCACCTCCCTCGCCCTTCCCTTCCTTCTCCTCCCTCTGCTCCTCCTGCTAAGCGCCATAAGCCTGCCGCTGCTCCTCCTGCTGCTCCTCGCTGTGTTCCCTCTGCTTGGCTGCGCTCTGTTCATCCAAGCAGGCTTCTATCTAGACCTCCTCCTTCGGCCTTCTCTGGTCCCCCTGGCAGGCGCCTCACAGCTCCTCCTAAGCCTTCCTTGGCTCCTCGTCCTATGCCTTCCTCTGCCCCTCCCCCTCCCAGGCATCTTCAGGTCCTACCTCTCCCTGAGTCTTGTTTACCTCCTCGGCGCGCCTTTCCTCCTGCTCCTGCTCCTTCTGCTAAGGTTCCTAAGCTCTCCAGTACTAACTCTGTTCCCGTTGTTGCGCAGTCGCAGCCTCCTCCCCTGTTCCCTGGACCTGTCCCGGACTGGGCGGTGCAAATGGAGGCCTACCTGCAGGAGCGGGAGCTGCCGTGGAAGGACTGGAAAAGGTCATGTGAGCCAGAGAAGCCAATTCCACCAGAAACTCACAAGTATTCCTTCTATTTTTAAGAATTGATCCTTTCTCTCCTTGTGTTTCTTTGGAGGAACTGACGAGGAGCGGGTGTTCACTCGGCGGGTCCTGGTGAAGGGTGATGTATCAGTTTGTAGCATGTACATAGTTGGATCCCAGTTTGATCCCATTTTATTATTGTGTTGGATCCCAGTTTGATCCCATTTTATTATTGTGTTGGATCCTCGTTTGATCCCATTTTATTATTGTGTTGGATCCTCGTTTGATCCCATTTTATTATTGTGTTGGATCCCAGTTTGATCCCTTTTTATTATTGTGTTGGATCCTCGTTTGATCCCATTTTATTATTGTGTTGGATCCTCGTTTGATCCCATTTTATTATTGTGTTGGATCCCAGTTTGATCCCTTTTTATTATTGTGTTGGACCCTCGTTTGATCCCATTTTATTATTGTGTTGGATCCTCGTTTGATCCCATTTTATTATTGTGTTGGATCCCAGTTTGATCCCTTTTTATTATTGTGTTGGACCCTCGTTTGATCCCATTTTATTATTGTGTTGGATCCTCGTTTGATCCCATTTTATTATTGTGTTGGATCCCAGTTTGATCCCTTTTTATTATTGTGTTGGATCCTCGTTTGATCCCATTTTATTATTGTGTTGGATCCTCGTTTGATCCTTTAAAACATATTTCATTGCTCACCAAAAAAAACCTCACATCAATATCCAGCATGAAATATACATACGCATGCACGTACACACACACGCATGCGCACACGCACGCACACGCACACGCACGCACACGCACGCACGCACGCACGCACGCACACACACACACACACACACACACACACACAAACACACAAACAACACTCAGGACGAGGACGATAACCACCTAGACACAACCTCTAGATATTGACAGATACTGTTGATATTGAATGAGGAGGCTTCCACCTGCGGCAACCCTTTTCTTGGATGCTATAAGCCCAGCCAGAAGGATCCACTGCTGCTTCCGGTTCAGATTGATCTGAAGTAATTCAAAAGAAAGAACTGAGAAGAGGTGGTCCCAGAAAAGGCCAGACCAAATGCCACAAATTTCAAACCAGCTGTCACAAACGAGTCAGACCAGACGCTACAGAAACAACTCTCAACAAACGTCAAACCCTTGAATGAATAAACAGATGCCACTAATCTGTAATTTGTGGCATCTGTTATTCATTGCATCAGGTCTAGTGTATTTTGTATTTGGTACCTGGTCTGATGTCTGTTATTTAATGAAATCTGGTCATCTGGACATCTGGCCTCGCATTGGTCATTTTCACATCCCTTTGATCACAAAACATCCTGTTCATTGATGCAAACTGCGCCTGCAGATGTAGCCTGTGCATCAGTGTATATTTAGTTGGTTAAAGGGAATGCCTTATGTGTCTGTTGTTATCCTGATCTGTGCTTGATAGAAAGTCCCTGCAGGTAGTCCACAGAAAATATGCCCGTGGTGCAGGCAGTGGAGGATGGAGTGGAGGAGGAGGCTTATATCCATGTTATGATGTCAAAATCAGGTAAAACATCATATGGACTGTTTCATGTGTCCCTTCTCCCACTGCATTTTATTCCGTGTGTACTTTTCATACAGATAAACAGCAAAGAACTGCCAAAAGACAACAGGAACAATGTGGATAGCATGTGTTTCCATGTGTAAAACTTGTGATGTTGCGGTGAGGCCATTCTACTGTTCACCACATCAACCCATAAAATATCAATAATATCAATATCTCTTAATATGTTCTTGATCTAGTTTGCTGCCATGTGGTGAACAGAAGAATATTTTCATTACAACGTCACGAGCACTACACCTATATATCCATGCGTAAAATCCCAAAGACTGAGAGCTGTGGTGCCTGCTAAAGACATCTCTGTGCAGTTTGAGAACCATAGTGGGAAATGAGGAGGAACTGTGTGTGTGCAACCATGAGAAGCAAAGGAGACACTAGCCTCATTGGATCTCTTGAAAAAATATATTTTGATAATCAGGTGAGTCTCAGTGAGGTTTCAGGTGACTTTTGAAAGATAGATTAGCTGTTAAAACCTCATCACTACATTTCCCATGATGCACCTGTTCATAATGGTCTCCCATAACCACGTTCAGAATTGGTTGTTAGAGTGTAAGGAGCACATCCTGTGGGTGTGTCATGCCATCCATCATCAATCCTGTGTGTATACGTTATGTGTGCATCTCTGAAACATGAATATCATTTGTAAATTTGTATTTTTGTGTTTTTTGTAAGGTCAGAACAAATAGTATACCCTTGAGTGTCTATTAATATGAATCGCATCAGGGCACACAGCGTAACAAGCCCTGCTATGTGAATAATATGTTTTAGCGTGTATAGTTGCGTGTATATACAGTGTGTGCATAGATTAGTCTGTAGTGGACTATAGGTATTTTGTCTTTTCCTTGTTAAGTTCCACGTGTGTCATTTATAGGGTTAGAGCTCCCCCTTTTGGGCCACGGTTGCAATTAGAAGTATTAGTGTTCCAATTGGCTACTTCTAATATACATTTCTTCTTTTCTGTTCATTCCAGATAATTAATAGTTACTTAATGTAACTTAAGTTCTACGAATAGGTGCGTAGTCCCTTAGGACTTCGCTAGTGGGATATCACTCGTGACCCCCAGGTCACACGCCAGAGAGATCAAAATAATTTGCTCCAATCACCAGCCACCTTCCTCTACAAATGCCCCTGCACAAGGCCGCACCCCCTCTTGAACTCTGCCAAGCCGGGCTGGCCTGATGGGCTCGTAGCTAAGGGACTACGCACCTATTCGTAGAACTTAAGTTACATTAAGTAACTATTAATTCTACGTCATGGTGCTACGTCCCTTAGGACTTCGCTAGTGGGACACAACGCGGAGGCCGTAGGAAAATGTACTCCCAGCAGGCCAGCGAAGGGTGATTGGAGCTCCGCCCGAGCAAGACCCTCACAACGTGAGAGGACTCAGGGCAGAAGAAACAAGCGTGTTACGGGGCCACTCCTACCAAGGATACCCCCACGTAACACAAGCCGTAGGTCATCCGTAGTCACAGGACGCCTCTCCCAAGGGCTCCTGACGTGGACTACCAGACCGACCAAACACACAAAAATGTACCGCACCTGTAGGATGCCTCTCCCAAGAGCTCCTGAACCAGGGCGGAAAGTCAACCGAAGGCCCCCTCAGGGGAGGGACCCAACGGTCTAACTCAGTCCGCTGCACTCAGCACGGAATGGGCCACCGACCGGTCCGACACATCCGAAAGATAAGACCGGACGAAAGAGGAGGACGACGCCCAAGAAGCCGCACGGCAGACGTCCTCGACCGACGCCCCCCTGAGAAGGGCCGTAGAGGCCGCCATCCCACGCGTGGAATGCGACCTGAAACCCACCGGGGGGGCCAGACCCTGCGATTGATACGCCCGCCGCACAGCCGTGGCGACCCAATGCGCCAGCCGCTGAGCCGACAGCGGGGCGCCCCTGTTCTTGGGGCCCAGACACACAAACAGCTGACCACCCAACCTGAATGACGAAGTCATGGCCAGGTAATGCCTCAGCATTCTGACAGGACACAGAAGGTGCTGCCGCTCCTCCTCGGGGGAGGCATGCGGCGGCGGATGGAAAGCCCTAATCCTGATGACTCTCGACCTAAAGGCCGACGTGATGACCTTGGGGAGAAAAGCCGGATTGGGCCACAATTCCACCATGCCGTTGTCCTCTTCAAAGGACAGGCAAGACGCATGGACGGAGAGCGCACACAAATCGCCCGCCCTCTTAGCAGACGCCAACGCCAGCAAGAGGGCCGTCTTAAAGGCGATACACTCGGGACTTGCCCCCGCCGCCGGTTCAAAAGGCGGACCCGACAAAAGGGACCACCCTGAGGTCCCAAATCGGAGGCGTTCTCTGGAGCGGGGGCCTCCTCCTGCGCGCCCCCCGCAGAAAACGTTTAACCAACGGATGAGAACGGGCTGTGAACCCCCCGAATCCGTCGTGACCCGAAGTAATGGCTGCCGCGAACACCGCCAAGGTAGCGACAGCCCTCCCCTTGTCGAAGAGCTCCTGTAGGAATCCCAGGACCCCCTCCAGCGGGCAACACCTGGGACCCCAGGAACGGGAATCGCACCAGACACTGAATAGCCTCCACCTCGTGGCGTAGGCCCTCACAGTGGACGGCGCCCTCGCTCCCTGAATGGTCTCCACCACCGCAGGGGGAAGACCCAGGACTACGAGGCTCTGCCTCTCAGCCTCCAAACCCGGAGCCTGCGGCCGATTATCGGGCGTGAAAACAGGGCTCCTCCCCCTGGACTAGAGCCCCCGGCTCGTCCGGGAGGGCCCAGGGCTCCATCACCGCCATGCCCCTCAGGAAGGGGAACCACCGGGCATGCGGACTGTCCGGAGCCACCAGGATCACCGACCTCCTCTCCTGTTCGATCCTCCGCAGCAGGACCGGCAGGAGACGCACCGGTGGGAAAGCGTACAGCAGGCCGCCTGGCCAGGGGTAATGAGCCAGAGCGTCCACGCCTAAGGGCGGCTCGTCCGCGGCCCTTAAGGTGAACCAGGACGGGCACTGTGCGTTCTCTGCACTGGCGAAAAGGTCGACCGCTGGACGGCCGAACCTCCGCCAGATTTCCGCAACTACCCGCGGGGCCAGGCCCCACTCGTCCTGGAGCGGGCCCCCCCTGGACATCCTGTCGGCCCCCACGTTCCGGACCCCCGGGACGTGGCGCGCCCTAAGAGACAGGAGGTGAAGCGCCGCCCACAGCAGCGTCACTGTCGCCATGCGATGGAGAGCGGGGGACCTGGTGCCCCCCTGCCTGTTCAGATAGGAGACCACTGTGGTGTTGTCTGAGCGAACCATCACGTGTCTCCCCTGCAGCTGAGGAGCAAAGTGCAGCAGTACTCTGTGTACTGCCTCCATCTCCAGCAGGTTGATGTGACGGGCTGAGTCCGACCAGCAGCCTCCTACAGAGCTCTGGCCGAGGACCCCGCCCCATCCTTCGAGCGACGCGTCCGTGAACACCTCCACGTGAGACACGGCGCAGGCTAGAGTCACTCCGTCCCGCAATAGACCCGGAGTGAGCCAGAACCTGATGTCCGAAGCTGCCACTTGGGGAACCCAGATCAGCCTCCCCCCGTCCCGGGAGGGGTGAAGCCTGAGGCGCGAGAACCACCTCTGAAAATTTCTCATGTGGAGCAGGCCTAGCCGCACCACAGCATGAGCCGCCGCCATCATTCCCAGCAGGGACCTGAGGCGCCGAGCGGGGACTCTGGGGCCCGCCAGAACCTCCCGGGCCAGACGGGTAATATTCATCCGTCTGTCCACGGACAATGCAGCACGGAATGTCACAGAGTCTAGCTGCAGGCCGAGATAAATCATGCGTTGGGCTGGCTGCAGCTTGCTCTTCTCCCTGTTCACCACAAAGCCCAGGCGCTGTATGTGGGACAGGACCCAGTGCGTGTGGCTCACGGCCACTTCTCTGGATGAGGCCAGAATTAACCAGTCGTCTATATAGGTTAATATTCTTACCCCCGCGCGTCTGAGCGGCTCCAGAGCTGCTTCCACACATTTGGAAAAAGTCCGAGGCGCGAGTGCGTACCCGAAGGGTAGACGGCAGTACTCGTAATTCCTCTCTCCCACTGCGAAGCGCAGAAACCTCCTGTGTTCTGGCACTATGGGCACGTGGAAGTACGCATCTGTCAGGTCTATGGATGTCATCCAGTCTCCCTCCCTGACACACTCGAGGAGCTGCCTTGTGGACAGCATCCGAAACTGCCGTTTGGAAATGCACTCGTTTAACACGCGCAGATCCAGAATGGGACGCACCCCGCCTGACTTCTTTGGCACTAAGAAGTAAGGGGAGTACAGCCCCCTGGTGGCGTCCTGCGGGTCTACCTCCACTGCTGCGCCTCGACTCAGCAGAGAGAGGAGACCTCCGCTTGTAGTGCCTCTATCGATCCCCGTACCTGAGAGCGTACTGCCCGTACGCCTCGGAATGGTGGTGGCTTTCGGAAAAATTGCAGTGCGTAACCCCTGCGCAAAGTTTTCTCCAGCCAAATATCTGTCAGTAGGCCCTGCTCCCTCCAGATGCTGTAGAAGTCTGTGAGGGGC
Source organism: Knipowitschia caucasica (assembly GCA_964034765.1). Taxonomy (NCBI): domain Eukaryota; kingdom Metazoa; phylum Chordata; class Actinopteri; order Gobiiformes; family Gobiidae; genus Knipowitschia; species Knipowitschia caucasica. Next base: position 16,964,025 of record OZ035825.1, on the reverse strand, counting down.
GGAACGGGAGCTGGAACACGAGACGTCACGGCCCCGCCCTCTCCTGGTGTTCCTAGCAGGGAGGGGGGGTGGCTGAAAGGGCCGGGGGGGCCCCTGCGTCACACCGTGAGCGCCGGGGGCGGTCACGTGTCCTGCAGGCCCGACGTCATAAGTACGGGACTGCTCACCACACGTGACTCGGCTGCTGTGCCCCCCCCTGGCTCTTGCCTCATGGAGGGGGGGGCGAGCCCCTGGAGTGGGAAACCCCGTGTTAGCCTCGTAGCTCGGAGATGCTAACACGCGTTCGGCCGAAGCACACACCTTATTACTCACCAGATCCCTCCGCCTGCCTCTCTGGGAGGGCCTAGCATGAACCCGTGAATCGGAGCTCGTGGCCCGCGTAGCGCGCTGCACGCCCTTCTCTGGGGGCTGCAGGCCTAGCGGCGCCACGTTATGTGCTCGAAAAGTACCACAAACAGATTTCAGATCATTTGACATGTTACATACCCCCAAATGAGACTCAGACAGCGAGTACTGATGAAATGCCGGTCGGCTTTTATTGAACGAATTCTTACCGCCCCGACCTCCTCTGCCATAGGGAGGTCGGCGGTGGGTACGTTGGTCCCGCGAGCCTCCCGTGTGTCTGTCTGGACCTGGGGGCCTCGTCGCTGGGGGACGATGAGCCACGGAGCGTGGATATGGCCCGGGGCGCCTGCCGGGCGAGCGCTCCCTGCCTCTGTCTCGGCTCCGCGCTGGAGGGCGGGCCTCGCGCCTCGTTGCTAAATGCTGGGCTAGGCTAGCAGAGTCCTTAGTTGCGGTGTCCAGCCTAGTCATCAGGGTCTGCATCTCCGGACCGAAGAGCGACGTCTGGGAGATGGGCAGGTCCAGCAGCTGCCTCTTCTCCGCCTCTCTGATGTTAGCAAGCCCAAGCCAGAGGTGCCTGGCCCCAACTTGTGCTGCTGCCATGGTGCGGCCGCCATCGACAGCTAGCGCCTGGCACATGCGCAGGATCGCCGCTGAAGTGGTCCTCGCCTGAGATAAGGTGTCTCCACTGAGCGCCTGGCCAGAAGAGAGCGACCTATCCAGGGCCCCGGTGATGAAGGCCATGTTGTTCGCCACAGCGACGACCTGTGCCGCATTGGCGTAACATCTGTCGTGCATCGCCAAAGACATCCTGTCCCGCTCGGAGGGAAGGAGAGGTCTGGTGCCGGGCCACACGGATGCGGAGGGGTGCAGGGCCACTCGAACCGAATCCTCGATGTCCGGGACCCCGCCGGTCCAGGACCAGTCCTGCACGTTGCAGTACATGCCGTACCCCAAAGCGGGCCTCTTGGCCGCTAGGGGCTTTGGCCACTCACGTGTCGCGTAATGGACGATCGGGTCCATCCGCGGGCACAACGTGGGCTGCGTCCTCCTCCTCCCTCGAGTGGTGGCGTAACCAGAGGTGAAGTCCTCCACCCTCTGGTTCGGTTGCGGTGGCAGGGGCGCATCCATGATGGCCGCCGCCGTGGAGTAGAGCCCAGGCATGTGGTCCAGCGGGAAGCGGTCCGGCTCCGGGTTGGACACCACCTCGTCCAGCGTGAGGAGAAAGAGCCGACCTCCGAAACCTCTCCGTCCTCGCAGTCACCCCACTCCGCGGGCACGGGTGGAAGGTCGAGAGGGGCCCAGTCAATCACAGACTCCTCGTCCTGAGAGGAGTCCGGACGGGGCGCTGTAGCGGCGAAGAACGCGCGCCTGCGTTCACTCTCCTCCCTGGGGAGAGCGAGACACGAGGCGCAGGTGGCGCTCAACGCCGCATGGCCCGAACCCAGGCACACGAAGCAGCTGGAGTGCTGGTCCTTGCGCTGGAGCTTGACCCGACAAGTCGAGCAACGACGACGTCCGACGCCGGATGGCGAAGGGGAACTCGGACGAGCATCAGAAGACATCTTTTTCTCTGGTAAAATTGAACGGTAGATCTCAATCGGCGCCAGAGTGAAAGAGGGGGTGCGGCCTTGTGCAGGGGCATTTATAGAGGAAGGTGGCTGGTGATTGGAGCAAATTATTTTGATCTCTCTGGCGTGTGACCTGGGGGTCACGAGTGATATCCCACTAGCGAAGTCCTAAGGGACGTAGCACCATGACGTAGAACCACACCCATACACAAAAATCCATACCTTCATCATCCATCCGATACCTACCATCCACCCTCATTTGTACCTGGATACTGCCTACTCAACATGTAACCCATCCAAATGAAAGCTTTAACCTCCCAATCTACCTTTCATGTCTGTAATATACCTGTTCCCTCCTCTTCAGTAAACCTCTCAACTGTTCCGTCTGACCGAGGAACACTCAGTCCAATCTGTTACCAGTCCATGCAGATACTGACAGTTTTTCATAAGGGATCCTCAACTAATTAACTAGAGTTAATGAGAGGGCATCTTCTAACTGCGGTGTAGATGGATCAGACCAGGGGGATAGGTATGGATGAGGGAAAATGGAGAGTGCGTGGGGCCGAGTACTGAATACGATGAAAGAGCTGCACGTAACTATGAAGGAAACCAGCAGTGCATTGACCAGGCGTGTGGCGAAACTTGAGCAACATCGTGACTCCTTTAGTCCTCTCCCTCTGTGCAGTGCACAAGCCAGAGCTGCTTAGTTTCCTCCAGTTATGAGACACAACAATATAACCCCGTTGGTTGAGGCCAGTAGAACCTTCTGCAGTGAGTACACATCCTACTCCCCGCCTTCACTACAGTTGTCTATTCCTGCCTTAAGACCTATTATTAATCACCTTCGACCCCATATGATACAAATGCACTTCAGCGCAATGATTTCCAGTCCGTGCTCTGTCGCACTCCGAGGCCTACATTCGCACTGGCTCTGCAGTCTGAAACCCCCAGTGAATCCACATGCTCCGCAATGGGATGTTATTCACCCTGAGCGACCACCTGTTGTGGGATTGTGAAACCAAGCATCCCCCAGATGTGTATGAGTAAAGAGTCCTGCTGTTGTGCACCACATGCAGCCCCTCCTGTGCCAATCATGCACTACAGTGCCATTTGAGGGCACACAAAGACACTCATATGGACATTTACAACTCTGTGCTCACAGTATATTTTGTGGATAACTATTGGAGCACAGAGAGAGCCCATACAAGGCACCCTGCTCCAGCCCTGGCTTGAATGGGAGAGCGAGCTGGCACACCTTCAGTCAGAAATGCCCGCTGTTATTTTCCACAGCAGCAGATTGAGGCCTATAGAGCTTTAGCTCTCATAGTATTGGGCCTGCAAGAGTTCCACCACATTTGTCATTGCCCGCTTCGGAGACAAGTGTCCAATCCACACCTGGAGCTGTGTGCGGCCATCATGGGAGCCCAACTTGCCAAACTTCTCTAAACTGAGCTCACAATCTCTCAGCAGTCTGTCTATCTGTGGACAGATTCCACTACAGTCCTGCTGTGGATACAGTCCAGCTCCTGCCAATACAAGGTTTTTGTGGGCACTCAAATTCAGGAGCTAACCTCCCCACAACAGTTGCGGTAATTTTAACTCTCAACATGATGCTGTTGATAACATCACCAGAGGCAAACCTCTAGCGGAGATAACCACCTCCAGCCGCTGGTCCCAAGGCCAACATTTCCTAACTCAGACACTGGACATGTGGTCCCAGCCTTCAGGTACAGACAATGGCAGTGAGGACCTCAGGAAAGCAGTTTTCTGTGCCCATACAGATTCCCCATGCTACCTATGCGTCACGCCGCAGACGTAGACCCAGACAGCCTTTACCTAATTGTGCACCCTTTGTCTAAGCTAATCATTAAGCATTATGATGCACAGCTCCTCCATCCTGGGGCTGAAAGACTGTATTCAGAGATACAGCCGGTACAGGCCATCAGGAAACATCAGCATCAGTGTGTGGACTGTAGAAGATGATATGCTGTTATGGGCCACGTTTGCAATTATAAGTATTAGTGTTCATAGTCTAATAGGCTATTTCTAATATACATTTCTTCTTTTCTATTCATTCAAGATAACCACCAGTGTTGTGCCAGTTCACAGCTTTTCTGAACTAGTTCAAGTTCAGTTCATACATGCTCAAAGTGAACAGTTCACGTTCGAAGTTCTCAATTTTAATTCTGAACTAGTTCAAAGTTCAGTTCATTTTACTTTTTTCGTGAGATACTTAAATACATATGTTTTTCACACTACGAGCTATATATATATATATATATATATATATATATATATATATAATATAATCTCCTGTACACCCACAGGAGAAGAGCCTTTTGACTACAAAACAGACCAGATTTACAAGGTTTCAATGGGAGCAAAACGGAGTTGTCCCATCTCTGCTCATAAACTACAAACAGTAATGCGCTGCAGTGCGTGTGTCTATACTTTATGTCAAATGTTAACGGTGTAAACTTTGTCGCTAACTCACCCTGTGTTTTCATCACGACTCGGGCACACGTGAAAAGCACCAGCTCACAGCGCCGCACCACAACACGGAGTCGGGGTGCGTTCACAGACGGTGGAAACCGTAGGAATTTTTTGATTTCAGCGGAAAAAGTGCGAGAATACAGGAGGGAGGAACTTTCTCTCGTTGCGTTTCAAAAGAGAAAACAGATTCCAACGTTCAAAGTGATGTCTGCCGTTCATGACACATTAAATGAACTATTTCACGCCCAAGTTCTTTTTTTAAAAATTTGTTGCGTTCAGTTCAACGTTCACGAAAAAATTAGCGTGTTCAATGAACGCGTTCTTTTGAACTCGTTCACGCACAACACTGATAACCACGCCCATACACAAAATCACACACCATCATCCGCATACCTGCCTTCCACCCTCATAAGTACCTGGATACCTCCTCCTAAACCGGTAACCCATCCAAATGAAAGTTTAAACCTTCCAATCCACCATCTACGTTTGTAATATACCTGTTCTTTCTGACCGAGAAACACTCAGTTGAAAGTCCAATTCATTTTCAGTGCATCCAGACACTCACAGTATTTCACAAGGCTGAGTTAATGAGATGGTATCTCCAATATACACAAAAGAGGCCCATCAAAGGGAGAGTCTACGCAGGATTAGGAAGCTTTCGGAACATCCGCAGTGGACTATGAACATGACCCACCCAATCCAGAGTCACCTTCTAACTGGTGTGCAGATGGATCAGACCTAACCTGGTCTAATCACACCATTGTACAAATTTCATTTTGTACTAAAGTCTGGATTTGCTCAATTGAGCTCCATGCATTACATGTATGTAATGCTCCAGAGTGAGGGAGGCATTTAGCATTTGCCACTAACAGAGCCTGTGGGGAGTAGAGCCACAACATCTTTACCAGCATTGACATTTTCTAAACACTCCTCTTGCTCCAGCTTCAATTTCTGGATATTTGGAACTAGAACAGATTACTTTACTATCGTATTCGCCGCCAATGCCAAACTACAACCAGCTAATTAGCCGCAAACTCTTTGCGTCACAGACACCTACACCTACACAAGCTGCCTCCTCCACTCACTGAATGGTCGGAATGGAAACAACCAAGGTAACCGCAGCCACAAGATAGAAAAATAGATAGATACATACTTTGTTGATCCCCCATAGGAGAAATTCAGGTGCCCAGTAGCAGAAAACTCATACAGGTCTTTTGTACAGTCTGACAGCCAAAGGATCTCTTAAAACTGTTCCGTTCGGCAGCGCAGTGATATATGCCTATTGCTACGATTACTCCTCTGAGCGGCCATAGTGTCATGCAGAGGGTGTCTGGAGTTACCCAGGATGCCCTGCATTCGAGCCCTCATCCTTCTCTCCAGCACAGCTCCCACAGTCAAAACTTTTCCCCATTACAAAAACAAATTTCCTGATCAGCCTGTCGCGCCGGTTACTGTCTCTGGAGGTCAGACTGCCGCCCCGACAACTCGACCCCAAAGAACACTGCACTAGCTACAACAGACTGGCCAAATATGTGCAACATCTGACTGCTCACTTAAAGACAGCATTGACCTGACCAGTCCTGTCTGTGGTCCAGGTGGACTCCTAGGTATTTGTAAGGCTGTACTACGTCGAGCTCTTGTCCATTTTGTGTGACTGGTTGATGGGAAGGGCTCCTGAGAAAGTCAATGATTATCTCCTTGGTCTTGGACACATTGAGAATCAGACCACTGCTCTTACTTAACCCAGTCTGAGAAGGCAGCCACCACCTCCTTGTCCTCTGCTTCACCCCCCTCCACACATGCCACAACATCGTTCTCATCTGCAGTGTAAATTGTGAAGAGGAAGGGAGCCAGAACGGTAACCTGTTGTGCTCCCCCTATTACTCACAACTGTCCCAGATACGCTGTTGCCTAACCTGACATACTGTGACCGCACAGTGAGGTAATTTTAAATCTGGTTGGTGAACATGAGATCAACTCCGAACTTCTCCAGTTTCTTCCTCAGTAAGAGAGGTTGGATGGTGTTAAATGCACTGAGTCAAATAACATCAGCCTTGCATAGTCTTCAGGGCCATCCAGGAAGGACACGGACCGATGGAGCATGTAGAGGACCGCGTTGTCCACGCCCATGTTCTCCTGATAGGTAAACTGCACGGGGCCAAGAGCCTGCTCAAGCTGTGGTATGAGCAGTTGGAGTTCTAGCCTTTCAAAAGTCTTCATTATGACGGATGTTAGTGACGCCGGTCTGCAGTCCTTGCCTCCTGACGGCCTTGCTACCTTGGGGACGGGTACCGGACAGGAGTTTTTCCAGCGTGCAGGGATACATCCACATCCGTCTGAAGAGTCTTGTTAAAGATGGTGTGTAGAGGCTCAGCTAACTCCGCTGCACATTCAGTCAGGAGCCTTGGCGTTATCCCATCAGGCCCAGCAGACTTCCACCCCCGCTCACTGAATGGTCGAATGGGATACAACCAAGGTAACCGCAGCCACAAGATTGATAGATAGATAGAAATCCCCACAGGAGAAATTCAGGTGAACAGCAGCAGAAAACTCATACAGATCTTTTGTTTGATTACTACTCTGAGCGGCCAAGTGAGAGTCAACACTTCTCTCCATCACAGAGACACATTTCCTGATCAGCCTGTCGAGTCGGTTACTGTCTCTCGAGGTCAGACTGCCGCCCCCAACATGCGACCTCAAAGGACACGGCACTACCGACCACAGACTGGTAAAATATGTGCAACATCTGATTGCTCATGTCAAAGTACCTCAGTCTTCTCAGGAAGAAGAGTCTGCCCTGACTTTTCTTATAGACAGCATTGGCCTGAGCTGACCAGTCCAGTCTGTGGTCCAGGTGGACTCCTAGGTATTTTTAAGACTGTACCACTTCGAGTTCTTGTCTATTTAGTGTGACTTGTTGATGGGAAGGGCCCTTGTGACAAGTTCAATGATAATCTCCTTGGTCTTGGACGCACTGAAAATCAGACCATTGCTCAACCCAGTCTGAGAAGGCAGCCACCACCTCCCTGTACTCTGCTTCATCGCCCCCCTTTACACATGCGATAACAGCTGTATCATCTGCAGTGTAAATTGTCAGCCTCATATAGGCTTCAGGGCCATCCAGGAAGGACACGGACTGATGGAGCATGTAAAGGATCGCGTTGTCCACTCCCATGTTCTCCTGATAGGTAAACTGTAAGGGGGCAAGAGCTTGCTCATCGGGTACTGGACAGGAGGTTTTCGAGCGGGGAGGGCCACAACCAGTCTTAAGACTCTTGTTAAAGATGGTATGGAGAGGCTCAGCTTACTCCGCTGCACATTCCTTCTGGAGCCTTGGCATTATCCCATCAGGCCCAGCAGCTTTCCTCCCCTGCAGCTCTTTTAGCTCCACCTAGACATCCTCCACGGTGAAGAAGGACACAACAGCAGGGGTGGTGTAGCCGCCGGGAGGAGCAGCACTGGTCACAGCAGAAGTGGTGTAGCGGCTGGGTGGAGCAGGATGGGTCACAGCAGCAGAGGTGGTGTAGCCGCCAGGAGGAGTTTGACAGGTCACAGCAGAATCAGCGTGGACAGGGGAAGAGTAAAACCGTATGTTAAAGAGGTTAAACTCATCAGCATTCCCGGCCGGCTACCTGCCCTTCACTTTGTATCCAGTAATGGCCCACATGCCTTTCCACACTTCCTGGGTGTCGTTATTCTGCAGTTCCTCCTCCAAACCATTGTTGTACTCCCTCCTTGCCTGTCTCAACGTCCTCTTCAGGTTGAGTTGGATAGTACTCACCTGGTCCCTGTCACCTGCCTTAAAAGTTCTGTTTCTTTAGGTTCAAGTGTGTTTGTTCAAATATCAGATTCTGATCAGACTTACCTGGGGGGAGGGGGGGCTAGCGACCCTAACCCCACCCTGACAATAGTTTCAGAAGATATCAAACGACTCTTCTCAAGGCTTCACCCCCATAAAGCCCCCGGACCAGACCTTGTCTCACCTGCCACTCTGAGACAATGCGCCAGTGAGCTAAAGCCGCGTTCAGACCGGATCATGCATTGCGGCGACTTTCAATGCAAAGTCAATGGGGGCGCGCGTTTGAGCGTGGAACTGCATGTGCATCTTGGTACGCACGCATGGACTGCGTGGTAGAGACTTACACGGGTCCAGACCAGAGCAGAGAGGATTTATGGTTCGAACCAAGTGGATCAGGTGATATTCCACCGGAGGAATGCTAACTTTTTAAAAAATGCGAATGAAGTATGTAGCATTTTACTCTGGACAAAAGAAGAGAAAATGGTCCAAACCAAGCGGCTACTCCACCTTGTGACCTCTCCTGCTCTACCCAGAGGCTACTCCACATCTGCTGCTGTGACCCGTCCTGCTCCACCCAGAAGCTACTCCACCTCTACTGCTGTGACCCGTCCTGCTCCATCCAGAGGCTACGCCATCTCTGCTGCTGTCCTACTCATAGACTGTAAATATTAGCGGACGTAGTCACACCTATCTCCGCGTTCAAACAAATGGGCCAAAAATGTTGCTCTACTGGAGCTATCTAAAATGGCCGTGAGTGGTCCCACCCACAAGAAAGTTGTGAAAAAACGCATCTGCGTATGCGTCAGCCGGCGCGAGCCCCATTCATTTGAACGAGAGACTTAAAAAATTCACAGCAACTAAACTAGAGTGGTCTAAAGAAATTCACTCCCCTCAGCATTGACACACATGTGGAACGGAGCTTTGGGCCAAGAGCCAACTTTTGGACCATACTGTAAAGACGTTTTCGAGAGGTAACAAGATGCTATATGTTAGCATCTGCTAATTCTTATTCCGGGTCCACCCCCATCGGCCCGAGGTGGTATTGCAAGCATGTCAGTGCACGTCATTTTGGCCACTTTTGAGCCGGGACCCGCCCCCTCTGCCACCCAGTGGCTACTCCACCTCTGCTGCTGTGACCTAGAGGATGGATCAGAGAAAACCATCATCCACCCCGCTGCAGTCAAATCACTGGGGATAAAGCAGGAAGAGAATACACTCTCTCTCCCTGAACTATCTGTTATGATGTGACCTACAGTAGATGGAGGGGGCTTCTGTATCAATTCAACTGTCACCCAAGGCCAAGCTGGAAACATGTTATAAAATAATGAATGCCTTCACAGCCACACAGTTGAGCTTCGCAGGATAGTCATGGAGCTCTTCGCGAAAATTCACTGTGGTAGACCCGGCCGCTGCCGCCAGATCTACAAGCCTGCTCATCCTCTACTCATTACACCAGCAAAACGCCCACATCTTATCCACCAATAACCACCAGGACAGCAAGTTAAAAGCCGGAGACGCCCACTTCCCGGCCTTCTGAAGGTTGCAAACTTCTGAAGTCTGCAAGGTGCATGTCGCTAACGCACCTGTTCGCAAAAGCATGCGTTGTTCTGGAGGGGTCGCTTCTGCTCACGTGTTGCTCGTGCGCGTGGCCCTGCTGTCCTCAGTCTGGCTGCTCGTGGTCTGCTCCTCCTCCGCGTCCCTGCACCTGCTGTGGTTCGCGTGTCTCCACTGCTCTCCTCCTCTGCGGGCTCTTCTGCGGGCTGCTCCGCGGGGCCCCTCCGCGGGTTCTGTGCGGCTCGTTCCTCGTGGTCTGCTGCCGCGCGCAGACGGTCTGGCGGTGCCGCGTTGTCCCGTTGCTTTTCTCAAGTCTCCTGGCATGTGAGTACAGTGAGTGTGCCGACCGCGGACGGATTAATCCCGGAGTCTGCGCTGCAGGCGTCAGTTTTCGCCCCGTGCTTGGTCTGCAGGCTCCGTTTTCACACGTGTTTGAGCTAACTGAGGGGCAATGCATATTAAATGGCATCAATCTCTATTGTCTGAGGGATATAAGAGGAGCAATGTGCATTAATTCAGATTCATGTTCTGCCACTTGCCACGGCGCCATCTTTACAGCATTAATCTCATTACTCGCAGGTCACTATTGTTAAATGAATGTATTTAAATTTGTCTATCTGCAGGAGGAAGGAGGGGCCATGCATTTAAATAGCTAGGTCACTAGTATTAAATTGGGTAACTAAACTGCAGTTGTTGCATTTTGAAAGTGCAGCAGAAAGAAAAAGGGCCCAATGTGAATCTGCAATGGGTTTGAAGTGGAGTTGGAGCTAATGAACGCATGGAAAAGTGATCGTTCATGCGTATCTGCCATAACCAAAGCAGCAAGATGGCTCCAGGGGACATCTGTTATTCGCATGGGAATGTTTCGGATTCGGGTTGATTTATTTCCTCAGGCTCTTAAACAACCATGGGCATGGTTCTCTGACCGCCGCTGCTGCGGTCCCTGCTGCCGTTCCTACTGATGCCTGATCCCGCTGCTGCCTGTTCCCGCTGCTGCCTGTTCCCGCTGCTGCCTGTTCCCGCTGCTGCCTGTTCCCGCTGCTGCCTGTTCCTGCTGCCGCTCCTGCTGCTGCCTGTCCCTGCTGCCTGCTCCTGCTGCTCCTACTACTACATGTGCCGCTGCTGCTGTTCCTGCCGCTGCCGCTCCGCGGGCTCCCAGGCTGCACCTGTCTCTACGGCTCGGCTCTTTCAGACACGTATGTAACCTGGCTCACGGAGACAAGCGGCGCACGCTGGCGTGACACGTCTGTTGTTCGTATGAATCGCATTGTGCTGCTGCTGCTGCTGCTAATGCTGCTTCTGCTGCTTCTTTACTTTGACACCTCTCTTCACTTCGCATCTCTTTTACTGAAACACTAAACAGCTTCAACAATATTCTACTGCGGTGGCTTTGATACAGGATTATTGCTGTTATTATCTACGGATGCTGCAACCGCTGCTGCTGCTGCTGCTTCATACTGCTACTGCTGCTACTGCTGCTGCTTCCTACTGCTACTGCTGCTCCTGCTAATGCTGCTTCTGCTGCTTCATACTGCTACCGTTACTGCTGCTACTGCTGCCGCTGCTGCTTCATACTGCATCTGCTGCCGTGCTGCTGCTGCTTCATGTACTTTGACATCTCTCTTCACTTCGCATCTCTTTTACTGAAACACTAAACAGCTACAACAATATTCTACTGCTCTGGCTTTGATACTGGATTATTGCTGTTATTATCTACGGATGCTGCAGCTGCTGCTGCTGCTACTGCTGCTGCTGCTTCATACTGCTACTGCTGCTGCTGCTTCATACTGCTACTGCTACTGCTGCTGCTTCATACGGCTACTGCTGCTACTACTGCTGCTGCTGCTTCATTTTACTTTGCCATCTCTCTTCACTTGCATCTCTTTTACTGAAACACTGAACAGCTACAACAACATTCTACTGCTGTGGCTTGATACAGAATTATTACTGTTATTTTCTAAGGACGCTGCTGCTGCTGCTGCTGCTACTGCGGCTGCCGCTGCTTGATACAGGACTATTGCTGTTATTATCTGAGGTTACTGCTGCTGCCGCTGCTGCTACTGCTACTGCAACCCACTCTCTCAGAAGCTTATCCTGCTTCTAATGGATTCAGCCCGGCTGAGTATGCCGCGCTGCGCCGGACTCGCACCTATGCTCCCAGGGTCGCTTTGGCGGTCATGCTTCATCTCTCTACTTAATCTTCTGATTCTATCAGATGCAGCTGGCCGAGTAGCTGCGCTGAGCCGTCAATCGGACTCCTAATCAAAGGCATCCATACCTGTATTCTTCACTCTTCTGATCGCAGGCTCCCCATCATGCTGCCCATCCTGCAGCGGCACTGAACTCCGGCTCATCTTCCAAGTACATGTCTGCCCTCCTCGCAGCATCTTCCTGCTCTCCTTCTATGGCTTCTCTGCATAAGCGTCTCACCATTGCTCACTCAACCTTCATGCGGTCCGAGACACGGCTTTCCCGACCATCCTACTATCCTGATTATCTACTCTCCAACCCAAGATTCTAAGCGTAAGGGCGCCTGCAACATCAATGGCCCTCTCCGACATGTCTCTGCCCCTACAGGTCTCCGCTTCTACACGGACGCTGCCCCTTCCGTGGGTTTTGGGGGATTCTTCCAGGACCATTGGTTGCCGAGCGTGGCCGCTACTTTCCACCGGAGCATCTCCTCTGCCTACACGAGATATTCCCAGTGGTCGTGGCTGCGCGCTGTGGAATCACACGTGGCAGAGAAAGAGGATCTCTGTCATGTGTGATAATCTCGACGTAGTGGAAGCATTAAACAAAGGTCGCTCTTCTTCACCCAACATAATGTCCCCTGACCATTTCAACCTCCGTCTCAAACATTCAAAAATCAAAGGAGCCTGCAATATAGTAATAGCTCGCTCAGACACATCTCTCTGCCCCTACAAATCCATGATGCGTTACACTCGCCTCCGCTGCAAAAAGGAGATTTTAACGGACCTCTCTTTCTCACTCCAGACATTCTTCCCATGACAGCAACCTGGTTCAGAGCTCAACTATCCCTACTGCTCCTCTGTAAATTATCTCCCCAGCTCTACACAGCCCACTCTTTCCGGATAGGCGCTGCCACGCGCGCGGCCTCGCTGGGGCTCCCCCACACCTCTCTGCAACAGCTGGGGCGCTGGTCCTCTTCGGCCTTCTCCGCCTACATCAGGCCAGACGCGTCCGCCATCTTGGCTGCACAACGGCTACTGGCTTCCTCGTAAGCTCCCAGCAAAGCAATACAAAGCAAAGTAAGTGAACCAATAGGATTTCTGGTGGCGGCACGCACTTTTAAAGATAACTCTGCTACAGCATCTGGTTGATCGTGATGCGAGCGCTCACGTCCCAGGCAGCGTCCGGTTGATCGTGATGCGAGCGCTCACGTCCCGGCGCTTAAAGATAACTCCACTGCAGCGTCTGGTACCGATCGTGATGCGAGCGCTCACGTCCCAGGCAGCGTCCGGTTGATCGTGAGCGAGCGCTCACGTCCCGGCGCTCAAAGACAACTCTGCTGCAGCGTCTGGTATCGATCGTGATGCGAGCGCTCACGTCCCAGGCAGCGTCCGGTTGATTGTGAGCGAGCGCTCACGTCCCGGCGCTTAAAGACAACTCTGCTTCAGCGTCTGGTATCGATCGTGATGCGAGCGCTCACGTCCCAGCGCTCAAAGATGCCCGTTTTTGGGGATTATGCGCGCGAGCAAGCGCCGCACTCAACAGCATCTCTCCCGGGCCTAGGGCGCCAAACATACTCAATCAACAAACTTCTAACTGCATTTTCCCTCTTGGGTCTCTCCAAAGTGAAATGGAGCTCTTCGCAAAAATTCACTGTGGTAGACCCGGCCGCTGCCGCCAGATCTACAAGCCTGCTCATCCTCTACTCATTACACCAGCAAAACGCCCACATCTTATCCACCAATAACCACCAGGACAGCAAGTTAAAAGCCGGAGATGCCCACTTCCCGGCCTTCTGAAGGTTGCAAAGCCTCCGCCGCCCCACCTCCTCCTTCTCTCATCGAAGCGTGCTTGCCTACTGCCTCTGCCGTCACCAGTGCCTAGGCCCCGGGGGGGATTATGCGCGCGAGCAAGCGCCGCACTCAACAGCATCTCTCCCGGGCCTAGGGCGCCAAACATACTCAATCAACAAACTTCTAACTGCATTTTCCCTCTTGGGTCTCTCCAAAGTGAAATACCCTATCAAGCTATTAAAGGAGAAGTATCGTCACTTACAGCATATGCAGCTGGAGGAATTCACACAAGTGCAGCCTCTGGTGCTGATTGTCTAAAACAATGCTCATTTAATCACTCCTGTTCGTCAAGTCTTGCACGGGCCAGCACACAGGCCAGTGGCTGTATGCATCAAGCTCGACCATCCAAGGTCCAAGTAACAGTAATACACAGGAGGCGGAGGTGCACTGCCTAAAAATATTCTGCCTTTCTCCTGCTGTTCTACAGAAGGATGTACAGCATCAATTAGACGATCCCCTCCACAAACCAGAAAAGGAAGTCACACGCTCAAAAGAGGACACAGACTATTTCCACGCTTGAGACCTAAACCATCAGAGTCCCTGTAAACTGTGTGGAGAGATATTCCACTCCCCTTCGCCACAAAGTCAATTCCTACAGCTCAAAGTGCCTCCTGATGTGCTTAAAGGTGTCCTTAGGTCCACTGAACGTAAACTGGTGAAGACACCTGTGCCACAAATATAATCAGTAGATAGAAAGATTAGTGGACTCCGGCTATGTGGTTAAGTTAAATCCAGAGCAGATTCACAGCCCTACTGAATCCTGTTTTGTACCACACCACATGGCGCATCACAATAACAAAGTCCAGGTGGTCTTTAACTGCTTCTTTGAGCTCCAGGGAATGGCCCTCAACCGATATCTGGTGACAATATATCGGTTGAAGGCCGATATATGGGGCCCGCACTACTCGGGTGGTACTCTGCTTTCATCAGCGCCCTGTGACAGTGAGCGGGACATAAAGGCCATGTTTCACCTAGTCCTACTGCTCCCAGAGGACTGCTCCCAGGCTTCCTGTGAAGAGTTGACAAAACCGAGCGGACCCCAGATGTGTGTGAGTGAAGAATTGTTATTCAGCACCACATGCAGCCCCTGCTGTGCCACCTTTGAACCACAGTATCATGTGAGGGCACACAAGACTCTCTCTTTTACAGCTTTGTGCTAAAAGCATTTTTTGTGGATAACTGCTGGGGTCCCTGAATCCACCACAAGAGACCAAGGTACTCATTGACAGAATGGAGTAACTTCTATTTAAAGGTGGATTTGAGAAAAACCAGTGGGCGAACAACATTCCTGAAGTGGCTGCTCATTTCCCCAGCAGTTCCAGGTCCAACAGCTGTAATCTGTGGCTGAATATGAAAAGTTTAGAACCCCACAAGTTGACACTACGTCTCAGCTGGCACTGCCTTACAGATGTACTGGGGTACAAGCACCATCCAGTACCCACACTACTGTTACCCTGCATATTGTGTACAAAGTGCTGGCCAGTCAGTATGACCTGCTGCCCATACACCACCAGAGCCCGGTCCATAGTAGACCCCCACAAACAAGTGTCCATTCCACGCCTGGAGCTTTGTGCGGAAATCATGGGAGCCCAACTTGTCAAACTGTTCAAAACTGAGCTCACAATCTCTCTGCAGTCTGTCTATCTGTGGACAGATTCCAGTACAGTCCTGCTGTGGATAGAGTTCAGCTCCTGCCAATAAAAGGTTTTTGTGGGCACTCAAATCTGTGAAGTCCAGGAGCTGACCTCCCCACAACAGTGGCAATATGTTAACTCTGAACCTAATCCTGCTGATGAAATCACAGACACAAACCCCTAGCAGAGATAACCGCATCCAGAAGACCTTCCCTCATCCTGGCTGAGACTGTCCAAACCCCCATTTTGGTCTACAGGTGTAGATCATACGAGGTGAAGATTGACCGTAGAGAGAAGCGCTGGCGCATCATCTACAAGTGCCTCACCACCAGATGTGTGCACCTGGAGTTCCTTACTCTTTTCTTATGTCTTTACACAGATATTTGTGTCAGATTTGTGATCTGACAAGGGCACAAACCTCCGAGGTGGTAGTAAGGAGCTCCAGACTGCCTTTGAGAACATGTCCCTGGATCTACACCAGCAGCTGGCCAAACAGAGCCTCAACTTCCACTTCAACCCCCCACATGATCTGCCTGGGATAGGAAAATCAGATCAGTCAAAACAGCTCTCCAGGGTGTTCTGATGGATCAAGTTGTGGCTGAAAAAGTCCTGCCCACCACTCTCATCAAGGGAGAAGGCATATTAAACTCTAGACCCTTCTTTTAACCACAGGCAGTGTATGGCAATCAGGATGCCCTGTCCAAACAAAGATGGAGATACAATCAGGTGATCAGCAACCACTTCTGGAGACGCTTTGTCTAGAACTTGCTACCTGGGCCCTAGCTGAGATAGAAATGGAGAAAATTCACTGACAATGTGACGTGGTACAAGATGTGATGATCGTGAGTTCAAATCTTCCCAGAGGTCTGTGGCTCATAGGCACCATCACCAAGGTTTTTCCAGACTCCTGTGGTGTAGTGCTAGCTGCAGAAGTGAGGGTTAAAGACAGTAACTACATTTACCCTGTAACTAAACTGGTTGACGAAAGCACACCTCAGCAATGGTGGACTTTTGTGTGTGTACCTGCCCTACACAGCCTGCCCCCTACTGGGGCGGCTGTAACTACATTCTGTCACTATGTTTCTTATGTTGCACCTGTTCATATTGTAGTTCCCCAAGGGCCGTCTCCCATAGCCATGTTCAGAGCTTGTTATTATGGTGTTAGGAGCGGATCCTGTGGGTGTGTGTGATGCCATCCATCATCAATCCTGTGTGCATCTATGCAACGTGAGTGTCATGTGAAAATGTATATTTTTTCTCTTGCTCAGCTTACATACCTCTTATAGCCGCGCTTCCTAATAGTTGCTACACAACGTTATTGTGTGCCGCTTGCTGTACTGTATGAGTGTCCATTGATGTGCATTGCATCAGGGCGCACTCTGTAATAAACCCTGCTCATGGATCTATAATAATGACTGGATAGTGTATTACTAGCTTACAGCTGTCCCACCCACGGGCACAAAGGGCGCCCGTGGTACTGCAGAACAAATTCACACGAGCTACCCAGACAAAAGTCCCATAGAACTCAATGTAAATTAAAACAGCTCAACCTCAGCTGACAGAGAACCTACAGCTTTCATAAAGATCGGATTTTGTGGGGATTTTAGTGTCCCTTTGTGACAATGTGGGGTTTTGAGCAGTACCTTGGTGGACCAGCCAGTAGGGGGCGGTAGCCTGGTATAAAAGCGTCTATGCCCTGTACTCTGCCGCTTGCCTTACTTCCTGGTTCTGCCGGTGTTGTTGCCTCCTTCGTTGTCAACGTCATTCGTTGGCTCCCAGGTAAATGTTGTGTGAAAATAATGTATTTTATGCAAGTTTTTAAAGCGTTTGTTTGTTTAAATGTAGTCCGTGGTGTGGCTGTGCCCCACGATGAAGCTCCGTGTGTGTCTTCAGTCTGGCCGCAACTCGGGAATGGTGTGTCCAGGCGTCATGGCCCCTCACCGAGCATCATTGCCCCGGTTCGGTAGCATGGATGTAGCTGGGGAAGGCGGGTTCTGAGCGTGATGGAGCGCGGCTGCCATACCTGCACAAATGGAGTTGTATCTCTACGCTTCGGCTAACTGATGTCCTATTGTGATGCAAACTTAAGAGGACAACTAAAAATAAATATGATGTAATGAAAGTATGCCTTCTCTTATCAATGCTCCTTACCTGTGTTCCTCATGGTTTTGGTTCAAATGTCATAGCTAAAGAACTAGCAGAACCACCTGGTTACACCTTGTCACCCTGAACTTTTTTTTTTCTTAAATCCTTCGGTTTTCTTTAAATCCACACTTTACTGCCACAAACTCGGCTGCTTTCCTTCCCGCTCTGACTCAGCTCTACCGCTGCTCTGATCAGCATCTCTGATTGGTCAAAGCGTGGCCGAGCCCCTCTGTGCACGTGCATGAGAGCCACACACACGTATTTGGCGCGACGCATCATGGGAGCTTGTCCACTGCGCAGAACCGGGAGGACCAGACAATGCCCAAATATAGGCGAGTTCTACTAATCTCCCGGTCTCCGTGAAGTCCCATGCGCTCCCATGAGCACAAGCCATTAATTTGAACAGGGCGCCATCTTGGATCACCGGGGCTTGGCCCTGCTATATTTGAATGTACTTTTGCCTGTGTGTTTAGTTTAGCACAGTCAGTGGACTATAGATATTTTGCCTTTCCCTTGTGAAGTTCCACTTGTGCCACCATTTATGGGGTTAGAGCTCCTCCTTGTGGGGAACAGTTCTAAAGGCCGACCTGTTTATTACAGGGTATTAGTGATCATAGTCTATAATATACTATTTATATTATACATTTCTTCCTTTCTGTTCATTCTAGATATCCACACCCATACACACAAATACACACCTTCATCATCCATCCGTATACCTGCCATCCAGTTTTTGAAAGGTTACAAAAACACACAATCAAATTTGATTAGATTTAACTATGAACGTAACAGATTAGTGTTTGGACCTTCTTAAAACTTTATGGGTGCATACTGAGAGATACACCTGTGCATGTGGTGATAATGAAGCATGGATAAATCTTATCTTTCAGTTAAGTCTTTATCTGCTGCAGTGTCTTTCACGTCTATATGACGGTCTTTTCTCCTCATGGACTGGGCCGTCATGTTTGCGATAGGGTAAAATGTGAGTTGTGATTCCATCAGCCATCAGTCAATGGTGATATTTAGATAAAGTGTTTTGTATTCTGCTCATTGCACACATGCACGCGCGCACACACACACACACACACACACACACACACACACACACACACACACACACACACACACACACACACACACACACACACACACACACACACTGTTAGTGGTGAATCTCCTTCAGAACCACAGTGCCTGTAGCAGTGAGGCTTCTTACTCTGCCAGCGGCCGGAGAGCTCCTGCTTAGTACTTGGTGATGAGCTGCCCCCTCAAAGGCTCTTCTCTGGTGGATTTACACGTGGTCTGCTCTGATTGTGTTATCTTCTCTGCTCTGGGTCAGGGTAAATCCCTGAAAATCGTACTAGAGTAACAGATTAAAGATGGAAAAAGCAAAAAAAATATTGACTGCAAAAGCACAAAAGCTACCTCCGACATATTGTCATTTTCCAGACCTTCAAAGTAGATGATGTCACTAAAGCACAGATAACTGTTGATCAAATAAATACTCAATATTTACTTTCATCACAGCACAATATATTGCAAAAACAATATATTGTCCCCGCCCTACTTCCAAAGTGCTGACTGCCATTCCTCCCAGTTTGAAACCCTGAAACCCTGGCACGACAGCGCTGTGTAGAAGGTGTTTTTGGCTTGTGTCGTGCATCTGAATGAAAGCTTGTCCTAATTAAACATTAGCTTCATGTTGGACCAGAGCGAGGCCACATTTCAGAGCCAGTTAATCAGGACAATGCTTTTTGTGTCAGTGGGGCTGGCACAAGTTCACCTTCTTCCCCCTCTCTCCCAGCTCATGCTCTCTCCTCTCCCGCTTCAGTCTCGCTGCTGCCCTGAGGTGGACGGCTCCAAAAATAAATGATGGTTTCTCTAGAGCGCGGTCAGGGCCTGGTGAGATGTGGGCACAAGCAGAGGGGTGGGCAGGCCTGTGGTTCTATGTGGGGTCCCTCTAGAGGTCAAGGATGAGTACTGCACCTATAATGGTTTCCTTGACCATGTAGTGGATCACTTTTTGAGTCACTATATCTACTTGAAATTTGGAACAGAAATCTACCTAATCACTTGGTTTTACCATCAAACTGCATTTCAACCATTTAGTAAAGGCCTATAATAAAAAAAAAAAAAAAAAAAACGGGTTAAAAACCAAAACATAAGAACTAATTATTTGTGTTTAATAGTGGTCCTACATCTTGGAAAATAAAAAAGATAAATGTACATGGGTTAAGAGCCTCTTGATATAATATTGACACGCATGATATGTCATTACAATAAAATACTTATTTAGATGCAGGGTACTTTCCATTCAACACAATTTGATAAATTGTGTTGAATGGAAATTCTAAACAATACTTTACCATTCAGTGTAAAATGCTCCCATCTATATAAAACACAACACTATTGATGCATTTATATTTGATTTATTGAAGATTAGTTGTCATTAAAGTCAAGTATGTATCAAAAGCTCTTTACATATTTATTTGATTTATTTAACTAAAAACATCTGAAAAACTGAATACAAATAAAACAATATTAAGAAATACAAGAAACTATGTTGTATCTAGTTTGAAAAAATTATAGTCATCCAAAATTTTTTTTTTTAGCACATTCTGAAGCAAGAAAATACATACTACTTGCAATAAAGCTGGGGTATCTTGCACTTTCAAATCATTCAATCATCTCTCTCAAATTATTTTCACATTTTTGACTTCATGTTTTTTTTCTTTTTAGACTTTTCTCTCGCTCTGTCATATCTTTAGATTAGATCAGCTTTTTTCAAGACAGAAAAGTTTAAAAGAAGTCTACACATTGAGGACTGATTTGTTGACATTTACATTCATAAGACTCTTTATGTTCTGACAAACTAGAGCTTTAATGATCCATCTGTCAGAACAACGGCTGCATCCGAATAAAACACTAAACTCCCTTATGGTTCTTTTTATTTTATCAAACACCAACTCTCTAAGTTTGGTCAAAATCATTATAGACCTTTTAAGACTTTTAAATGCCAGTTATAGGTAACAGCTCACACCAAAGGGTCAGTGAAACGAAAATGCAAGGAGTAAGGGCAAGTATGCGGGAATGAGTATTTCATGAATTTGCAGCCAACTGAAAGATTGATCAAAGTTTCTGTCAAAGCAACTGCACATGTTTCCACTCTTTCTGATTATTTATAACTATTTCAAACGGTAGAAAACATGCACTCGGGGTGTATTGAGGTCTGTAAGGTGACACGCAGTGACTGCGTTTACAGTATTGTCCACTAGGGGTCAGGATAACATCAAAGATCTCGCTTATGAGACAAAGACAAAATGATTATTTTGAGTTTTATTTGCTGTAATTTTGTTTAATTTATGTGCAAGGAAATATATCTTTATGTTTCTATTTTAGTTAATTTAAAAAATATATATATGGAAAGTATGATGTTGCAAGGTGAAAATGCTATTATTAATTCAATTTTGTATCTACAATCCAGTACTTCTAGTGATAGGCAGATACTGGGGTGTTAAAGATTGGTCAGAGACACTTCCGCCTAATGCCATTCCCTCTCTCACCCTGCACCTCTCCCCTGCATATTTTCTCTTCCTCTTAGAATGCAAATATGATGTTTTTTTTTTTTTTTTTTTTTTTTTTTTTTTACAAATAACTTTCCATTGCACTGACAGCAGATCAAAACATAAATTGTATGAAAACTTATATGGCAGACTTTTCTACATAGTCAAGCAGTTACACCATAATACTATTTATATACTTTCTACTGCGCAACCAGCAGAATGTGTCCGGACTGGAGCGAGGGGCCAACGCAGCCGACCTTTAACAAGCTGTCAGGGGCCAAAACATTGTTCTCCTTCATGTTAGTATATACACACCAGTACAGTTAAAATGGCACCGGCAGAGTACTGCTGTTCAACTACACACTGATACGGCTTGTGCGAGGAAAAGTAGAAAAGAGCGTGCGTGCAAAAAGACATTATCCTGCTCTGAGTTATAAAAAGGGTGTTAATCTATAAGTGGTATTTGTGTGTGTGTGGGGGTGTGTGTGTATTTGATGTCTGCGTGCTACTGTCAGTGTTGTTATTGTCTTTATGATCACGGATGGAATTTGAACTATTTGTGTCCACTCTCCCCTTTGATTTCATTGTTATTTTTTTCCAGTTAAAATCCAGCAATCCTCCTTTGACTCATTCATAATTTTCTCTTCACACCTGTAAATATGGAAACAAAAATAATAAGTAGGTTGAAATAGAATCAGACTCATGCGCAGCTGGTCAGGAAAATCTTTTTTTGTAACCCGTTGGCCTAACTGTTTAATTTGTATAGTAAATACAGTGTTTGTTTATTGAGGTATAATGTGTAAGTAAAAAGCCCAATACCACCAGTGCTGCATTAAAAATATTAACTGGAGTTGCAGGCCTGAGTTTGACATCAGTATTTGAATTAAATGTTATTTTGTGTGTATAGATGGACATATAGGGACATATTTCAAATTGATAGAATTTTGAATAAATCCAGTGTAGCAGATTTTCATCACTGCACCACTTGTATGGTGCAAAAGAATAAACTTCCAATTCCTCTCGCTCATTCAACACAGAAACAAGAGAATTGGGAACAAAAGTGTCAAAAAAGAACAGTATAAAAGCAATATAGTAGAAAACACACTTGCAAAGACACAGGCCCAAACACTCTCTGAACCTACACCTATCTCTTATCCCTCTTTTTCCTCCTCATACTTCTTTTGAACGTCTTTTTCAAACAGTTTCCCAAATCCAATCCGGTCTGAACATGTTTTTGATGTTCAAACAATCAATATGAACCCATGTGAAGCATATTTGAGTGTCCTGAAAAGTGCTATAAAAAACCAATAGCTTATTATTATTATCATCATTATTATAATTATTATTATTAGCAAAAGTATAAGTATATGACTAATAAAATAATTTCCCCTCCTTCTCCAGACTTAACGGCTAAAATCTTCACTGAATGTTTTAAAAAGGGCCAATTAGGCTTGTGCTATCACCGATTCTCTCTAATTAGCCGATTAAAGCTAATTACACTTGAAGCTTTGGCACAAGGGTTTTCATAATGATCCATTCATCACAGCTCCGCCCTCCTGCGTGTGTGTCCTGATCTCCACTGGGACCCTGCACCCCGGCCCACCATACAAAAGCTTAAACACTATAGCATGGATGTAAACGCAGTCACATGACCCACAAATTTGCAGATTAATTAACTTTCTTTTTTCATGTTTACCTATTCCATTTTTTTCCATATTTAATATTCATTAAGGCAGTAGGCCAAAACATGGTTTTCATGTTTTGCAGACGTGACAATTTCAGCATTTGTGATCACATATTGAATTCATTATAATACAGATTATATGAATAAAACAATACAACATAAGAACAACAATAATTGTCCTGTAAAAAAAGAGATTATTCAATATATATAAAGATATGAAGGTATTTGTCCTGAAAAAATTCCAGTGGGAGAAAAAAAGAATCACAGTGAGTTTGTGGCATGATGACTGAGGGTGAAAGTATACTGTAGCTACAAAGCTACAATCTGGTGTATTGTATCTATAATTGTAAATCTGTTAATCTTAGAATTAATTAACGAACAGTCCTTTAAGATTAAGATTAAGATTACAATTTACATAGTATGCAAAACAATCCGATCTGCTTTCTGATAAATTAAAATTCTGTCTCTTCTGTTATGTATTGTGGAATTTTAAAGCTGGGGTACCTAACCTTTATCATATAAACAATATTATTATTATAACAGAAAAAAAAAAAAAAGTTTTGAAATCCGGACACAACACTCTCTATTCATTTATTACATTATCTCTTAAGGACTTGAAAGAGAGACCCTTGTGTGTCACTATTTCACGCTTTGGGCTGAGAGGTGATTGGCTGAGTGAGGGTGGTCCTCTCTTTCTCACTTTTCGGTCTGATAAATCTGATCTAAAAATGTGACAGAGGCCAGATTGTATTTAAGGTATAGGTAAAGTGTTTTGAGAGCGAGAAACTACAGTTATAAAGACAAATGTTTGGTGGTTTGAAAGTTGCTGCATTGACCAACCCAGGTCTAGGCTCGGTGCGTTATTTCTCCAGTATATGGACTCACTGGCTTCAGAGCCTATACAGGAAATGATTTATCTTTTATCTTTTATTTTGTTTTTTATAATGTGTTTTTTGTATGTCTTCTAGTATGGACCTTTTACTCTTGTGTCCGAAATAAAGTATTGAATCGAATTAGGTGCCTCAACTTTATTATCACAGCATACAGTATCTTTATAGTCTCTATACCAGCACACTATGACAGCTGTCCCGGTCCAGTCCATCTGCATCTGTATCACTCCAGAGCATTCTATGGGGTCACTTCCAACCCCCCCCCCCCCCCCCCCCCCCATATACCTGTCCCCGTCCCACTCCTATAACACCATTGTCCCCATGCATTATCCCCTCTGCCTGGGACCCAGTGTAAGTGAATGTGCATAATTTAGAGCACAGAAATTATTTATCTAATCTTAATTATTTAGACTTATACAAGGAGCCGGTCCAGGGGGAGCAGGTCTCGTTTTCAGCGGCGGAGTTGGTAAACAGGCCATCACAGGAGCGACACGGCTTTTGATTTAAAGAGACAGCGCTGCTTATGGAGACCCAGGCCCGCGTCTAATTCAAATGGAAAGACGGTGAAATATTAATGCCGTCTTATTTCGTGGAGCATTTGCATCCCTTCGTCTGGCGTTCGAGTGGACAATGGGGGCAGACAGGTGGAGACAGAGGTGGGAAAAGGCAGGAGCACTCAAAAGCGGACCACCGGAGAGTCCGCTGGAAATAGAGGAAAGAGGAGAGGGATGAGACTGATGACGCTGATAAACCAGGTGAAGGACGCTGTATGCAAGCTGATCTGGGGCATGGAAAAAAGTAAACAAATAAGTAAAACAATTTGATAAGGTTGTGTCATTAACCTTTTTAGCAGCAAATAGCAGATCTTTAAACAATCATTGTAAATGCCATAGTGAGCTTCTGTACAGAAAATTGACTTTACACAAACGTTCTATAATCTTTTTGGTTTTATATATAACTTTTATTGATATTTGTTGTCCTCGGTCCTCTATCTCTTTTAACGTTTCAGGGCTCTACATTTAGTATGGAACAATTCTGGCACCTAAAAGGGTTAAGCATGAAATAATACAGTGTGATTTCGATTGTGGTCATCATTAAACCATAATAACAATAATTGTCTTTCTTTCCTTTTGTTATACATATATATATATTTTATAATTAATTCTAACAAACATAAAAACACACATAAACACAAGCACACACACGTATATTGTAGAAAAAAAAAGAAGATTTGTATTAAAGGGAAAAAAAAAACACTCAAATTCCAGATACAGAATATTCACACACTGATTCAATGGGTTCATTTGCAATTGTTGTTAACTTGACAAATAATTCTGCAACAGTAAACTAACAAACCAAATTTGTTTATTTTGCTTTGCATCTTGCTTGAATTGAAAACACCTCACTCAAAGGAATATAATATACTTTAATAATCAAAAAGTTAATTAATATATTTTTTCTTGCCTTGTACACAAAAATCCCGAGCAAAGATAAGACCCCACAGCCATCTGATATTGATCTATTATTTAAGTAATGATATAATATTTCTGAATCGCCCTAAGTCCACTGACATCCATCCTGCCAAATAATGCATTGAAATACAGTTATCCCACAAATGCTTTAAGTGAATTATGTAATATGCTCAAGAACGCCACCGCGTTGTTTTGTCAATAATAAATGTTGAAATAATCTGAATGGAGAAGCATAAATAATCAATTGTGCCGGTTCTAAACGTCAAAATTCATGAGTATTAGCAGAAACAAGGACGAGAGCTGTGCACGCTACATGCTAAAGCGTGCATTTTGAATGTCAAAATTATAATTCCTAAAGAGGTGATGGAATAAACGTAAAATGCACACTAGTAGCACAGCGACTATTGCCATGAATAATAACAAGAAAAGCAAATGACGTATTGAATTAATGAATGAATATCCGCACTGCTCGGATTTAAAATAAAAATAGTATAATGCATTTTTCCCTCCCATCAATCAAGTCACATTGATCTACATGCTGTTAAAGCTGGGGTACAAAACTTTTCATCTCTCATTTATATATCCAAAAAATTGCGACGGCAGAAAAAAGTCGTGACAAAAGTACAATGTGGATGAATCAGACTATGCATGCTGTCTTTATCTCTGTAGATATATATTATCTTTTGCTAACAAGGAAAGAAAGAGCCCTGTGAGTCACTGTTTGACGCTTAAGGCTGAGAGCTGATTGGCTGAGTGAGAGTGGTCCTCAATTTTTTCTTATCTTTCTGTCGGAAAAATCTGATCTAAGTAGGTGACAGTGGTAAAACATACATGTATGCGAAAACTAGTGATGGAACCAGAAACAGTTTTAGAGCCAAGATCGAATACCCTGAATGTGCGGCGGTTTGAAACTTAGATACCCCGACTTTAAGAGCAAAGATTTACTGCATAAATGTGTATTCTTAATGACCTGTGTGAGTTTTGCTTCGGAATATGTATAAAAAACTACTGTATCTTCATCTCAAGCCAACCACACATTCTTGCATTCAAAAAACCTAATAAATAAATAACAGATTCTCAAACTTACTCCAAAATGTCTCACACATCTCCGACTAACTTAAACCTACTAAAGTTGACTTTGCGCTGGAGGCCCCCTGTTCTCCGGGCCTGTTCCATTCACTATTCATCCGCTCATGTTCACTGACGCCAGATCCGCCCGGGCCTGACAAGCTACCTCAACGCCCCAACAAAACCACTTTTCAAACAGCATCCCTCTCAACAACACCAACTTTAGACAACTTTATTATATATATATATACAGTATATTTCTCCTGGCATCAATTTTAAAGCCAGAACATGGCGAGATTATGCAAATGCCATGTCAAAGCGACGCTGCACAATTGATGAAGGCTTGTCTCGAGTCGCACGAACGGAAAGGGACAAGCGGTTTTCAAAAAGGTTTCAGAAGCAGCCATCGCCGATAAATTTTAATGCTGTCGATACTGTGTCAACTGTCTTCTTTCGGGGTGAATTTTTTTCTTGTTTTTTTTTTTCTTCAGTTGCGCCATCTCCACTCCCGCTCTGACATGCGTGCGCGAAGTGGCACCACAGCGAGACCTCTTGGAAGAAGAAGGAGGAAGAAGAAGGGGAAAGAAAGATGGCAGCAGGGGGAAAGTCTCATAAAAGATTCATCACAATAGTCTCTAATCCACTACTGCATTGTCAGGGAGATGTTATAAAGCACACATAGTAAATGGGTTCCTTTCCTCGCCGACTAAAATCATTTGTGGTGAAGGATGGAGCGAATGAGGGGGTGGGGGTGGGGGGATATAGTGGCGCACTTTGGGACCACATTATGGGCCCCGGTCGCCCCTGCGGTCCTGCCTGGGTCTCTAATGTGCGGGGCAGTCTCCTCCTGTCACCGCGCTGATGTGCACGTCAATGCGGAGCCCAGCAGAAGTGACAGCTGAGCCACTCATGTGTGGAAGAGTGAGGTTTGGGACCGAGGAGGAGGATGTGGGGAGAAAGGCGGGCTTTCTGGTGCGCGGTTTGGAGAGTTTTGAGTGGTTGACGATGGTTATAACTGTAGTGATATTATGAACATAGTCAGATGATAACCATGGTCATTAAAGAGGCCGTCTGTACCATCTGTAATGTCCGTTATTACTGGTCTGATAAAGTCATTCAAAGTAAAATCACACTTTTCTTACCAGAATCTTCCTGTCTGTGATACATGTTGCTCCTAAGCACTGATTTCCAATGCAAATTATTTTTTCACACACTTGTGCCTTATCTCTGACAATATAAGTACAGAGTGGTATCTCTCAAATCCAGAGCTGTACAGGTTGAATTTCAGTCTTGGGAAAAGCTCCTGCCTCCGTCCTGGAACAGTATGATGTCATTGTACCACTCTGACGCTCAGAGCAGTATTCTACCAAGTAAAACAAAAGTATTGCCCATAAGTTAGTTTGGCTAATTTTTCAGGTGGATATACATTCTTTGCAGGTGGAAATGATAAAGTGTGTAAAAAAACAAACAAAAACAAAATCTACACCTCTCTCTGGTGGCAGGATAGGGACAGGATAAGCTGATAGCATGTTTACATCTTCAGATTCAGATTCAGATTCAGTTTATTTGCCATTTGTAGTAAAAACACCACATTGGAATACATTAGCAAACATTAACATTAAAAGACAAAAATAAAACAAATAAAACAGTAAACAAATGTCACTGTGAAATCGATCGACTAAAACAGTTTCAAAACAAGTGCAAATCATTAAAGTGCTCTGTTCACACTGATAACAGCTTGTGGATAAAAACTGTTAGCGTAACGAGATGTCCTGCATTTCAGAGAGCGATATCTTCTGCCAGAGGGAAGAAGCTGGAACATGGCTTTTCCAGGGTGGCCAGAAGAGTCATTAACAATCCTAAGAGCTTTAAGATACTTGCTTTCCCACATAATAAAACATAGTTAATAGTCTCATCATTGTTTTTATTGACCAAAAATAATGCATACTATTTACTCTTGAAGTCCATACAACTGTTGAATGTTCCAACATTTATGGACATTGGACCTTATGGACCAACGGCTCTATGTGTGTGTGTTATAATATTATTACATTTCTTGTGTTTGAACTGTTGGATCCTCTGATCTGTGTTGGCGAATTCAACGGTTTGATAAAGTCCTCCGAGATTACTACTACTGTTGAGATTTAGGGCTATACAATTATACATGGAATTGAATTGAATCTTCTTTAATAATTGAGACTCGGAGAGAGGAGCCGGGGATACACATTCAAGCCAAGAACTGCAGGTTTCAAGTCCATCCTCATTCGCTCAACCATTTCCAATCATTCCTCCACTCAAAACCTCTTTGAGTGGTAATGACAAGCGTGATGTATCCAAAAGTGCTTAATAGTGCATGGATTTGGACCATATAAATCAAAAAGAAAATGCAGATACCTCACATTTTTCACATTTCAAAAATCTATATCACATCCCATCACTGCAGGCGATTATGTAACAATTGAACATAGTTTGAATGAATTAAACAACCGGAGCTGGGTCAAAAATCATACATTTTTCTTATTTTGGTAAAGGTTTGGTCTTCATATATACCTCTTCACCCCAGGCATTTGAAGGCAAGACATTACAAGTGACTGCTCAGCTCACAATATTACGTTTAGCTGTGGTGCCAGCTTGAGCTTCAGGCATTGTACAAGTAGAAATATCGCACTGTCTCGCGGGAAGTATGACCGCTCCGAGTGTGGAGAAGTCTCAGAAAACTGCCTGGCTTTCCTTCATCCCTGATCCAATCATTCTCGCGCGCACAATGACACGAACGCCACATGCTTTTAGTGGCACTTTGGAGAAATTCCGTCATCACTGGAGCACAAGTAATCGCCTTCTTTCCACACTTCCTCGCCTCATCTCCGTCTTTCCATCACATGTGACCGGCTATTACTTATTAATTCAGTGTAGGCGAAGTGCACGGGAGCACACAAACGGAGAAAACACTCGCATGAAGTGGCTTTGATCTGCCACTTGACTTTTTCATAAGTAACGAGATAGGGTTTTAACAAGTGACAGACCCGATAAGCCTGTGCTGGTGATGGAGGTGTGAGGGTGAAAAGAACGGCATGAAGTGGTTTCTTAGATTGCATTTGGATTTTTTTGCTTGAAAAGTTTGCCCAATATAAACTGGTGTTTGCCTGAGTTGAATTGCTTACAATGTGACATGTCTGATTGAGACGTAGGCCTCAGACTCAGGCCTAGAGCAAAATATTTTTGATTTTGTTACTTCAGCGCTTTAAGACACTGTTCTCAGATTCAGATTCATTACATTGTTTTTATTTGCCATGTGCAGTATAAAAATCACATTAAAATACATTTGCAAAAAAGGTACTCTGTGTGCCCCAACAGAATAAAGAACACAATACAATGTAATATAAAATACACAAACACAGAACATAAATAAAAACAGCTGACACTGTGGCACCGATCAACAAAAAAAACTGATACAAGCGTGTAATAACAACAATCAAAGTGCTCTGTTCAGACACCTAACAGCTTGTGGAAAGAAGCTGTTAGCATAGCAAGATGTCTTGCAGCTCAGCGATCGATATCTTCTGCCCGAGGGAAGAAGCTGGAACATGGCTTTACCAGGGTGGCAAGAAGAGTCATTGATGATTTGAAGAGCTCTGTTTAAAAGTCTGGATTCATAAAGAACCTCCAGAACAATAAGCTCACAGCCCACAGTCCTCTTTGCAGAGCGGAGCACATTGTATAGACCTCACCTTAGATAAATAGATGAGTACCATTTTGCTCTTAAGATGCACGC
The DNA here is from genome assembly GCA_964034765.1 of Knipowitschia caucasica. NCBI lineage: Eukaryota > Metazoa > Chordata > Actinopteri > Gobiiformes > Gobiidae > Knipowitschia > Knipowitschia caucasica. The sequence continues at coordinate 16,933,995 of OZ035825.1, read as the reverse complement.
TTTTCTCATAAATTGAGTTATTCTTTGCACTACCCTAAACATCAACAAACCATTAGTAAAAATACACTGTGCCAACTGTTTATAAAAAATTGCATATCATTGAGACTTTTTGTGGTCCATTGAAACTTACAGTAAAATTAGAGTATTATTAAAAAGAAAATGTATTTCTGTAGTTTAACTTCAATGTAAACCAATGTGTCATGGTTGGGGTCAAGTTTGGTTGAGGATGAGGGATCTGTTTATCACATTGTTTGTGTGGAACACCAACATTAACTGATCTATGCACATGCAGAGATAAAATTAAACACTTAAATTGCAAATGGAATTTTTCTCTGTACAAAGTTGAGCTCCTGGACCGATAAAACACCATATGCAGTTTTAGAACAGAGACAAAAACAGGAAAAATCAGAAACCAGACGTTTGTAGAATGTTCATAGCTCATCCTTTGCGTGTGTGACTTTTATATTACAGGGCGTCAAGGTTTATGCTAATATAAAGGCTGTAGTTGTTTACTTCATGAAATTAGCGTTATAACGACATACAACATGCCATATTAGCACAAAATATCTTTTGTGACAATGACCTGTGTCTCGTAAGTAATTTTGTATCTAAACCTTGTGCAGTCCTTCACTCCCTGTACCATCATAGTCTCATTGTCATTTCAACTTCTCTTTTAGTTTGTTTCAGTTTTTGTATTTTGACTTTGTTTATTATGATGTTGATGATTATGGCTTACACTCCATTATAAAGCTTTTTCAAAATGGTCTGATATGTTATATTTGGGGTTTTTTACAAGCTGTGAGCCATTTATATTAACATAACAAATAAAGGCTTGATATATCTCATTTTGCTTGTGATATGTCATAGACTTTTGAACGATAATCTAATTTCCCGAGTGTCACCTGTAACTTTAAACATATAGCTGTGTATGTGGAACAGATTGGCAAAAAAGCTATTCCTAGAACATGCAAAAAATAGCACAAATTCACCCAATACTCTGCCAGGAACCAACATTGTGCAAACTTCATCAACTTCTTAGAAGCCTATTCCCATGGTCGTTTCCTGACATATATTTCCAGAAAATTTCCACAATTTCACTTCACTCCAACGCGCATGCCGGGTCAACGCAGGAGCTCTGCCTTACTTCTTTTCTTTATATACATAACTCAATCATCCACTCATCTCCTCTCACATCTGTGCACATCTGCTTCCCCCAACTGCTGCGCAATTAAAGAGAAACAAGGGCGAGGCTGTCGGTTTGTAAAAAAACAGAGCATTAAAAACATAATGTAGTTTGCGTGTCATCGCCAATTTACCCAGACTTTCAAAAAGCTGCCATGAATTATTCGTGCCGAGTGCAAAGGAGAAGGGAGGGCGGTATAAGAGAGACGCTATCGACGTTCCAAGGTAGAGAAAATGACATTGTTATTCAACCGAGGCTTTGTCGCAAGTACAGAGCGCGCGAAAGAACCAGAAACTCCGTGCCGTCTCCCTTGGGTGCGCAGTTCAAACAAAGTAAACAACTGTTTTGCTGTGATGCTCGCTTTAGTCTTGCTGGAGGCTAAGTCGCCTTCCTGCCGCAGCTGCTACTGTGGCACACTTTGCCGGCAGGGGAAAGACGATTGTAAGAAAGAAGACGGAAAGTGGTTGCAAAGATCTAGCGCTGTTCTCACCAAGCGCGGCACTCTGGGGGATGTAGTCTTGTTTTTATTTGCATAGAACAGACAGGTTGGCTTTCATGAACGGAGACGTAGAGCAGAGGAGGCAGTGCTGCGACACGCTGTAAACTGCTGCTGTCACAAATGGGACGCCCCGTTTAGGAGGCTCTCCGAGTAAAGTTTTTACTTGGAATGTCCTGGATAAAGATGAGACAATTACTACAGCGGCGTTGTGGAGTTTGCTTCGACAAATCTAGGGCTGTCTGTTGTGTCACAGAGTTCTTTGTTCAGTCAAAACTTTGCTTGAGGCGAAATGGAAGTGGATTGAGTGCATGTTTGAAGGAATTAAAGCAGTACGCAAAATACAGGATGAGCAGAAAAGTATGTGGACTTTAGGTGGCCTATTTGTGTGTAGTACACCTTTGAGGTACGCTGAATAATCGGCAAAAATGCTGCATGTCACCTGTTTAATATCTTCTGTCAGCAACATTTTGTCTGCAAAGCTATACCAACATGTATGCCCCTTTACCTAAAGCTCGATTTTCTTAGTGTTCTAGACCTAGTGCAGAATAAATAGAAAATAGTTGTTGATTTTTTGTGCTGGTTTGTACTGTGATGGGAGACCTCTGGGAACACCAGGTGCCAAAGTGGGGCGGATGCGGCTGTAAAGTGCCAAAGTCCTTAGGCAAGGTCCTTCACCCATATTGCCTTGAATGAGTCTGGTGTGTGTGTGTGAATGGTTGGTGGTGGTCGGAGGGGCCGATGGCACATACCATTTTACCTCATGTCTGTCAGGTGAGGGCGGCTGTGGCTACAGTAGAAGATCATCATCAATGTGGATGGAGTGAAATAATAATAATATGTGAAGCATCTTTGTTTGTCCAGAAATTGTACTATTGCACTGTTTAGTAAATCATTAATGCAGGGAAAATGTATCTGTCTGACTGGGGAGTGCTGTTACATTCAAGACCTCGGTTTTTAATAGCTTGTAATCATACTGCACTGATACTTTTTCAGGAAACAACTAAATAACCAGAAAAGTATATCCAAGACCATTTCAATGAAAAAATACTTAATTCGTTCTGTCAATTTCTCAGGTGAAATGACTTTCGTTACAATAACTTGGGTGTGTTTTGGAGCCAGTAAATCTATAATTTGGAAAAACTAAACAATTACTTCACATTCCTCCCGTTGAGGTCCTGGGTGGCGGTGGTGCCCAGGAAATGAAATGACTCCACAGAGGTGATGGGGGAGTCCATCAGGGTCCACCATCTCCAATGTCTTCTGGGCGTTCAGCTCCAGGTTGTTACCACTGCACCAGGACACCAGCCGGTCCACCTCCCTCCTGTAGGCATTTGTCATTGAAAACAATTAGAACTCATCTCCAACAACGATGAGTCCTAATTATTTTCAATGCCAAATGTCTATTCATGATGTAAAGGTTGGTATTTCCATTCATAATATTTTTTTATTTATTTCTTTATTGTGAAATAATAGACATACAATACAAGTACACATACGGACAAATACAACAAGACAAACAAGACAGACAACAGTGGATATTTATAAGTGGGTGTGCGTGTGTGTGTGTGTGTGGGTGTGTACGGGTGCAAGCTCCTATTATTGCAATTTTGTGCATCCACCCATCACCCTCATTGCCCCTATTTTCCCTTCTTGTTTGTGTCCCAGTTTGTATACCTGTGTCTGTAGTGGTGCATTAAAAAGGACACTATGGGAGGTTGTGTACTTGATCCAGGGGTGCTGTCCAAGGGCATCTCCCATGTCTCCTGTATCCCTAGCCTTTTTTGTTTGTTTTTGTTTTGTATTTATATGTATTATCGTTATCGTTCAATTCCATTCATAATATTTTAACTGAATTTGGTGTTAATTGGGCCGGCAGTCGGAGGTGCTCATCCCGAGAAACAAATCTGTGGTTTATACAAAGCACAATGTGTCAATCCAATTGTCTTTGAAACTGTATGTTATTGCTCTCTGCTGTTTCTTACTTGCACACAGCGCCGCTAATGGCGAAGTGGCACACCCTCTGCCAAAACATTTTCTAAGTGGTAACTTTTGTTTGTTACTTACGTGGCAATAAAAATGATTCTGATTCTGAGACTGATATTATTAGCCAAACAGTACATTCACAAATAAGTCTTTTTTTTTAGCCATTCCGTACTACACTGGTTGGAGGAATCTCATTCATTTTAATTCTAGGATTGCTACTAAACTTCTATCATTCATTGATACATGCCCTACATTTACAGATAACAACAAACATCTAAATTATGATATTTGTACTTAAGACACCTGTTTTGTTTGTATTATACTTGAATCTATATTTTATTTTTTTCAATCATCATCATTATCACAGCTTTCATATCTGATTGGTTTGTTTCTCTGTTAATATTTGTGTGTTAGGCCCGCCTGTTTAAAATACTGCCATATTTGCACCACGGCTCTAACTTTACCTCAGCCTAGTATAGAGAGTAGGAAGTTATCTGGTTGGTAGGCAACTCAAAACTACTTTTAAGGCAAACATTTTGTTTTTATAAACAGAAAACTGACGCTCATGACATAATAGTGCAAGGACTCATCCCAGCGAAGTAAATGAGCATAAACATTTCATATGGCAGTTCCTTAGTTCCAAAATATTAGGGTTTGTTTAATTTAAAACAACTCATTGCTTGATGAGGAAACAATGTTGTGACATGTTTAAAAACTCAAATTAGACAAATTTGCAGCAAATGTCTCCTGTAACAAACAAACAAACACATTTTCCCCTGAAAGCCAGTCGTTGGGAGCTTTCACAACTTGTGGACTTTCCCCGAAAAACGTCTCCAAAACAGGAAACACGAGGCACAGCCCGCTCAACATGATTCAAGTTCAAAGCTGTGTGATGTTTATGAATGTGCCCACATACAGAAAGAGCTATGTAAATGTTACCTCTCCAGATGTTCTCCAACGGCCCTCCCAGCGCTTGTACAAACCTTTGTACCTTCTTCTGCCTGTGGGCCTATCAGGACCACGCCGGCTCAAAATCAATATCTGCTGCTAATGAAGTTTAGCCAGGAGTTTTAATGAAGCTCTACATTTGCATTTAAAAGTAACAGAGGGGAAATGGGTTGGTTTGGCTCCATATCTTATTCAGTATGTACACAGAATGAGTACAGTGCGATTTGTCTGTTTGGGATGATTTTGGTTATAATTTGCAGGCCATATATTCAATTGTATGGTGTGAAATCTGCTATTTTGTAAATGCACTTAAAAAAAGGATAGTTTTTAACGTATGAAGGGTAAAAAATGCAATCAACCTGCCATATCCCCACAGTACCGGGAGCCGACCATCAGCTCCCTCATCAAGAAGGCCCAGCAGAGGATGTACTTCCTGCGGCAGCTCAGGAAAGCCAAGCTGCCTGCACAGATGTTGGTGCAGTTCTACACGGCCATCATCGAGTCCATCCTCACCTCCTCCATCACCGTGTGGTTCGCTGGAGCCACAGTCAGGGATAAACAGAGACTATAGCGCATTGTGCGCTCTGCAGAGAGGCCGCAGCCTTCCATCGCTGCAGGACCTGTACGTCGCCTGAGCTCGAGGCCGGGCTGGTCGTATCACAGCCGACCCCTCTCACCCTGCACATGGACTATTCTAATCACTCCCCTGAGGCAGGAGACTACAGCCCATTTGGACCAGAACCTCCTGCCATAAGAACAGTTTCTTCCCCTCTGCTGTTGGACTCTTAAACACACATAACCTGTCCCTCCTGCCCTTTAGAAGTCCCCTTACTGCCCTTTTTAAAGTCACTTTACTGCCCTTTATAATGTAACTTTACTACTGTAACCTTATTTCACTGCTTACTGCATATTGTGTGCACCATGTGCACTTGTATATTGTATAAAGTACTGTATTTGTATTCGTAATAATTCTATTTCAAATTTTATACCTTAGAGGTGTATGCTGATTTTTATTATGCCTTACTCTACTCTTTACCTCTCTTTTCTGACTGTTGCACTGAGCCAAAGCAATTTCCTAGTCTGTGACTTCTAAAATCTATTCTGATTCTGATTCTGAATTACACTACAGCAAACCACCAGCTGAAACTGATGCAAAAATAAAACTCTGCATCCTTTATTAACAAAGCAAAGTCATTCTCATCCAAGTGCTTTACATAGGGAATAAAACAAGCACACATTATTTTCTTATCCCATTATTTTGACCAATGAGGTGATATTTGGTCGTTCCTAAGGGTACACCAAGCAACTTCTCAAGGCACCACGACACACTGGTTGAAAAATACTGGCTTAATTCAATGATAGTATTTCTAAACATTGTCTCTCTGTGTGGCTCCCCTCAATCTGTGCTTGGACTAACCCCTGATCTCCAGTAAATGAGGGTTTCACTCTCACTCATACCGCGGCCCCCAGACCAGAGAGCGAAGGATTTGGTCCCTAATCGCTCTTTACGCTGCACAAAATAGATATCTTAAGTACAACGGAAAGTAAAAATAGAAAAGGAGGGCTTTTTTCTTCTCTTTTTTTCATGATAGATGTTAACTGGGCATACTGTTTCTTAAGGTGTTGTCAATATAACTATTCAAGCAAAAGTCAGATGTATGAGTTCGTCTTTCTGATCTATGTGTTGTCCAGGAAAAAAATATGCGTGGCTGGTATTCGACATGGGTGCGCGGCCCCTGTGGTCGACTGCGCTGTGTGTCGTGTGCAATGTGCATGCTCCAGGCTTCTTTAAAGGGCATGTATGTGAAACCAGCCACAAAACTTCCTACATGCGCTGACATGCGTCTTATAGCTACTAAACCTGGATGTAGTCACAATAATAAGTCCTTCTGGAAACTGCCCTAATCACATAAAAAACACTTTCCTTGTATTCTGTACATGTCTTTGTGCTTGCTCTCTCTGCTGTTCACATAAACATATAAAAATGCTGATAGAGTCCTGTCCAAATGTTTTCCTGCGCCTGGCGGATACAAAAAACAAACAAACACATTGGCCGTTATAACTTGAAAAGTAGTTTATAGTCAGGCAATTACAGCATTGCATTTTAATGGACAAAATCATTGATAATTTTTCTTACACTGTAGATATTATTTCTCCTCTGTGAGTGGAGGGCATATGAGATGGGGACTTGTGGCAGGGGTGAAGAAGGGAAAGTGTTTTTTAGATTTTTAAAAATGATTTTATTGACTTTACACCTCCCCGAAGGCCCCGGCAACCCACGTGACTGCTGGCAATCAGGACACCTGTGCCTTGAACACAAAAGCCGGGATAGGGAGAGGAAGAGGAGGAAGCAAGAGAGCAAAATACGTGGCCAACACGTACAGGTGGAAGCCCAGTCGTGTGACGGCCGAGGCTGTGGCCAAAGAAAGAGCGGACAGGGAGATGTTGGAACGGGTTTTAACCAAGAGAGTGGACTGAGTGGTGGTGGCTGATTATAGGCCCTTTTTAGCCCCTATTCTTTAGTCTTGTTTTTACCCCCGTATTTTATAGCACAGGTTTTTATTGCTTTCTTATTGCTTTTTTAATACATGTTATCACATTATTTTACTCCTTATATTTCTTTTGTTTAACAGTGATCTTTTAAACAGGGTCCAAAGAACCTTTCCCTGTGTGTCACACTCGGATGGCCTACACCACTGCAGCAGCATTAGGAGCAGCTCCCGTGGGGCATACATGTGCTCTGCCTTATGTTTAGCTCGGAGGCTGTGGTCGGAGGTCTGATACCAACATGTCCTGTTTTACATTTTTAAAAAGCAACACACGAGGCGTCTTCCTGCAATCATAGAGTGAATTATTGAGCTCTTCCCCAGCGCCGCAGCCTGGTCTAAGACAGCACAACACGCCTCTGACATCATGTGGCTCTCCGCTGCTGCCCCCCGTGCACGTGTAAACAAGTGTAATTCCCTGCAAAGCAAGCAGCACTACACTTTGTCAGTGTGTAATTTATTTATCATTTATTTACCCTGGTCCCAACAGGCGCGAGGTGAGAGAGGCTCTGTTCTGTGCAAGAGCATCATCGCACAATGCACAAAGTTTGGAATGTGGACTGCAACAAACTTTGTCCAATCGTTAGTTTGCTTCGGTGTAACTTTGTGTACTCCAAACATTTATATAACGATGGAGTACCAAACTTTCAAACCAAATGAATGGAAATACGCAATACTATTCAGATTACGTACCTCTCAAAACAGGCCCTATCACAAAGCGTCAAATAGTGGCTCCTAATAAGATAATGACAGCATGTTGAGGTCTGATTTGTTCACAGCATTTTAATTTTACAAAAGTATTGCTGTTGGGTGTTACATATGAAAAATAAAAAGTAATAAATGATAATATGATGTGTCTCTTTTATTAAGTTGTAGAGCTTCAACTAAAGGCAGAAAACCTGCAAGATCAACTTTTTGCATGATCAACAACTATGGAATGCGGAACTTTTTGCTGCATCTATTTGCAGAATTTCTATCACTTATTAACTCCAACTGTTTTTGGTTACTTTGCTCTTGGAAACTGTGATATGTGGATGATTCGCCAGCCGTGCACACACATCAAAACTTGTTGATGCCACTGATGCTGCGTACAGAGGCCTGAATAGGGAAATATGTGGACTTATGTCTTTTATGAGCCCGAAAGTTTAGCTCAATGGGTTGAACAGAAATGGTGGTGGCCGGAGGGACCCAGGGCAGCTGTGGCTATGGAATCACTCACTGTGTATGGAGTGAATGAATAATCTCATGTGAAGCGTCTTGGATTGTCATGAAAAGCGGTAAAAAACAAACTCAAAAACTGCATTATTGTGCGTTATTATGATATCAGATGTACTAATGACATAGGTGTCAAAGATTACCAGAGCACACAGAAGCATGCTATGTCCTTTTAAAAAGCTTCGACATAATTAGATCAGAGCCACTGCTAGCCATTTGAGGCCCCCACTCTCCTTCTTGAAGCTTTTGAAGGCAGGGATTTTTTTGGACATAGTTTTGATATATTTTGATCAATATAAATATTTCATAAATCACATTCTTTGGGGGACGTAGCAGCTCTTTAAACAAAAAGTCTCGGTGAATTTCCAATGTAAAGTATTCCTCCAGTGCTCACTCACCCCATTTCTCCACATAAAGTAAAAACTCTGCTCCTATTGCTTTGATTTTTTTCAACTTTTGAGACAGATTCTGAATGCACAAATGTAATTACAGCTCTATAGCAACACACTTCAAAACCTCTGTCAAAACCCACACGTTAGCTGCACCACTCCTATTTCTAATGCGCTCTTCGTACTCCGATTGTCCGAGTGGATCTGCAGTTGCCCCCGTGAGCAGGATTATGAACAACCATCTGACTCTGCTCCTCAAGAGAGAAAAAAAAGAGTCTTGCCTGTCCCACACCGTTGCCTCGTACCCTGCTCTGTCTCTGGCATGATTAAGGGTCAAGCGTGGCCCCTCGTCTCCAGGCCATCATTAGGGTGCGACTGGGGAAGAGGAAGAGCGACGCGCCGGCACACAGCCCTAATGAAAGCCATGCATCACGTTACTCTCTTTAAAGAACATATTAGCGGTGTCATTAACTGTGCGCAAAGACCAAGGCCCGGGTCACCAGACAGGTCGCTCCGCCTCACCCCCAGTCCCACCCACACCCTTACACTGACACAGACACAGAGTGCGTTTACAAAGGATAAGTAAGTAAGTAATCTTTATTTATATGGCGCCTTTCACAGACCAGAGTCACAAAGCGCTTTGCAAATGTTGTGTGCATTTGTCTCACAGAGAGCGAGGTCGCCGTACAGGAGGCGCATGCTATAGACCTTTTGTACATGCTTTTTGTGGTAGGGGAAACTTGAGCACCTGGAGAAAACCTATGCAGTAGTAGTAATCTTTATTTATATACCGCCTTTTCACTGCAAATCGGAGTCTCAAAGCGGTTTACAATTGTTATTTTTGGGAGTGGGGGTGCCAGTACAGGAGACACATGCCAGACCTATTGTACATATTTTTAGTGGTAGGGGAAACCGGAGCACCCGGAGGAAACCTACGCAGACACGTTGAGAGCGTACAAACTTCACTCAGAAAGACACAGAATTTTGAACCCAGAACCTTCTTGCTGAGAAGCGAGAGGGCTATCCACTCAGCCACCGTGGCGACCAACAGAGATTAGAATGTGGCAGGGGTGTCAAACTGGTGACAGGGTCCAGGTTAAGACTGGACTCTTGAGGAAATGGGTGGAATCTGGAGTGTTCCTGCTTCGATTAAATGAAAATCTGCAGCCTCACTGGCCCTTTCTAGAAACAGTTTAACACCCCTGAAATACGGAATACGTTAAACGTGCACTCCATTTGGTTTGATTATCGAACCGGTCTGACAGGTTTTGATCCCAGCCTCGCCCCGTGCACCCTCTCCATGCCATATCGTGAATGTCTCTTATTGTTGTAAATTCAATTGCTATCATACATACATTAAAAGCGCACAGTCGGCAGATACTACCTTATGTTTACTTTGGGCGTTTGATTTTCACACAGGCTCAGCTGCTGGAGCATAAATCACTGAATTTTTGCAGTGCTCTTAAAAGCACCATGATTTATTTTTGCTTTGTGTGACTAAAGAAAACAACAAAATAAGTGCAGCGAGGAACTACACATATAATGATCCCGAAAAATGAGTGAGCACCCGATATCTGTCCAAATACATACATTTATCATACAAGTTTAGATTTCCCTAGTGCCATTGTCTCTTAAGGATCAGGTTGACGTGGATACATGCAGCTCAAACACATGTGAATCGCCGAGCACCAGAACCTCCACACAGTTTACATACGTCTTTATTTTAATTTGTTTTGGACATATATCAACACTTACGGACATTGGTCATCTGCCCCTTATGGACCGATACCAACGTGTTTTCTGTTTTATTTATTGTGTTGGATCTGTTTGATTTTCTGATCTGTGGCAGTTTTAAGTCCTCTGAGATAACTACTGTTGCAATTAAGGGCTTTATAAGAATACATTGAATTGAATGGAATTTATCAATCAAATAAAATTGGAGAAGGGGGAGAATTTGGTTATCAGTTGTGCTTTGTTAAAGCACAGCCCTTTTAACTGTGATAAATTTTTTCCGACATCAACAATATGTCAGTTTTCCACTCCATTCATGCTGCATATTCATTTCAAATAACATTATTTATCCGAGAGGAACTTAATTTGCAGACAGGCCACCAACGCTATTGGGAATCCATCAAGTAAGTAAGTAATGTTTATTTATATAGCACATTTTACAGACCAAGGTCACCCAAAGCGCTTTACAATGTCCAATACTCTCAAACACACACAGATGCATATCAGGAACTTCTGGGAGCAATCAGCACCAACTCCTTCAACTGCTCTCGTCCAGAAGCTCCTTTATCAAAATATTAGGATACAGGCCAAGACTGAATATAAATTGACAATGATTACCCTATAGCTCAAAGAGCCTGTTAAGACAGGGAAAAAAAGAAGAATTTCTATCAACTGTGGTCTTCTCTTTTTCTAATCCTCTTGTTGGAGTTTGGTCGGTGAAATAACACCCTGCCCTGTATTATACGTCTCTTGCCCTACACAATGTTGTTTCTGTGTAATGTACAGAGCAGGAAAAGGCCTCTGTCAAGTCTTCAGCACAAACAAAAGCCACATCTTGGACATGGAACAGTGCTCATGTTTTGATGGACACGCTTCTGTTAACCTGCCACTTCCTGTTTGAAGAAAAACTAGTGTCCCCGGTGACGCCCTGCAGCGGTGGCTGTGGAGGGGCTCCTGAGCCTTGACCTCCACACTGCCCCAGGACACTGCCCCAGGACACAGGGGCTCTGGGAAAACTGCAGCCACCCCCCCCATGCCTCTCCCCCAAATCCAAGCTTGCTAAAACAAAAACCTCACGTGTACAATGTCTCACTATATTTTCAGAAAGGGCTTTCGATCGCTTGTTATTTCAACATTTCTTTTTTTTTTTTATGTCAGTACACTATAAAAATGTAGTGCCATATGACTGCAATGCATACAGTACATGTGGAACTCAAAACATCAGAATATCTATGGGTTTTTATTTCTGTAATTCAAATTAAGATATAAAAGAAGTATGTGATATAGAAAAAATCTCATCATGCAAAAATAAAACGCGTCGCTCACATTTTAGTAGTTGTGTATTTTTTGTTAAATACATGTTTCTTATTTCAAATTATAATAACCACAGAAACTACTTCTCTGACCCTGATCAGAAGTATAGCAACCTTTATTCATAGAGCGTCCCTCACAGATATTGACTAACAAGGCGCTTCACAAGTTAAAATAAGTTCAAGTTTGACTAAAAAAACACATTAACAAAATACAATTCAGAAGTTTCCCAGTTCTCAATAACACATGTTTCCCCTTTAACATCACTGACAACTTGGCGTCTTTTGCGGTGGATGAGGTTTTTATTGTCACTGATACAAGCGACCCCATCTTCTCGGCCAAATCCGCCAGTTCCTGTAAATCCCTGAGCTGCCTTGCATTAACTACACACTTGAATCTGCTCAATGATAAAATTTGAAAACACATTTACTTGTTATTCTGCAAAGACGATGCACAACATGAATTTCCAACCCTCCCTCCCTCCAAGTCAGTCCTTGAAAAAGTTACAACTCCACACAAACCCAAAAACTTCTCCAGCCGCTGCCCCCCTCGTACATTGTTGTGTGGTGCGGTCCTGGCCTGTTCCTCTGTCGGGGATGTGTCTGGACCCCCACCTCCTATTTCTCTCGCCCCTTGCTTTGGGACTGGCCCGGGCCTCATTAACAGCTCCATGATGAAATGAGCTGAAAGGCCTCGGCGCAGGCAGCAATCACAGCAGCCTGCTCCGCCGCTGCCCCACAGGCGTTAAATCATGGATAAGGCGCTCGTTCCTCTCTCCGTCTAACTATCCAACTATCTATAGCTGCACTCTCTCTCTCTCTCCCTCTCTCTCCCCTCCGCGCTCCATTACCAGCACTGTACTTACCGCGGGCATCAAAGTTTAACGGACACTGCTGGAGCCGCCTCAGTCAGTCACCGCTCGCCCCCACACATTTGTGTTGTATTTCCAAGTATCACTGCGGATCGTTGCGCCGCACTTTTCATCATCGCGTTGTAATCTACTGCACGGCTTGTTCGTCTGTCCCCTCTCTGAATTCAGCCTTTGAATAAATGGAAGACGCAATTTGGATGCAATTTTTTTGATTGTTTTATTTATTTTGGAGGGGTAGATATTATGGAAAAAAATCAAAAGTGATTTGAAAAGTTTTACAGGTTTTACAGTTTTTTTTTTTTTTTTTTACAGGGACAGTGATTAATTTACACCTGAAAAATAAAATTGAAAAAAATAGAAATAGATGGCTATAAGGCCATATAGTAAGTTAGTTCAATTTTTAAATTGTGGTAATAAATAGTAAGACTAAATCAAAAAAACAATAAACACACACACGCCCACATATACAAGTTTCATATGGATTAAGGGGAAGAATATGGTAAGACAAAGTGCTTAACTAAAACACTGATAAAGACACAATTTGTAAACACTTGAGATGTTGAGTGTGCGGACTGGGTCGCCGAGGTCTCCGTCTTCGACTGCTGCCCAGTCCTCGCTGCACCGTGCCACCATAGACTCCTCTGCAGGTGGTGGGTCCACAGGAGGGCCTACCCACGTCGTCATTTCGGGCTGAGCCCTTCAGGGCCCCGTAGGCTAAGGCGACATCCCTGTTTTAATCGTAGTGCTGTCCATGGTTGGCTTTGGACTGTGCTTTGTCTGACTCGTCACCCGAGGCCTGTCTGCCATGGGAGACCCTACCAGGGGCATGAAGCCCCAGACAATGTAATGTAAGGCATTCAAAAAAAATGGGGTAGTTAAAATTATTATTATAAATATTGTTTTTATATTATGTCACCGTGCAATCAGCAGAGGAAAAAAATCCACGCCAATAGTAGTTTTTTTTCCTTTCTGGTGGAAGATAGCTGAAGCTGAATCATAAATATATTTCAGGAAAGTAACTTCAAAATAATGCTGTAATAGTCTAATGCTTTACAATTCAGAGACTGATATTGTAGCATCACACATGACTTTGTAATAACAGTACAATAACATGATTGTTCTGTTTTTTCAAAGTCATGTGTATTGAACTTTTAGAGTGATTGGGCAGAGTTACATGTTTGGGCCAGAAGTTTCTGATAATAGCATGGATGGATCTGGAAACAACTCCAGGTCTGTGACTGATGAGGAACAATGCTGTATCATGATTAAAAGAGAGAAAAATATGATTTGCATAATGTGTCTCCTGTAATACAAAATCAAAAATCAAACAAAAGTCCTCTCCAGGTCATCACATTGTTCTGGTCTCATACAAAAAAATCCCTCATTCATTGAGCTTTCTGGAGCTAAACAACTCGGCCAACTAATCAATAATCAAATTATTCGTTAAATACATCCCTAATGAATGTATGTTTGAATATTGCAGGGAGCTCGTTTGTGCCACTGGATAATTAGGGATTGTTGCGTTCTATATTTCTGCAGGCGAAACATCTCTTCATGCTCCCCCACTCGCCCGCACACCTTGTATTAAAAGCATAATTCTATGATAAAGCTCATTTATGGAAACCTAATAATATATTAAAGTTAATCAATGCAGCCGGGTCTTATTATGCACTACACAAGGCTTTAATGTGCAAAATCTCTTTTTTTCTGTTGGCCGAGCATAGACATTAAATTACTACAGGTTAATAAAACTTTGGCTTTCTTAATTTTTCATAGTGGTTAGTGCATATGTAAATGTTTAATGAGCTCTTTATGCTCCAGATATTCCAACAAAAAGGTTAATAAGGCTGAAGATGGAGGATAGGCTCTGTCCTGCTCAGAGCCAGGTAGTGAGAGCGCTCATTTAGGCCCCATATGATGACAAAACCCATATAGCGGGATTTGTAGTAGTAATATTTTCTATATCAAACACACAAATGTTATACAAAATAAAACAATACACAATATACAGAATAAAAATGGGTATTTCTATGGGTGAAATCAGTGGAATGACCTCCCTATTAGCCCCCCCCCCTTCACACAGAGGTGATTAGAATATTGTTCAAAATACCATATATGTCTGTACTTCAACTCAAAATGTGAAAATAATGTATGGTATTGACTCAAAACAGAACTTTCAATTTAATTTTCTGAGTTTCTTATGGGGTTTTACAATCTGTGAGCCATAATTGTCAACCAAATAAAGTGGGTTGTGGTATTGTTTTTCACAGCAAGAAGGTTCTTGTTTCGATCCACATAGACATTTGAGTGGAGTTTTCATGTTCTATGTGTGTTTGTGTAGATTTTCTCCAGGTGCTCCGGTTTGCCCTATCTCTAAAAACAGCTCAGGGTGAATGAGTGTGTTTGTGAGTCCGACTGTGTTGACTTTGTCGTGACACAACAGATGTAAATTATCCCACGGTTACAATCCGGATGTTCATTAACATGCACTGTCCCAACCAACCACTGTTCTGCTCAAAAAGTTGAAACAAGATTTCAGAAAAGAAAATAGTCAAATAAAGTTAGTCAAACTTGGGGGAGAGGCTACAGGTGGTGGTGGTCAGAGGACTGAGCAGAGAGCACTTCATTAAATTTCAAGTTATTCTTGTATAGCCCTAAATCACAACAGTTGTTATTTTATCTACCTTCAAATTCAATCAAACAGTTTAAACACAAGTTTTTAACCAAATAAATAAATAAACATATTGAGCCATTGGTCCATGTTGATAAAGTCCATACATTTTGTAAATCGAGTGTCCTGGATCCTCACCACTGTCATTAGCCCTGACAAATTAATAACTCAAACATGCATGCGTCACTAAAAATAACCCTGGGTGTTTTAATGAACAAAAACAAAATGTTTCTTCACCAGCAAAAACACCGAAAGACAAATCCAAACTTCCACAATGTGAATATAAAATAGCACTTGAAAGAGCCCAAGCATTATCACTGCCCTCCTGGGTCACTGCTAATGAACCAGCACTTAACACATCACCAAAGATCATTTGTGTCAACAGCGGCTTGAGGTAGCACTCCTCCACAATGTGAATATACAAACCCCAGAGCGACTCGAGCCCGGATAACCGCACGTCACTTTGATTTGAAGTCATCCAGGACCATTACCAGTGTGTTAAAAGCCTGTCCCATTTAAAGGATATAGCTCTTCCCTTAATTAACGCGTTTCAATACTTAATGAATATTTCAACATTATGGGCCCTACCATTTGAATACAGCGTAATAGAGTGACAAGCCGTTCCCGCCGACCGCTGTGCCATGAAAAATGCACCAGCCACTTAAAACCAATGGGCAGTCACTGGGAGACTCTTCCAGACCGTCCTCCTGTGGGCAGAGAACCTACTTCCAGCCCTCTCCGATGATCACATCTGTTAAATTGGACCAATTGGTATAGTGAAAAAAAAGGCCTGGTTAAGCATTCTACACATGTAACATTTTGTAAATTATTTAAGATAGACGATTCACCCAGTATAAGAAGGTAAATCAAGGAATGAATTAAATTAAATCCTGCAGTTATCATTGCTATTGTTGTTGTCATGGTCACTGCAACGCCCCTCCCACCACCAAAACTCTCGATAGTTTTGGGAGTACTTGTTGTACTAGAAAGGTAAAACAAGTTACTCTCTCTCAATAGAATATTCAAGAAATCTTTAGTTAACCAGTAGTTCACATAAACTTCCTCAAAGGAGTTTTCTCTGCTATAATGTGTTGCTTCCCTTCAGAAAATGACACCAAACCTCATTATTGTAGATGATAAAGGGAGGTCGAATGCAGGGTCTTGACTCATGTGTTGGATGGCAGCCGGCTCACTTATCACTGTGGCAGAGATGAACTGGAGACTTGCCACAGGCATAGAGCTAATTATAATCTTGACTGACCAGTATTGATCCCATTTTACTATAGCTATTAAGCAGACTGCTCATTATTACTGAGTTTTACATGTATTCTTTTTTTATTTATTGTATTTTACAGTGCAGTTTATTGCATTTATTGTGTTTGAACTCTTTATTATCTGATCTGTTGTTGGCAAATCAACAACTTTGACTCGGAAATGTCCATCACTTACAGTTTTGAATTTGTTTGTTTCCAAATTCAAAAACCACTGGCTGCAAACATTGCTTGATGTCATAATGGTACAATGACACTTTTACAGAAATGAACCTGGAGCTGATGTTAGCTGATGGGAGACCTCTGGGAACACCAGATGCGACAATGGGCCGGCTCTGGCTGTAAGGTGCCAAACTGTTGTTGTGTCCTTAGGCAAGACGATTCACCCACATTGCCTAGAATGAGTCTGGTTTGTGCGGGTCAGAGGGGCAGAGGGGCAGAGGGGCAGGGGGGCCAATTGCACAGACCAGTGGCAGCTGTAGCTACAGTAGTAGTTTATCACCACTGTGTATTGAGTGAATGAATAATTGCATGTGAAGGGTCTTTGAGAGTCTAATAAGTGCTATATAAAACCGATGTATTTTTACTATTATTGCATGTTCTTGATATTAGCCTGGTTTGATTTAAAAACAACTCCAGGTCTTTATGGGGCAGATATTTCAAGATGGCGCCTCGTACGGTCGACATGGCTCTTTGCTGCTCTCTTTTTCTTTTGTTTTTACTTTTTAACTGTGCATCTGGCTGTTCCTACACCCGTGAGGAACTTATGAACATCCGACCCTCCGTTCCCATGGACCTATTGCCTGTTTTCTTGGCATCTGCGGCTGATTTAGTTCATGTTCTAGCCAAAAAAGTGTGGGCCCGTAAAAGGGGAAAGCGAGGAGGCCTGCTCGTGCGTCTTAGGAGGAGAGGAGCGCGCACGGCTCTCCCCGGCATTTTTCTCTCCAACGTACGCTCACTGGGCAATAAGATGGACGAACTCAGCCTGCTCATGAGAAGAAACAAGGACTTCGCCACATCCTGTGTCCTCTGCTTCACTGAGACCTGGCTAAATGAGCGGATCCCGGACTGCGCTCTGGAGCTGCAGGGCTTTGGGCTGTTTCGCGCGGATCGCCATTGTGCGCTCTCAGGGAAGAGCAGAGGCGGAGGGCTCTGTTTCTACGTCAATACAAACTGGTGTAACGATGTGACAGTGATCTCCAAGCACTGCTCTCCTGCTCTGGAATATCTTTTCATTCATTGTAATCCATATTACTCCCCGCGGGAAATTGTTTCATTCATTCTTGCCTCTGTTTACATACCGCCATGCGCGGACGCGCGCGAGGCTCAGCGCGCACTCGCAGAGCAAGTACTGTGTATGGAACGCTTATACCCGGACTCTCTGATTATTATCCTGGGGGATTTTAATAAGGGAAACTTGAGCCAGGAATTACCCAAATACAGACAGTTTATCAAATGCCCGACCAGAGAGGAGAACACTCTGGATCACTGTTACACCACCGTGCGCGGAGCTTTTCGCGCTGTTCCCAAGCCAGCCCTCGGCTTCTCAGATCACTCCATGATACATCTGGTTCCTGCTTACAGACAGAGACTAAAGCTCTCGAAACCTGCAGTGAGGAGCTCCAAAGTGTGGTCTGATGAAGCTGTGGAAGAGCTACGCGCATGCATGGAATCTACAGACTGGGACCTTTTCAGAGCTGCCACAGACAGCTTGGATGAATATACGGACACTGTGACGTCATACATCCACTTCTGTGAGGATAGCATCATTCCAACAAGGACCAGGGTCATCTATAACAACGACAAACCCTGGTTCACTGCTAAACTCCGGCAGCTCAGGAAAGCAAAGGAGTCTGCTTTCAGGGAGGGGGACCGCAGCGGCTACAAAGCAGCTAAATATCAGTTCAGGAAAGAACTGAAAGCAGCCAAGTCCCGGCACAGAGAACGACTACAGGAGCAGTTTGGTAACAACGATACTGCTTCTGTCTGGAGGGGCCTACGGGAGATCACCAACTACAAACCCAAAGCCCCCCCCTGTGCTGATGACCACAAGCTAGCTGACGATCTGAACTTATTTTTCAGTCGCTTTGATGCTGCCCCTGACACCTCTCCCTCCCCCACCCCCCACTACTCTAACGACCCACCCATCAGCCCTGCCCCCAGCCTAACAATAGCCGCTAAAGAGATTAAACAACTCTTCCTGAGGCTGCACCCCCGCAAAGCTCCTGGCCCGGACCACGTGTCTCCGGCCACTCTGAGACACTGCGCCAGTGAGCTTACTCCTGTGTTCACGGACATTTTCAACTCCTCTCTGCAGTCCTGCCATGTCCCGGCCTGCTTCAAATCCTCCATCATTGTCCCCGTCCCGAAGAAGCCCAGGATCACAGGACTCAATGACTACAGACCTGTAGCACTTACGTCTGTCGTCATGAAGTCATTTGAACGCCTGGTTCTCTCCCATCTCAAGTCCCTCACCTCCCCCCTCCTGGACCCCCTGCAGTTCGCCTACAGAGCCAACAGATCTGTAGACGACGCCATTAACCTGGCCCTCCACCACATCCTACAGCACCTGGACTCCCCGGGGACCTACGCCAGGGTCCTGTTCGTGGACTTCAGCTCTGCCTTCAACACAATCCTGCCATCCCTGCTCCAGGACAAGCTCTCCCAGCTCAACGTGCCCGATTCCACCTGCAGGTGGATCACTGACTTCCTGACGGACAGGAAGCAGCGAGTGCGTCTGGGGAAGAATGTCTCGGACTCTCGGATTATAAATACAGGAGCCCCACAGGGCTGTGTTCTTTCTCCCCTGCTCTTCTCCCTGTACACCAACCACTGCACCTCCAGCCACGACTCCGTGAAGCTGATCAAGTTCGCGGACGACACCACCCTCATTGGACTCATCTCCAACAACGATGAGTCCGCCTACAGGAGGGAGGTGGACCGGCTGGTGTCCTGGTGCAGTGGTAACAACCTGGAGCTGAACGCCCAGAAGACAGTGGAGATGATTGTGGACTTCAGGAAGAGCACTGTCCCCCCGCCCCCACCCTCCGTGATGGACTCCCCCATCACCTCTGTGGAGTCCTTCCGTTTCCTGGGCACCACCATCACCCAGGACCTCAAGTGGGAGCCGACCATCAGCTCCCTCATCAAGAAGGCCCAGCAGAGGATGTACTTCCTGCGGCAGCTCAGGAAAGCCAAGCTGCCTGCACAGATGTTGGTGCAGTTCTACACGGCCATCATCGAGTCCATCCTCACCTCCTCCATCACCGTGTGGTTCGCTGGAGCCACAGTCAGGGACAAACAGAGACTACAGCGCATTGTGCGCTCTGCAGAGGAAGTGATCGGCCGCAGCCTTCCATCGCTGCAGGACCTGTACGTCGCCCGAGCTCGAGGCCGGGCTGGTCGTATCACAGCCGACCCCTCTCACCCTGCACATGGACTATTCCAACCACTCCCCTCAGGCAGGAGGCTGCGGTCCATCAGGACTAGAACCTCCCGCCACAAGAACAGTTTCTTCTCCCCTCTGCTGTTGGACTCTTGAACACTTCTTAACCTGTCCCCCCGCCCTTTATAAAGTCACTTTACTGCCCATCATACGTCACTTTACTTCACTGTACTGCTGTCACCTTACATTGTGTGCACCATGTGCACTTGTATATTGTAAATAGTAACTGTAACTCTATTTTAAATTTAAATTTATTCTTTAGAAGTGTTTTTTATTCTTATTTTTATTATCTCTTTTTGACTGTTGCACTGAGCCAAAGCAATTTCCAAGTCTGTGACCTCCCGTTACTTACGTTGGCAATAAAAATGATTCTGATTCTGATTCTGATTCTGATCTGATTATACCTGTAAATTGTCAAGTATGACTACACTCTTCTAGTTATTGCTTGGGTTTTTTGTCATGTGACTGCCATGTACTGTATGTTTGTCATTCTTTTATCAGGTGTCTTCAGAATCAAGCTGCCTCAAAACTTTTCCTCTTTGTTCGGCATATTGTTCACCCACAGATCCTCAAAGAGCACCCAATGTCTTACTTTTTATTTGCATTTTGATCCCTGAAGCGCTTATTCCTCTTATCGGCACGGTGGCTGAGTGGATAGTACTCTCGCCTCTCAGCAAGAAGGTCCTGGGTTTGAGTCCCGGTCGGACCAGGGCCTTTCTGAGTGGAGTTTGCATGTTCTCCCCGTGTCTGCGTAGGTTTCCTCCGGGTACTCCGGTTTCCCCTACCACTAAAAATACGTCCAATAGTTCTGGCATGTACCTGCTGTACTGTGTGACCCTGCTCCCATCTCTGTGTGGAGTGAGAGGACAAGTGCCCATAATTAACAATTGTAAACCGCTTTGAGACTCAGATCTGCAGTGAAAAGGCGGTATATAAATAAAGATTACTTACTACTTACTTACTTAATTTAACAACTCGAGCTCTGTTTTTGATGAGGAAACAATTTTGTAAGATGAAAAAAAGGATTTATCATTATCTGTCTTCTTTGAGTGTATGAATAAAACCTGTGCTTTGTGTATTGTGCCGTGAGCGAGGAGACGTGCAGTACAAGAGAACTGGGCTGATGGCGGTCTCCAATCACACTCTGGAGATAGTAGACGAGTGATGACATCGGACAGCAACCTCAGACAGTGAAAGAAACACACACTTTGTACAATGGGGCTGAAGTTACTCATGCTCTTTTATTGTCTGTTGTCTTTGCGTGTGAAGTTCAGTGGGGACAAGGCAGAGTAACACGGAGTGACACTTGTGACTTTATCAAAGGGCTTCAGAAGAAAACAATAATTAACGTCGGGGCTTGTAGGTTAGAGGAAATGCGTGCGTTTGAAGGGTTTTATGCAAGAATATGTATCACTCAGAGAAGGCAGTCATTTGGCAAAGCAGGTTTAACATTTTATTTGGATAATATTAAGAATGACCTGGTAGATCTGACAAAGGAAAATTGGATCACATTTCTTGAAGCAGATGGAAAGTAGCCATTGGCTAATTCTGGCATATTTACATTTACATGTTCATTAATATGCATTGTCCCTTTAAATTAAAAAAAAAAAAAAAAAAAAAAAAAAGCACTGTAGGCACATCCCTAAGCCCATTCAAAGGAGCTCAGTGAGTTTTTTTTTAGCAGGTAAAAAGACCAATTATTATTGTATAAATATTTTGAAAGACTGAAAATAAACTTGAATTGGAAAATGTGAAATAATATCTTCAGCAAAAAATAAAATAAAAATAAATACATAAAATAAAAATGGTGAAACAAGCATGAAGGGTGAAATTTTTGTGTGTGCCTGTAACTCCCTATGCTACCACCAGAGGGAGGAGTTAAACTAGTTTAGTTAAAATTAATTTCGGGATACTACTTTTGTTTCAAAAGGCAGAAAACTGCTCTAAGTGTGACATCACAGAGGTACATTGGCTCAGACACGGGACTGAGAAAATGGGTGGAGTTAAAGGTTTGAGCCATTTTTAGCAGATATTAGCGTGGATCGAGCTGAAAATAACTCCAGGTATTTGGATGATGGGGGAACAATGTTGTTGCAGGGTTAGAGGGCCAAAAATAGTCAATTATGCACAACCTTTCAACACCAAGATATCAAGTGTATAATTTGTGAAAGGTTTGGATCTAGCTCATCTTCTGCATCCGTGGTTAGTTTTGAGTAACCGGTGATCTAGTTTACGTTAGCTTTTGTACATATCTGATTTCCCGATCTTGCAGACAGGAAGCATACCGACTGAAGCCCTGCCCTTTCCTTGTTGCACCTCCGCTTGGGGACCCACTCAGACTAATGCAGCCCTCGCACCTCAAACCCACTAATACCCCCTTTATAAGCTGTCCTCCTCACTATCATCCCCGAGGTGTCTCCCTTTGTCTCTAATGGAAGCGTCAACAAACCCATCCCGACCAGCGCATCCAAAGACAACAACTGACATCTCTGGGAATTTTGGCGCCGCGGTTAATCCAACTTGATCGGCGGAAGATTTTAATATTTCAGCAGCAAGCAAGCAACGCACCAGAAGTTTCTAATTAAATTATAACTCGAGCCTGAAAAGCAAAAGTGCATGTGTTGTGGGAGCGTGAATTATTCAAAGTGCCCTATATCTTGTCTCTTATGTTAACCCGTAGACAAATGGTACTTGCGAGGGCTTTTAGGCAGCAGCAGGGGGAGGTGGGGGAGGCGCTGTCAGAACAACATGGCCTTGTAAAGGGGGCCCTCACCCATCACGGGGCCAAATGCGAAGTGATGGAACGCCGTCTCCAGCCCGCCAATTCATTTGCTTAATTAATGCATTATTAATTTGCTCAAAGGCCACACAGCATTGGCGCATTGTGAAAAAGCTTGGCGCTAATGAAGGGAGCATGTTAACGAGCCAAGAGCGTCTCTATATAAAAATGTACTAGCGCGGTAACCTATTTGAGGAAGGGGAGCGGAGGAGTGAAGTGCAAATAGCAGTCATGCAGAGTTACACAACGAGTGTGTGGAGATACACTCACGTTATTGTGTAGACGGAATTTTCATTTTTGCATTATAATCCAATCTAATCCAATCCATACATTACAGGTCCCAATGTTCTGCATAAAACCATGGTAATAAAACATAAAATCGTAGCAATTGTTGTCCAAGTCTGCCTGTCAAAATAATATCTGTCAAAAGAGTAATGAAATATATAGAAGTATAAAACAAAGAAATATTAATAAATGTAATCAAATAGAAATACATACAAGACATAGGACCCCGCAACTCTCACAGAATTAAAAGCCAGTTGAATAAAAGAGGGTCTTAATCCTCCATAAGGAGTTGACACACCAAATTTAACAATTATTATATATTTTTTTGTCTAGCTTTTCTATCTGGATGATAAAGAACACACCTCTCTGGACTAGAACCTAATTTAAAACTATACAAATTCATGATTAAAAATAGAATTTCACAATTTTGTTAAATGTTGACACACAGATGACATAAAATAGAAGTGTAAATGTAAGTGTAATAAAGCATTAATAAAGCATTATGAAAGACAGCACAAAAACCTTATTACATCTTGTTCTCCTGCTGTATTTTTGATATATTTTGCCAATACAGGAGCGTTTAAGGGTAGGGGTAGATCAGGCACATTTATAAACATTATAAACCAAACCCTAACCCTAATAGGTTGTGTTCATGGGACATCACAACATTCAAAGGAGCCCATAGCTTAACATTGTGGTGGAGGGAAACTTGATAAATACTGTATGTCCTGGTAACTATGGTAACTGTTAATAGTAATAATAATTAATTTTGCCCACATCACATAAAAACACAAACTGTGAAGACACACATTGTTTAGTAAGAGAGACATTGAACAGTAAAAGCACAGAGTGCATTCATTTCTGTGGCTCATGAGATCCGACTCCAAATTGTTGTGTGGGTTGTATCCGTCCTAATCAAATGTTTTGTAATTCAAAGCTGGGGTACCTAACTTTTTTGTTTCATAAATACTACAGAAACTCCAACATAAAGAGTCTTGTAAAAGTAAAAAGTTGTGATCAACTTAGACCACATTACGAAGTCATTGATTCTTGATTCTCTTTTGCATACTAGTCAGAAAGAGCCCTGTGAGTCACTTATAGTTTTTGAACTGAGATCTGAATGGCTGACTTTTCCATCTGAAAAGAAAATCTAAATATGTGACGAAGGCCAAAAAACATATGCGTGTGAAAACTAGTGATAGAAGCAAATTGTTTTGAGAACAAGGAACTAATGAGATGGATTTAATTACATTTACAGTGGGATTTCCATAATTAGAAAATTGGGCACCTCAGCTTTAAACATGCATTATAACTATACTGAAGGGATGCACTGATATACACAACCTTGTTCGACATAAAGTTTTGCAAATCTGCAAAATGCAGGTAAAAAAGCCAAAGTAAACATGCTTATTCATACTTTGTAGGTCACTGTACTTAGTGTATATAGTAGTAATTCTAAGTAAGCAATTTCTAGTTCGAGACTTCCTGTTACATCACACAGTTGTGATTCTGATATCGGTATATTGAATGCTAGACATTTTGATGATTGTCGAATTGAATGCATGTATTGAGTCTATACCATAAACCAGTTTAACATTTTAGGACATTTCACATTTTGAATTACAGAAATCAATGAACTTTTGAATGATATTCAAAAGTTCTCTGAGGGCAGATGAGATGACAGTTGACCTGGAGGACGGAGGGGGGGAGGGGGGGAGGGGGGGGGGGGGGGGGGGGAGTTTATTATCACCACGAATGTACCATAATGAAAACATAGGCATACATTTGCATCAGCTTCAACTGCATATGATTGATTTATAATTCATTTGCACATCATTGGCCAATTGAAAGAGCCGCAGAGGGAAAAGCAGCCTCCATAACAAAAGCATGTCGTAATGAGCCCCTATATCCTTTTGGCTCAATATCATCCCTACCTGCATATTCTAACTTCCCCGCACCAGGTATCAGAAAAGAGCTTATTAATTAATACGCTTTTGAAGGATATATGAGATACTCACAATATCCATGAAAAGCCTAAAATATTCAGCAAGCCAACATTCATATTAATGGCAAAATTACACATACATCTCTGAAATTCAATTAGAATTTGACCCAACATTGATGGCAGGGCCGTGTCAGGCATATAAATGTACTTATGGCTCCGGGTTAGAATCTTTTTTCCTCCATTCATTATTTTCTTCTCCCACCAGGTAACCACGCTTTTGGCTAGTCAGGCCTAGCGGCAAAATTCCCCCCAAAAAAGAATTGCATTTTTGATGGGGACTAATTAGACAGGCTAAAGCTGAAATTCATCCCGACTGTTGCGTGATGATGTGGTATAAGTTATTGAGGGGCGCCAACTGTTCAGAGCTTGGATCACAGGGGAGCTTTGCGTTGTACTCGGCTCGTACTTTGGAACTTAGCAAAAAAAAAACAAAGTCTAAAAAGATGTAAGGAGTTGAACCAACTACAAAGAATTCTTGACAAAAATTAAAAATCCCTGAGTCTTGGTTGGTCTCATAGAAAAGTTGTTCAATGACATAATTGAAAGTCCATCTCACTTGTCTAAACTTCTCTAAACAGTTTCTATCAATGCACATGCACTGCATGAAGTGAAACAGTAACATATGCCAAGCCATTATTTTTATATTTTTTATGTTGGTGATTAAAGTTTATAGTCCATTTTCAAATTATTCTTATTGGCCTTACAGCTTTTTTACAATATTTGAGCCAATTATCAACATTATGAAAAATGAAGGCTTGATATGACTCACTTTGAATGTGATGAGTCACATATTAGTTTGTTGGCTTTTGAACGGTATTCTACTTTTCTGAGTTATCTTAAAGGCACACTACGTAAGATTGTGGTTCAGAATTAGAATTAATTTGTTGTCATTGCAAGTAACAGAAAGTCACAAACTATTTTATTCTGGCATGTGGTGCAAAAACAAGTAAGAAATTGTCAAAAAAGATAAAAGGCATGCCTGCAATTCGGGCGTTCTGCTCTCCCAAAATTCCATCCGATGGGCGGGGGAGCGACTGAATTTTGCGTTGCATTATGGGTAACACTTGCCTTCGCAACTTCCGGTTCTCTCTGCCCGGCGCATTTTCTCTAAATGGTTGAGTGTTTTCGTCATTTTCTGTATGCAAATACATTCCCGTCTCTAACTAGTGGCATATCGCGCAAATCATCCGTCCAATTCACATTCTTCCCTCTTAGCTGAACTTCATTCTCATTGTTACCATCTGTCACTCGCACACACAGCCGTTTTCGTTCACTCTGCTCGCTGTCATCTTCTTCTAAATCTTCATAAACACCATCCGCTCGTTGAACTAGCAACAACAATTCCTCCTTTCGTTTTCCCACACTGCAAATACCCTTTCGCTTCAACCTTTCACGCAATTCAGGCACTGTCAATCGCTTGTTGTTTTCGTGAGCCATATTCGCCATTGTATGAAATCAACCGGAAGTGAACTGGGCAACAAACGGTGTCATTTTTTGATCACAGCGCCGCTTAGTGGATGGAATTTTGGGAGAGCAGAACGCCCGAATTCTAATGCATATTTACACTAAAGTTCTCCAAGTTCTTATTAATTACCGCACAAACCAGCACAGGGAGAGAACAAACCTTAAAAGTCATGAGGGACACCATGTGCATGTGCTCATCTTGATGTGCGGTTGTCATGGAAGCAACTGGTTGAATTATGAAATATTTTTAAAATCCTACATAATGCTCCTTTAATTTGAGTCTCATTTGCCACAAAACATGTCTTGTCTTCAAAGAAATAAGAGCATCTCATTGGCAAAAAATGTTTTAAGACAGTCAAAATGTACTTCATGCATTTTTTTATTTTTATTTCAATTTGCAGACCACATCGACATTCATATATCACTTTTCCAATTATTAAAGTATTTCCAGGTTTTTCAGACGTGTGCTAATTTTATTCTAATATCTGCTGCTGGCATGATCAGGTGTTGACCATGTGTTTAGCTCCCATTCATTTAGTAATTTGTATAAGATTATCGATATAATGTATATTTTTTGTTTTTTAATCACTCACATTCCAAAATCACTACCCATAGAATTTTTTTCTACGTATTGTTAGAGGTTCTAAAGACAGTGATAATCCAGATATTTGTTAACATTTATACACATACAACTCATGGTCCCTCATGATTTTTAAGGTTTTGTTCTCTCCCAGTGCAGGTTTGTGTGGTAATTCATAAGAACTTGGAGAACTTTAGTGTAAATATGCATTAAAATTGCAGGCATGCCGTATGTCTTTTTGACTTTCTTACTTGTTATTGCTTCCATGACAACAACATGCACACTAGGTTAAAT
Organism: Knipowitschia caucasica; assembly: GCA_964034765.1. Taxonomy (NCBI): domain Eukaryota; kingdom Metazoa; phylum Chordata; class Actinopteri; order Gobiiformes; family Gobiidae; genus Knipowitschia; species Knipowitschia caucasica. The sequence goes on along the minus strand of OZ035825.1, from coordinate 16,906,525 downwards.
CCTCCAGCTCTGGTAGTCCTGACCAAGCCGAGAATCAACATCTGGAGATGGGTTCCCAGGCGCTGTTACTACGGCGACCACTGCTCCTGACGGAAGCCTTAGCGGCATCAGGATGGGTCAAATGCAGAGGATTGAATTGCCCTACGGGGATTAATAAAAAGCACCTTTACCTTCACCTTTATGTTTTTTAACATTGCATTTCCTGTACATTTCCTGTGTTAGAACTCTTTGATTCTCTGTTCTGTTGTTGGCTAAATAAATATTTTGTTAAGACATCTGCTATTGTGATTTAATATAATGTTGTGTAATTCAATGTAATAATGTTTGATTTGATTTAATTTAATCGAGTCTAGTCTAGTTTAAATAATCCAACCCAACCCATATCAATTCTATTCTGTTATATTCTATATTTTTGTTTTATTATTATTAATATTTGTCCCCTTTAATCTTTTTCCACTGCAGTGACAATTTTTTGAGGCATTTCACAGACATTTTCCCTCTGCTTTGCTCCCTCCCTTCTCACAGCAGTCGCTCACAGGCCTCATGCACAGTACACGGGACAGTTGTAACTTTGCAGAGTGGGTGATCAGAGCTGATGAAACACATGGCAGCCACAGGAGTCCGGTGGAGCAGACAGACAAGAGAGGTGTCAGCTTCTATGCACTTCAACACAACCGGCTCACAGCAGCAAGCACCACTGCAGCAGCCTCCTCCCAAAATCCTGCTTCCAATTCTCCTGGATGCTGATAAGTGAGGGCAGGAGGAAAAAACAGTTTAGGCGTGAACTTTCTTAATTACGGACTTTCTTTACTTACAGACCAATGTCACCCAAAGTGCATAACAATGTTCAGATATTTGTATATTTACCCCACACACGGTGATGACGGAAGTGAGATGCCGAACCATTCACTCACACTTTACATTCATACCTACTGTACAGGTTTTTAGTTGTAGGGGAAACTGGAGCACCTGGAGGAAACCTACATAGATACAGTACAAAGAGAACATGCAAACTCCACACAGAAAGACCTGGAGGTGGAATTGCTGTGAAACACAAGATTCCATATCCTTGAAGGAATGATTGCATGTATTTATTTGGGCATTGAAAAAACAAACTTACAAAATACATTGTACAACCATATTGCTCACGCCATATAAAAAACATAAGTAGGATATATCATAAGTAAATGTCCAAATAGGAGTGAGAAGAATAAAAAAAATTGTATACTGGTAAACCTCACTTGTCTTTACAAAAAAAATATCAACTCCCTTCATTAGCCGCTTTCAGAACGTCTTTTCTTTATATATATTTTGTTGTTGAGACAGCAATAATAATGTCCTCTTTTTAAATGAGTGTTTAGTTTGACATAGTTTTAGTTTTTTGATTCCTTTACTAGTTTGTATCAACATTTCTTTTAAGTGTTCATGAAGTTAAAATGTCCATTATAATGATTCCCTGGCGTCCTGGGATGCACTGTGTTGTGAAGTTTGTTTTGACACGTTCATGTCTTCCCCATGGCAGACAGCAACCTTTCCCAAGGTTGTCCTCAGTTGACAAAAAATTTAAACAAGAGTCAAAAAAATAAAATAAAAAATCATCTTACGTTTTGAACCTTCCCTCTAAAAGTGGACCTCGTGAGCCACCGTCCAGCCCATACTCCGGAACAGTAGGAGGCAGTGATGCTCATTTTAAGCTGGCAGCCAACCACTGTAAAATATCATGAGTAACTTTTAATGTTGAAAAATTAGCTGGGACACTTAGATGATTCTACCCTGTTTTTAAGTTTGATTTTAGAGACAACATAATATGCATGAGACACATGGCCATGAGACTATATAATTGTTTGTTATGTTTTAGAATGTGAAATAATATGTTCGGTAGAATATATACGACGCCAGAACTATCGCATTGCTAACAAGGCTAACACCAGAGAGAGAAATTTACCAGCTGCAAACACAACCATGTGATTTTAAAGAACATAATTTCTCCTGAGAAATTTCCTAAACTAATTAATCAGAATCAGAATCATTTTTATTCACTTTAATGGACAAGACTTTTGTTTTAAAAGTAGAAAAACTGCTTCTGAGTGTGTTGATAGAAGTTCCTGATATTAGCCCGGATGGATCTCACAAGAACTCCAGATGATTGTGACAAGAAACAAGGTTATTAAAAGTTAAACAAAAAGAGCTGATTTTGCATTTCATGACTTCTTCAACCTAACTGTATTTGGTTTCTTAAACATTCATTGAGTTTACATTATGTCAAAATTCTTCTTGCAGCTATTATCCTGATAATTCCATCTTGCATACATTCCCAAATATGTTAAACAAAGAGAGCAGACACAGACGCGCATTGTTCTACACAGAATATTGAAATCTAAATTAGCCGGGAGACGTTCTGACAATGTTGAAACAAAGCAACATCATCCACCCTTTTTGTGTCCGTCCACCATTCTCCAGTCTTTTACAAGCCCTCATTCCTTTGTGATGCCGCCCCAGCAAGACCAATAACCCATGACTCTACCCTGAGCTCCTTTTCATGTCACATGGACAAACCGAACATGCGCGCAAAGTTTCTAATTGTTCTGATCACAAAAAAAACCCCTACCTTTCAAGACGCTTCTGTTTCCGAGCCACAGGCCTGATTAAAGAATGCGGCATACTTCAGTGACAAGACTATATTACTAATTCATGGCAAACAGAGGAATTTGGGCGTGCGTTACTTTGAAAAATGTTCAAAACTGGCGGCCCGTAATAAAAAAAAAGAAAAACTCGAGAAATTCCAACTCATTAAGATTTCATCACAATATTCTCTTTCATTTGAAATACCCAATATAGCCTGTCAGAATCAATCAGGTGTCCAGAAAAAGGCGGGTGACATGCCAAAAAGATGGGAAGGATATGTCAATTGCGGCAATCAAAACCGCTTCTTGCGCTTGTCATGACGCCAGAGAGGGGAGGGATCTGGATTGCTTTTAAAACACTAGGGGAGATTTGGGAGGAAAAAAAGGAGGAGACGAAAAGAAAATACTGGTGGGAAGTTGGAACCTTTGGCTGTCAGGAGTTGGGAAGTGTGTGTGTCATCTCTGTGCCGCGAGCTTTGGATGAGGCGTGCGAGGTGATTCAAAGCCAAGGCGCGCTCGGGTAGTGCGGTTCTTAAGGCCACCAGGGATCTGTGCGATGGCTTCACTCATAATTTTATAATCGGCCGGCTGTCTGGAGGAGGGTGCCAGCGTGCATGGGTGTACCGTCAAGTCGGAAGTCTTTGAATGGTTGCGGGAAGAAGCCGTAAATGAAGTCCTTATGGTGAGCCGCGTGGGGATGCGGGAAGTTGAGTTAGAGTTGACCCGGGTTTGATGAGTTGAGGAATATGTACAGTAATAATACAAGCAGTTTTTAAACAAAACATCAACATTATTGAGCTTTGATATACCTTTGCTCCATAGGAACATTTGTCCTCTCCATTTGGCCGCTTCTTCAATGCCAAAATGCCCCTCAGGAGCAGTTGTCTTCCAAATGCTGATGCTTGGTCATTTTATGTTTTGGGTGGTGGGGGAAAATGGTGGTGGTGGGGGAAAAAGTGGTGGTGGGGGAAAATGCCCCTCAGGAGCAGTTGTCTTCCAAATGCTGATGCTTGGTCATTTTATGTTTTGGGTGGTGGGGGAAACCGAGAGCGTCTGAAAGAAAACCCACCCGGACACAGGGAGAACACACACAAAACACACACGCTCTGCTTTACTTATACCATGAGCTCCATTTACTTTGTAGAAAGAAAACTCTATTTGATTCTCAATTTGGCCATACTTGCACGTGACATCCAGATCCTGTCAAACATCTGAAGCTGTGCAGGGCAGGGCGTGGTTAGTGCTGTGATGGGAGACCGCCCTGAACACCAAAGGTCACAATGGGGCGGCTGCGGCTATAAAGTGCCAGTTGGTGTGTCCTTAGGCAAGACACTTCGCCCCACATTGCCTAGAATTAGTCTGGTGTGTGCGTGAATGGTTGTGAATGGAGTACTGGAGTAATGGAGGGTATAATACCCCAGCAACTGCGTACCCCCAGTTGGGAAGCACTGCTTTAAACAATGTACCAAATTCAGGAGGGTAACTTTGAACATTTCAAAACCTGATTAGAAGTGTAAGTAAGACAGTTTTTTTTTGTCAATCTTATTGCATAATTTACAGAGAAGTTCATTATTCTCTTCAAACCAATCCCCTGTGTGTGTCAGGGTGTCTTAATGTGAAACAGTGAAAAGGTGGGTCTTTGATCAGTTTCTACTCAAAGCTAAACACTATTTATTAAACAGCAAATTAAAAAGAAGAAATGACAGAGAAAGTTTTATAGCTTTATAAGAGAACAATAACTTAATTAAAGTTACACCAAGGTTGTGCAGAGGCCTTTCTTATGATATCTCCAGTCTTTGTTCTGGTAAGGTATGCTTATCTTTTAATTTATACAGTACGTAGACTGTATACAATTGGACAATGCTAACTCATTGTCTCAATGAAGCCCAATAGGGAAGTGTTAACAATGCTAACGTTATCGGAACAAATGGCCATAAAAGGAAGTTGCCTCAAGCCAGCTTATGCTCAAATTGGCTTCTTCCACAATGGGCTATATGCACAGGGAGGCGTGACGTCATTTCCTGTTAACAACGCACAGCCCGTTCACTTCCTGCCTATGCACCTATGGCATTTAGGTGAGTTTTAGTGACATTTTTTTAGTAATTAGATTGATACATTCAGCTGTGAGACTGACCCAAAAGTGTTGCTGTGCTTTCTCTCTGAGGTAGAGCTGTGACTGTGGCCACTCAGAGCGATAAGTTAACTTTATAAAAACACAATGACAGCACAATCAAAGAGCACTGTTGTGTCCCAAAAATTCCCAGTATCCTCACAGTTTAATTCCTGTTTGAGCATTATTTGGGAAACTCGTGTAAACCACTGCTGAACTCCGGTGAAACTCAAGCCGTTTCCCTCGAACAGGAAGTGAAGTGGGGTTGTAGCTAAACCGCGGAAGTGGAGCGTGCATAGAGCCCATTGGGAATCACTAGCGAATGCAGCACTTTGTCCTTTCAGATTAAAAGTTCCTGTCTTAGTTACTACTATATCATCACACTTAGGGCCTTTTCTGCCTTAAAGAAGCTATACCCAATTTTTTTATGAATGAGTTCACAAAATGGCTTATTACTACATACAAGTTATAATATAATCCGTAATTTCATTGAAAACTTGAGCTCATTGATTCTGCTTGTGTATGAATTCAGGCCGTAAAAAGTGCTGAGTAGAGACTTAGAGTGATGCCCGCTCTCCTCCAATCCCAGAACGAGGCGCAAACAGGCTCCTGGAAATGGCTATAACTCCTCTGGATGTAACTACATACTCAGCAAAACAGCCCAAACGACGCAACTGTGAGGACGAGAAGAGGGAACCAAAGCGAAAATATGATCAAAGAAGAAATCAATCCCGGGTGAACATAGCTAGCTTACATCGTATCCTCTGGAGAGACTGACAGTCTAGGAGAGAGACTTGTGGGAGCGGGACTATCTATGCTCCGACTACATTCGGACGCAAAACTAGCGGTAATCTTTGAGTTATATACTTTGTTAGCAGTGCGTTGCTTTTGTACCATTTCATCAGTGATTGATGTACAGCTTACAAGAAGTTGCGCAAATGCTAATGTTTGTGTATGTATCGTATCGCAAATAAAACTAGATGGCTCCGTGGGATGAGAGCGTAGGGGAAATGAGAACCCTGTGAGCGAGTTGGGGGCGGTGCTAAACATTCAAACCTTGCAGAAACGGGTTTTAAAAAAAAGTATTGCCCATAAGTCCATTTGTGTAATTTCTCAAAACTTCCACTCCACCCTCAGCAGGTAGCATAGGCCAATATCATTTTTTGATGATCACATCTCCTTGTATTTGTTAACAACCAAAAATTTGCATAATATTTTTTTATTACAGCTGGGGTACCTAGCTTTATTCTTAAATAATGAACACATTATAATACAATAAAAATAGGTTTTTAATATGTTTTTTTTCCCACCAACAGAAATATTTGTGTGATGTTATAGTGTGTGAACAAATCAGACCACATCGTTCGGTCTTCATTTTATTAGAAATCATGTGATAATTTGCATCTTGGGTCGAGAGCTGGTTGGCTGAGTGAGGGTGAGCATCTCTTTTTCACTAAATCTGATCTAAAGAAATGACAGAGGCCAACACTACATGCCAAGAACTAGTATGCTTTATATTATTATCAACTTAAGCTACCAGACTTCCTTTCGAGATGACGGAGCAATGATTCACCAGAAGCCCTTCCTCACCCATCTCTCACAAATTGACATAACAGTTATTTTGAATCCACTTGTTTTAAATGCAAGTTATTTGCAAAAAGGTCGGTCACATCACGTGCATCTGAAGATTGTGGTTTATTATTCAGGCCCAGCAGCTCTGTTGTGTGGGGTCAGCACTATTTCTGCTTGTACTGCTACTTTCCCCTGATAAAAACTCCTTCAAATGTTATGGCACGCTGCTGCTGGCCCCAATGTAGAAAAATTAAGATTACAGTTGGGACTCGTATGTCACAATACTAACAAAAACAGAGAATTTAGCATGCACAATCTCCTTACATTAACTCCAGGAAATCCCTGTAATGGCCCAGTTAGAATTGAAAGCTCATATTACGGGCGACTTTCACGAATCAGTTTCAAACCATATAAACTATGGAATACAATCCATGTAACCAGTTCCTCGCTCTCTAAACGGTTTGGTTCTATCACTGATTTTCAGTGTTGCATGTATTGTTGTCTGAGTCAAGTGGTGACTCACATGTGCTCTTTCTTACTAGTAAGCAAAAGACACATTTGCATGTTTCATAAAGAGATGTGAAAGTAAGGCACCATACTCGGTTTGTAAAAAGTTTTGAATTAGTTGGCCCCAATACATATTAGAGGCCCCGGGGAAGACCCAGGACACGCTGGGATTACGTCTCACAGCTGGCCTGGGAACGCCTTAGGCTGCCCCCGGACGAGCTGGAGGACGTGTATGTGCATAGGGAAGTCTGGGCGTCTCTGCTTAGACTGCTGCTCCCGCGACCCGGCAACGGATGAAGTGAAGTGATGGGAGTTTAGTTCTACACTGGACACACTATAGCCCTGTTTCCACATGGCCCTTATCTACTGGGCTCTTCTCTTCCCCGATTGGGAGTGTTTCCAGCAGCTCTGTTTGACTGGTACCAGGTAATTTTTTGGTACCTGCCTGGCCTCTGCTTGCCAATTAGAATACTTTTGTACCAGGCCGAGCTGTCAATAAAGTATTCCAACTTCCAATGATTGGCCAGAGTGACGCTGGAATCCATGGTTACCAAGGAAATGGTTTGTAGGTAGGTTACGACAACTAAAGCATAATAGAAACCAGGAAGGAAGAGTAGAGTAGAGAACAGTGGTGTAGCACCAAGCTGGGCTGAGGAAACAGGGATAATGTTTTTTTCACTGCAGAGAGTAATCGTCTTGTGCTCATTATCAGCATACAAAGCATCACAAAATAAAAAAAACCTCAAAGAAAAAATGTTGTTTCAAAAAGTTAAGATATTAAGCGCAATCAAAATTCTTAGTCCATGTAGAGGATACGCATGTTTGCTGAATCAAATGCATTTTAACTCCCATGCAACTTTATATTCCATTATATTCTTTCCTGCTTGCATGGAGGATTCAAATGCTCACTCTTTTTTGCAGTGCCAAACAGTGCCCCCAGAGGCCAAGGAAAGTACTACATCTGTGACACCATCAAAAAAGTGACACGAGTGACAAACTGCTGGCTCCAGTGGGACCAGCTACACTTTGTCTCTGCTGTTTCAAGTCCTCTGCCCATTTACACAAGAACGAGGAGTTTTCCAGGCCATGCTGCTTCCATTCTGTTATCTTTACTCCCACTGCACAAAAACATTGACCCAAAACCCCAGTTGCTCTTTTACTCACTGAAACACATGGGTTGGCACCTCTGAACACGTCTGTGGACTGCGCTGTGACTTTAGAGGACTTTTTTTATTAGTTTGACCTGTTCCAGTCTTCTCTGTGGTTTAAAGCCAACACCGGTCCAACCAACACACCAACCTTTTCCACTGTTGTCCAGGGTCGAGCATTATGCGTGTGAAAAAGCATGGGGCCACAATAAAAGAAAAACATTGAAAGCTGAAGTACCTCCTTGTTAAATTGATCAAAACTCTTTCATCATCAGTTTTCATCAATGCTTGGTCATTTTGCAACCATAGAGCGTAGTTTACAATATTTCGACCATCATCCTTTCCCTTTGTCATGAGAAACATCATAAATGCAACAAGCCACCCACAAAATACCATCACATTTCTATTAACCGACCTTATAGGAATGAAAAATGCTCTTACACATACAAGTCAATTACAACAGCGTAATAGAAAAATCAAATTCAATTCCAACCTCTTTCTATACACACCCACCTGTTGCCGCTGTGCCCTTAAGCAACATTACACTGGCCGCCCGTGATGCTGAGTCCGCACTTTGAATTCCCCAGAGGAGAGTACACAATGGGGGTCGACAACACCTCATATGATCATTAGTATTTAAGCTTATATAGACGGACTATTGTTTTGTCCGTTGGCTCTGCAGTACTTAACCTTAGCCAGGCCTCTACTGTGTGAGGGGTGTAGGTTAGCAGGCCCTAGAGCTACACTATATGGGCCGCTGCTATTAGTTTCACATAGACTCTTGATCTGTAATGGGAGCGCGCTACAGAGTGGAGCCGGGGAATAGAAGCAGGTAATGGGGGGAAAAGGCTGACCTCTCCAAGTTGCAGAAATAGGAGGAGTGATAACGGGTTTTGGGAACTATGCTGAGGAGTGTGGAGTGAACGCTGACCTTTACACAGAGAGAAGACCCTTGTTGACTTGGTGAAATTTTAAACGAACAGTATGTAATGTTTGCTTTTTGGATTACATCTCTCTCTTTTATACCTGTCTCCAGTGAATAGGTCAAGAGAATCCTGTCTGACCTTTTTCTTAACAAACATTTAAAGTGAAGTTAATTTAAAATGATTAAAATAATATGTGCCTTTGATTTTCAAGGAAATGATTGCACTGTTTTTTGTTGTTGTTCCATGTTGAAGGAGGCTCTAAGGGCAGTTATTATCCAGAATATTTGGGTACTTTGTGGAACATTTATTGATGGACAGGGGTCCTCTATCCCTGTGGACCAATGGATATCTGTGTGTTTGATATAACTGTACTCCTCATGCTTCTCTGATCTGTTGTTTGCAAATCACCAACTTTGTAAAGTCTTCCGAGACTGTTGTGCTATTTAAAAAAAAAACAGAATTGAATTGTCCAATTAGAGAGCAGAATAAGGTTTTTCATATGGGCTATCGTTTGTTAGCTAAAATTTAGCTGGTTTTGTCTTTAACTTTATTACGTAGCAAAATCCACCAACAAACAATAACATCAAACGTTTGTTTAGCACGTTCAAACTTAAGTAGTGTTATGTAATATACCAAGTTTGCACCATTTCTTGCTTAATCCCAACAGATGATTTCCATCTGTGCTTATGGCAAAACACCTATCAGTGCTTGGAAGCTAAATATGTTTAAGGCAGTTTGATTTTTAGACCACTAAAAGTGCATATTTTCAAACTGAAGTACAACAGACAAAAACAAAAAAACAGGATGCAAACTGCAATAAAGTTTTTTGGACAAAGCAGAACCTTCACACTCAACTCAAAACACACTCAGACAAGACACAGACCCCAACATGTGGTCCTGATCTTATTTGAAAACATGTTATATTTTGCATGCGTGCAAGAAAAAGCCTTGTGAGTCACTATATGATGCTTTAGGCTGAGATCTGATAATTAACTTTTCTGTGTGAAAAAGCTGAAGATGTGACTGAGGTGACAAACACATGAATGTAAAAACTAGTGATAGAACCAAGAAAGGAACAGCAAGAGAGCAAGGAACTGTTAGATGGATTTTAAGTACATAGTTCCATTTTTATGGTTTGACATTTATGTACGAACATTTCAAATAAGGCCGCACATCCCTGTAGTCTGGGCTAGCGTGCTGGATAAAAAAATTGAAAAACGCAAAAATAGAAACAAATCCGCACAGCTATGTAGCCCCCAATCAGTGTATTTTATTCACATACCACGCTGTACGCTTTAAACCACTCATCTCACGTGGCTCTTCCTCACAAGTTTCAAATATATCAAAATTTGGTGTACAATAGATGTTTAATTGTTGTCACAGATTAAACCTAAGGGAAAGAAAAACACATTTGTCTTGAGTTCCAGCTGAAGTGTTGGAAGTCCTGTAAATTACCACCACACCCTGCACCTGTGGGAGGACAGGGGGAAAGAGGGGTGTGAGGGGGAGGCTGGTCAAGCCACGGGACAGGAGTTTGACCAGTTCTCCTCTGAAATAATTCTTTTAAACTTGTATAGACTCATTCACACCAAACAAACATATTTTTTTTCCTCTCTGGAGAGCCGTGCACACTAAACTACACAGACAAGTTTGTAAGATCGACATTCAAGCCACAGTTCTTCTCCAGGCGTGTTCAAATTCAGCAACAAAACCATGTGGTTTTTTAACCATTTTTATATTATTGTTAGTTTTTCTTAGAATGATCTATTGATTTGTTTTGTTTGTATGAATGCATGTGTCTTTGCAGCTACTGGACACCGGAATTACTCCTACGGGTATCAATAATGTATCTATCTATCTAGCCTGTGACTCACACGCTTGCATGTCAGGTGAAGCTTATAAAACTACAAAACACATGAGGAACATTACTTTGGCAGTTGATAGTACTCTCGCCTCGGTCCTGGGTTCGAATCCCAGTCGGAACAAGGGCCTTTCTGAGTGGAGTTTGCATGTTCTCCCCGGGTGCTCCAGTTTCCCCTACCATAAAAAACATGCACAACAGGTATGAATGTAAATGAGAGAGTGAATGGATGGTGTTCATTGGGGGCTGATGCGCCAGTGTGTTCGGCAACTCCGTCATCACCGTGTGTGGAATAATTGGAACAATATCTGAACTCTGAATATCGTAAAGCGCTTTGGTCTGTAAAATGCGCTATATAAATAAAACATTACATTACTTACTTTGCACAATGACAGCATAACAAGACGTTTAGGCTTTTGAACACACTGCACTTTCCTTGAAAGAAGATCTCCATAGAGCACATCCACAGACCAAGGTCACAGAGCACTTTACAGTGTTTGGTTCAAAGCATAATGCACCACATGAATGATAAACTTACCTTTCACTTACCAGTCCATTATAATGTGATTCCTTCTGGTCCTTTTATTTGGAAAGTCAGAAGTTTGTTTTGACCCTTTTATTTTGACATGTTCCTGTTCCACCCTGCAGTGAACAGCTGACACAGGTCAAAACAGCCCGCCAACTTTCTCCACTGTTGTCCTGGGTCAACGGGTCATTTCAACACAGGTTCACAGTATGTAAACGCCACATAATGTCACCTCTGAACAGCGAAGCCGCCCATCTCTATTTCATCCAAGTATATTTTTTTACTTCACAAAGATAAATACAGACCCCCCACTCCCATATTTAGTCTGATTAGGAGTGACTCTGCGCTCACAGTCATCACGCTCCACTGACAGCTCCCCTGAGAGCCCAGACAAAAAAGAAACAACCAGGGCCTCCACTGCATCCGTGACCGCGCTGCTAATGCCACCGCCGGCCTCGCATCGGCACGCTGTAGCAAGCGGCCGTGTGCGAGCGTGCCTCCTGGGCTTGTATTATTCCAACTGTATATCATTAGCACGCCACGTTTTCTAATTAGCAACGAGGCAGAATAATGAATACGACTCCATTAATCAAAAGGTAATATATGTAAAAGTACTGTTTTGTGTCTCCAGGGAAGAACACGCAAAAGGTATGAGCGAGAAAACACAAAGGTGGGTTTGGAAGCAGCATTCTCAGGCCCGAATTAACACTTTTTTAAATGTCGGTTTTGGATGCGTGTTGTGTTATAGAGGGAGGCTTGTGTTTCCCAGATTAAAAATAGATGAGGAGAAAGCGATGAGTGGAATCCAGCTGGACATTTAGTCAAATTCACTCAATGCGTAGATTTTAAAGAGAAAACTGTGTGGTTTTTTTGTGATCAACATTGAAGACGTTAACTGAATGTGAAAATACAAACATCTTCATCTGAGGATTCCATGCTGTTTTTAGCCTCCGAAACAGTGGTTTTTAAAGATTTTTGTAGGTGTTGATAGTTCAATGAGTAACCTTTTGTTACTAGTTTTAATAGCAATTAAAATCAGAATTTGATGCTTTTGACAACCCTTATCGTGGCATATATTACAAGCTGAGATTGAGGAATAGGTAAGTTCAGGTAGTGAGTGTGCGAGTGTGTGTGTGTGTGTGTGTGTGTGTGTGTGTGTGTGTGTGTGTGTGTGTGTGTGTGTGTGTGTGTGTGTGTGTGTGTGTGTGTGTGTGTGTGTGTGTGTGTTAATTAATGAATGTTGGTGGTCAGAGGGGCCGATGCCACATACTAGTAGCCTCACTTCTGTCAGTCTGTATCGAGGGCCGCTGTGGCTTCAGCAGTAGTTTACATGTATGAGGTGAATGAATAATGCCATGAACTGTGTTTGGGTGCCATGAAAATCAATATATATCATGCATTATTGCCCCTGTAGGGAAATACACATCTGCCACTTACCCATAATTCAACCTTGACCCTACTCAGTCGCTATACAGAAGTTATTGATGCGCACAGAACAACCAGAGCTAGACAATTTTACCAATGGTGTATGTATAAATGGGGATAAATGGAGTACCCAGAGGAAACCTACAGTATGCAGACATGGGGAGAACATTCAAACTGCATACAGAAAGGGCAGAGTTACTGAACTGAGGACCTTCCTGCTGTGAGGCACACTTGTTCACCTATTTATCCGTAACAAAAAATATTAGAAAAAAATCATAAAGAATAAAACAAATTAAATGACCAGGAAGTGTTTTGACCAAATGTTGATATGAGTAAAACTTGATGAAAATGACAATAGTTGTTATTTCTGTACTGCTGTGCTGGTCCAGTCTGTTTCAGTGAGTGAGTGAGTCTGGGCCCTTTTCATACATTTGCACCTCACCAACTGAAGCCTGAGCCTCTCGGTGACAGCAGCCGACCAGGCTTTTAAACACGGCCAAAGATAGAAATGAAAGACGGTCCTGCAAATGGACTCAAACACACGCACACACGTGCGCGCCTGTCATTAAAGGGGACATAACTTTAAAAACAAAAATACATTTCTTTGACTCTTAAGCCATGTTATGCATGGCTTTTGGACATGTCATAGTTGTTTTGCCTTTGCCTTGTCATTTACACACAAAGCTCCTGGGTGCAGGCTAAAAAGGTTGGGAACTAGTACTACTACTTTTTAATGTACTGTGATTATTTATAATTTTGATGCTATCTTTTTTTGTTTTTGCACTTTGAATTGCCTTGTGTATGAATTGTGCTATACAAATAAACTTGCCTTGCCTTGCCTTGCCTTGCCTACTACACTCATCCCAACAGCTGTGAAGCGCTTTAACAGTTCACACAAACTACTGCACTTTTACAGCTTATTGGAACTGGGTTTAAACTAGTTTTGTGAACCCCCTTCCTCTTGTTTTTTTATCTTCAATGTTATATCTGTGACTTTTCAGTAAAAATGCAAACTAGCCCTACCTGGATTTCCACCTGATGACGTACAACCTGATCATATACATCTATTCATTGTATTTTGAACAAGAAAAAACATGGTTCCTTGTCATATCAAAGCTCATTTTGCATAATCCCGGACCTCACATCACACGCGGGGTCACTCCATTACACCAAAGTAAAACAATCCAAGTCTCCTTCCTCACTTTCCGTTTGTGCCTGAAGCGCGGCAAAGTGCTGCTGACGCCCTGTGATGTGACATGTTGTCTCAAGCGTGATTTGTTTGCCCCTCCCTGGAGATCGCACTTAAAAGACTGGCAGCGAGTCGTGGGAGACGTACACTTTAATCACGTTAGCGAAGTTTCATGAAATTTTCAAAATCAAGACGCCGGCGACATGTGCTTTTCATTATTAATCGGCCTTGTCACTGTCACGCACCAAACACTTTTTTTTCCTCAAGTCACTTCCAGCGCACAGGTATTAATGTCAAACTGCCGATCGGTGATGATCTAGATTAAAACACGCGGATGGATGAATAAATGATGGCCAAATGTCAACTTTGCTCTGAAAAATAAGCTTTGTTTGACTATTTTATCTTATCGGCTTCTATTTATCCTATTTATCCTCTTAACTGCGGCAGCCGTATCAAACTTGCTCCGCTGTCCTCTTGGATTTGGAACAGTTCTCCCAATTGCCCAATCTGGCAACAAAAATCAAGCCTATCAATGTTGCAATGACTTTCGCTGCCATAGTTACTGTAAAACAATATCGGGAAAGTCTTTCAATGCCTTGAAGTTTAGGTGAATGAAAAGTACCCCTGATTCTATTCATTAATACAGGGGTTCCCAAAGTTTTTAGCCCGCGACCCCCATCATAAATGCCCTGCTAACCCGCGACCCCCGCCCCCCCCAACAGCCCTTCCGTCACATGAAATGAGCATGTATTTCCTTGATACGGAGTAACGCTTTCTAGAGACTCACGCCACTACCGAGCTGCACTGTCCAGCCCAAAAAAGGAGGCTTGCATATTTTTACTCATGTAGTGACACAGTGATGGGCTTGGTGGGCTCCCTCCTCAGCAGAAGTGGAGCGCATTTCTTGCGGCTCGCCCTCACTGTTCTCCTACCGCGGTAAAGTGGGCCGGCTTTCCGGAGTCAGCGGTAAAGAGGTCCGCACATTAAAAGCGGGCGGCCGCTTTCTGCTGTTACTTTATGCGGTTCATCCCCGCGGCTTCTCTTTCCAAAGTTACTGTCAGTAAAGGCATAAACCGGCCACCCGCTTTTAATGTGCGGACCTCTTTACCTTTGACTCCAAAAAGCCGGGCCTCTTTAACGCGCTATTCTACCGCTGTCCTCCCTCCCTCCGCTGCCCTCTCTCCCTCCTCTGCCCTCTCTGACATACCCCTGATACAAGTGACTTTTCTCCCCCTCCGGGTTTTTCTGTTGTGGAAATTAACCACGTTTCATTTTAAAGCAGGTATTATTTATTTGTAGCCTCCAAACACCTTTAGTTTTAGCAAACAACAGCAGGACACGCTTTGTCGCTGCGCATGATGTGAGCTGTGTTACGTGATGATTTTGATTGACGCTGCAATGACTGGGAAAAAATTACTAACGTTATTAAAATATATTCTAGTCTTTTTTTTTGTGTGGAAATCATCTTGCGACCCCCCGGGGGGTCGGGACCCCCACTTTGGGAACCACTGCATTAATACATTGTTGCCCTGCTGAATCATATCATTGTCAGCTTTTAGAGGTCTTAAATAAAGCTAGGGTACCTAACTTTTTCTCCTAAATAATGCATGTTGTTTGTCCAGTCTTCATCTTATTAGAATATTTTATCTATTCCATACTTGTAAGTGTATGAGTCACTATTTGACACTTTGGCCTGAGAGATGATTGACTGAGTGTGGTTCTTTTTTTTTTCATTTTAAGGCCAAAAATTCATGATTGTAAAAAGGTAGGGTCTAAGGACAGGCAGTGATGACACATTAACCCTTTTCTGACGACCTGAACTTAGTAATCTTTATCAGTAATCTTTATTTATATACTGCCTTTTCACTGCACATCGGAGTCTCAAAGCGGTTTACAATTGTTATTTTTTGGGAGTGGGGGTGCCAGTACAGGAGGCACATGCAAGACCTATTGTACATATTTTTAGTGGTAGGGGAAACCGGAGCACCCGGAGGAAACCTACGCAGACATGGGGAGAATATGCAAACTCCACTCAGAAAGGCCCTGGTCCAACCGGGATTCGAACCCAGGACCTTCTTGCTGAGAGGCGAGAGTGCTATCCACTCAGCGACCGTGCCGCACTCAGGACTGCTGCAGTGCGATCACAGAGATATCAAACCTGATTGTCGTAGGTCTGAGCGCTGCTGTAGCTGTCAAAAGCTGTGCATACACTGTAAAATACAGCTGCAAAGGACACCACGCTGAGGGGCAGGAGCAGGACTGAGGGCTACAGATGGACCACAGTAGTCCTCTGAACTAATCACCGGAGTGCACAAAAGCCACAAAAGTTTTCTTCTGACATCAAATGAAGGTAACTGTCATGTTATACTAGCGGTTCCATCATGTTGTATAAGATGATGTTGGAGTAGACATGCTTAATAGTCCAGCCAGTACTGGAGCTGTCCGGCATAAAATTGCATTTGACACCTCCAACACCTCTTTTCAACTTATCCGTGCACAGTTTTTGCATAATAACTCAAATACAAGTTTAAAAAGCATAATTCTTCCTAATGTGCCACTTTCACCTGTTATTACAAGTATCAAAGTATCAGGGCTGTTGTGTTGAAGGAGTCTCTGTCCCTGTGTGGTTCTAGTTTGATCAGCCGTTTTCTGCGGATGTAGAGAGTGAAGGACAATTATTCATATGGGTTTGGATCTGAAGACTTGACCCCGCCTCTCGGAGGGGTGGAGGCTAGTGGTTCTGTCCCATGTGACGAACAGATGGTACTGACACAGGCGGGACAGGCCCAGAGCAAGTAGAGCGTGGGGTGGGCAGGTTGAGGGGAGCGTATTGGGGAAAAAAACATTTATTTAAATGAATAAGAAACCAAAAAATATATATATGAACAGATCTCAATTGGCAGCACGGTTTTGGCCAAAAATGTACATTTCTATGTATTTTTTCAAAAGTTTTATATGACGGTGAAATGCTCATGTACCCTCCAGCATATGTTCCATTGTCATATTGCACACAACATATAATGAAAATAGATACACACATATGCAAAAAAAGGTCACATACTGTTCAGAGATTTGTATAGAACAGTTTGTACACAAGGCAACACAAAGTGCCTTAACTAAACAATCATACAAGGCATTAAAATCATAACTAATGACAGTACATTAAAAAGAGTGATATACAATCCTTCAGTTGTATGCGCAGCTAAGCCATTACCTTTTATACAACTTCCGTAAGTTTCTGAAAAGGTTTTTATAGATCCAACCTATACAACATTTTTTTTCTAGTGAAATAAAACATTTCACTGCAAAAAGTGAAATATATAAACGCCTGGCTAAAGTTTGTATCCTTTTCCACTGTATTCTTTCAGTCTATTGTGCAACAGTTTATGTTCGCAATTTCAAGTGTTTACAAAAAAAGTATAATTTGTCCATCTTTTGTCTGCAAATAACATACATTTATTACAATATTTTCCAATCATGACCATGGAAATTGTGATTTCTATGCATAATCAGACCTAATCTCATGATAAATTGAGGGTTTCATCTTGTCTTCACAGCAGGCTCATTTGAGTTGTTGGTGGTCCTCAATGCAAATGATATTACTATAAATGTGGCATACCTTTGCATTAGAATATAATATTTAATTTAAAATTTCAGAGGCCAAAAGTGATTTTCACAACAGCACGGTGAGAAACAAAGTTTAGATAATAAGCGATATACTAAAATAGGAATTTAAAATTGTGTATATTTAAATCATGTTACTAGAATAATCAAACTAAACATACAATTATTAGAAAAATACAAGGATATCTTTTTTAATCCATCAATTAGAGCGTTGTTAAAATTGTATAGTTGCATTCAGCTCTTAAAAATGTTATTTACATATTTATTCTATTAGATTATTTCGGAGTAGACAAAATTTGTTCTGGAAAAAACTCCATGTTTCATTAGATTTTGATAGAAATACTCAAGGGAATATTTTACCAACCCAAGTTGGTAAACAGTGTTGTAAAAAGTTACTAGGAAACATTGTATATCATTGCACAATCCTACTCGATATATAATTGACCAGCAGATGGCGCTTTTGCCCTTTTAAACCTCCACCCGAACGCACAGGCCATCACACTGGACCAGCCGCTCATTTATTCATAACCCCGTCTCCCGCATAATGATATTACAATTATTGGTATTTTGTGAAATATTTAGCATTATACTTTATTCATCGCTGACTTGTTATGTTTGAATGCTTTAATATGGTCTTTGTAAGCAGCGCCGACTAATTATTTTGTTAGGCGGATCAAAAATGTAAATACGGACCTTGTGGTAAATATGTGATGATGTTTTTTAAAATCATAGCGGGTGCAAATGAATAAAGAATACTGCGACATGTTTTGAAGTGAGGAGAGCAACAATTGAATCATTTCATGGCGATAAGTTGCAAGTAATGCTGTTAGAATGTGTTCGCCTGCTCTGTCATACATACAATGAGGACGTCAAAGTGATCAGAAAGAGACATGTACATATTATAATAAAGACAATTATGAACATTTGGATTGTCAACAAGACACTCTGTAATTATTCAGCCTAAATTAATATTAAAGTGATTATATTCTAGTCATATTTTAAATACATGTATCATGTTGAGATGAAAATATAATTACACCTTGCAGTGTCAGTTTGTTGCACACATGTTTCACCTGTTCGCTTTCACCTGGCTCAAGAGCTAAAGGGGTTTTAATTCAGAATGGTTTATAGTGGTCATAGCAATCATTTCTTGTAATTAATCAAAGCAAATTATTGGAATTCCACCACTTTACATGACTCAATATGTCACCCCATGTCTCATATGCTATACCTAAATATAGAATATTTAGTAAACAGATATATTGGGAAAAGAAAGTCACAATGCAAATAGAATACGATCATGTTAAAATGTGAAAATCTTAAAAAATCATTACTTTTTAATTAATCATAATTAACGAATGAAAGAGTTTGTTGAGTATTTCATTGTCAGTTCACTATCGCACATGAACACAGCCAGCATAATTCCAACTGGTAATGAGAAGACATACTGTGTACACTTTTTAAATCTCTTAAATCTATGTATGAGATCATAATGCATGTACTGTATGTTTCTTGGTTAGATTTTTTTGTTCTACCATACATTTAGGAGACAGTCGCTTCAATTAACACAATACATGTGTCAGAAAAAGTTCTTGAATCCAGATCAGATCAGATTGTGTGCTATTGCTCACATACAAGTCATAAACAACAGTCTTTGGATGAGAAGAACTTGTCAACTCACAAAACTTGACCAAAATGTTGAATTGAAGGCATCATATCAAATATATTCCCGTTGTGTACAGGTGAAACTTGTAAAGCTTATTTTTTGTAATTCAGGTGAAAATGTGAAACCAATATGATACAGACTCATTGAAGGCAGAGCGACATATGCTAAGCCTTTGTTTGTTATAATTTTTGATGATTGTGGCTTACAGTCCATTTTTAGAATATTGACATTTTTGGGGATGTTTTACTTGGTGTTTTTACAGCTGCGAGACATAATTATCAATATTATAACTAATAAATGCCTGATAAATCTCACTGTGCATCTTAATAAATATATGGACTTATGAGTGACTCTAATTTTTTGACTTTTACTTACCTAATGTGTATAGTCAAAATGCTCTAAAGACAACAGAAATTACCTGAGCCGAACATGTCTGAATCTATCCAGTCTCTCTCTGGTGTGCTCTGCTGCAGTGCTGCATTAGAGCTGTAGTGTGTGGTGTGTGGGAAAGACCTGTCCGAGCCCTTCACGCTCCCCTGCTCATCGGCCAGCCACCCAGGGAGGAGCTGTCCTTCAGGGGACCTCCACCTCGCCGTGCACCCCTCCTCCTCTCTGCCTCCACGTCCCGGGCCTCCTCCTCCAGCCTGGTGCAGGAAAAGAGAGGAAGCCACGCAGCGGCTAATTGGAGATCAGGGATAGGGTGTCGCACCGGGAGGCGGCCTCTTGATGATGGGGGCCAAAGGCTGGGCTGAGCGGCTGAAAGGTTGGAGATGAATGGGAATGATGAGGGACAGACTGCACATGCCTAAAGACTGTGGACATGTGCCGTGGAGAGGTTTGAGATGTGGATGGTGTGCTGAGGGAGTGAAGATCATAGGACATGATTTGTGATGGAGGTGCTGTGTTATGATAGTTACAGGACACAGAATGCTGTTCAATTTGAAAAAGATTCAACAGTTTAGGTAATGTTGATGCATGCTGGTACATTCAGACCAGACCTGTCCTCAGCACTTTTCATGAACTCTGCATACATGTGGCTTGGGCTGAAGTTGAACCATCACAGTCACAGATTTCTGTATTAAGTCCATAATAATTCGTTTTCCAGCCTGATCTACACATGCTCCCTGCACTGCCCTTGTCTGTGCCTATAGCAGGTATAAACATTTGAATAGTGCAGGAGAATCCCCCTGTGACTCACGTCAAATGAACAAACAGCTGTGTTGGTGGTGAACGAGGGCAGAGTCAAGACCTCTCCACTGGTGTAAACAGACTAGAGCAGGGAGGTCGGGGCACAGCCGGAGAGCCAGGCTCCACTGAGGAACACTAATTACAACAATAATGGAGGCTGATCGCAGGTCCATGCAGGCCACGTCTCTCACCAAGGCAGTCTGTGTTCACTCAGCGCTACGGCTTTTTCCTGTTGTCTGATATTAGCACGTAGTATTTACGTGTGCCCCACTAGGGGATGCTGTGGCTGGTTACAGCATGTTAAAAAGGCCCCCAGAATGGCTCAGGCAGCGGGCCCTGGCCTGGTGTACTTAGGCCTAATGAGCAGGCGTTAGCGTAAACACGCTAATGCTGTGGGGAGAGGCGGCTCAGGTCAGGGAAGTGATGTTAGCGGTAGGGTGGCTAGCACACCGACGCTGGCTCCTGATTAGTGCTCATAAATGATGCAGAAGGTGAGGCCTTTCTGACGCTGTGATTGGCTGAGAGAGCTGAGGTGCTGTAATGAAGACAGGGACCAGTGAGGGGTCACCCTCTGCTGTATGGTGCATGACTCAACAAGCAGCACGGCCAGGGCACTGACTGTGGCATCTGGGCTCTGGTCACAAGATAACTTTTAACCAACCTATTAGACAGACACTTATGTGGCATATCATTCAATGTTCTGAGCTCAATGTGTGTTTTTTTGCACCATTGATAAACAGAAGCTTAAAAAATTATTTCTACTCCACACTTGAATGTTGAAGTTTCCTGATAAATGGTCAAATGTTGACTAACTATAGAGTCTACAAGTGTAATCTGGTCTCAGTGTGATTACAGCTAATCTGTGATGTTTTATTATACTTATGGCCTCCACCACTCTCACTCTCCACTTTGGGCGCCGTCCCACCCATTGCACACTGTATTCAAATGTATAAGTGAAATACTTCTGGTAGAGACAAACTGAGCATTAAACTAACTTCCTGTTGGATACAAGAACAGATACTTCCACCATTTGCATTTCTAATAACCTCTTTGATTCATGAAAAGTGACCCGGTTAACCCTTTGCTGTCCTGGTTTGTGATGTCTAACACTTTGGCTCTGCTTGCACACTTCCTCCACTCCGCAAACAGACACAAGCCAAGGGTCAAAACCATTACTGCGGATTGAGCAGGCTTTGGGTTGGATGTTGCTATGGGAACAATGGGAGTGAACTATGGCCTCTATGAACTTCAGCTGAGTGGAGAGCAGGAAGTGTCACCACACCAGTCCATTAAAGGCAACAATCAATGAAGATGTGAGAAGAGTGACGGTCTCATGAAAATGGAGTAGTACATTACTCAACAGTTGGACAAGAATGTGTGGCATATTATACAAATATGTGATTATGTGAAGGAGCTGGTCTGAATGAGAAAACCTGATGACCTGAAAAACGTTTCATATTTGTGTATCAGCATAAATAAATAATAACAACAAAAAATGTGTATATCAGCTACCAGTATGGTGGTTGGGTCATATGACTTCACAGCAGGAGATTGCAGGTTTGGTCCCTACAAGAGGTACAGGTCTCTCTTTGCATGTTCTTCCTATATTTAGGCTTCTCTCATAAACTCAAACTCAAAATATTGACCATCAAATAATCCACTGCAGAAAAGGTGGACCCGACCAATCAGAGCTTGAATTTCTGGGCTTCAGGTACACAGCGGTGGGCATTCTCGGTAATAATAATAAAATAAGTTTTGTATTTGTCCTTATGAACAACATAATTATATTGATCAGATTGGAACCCCAACTCTCTCACTGTGGAATGACTTAAGCAGCACTTTAGAGGTCTTGCAAACTAAATTCAGAAAGGCCTAACGCCACCAGGGAGTCAAACCCAGGACCTTCTTGCCAAGGCCCTATAAATCCAGCCCATTTACTCAAATGTTCTAGTCCATCCTAGTACAGAGGTGCAGTGGTTTTAGCGCTTGTGCTTCACAGCATTAATTACATCAATTCCAACTCCTTGACCCATTCTGTGTGGAGTTTGCATGTTATCTCCGTGTCTGAGTAGGTTTCCACTATCCTAATAACATGTGAAACAGGTCTGACATGCACCTCCTGTATGGCATTATATGCAGAAAGATTACTTGCTCAGTTATAACACGGCCATGGTTGCTTTTAAACTAGACCTAAACCGGGGTTATTATTTACTGTTATCTTGTTCTTTGAGGCTGGCAAATTACATAACTACCAACCTTAAAATCATGTGCATTAGAAGCTATCAATTGCAGGTCAACAAACAAATTCCTGATCCCTCTTTTTAGTTAAACACACAGCAGGCATATACACTGTGACCAAACCAACTCCAAACAATTTCAATCAAACCTCTTTTTGCCATCGACCATCAATTGCATTCGCCAGAGCAACAAAGCTCCTTGTTACATTTTTGGCTGTTATCGTGACATCCCACACCTCCACCACCACACACAATGATATCTGGACCGAGGCATGCATCTGAAACCAAGCGGCTGACTGAATCCATATTACATGTGTAGAGCACTGTCTGTCTGGGTCCTCGCCATCAATTATGAATAGGAATATACAGGCTCCACAGGCCGGCCCGGGTGTCTGTGCACTTGTGAGGGATTTCTTAAAAGGGGGACGCGGGCGCACAGGTTTGTCATTCAGATGCTGGCCCGCCACTTGAGAGAGCCACACTATACCAGGGCTTCCTGTTCTGTCACACCACAGCCGCCAGGGGAACTTTGTATCCACTGCTTTCATTTAGCCTCTGCCCCGCGCTTCAATGGCCAGTATGTTTGCTTTGTGAGAAACGTTCAAGACATCAGAGCCAAGTCAAGCAAAGCAAGTGAGAGGATTGTAGATCTGATAGATGCTTTAGTTTTATCTAATGGATATTTGGCATCTGCATTTGACCCATAAATACTGGTTGGATGAACATGTGATTTGATTAATATGGCTTACAACTTGCCACAGCTCAATTAGAATATTTGAGGACTGGTTTTATTTTGATATTTATTCATTCTCTTGTTTGAGTTTTACTTCCTGTCTGTCTTGTTATTTGTTTCCAACGCCCTGATGTGTTCCTCATGTGTCTCCCTGTGTGGATTTAGACCCTGTGTCAGTGTCCAGTGCATAATAATGTGTCTGTTTTATATAGCGCCCATTTAGACACTCAAAGACTCTTCACATATCATTAACAATATACTGTATTGTTAGCTTTTTAGAATGATCAATTTTGTTTTAATTTTGCTGCTACTGGACACTTAAATTTGTCCAACGGGGATCAATAAAGTATCTATCTATCTATCTATCTGTATATCTACTGTATCTGTATATCTATCTATCTTTCACTCCATACAAAGTGATAATAAACTACTACTATAGCCACAGCTGCCCTGGGGTACTTGGCAGAAGCAAAGCAACCATTATGTGCCATCGGCCCCTCAGACCACCACCAACCATTCACATACACACCACTATGGAGCTCTTTTTAGGTATACACCATTACTACCCCAATATTTATTCAAAATGTTATGATTTCCAAGATTCAAGAAATGTGAATAGATACATATGAAAGAATGAGTTTTACATTTTGCTCGGTGAAACCCACATGAAAGTTATAAAAGCCTCTAATTTGTTAATAATAAATGCCACCACTGCACTCATCTCATCTGCACTATCTAATGTCAAGGTAAAATTTAACACATTTACAAATGTTGCTTCTTAGTTATGCACAGAGAAAACAACAAGACAGCAACACAAATACATGCACTGTGCTCTCTGCATTACTTCCTCCCGTGGAGATGTCATTAATCATAACTAAACAGCCCAAATCTTCCCCGAATTAAACAAAACATTCCACCTTTGTTCGTGTTTATGTCGGAATCTGAGCGCTCAGTACAATGTAGCTGCTCGGAATTACAGAGCACATGTAGCTGGCAAAACAAATTTGCAATTCTCCTTGTCTATTCCCAAACCCCCAGTGTACGGCGCATGCCCTCTAGAGACAGAACAAACAGCAGTTAAGATGTTTAAAAGGCAGAGCTTTCTTAGATACCTGCCCCTCTGAATACCAACAGTGCTGCGTAACATTAAGGGGGTGGTGACAAGTGCTCGCAGGGAAATGCTAACTCCTTCACATCCTCAAGGGCACCATGAGCTAAAGCAGTAGTGTCTACTCCGACAGAGGGCACAGGTAAACAGCCTCAGCCTCTTGGCCCCTCTGGATCACACCCCACTGGCTCCAAAAGGTCACTGTCATTATTGTTGCTAAGCAACATTGTATGTGCAGCCATAGGACCAGAGTGTACCTGAAGAGGCCTAAAGGTTGAGTGAACACAGCCAACACAAATGTGATCAATTGTAAACAGGCCAGTGGAGGAACAGAGGTCTGAGGAATGTGTCAATATGTATTTCCTTCAGGTCAAGTCTATTATAGACATTACCTCTAGTATCATAGTAACACTCAGTTTACAATGTGAAACTAATAAACTAGACTCAGTACAAACAAAGTGAGATTCATCAAGCCTTTATTAGTTGTTGATCATTATGGCTCACACCTTGTTAAAACCCCAAACAAAACATCTCAGAAAATTGGAATACATAACTGGACCGTGAGCCATAATACAAATTATAATACCAAAGACAGCTTGTCATATGTCACTTTGCATGTAAGAAGTCTATATCACAATTCCTCAAAAAAGTATCCCAGAAGATGCATGTAGGATAGAAATAGATTCTCAATATAATGTAATAAGATACTGCTGTTAATTTTGGAAATTAAAATGCAGTTTTTGACCTATGGAATGAGAAACTTTGAGTTGAGTTTTCAGGACCAAATGTTTGACTCTCCCCTGGTGAGTTTTTAGAGGTGTCTCCGTCAGATGTGACCGAATCCGCAGCAGCTCAGTTTATCTGGGATTGTGGACTGGATATTTTTGCATCCTTTGACACCCTGTTCCACCATGTTTGTGCTCCTCACACAGAGCTTCTAATGTAATTCCGAGGCTCGCATGCGGCATACCCAGATCCTCGTACAGCAGCCCTGTGATCCTGAGTCATGTCCCATTTGTGGAGCGTGATGGATTTCCCCGGTGCTTGGCTCTCACAGCTCAGTGGGGAGAGGCGGGCTGGAGAAGGTGATTTATCCACACCTCTGCACCTGCGCTAATGGATGGCACCTCCACCTTTCCCCCAATCTCCATCATCTGGCCACGGTCGCCCTCCGGAGAGAGAAATGGAACGGACGCGGGGAAAATGAAAACAGCCCAACTTCTTCCTCTCTCCTACACCAATTTTTTTCCATTGATAAAGACACATGTAAACTTGTATGTTCCAATTGAGGTGTGAAAAACCAGTCTGTTTGGAGGTACTGCTGCACGCCGATTCTATTGTGGTCAACTGGATCCTTATGAGACTATGGCCAGTGATTCCAAACTGTGGAATAATCTACCTCTGTACATTGGAGCAGCTTCTGTATTGGAGGTTTTTAAATCTAGTCTAAAGACAAATTTGCTCGCTTTTCAACACCAACTTTTTACTGTTTTATTTTACATGTATTTGTATGTATTTCACGCTGTTTGCTTTTTATTCTATTTTCTATTTTGTGCCTGTGAAGCATTTTGGGCAGCGGGTGTACATATAAAGATGACATTGCCATTGACATTATGGGCAGTGATGCATTTACGAACGCAGGGAAAAGACAAGCTTGTAATAGAAATGTATGCATTTGGCTAAAACAGGGTACTAACTCATTTTGTTCATTCAACACGTACAACAGGTGAGGGTTGAATGAGTGTGTGATAGTGAGTGTGACTGTGGGACTGCAGATGGAAATAAGCAACACTGCTAAAAATCTGGGGTATTTACATTAATACGCACTGTCCTTTCCAAATGAACAACTAAACATGAACTAAAACAAACAATTATGAGAGCAATTTACAAGGCGCCTTTGAAAGCATCCTCAAGTCTGGAACCTTGAGAGGCTTTTAACACATGGGGTACACAGAGACTGCACCAACACATTATCACACTGAAACTAATGCAGTTTTTGAACACACTTTTATGCTTTGTCAACGCGTTAATTAAGAACGTTAGAGGGTTAGGGCTGTGACAGTGCACACTCTTTAAGCACATAATCACTCTCCCGTCACAGCCAAAGCTAAATATTACTTAGATGACAGCCAGCGCTCAATGCCACCGTGGCTGTGATTGATTCCACCGGTCCTTCATCTGGCCTGGGCTCCTAAGGGGCAGCAGCCTTTACACCACACACACTGCACAAATCATGTCCACCACACAGGGCCCAGTGTCAATGACTTTCTCACAACTACTTTCAGCTCTGAAGAAACCCTTTCGTTTCCCAAATTCTATGTCAAATCGACTATTTTCAGCTTGTAATCGTGTATCCTTAGATAGAATTAGAATTAGACATGAATATGTTTTTAGATCCATCCACACTTATAGCATTAACTT
Source organism: Knipowitschia caucasica (assembly GCA_964034765.1). Taxonomy (NCBI): domain Eukaryota; kingdom Metazoa; phylum Chordata; class Actinopteri; order Gobiiformes; family Gobiidae; genus Knipowitschia; species Knipowitschia caucasica. Next base: position 16,879,660 of record OZ035825.1, on the reverse strand, counting down.
CTGGCACAAATGTGTAGCTCCGCCCCTTCCATCCTTATAGTAAAAACAAAAGTATTACCCATGAATTGCCTTCTTCAAAATCGCATGGCTGTGTTTGCAACTGGTGATTGTTTTTTTTATTTTTATTTTTATAAAAATACTATATTATTATACTGTTTCTGAATTAAAGGGCTACTTACTTTAAAGGACAACTCACCCTCAAATCCACTTTTTTTTGCTGATAAACGGTAAATAAATGAGTGTCCAATAGTGTTGTCTACACATCCTGGTCATTATTTTGTCACTTTGGTGCAAATTAGTTGAAAGTTAAACTTTCTGCCTAAAACCGTCTGAGGCGCCATCTGCTGGCGACCTGTATTACTACATTTGAATTTTGAATCTGGCGCCAACACTGGCGCGGCAGCAAGACCTGACGTCTGCAAGTTGGACCTGACGTCAGCAGCCCCCCGCCCAGAGCAATGTAAACGGCCCAGTCTCGTTCACGCCCCCTTTAGTCCTCCAGGCTACGCCCATTTAGAGGAAGATTTGAACAGGAAATGTGAGTAACGTAAGCTCCGAGGAGCGGGGGTGAGAACCACTTTAACTCAACCCTTTATTCATAAATAATACTGAACAGAGAGACAAAGAAAAGTAACATTTGTGACCAAATCAGACCGCAACATGTCTTCATCTTGTTTAAAAATATATCTTTTGCATACTATTAAATGCAAAAAGTTAATTTTGGCTTCTTATGTTTAGGGTTAGACGACCTTCAGGAAATTAAGCAGTACAAGCTTTCTTTACTTTGTTGTCTTCTTATAAGAACCTTCTAAGCCTTTAGCCTATACTGTACCCTGTGACTCACTGTACGAGGCTTTGGGGTATGAAAAAGCACCCAGGTCTTCAACAATAGTCCACTTGTAGAATCTCTCCTATCTACCTTTGAATAGCCCACATCCCAGACAATAATGATCTTGCAGTGACATACATTATGTGTCTGCAGTAAAAAAGTTTGCTGTGGAATTAGCCGAGCAATTAATGCATTTTAGAGAATGTTTACTTTTTATTAAATGCAATTAAGCCCTTATCATCACCGTAGTTCTTATTGGCTTAGCTCATGAACTTATATTACTACTATTATTAACCAATTATTATGAAAGTGACATGTACCTGTGAATAGTTAAAATGTAAATAACCATTACAAGATGTGTTTTTTCCTTGCGCTAGATTGAAAATAAATTTTTAAAGTGTTAAAAGTAGTAATACAATGATTTTGGATAGTAATTTCAAAAGCTGAATAATACAGTGGTCCCTCGCTATAACGCGGCTCATTGGTTTGTGGATTTTTGTGTGTCAATTTTGCCAGGTTTTAGCGGTGTGCTCCTCATGTGCATTGTGTGGGTCCGATTTATTCACAAAATGTTAATCCAATTTTTTTTTTATTACTTTCACTCATTATTATTATTTTTACTATTAGTATTACTATTGAGACCTGTTTCTATCTTTGAAAATGGGATTATTTTGTTTTATTTTTTTTAAACCACATATACAGTACGAAACTCTAAAAATATTGTGTGTCGTGTAATTATTTCTGTAATTCATTGTGAAACTAACACAAGATATATGCTCATTGCCAAGAGACATGTGCCAAGCCTTTGTTTGTTTTGATATTGATGATAATAACTTAAAAATACTATAACATCATATCTGGGTTTTTACACGCTGTGAACCAATTATCAACATTATAAAGATGTATTATAGGCTTGACATATGTCACTTTGGGTTTATCTAAATGTCTATCTTGTATTAGTTTCACAAAAGTAAATGGACTCTTAAATGATAGTCTAATTTTCCGAGAGTTTCTCCTGTCTACTGAAATAAAGGGATAGAGATGGAAACTTTCAAAACATAGCCACAAACACGATAAAGGAGTACAAAAAGCACGGATAAATCTGTAAAACGTACCTCATGTCAATGTCAGGTTTATTTGCACAGTACATTTACAACAACACCAGCTGACCAATGTGCTTCACGGTCACAAAATATGAAAAAAAGTAAAGAAAAGGGCGTGAAATGATAAGCTGTGTAATGAAAGTCAAATTTTAATGATTGGCATTATATTTTTCAAAGCAGATGCATGAAGCCGATGAACCCTTTGGCCATGTCTGTGCGGGAGCGTTCCTCTGAAGTTTGCTGGAGCCGCGGTAGTGAGGCAGGACCAGAAGGAGGACTGGGCGATCGATAACAGATCAAAGTGCAGTTCACCTGTGCGGAGAGAGGCTACAATCAGCTGTATTCACACATGTATGAACTCAAATGGAGCAGCCTCTTAAAAATACACAACACAATTCAATCAATCTTTTGCTTTTGTTGGTTTGTTAATTTGTATTTGTGTTTATTAATTATATTTAGTATTTTTGATATTTACATAAAAGTATGGTATGACCAGGAGAGAAATAAAAGTCACTGTAAAATACAATTTAGTAAAGTACTTCAGACAGTAACAAACACACAAAGTCCAAAAAAGTCATCATCCACTGACCACTGACGGCACGACTATAAGTGAGGGAGCTTCCATTGTGTAGTGATACCATCCTTTGATTTAAGGCTTAGAAAGTTCAATCATTATGACAATTCTTAAAAAAAAAAAGCTAGAACTGCTTGATACTTGACATATTTTGGCGGGACATGTGATGGTGTGACGAGTCTCTTAGCAGCTGTTGTTGCCGGATGTATCCAGTCTGATGGCTCTCACAGATCCGTCAGACTGACAACGTCCCCCGCCGCATTGTGATCTCTGGAGAAATGAATCCCAAGTGTGAGCCAAGGTGAAAGCCCCCTCATCTCTGTTGATGGTCCGTGCGCCCCGCTTCCTGATTTCAATCACTTCTCGTATCCATCTTTTGTATTTATGCTCTTCTGTGCCGACAATTTTTGCATGTCTTTTTGCATTAACCTTTTTATCTGCTCTATTATTGTGAGCCAAGAGAATTCACCAGAGGGACCACAGGATGACTGTGCACATACATTTGTAATACTATTTTATAATTGTGTTTCTTGTATAATGGCAATAGAGCGGTTGATGGATGGAGCTGTGAGGAGGAGCTGGGTGAAATGAAGCGCAATAAGGCAAGATCATCATAAACAGCATAGTTCCAGTGAAAGAGTCAAAGAAGTGAAATTAAAAGAGTCCAATTCATTCAAACATCACAAGTTTACCCTTCACTCCCGAAAACATTGGACAGTCTAAGCCTGAGTGGAATTTCAAACAATTTCAATTTCCAAACACTGCGATTATATAATTATTGGTGAAATTAAAATCCCCGCACCAGATTTTTGTTCTAAACCTAAAACAACTACAGCCATAACAGGAAGTCACACCAAAAAAATCACACTTTTGGCCAGGAATCTTATTTGCCCATGCAGATCAATAACCTCACACATAATATAGTTTATTTATACATTTCAGACATGTCACACTTACATTCATTTACAGAAAGCCAGTGTGGTCCATTGGTGCAGTTGTGGTGTAATAAGTTCAGTGTTTGCTGGAGGAGGCTCTCACTCGGAGCACATCGGAGAACATGTGTCTGTGGTAAAGTCCAAAAGGAGCCTAAAGCTGTGATTGAACCCTCACACTGAGAACTATTAGCTTCTGTGAGTCCTGCGAACACCACATCAGAGATTTCACAAGATCTTCTGTTACCGTAGGCACGCTTGAACACAATTCAATTACCATATTCCATGCCATATTTCATCTGATTGTAAAACCAGTGGCCAGAATGTTAAGTTCAAATGTATTGTAGCCGAATTACCATAAGTAAACTTTTGTACTCTTGTAGACTTGACATTATTGTTTCCATAATAAACAAATACTGATCTGATTGGTGAATCAATCAACCTGCAAAAACAGAGCTTGGCTAACTGGGCTTTTAGACCTTCCTGGTTAGCTCACTAAATTACTTCTGCCAACAACACATTGCCTTTGCTCACTGTGCAAGTTGTTCTTTTAATTGAATTCAATCCATACTGAATCATTGTGTCTTGTCAACATTATGCTGATTATAGATATTTGTCATTGAGTTTAAGAGTCCAATATGAGGTCTGAAAGAAGACAGCTGGATGAGTGACATTGACCCATGACACCTACCATTCAGTCCCCCTCCTTTGCGTCCTATGAGCTGCAAAAAGCATGTCTTAAATGCAAAGGGAGGGGGCAGCGGGTAAGAGGTGGTTTTAGCTACGATGTCCCGGGAGTGAGTCAAGTGCGAATATTTGCAAATGAAAAACTGACACAATACCACAAGGAAAAACCCTGTATTTGTCAGGCCTTTTTAATGTCATTGGAATAGTTTTATTTGTTGACCAGTTTCCATGTGTCACCGGCCGAAGAGGCGAAGGAAAAGCAGCCGTGATTTAGCCAACAAGCGCTCAATCAATGGTGCAGTGGAGCGCCTAACACATGCCAGTCACAAGCTATTACGTTCAAACAGGCCTACTGCACTTCCACTCCACTGGGCCAACCCTTGGGCCCTCTGGTCAGAAGGACGGCAGGACGAGAGAGTGTGTCCGCAGTGCTTAAGTCCCCCCCACTCAAACTATTCCTGTATTTTAGCAGAGGAAAAGGATTGCATGCTGGTTTTAGGCATGGGTTTTATAAGTATGGGTTTAAGTAATGCAAATGTTACAACATACTGTATAGATAAGCATTTGCATTTGTATTTCAATCTGGTCAGTTCACTGTTGTTTTCGAGGCACCAGACAAAACTTACTTAACATATTGCTGAATTTCTAGTTAACTTAGTAGTGGGCACCAGAGGGCCTTATTTCCACTTGTGTCCAATGCAACAATACAATGCAATTTGCAAGAGTGTCCACAATATTGAGAAAGCCCCACCAAAGCGGATTACCGAGATTACCTGCTCTGGTTCACTCATGGCCTAATTTGTGATATAGTTATTTTAAAACTGCACAGAGCATACATTGTTAATTGTCAAACTGTGGATGGATATTGTAATCATTTTACCCAGACAGAATGTGGACACAAGGACTGGATATAAACAAAACAGAGACCATGCACTACCATACACCCGGAAGACACGGGGATAACATGCAAATTCCACACAGAAATACCCTGACTGTAGGTGAAAATTAAACATATGCCAGCCATAGTGACTAAAACATGTTCCATCTGCCCCTTCTCGCTCACAGATTAAATTCAAGTACATTTATTTTTGTACAGCCTTAAATTACAACACCAGTCATCTCAAGGGGCTTACCAAAGTTGTCAATTCGCCAGCAACAGATCAGAGAATCAACCAGTTTGAACACATGAAAAGTTATGTATGTAGAACATGCTCGCGTATGACCTCACCGAGAACACAGACATAACCAGACTTTAACAGTGCATGCTAACGTGTCTAAGAGCCGCCATTCTCCTCCGTTGCGCGGCGCGGGCCCTGGGCGAGCTGCAGGCGCCCTCTCAGACCGGAGCTTGGCAGGGTGACGTTCCTCCTGCTGACAGCTCCTCCAAGATCGGCCTCGAGCTGAAGCAAAGACACCGGTTTCCCATTTCGCCGCATTTACCAGAACGCCTCTCCGTGCATTTGTAAATACGTCAAGTCACCATTCATATTTTACACTTATTAGCATTGTCTCTTTGGCGCTTGAGAGATTTTTCTTTTTTAAGTCAAGGAAAGTTCTTTGTTTCAGCTCTTTTCGACTCAGACTTGCCGAACATGCCCGCCGTCGATGCCTTGGAGACTGTTTTTTTTTTTTTTTTGCAGGGGTTTATGTATTCTTTATGATGTGATATAGAGCCTGGGAGAGGGAACGCTGGGTAAGAACATGCCAGTGCCAGCCGGGCTACGTTCTCAGCATGATATGAGTGCGAAATGTTGCGAGAAAGTGCGCGCTTGCTTTCTCTCGGCTTACCTGGGGCTGCGGCAGAGCTGGCCAATCGTTACGCTGGTTTTTTTTTTTCAAAGCTTCTTCCCATTGGCCTGTTTTGAGAGAAAGCAAACATACATGCTTGTTCTCTAGTGGGTTTATGTGAATTGTTAGCAGTGTGTTTTTGGTTTGATAATATTAGGGAACAAATGAAAGCGCATCATGTTGCATTATTCATTCACTATCCATCAGTGGACACAGCAACCACGCAACAACGGCCTAAAGCTGGACATTGACACGGCTTCTACTGACAATAATTAGGGCTATTCTCAGTACCTGCTACTACAAACTCGACATTCTGACCTGAAGATGTAGGTTTCAAACTGCTCTGTATATTTTTATATTTTACAAAATATCTGGTGGCCCTAAAAAGTATTCTGTGTTGTAATTTGGAATCTTAGAGTCCTTTGAGAAGTGTCATATTGAGTTGATTTGTCATAATTTTTCTTTCAGAGGAGTCTTTTTGTTGAGACAAACACATGTATTATTTATGGATCAAAACAGTTACATACATCAGCTTTAAGTTGACAGAACCCACATTGAACTACATAGCACAATATTTTGTAATAACTAAATAATAATTGTTTCTTTATTTCAAACCTGTGAAAAAAATCAAATAAAAAACAGAACACAAAATAAACAATAGGATACAGTTTGAAAAGGGGTTTGGGCAAAGCAGTAAGTATTTGGCTCCTCCCCTCTCACTTATTCAATACAAAATACACACACAGAGACACACAAACGCACACAAGACTATCCTCCACATACTTTCTCCAGTAAGTTGTTTCAAATGTGAACTCCCACAGAAAGTTCATTCACTTCCTATACGTACTTGACTTAATGCATTCAAAGTGACTAATGCCAAGCCTTCGTTACAATGTTAATGATAACATCTAAGTCCATTTTCAAAGTATTCTAATCTCCAGAGTTGTATGATACAAGTTTTAAACAAAATGCCTCAGATTCTGGTCATTTCTAACAATACTTTGCCCTCTGCGCAGAACTTGTCCTTTGTCTCCCCCCGTCACCGGTCCATAAGAGCCAATTAATATCCCTCTATGGCGAATACAGCAGGCATACATCACCTCTGAGTGCGGCGCTTTGAGACGCACAGCTCTAAATGAACGGAGGAGGTGCCTGTATCAGCCCAACCCAATGATAAACATGTTGCTCTGTGGCCATCTCATTTGGGCTGAGGCATTAATCAGCGTTGCACGGCGGGAGAAACTCGGTAAGAAGCAAATGAGCGCGGCATTCGTCACTTAGAAAAATGATGGATCGGCCGCTCACTCATAAAGTCATTGAGGGGAATTAGAGAAAGGACAATTGTTCCTCAGTGTTAGGTTCTAGTGTTAAATTGTTGAAATTGGGTTCAACAATTTAACACTAGAACTATCAGAGTAGTCAATTTGACGGCTTTTAGTCTTGGAATCTTAATTTCTCAGGTCATCTGTATTCTTATAGAACGACAGTGGCTCAGTTGATAGAACATTGCCCTAAGAGCCTGAAGATCGGTCAATCCCACCACAAGACTTTCTCCACCGACTACCACTGATGTCTGCTGCCGTTGTGTCCTTGGGCAAGACACTTAACCCCACTTTGACTGAATCCCCCGCTGAAAGATCAAGGCTATGCTCTCACAGACAGAGCAGCCATTCTCCTGTGGACTCACCACCTGCAGGAGGATAAGTGAAGGGCTGGTGCTCTGACTGCAACTCCCCCGATCCAGAAATGGATTAAGGGGGAAGAAAATTGTAATCTTGGTCTTCATAACTTTGTGACTTTTACTTTATCTTTACGTAGTTTTTTTCTATGTCATTATGTGTTTATGAAATTATCTTTTACTACCTTAAACTATTTATCCACCAGAGAATATCAAGTGCTAGTTACCATAGCAACACACTGTTTGCACACTGTTAGCCTATTCATTTACTGTTTTTCAGTTGCGGTCATAAAAACCAGCTTTTGCACCAGTGTTACATTATTATGATGTATTACAATTTAATGAAGGTTTCAACTTACGCCGACTATTTTAAGGATTGTCTGTGTGCTAAAGGCGCCCCCTAGAGGCTTATTGTCTCCGGCCCAGGACGCAGAGAAACAGAGGAGAGGAACGTTTCCGAGCTGATTTTTTATCATTTTACATTACCATGAGAACCAAGGAGCGGAATCCTAATATAGCAGGCCGCCGCGAGTGCTGTTATAAAATACCACCGTTGTACCTGAACTCCCTCTAACTGCATTTCACGCACATATATTGAAGAAAATATAAGCAGTATTCAAGCGTTTACGAACAATTATGACTTTCAGAAGTGATGTGTTGACGATCTGTACTAACATCAGTACAGATTGGTAAGATGCAGGAACTTTTTTCATGGCCTACATTAGCCGCGTTGCCACTGCAGGATGTCCTGGTAAAAGGAGCAGGGTAGAACTTTTACAGGAACCTTCCTCTCCCTCGGTCCTCTCGGTGTCCGTGTCTCCACTGCAGTAGGACCACTCGGCGACGTCTATGAGTTTCGATTGCCGCATAAGCGAAACTCATTAAGCAAACCCGTTGTTATTATTATAAATCCATGCGCCAAACCCATTTGTTTATTTTACGGTCGTAATCGCTCCGGTTGTTGTGGTCTTTGACTTTTTTTATAGTCCTGCTTCAGTTTTTAAAAACTTTTCACGGCTTGTTTTGGAGTGTGATGAATCCTCAGTGCTTCCAGGTGAAGCTGAAATGTCTAAATATATCTTTTCATTTGCCGCGATTCCTCAGACCCCGTCTGAATCAATGCCGTGCTGTTGTTCGCTGTTTTCAGTGATGTCTGCTAGGCTAATGCTGCTAGGCTAATGCTGCTGGGCTAATGCTGCTGGGTTAATGCTGCTGGGTTAATGTCGGTTGTTTTGCTGCTTTCTGCTGGCGTCTGAGCGGTCTGAGCCTGCGCTAGCTTTAGCCAATCAGTGTTGCGTTAACCTCAAGTCCCACCAGGGCCCAACGGAGTACCTAGCATGGAGGAGGGACTCAGTTGGGCCCCGTAAATGTTCCTGTAAATGTCCCTTTGGGGAAAGTTCCTGCAGTCGAGACACGCACCGACGGGGCTGGCCCTGGAAAATTACCCCGAAGTTCCTGTGGTGGAAACGCGGCTATGGAAGCTAACAGCTAAGGTAAGGTTACCATAATCTTAGGTTTTCGTCTCTGGTAGATGGAAATACTCTTAAAAGTACTTTTGCCATTTGTGACTCTAAAACACAGATTTAATCAAAGATACAAGTTTGAGGTCTGTACCGCAATTTTCTATGGCCATATGGTAAGGGTTAGGGATAAAATACCAACTGAGCCCACACACTTTCTGTAAATGATACTTATTTTATTTCACTTCTCAAACATCACTGTGTTTATCTCCTATATAATATATTTAAATGATATTTCTTATCCAAACAACCATTGATGAATAAGGAAAACTCCTACAAATTGATGGGTGTAATCATGAAAAGAAGTTAGGGACCCCAGCTTTGATAATGCTTGCTTTCTCTGTTAGGCCCATGGTATATACAGGTGTTATTCCACAAAGCAGCAGAGTTCTTGTTTTAACTGAGGAAAGCTTTAGAAAGTATCTTGATATATTCAATAGGAGAAGTACAGCATATTTTACATTTTAGCATCCTCTGACCTCCTTGTGCCATTTCAGTTTTGTGTACCAGTTACAAAATGAACGCCTTTTATTCAAATGCTTTCTATTCACGTAAAAGTTTTTTTTTTTCTTTTTTGTAACTGCTGCAGCAAATAGACACCTGAGAACTACAGTCGTTCCATTTTATTGTGGTTTGAAAGTTTGGTACCACAGAGCCAAATATAGCATCATTTTTGCTCTTTTGATGATTACACGGCATTGAAAACCTTGCATGTGACCTTTGGAATGGACACTATATAGTCAGTGCCTCAGAGACACAGTGAGAGTGAGTGGGGGGACGGAGCAGACCTCTAACAAGTGATTATACCGACCCCCCCAACTCCCCCTTTTCTCTCCCCTCAGGGCACGGGGACAAGAGCGCAGCGGGCTGGCACTGTCTCTATGTGTGTGCACACTCCATGCCTTTTTCAGCATATTGTGCCCCCAAACACAAAAAGATGATTAGTGGGGTTTTAAGACTGGGACAGCTGGTAGAGGATATTCAAGATGAAATGGTCCTGGAGTCTCCTCTCAGCAATTGGAAACGAGACACCAAAATCAAAAAGTGGTTGTCAGAGTGGGCAGCTTTATTCATGTATTCCAATGAAGGGACAGAGTGATGGACAGGTTTGGATCTTGTAAACATTCCCATGTGCACGCTTTTTCTGCTTTTCTCCCCATACTGCATACAGGTGAAACTTGAAAAGGGACTGTAAGCCATAAACATCAACATTATAACAAATAAAAGCTTGATAAATATCACTGCATGTAATCAGGTTAGATTAAACACTGAGTAGACATTGTAAATTAAATTACATAAATAAATGAATGTTTGAACGATATTCTAATTTTCTGTTTCACCTGTGTATTTGTCCAGTGAGTGAGAAGCACCCTCACTCTAGCAACTCACAGGGCTCTGTCTTACAAGTAGTAAGATAATGACGCAGGCCGTTGTATAATCACAAAATGTTACGAATACAAAGATGTATACGTATGCAATAATTGGGTCAATAATTTCAGAACTTCTTAATTCTAAGCCTGATTTATAAAAAAAAAAAAATCCCTGAACACTTTTTGTAAATAATACACAATTTGTTTTATTTCTCAAATATCACTGTTTATCTCCAGTACAATATATTTAACTGATATTTCTTATCCAAACAATCATTGATGTGTAACGGAACTTTTGTATACAACTGTAATTATGAAAACAAGTTAGGGACCCCAGCTTTCTTTTTGTTCTAATCTGTTAGGCCCATGTATCATAGGTGCTATTTCACAAAGCGGCAGAGTTCAAATTTGAATAGAAGAAAGCTATCTTTCTATATATATATATATATATATATATATATACATATATATACATATATATACATATATATACAGTATATATTTATATATAAATGAAGAAGTATATGTTTTACACTGGGATACCAGGGGTCCCCAGTGTCAAAACGATCAATTTGAACTCAAAATAGAGTTTGTACACAATTGCCATAACACATATCATGTAGAAAATATAGAATAAGACCCCCACTTTGGGAGCCACTGTCTTAAGATACACACTGCATTGGATATCTATCATTATCATCTATCATGACAATAATACGACACAAATACATGTCTATTACAAACCTGGTCCTCCATGAAAACCCCTGTTGTTGTTGTTGTGGACTTCCCCATGATGTCGTGCATGCAGGTCCGTACACGTTGTCCCTTTGGCCCAGAGTTCAAAGCTCCATATTGACTTTAATCAAACTAAAGTGATATTAAAACGAGAGCACTCCCTCACAGCTCATATAAATCCAACAAACAATATCTATTTACTCCTTTATGCAATATGCCTTTAATAAACATAGTGTCAGTGGGAAACCAAATCATCCGCAGCTCCGAGCATGTAGGAAAATCAATTAAAACTGAGTCACAGAGCCGCTTGCCCAATTGTCTCTGGCAGTTATTTGATATAATATGGTTAATACTACTGGCTGGCTAAATTAACACAATTTCGCAATAGTAGTCAGGAGTAGGAGTGTGTCTGTGTGAGTGGAAGGCTGGGATTGTGGTGATAAGGGGAGGGGGATGTCCCGGGGGATATCCGGGAGTCAGAGTAATACAGGACCAGAAGTAAACAATAGCAGTGCTGACCGGCATGGACCCCAGCCCAAATGAGAGAGGATGCAATTATGCTGGTGTGGCCGTATTGCTATAAGCTGCGGGTGCAGAGGTTTCAGTGTGGTTTATGTACGCACAACACCGGTGTATGGAGATTCATGGTTACATAATGTACAGTTGTCATATTTGAGTTGGAGAGACTTGTTTATAGACCCTCAAATAAGGTAACTGTACAAGGTGCACTTTATTCATCCCTGTAGGGCAATTCATCCTCTGCATTTGACCCATCCTGATGTCACTAAGGGTTACGTCAGGAGCAGTGGTCGGGTCGCCATATACAGCGCCCGGGAACCCATCTCCAGATGTTGATGCTCGGCTTGGTCAGGACTTCCGGAGTTGGAGGAATTTACCATGTTTGCATGATTTTAGTGGTAGGGGAAACCAGAGCACCTGGAAGAAACTTACACAGACATGGGGAGAACATGCAAACTCCACTCAGAAAGACCCTGTTCTGACCGTGATTTCAACCTAGAACCTTATTGCTGAGAACTCTGAAAGTTAGCATTAGCTACACACACTCTGTGTCGCGTCAGTCGCATCTTTCCTGCTGTAACTGTGCATGACTACACTGTCCATGTCAAATAAATAAATAGACATGCCATACGAGTGTGTCTGTTTGCAATGAAAACCTTATCTTCAGCCCCCTTAGATCTTGTAATCTTCACAACACACACTCATTCACCCTTAACCATTGTACATGTGTCTCGTGGAAACCGGAGAACCTGGAGGAAATTATGTGGAGAATATGCAAAAGTGGAGATAGAATTGAACTCGTGATCAGTGATGAACTGATCAGTAATCAACCCATTTACAAAGAGTTCAGACTATATACTTCTATAACCCAGGATAGATCATTTGTCTTTCTCAAGCCCAAATTCATTTTTACCATGTCACCTCCAATAACGCTTCACACTTCACCTCAAAACGCAGAACCAATAAACCTCATTTTCTATTTTTGAGTGTTTCAGTATTGAGTTCTGCAGCACTACAGGAAAAGATAAAGAATTGTACAAAAGTAAATCAGACTTTTAGAATTTAAAAAATGAACTAAAAAACATGTAAAAAAATCTGCACATCCCAGGCCTTTTTGTGTTGAGTTTGTATTTTTTTAAAATGTTTTATTATATTTATCATTTTTGACCACTGTCACAGCATTTAGTGAGATGTAGCATGTTCAATAATAAAGAGTGGAACACCCTCAAACAATGACAAAGATTCAGCTTTTTGGAGATGCAAGCCCACTCAGTTACAGTCTATTAAGACACATACTGTATTTAAAAACCTGTTTCTAAACCATTTCCACATATGAGTGTCTGGAGCCGGCCACAGCGGCAGTCCGTGTAGGTGGCGCGCGTATGGGTGATGCATGGGCCTTGGAGCCTCGTTTATATGGCCTGGCAGAGCGATTGATTGGTGCGGAGCTGGACGTTGGGATGTTTAGGGGGTGGGACGGAGGAGGGAGGGTCCTGCTGGGACACAGTGCTGAGCCGGAGGGCGGTACGCGGGGTCACAATACATTGTTCTCCCCCTCTCGGCCGTCTGGTAGCTGTCAGCCCCTCATAATGGATGGTGAAAGAAAGAGTGAGGAGAGGAGCGTTGAGGAGGGGGCCCGGGAAAGGAAACACTTACGGCCACTTTTGGAGTTTCTGTTTCTGCACTGACGGAGACAGATGAAGGATCAATCAGGCCTAAAGAGCACAGAAATGAGAGGGCCGTGGCGCATCTGTCCCGACAATGACACAACATGGTGTAACCAACTCCGACACTATAAAACTCCCAGAGCAGTCATTTCGACAGCTTTTCATTTTGTCAGTCTTCTAAACATTTTGACTTTTCTGCATCCATTCTGTATGTAGTTTACAGCTATTTCATTATGTTTATGAAATTATTTCAACACTACACTAGTTCTGGACTGGTTCAGAGCAATCTCAGCTTGGAGAAAGTGCTAGTTACCATAGAAACACACTATTTACTTGCCAGTAGTTAGATTTTAGTTTAGCTGTGTTTCATTTATATCCAACCAACCAGTGTTAGCATGTAATAAAGAAAAAAAAGCTTATGAATTTCTTTACTTTAATAAAAGCACTGTATACTGTATTTTTTAGAATCCATTTTTTCGAATGGGAGCAGTCAAAAAAACTACACTAGGAGTTTTCGTGTCAAAGGAAAAATGGGCTTTCTTCTGCTTTTTACCAGGTTAGAGTTGGTCATGTTTGAGATTTTGTTTCCTCAAATCAGACCTTAGTCCTCTGACTTCCTGCACCGATCACCTCCCCTTGGTTTCACTTACTTATTTTCTTTGTCCATTTGTTTGCTGAATCCGTGATATGTGGAGGTCTTCATATTTATGCATGAAGGAACTTTGTCTCAAATTAAGATTGAGATTAAGAGATCCTTTATTCATACCCAAATTGGGGAATTTAAGTTGAAGTCAGAACAGTTGGAATGAACTACAATTAACAACTAAAGTACAATAAAATATTTAACTTCAGCAAAATAAACAAGCAAGTATAAAATCTCTGACTTTAGCGTAATAAAGAAATAAATCTTCAAAATTACCACAAATATTTACTTTTTTCAAGATTATATTATGACCTTCACCATGAATGCTTAAACTATTAATCTTGACAAATCAACCCCATATACAACCAATCTTGTAACACCATCTTTTTCATATTTTTTCTGCGTCTATGAGAGATGCCAGTGCCGCACAAAGCAGCGATGCCTAATGAAGACACTAAAGCAGCGATCACAGTGGGCAGATGGCGGCACGTCCCTGATCCAAGCTGATCCGCGGGACACTGGGAAGCTGAAAAGAAGTGCCAAAGGGGCGCAGTGGTGGGCTATCCCCTCCTCACCAGCCAACAGAGAGAGGGTCAGGCTGGGGATAAGAAGGGGCTTGAGGGACCACCGTGGGGATAGTCTGAAGGGCCCTGAGAAAACGAAGAGTTGGTAATGAAATATGGGCAGAAAGAAAACCCCAATTCAGGTATAAACATGGAAATTTTAAAGTGTGGGGAGTGTAATTCACAAACTGATGAAATGGAAAATGACTATGAAAGACATTCCACAAAAGTAAAGAGTAAAAATTATAGCTACTGGCAAAATATCAATTATTTTTGCTTGGTATTACCAGACATTTGACTCAGAGTCCAGGACAGAAAAATGAAGAGGGAAGTCGGACTGTAGATACATATTCTGTCTTTCTTTATCGGCCGAATGAATTTATTCTGTTTGATTTTAATTCATTTTCAATTTAATCACTTAATTCATATTTTTTTGAAAAATAAAACGCAAAAGTCCAGTGTAAAAAAGCATTATGAGCTGAATAAACTTTGGACCAAAAAGACAAGATTTTAGATGTTGTCAAAAAAAGATTCCTGCAAAGGTCTTTCTTGCAGAAGGAGGAGCTCGGGGTAGACCTGCTGCCACGCCGAGAGGAGCCAGTTGAGGTGGCTCGGGTATCTGTTTGGGATGCTTCCTGAAGGCCTCACTGGATGGTGATCCGTGCAGAACACACTGGAGGGACTATGCCTCATATAGCTAGCCAGGGAACACCTTGTGATTCCTCTGGACAAGCTTGAGTTGTGGTTGGAGAGGGATGTCTGGGCCCAGGAACTGATTTCTTTCTTTCTTTCTTTATTTATTTGAATTTGTCAGGACACATGGAAACATGAATGCAAACATGCCAGATTGTATTAGCCAATAAGGCAAATTTCCATCTGTAGTCCCATAGGGTTAGGGTTATAAGTACACTAAATCTCAACAGAAGTTGTAGAAACGGTATGACATTACAAAACCGTCAAATTTGCCAGAATAAATCAGAGAATCAAACAGTTCAAACACAAGAATGCTAAATAAAAAAATACATTGGTCATTGGTTCATAAGGGGCAGATGACCAATGTCCATGTATGTTGATGAAGTCCATAAATGTCATTGAAAGTCGAGTGTCCTGGATCCTCGCCACTGTCCTTATGTTAGACCTTCCTGCATCTGCAAGAAAAAAAAGCTCAGTGGGAGAAAAGTGAGAAACCTCGGGGAAGCCCACATTGAGGGAGGGATCCGCTCCCACGGACGGGCTGTAGATCCAGGACTGAGGCTGTAGAACGAGGGTGGAGGCCACTCACAGGCAGGGAGGGGTTGCAACCCACGAGTCCGGGCTGGGGAAGACAGTCCGCAGTTGCAGTTGAATTTTCTTTCACGCAAATATAAAACTATATGTACTAACAGCACCAATGCGTCAAAAGCGATGACAACATGTGTGTCTTTATCTCCCCAACTCGGCCGCAGAGGAAAATCAGAACACCGTACAACCTTTTCCAGAGCCTTGTACGCCACAATGTTCTCACTCTGCGTCTGTCGTCAGCCTGTGGGCCGCTTCCCCTCGTTGGCCCTGCTCCAAACACCTTCCCTTCAGTCGGTTATGTAAGTAGAAGACCCTTACCCGCTAGACGCACTCCAACGTGCGATTTGATGATGAGCGAGACAAGCCAGGCCCAGCCCTCCGCACACGAGCGCGTCACTGATAACATATCCCAGAGCTGAGAAGATATTTTTGTGCTGTTTACTCGGCCGCTCCGTGTTTCTCCTCTGTCTTCTATTCGTGCTGCGTTTGGCTTATCTGAGCTGAAGGGAAAGATGATGAATGGGGGACGGATTGAAACAGGTAAAAGGCATCAATTCATCTTCAAGAGCCTGGGACTAGAAAGTGTGCAGATGCAAGAGTGGGGATTGCCAGTGGCTGTATGCTTCTGCAGTTTGACGAAGCTCTTGACTTGTGCACACATAAAAAGTACATATGCTTACTGTTGCAAATCAGCACCATGTTCCTCCAGTCAAGTGGATCTCAACAACTCTCAACTAATGATTCATTGTAGGGATCTAGCTATTATTCTGATTAATCAAATAGTCGGCAGATTATACTCTTTGGTGAAGATCCAGGACAGCCGACATTCTAAGACAATTATGGACTTTATCAACATGTGGACATTCTTTTTTTGCCCCTTTATTATTGCATTTCCTGTATTTGGACTGTTTGATTCTCTGATCTGTTACAGCCAGACATTAGCTTGTACAAAAATAGCTTGTACAAAAATACATTGAATTGATTAGACAAATAGTTGTTTAGTTGTTTTTGCTGACTTTTTTGTTTTTATAAATTCTCATGCAAACATGGAAATAGATGAATGAACCCGCAGGTCCTAAATTTTGGGAAACAAGCCGAAACCTAAGGCTTTCTATGATTGAGGGCACAAAAATAATGCATGTCAAAAATAACAGATGCATCAAACTGTTTTGAGACATAGAAACACATCAGATTGTTTCAATGATGTACATTCACGTTCTTCAGGTACCCCAAGCTGAATGTTTATTTGAGCCAAACATATACAAAGTAAATAAACATAGGTAACCAAAAAGGAGTTAGTTTTTGCAGATCACACAGGTGACTGATAGTGCTTTGATGTGCGCATAGTGACAGGCCCCTGAGCTGTGGGTGAATGGATGAACATGGAGCTGGGCAGCGGTGCCAGCGTGGGGCCCGCGCCTTTGAAAACACAAACTAAACGTATGCAGCCTGCTATTTTCATCCCTGCGCACCTGTCACACCACATCAGCCTCTCCCAATGGTCATTTTTATCACTTGCCAAAACTGCCAACCGGTGATAAACTTTTAAGTTCGTTTTTAAATTTCATTTCCCCAGAGTGAAAGCCGAGCAGGAGTCAGCCAGAATCCACAATGAACTGCCCAGGGGCGAAATGTTTTGTGTTTTTTCCTTCTTCCTCATACTTGCACACACTCACCGGAAGGAAACAAAGTCGAAGAACTGGAGAAGACTATTTCTTAAGTTGAATGACTTAAAAAAAACAAACAAACCTATACCCAGGTCATGGACCAGCACACCAGAATAGGTTTGTAATCAATAGTTTTATATTATTGCATGTAGAAAACAAAAAAAAACTTAAACTGCTACTATTCGCAGGTTTTGATGTCAAATCTTTCAGTAACTTTTTTTAGTGCTTTTTTTTGTGTGGAATTTATAAAACAGAGTGACACTTGGTAATACTGGTCCATCTCCAGAGCTTTAAGGCTTTAGTGGCACATTCTACAGTTGATGTCACACGTGCTGCACATGGACATGTTTATTTGCAAAAGGATAACTCGTTTCGTCCAACTGAATTTGACTGAACTAGAACACATAAACCGGATACCACTGAGGCAAGACAAAATGTATTCATCTTAAAAAATGTGTTTTGCCCCATATGTATTTGTCCCCATATGTAGAGTGTGTGTGAGAGTGTGTGTGTGTGTGTGTGTGTGTGTGTGTGTGTGTGTGTGTGTGTGTGTGTGTGAGTGTGTGTGTGTGTGTGTGTGTTTGTGTGTGTGAGAAATGTGGTTGCATTGTTTTGTTACGTCAAAAGCAGGAAACCTGGTTTGTTTAACTAAACGACTAGTGCTGCAATTGAAAAAAGCCTGTGTGAAAATCAAGTTATTAAAGTAAACAAAAGTGTGCTTTTGCAGTAAATATGATAGAACATGTACACACACTGTTCCAAAGTTTTAGCGGAATAAGGCATTTGAAAGCACCAAACGACTGAATCGGATCAATCTGACCCCCACATGTATAGTCTGGGCCCAGAGTGGTCAGACCGATGTCTGTATTCTTTTGCTTTCTAACTGTGCTCTAGGATTCACAATGTAGAAATTACCAAATCTTCCTCACATATTGTTCTTGGTGTAAACCCTTTATCATAGTTTACATTATTGCCTCAATTTTATCCATGCCATTTTCAAGAGTTCAAACCAAACCTTGTTATTCTAACCCAGCAGTCTGAACACTGAGTCTGTGTGTGTGCGGTGGTAATGGCAGGGCGGCACTTGTTAGAGAGCTAATATGAGGGTATAAATAAATCCTTCGTATCACAGATGGGAGAAAGAAAGAGTGTGAGCATAAAGAGAGCCATCCATCAGCGTCCCTGGGGAGGGGGACAAATTAAAGCCCATAAAAGGGCCTCATTACTGGGGGCAGCTCTCCTGTCTCAGCCTCCCTCATCCCTCCATTGCATCTCCACAGCAGTACTACCAGGGGAAAATTATACACATAAAACACAAGGAGAATCCAGCACTGCCGCTATTATGTCCGTATGACAATGTCCACAGGCGGTCACTCATTCAAACACGCGGCCACTCTTTGCATATTGTATTTTAATCGATTGTTATAGCGTTTCGCCTGTGTTTTTGTGCTTGGTTAAAGTACCTCTGGATCATTTGAACTGATGGGGTACTGTATATTTGCATTTTAATTATGTGCACTGTCAGAAGGTGTAACAAAGGTCTAATGGAAGCGTACAGTGTCTTTATTAGGGATTTGGTTCAGGTCAGATTAAACCAAGTCTGAATGAGTTCTTAAAAGGTACTTTGATCATGCCATCATTAATATTAGAATAGATTATTGATTTCAAACCTAGATGTTTTCACACAATTCAACACGACAGTCACATATACAGTATACAGGTGAAACACAGAAAATTAGAATATTTTTTGGCTGAAAGACCTTTTTAACTTTCTGAGGTGTTTTATTTGGGTTTTTACTCATGGTTCTAATGAGCTCATCAAACCACAACAAAGAAGTGAGAATAAAACAGCTGCTGACCAAAACGTCTCGTATGAAATCAACAGCACCAGGATTGCGTCGCAGGGCATTAGTCTATTCATTACAATGTGCACTTTAAATACAATTACTACATTGTTAAAAATGTGGTGAATCCCTTGGTGCCTCAGACATGAATTATTGACTGTCTAATGGGAATGTATAGAGCTGGAGTTTGAATGTAAAGTGTGCCATACGGGCTTAGCGAGATATCTCAATTCTCTGAAAAATCTGCTGTTAGAATTCCCCACTACTGTCCTCACCATGAATTATTGAAAGTGGAATACATTTTGGAGAACAAAGTGATAGTTCAAAGTTATAGTGACTTTTTGTATCATGCTTCATTGTATGTCCTAATGTCATCATAATGCCATGATGTTCCACCATGCACATTTATTGTCATTAAGTGTCTGTTGCCCAGTCGCGGGGGCGGTACTCAAAGCAAAGACGCCCAGACTACATGCACACTTCCTCCAGTTTATCCAGAGGAATTTTGATGCGTTCCCAGATGAGCGGAGAGACATAGTCCCTTGGGCCCTTCCCGGTGGTTGGTCTTCCATGTTCATTTCTTTCGCACCCAGTTTGAAAAATTGGAAAAGACCAACGTAAAATTTGACTCAACTAATTTAACTCGTTGCCCTGCGTTCATCACGTTTTAGCGACAACATTCACCCAATCATTCTTTTCTTGAAATCAGGTCAGTATGTGTGTTAAAGACTATTGTTGGCTACTTTTAGAATTATGTATTTATTTGTTTTGTTTGTATGGATGAATGTGTTTCTGCTGCTACCGGACACCTGCATTTAAGTATCTATTCATCTCCTGCAGTGGTTTCCCAAAAAACACCAAAATTCCTTTTGTCCCTCAATAACTATTGTGCTTATAACTGATAGCTGCAAGTGGTGAGTCCAAAGCTGCGTTCAAACCGGATCATGCGTTGCGTCAGCTTTCAATGTAAAGTCAATGGTGACGCTCATTCGAGCGTCGAAATGCATGTGCGTCTCGGAATGCACGCACGGACTGCGCAGTAGAGATGCACGGACTGCACGGCAAAGGCGCTGGGGAGGTGCAGGAGCGGAAAATCGACGCACGCAGGAGATTAATTTTGCTGAGCGTTTCGTCGGACGTTTGTGCAGCGACCAATCAGAGAGCCGCAAAGTGGTCACGGGGACATTACTGGTCTGAGCGACCAGACTGAACATACTCGTAAACAGCCAAAACAGGAGCTACATCAGGACTAAACCAGGGTTGACAATGGGGGACATAGTGCTTGTTAAAATGTGAGTTGTCATGCTCCCGTGACTTTATGCAACTGCTTCGAGTGTGTTCGCCGATGCGGAAGCACAGTTTAATAGTAAAATAAACATATGGCATACTACTGTTTATATAAAGTCTCTGGAAGGTTTTTGAACACAGAGACGCTGCATAGCTGCATTATTAGAGAAGAACTTTACACAAAAAGCCGTTAGCATCAAAGCCTGCCCCCTACTTCCGCCCCTTCCGACGAGCGCAAACGCTGACCAGGACTTCTGGTCTGAAAACCCCTGCGTCTGAAAACTAGAGAATGTGCGTCTGGTGAGCGAGGCTTCAGCGTTCCAGCGTCGGCGGTGTGAAAGCAGCCTTGAATGGCATCAACACGAGGCCAGGCGAAAACAATGTACGTCAATAGCTGATGAAAAATTAACTAGTCTGACACGTGTATGCGTAAGAATTCTTACGCATACACATGAGAAGGGGTAAAAAAGAATTACTATCAACCAGATTTCAACCGGACATACCCTCGCTTGACTTAAACTAGAGACAATCGTTTATTTTACAATCTTGAATATGGGCTGAGGGCCAGATTAGATTGCTTGTCCCCTGCCCCATAAGTTGAATAGGCCCTTTGTGAATAGGTTTTTCACAAAGCAGACATGATGATCCATCCAATATCTTCCACTTTATCCGTCGCAGGGTCAGCTGTCTTTGCAGAGGCGCCAAGACTTCCCTATCCACACACACTTCATGCCATTTGTGCAGACTGAGTTGTCGAGGTCTCCGCCTTCGACCACCACCCAGTCCTATACCCGACCCAGACTTAGGTCTCTTTTATACGGAGGCGCTGTGCAGACGTTGCCAAGCTATTAACAGAAACGACCAGGTTTCAGAGTTTATGTCACCCTGAGAGGTATCAGTTTGTGATTCCATGAGCAAACCGGCAAGAGAGATCATGTTTATGTTTTACTTTTATCTTCCAAGTCCATAGATTGTTTTGATTCAGAAGCATAGCACTCAAGCTTAATGCCCATTTATACTTTGCTTTGCATTATATTTGAATAAAAAAACAAAACCGATTTTCTCCCATATTTTTCACGCCACAAAGTGCCTGTTTTTTTTCTTTCAAACATGTGCCAGCCCGAGGTTTACCATTGTATTCCAGAGAAAGACAAAAGAAACAAATGGGCTATAATGGCCAAAACATGAAATAAAAAAACAAAATTGGACATCTACATTTTGAATGTGCAAAGCTTTTCTTGTTCTTTAAATAATTGTGCCCCCATTAGAAAGTCTTTGCAAACTTCTTCCTCGCCTGTTTACTCGAAGCCTTGTCCTATCACTGTTTGACACACTTCATTCTAATAACGCATGAGCCGGATCTGAAAGCGAAGTGGGAACAGCTCTTGGGGGGATTGGCTGCTCGCATGGCCCGCGGAGACATCTCATTTTATTTTCCACAACGCACTGTGAGGCCGCACTTTCTACTTTTGTCTTTCAGCTCAAATTTTCTCCCACAAACCGCATACGCAATGATTATTTGCATTAAATTATTAATACGGCAATGGTAAAGTGCGCTGGGCTTTGGAGTCGGAGCAACCGGCACATAGTTCTTTCAAGACGAACATAGCAGCACAAGGAACTTCAGAGATAGTAGCCCTCATTTAAATCAAGAAGACAGTATTGATTCCTCGCCGCCTTTCTCACGCACGCTGACTTGGCTTGCTTTTCCAAAACACTTTTTTTTGTGCACGAGGGGGGTCCCCATAGAGATCAAAACAAAGAGGACCGACTTGTTTGAGGGAAATACTCTTGTGCTCAGCGTGAGGCTTTCACTAACAAGAACGAAATAATATTAAAACAATGTAAAACTTGGAAAGCGGTTGTATAGTCTCTACCTATGCACCCGCACCATCAGGGGAATGATCAAACTTCATATTAAGCAGAATTAACTATTTTGATCTTTTTAACCATGTTACAACATTGTTCTCTCCTCAAAAATATACCTGGAGTCGTTTTTAGATCCATCCACGCTAATTGCTGGGTTGCAGCTGACATCACGACTTCCTGAATGTGCTCTGAGGGACAGGAAGTAAATCTCTTTGTAAAGAACCATCCAACATTCAAAATGCTTATTTTTTGTGGCGTATTCAGTTGTAGCAATTGCTCCCATCAATTGAAGAACTAATTGGAGTTTTCATTTTGCTGAAATATATTACTCCAATGGGTGTCATATTTTAGATGCAGTCTACATGTAAGGTATCCAGTTGTGGTAACCAAGGCAACAGGGAGAAAGAATTGTTAATTACATGTTTAAAGCTCAACAGTTCACTGAAATGACACTACAGCCTCAAATTCCTGGCCTCAAATGTAGTTAAAAGTAATATTTAGGCCCTGTTTATGAAAGTTTTATATTGGACGTGGCTTCAGTTGATCCTAGAGAAACGAGTTCCACTGTGTCACTAAAACAGACGCTTAATCCTAAACATTGTTGAAAATATTGAACTCCTTCCGACTATTCAAGCCGTAAGCTGTTTTGAAAATAGTTTTCACTTAATAAAAGAGTTGTTTTTGTGGCTTGGTGTTTTCTTGCATCGTCCCGTCTAAACTGATAGGAGAAAAACACTTCCTGTCCTACGGCCCCATGCCACGCCCCCTTCCGACCCAGCAACGGGAGCATGTGTGTTTGCATTGCTGTGTTTGCAGTAATTGTTGCAATTGCTGTGTTTTTCTTTTAGAAAGATCTTATTTCACATTCTAAAACATGAGGTGACAAAGTTAGTCGTCTCATTATATTTGAATGTGTAATAAAAGTATGTAAAGGACTATTATAGGCTTATGTCTGGGCAGGGCGGGGCGAGTATATTCATATAGCATGGTTCATACACAAAGAAAAGTGCAGAGCAAAACAAAATCTCTGCAACTTTTGACACGAATAAAAGACATTGATAAGAATGTTCAAATCAGCAATTGTGCAGTGAGGTCAACTTTTATTTGAAAAACTGAAAACTTAACTTGAGGTTTCTTGCAACATCTTGAAGGCCATACACTGCATTATTCAGGAGGCATGGTGCACTGGTCTTTCTTTTTGAAGGACTCTTCTCAATGGAAATGTTATTGGCAAAGAGCCACAGTATTGCTTTTCAATCTGGATTCAATAGAAAATGCTTGTGTTTTTATGTAAAAAAAAAACCTAATAACATAGTTTGGTCGGGTCACTGTCTCTGTCATGTTGTATGTACGTTTTTATCATTATACAGCTGAAAGTTTACACAAGCAGCTAGAAATATTGATATTTTGTTTGTCTGTATTTTCGAAATTCATAATAAATATGAAAACCCCCTTTTTTTCACTCAATGTTACATGAAGTCAGATGTCAGAATAAACATGTTTCTTTATTCAAATAATAAAAGAAACTCCTCTTCGGACCCTGAGTAGAAATCTCCATCCCCAGTTGCACTTTAGGGCAATTAGTCCTCTGCATTTGACCCATTCTGATATCTGATACGGCTTGCACAAGGAGCAGTGGTCAGTATAGTACAGCGCCCGGGAACCCATCTCCAGATGTTGATGCTCAGCTTGGTCAGGACTACCGCAGCTGGAGGATTTTTTGTTTTGTTTTTTTCAGGTAGGAAACCCTTGCAGGTACGGGGAGAACATGCAAACTCCACTCGGAAAGACCGTGTTCTGACTGGGAGTCAAACCCAGGACCTTCTTGCTGAGAAGCGAGAGTGCTATCCACTCAGCCAACGTGCCGCCTGCAAGTAGCATGTATTATCAGCGAAGCATACTGTATTTCTATCTATGACAGCTTAGAGTCTTTTGTTCTAGTTAAGGAAGAGGTTCTTTATCCACCCTCTGTTATTGTAAAGCTGCACATTTTCCTTGGCAAAAAGCCTCCAATTTGTGTAAATTCCTGAGCTTCCTTGCATGAACTACGCATTTGAGATCTCCCCAGAGCTCAATGATAATAGAAAACACACTAGCCACTAACAATAAGTGAAAATTATCATTCATAAACAACAATGAAATCCTTATTGGGTGTGAAAACTTTCATACATAACTTTCGGTCTGAAAACGATCCACTTTCATGTCAATAGAGCACCGACAATGATTCAAGGCCTGTGGACAGCCCTTGAAAAACAAGAAAAAATCATGAATCAAAGTGAAAGTGCAAGAATAGTGGTAAAAAACACATATACTCCTTGAATGCAGCAGTATTAAGATCACTGTTTGATGTGAATGTGTTAATGATGTGTGAACAATTTTCCCATATAATTTATTCTCAAATTTCACATAAATTTTTTGCATTTAGTTCCAACAAGAGTTCCATGAGAAAAGTGCGCACCTTTCCACAAATCCATCACAAGGGAACAGAACAAAAGTTAAATTGCTCTTTGACGCTCCCCATTTTCTTTCACCAATATCCAAGTCTTTGTCTTGTTAATACAGACAAACATATTCCAGACAAAAGTGCGTGTGCATTTTCCACTGAAAGCAACCCGAAAGAGTGTAATTGACAGTGTGGTTTTGCTTGCACCCCTTCACAGAACTCTGCCTTATTATAATTGTCCCGGAGACGATTTGACACAGTTTGATCTACACACAGCCTATTGCATTGTTTACTCCGCGGCTGATCAAAGCTCCCCATGTGTCTGTGCGGGTTTCATGTGCAGCACTGAGGGACACTTATTACTGCAATTTGAGGGTCCATTTGATAAAGTTGGATTTAGATAAACAGTGCACTTTGAGAGAGGTGATGCTTTGACTTGTTGCTACAGGTCAATCAGGCAGATAATGAATGAGACGAGTGGGAGCCTCGACAAGTGTGTGGTGGAGAAACAGCAGGACTGAAATTGTGGGCTTGCTTTTACTTCTTTTCATTTATCCTTGCATACCAACAGGTGTAATCGAGAGTCAAGTTGTTTTCAGCCAAATACTCATCAACAACAAAACGTTTTTTTTTTCTTTTTAAATTGGGGCACCTAACTTTTGTGTGAGCCCCAACTAGGGCTGAACAATAAGGACGAAATGTCATATCTCCACATCAAAAAGCTGCCACCCTCCTGTGTCTGTCATTGGTTGGCTTCGGCTGTCGGTCGACTGCATGAAATAAGGTTTGTGTTTGGCTGACCGTAGTGCCACATTCATGGTCAGTCATAAAAACCATGTTTATTGTGACTGCTAGAGCTGTAAATACAGGGCACAGGGGAAATGTATGTTGTTTATTGTTTGCCTTTTTCTTCAATAATAATAATAATGTTCATATCTTGATATCAATATAATGTTCAAATATCTCTTAATACGATATATGATATAATTTCAACAAAAGTCCCAGCATGAAGGGGTCTTTGTAAAAGTGAAATGACCACACATGCTCTCCTATCTGCATACTTGTAATGAAGAGCTGAGTCACTTGAGCTGTAAGCCTTATTTAAATATAAAATATAGCAATAACTTATTAATAACTTAGCAATTACTTCTTCCAACTCCTTTTTTCAGCTTTTGGGAGTAAAAGAAGGAAACCCTTAACGAATGTATGTTTCTAAAATGTATAATAAGCTGTAAATTCCTTAATTGTTCCCTGTTTATAAAATTGAAATGAAAACAAAAAAACCCCAAAAGATGTCCCTTTGCATTTAAAAGATCTGTATCATATATTGGCTTAACATCAATATTGTAATTTACACCTGTTGTTGATATTGTTGTAGTTTTCCATGATTTTAAAGGGGATACAGTTTGAGTAGGCTAAGGTGATTCCAGCTATCACAAATTCTCTCTTTTGGCAAGACGTCCACAGATTCCGAGTACAATACACAAACACATGTGAGTAAATGGTGCTTCCTTGTGTGCAATCTACAAATGTAACCATCCATCATAAAAACATATATTTATGTATGATTGCCTCCCATCAAACATTCCATATTCACCACCATCTCACGTCACCATAAAGAAAAATCCTGAATCACAAAAAGTCATCACAAAACACAGACAAAACAAAATATGCGTGTTGGAGTGTGTTTAAAAATGCGCGCTCACATGAGACCTTTGATATTATTGGTATGAATCCGCCAACATCTCTCTCTGTGCCAGCGTGAGACTGCCCCACTGTTTAGACATATCGCTGAACGGCATGAATACTGCATGTGCTCAATGTTTTAAACACATATGCTTTAGCCCCGGATCACAACCTACACGCGCCTCCCGCTGCAGGGCGCGGCGCGGGCACGGCTTCACCACTGCCACTTCATAAAGCATTCAGCAGCACGGCCTGTCTGCAACTCTGACAGCGGAAAGGTTACATCTGGTACTATGGAGACCTAGAGTGGGCGGGGTCTGAGGAAGGCAGTGGGCGGAGTCAGGTCATTAGAGAGACTGCTCGCTGTGCGCCGGTTCGTGCGGGCTCAGTGTGGGAACTCAGCGAGACACGGATTAGTGGCTTGTGTGGCATTTGACTCAGGCGCTGTGCTGCATGTCTTATTATGGAGACTTTGAGAAAAGAGAAAATAAACACAGGGTTAGATTAGAGAATTAGAGATTGATCAAAAGTTAATTTACGTCTGTAATTTAACTTACAATGGGAAACAAATGCATGACAGCATCATTACAAAGTTGCAAAGTTAGATATATTAAACCTCAATTAGTTTTAATGCTGATAAAACCCCAAATAAAACATCTCAGATAATTTGAATATTTTGAAAATGGATTGTGAGCCATATTCATACAAACACAAAACAAACAAATGCTTGCCATTTGTCCTTTTGCATGTAATGATCGATATCATACATTGATTTCACATTTGATTTTGATACATGACAATATTCTAATTTTCCAAGTTTCAACTGTATATATTTTAAAAGGTGGAGCTGTCCTCCTTTACTTGGGCCAAAAATGTACAGGAGGAATTCAGAAAATGTGAATATAGTTTATTAATTTATTTTTTTTTCTGAAATTCAACTTACAATATATAGAAGAGTATATAGTATGCAGAACATAAAAAAACTCAGAGTTTCTTATAAAATGCTAACAAGCATAAAACTTAGCCCTAAATCACAACAACAGTTGTCTTGGAGGACCTCACAAAACTGTCAATTTACCAACATATATCAGAGAATCAAACAGCTCAAACACAGGAAGTGCCAAACTAAACACAATTAAAAACACATAAAGCCATTGGTCCACAAGGGGCAGATGACCAATGTCCATAAATGTTAACAAATGTCCATAAATCTATTTTATAAGTAACTTTAACGAGACTTCTCACTGTGGGTGTTAAGCTTCAAACCAAAAATGTTTTTGAATTTGAACCTTCACATTTAACCTCCACCATTCACAGCGCCACCCAAACGGGCCTCTACAGTACATGTACATTTAGCAACACAGCATGAAGGATATACAGTCAAACAGCTCCTGGTGTGACTTGAGGTTAACCTGGCACTGATTGACTAAAGGTAGAGCAGGCTCTGACGTCAGCAGAAAGCACCAAAACAACCGGCATTTAAAAAATCCAGCAGATTTAGCAAGATGTGCGATAAATGGAGGGATGATGAGGTGAAGGCTATTGCCTTCTACAGCATCGAAGAAATTCAGACAGGGTTTGAGGCATCGCGGCAAAATTAAAAGATAGGTATATCAGCGCACCACGAAGCACTGGGGATTCATCACACTCAAAAACAATGCCGTGAAAAATTACACAAAACTGAAGCAGGACTATGAAAAACTCAAAGACCACAACAACCGGAGCGGTTCCAACTGTAAAATAAATAGAAAAGAATTATGCGGCGGTCGAAACTCATGACGTCGCAGAGGGGTCCTACTCTGCAGTGGAGACATGGCCACTGAGAGGACCAGGTGAGAGGACGGTTCCTGTTGCTGTCCCACCCTCCTCCTTTTATTAAGAACTCCTGCATTGGAAACGGGATTATAATTTCCCTGGGGCTCCATTGTAAATAATAACACTTTATTTGGAAGAAAGTTACTGTATATTGTCACTAAATATGTGTAGCTTTTATTCATTACAAGCAAACGGACAACTAAAAAATGGTAACTTCCTAACAAGGGCAGACCTCCTCTTAGACGTGAAGTTCCATTCTCAAAATAATAATAATCCTGAATCCAGACAGTGACTTGGATCACCTCCAAAATTGAAGAAATTGTTTACTGAAAATGTCATCCAAACCCTTCCTCAACTTTTTGAGTTATTCTCTCAGAGACAAGTGGATAAACAAACAAACACACGATGGTGATCACTTTACTTCCTGGACATATCTCTGACATCGCTAAATCTGCGAACAGGAGGGATGTGGACCTGCAGGTAAAAGTCCAGAAGACAGAGATGAATGTGGACTTCAGGAAGACCACAGTCCTCCTCATGAGCACTTGAAACTCATTACAAATCTCATTACCATCACAGTCATCACTTTACATTTCTGTCTCCTTATAATATTGTACCTCTGGACTCTTGGTGATATTATGCACTTTTAAATGCCCATTGTGTGTATCCATGTTTTAGAATTGTATTAAGATTATGACGGCATGCCATTTTAATAAGCACTATATTTTATTTCAACATATACTAAAGCAAATTCTAGTAATAGTTTTTGACTCCCTGTTCCAATACAAGATTCTAAAAACTGTTTGGTGTACCATATGGGCTTGTAAATTACTTAGTTCACATCAGAAGCCAAAATGACCTAACACAGTGATTAAAAGTAGTAAGCAAGTAAAAATACCCTAAATTAGGTTGTAAAAGGGTTTAAATGACACAGGACTAGTCAAGTGATAAAAAATCATCAAAATTCAACTTGAAATGTTTTTATTAGGGCATTTTGTAATCACTGTGGTTGGTCAATTTGGCAGGAGGATAGCACAGTGCAATCATATTAAAGCAACATTTCTTAAACTTACATTTGAAATAAAATAACTTATACCCAAACTTATACCAGACAATAACGCTAAATTATGCATTATTCTAAGAGGACATCAACTACACTCAAAGAACCAGAGCTGTTGACAAGTTTGGAAGCGCACATGGGCTCGGTGGAATCGCACAAGTGGCCACGCACCATACCAGTTGCTGCTTCCAATTTCCCTCTCGTTGACTCTACGGTGAGTGGATGAGAAGTGCCCACTCCAGCTGAAGTGCGCTTGTCCGCCCCATTAGCTTTCTTATTTACATACACACAGCCAAGCAAGGTGCTCCACAGGGCCCCCCGTCAGAAAGCAGCGTTCGCACAAAGAACCAAGAAAGAGAAAAAGACGGGGAGGAAAAAAAAAAACTGGCTGAAACTACACAAGAAACAGAACATGTCTTTTAATGAAGCAACCGTGGTCCTCGGTCATAATTTTCAAAGAAGCAGCCAAGATTAAAGTCAAAGGAGCCTCCCAATGGCTTCAAGTCTGCGCTGCTTTGAAAAATACCCCCAGTGTACAACGCACCAGCAGCCCACCCTTCCCCCCTCCTCCTCCTGCTCCTCTATACCCCCCCCTCCCGTATACTTCGCTTTTCTCGCTGTTTTCTCACCAATAACGGGCTCTCTCTCCACTTTAGCCACCAAAATCTCAGGCCCTAATCACAGTCATTATAAAAAGGTGAACAGACAGTTACAAAGATACTGAGGAGCCAGTCACGAGCCAGGCAACTGGAGGAATGCAATTTTCAGTAATTGGTATTGATTTACAAAACAATCTAAAAAACAGTCCAATTACTTCACTTAATAATTATGAGTCAAAAATACATACATTTGTTGAATGTGTGATTTTGACAAAAACTAAAATCATTCCTAAATATGAAAATCAACTGAAAGGTGTTTCTCACTGTTGATCCCGCAGTAGGATGTTGTTGGGAAGACAAGAATGTGTTAAATAAAAAAGTGTAGAAACAAACACCTTCTAAAGTCTCAACGCTGTGCACCCAGGACCACGGGGAATTGCATTATAAAAGATTACGGCAAGTAGATGGGCCAATATAAACATTTTCAAATTATTTTTACATTGACAACTTCATGAAAGAAAGAACAGCATGTGTGAAATACCAAACTTCACTCTTGTTTACGCTTTTATTTTGCAAATCCTTATCCCTCATGTGAATTGTGCACCAAATATATTGGGTTGGCTTGTTCACACTGAACACACCTCGGAAAAAGACGGGTTTGTAATGGGGCGTTCAGACCACCAACGCTTGAACGCAGCTTCCACGCGCAATGGACACACATTCTCTGAATTTCAGATGCTAGGGGTCTTCAGACTTGAAGTCCTGGCCTG
This sequence comes from Knipowitschia caucasica, assembly GCA_964034765.1. Taxonomy (NCBI): domain Eukaryota; kingdom Metazoa; phylum Chordata; class Actinopteri; order Gobiiformes; family Gobiidae; genus Knipowitschia; species Knipowitschia caucasica. Next base: position 16,848,731 of record OZ035825.1, on the reverse strand, counting down.
CGGTGGGAAAAAAACGCAGGGCAGAAGTGGCGAGCGTGCTTTGATGATAACAGAGTTAAGCTAGTAAAGGTAAAGGTGCACTTTATTTATCCCTGTAGGGCAATTCAATCCTCTGCATTTGACCCATCCTGATGCCACTAAGGCTTACGTCATGGAGCAGTGGTCGCCGTAGTAACAGCACCCGGGAACCCATCTCCAGATGTTGATGCTCGGCTTGGTCAGGACTACTAGAGCTGGAGGATTTTACCTAGTGTGTGGCTATTTGTGTAAAGTTCTTCTCCAAGAATGCAGTTCCACTCTCAAACCGACGTCACCATTGACTTTGCATTGAAAGTCGCCGCAACGGATGATCCGATCTAAATGCCCAATAAGGGGTGTTAAATGCGGCGGTTTTCTGATATCAGCTCAGTGTGTAAAGAAAGGATTTTGATCAAATTCCTATATTTTTTAAGGCTTATGAAAGCAACAATGCCAATGCTGTCACTATGCAATCATAAGTATAAACTTTTTCAGGCAAAACGATTATAACATCGGATAAGAGATAATGTATTTGATCACACGGAAGCTTATATCAAGCCTCAGACTAAGATGATTGATTGAATAATTAATGCATTCATTTCCAAAAAGGTCAATATATATAAATTTAGGTTATAATAAGGAATCTCCAGATTCGCTGTTTTCTCACCAATAACGGGCTCTCTCTCCACTTTAGCCACCAAAATCTCAGGCCCTAATCACAGTCATTATAAAAAGGTGAACAGACAGTTACAAAGATACTGAGGAGCCAGTCACGAGCCAGGCAACTGGAGGAATGCAATTTTCAGTAATTGGTATTGATTTACAAAACAATCTAAAAAACAGTCCAATTACTGTTGGACTGGTTGGTATTGGCAAGATACCAATAATTTCAGAATGAAGATGTCAAAATATGTCCACTTTTTTGTTTGTAGCTTGTTGCAAGTGTCAGTTATGCCTCTCTTAAAACACGTCGCACCCTGAGCATTAGCAGTGTCAGTGTTGCAGGACGAACAAAAACACTATAGCATTGCTTTAAGTGCAACAGACACCTCCTGTGTGAGCGCGGGCGAGCGCAGTGGCACGCGCCGCGCACAAAGCCATGAATAATGGATGGGCCCGGGGCGGCACGTGCTAAGAACAGAGGAGGCGTGCCAGCAGCGTTTTCACTTCAAATTTGTATTGTCTTTAGTCTCCGCCAGCCATCTCCATTCTCAACACCTGCACTAGCCCCGGAACTGGCTTTCATCTGCAGCGGCGCCACTCCGACTGCGCGAGGAGGAAAAAACACACACTTTCAAGAGATCATTATCCAGCGGGGAAAGCGGGACAAGGGTTCGATAGCTTTTCCTCTGCAGCCTCTGTTCGATAATCTGTGCACCTGAAAGAGATCCGCGAACAGAGGAAGGCCGTTTACCTGCAAAGAATAATACAGAGCGCACTGTCAGATATTCAAAGTTCTGTTTGGTCCCTGTGGGAGGAAAATACACTTCGAGAAAACAGCTTTGTGCGGCATATCAATGTGCATGGAAGTACATTAGAATAAATTGCACAACTCACTGTGAGTTGGACAATTTTGTTGTGTCCACATAAAGCTCATTGGAAATAATAATAAAAAAAATTAGACTGTTGATTGCTGTTTGCATGAAAAGTTGAAAACAATATTTGGTACTATACAAAATGATACCTACTCAAAAATATATCATCTTAAACCGGGGAAATCAAAACATTTGAACAATCTATCCATCTAAATTGCTTCCTGGGCCAATCCACTTGAATCCAGAAACTGTCACAAAGTTCCACATCTTTTATGGTCTATACTTTAATTATTTCATAAATGTGAGGGATTATTTCAAACGAATGCATGGAGTTGAAAGAACTTTCAGGTGTAATGTACAGTAAATATGGAAGGTTTCTGAATCTAATCACAATCAAAACCTCTGGGAAAACATTTGGACATTATATCATAATACTAAAAATAGTTAACTCCTGAACCAAGAACACTTTCTATACAGCGACCCAGCTTCCCAAATGGGTTCCTATGTCTTTTTTACTTTAAAGTACTCGTGTGTCCACTATATTCTGTCAGTTTTCCGCAAATTAACATTATATATACAATAAACAACTGATCATTGAAAAAAAAACTTAAAACATAGGCACTGAAAATAAACATCCATCCATCCATTTTCTTCCCCTTAATCCATTTCTGGGTCGGGGGGTGGCAGTCAGAGCTGCACCCAGTACACATAGCACCAGCCCACAGTGGTGAGTCCACAGGAGCCTTGAACTTCCAGCGGGGGCTTAAGGCAAAGTGGGGTTAAATGTCTTGCCAAGGACACGACGACAGCAGTCATCAATGGGAGTCGTGGAGTACGTCTCCTGGTGGGCTTGAACCCATGACCCTCATGAAAATAAACATATATAAACATTATATAACATTGTAAATACATTTGATTGATTTTGATTTGATTTGAGCCATTTGTCCACAGAGAGCAGGATGACCAATGTCCATAAACGTTCATAAATGTTCTTTAATGTCCCAGATAATTACTGTCCTTAGAACCTGTTCGAACTTGTTAAAAAATACCCTAACTAAACAAGGAATAAACCCAGCGGGAATTTTTTTTGAGAAACCTCAGAAAGGCCCAAGTTGTGATGCTTGAGTGATCGTTCTTACTGTCCTGCATGTGCAACAATAGGATAGTATTTCAAAAGGTTCTCTTATTTTGCACTTATTTTCTAGAAACCTTCCCTGCATATACATCGCCTTAAGATCGCAAACTTTCTCCTTCGTCTATCTCCCCACACTTTCTCCACAACTTCCGCTGCCAAGCCAATCATCACTATGTAATGCGCTCATACATTTTAAAGACCTGGCCACGATTCACAGCGACCCAGTCAAAAACAACAAGTGATCAAAGATGCGCAAGTTGACTGAAGACGGAGCGCCATGGCCGGACCTTAAAAACACTTGCGTTCCCCGATGGCCGCGCGTTTCGCTTCTGTAAAGACTGCTCTCATATTAAACACACAGGCCGTCAAAGGGGCCCTCAAATGTTTGCCTCTCCACCCAAGTGCAATGGGATGTTTTGGGTCCCACTATTATGACATCACGCAGGACCAGAGCAGGAGGTTTTCAAAGTCAGGACGGGTGGTTTCGCTATTCATCAATGGAAAATATTCATAAGCAAAAAAGTATTGCTGTTTCGAAAGGCGCCGATCCGCTGGCAACACATGAGAAGTCGCAAAAAACATCAAATAAAGGCTGGGGAAAGTAAATTAAAAATACAAAACGCCAGGGCCCCAACGTGTAAAAAGAGGCGGAAGTTTGTTGAATGATTAAGAGGTGATTAATCAAAGATGGCCGCTCGGTGGGCAACACAAGCTTTGGTTTGGTGAGTGCGAGGATCAATAGAGTGCTCCGGGGGATGTTTCTAATTAAGGTAATGCGAGGCCCGACTAATATAGTTACACTGACAAGAACGTAACTGTTTTTGTGAACTTACGGAACTTTTGATTTTGAACGTTCCATGTTGCAGAAGCACTCAGTCAACTTGCGTAGAAAAAAGATAGTCTTCAATGGTAAGAATGACAAAAGGTGAATTGTATTGTCTTGAACTCTTCAGTGTTTTGTCATTTGGGTCTATTTTTCTGTATGGAAAACATTAACATTTGCCATTTCAATCATTACTGAATTGATTTTTCAGTAATGCATGTGTTTTTTCTGTAACGCCTGACAAAATTGGACCGCCCGTTGGGGTTTATGCTTAAGCTCAGGCCCTGTAGTTTAGAGCACTGATAAGTCTTTTATTCATGAGGGGAAGCAATATCTGCACAGAGACAAATACGACCCCAAAATCTGCCTAAATATTCTGAATATAAAGCAGGATATAGCTGTAGCGGTGGCAATTCTGCACGATGGCACAGCAGTAAGAGTTTGTTCTTCACGGCAAGGCTCCAGATGGGCCTCTCTGTGTGGAGTTTGCATGTTCTCCCCACGACTGCAAAGTTTTCCTCTGGGTGCTCCAGTTTCCCCTACAGCTAAAAACCTATGGGGAGACCTATGCATTATTGTTCAGGAATGTATATTTAATGCATAGGTCTGAAGGCATTAATATACACTTTACCATTCAAATAAATAATTACCTTGCAGCAGTGGAAGATCTACATAAACATGAGATTTGGGAACCTGTAAAAAAGCGAAAAACTTCAGTCAAAGTACATGTGAAATTTGTCATTCACTTTTTCAAATGGTATATTTTCTCTGTCTGTTAATTGCAAAATGTTGGATTTGACTGTTTTATTGTGTGATGGATATATTTTATCAATTGGCTCAGTTGGACACTTCAAAAGCAAGGATTTGGCACTGTTTATATATTTATATGCTCTAGCCACTTTCCAAACCAAATATTTTATTTCCACCCCTCCAAAAACACAACAAAAATTACAAAGAACCAAACTACCTTGTCATCAAATTTCAAATAATTGTATCTCCAGAATCAGGCCTGTAGCAAATGGGACATGTTGGTCTTATTTGTGAAGATTAATTGTGCTTGGGATCCATTGGTCAGTTTGGTCACAGTCCAGTGGTGTAATGTTCCTCAAATCAATAAATCCTATGATTGTTTGGCCGGCAGCGCACACAAGAGAAACAGATATGTGTGAGAGTGTGTGTGTGTGTGTGTGTGTGTGTGTGTGTGTGTGTGTGTGTGTGTGTGTGTGTGTGTGTGTGAGTGTAAGGGGGGTATGGGGGCTGGTCCCTGTCTCGCTGCTCTGGGAGATCACCCTCAAAAGCCCTGGTTTTATTGGCAGCTCTCCCAAAAACAAGATTTGATGGAAACAGCAAATGTTGAATGTGTTGAAGATCAAAGGGGCCCGACAGCAGGTGGATAATACAGGAGAAGAAACAAAACAACCGAGCCACGGAGAGCAGGGTGCAGCCGGGCTAAACAGCTTATTTTGTTGATATATGTGAGAAAACACGGCCCCGACAAGTGTACATACACATCTTTGCAACAGGCTGACTATGCGCACTTTAACATATGTGAAGGAGAAGTAGCTCAGGGTGACCGCATTGTGTTGCTGTGACTTTGATGTCCAACAGAAGGGTGTACTGTAAAGGGTATGCTGTCAAAAACTAAATGTTTTTGTTGGTAATTGGTAATTATAAGGGCATTTGTTCTGTAGTCAATAATTCCCTTTGACTGACGTGTCCAAAGTCGATGCAAGAGCGAGACAAGAGATCTTCACGTTTAACATCTGCATTTAATTATCTTTACAATCAGATACAGAATATTCAACAAAAAGTGCTCCTAAAACTAATATGTCCCTTTCTCTGGCCCTCGGCTGATCCTCCTGTGTCTTCCCAAGCCAGAGCATATATAAAGAACAGGAAGGAGGGGAGTGTCCTATCAGCCAGCTTCCGGTCTAGGGTCCAGCCTTTTCCTCCGTCTGCCAGACTCCTGATGGAGTGAGGTTGAAAAGTGCAGAAGTCAGCAGGCCAAGACTAGGGAGGTGAAATCCAAACAGCAGAATCCATCTGTTGTCCAGTTGCTGGCACAAGAAGACACCTAAAATAAAATAAGAAGGACTGGCCTCCCACTTAGAGGTCGTTAGGTCATAAAACACATGGTTTTAGAATGTCACGTATTTATAAATACAACAGTTTCCCTCTTTTGACCTGATTAAAAATTAGGTCACAATCCACATCGTCGTTTATCATCAATACTTGTGCTTAGTTCCGGCTTGATATCTGTGAAGAGTTAATACAGAGAAAACACACAACACACAACAAACCACATTTTTACCATTCCTTCAATACTATTTGATGACAACTGCTGTGTCATTATGATTCTTCTTCAACCCTGTCTGTAATGTATGCACTAAAACTATTCACTATAGTTTAAACTATTCTAATCTATTTACAAATATGTTTGCATATTTTGCTTTTATTGAGCCCTATTCTTAAACATATGTTTTTATCTAATAAATCTATCTATACTGTGGTTTGCTTTCATTATCAGTGGCTTTGGGCCATTTTGTGGGGCTTTGCTCATTTTTCCAAATACATTTTGTTGAACCAGGAAGTGCTGTCACTTCCTCCTCTCAGACCGTTTGGGATAAATGTACATCGTTAATCAAATTGGTATTATCCTTACAGGAGCTAACCTATTTTAGCAGGTTTCTCTGGGGTCAGTCCCTATACAACGGTATTTTGATTCTCTAATCTGTTGCTGACAAATCGACAGCTCTTAAAATTCTCAAAAATACCTAAAGATCTACTTTTGTGCTATACCCAAATACATTAAAAGGCTTTCAAATGTTTTTGAATCTGTGTTGGTTCTAATCTATCTCATTAATCTATCTCATTAACTTTTTGCATTGTCAACATTCACCTATGTTTGAAACAAGTGAATTTGACAAGTATGAACTTTATCTACTTTTGAAGTAAATACTTTTTGGACATATTATGAAGGAAATGGTCCTTTTACCGCTTGATATTAGCCCTGTCTAAAAATAATCTCTATTTTTGAAAGCATCTATCTATTTTATACTCTATTGTGACTCCAAATCTTGGTTGTAGTTTGAGCCAAAGCATATTCCCAATTTGTGAGTTCTGATTGTAACAATTGCATTGGCAATAGACGATTTTTCATTGGCCGGTTCTTGTTCTGCAAATCACTATTTTATGTATTGTATCTCAGACAATTCCAAAAACAACACAGTCGTTCTCCAATATTAAAGACATGAATCTATTCAATTTGCCTGAAAGGGAGCGGGAGGAAGAGAACTATTTTAAAAACGTTCTCTACGATTATATGGCTATGAAATTAATTATTTAATAAACAAAAGCACATTCATGGCTTCTGTCCGCTGCTTCTAACTGTTTAAAGAGTTGTCCCAAACTTAATATGTGTGAATACATCAGCTGTTTATAATAAACAATAACATTTGACCTGTTCTCCAATGGAGCAGCTCAGAGGCTGCGTCAAAAGCAATGTTATATTTGAGCTATTTTTAGATTTAAAATTGTGTTAAAGCCTGTCGTTTTATGTCTGCATTTTAATACTACTCTCTATAAACACATCTGCACTAGTTCCTACAGATGTGGAAAACAGAAACATCTAAAATCTGACTCCATTTGATTCCTTTTTACTTTAGTTATTAGAACAATTTGACCTTATTGATACTTATTTCCACAATAGAACTATTTTGATTATCCACTCCTGTGGACTCACCACCTGCAGGAGGATCAGTGAGGGGCTGGTGCTCTGTGAACTGGGTGCAGCTCTGACTGCCATCCCCCCCGACCCAGAAATGGATTAAGGGGAAGAAAATGGATGGATGGATGGATGGTTATTCACTAGTCTAACTATTATTACTATGGTTTATTCTGACACCTCTTCTTAGCGACCTTTCAACCTATAGCTCCTTGAATCCAATGACATTATAGCTCCAGACTATTTCATTCTATTCTATTATTATTATTATATGATCTATTATCTTAAAGAGTAGATCTGCTTGATGTTATAAGTGCTATTATTTCTCCTTTTGAATTTGCACAACACTAAATTTAGAATGACCCCCTATGGGACAAATAAAGAATTTTATTTTATTTTGGCAACTCCGAAAATTACTTGTTTGTTCTTGTAAATATATGTTTTACACTTCTTTCTAATGGTTTAGAATGTTAAGGACCATGACCACCTATGACAATAACATTACCATACTCCCCCTATTGGTCATGGGCCAAGTATAAAACATGCATCTGTGTGTGTGTGTAGATTTACTGTTCCAATCATTCTCCAGTTGCTTTTCTCCCGGATCGTCCTCAATTCATATTGTGGGCTTTGGTGCCAAAGTAGAGGCTCATTTCCTCATGATCCATACTACTGTCATCCCTTAAGCAGGGGTAGTTTATCTCTCATCTGAAAAAGAAACATTAGAACACAAAAAATGCCCACTTTCCCTGGCATGGTGCAGCCTGTCAATCTTTTTCCAATTGGGCAAAACATAACGACATTGACAGACGGTGTGTGACATCAGGGCAGAGGCTGTAGCCAAATACAGACTTAACAAAATGTATGTTTCTTATTTCATACTCCCCTAAATGTGAGTTACAAACCAAAGTTGTCCTCCGCCCAATGACCGCTCACTGCGGTTGGACCGAATCACTGTCAGGACAAACAGCAGAGGGGGGGCTCCCAGTACCTTCAGCAAGGTATTTCATCTCAGAGTACTTTCCGCAGAGTACTTTTCTCAGAGTACTCATCCCAGAGTACTCTCACTTTTACACCTGTTCAATAAAGTTTGTTATCTTTGAATCTCTAGTACTTACACCGTATGCTGTTGACAAAAAATAATTATTCCATGATCACATTAAAACATTACAGAAAACATTTGTTATTCCATTCTCCGTCCAGCACTCCTCGTCCACTCCTCATTTCACAACACACTCACATCACTCACACAGGCCGACTCCCCACGTTAGTGTATTGGTCCAGTTTGTTAAGGTCAACGTAGTGTACTTGACATGACGCACAAACATATAACATACACCAACATATAACACACACAAACATATAGACAACACAGAAGGCCTGTAATTTTAACTTTGTTATATTTTTCCATGTCCAATTACAATTGTCTCATGAGCTATTTCTCTTGTTGCAACTTTCAGAGCCTGCAGAACATGCAGAGCTTTGAGAGATTTTTTCTTAAAAGGATCCATTTCAAACTTTTAGTGTTTAAACCACGTGGTCTGTACCCGGGCTTATCACAGATTGTGTCCCCTATATCTTTAATGAGCTCTTGTTACTTTAAAATGTTTTTTTCCTTCTTTTTTCTTTTTCAGTAAAGCCAGGTCGGATTCATTAAAAATGTAAATTAGTCTCAAACTTTAATACTTCACCTTTGTTTTACGTTCATGTGGAGAAAGGACCATTGTTCTATGTGTGTTGTCGTACTTGCACCAATCATGTCTCAGATAAACTGTCAACAGTTATATTAAAGACATAACTGTCCTAATTGTTTCTAATTTAGCTATTTGGAAGAGAAACATGTCATAAAAGATTTCCTAAAATGTCCCTACATCCGTGTTTTCAACCAATGAACAGTGTTGCGTCAATGTGTTATCAGAAATGATCCAAAATCCCCTTTAGCTAAAATTTAGAAATGCTTTAAATCATTTTTCAAACTTTAAATGTCTGAACAAACCATTTTGTACTAAATGCAGCGTCCATTAAAAGCTGCAGTTCTCTTTCTAGCACCAGTTTCAACTGTGCATGTGATTGTTCTTAAATGAGAAACGAGCCACGGTTCAGAGGTTGAAAACACTGCTTTAAATATCCGTATTACCAAGATCATGCAGTCAAAATCAATAATTCTAAACTTCTCCGCGTCTATAACTTTAAACAATAATACTAGTTTCAATAATAGGGCTCCTCTACCTTAAATATACTGCTGTTCTAATCTCCTTGTGTCTCATGCTAAAGCAAGAGTCTAATTAATTTTAACGATTGTCCTGTATTCTTTCATGCAGCTAAATGTAGTGTTATGAACGAATGACCTAGCTAAATGTGTAAATATGACTTAAATTCCACATGTCTCTGTGCGTTTGTTTGTCTGTATATATTTACCTTCTGTCTGTCTCATTTGCCCGGCCACGTCCTCCTCAAATGTCTGTTAATGTCTTTTTATTTTACTCATGGCGTCTTTCAATGTCTTTTGTCTCAATGTCTTTTTTCTTCTTCTTTCAAGCAATCACTTTCTTTCTTCTTCTTCTTTCAATCACTTTCTTTTCCTTCCGATAACTTTTTCTCATAATGTCTTTTCCTTTTCAATCACTTTCTTCTTCTTTCGACAACTTTCTCATGTCTTTCTTCTTCTTTCCAATCACTTTCTTCTTGTTAGGTTTTTCCGGCGGTTGGCGGCCTATTTTTCGCATTACCGCCACCTTCTGTTCCGTAGATGGGACAACACTCAGTTTGTGAACAAGTCTGCGGTCTTTTCTTTGCCTCCTCACAGGCAGGAGGAGTCTTCTTCGAGAGTTCCTGTTAGCTGCTGCAGCCGATGCTGCCCCCTGCGACCCGCAGGGAGAGGGGGAGACGCTGATGATCCGTGTTGATGGCGCTTGATGGTGGTTTGTGGCCGAGACGATTTTGGGCAAATGAAACAGACAGAAGTTTTTCTCGGAAAAAACAGACAAACAAGAAACACAAACAAGTGTGTTAATTACCATACAAAACCAATGATTAATTACAAATCTAAATAACCCTATGAAATAATTAATATTCAACATTTTAAACATTAAATTCTGAAAACCAAATCCCGCATTCACCTGCTATCCTAAGCCCTATTTTTCCAAAAGTATAATGCTCTCTAAGATCATTCTAACTTTTATATCACCAAAATGTAGGGAAAAAATGTTTAATAACTTGTCCAGACGCCTCGGAGATAAAAATAAAAAATAAAATAATGCCTCTTTATAATCTAACTCAAAGTTCTGTGATCCTATGACTCCATGTCAGTAACATTATCGTGTGTATAAATGTAATTTTGTACAAAAAAATTTCTTTCTTCACGAGAGAGAGAAAGACAGAGAGAGAGAGAGAGAGAGAGAGAGAGCGAGGAAGGGGAGAGAGAGAAGACAGAATGAGGGAGGGGAGGGGCCTCCCGAACAAAGGAAACATGGAGTCTGAAATACTTTCCTCGTTTTTATCATGACAAGGTCTTAATCAGTGGTAAAAGTTTTTCTCACGTCAAACGACACTTTACATTTTATCCTTAAATACGTCAGTAATGGAAAACATTACCATTTGCTACATGATTAATGTATCGAGAGTTCCAGCAGAATTTTTTTTTTTTTTTTTTTTTTTCCTGATTCTCTGTAACTATCGAAACATTACATCACAATACAAGAGAAAAACTCCCAGACTGATCTTTTGTCATTTCTTCACATGAAACTCATAGTTACAGCCAAGTGGCTCCTTCTTTTCTCATTAATCAGATCATTATTATCAGAATCCACATTTTAAATACTTGGCTTTTTTCTGTTTAAATGTACCCTTTTTCCCCGCCCCCCCCGGGGGATATGGAGTTTTTATTATCCTATAACTTCTGACCCTAACTGTCCCTATTTTCTAATCCTATTTCTCTAAACACTTGTGCCTCTTTTGCACTTTAAAACGGTGTGCCTTTTGCACTCTAAACGGTGGACTTCCCTTTTCATCCTCTATGTTCTGTTTATTTTAGGAGGGACCAATTCTTCCCCCAAGGCTAAAAACGTCTAAACCTGACTATTGTTCTATCGCGTCCGATAGAACGCCCCGTCACGGCGGTCTTGTCCACGCTGCAATCTGTCGAGCCAAAATCTCTCTCTCTTCTATTTAAAACAATGTGCAGATTTTCAAAACTGTGATCGGCTTACCTTAGAAGCGACCTTTTTGAAGAGCAGAGAGATTTTTCCAAACCCACAAATCCAGTCTCTATAGCTGAGCTCATCTCTGTCTTGCTCCTGCACCATCACGTCGGGTTTCACCAAAATGTAGTCAATAATTCCCTTTGACTGACGTGTCCAAAGTCGATGCAAGAGCGAGACAAGAGATCTTCACGTTTAACATCTGCATTTAATTATCTTTACAATCAGATACAGAATATTCAACAAAAAGTGCTCCTAAAACTAATATGTCCCTTTCTCTGGCCCTCGGCTGATCCTCCTGTGTCTTCCCAAGCCAGAGCATATAAAAAGAACAGGAAGGAGGGGAGTGTCCTATCAGCCAGCTTCCGGTCTAGGGTCCAGCCTTTTCCTCCGTCTGCCAGACTCCTGATGGAGTGAGGTTGAAAAGTGCAGAAGTCAGCAGGCCAAGACTAGGGAGGTGAAATCCAAACAGCAGAATCCATCTGTTGTCCAGTTGATGGCACAAGAAGACACCTAAAATAAAATAAGAAGGACTGGCCTCCCACTTAGAGGTCGTTAGGTCATAAAACACATGGTTTTAGAATGTCACGTATTTATAAATACAACAGTTCCGACCGCGAACCAGGAGCTGCCGTGTTGACAAAGTGGTTGCTAAGGTAAGCTGTAGTTTCCCTGTGAATGTAGACTTCTGATTGATCAATCCTGAAATGGTTCATATCTGGATTTAACGATATTAAATTAAGAGAGATTTTAATCCCAAAATGGTGAATGTGACACAAACGGTTACTGAGCCAGAAGAATGTATTCTTTATAGAAGTCGATAGAAGCCTGAGCGAGTTAGAGCAAAGCTTTGTTGATGAGTACTTCCCTTCTTGGGCTTTGTTGAGCTACCAGGTTAGCATCTCCATATATAAAGTCTATAGGCAACATCATCAACATCATTGTCATGTTTATTTCGAGCAAATAAGTGTACAAGCAAAAAAAAGTAGAATATCAAAATTGTGTATAAATAACCTTGAGGTACATTTACATAATACGAAATTGTAAATACTATATACACAAAAGAAACACTTGCAGATACTCGAAAAGGAGTGGGAAGAAGAAAACTTATTTAATCCCACCCCTGGTGCCTTCAAAAAAAAAAAAACTCAGTGATTATAGGGGTTAAGGTGATCCTTTGATCCCTCTCTCTCGCCCGCGGAGAGAGAGGGATAACCTATATATATATATATATATATATATATATATATATATATATATATATATATATATATATTATTTATATTAAAAAAAGTACCACATTGATATCAATATTTTAACCTCTTACCCAATGAAGGAAAGAGATCTTGAGATTAACCTTCAAAAGGAGATAAGAGAAGATAAGAATTCCTTTATTCGTCCCACAGTGGGGAAATTTCAATGTTGCAGCGCATAGGACAGTAGTAAGAGCACACAGGGAGCACACACAGTATCAATCAATCAATCAATCAATCAAATTTTATTTATAGAGCCCTTTACAACACTCAAGGCGACCAAAGTGCTTTACAATAAAATCACATAATATATATATAGTATATACAAAATAAGTAGTAGCTATGTTTCTTAGCTAACATAACTAGCTGTAGATGCTGAAAATGTTTCAATAAGTCCTGTTTTACCTCATCTTAAAGATTATTTTCTCCAGAATACAACCAATTTATTTCACTCTAAAAACGCCGCCCAAAACGTATCCAGTATACAGGGTTAGAGGAGGTGTGACTATTGGCAAACATATTGAATACAAAAAAGCAGTGGGTGTGTCACGGGTCTAAACAGTGCAGGAGGCACATGGGCGACGCGTCGAGCAAGACTTGCTCTAAAATTGGCATCGTTTCAGACTTCTTTTGGGACTAGTTGTTATAGCATCTTACGTCCCCTTTAATACATCGTCGCTGTCCACTCTTCATTATGTACATGTTTCTTTCTCTGTATTTATAAATTGACATGTACCACTTCTCACTGTGAAATCCTGTCTAACTTTAACTGTGCATGTGCGGCATCGTGAGCTCTCTCATTGTGAAAGTTCACAAAGTTCAGACCTCTTTCATGTTCGAACCCAGATGCGAGCCGCCTATTCCTCTGAGCACCCAGCCTTCACATGTGCTCTAATTCAAAGCCTCACGCCGTATTTGTCCACCATCACTGCACAACAAAACCAGGTGAATACATAGCGAGCAAGTGCACATCCAGCTCTTTAGTTTAATAGATCAACCACAGGCCTTGGAGCCACCATTAGGAAAAGACCTTACTATATGGCACAAAAAGTGATAGGATTCTTCAAAAACACGCTGGGTGATGAGGCTGGTGACAGTAAATAACCGTCATAGTAGAACACTGCTGCTGCTGCTCTGTGCTTATGCCAGCAGAAATGCCTTAAACACAGATCCATGAATATGCAATCTGGGTGTGAGAGTTTGACAACAAAGGGACAAGCGGTGCATTGTTTTTGATGAGCCCGGGGTTTCTACCTGTGTGTTCCAGTCGCTTCTGTCCTACTTAACATCCCGGCTATCCAATTATGGAAGAAAGGAGCGATCAACTGGGTTTAAAACAGAGGATATCTAGGTTAATGTAGAAGTAAAGAACAGTTATGGTTTCTAGATATGATTGAACAGAACTGATTGGAAGACTGCTGGTAACTTGCATGGATGGTTCATTTTGTATATTAATGCTTACATTTATTTAAAGGAGACATACAGTCATAATTCAACATTTGCTTTTTTGAGCTTTAAACCTGGAATTGTTTTTAGTTCTATCATTTAAATTATAAATAACTTCTTTCACGAACCCTTGGTCTCAAACTTGGTACCTCCATTATCCTGAAATTGGCATTGATGGATCTAAAAACAACGCAGTTTCTGTGACTTCAACCAAAGCAAGTCTATGTGCGGTGAAGATCTGTTTACATGTGTATAGTAATTATAACATCAAAATCATTGAATTCATCATGTTGGCACTGATTTTTTCACCCAGTTCCCATGGTGACGTCTCCTCCATGAGTGATGTGGTTCAGTCAGGGAGACGGTGACACCATGAGGGATGAGGGGCACCCTAAGGACTAGGAACAAGCTGGTGTCAGGACTTTCCTCTATTCAGCCCACGCCCACCATAAAGACCTCCGCAGCCACGCATCGGGCTGTGTTCTTTGACCCGTGGACAAGCTGTTTATTGACACTATTGTATGTTGGCTGTAGTTAAAACTATTGGGTTGTACTTAATACTAAGCCAGTCCAGCAATGGTGAACAAAGAGAAGCACTATCACACATAAAGATGCATATGGACAATTACTACTTGTGTTGAAAGAAAATGAGTCAAATGCTTTTCTATGGAATCTCTTAACTAAATTAGGTCTGGGGTACCTAACTTATTAAGAAGTAATAAAAACATGTAAGAACAGAAAGACAGAAAGAGTAAAATACTGTGAACACATACTTTTCTAAAACATTTTGCGTACTTTTGTAGACCTGTGAGTCACTGTTTGACAGGTTGGGCTGAGTGAGGGTACACGTGAAAACTAGTGATAGAAGCAATATGTTCGAGCGTAAGGGACAAGTATTGATTATAACACTTTATTTATAATTATTAAGTTTTTGTGGTTTTAAACGGAGTTTAAGTTATAATCAGTTTGATTTTTTTATTTGTTTTAATGTATAACTAATTATAAATCGCTGATGGACACAAATAAAAACAAAAACACAACTAAGGTAACTGTCACATTGCAATGTCAAGACAGAATAAAAAAATTTCATAACTTCTCATCCCTTTACTGTAAAACCCCATGGTTTACTAATTTTAAGAGTGAGGAAATTAGGTACACCAACTTTAAAGGGAATTCAATCTGGAGAGACTCGAACAGGCAAAACATGATGATAGAATTGTATGTTGTTTGGCAGGTAATCTGATACTGCATGAATTACACATATGACACTAAAGAAAATATTTTCAAGATTACATTTATTGTGCTGAACAGAATGTGGTTGGGATTTAGCGCTTATACCCCGGCAGAGCACTGCACAATTCCAGAAAGGGAAAGAGATTATGAAATGAAATCCCCCAAAAGGAAGGTGCCGGTACTTGGGAAAGTGCTTGCCAGGGAATAAGGCCGTGAATGAAAAGGAATGATAGAGGATATTTGATGTATGTCGGCAGCGAAGGCTACAGGAATGACGTGAGGATGCTGATAAAGTAGGCAATTTTTGTGTGCGGGAAGTGACGTAAGCGGATACTACAGTTCATCACAAGAATAACTGAATTGTTAGTGTCCCTAAATGTCCTGGATCATCACCGCTGTCCTTTTTGTTAGACCCATAGGGGGTCCAACAGACCCTCCTGCATCGGCAAGGAAAAACTCAAAAACCCAGTGGGAAAAAGTTAGAAACCTCGGGGAGACCCACATTTTGAGATTAATTACAAAATAAGGTTTTTCATCCATCATCTGTACTTCTTAGCAGGTTTTACCGACATTCCGTCCTTAATCCAAAGAACTTTTTCATGGGAATGAAATCTCCAACACGTTGGTAAAACCTGCTAAGAAGTACAGATGATGGGTGAGAAACCTTCCTTTGCTTTGACTAATCCCTGTACGACTGAGAGCTTACACAAACTTATCATAACTAATGATAAAACTCTTATTGTAACTATACAAACACAAAGATTACATATTTGAAATGAAAAAAACCACAACTAAGGTTATAACTAGAACTGTCACAGTGCGACTTCAAGACAGAATTACTTCATTTTAATAACTTCTCATCCCATTACTATAAAACCCTACGATTTACTGGTCCGTGAAGGGATCCTTAATGTTTTTCATATGCACCCGAGTAATATCCTCACTAAGTACCTTACCCTTTTATGAATTTTCTCTTCAATTTCCACTTTTCCGTTCACTTTTTTCAACAAAGTGCTCTCCATAGGACTCAAGTAGAATGTGCAAGTGTAGCGAATTATGTGGAACCGTCTCATGACCACGACTGCACCGCCGCCATCCCCTTGGCTTCTGTAATTGCCACTTCTCACATTCCATCACACTTTATTACAGCCGTCACGCAGTCAAAAGCTAATCTTTTATTCTGTTTTGCAATTATTGTAAAGTGGCGCGCTTTGAACAAGGGAGGAGGAGATAATGAAATTAACTTCTTAACTTAGAGCAATCCTCCGATGAGCACATAGTCTCCTAGTCTCGGGAAAGAAATGTATGCTAATTTTATGCGTCTATCTTTGGTTATTACCACTGTAGCAACATAAAACACTGGATTCTTCAACAATTAGTCTTAAAACGCTGCATGTTAATTAACCAAGGGAGGCTCCCGTGCATAATAAAATGGAGCTAATTGAAAAGCCTAAAATTTGGGACGATTTTGGAAGTGTGAGGTTCTGAATAAGACAGTTTGTTGACATCAGAATTCTGAATTTGGCTGCGATTATACCTGCGAGTGGGAATCTCCAGAGATTTATTTTCTGCCTTGTTTTTGGCCATCAGTGTAACGTTTCTTGTCATCACTGAATACCAAGCTTTTTATTGTTTGTTGTTTTGCTTGGTATAAAACCCCAAATAAAACACATTAAAAATCCAATAATTTGAAAATAGACTGTAAGTCATAATGATCAACCTTATAGACAAAACAGGATTGACATATGTAATTTTGCAGGTACTTAGTCTATGTCACATATATTAATTCCACATTTTTATGTTGAGTAAAAGAAATCAATTAACTTTTGAAGAATATTCTAGCTTCACGAGTTTCACCAGTTCAGCACTCAATCCTGGGGTGATAAAAGTTCAAATAGTTAAAAAAATATTTGAAGGATTTCTTTTTTACTTACTGTTATTGGATACTATGCAAGCTACTGTGACAACGCTTTTCCCTTGTGGATCAATAAAGACGGTCTGAGTCTAAGTCTAAGTTAGCCCCTTTTTTGCTTGGACAATGATTTAGATTTAATGGCCAAATTTTGTAGTTCATGAATGATACAGCAAAATATATTATTTCGCTCATTTAGTGGTTGTGTGAAGCCATCAATCTATATCGTTGGTATAAATCACTCTGAGGAAGGTTTTTCTTTTTTATATTTTGTTGTAGAATGAAAATGTTGTATGGTGTGGTAAACAGTGACCTATGTACTGCACAGGTGGACAAATGCAAGACAAAATAGTATTAATAACCTGGCCTTGTGGAGGTCTCAAGGACCATGAGACTTTCGTTGTTTAGGCTATTTGGTACCGAAGGTTTGGCCTTTTTTTTATGATGACAACGATTTCCATATATAATGTATCAGTGTCTTTTGTTCTGTCTGAAATTAACGACCATTTTGTGAATAAACCAGCCAGGAGGCTTTGTTGTACAAAGATCCCGTTTTGCCTGAGTCTGATTCCTATCAATACTAATGATTATCATTAGGTGTTTGCATAAAATGTCTTTGTGCAATATTAAGCCTGGATTTAGTGGAATGCAGGGAAGATTCAAGGACAAGGCTTCTGTGATAAAAGTATCATTTTCAGGAACAGCATGTCTCTTATCGGAACAAAGCCTGAGACACAAAACCAGACTAGGCCAGACCGGGACCAGGACTTCAGTCTGCCTCAGACCATATGACGTCATCGGACATTTTGATAAAACTGTTGGTAGGATATTTTGTTAGTAGTCTGAGCAGGGATAGATAGACAGAGAGCATCGCAGAGCGCCAGGATGTTCTCTGCACATTTTCAGGCCTGGAGGGACAGTTAGAATGGCTCAGCACAGGGTTAGTGATAGGGAATTAATAGCTCCAAGAGTTTTGTATCAACATTTAATTGTAAAGATAATTAAATGTTCTAGTTTTAACTCTTGTATGCTTGGTCTTATTTCGGTATTAAATTCTGAACACGTCCGTCATTTTTTTGGACAATAATTTGTAAAAGCTGATCTGATGTTGTAACCAAGGCCAAAAAATTGCATGTGAAAGCTTGCGATAGAACCAAGCTGTGTTGAGAGTGAGTGTCTTGTGACTTTCAGTCATAAGACGCCAATGAGGATAGTAACAGTAGTATGTAGTATGTAGTAGTAACTCATCTGTTTTCAGAAGAAAAAATAATCAGTACAGACAGCCTGTGTTTCTAGGAGATACAGGTAAAACACATTTGGGCGGGGCATACAATCAACACTGATCACTTGAATATTGGGTCTTACAAGTCCAATTGGTGAAGGCCAGAGTCCACATTTCCCAGTAATTCATTTCATCCCTTTATTACCCATTTCTGGGTCAGGAGGGTGGTACACAATTCTCAAAGCATCAGTTTCTCGCTAATCCTCCTGCAGGTGGTGGGTCCACAGGAAGAACATTTCCCAGTGCCATCTTGAAATGACAAATGAGTATTGAATTATTATTTTTTTCTAATATTTGAAAAGTAGTATCTTGACAACACTTTTTAGATTCCACGAGGGCCCATTTGCACGGCAGAATTTCCGCTGTTCCACAAAACGTCTCGACAAACCGAGTAAACAGTAGCAGTCTGTTGCTCTCCAAACGCATTGTGCTCGGGCCCAACTAATGAAAGCAGACGTCGATACCCCGGCTCCCCCCTCCCTCTGCGTCTGCACCTCTCCTTCCTCCAGACACCAGCCCTGTAGCCTCCCCCGCCCTCCTCATCAGTCACCCAGGGCAGCCCCTCCCCTCGCGGGACCCCCTGACGCCCGCTAATGGCTGTTTGATGACCCTCATAAAAGGAGTCAATGTATTGATGGGGGCCTTTGAGCGCGGGGCCTAATTTGTATGAGGATCAATTCAGCCGATTCATGAGAAGAAGAAGGGTGGGGAGGAGGGGAAACTGTGGAGGCGGGGCCTACGGGGTTTTCAAACAGCGGTGACGTTACACCTGTGACCTGCCGACATGTGCAATTTGTTTTAATGATAGTCGTGGTGTTGTTATTTAATAATTGAATAAGGGCCAGATCAGATTACCATGTAAACCACAGCAGACGGCTTTGCTGCTGTCTCTCACTGTGCTCTGGGTCATCAGTTTGAGTTAGTGGGAGAGTGACTCTGCTATAACAAAATCTGATTTAAAAGAAGGTAATGAAGTCATGGAACATATTGGGATCCATTATATAGACAATAGATAAACAACATTTTAACTTGTATGTACATGTTTATTGTGTGCACTTGTATATAGTAGAAATTTATGAAATCTTGTGTATCTCTTTACACACAAGATTTCATGCCTTGTTCTAATTCTACTTTTATGACTTACTTGTCCCGGGAGCCAAAGCAATTTGCCAATTTGTGGACTTCCAGCTACTCACAATGGCAATAAAAATAATTCTGATATGAAATTCCTAAATTTAGAGTATCGTTCAAAAGTTGTTTACTTCTGTATTTTAATGTGAAATGTGATATGAGTAAATTACAAACTTTTAACATGAAGAGTTGGATGTATTGAGACTCTGTTTTTAATAATGTTGATAATTGGCTCACAGCTTGAAAAAACCTCAAAGAAAACCAAAATAGGGATAATTTGAGAATGGACTGTAAGCCATAACAATAAAAAACAAGGGTTTGGCATATGTAATTTTCCGTTTAATGAGAATATATCTTACATTTCACATCGTACGTTGAAATGAAAAAAAGTTTCACATTCAGCTTTTTGGCATCAAGTATCAAAGTGTGTCATCCATAACTTAGATCTATACATAATCGTAGATACTAAATAATTAATTGCTTAGTTGCTTAGTTAATTAATTGGTTCTTAGATTGTGCCTTAATGAGCCAATGCTTCATATTTATTTGTACTTTATAATCTTTGCTCTTCCATAATGGTTACAGATGGGGTGTATAACAAAACGAGCTACGTAATGAACATTCTTGTAACTAGTTCCTCGCTCTCAAAATAGTTTGGTTCTATAACTAGTTCTCACATGCATGTGTTTTTCATATCTGTCACTTTTTCAGATAGAAAAGTGAAACAGAGAGGACCACCCTTCCTCAGCCAATCAGCTCTCAGCCCATGACATCAGACAGTGACTCACAGGGCTCTTTATTACAATTACGCAAAAAAATAACTTTGAATAACTTAAAAAAAACTCTTAATGTGTTCTAATATTATTATAATGTATTACTATTATTACTATTATTAACATAGTATAGAAGTAAAAGCATAAAAGCTTTTAAAACTTTCTTTCAAAGAACACAAAGATTAAAAATGTCCATGATTTGTAGAGTATCATATTACAACTGACTCATGATCCACTGTAGTGTAGGTCATATACACATATTCAAATACAACTGCTGCTATTTTGACTGAATGTCGGGCGAATGAAGACATAATTGATAGATTGATTATTTGTAAAGTGAATTGATTAATTGTTAGGATTCAGAAAGGCCAGTTAATATGGGATTTGTCATACTTTTGACCAAAACAAATCAAGTGTCTTAGACGTTGTTACACATTGTCTGTCATTATGAAATTATCTGAGTCATAACACCTCTTCTGAGCATGTTGAAGTCAGTGTAAAAAACTATGTGCTTTCAGTTGACAATTTAATGAAGGCCCAGATGATGGCCTAGTGCAAGTAACTTATAATGCGTTGGAATTACAAGTTAATTGTCATGTGATAATAAAGGATTTTAAAAACATGCTTTTTGGATGCCTCATGAGTCTTTCATTTGTTTGCATCTTCACACATATCCCTGCACTGAAGACGATGCAACCAAGGACACAAGCAAGCAGCGCTACTGCCTCCTCAATTTCTATTGGTCGACAACTATTTCAATAACCGAATACTTGGGATTGGAGCTGTAAAACGTTTATTTTGATAATCACTTGGTTGGGTGAATATTATTTTGATGAATCTGTTGTTCTCCAAAGGTCGGTGAATATGATTGTTTATGCATTTGACCAAAACATGACATGGAGAACATCTTCAGAGAAAGGACTTGTTAAACATCAAAAATACACTCTAAAGACATTTACATTTCCTATAGCAGTCATTATAGAATTATGTGAGTTTTAAAACCTCCCTTCTTAGGATGAAGTCCATGTAAGGCTAAAAAATGGTTACGAAATTCATTGACAACTATCCCAATAAACAATTAGTTGCGATAAATCCATAAACTTCTTACAGCCCTAACAAATTGATGAAATCCCTTTCCAGCAGTACAGTCCATTGGAAAACAGCAGCATGCAGAGGAGATGCAGGAGAGTCAAATGAGGCTGTGAACCTGACACACAGGTGCGACCTCAGCGGCGATCCTCCTGACAGTGTGCATAGAATAATGCCGGTGCAGGTAAAGCTCGTCCCGGGCCGGCCTCCGCTCCTCTAATGAGACCCCATACCTTCTGGCTCTCAGCGTGCACCGGCCAGCCCAGCTCAGCCTCACTCCGCCCAGGGACCTCTGCAAACCAGAGAGCAGCAGAGCAGGAGGAGGGGCCCGGCTTAAACCCTCTCACATCATTTGCATGTGAAGAATCGGGATCCTCCGTGGAGAGTCGGTCCGAAGGGAGTATAAAAAAAAGAGCTCCAAAAATGAAATAATCCACTCAAGAATTGCCGTCCTTTTGAAGGCGTCATGTTTTGTGTGCGTGGCAGGTGAAGTCATAAGAGAGACAGGAATAAGTATAGAAGAGTTTTGTTGAATGGGATCCAGTGGCAGGTCCTAGCGGTGGAGTGGTTAGCCCCAGAGTGTGCTGCTCCAAAAGCGTCTGTGATGAGACTGCATGGCTAATGAACCACGGCGCTCCTCTCCGGCTCCACCGAGAGCCCAGCCTTTTCTTATTCCCATTCATCATTAATTCAACAACGCTGATAATTTCATTAGGTTTTTTTTTGCGCGCATTTTCATGGGCCTTTATCAATAAATGATGGGCAATGGACCGAGGGCTGCCCCTGCTTAGCTAAACACACTCACGCACTGGCTGTTTCCTGCGCTCAGACAGGCTGATGTGGAGGGAGACTGGATAGGAGAAGACAGGGATATGATTAGATTAATAGCCCCATTTCAGACCAAATGAAGACATTGCATTTGGATTTTTTTCATTGCACTAAAAAACATAAAAAGACACGTCCCCATGAACCTGTTTATCTTGCCATGAATCTTACAGTATAGCATGCCATTCACGCACATCTGCAGAGGCTTTCAAAATTACTTGAACTTCTGAACATGTCATATTTACAGCTACAAACATACACATACAGTGTCTTGCAAAAGTAACTTGAAGTTTCTCATATTGTGTCACGACCTCATACAAAAACATAGATATTTTATATCAGACCACAACATGTAACTGTTTTTACTCCCATTATTACTCGAAAACCTGATTTACTAACATGGCATGGATGTACTTTGGTACAAGGCAATGGAGAGACTTGTTCACAAGCAGAGCTTCTTTAAAGTCTATTCTCAGAGCCACAGGGAGTGGACTAATGTGATCATACTTCCTGGTTCTAGTCAGTATTCAGGCTGTAGCATTTTGAATGTACAACATATTTGGACAGACCTGTGAGCAGGCCATTGCAGAAGTCTAACCTACTGGAGAAAAATGCATGGATAAGAATGTCCAGTTCTGCTTTGGACACAATATTTTTTAATTTTGGAAATATTTTTGGTAATTTCTGCTGATGCTATTGATCCTATGTGGTTATTGAAGTTTAAGTCTGAATCCATTATTAACCCCAGATTTATGACCTTATCTAGAGGTTTGGGGGAGCGATATTGAAGGTGATAAAAGATGCTCCCTTTCTGGGGACCAAAGACAATCATTTAAGTTTTTTTCTGAATTTAGCTGGACAGTTATTGTGCATCCACTCACTGATCTGCTGGATGCAGTGAAGGAGTGAGTCCACTGGTCCATGTTCTCCTGCAGTCAGTGAGACATAGATCTGAGTGTCGTCAGCGTAATTGTAGTGGGACACATTGTTTCTGCGTGTTAACTGACATAATGGTAGCATGTAGACATTGAACAGAAGAGGCCCCAGGTTTGACCCCTGTGGCACTTCGCAGGTCAGGGCCAAATTATCTGAGACACAGTCTCCAATCTCCACAAAGTACTTCCGTTCGTCTATCTTAGGGCGGTGCCAGCAACACCAACCCAGTCCTCTGTCTCTGCATGAGACTCTCATGGTCGACAGTGTCAACCACGGCACTCAGGTCTAACAAGACTAAAACAGAGACTTTTTCTGTGTCATTGTTAAGTCGAATGTTGATACCTTCACTGAAGTTTGAAGTTTGATTTATTAAGGACAATGTGCAGTTACAGTAAAAAGATGGCTGCACCAGATTTAGCACCATGTTACTTTCCACCTGTAGTCCTTGACAATACAATATATAACTCATATAAAAAAACTAACTATAAGAAAATGGCACATTACTAAAATACATAAAAACATACAGTTCAAAATTAAATAGATTAATCTCCTTGGTCTCATCTGAGTCAGATGAGACAAAAATGTGTTTGCCTCAAATAAAAAAACGTTATACCACAAAACTAACACTAGTCATCACCCTCAGAGTATCATCTCCAGTGTCAAATATGGATTTGATGGTGTTATATATGGAGCCAAATACAGAGCAAGTTACAATAACCTAACCTAGCAGAAATTCCAGTTAATACCGTATGTCTACTTGTCTTGGCAATTAGAAAACACCATATGCAACACTATTAAAAAAAAGCCTAAATCCCCCAAATCTTGACATTAACTATTCATGAAGCAAATACAGGAACACTAAAAACAAGAAAGGCTAGACATGTTTCCTGCCAGCCGTCCGTTGATCTGACATATGGCAGCCACAGTGACACTCTCAGGTAAATAACCCAAATTTTGTCTTGCCGCTTCTTGGCTCGCGTGCTGACGGATAGGGGCGATGTCTGTCTGCATCATGGCCCCCGCTCTGCTCTCTGAGGGGGCCAATCCAGTGAATACTCATAACCGTGTTTATTTATTAACTCTCAATTAAGTCTGGCTGTCCCTGGGCTTGTGCAGTGTAATTTTGGAACGTCGGGCAAGTTCTTGATGATAAGCGCATTCCCCCTGATCTGCGGCGTTTTTCTGATTAAATATAAGCTTTTCATCTGTGGATACAATGCTATTAATTAAATCATTAGCTGAGTGATTCGCTTCAGAGCGTGGGGAGCAGTGAAAAGAGATAGCTGACTCCAATCAGCGTTGAAATATTCATTACAAAAAAAAGGCATCGCCTAAATTCATTGACAAGGATTTACATGTGTAGAGACCGCCCTGCTTCCTTGGGCGCGGGCACACTCGGGTCTCCTTTTTGATCAGCAACATAAAGGCGTCGAACACACACAAAGTTACAATGAGCCTATTAAGAATGTAGCGTGTTAAACAGAGCCTTAATGAAATATGACCGTGCTGGTTAAGAGCTGGCTCCAGGGGGAGTAGCGGCTCTAAATGAACTGGGTACAGAATTAGCCTTTTTTTTTTTTTTTTTTTTGGGTCCCGCTTGGATTTAAGAGCAAACATGACGCAAAGTCCGTATTTTATCAGCCTTCATTAGTGTGCTGCTTTTAACGAATGGGGGAAATGGAGAAATTTACAAACAGATGTAAGTTCTGCTAAACTGTTGTCCAGCTGTTCTTATGTTGTGTGTTTGGAATCAGTGAGATGTTTTTAGTGGTAGTCATAGTAGAAATAGTATACATTTTATATATGTACATCTGTATGATTAGACTGATACTATTGTTATAAAATAGTGGTCAGATTGGGCATTTGAGCTGTTGTCTTTTTTTCACTGCCTACTCTTGTGTATGTAAAAAACTTGAAATGTGCTATAAATGTAAAATTGATTTGGATATAGAAGTGGAAGTAGTCATTTTTTCTTTCAAATGTATGCACAAAAGACAAGACCCAGCCAAAATGTTTTAACACCGCTCATCAGTAATTTCCTGTTTAAAGCCAGGGTACCTAAGCCTTCATCTTGATAGAAACTCATTTTCTAAGATTTTCAGACTTATTTCTTAGCAAGAGCCCTGTGAGTCACTATTTGAGGCTTTGGGCTGAGAGGTGAATGGTTGAGTTTGTGTGAATCAATCTTTTTTTTTTTTTACTGAAAAATCTGATGTAAAGATGGGATCCAAAGTCTTCCCACTATAAGCAAACTGTTCACTGAGCGAGGAGCGACAGATTTTATTACGCGGTTCAGGTTTTTTTGGTCTGAGAGATTGGTACCACAGCTTTAGGTGACTGACGAGTGTACACATGTTTGGTGGTTTCACCTCTCTATAAAACAATGCATTTTTGCCCTAAGCGAACCAGACTTAGCCCAATTAACGTAAATGTACAACTGTGACGATGCAATTCTCAGATTGCATCGCTTCGCACCTTAGTTCCCTCATAACGCAAACATTGAACTTGCTGTGCTTGGCTTCATCACATCTCTGTCTGGATTGTCATTCTGCCAGGCTAACCCTGAGCAGCAGACAATATATGAGGACCACAGAGAGAGTGTTTGCGCTGGAGAAGGCTGTAGTGATAGCAGTAGACAGCTCCTCTCCCCGTGAGCTGTGTAAAAGTCTTCTTACAGGCAAGACACCTCGCTCACCCCACACTGACATGAGAGCCAGCTCCGCACAGGAAGAGAAATGGACAGCCAGAGCAGGAAGGGCACACGCCCAGGCCCGGCAAACATTGGCAATGAGGAAAAGAGATAAAGAATTCAATAGAGGCTTGTCTTTCACTGGAGTGTTGGAGGTTGAGCTGGGGGTAGTGGGAAAGAGGGGGTCAGAGCTGCCACCCAGGGAGCACAAGGACCAGGGGCACAGAGTCTATACATATATTCAGGACACACAATTCTTCACAATCTACTCTAAACCACAATGTTAGTCAAAGGCTAGTTACCCCAGCCCTGAATAGGGTCAATAATCTAATATTTATTTGCAGCATAATCACATACACTCCAAAACAGAGTTGTGGCCAATCTAGACCAACTAAATCGGTTAAGAACTAAAACACTGTTGATGGGTTTCCAACATATATTTTGGTTAAAACAGCCTATCTATGATTCTGTCTTTCGCACACTTTACAGCAGGGGTGTCCAAACCCGTCCAGAAATGGCTTTCTATTACATCAAGAACCGGAGCAGAGCAGACTCCAGCCACTCCGCTTTGGTCTGATATAAAACCTGCAGCCACAGCGGCCCTTGAGGACAGGTTTGTGTACCTCTGCTTTGCAGCAATCTCATTGCTACTCCCCAGTATATTGATAATAATCCTAACCCTTACCCATGACAATCTAATTGTTTTGGCCAAACCCAAACGATTTTTCACTTTCTGACCAATATATTGGTAAATCTAACCAATATTGACTTAACCAATTAGGTAGATTCGTTTTTCCATCCAGTGTGTTTTAAGAATGCATCACTGTACCCTCTGCCAGCACAAACAAGCTTTTCGTTTATTGTTTTCCCGCAGTTGTCAACAGGTGGTGTAACTATACAAACACAAGGATGTGATAGTTGAAACTGCAATACAACAACCTATTTTGACATATAATTTCCCCAGTGCGTGAAGTCAATGTGCTCAATGTGGTATGGTACGTTACAATTCCACCAACTCTGACAACACTGGAACAGTGCTACTACCCTGGAAGCTAAAGGCCAGACATGCAACGCATACTGTACACACAGGAATGACAGCAAATATGTCTATAGTATGTTCAGCTGACGGAAAATTCACCTGGATATATCATGCTAGGGCTATTTCTGTTGTGAAATAAATAGTGCTGCTTACATAAAGTAACAGATAATACACATGTGCAAAACGTCAGGACTTTCGACCAATATTCCTGCGTTGTCCATTCATTTCATACTGAGCGACAAGTGAAATTGACCCTTGTAGTATCTTACACATCTACAAGTGAAATTGACCCTTGTAGTATCTTACACATCTTGCCGGAGCAAGCTCAATAAACAGCCTGTTGTTTACATATGGGTCAGGTGAAGAAGATCGTTTTTTCCTTTATGAAGGAATCCTTGTAAGTAATGTGTTTAAAAGTTTCTATTTGTTAAAAAAACCATTTGAAAGCAATTTATTTTGGAATTAATTTGAAGTCTTTATCTATCTTCCTGTGGTAAAACAGGTCCAAAAAACTGGTCAAACTATAGTACATGTCGAGATGGGATTTGCGGAATGAGAGCACATTTCTTCATTCATGGTTCTACTGTGAAGGGCTTCGAGGAGCACACGGACTGGCCTCCTGCTGGTGCCCAGAGTCAGGGCTAAAGAGGAGGAGGCTAGTATTTTAGACTTATGCTTACAAAATCTGGAACAGTCTTCCTGAAAATGTGAGACAGGCTTCTACTCTGACAGCATTCTGTTTAGCTGTGGATACAACTACAGGATCACATTTTTGATGCTCTGAGATTGTTTGTGATTTTAATGTCCTACGTGAATTTAAAGTTTATTTTTGAGTTGATTGGTGTATGAACTGTGCTATACAGATAACCTTGCCGTATGCATGTTTGGAGGAGCTTGAGTTGAGCCAACAAATGGAGCATCAGGTCTTGACTTGAATGTTATCTAACAGTAATATATGACTACATTATTTCCTACATGTTTTATTGCTAATTGCAATTGCAGGATTCACCCGTGAGAGATTGCGTTACATTAATAATTCATTTGTTTTCTTTCTCGCTTGCTTGATTATATACTTACACACTTAATTACTGCCATATGATACCTTTTTTCAGATCAATCTAATCTGCTTAATTCAGTTGAATATATTTTTATCAAAATAATGACAAATGAGGAATTAATGTGACATACCAGCATGGCAGGGTTTGAGACTGCCAAAAAGAGAAATCATTTCAACAATATATGTTGTAATAATACTAGTCCCAGTTCTGTATATGATTGCATGAAACATTTTGAAAAGAGGCAAATCAGATATTCCATTTCTGAATTTGATTGATGTAATTTTTAATTTGCACAACAGTAGTCTGGAGACTGAAGTTACATATTAAACTACAACAAAAGTGCTTTAGAGAATAATTCACATTATTTGGACACAAATGAACCAAAATAAGAATAAAAGAAAGTATGAAAATCAAACGCTTCCCAAAAATAATTAAACTGGATAAAATCATTACTCAATAGAGGCAACTTTTTGGGACTTTTGAAGGTTTTAAGCTAACCAGAAACAGAAAAGGGATTGCCAAAGGAACCAAACCTAACAACATGTCTGTTTGAACAAGGAAGCCGAAAAGTGCTAGTCTTACTCAGCTACCACCTTTATCACTGGCAGAAATGAAGCTGAAGCGCAAATTCAGACTGAAAGACCGGACACAGCTCTCACGCGTCCAGGGCCTGCCAATCACACAGCCCGGCCAGCCTTTTGCCAACCCACTGACTGCAGAGGGGGCAGTTTAAAAGCAGCCACCTCCTGATTAACAGCGCTTACTGAGGCTCTTAACACCCACCGCCTCCCTAGCACCTCCTCAAGCTACTGGTTCCTGCTCTGGTTCCTGCTCTAGCTCTTGCCCTGGCTCCCGATCGGGTTCCTGCTCTGGCTGCTCTGCAAGTGTCACTGCCGGGGTCAATGCGCCTAACAAACAAATCTTTTTCATGCATTTGTGTTTCTGTCTTGGTCTCTTCAGATTGAATGGGTCACATTTATAAAAGTTGAGCCGATGATTGGTTATCATAGGTGTTTATATTTGTCCTGTGAAAATATTCAAGTCATGTGTCTTTTGCACTTCTTTACATCTCTTGTGCATGGTTCTTTCTGGGTGCGTGAAGTCAATTGAGCTATTTAAAGTGCACTCCAAGTTCAAGTGGAAATAGGAGTCCTCAAGACAAATGTAGGAAGTGCAGGATGATTAAAAAAATAAGGAACTGATTTCATAACACACTTGTTTACTCCACTGACTGGATTGCTGTTCAGAAACTTTTCATTTGTAACATTTGTAAGACCCGAGAACTTATGACACAGCTGGAGTTTTCCTTCGCTTCACCTTATTGAAAAATTGCAAAATGAAATATTTTTAATCATTTTGAAAAACACTGCATAGAGTTAGGTTCCGTACAGAGGACAGTATTAATTTCAAGCTGCGCCATAGATTGGCTGATGTTTCATATAGGATCCAGCCCCATAGCTCTGGCATAAGATACCATCATTTATTTGTAATGCAGCTATTAAAAAGCATGCAACATTCACCTCCATAACTCCACACTTGGTACTGTGTAAGGTGAAGCCAATGAGCACGCACACAAGAGCAGATGAGGTGGAGGCGTGTGGTTGGAGCATCTGCCAGTGCACCACCCATAGGGGAGAGTGGCTGGCCTCTTCAAACACACTGCGTGGGACCTCCTGCTTTTGAAGCTCCAGGAGAGGGACGGGGGGACAGGACAGGGGGATGGAGACACCCGCGGCTGGGACCCTCCACCAGATGGAGAGGAACACACAAGCAGCAATGATCAGAAGCAATGCTGTGCTCTATTACCCACATCCCAAGGAAAGTAGTGGACACAATTGCTGGTAGAAGCTGATGAATAGATAAATGGTGATCACAAGGATAAGAAAGTGTTCCTTATGTCCCATATTTTTCCATACCACATAGTGTCAAATGTACAAATGTTTGATGAACCCTTTTGTCATGTGTTAGTGACAATTTCATACTGCAGACTAGTGTTTTTTTTAAACTCTGTAAGAAAGTTTGGCGTGTTGTTTGGATACGTTTTGGCTTTTTATAACGGAAAGTACAAGAGCATGTTAAAAAAAGGTCAAAACAAAATCTCGACTTTTTCTATATATATATATATATAAATATACATATACAGTATATATATATATATATTTATTACACTGCTCCTCAGAGCAGCAGTAGAACGCTCCATTGATATGAATGTAATTTCAAAACGTTCTACCGGTCATTATTTTTATAACGGACCTCTCAAAACAATAATGACCGCTGCCCTTTGGCAACGCACTCTCTGCTTGTATTTCAAATGCGTGGATAACTCCGCAAGTAGTTCCGGCCACTCCGGAGCTAGCCACGCTCAATCAACGCAATGAAATGTTAATCGGAGAGTAATTTATACATATACAGTCTTAATACAAGTGCACGGAAGTTTTCAGAATTTTCCGTTTACGTTTTCATGACAAAAACACTGATGTAATGCGAGAAAAGGCGATCCCAAAAAACCCGGAAGTAGATACCGGCACATTTTAAGATTCCGGGACATTTTCGGACACATTTGCAGAGGATCGAATTATGGATTTAGGTTATGGTTTATGTATGGGTCACTCACCGCTGATGTTCAGAATTCTTTGTTCAGTTTTTTCAGTTTTCATGCAGTTCCAGAGAGTTCTAGTTTGGAAGTTGCTAGCCTAACTGTTACTCGCATAGCCACGGGAAAGCCTTTGGGAACTATTTTATTTTCTGTCATTAAATAAACCTTTTGGCATTCCTAAGAGTGGACTGACGTTTATTGTGTGTGTTCTGTTGGTATAAAGCCGTATAATAAGCGGGATAACGTATATTACGCAGGTCATTATCGGAAAATAAGTACCGACAGGGCGAAGCGGACCCCGACGCGCAGCGTCAGGATTTAAGCATCAAATGAAGCCTCACTATGTTTGCTACAAACTCTGGGAACCATCAATGATTATTATTCCGTTCATACACTAGAATTCTAGTTCAGTTGGATGTCAAGTGCCAATACAACTCTAGGTCATCAAGGTCAACAAGGTCATAGTTTTTTCAACTTCTCTCCACCACAATGTTAAACTATAGGCTCTTTGAAATGTTGTGATGTCACATGAACACCACCAATAGACCAGCAGAGGGGGTCGACTTGGCTCATATAGAAAACTAACGGACCTGACAAACATTTTGGACCTCAGCCATTCAACCTTTTATTAACCATCACAATAATTTAAGAATCAATTATGAGAGGAAGAGAGCTAGCCATAAATAGACACAAGAAAACGTTACATTAAGAAATAAAAACAGTAGACTGTTTGATGATGGCCGTAAGGAAAAATAATACCCATTTTCTTCTTGTTTTTACAACAACTATGAATTCTCATAAACTACTATTACTACCATACATCTTCCACAATGCTTCTGGCGTCTGCAAAGGCCCATGCTACACACGATCTTCACAAAACAATAAGGCTCTTTACTCCTTGTTATCGGCAGACCTCACACTTCCACGTTTGAGCTATCTCACGGCCATGTTTAGGGCTAGTGTTGCAGTCCGCTCTGAAATAACTACTTGAAATCTCTGTTTTCCACTCACCTGAGCCGGTCGGAACTACGCGCTTTTCTTCGTGGAGGATTGGGAGATCAAAAATGACTGCTCAAAGAGGAACTTTTTGGTGCTGTAATTGACAGGAAGTGTGAGCAGCATAAATAAATGACTACACTAGGATTTTGTGTGCTTTCGTCTCAGCATCTGGAATCAAACATAACTGGCTCTCTGCCGATAAAAGGCATGACAGAGAAATTACAGCTACAATCAGTTAGGCCCAGCTACAAGAGGAAAATCTGTTTCTAAACGCTCTCCCATGGCCAGAGTTTGATTGATGGGTGGAGGTGAGGGGAAAGCTATGGAGACCTGCAGTCAAAAATGGACAATGGAAGTCTCACCTGCCCGCGTCATGCTGAAAAAACATCTTACATCGTGTGATCTTCAAAAATGCCGGACGGAGGAGCAGAAGAGTTCAGAAGTGCGAATGAATAATGGACGAGATGGAGGCTTTTTGATAACAGGGCGGACATGGGCATAATTAGGAATGATAAAATGATTACTTTTCACAAGGGAAATAATGGAGTGTCTGCGTATTAAAAGAAGTAGCTAGAAAGAGATGTCTGTAAATGGATTTAATATATTTGTACTATTTTCATGGAAAAAGATCCAACTCTCCAACAGTTTTCAGATTTTCATTATGAAGTTTTAAAACAAAACAAGACCAGCTAAATTTCATTTAACAAACTGGCAGACCGAATAAGGGTCTTGTTGCTCTGATTGGATGATCTGCTTGAAGATCGTAAACATTCATATTATGTTCATTGTGGTCCAATATATTTTTGATAATAACTCACTAATAACATGAGGAAACACATTTGAAACATTACATATTGTCCCTTTAACTGGGGTACCTAACTTTTTGGATGCTGGTCAGCTGGTATGTTGGCAATGATAGTCCAACCTGATTTTTTTATCCTTGTATCTAAAGTAAGCAACTAAATAAATCAAATTTCCCTCATTGATTTGTTCTGAAATAAACCAATTTGATAATGAGGGCCAAAAATCAATGTTGTGAAAATGAGGACAGCAAAAAAACATTATTACAAGATCTTCATTGATACAATGGTATATCAGAATCAGAATTATTTATATTGCCATTGTAAAGTAACAGGAAGTTACAACTAAAAGTAACAGCCCCGCCTGCATACATTTTCAGCAGGCAGTTTGACCAGAATTATGAGGATGACGTCAGGTTAGTGCAAACCAGTGGGGCGGGCCCTGGCTTAAAAAGGTCCATGAGCATGCACTTTGACATGATGGCAATCTGGCTCCTTGCCAGGTGGCGTACCCAGAAACATAATTTATTTATTATTTATTTATTTATTATTATTTGTTCACAAACATAAGTTGAATCCACATCTTTTACATAAACATTTAGGTTTGTGAAGGGACTCCCATGAAGCACAATTGGCTTATATGCGATTAATTATCCGATGCATTCTTATGACACCTTTTTTCAACTCAAAATTGGCTTTACAGCCTGGTCCAAAAGTCGGCTTTTGGCTCAACGCTAAGTTCCAAATATTTTCTACAGTCTAAGGTGCAAACAAGTAAAAAAAAAAGAGAAAAAGTATAAATATAAAAAGGCATGCAAAAAATATGAATGAAATTCATATATTACACACAATAGACATTGAACAGTGCCAATTATAAGTGACGAGAAGCATGTCATTATAATTAGATTGCACATGCACAGTCATATTTAAAACTTTAGAAACATCTTAAAATCAGTGGAATATTCAAACAATTTGACATGTGACAAGCCTTTCCATTTTTTCTACAAACATTACAAACAAATTCCCACAGAGCACAGTTATTCGCAAACCCTGAGTATATCACAACTTAATCAAAATAAAATGCGCTTTTCTGTGTGTCCGCAGCATGTACCGCACTGTGAATGACCCATCTGCAACAGCGTCCACCATGAGGGATGGACACCGCGAGGCACACATGAATCACGCGCCTTCAACATTTAATATAGTGACGGCGCAATCGAGTCCCGCGCAGACATGGGTGGAGGGGGAGCTGACGCGTAATGGGCTCTCTATTGAATCAGGTGTCTCGTCCTCTTAAGGAAATTAAGTTGCGGTCTGAGAGAGGCCACTTAATGACGGCGGCACGGTGGACAGTGACGAATGGCGCGCGGCACTGGGAGCCCACGCTATATCTGCATTTGTCCGACTTACAATTTTTCATCTGCAGACCCCCCCTCTTTGTGTAAGCCATAAACACACACACACACACACTGCCCTCCCAGTGTAGTAATAGCTATTTATTTGCACATATATCCGATGGCAGCTAATAAAGAGCCATATCTTTGCACCATGTGTTTCCACATTGCGCCGTGTCCGAGGAGCGGTCATTAGACGGCCATGATGGATGCGTCGCCGTGGTACCGGGACAAAGCTCAGCGTGATCTCTGCAATGAACACAAAGGTTTTGCCAGAATTACATAGATGTATTTTTTTATAAAGCATGCTGTAAAATCTTACTATCAAGTTTTATTGGTTCAGTTGTGGCTGGTAAGGATTCTGGAATCAAATATTTATGTACAAGTAGTAATAATAATTGTAGGCAGTAAGTATGTGACGTAACAGCGACACAGGTGCACTATGGGATGGTCCTATACAGATCTGAGGACCAGAAATGTTGATTTGTTTGGCCAAAGATTGTAATTATCTGTAAAATAAATGTGTTTTCTATTTTGCAATTCTAATGATGACAGAAACTATTCTGCTGAACCTGATTAGAAGTCTCCACCCCCTAATAGTGAGTCTTTTGTGGTACTTATGGTGGAGTAAGTAAGTATGTAATCTTTATTTATATAACGCATTTCACAGACCAAAGTCCTTGCACAGTACAATTTTTGTGTTCTGTCGAGTTGGTCTGCCTGTTAATGATGTGATGCAAACAAGCGCTGCACGTCTCAAGGCAGCCAAAGCAAACCAAGATGGCGGACATGTAGTCCACGAATTGCTTTAAAAGTTAAATACGAACGAATTAAGACACGAATGTCACTTTTAATGCAATTTGAGGCGAGATGTTGAAGGTTCCGTGTTGTGATATGTCGGTTTTAAGAGTGAGAGTTTCATGTAAAGTTTGTTTTAAGCAGTCCACTGATCCTGTGAAACTACACTGCTAGTGTGCCCAAATCTGACTTGCGCATGCGCAGCAACCCGCCAGAATGGGGGAAAAAACTCGATCTAATTAAATATTTTGTTTGAACACACTATTGTTAATCATATTGAATACAGTATGATACATGCATAAAATGTATTATTTCCATTATCAACCCGACAGACCAGTCACAGGACGCGTATGCGATCACACAGCAGCAGTGTAGTTTCACAGGAGCAGTGGACTGCTTAAAACAAACTTTACATGAAACTCTCACTCTTAAAACCCATATATATACATATAACAACGCGGAACCATCAACATCTCGCCTCAAATTGCATTAAAAGTGACATTCGTGTCTTAATTCGTTTGTATTTAACTTTTAAAGCAATTTGCGGACTACATGTCCGCCATCTTGGATTGCTTCGGCTGCCGTGAGACGCACATGCGCTGGTTTGCATTACATCATTAACAGCTGAGCCAGACCAACTCGACAGAACACCGGTAATTCAGATTCAGATTCATTTATTTGCCATTTGCAGTAAAACCACATTGGAAAAACTGTGCAAGACTACCCCAGTGTGCACCAGACGACACACACCAGAGCTCTTCACACACAGATGACAGAGATTCCTGACACACTGGTGCATGGAGGCCTCTGACCAAAACCATCCATTCATTCACTCATGCATTCATACCCATTGTACATGTTTTTAAGTGGTTGGGGAAACCGGAGCACCTGGAGAAAACCTTCACAAATATGAATGGTAAATGTAACCCTACCAACTGAGCTACTGCTGTCCAATAAAATGAGATATGTCCTCTCTGATGAAAAAGCTTCACTTTATTTTGCAATTCTTGTAATTTCCCAGGCTGGCTTGCATGAACTGCAAATTTGAGATCCACCCAGAGCGGGTACAAAAAAAGAAAACCCATTTATTTGACAATGAAGGGCATCACATAACCACTAATAATACTTTTTGTGTTGTCATTCAACAGCTCCAAAATATGGTCAAAACAATGACAACTATGGAAATTTAAATCTTCAATCAAAACTATTTGCTTTTTTTAGCCAATAAGGAAATCCAAAATATGTCTTTCTGTTGTTCACCAATCTACTGATGTTACAACCCATAAAGAGGTCATTTATAGAATTCATGCTGCAATATTAAAGTGACTGTCAGTTAATAACCACAGTTGAAGAGATTGCACCTTACCCTCATAGCTGCGGCAGCTCAATAAAAACAAGATTTGTCCTCTATGATGAAAACGCTGCACTTTATTTCAAAATTCTTGTAAATTCCTGGGCTGCCTCGCATAAACTGCACTTTTGAGATCTGACAATAAAGGGAATCACACAACCATTAATGATAAGTTTTGTGTTGTCATTCAACATCTCCAAATTAGGGGAGAAAAAAAATGACATATGTAGCTCGCGAAAATTCAATTTGGTAGACGTCAGCAAAAGCTACCCCCTCCAGGCCGGTTCGCTTCCCCAGCCTATCGCTCGGCAAACGCCCCCTTCCAATCATCCGTGCCGGACAGGCAGCCGCTTAAAAGCGGAGCAACTCTCACTTTCTGCCTTCTCGAAGCCTCGCAAGCTCCTGAAGCCTTGCAGAGAATCGTCTGGAGGAATCGTTTTCGTCTACTCACGCTACTCGTGCGCGTCCCTGGCGTCCTCCGTCTGGCTGCTTGTGGTCTGCTCCTCCTTCGCGTCCCTGCACTGGTCTGCTCCTCTTCCACGTCCCTGCACCTGCTGTGGTTCGCATGTCTTCACTGCTCTCCTCCTCTGCGGGCTCTTTCTGCGGGCTGCTCCGCGGGGCCCTCCGCGGGTTTCTGTGCGGCTCGTTCCTCGTGGTCTGCTGCCGCACGCAGAAGGTCTGGCGGTGCCGTGCGTGTCCCTGCCTCGATTGGCGGTGCCGCGTTGTCCCGTTGCTTTTCCCGAGTCTCCTGGCATGTGAGTACAGTGAGTGTGCTGACCGCGGACAGATTAATCCCGGAGTCTAGGCTGCAAGCGACTGGTTTTTGCCCTACGCACTTGACTGCAGGCGCCGGTTTTTTTTCGCCCCGAGCTTGGTCTGCAGGCTCCGTTTTCACACGTGTCTGAGCTAACCGAGGGGCAATGCATATTAAATGGCATCAATCTCTATCGTCTGAGGGATATACGAGGAGCTATGTGCATTAATTCAGATCATGTTCTGCCACTTGCAGTAAAACCATGCATTAAATAGCTAGGTCGCTGGTATTAAATTAGGTAACTAACTGCAGTGTTGCATTTTGAAAGTGCAGCAGGAAGAAAAAGGGCCGAACGTGAATCTGCAATGGGTGTGAAGTAGCGTTGGGGCTATGAACGCATGGATCAGTGATCGTTCATGCGCATCTGCCATAACCAAAGCAGAAGATGGCTCCAGGGGACGTCTGTTATTCGCATGGGAATGTTTCGGATTCGGGTTGATTTATTCCCTCAGGCTCTTAAACAACCGTGGGTTGGTTCTCTGACCGCCGCTGCTGCCGGTCCCCGCTGCCGTTCCTACTGATGCCTGATCCCGCCGCTGCTGTTCCTGCTGCCGCTCCTGCTGCTGCCTGTTCCTGCTGCCGCTCCTGCTGCTGTCTGTCCCTGCTGCTGCTCCTGCTGCTCCTACTACTACATGTGCCGCTGCCGTTCCGCAGGCTCCCAGGCTGCACCCGTCTCTGTGGCTCGGCTCTTTCAGACACGTACGTAACCTGGCTCACGGAGACAAGCGGCGCACGCTGGCGTGACACGTCTGTCTGTTCGTATGAATCGCTTCGTGGTGCTGCTGCTCCTGCTAATACTGCTTCTGCTGCTTCATACTGCTACCGCTACTGCTGCTACTGCTGCTGCTTCATACTGCTACTACTGCCGTGCTGCTGCTGCTTCATGTACTTCGTCATCTCTCTTCACTTCGCTTCTCTTACTGAAACACTAAACAGCTACAACATATTCTACTGCCGTGGCTTTGATACAGGGTTTTGCCGTTATTATCTACGGATGCTGCAGCTGCTGCTGCAGCTGCTGCTGCCGCGGCTGATACAGGTCGTTGCCGTTATTATCTGAGGTTACTGCTGCTGCCGCTGCTGCTACTGCTACTGCTGCAACCCACCCTCTCAGAAGCTTATCCTGCTTCTAATGGATGCAGCCCGGCCGAGTATGCCGCGCGGCACTGGACTCGCTCCCAGGGTCACTTCGGCGGTCGTGCTTCATCTCTCTACTTAATCTTCTGATTCTATCAGATGCAGCTGGCCGAGTAGCTGCGCTGAGCCGTCAATCGGACTCCTAATCAAAGGCATCCATACCGTGTTCTTCACTCTTCTGATCGCAGGCTCCCAATCATGCTGCCCATTCCTGCAGCGGCACTGAACTCCGGCTCATCTTCCAGGTACATGTCTGCCATCCTCGCAGCATCTTCCTGCTCGCCTTCCATGGCTTCTCTGCATAAGCGTTTCACTACTGCACACTCAACCTTCGTGCGGTCCGAGACACGGCTTTTCCCGACCATCCTACTATCCTGATTATCTACTCTCCAACCCAAGATTCTAAGCGTAAAGGCGCCTGCAACTTCATGGCCCTCTCCGATACGTCTCTGCCCCTCCAGGTCTCAGCTTCTACACGGACGTGCCCCTTCCGTGGGTTTTGGGGGGTTTTTTTTTTTTCCAGGACCATCGCGGCCTCGCTGGGGCTCCCCCACACCTCTCCGCAACAGCTGGGGCGCCGGTCCTCTGCGGCTTTCTCCGCCTACATCAGGCCAGACGCGTCCGCTATCCTGCCTGCACAACGTCAACTGGCTTCCTCGTAAGCTCCCAGCAAAGCAATACGAAGCAAAGTAAGTGAACCAATAAGATTCTGGTGGCGGCACGCACTTCTCTCAAACACTCTCCGCTGCCGCAGCGTCTGACGGAACGTGATGCGAGCGCTCACGTTCCCAGCGCGCAAAGACAACCCTGCCGCAGCGTCTGGTTGATCGTGATGCGAGCGCTCACGTCCCAGCGCTCAAAGATAACCCTGCCGCAGCGTCCGGTTGATCGTGATGCGAGCGCTCACGTCCCGGCACTCAAAGATAACCGCATATAACGGTCACAGCACATAGTGATAGCGGTCATAGCGTTAGTGATAGCGGTCATAGCGTTAGTGATAGCGGTCATAGCGTCAGTGATAGCGGTCATAGCGTCAGTGATAGCGGTCATAGCGTCAGTGGTAGCGGTCATAGCGTTAGTGTTAGCGGTCACAGCATAGCAAAAAATGGTTAGCGCATAAACGGTTCACAGCATAGAGATAGCGGTCACAGCATAGCGATAGCGGTCACAGCATAGCGATAGCGGTCACAGCATAGCGATAGCGGTCACAGCATAGCGATAGCGGTCACAGCATAGCGATAGCGGTCACAGCATAGAGTAGCCACGACGTCTGTTTCCTGCAAACCAGGCTGCAAAACTCCATCAACACACTCAGCTTTTTGGGGATTGTACGCGCTCCATCGCAGG
This sequence comes from Knipowitschia caucasica, assembly GCA_964034765.1. Classification (NCBI taxonomy): domain Eukaryota; kingdom Metazoa; phylum Chordata; class Actinopteri; order Gobiiformes; family Gobiidae; genus Knipowitschia; species Knipowitschia caucasica. The sequence goes on along the minus strand of OZ035825.1, from coordinate 16,809,395 downwards.
AGCCTCTCCGATCTGAAGGCCGCACCGGGGCCTAGGGCGCCAAACCACCTCAATAAATACTCAAAACCATTTTCGTTTCTCGTCTCTCCAAATTGAAATGTAGCTCGCGAAAATTCAATTTGGTAGACGTCAGCAAAAGCTACCCCCTCCAGGCCGGTTCGCTTCCCCAGCCTATCGCTCGGCAAACGCCCCCTTCCAATCATCCGTGCCGGACAGGCAGCCGCTTAAAAGCGGAGCAACTCTCACTTTCTGCCTTCTCGAAGCCTCGCAACCACCGCCTCCCCTCCTCCTCCTCTTCACCCTGCCTCCAATCTGCCTCCAATCTGCCTCCAATCTGCCTCCAATCTGCCTCCAATCTGCCTCCAATCTGCCTCCAATCTGCCTCCAATCTGCCTCCAATCTGCCAAAATGCCGCCACCAGTGCCTAGGTCCCGGGGGATTGTACGCGCTCCATCGCAGGAGCCTCTCCGATCTGAAGGCCGCACCGGGGCCTAGGGCGCCAAACCACCTCAATAAATACTCAAAACCATTTTCGTTTCTCGTCTCTCCAAATTGAATTATGGATATGTAAACCTTCAATCACAACCACATGCATTTTTTTTAATCCAATATGGAAATCCAAAATTTGTCTTTCTGTTGTTAATCCATAAAGAGGCCATTTATATTTCAATTCATGCTACAATATTAAAGTGACTGTCAGTTAATAACCACATTTGAAGAGATAGCACCAGTTTCCTCACAGCTTTGTGATTGGAGAAACTTATTTGAAATCCTTTCCATTGCTCAGACTATTCTCCTCCAGCAAATCTTATTGGTAAAGCTTATATCAAGAAGCGGAACTATGTACAATTATAATGTATTTTAGATGTTCTTAAAAATGTCCATATTTACCAATGCCAATATATCACAATTATTACTGACAACAGATATCTGCTATATCTTTCTTTAATACAACATAATCTTCAAAGGATTGTCCATCGTCCAGTTACAAATGTTGTAAAAATGGATCTGTATTGAATGTTTGTGACCTGTTATTAATGCATTAAACTGTGGCTTGATCATGACTTGAGCAGAAAAGTGATTTATTGTGATTCAGTACAATATAAAGGCATGGTGTTTTAGTAGAAGTACATACAAACGTAATCAAGAGCCATTAGAATTGCTCCATTCAAATGCGTCTGCAGCCTGTCTATATGGACTTGATTTGCTTGTGTCCGTGCTGGTGGAGTATTAAAATTCAGACTGATAACTTGTGAGGCTCAGCAATATGTCACCTAAACAGATTATGAGGACATCACGGATATTGCCACTAAACATGCCGAAGATGGAGATTTACGCCACTGCACAATGTTCTTCAACCAACACGGATCCTTCTTTCATTGTGTCTTTGCGGCGGTGAAGAAAGTGACATGAAGAAAAATAATCAGCAAAATAATGAATTGTATGAATGAATGAATACCTGGTCATTTCTCTATACAAATGCATTATTTTTTTTTTTGCCAATGACTTATAGATGGGTACTTAAGTTTTTACCCTCATTAATAACAGAAAAAGTCTTGTGAAATTACTTTTCACAAGACTTTTTCTGTTATTAATGAGGTTGTTATTAAGTGTTAGAAATGTGTTGTCTTTTGCATGCTTCTCAGAATAAGGGTGGTCCTCTCTTTTTCACTTTTATGTTTGATAAAGCTGTTCTAAACTATGTAATCGAACCAAAACTGTTTCGAGAGCATGGAATTGGTTATATAGATTTGATGAATGTTATCATGAAAATGTAATTGTTGCTGTACATACTAGGCCCAAACCAATAGATATAAAAGAGGACATTTAATGACACTGAATTATAAAAAGATACATACAGACATAACAGAAAATATCATACCCCAAGGAGAGATGGTTGGAGAGAGAGAGAGAACCCCGGAGGCTCTGGGCCTCAGTATTAGCCTGCCACATGTTGCTTAGAGAGTTGACACCGACCAAGAGCCCAAACTAGTCCATCCCAGCTCTCTATATACTGGCTGTGAGGTTACTCCCAGGTTCCACTGGATTGGTCAGGGGGGTCAGCCAGGAGCAGGCCAGCCCCCATGGAGGGGGAACATGGATTTCAGATAAGGGGGAAAATCCATACCAACAATGAAATAGGTACATTTGTGTGGTTCGAAAGTGAGGTACCCCAGCTTTAAACAAATGCATTGTAAATGTCATGTTGTAAATTGCAGCCCTACCGTACATGTGTATTGTGACTTGATATATGCAATCGTTCATTCACTCTGGATTATACAAACAATACCACATCAGCCTATACTGTACTTCACAAGAACACACCACAATTTTGACACTGAAACTTTCTCACTCTTTCTGTTTTCCGTGACCCGACACCATGGCCGTATGCATAACAACATGGGACAGAGCTGTTGTTGACGATCAATGCGTGTCCTTTCAACAAAGTAATTGTGGAACGGCAGAATACCGGAGTACCCCGCGCCCGCCTTCCCTCCTCCTCCGGGTGCACGCTGCCATCTCGTATGCCTTTTAAAGTCCGCTCCATCCTGACCAAACTGTCCGTGCAGCGCAGATTCAGTTGTGTGGTGGAATTGGAAGGGGTTCGATGAGGCTTCTACTCCTTGCTCTCCCAGCTGACTGCCTGATGAATAATTGACCCCATAGTCTGGGCCTTGGCTCATTACTGGAGGAAGGCTTGGTTAGCGATGCAGTGAAAGGAGGGTGCTTGGGCAGACTTGGCTCGGTTCTTTCCTCTCCACCCCGGACCACACACAAGTCCTTTATCTTTAATGGCGTGTGCCGTGATCCTACATCCAGGCCTCGTCCAACCTTCCTCCAGCATGGCCCACTTCATCAACCTCTGGGCAGCAACACATCGACTGCCAGAGAGGAGAATTCTGAAAAATTCTCTTGTGAATTGAAAGAGTTTTGGGCAGGATTATCAAAGGTGCAAGAGTGAGGCGCCCTGACATCCCGGAAAGTTCTTTGGGGGGAAACTTTTTTTTTGCTACACAACTCCCAACTAGAAGAAACTATTCACAGGGTTAAGGTGAGTGCTTGGCTTGGATGGAGTCAGGCTTGTTTTGATATGGAAGTTATGGGAAAGTCATTCAAAGTAAAGTTGGACAGGGCAGAGATGTACAGGAGAAAGAGCCAAACAAAATTGAACAGCGCAAATCATGTATTCCGGTCTCGGCCATGATGTCTCAGCAAATGGTCACTAGCTTACAGCATACCCTTCCACAGATGGAGAATCGAAGTTTGCTGTACAATAAAGTTTGAATTCAATAGCTACTCTCTGTTTAGTTTAATGGGGTGGAGAATCATTCCTATTTGAGTTTGCAACTGAAGAACTTTGAGCTCACTTTGGATAACTTACTTACCTACTTAACAGCTCTTCACTGCGGCACAGTGGCTGAGTAGTTAGCACTCTTGTGTCTCAGCAATTATGTCTTACCATTATTTTCTGAGTGGCGTATGCATGTTCTTCCTGTGTCTGTGTCGTCATTCCATATCCCTAAAACCATGTACAATAGATATTAGCCTCCAGCTCTGGTCTGGAAGCCAAGCATCTTAAGCAATAAAGTCGATGATGAATTTATTGCTAAATCAAAAATGTTTCCAAATGACAATAGACCAGGACACTAAAAAATATATTTCAATGGCTGTGGTAAAATCTGTGTGCAGTGTCAATTAGTTTAGAACATTTATCTGAAGTTTTTTGCCAGAAATTTCTCTTCTCAGAAAGTCCTGGGTTTGAAACCCACTCTGAACAGGATTGAGGGGATTTTACATGTTCTCCCCATGTCTGCCTAGGTTTCCTCCAGGTGCTCCAGTTTCCTCTAGCACTAAAACATGTACAATAATGTAGGTAATGATGGGGAAAATAAATTATACCATATTCAAATAGTTTGGTATTCTGAAAACGCTTGTCAGTACTTTGAGGGTGGCAGAGGCATCCACATTGTTCAGCCTATATACAATGAAATAGAAACCATTAACCCTTGTATTATGTTAAGGGTCAATTTGACCCATTTCAGTTTTTGAGTTGATCAAAGTACTGGTTTTTCTTTATTTTTCTTACTGAAATTTGGTGACTTTTCCTCATCTAGGGTCATGAACTGGTGTGTAAAATCTGGACACTTTGATGTGTAATGGAATGTCTGTGCAGAGTTTGTATACAAAGATGATGTTGCGGGTCATTTCGACACAGACGCTTTAATGTGAGTAAATAGTTGTTCAGATAAAAAAAAAAACATGTCTCTTTGACATTGTATTTTGATTGCCTCAAAGACCCAGAGCCAGGTGTGTGAAGAGAGGGAACTTTCTCACACTTGTCTTTGTCACTGTTCTCATGTCATCTCTTTTGCCTAGCGTACATTGGACAGGCAACTGATTATATCCGTCGCCTATGAGTTGCTGCCCCGCACACATCGACAATCTGGCAAAAACGGGCAACTCCTGTATCAGGCCAGTCTCGGGAATAACAGCGCGTACATCGACAGCAACTGGTCGTCAACTACAGTGTGTTTTCTGACATAAACTGTAGAGGGCGCAATACACACATGTTGTTGGAGCACATCAGGTGATATCTCCGGATCTGAGTACAACTAGTTGCCGAAAAGTAGAACACGGGCAACTGACTGAATCCGGAGATTGACTGTTTATCTCCAGTTGTAAGAGCGCTCTCATCGACTGATTTCGGCAAATGATCATCTCCATCATCTACTCTCAGTTGCCAAAAGCCGCCTTGCAACTAGTTGTCTCCAGTTACTCTGTCGATGTACGCTAGGCTTTATACAAACTCACCAAAAATGAGCTCCAGAAGGATGACATCTGAGGAGGCTTTATCACAGATTTTTAACTGGGATAATGATGTAGAGGAAGAGATTTCAGAAACAGGAGGATTTTTCAGAGACAGAGGACAATGTTATTGCTGATCCAGATTGTCAATTTTTCTACGATAAGGAGGATTCAGAGGACGAATCTTTGGTCAAGAAAAGAGGAAGGGAGGAAGGAAGGAAGGAAAGAAGGAAGAGAAAAGAAGGGAATAGATGAGGATGAACAGAGAGAAGGAAAACAGGATGAGAAAAAGGAAGGAGAAAGGATGGCAGGAGGAAAGAATTGTCATTTTGACCCGAGAGGAGGACAAGAGGATTAGACTTAATATTTCTTAAATATAGCGTTTGAATTATGAATGTATTGTATGTCACTTTTCTAAATATTTATATAACCTAAAGTAAAGTTGTTATTGGTTTAACCTGTTTTCTTGACTGTTTTGATTGTATTTACACAGTACGGGTCAAAATGACCCGCAACATAATCAATGTCATTTTTTTTCAACATAATACAAGGGTTAAGTCGTCTTGTCAGGCCCCATAAAGCTTACCAACCCCCTCTCACAGCTTCAAGAAATGTTTTGTGTTTTTTCTCAATATTTAGCGGGCATAAAAGCTTCGCTGAGTTAAATAAATTGTTTTTCTGTCTTCGAAATACCTGGACCACACTTTCCCATCTAAGCTGAGAATCTGACATAAGGGAAGCAACATCTGACAAGCTGCCTCCTGGATATCATTCAGTGAGAGTGTCAGTCTCGCTCCCTGCAGAGATATCCACGAGACGCCAACACAGAATACAAGCGCCCAGGAATGGCCTGGACTGGATGGATGAGGAGCATGGAAGGGTCATGTGATGAACGGGATGGTCAGGGCAGAAGATAGTCTTTGGAAAGAAGGATTTATGTCAGAGGATCTAAGAGTCTTCCAACCATGCTGTTTCCATTTTTCCCAATAGTGAAAGAGCCAGTGCCCAATTCCTATTGTAGATCGACGGAATTAAAGAAATACAGTATGTATTTATGTTTTGTATTTTTATGCAGAAAATCAGGTTTTACACAAAGTTTTATTTTTATCTGTTTTTACCTTTTCTACATGATTCTGTTTTCTGCCACCTTATGTACACTGTGCTGACAGTTATGCCTCAGTTGCATTATATGACTGCTAAAATAAAAAATCAAGACCCGAAATGCTTTGCTGTTTTCCTGCTTCCAACATTTAAACATCATGTTATGAAACAACCATGTATAATCTTTAACAAGATGACAAATCTTACCTTCCAGAAACCAATATACCCAATACCCAATGTATTTTATTGAATGTCTGCAGGTGCTACATATCAAAGCTGCGTCTCAATGACATCACGAGCATGCTGCCTGTAAAAGTGTAACACATTTGGCACATCTGTGCGCCTCATGAGTGCTCTGCTTTGTACTGTTAGTTTGTACCCCAATACACTGCTGCCATATCCATTCAGTGGACCAAAACAACCATGCTAGCAAAAAGTGGGAAAAAGCACCTATACATAACCCAGGAATCCTTGAAGAATCAGAGCCAAATTTAGATTTGTGGGTGGCACAAGTTTTTGGGTCTCCAGCAACAACATAAAGCGTGTCTTACCCACAGAGCGGATGAAGGCAGTATCAGAGAGGTTCCTGACAGTTTCATTGGGCGAGGAATGTGCAGGGGATCTCAGAGCTGTCAGTGCGTTTGGAGGGAGGAGGTGGTGTTTGAACCAGAGTAAACGCTGAGAAAAATGGTGGCGCAGGCATATTTACAGCCAGGGTCTATTTGTGTGTCACCAGACTGACAGGATTGTCTCAGGAGAAGGATTTCAACACCTCTCATTATCCCAGCTTAAGCTGCGTTTAACACTTGTGACAATAGATTTTATCTTTAGGCTTGGGAACACTAACTTAAATCATAGTGTATGTTTGACAGATTTTTAGCATAATTAATTTGACAACTCAAATAACTTTCAATCAATTTAATAAAATCAATCTAAGTCCTTGCTCTCAAAACGGTTTGGCTCTATCACTAGTTTTAATCACGTCAATAGCATCAATAGCATGATGTCATCAATCGCACACCAGAAAATACATTTTAGAAATCCAAAATTACAGCTCAGCTCAGTTGGAAGAGCATTGGGTTTTGAACCTAAAGGGCGTGGGTTCAATCCCCCACAACCCATGCCACCTGCTCCCACAGAAATCTGCATTTGTTGTGTCCCTGGGCATGACACTTAACCCCACCTTGCCTGAAGCCCCTGCTGAAAGACCAAAGTTGTGTCTTCGTTGTCGGAGCAGCCATCTTCTTGTGGACTCACTACCTTCAGGAGGATCAGTGAGAGGTCGATGCTATGAGGATTGGTTGGCAGCTCTTGCCATCCCCCGACTAATAAATGGACAAATAAAGCGGATGAAAATTGATGATTAGCAAAAAAAAAAATGTAAGTAATAATTTGTGTGAAAGGGTCTTGTAAAAGTGCAATTATGCAAATGGTCTATAAAGCAGATATGTTTGTGTACATGGCCTTGCACCAAAGTACATCTGTGACATGTTAGAGCCATGTGGACCATCTCAGACTCTGAGGAGCACAAGGACAGGCTGGTGCCCAGTGTCAGGACTGTTCATGAGGAAGGAGCATTTGAGATTAATGCAGCTGAAATCTGGAAGTCTTCCTGAAAACAGGCTTCTAATCAGTTCTGTTTATCTGTGCAGACAAATGAAGCTCTTCGCAAAAGTTCACTGTGGTAGACCCGGCCACTGCTGCCAGATCTACAAGCCTGCTCATCCTCTACTCATTACACCAGCAAAACGCCCACATCTAATCCACCAATAACCACCAGGACAGCAAGTTAAAAGCCGGAGACGCCCACTTCCCGGCCTTCTGAAGTTTGCAAAGTGTATGTCGCTAACGCACCTGTTCGCAAATGCATGCGTTGTTCTGGAGGGGTCGCTTCTGCTCACGTGTTGCTCGTGCGCGTGGCCCTGCTGTCCTCAGTCTGGCTGCTCGTGGTTGCTCCTGCTCCGCGTCCCTGCACCTGCTGTGGTTCGCGTGTCTCCACTGCTTCCTCCACTGCTCTCCTCCTCTGCGGGCTCTCTCTGCGGGCTGCTCCGCGGGGCCCCTCCGGGGGTTTTGTGCTGCTCGTTCCTCGTGGTCTGCTGCCGCGCGCAGACGGTCTGGCGGTGCCGCGTTGTCCCGTTGCTTTTCCCAAGTCTCCTGGCATGTGAGTACTGTGAGTGTGCTGACCGCGGACGGATTAATCCCTGCGCACTGGACTGCCGGCTTGGTTTTTGCCCCGCGCTCTGGACTGCAGGTTTCGTTTCACATGTGTTTGAGCTAACAGTTTTCGCCCCGTGCTTCGTTGCAGGCTCCGTTTTCACACGTGTTTGAGCTAACTGAGGGGCAATGCATCTTAAATGGCATCAATCTCTATTGTCTGAAGGATATAAGAGGAGCAGTGTGCATCAATTCAGATTCATGTTCTGCCACTTGCAGTAAAACCACGTTGGAAAAAATGTGCAAAGACTACCCCATCGTGCTCCAGACGGCACGCACCAGAGCTCTTGCCACGGCGCCATCTTTACGGCATTAATCTCATTACTCGCAGGTCACTATTGTTAAATGAATGCATTTAAATTCGTCTATCTGCAGGAGGAAGGAGGGGCCATGCATTTAAATAGCTAGGTCACTAGTATTAAATTGGGTAACTAAACTGCAGTTGTTGCGTTTTGAAAGTGCAGCAGAAAGAAAAAGGGCCAATGTGAATCTGCAATGGGTGTGAAGTGGTGTTGGAACTAATGAACGCGTGGAAAAGTGATCGTTCATGCGTATCTGCCATAACCAAAGCAGAAGATGGCTCCGGGGGACATCTGTTATTCGCATAGGAATGTTTCGGATTCGGGTTGATTATTCCTCAGGCTGTTCAACAACCATGGGCATGGTTCTCTGACCGCCGCTGCTGCCGGTCCCTGCTGCCGTTCCTACTGATGCCCGATCCCGCTGATTCCTGTTCCCACTGCCGCTCCTGCTGCTGCCTGTTCCTGCTGCCGCTCCTGCTGCTGCCTGTTCCTGCTGCCGCTCCTGCTGCTGTCTGTCCCTGCTGCCTGCTCCTGCTGCTCCTACTACTGCGTGTGCCGCTGCTGCTGTTCCTGCCACTGCCGCTCCGCTGGCTCCTAGGCGGCACCTGTCTCTACGGCTCGGCTCTTTCGGACACGTATGTAACCTGGCTCACGGAGACAAGCGGGGCACGCATGAATCGCATTGTGGTGCTGCTGCTCCTGCTAATGCTGCTTCTGCTGCTTCATACTGCTACCGCTACTGCTGCTACTGCTGCTGCTTCATACTGCATCTGCTGCCGTGCTGCTGCTGCTTCATGTACTTTGACATCTCTCTTCACTTCGCATCTCTTTTACTGAAACACTAAACAGCTACAACAATATTCTACTGCTCTGGCTTTGATACAGGATTATTGCTGTTATTATCTACGGATGCTGCTGCTGCTTCATACTGCTACTGCTGCTGCATACTGCTACTGCTACTGCTGCTGCTGCTGCATACTGCTGCTACTACTGCTGCTGCTGCTTCATTTACCTTGCCATCTCTCTTCACTTGCATCTCTTTTACTGAAACACTGAACAGCTACAACAACATTCTACTGCTGTGGCTTTGATACAGGATTATTACTGTTATTTTCTAAGGACGCTGCTGCTGCTGCTGCTGCTGCTGCTGCTACTGTCGCGGCTTGATACAGGACTATTGCCGTTATTATCTGAGGTTGCTGCTGCTGCAACCCACTCTCTCAGAAGCTTATCCTGCTTCTAATGGATGCAGCCCGGCTGAGTATGCAGCGCTGCGCTGGACTCGCACCTATGCTCCCAGGGTTGCTTCGGCGGTCATGCTTCATCTCTCTACTTAATCTTCTGATTCTATCAGATGCAGCTGGCCGAGTAGCTGCGCTGGGCCGTCAATCGGACTCCTAATCAAAGGCATCCATACCTGTATTCTTCACTCTTCTGATCGCAGGCTCCCCCATCGTGCTGCCCATCCTGCAGCGGCACTGAACTCCGGCTCACCTTCCAAGTACATGTCTGCCCTCCTCGCAGCATCTTCCTGCTCTCCTTCTGTGGCTTCTCTGCATAAGCGTCTCACCATTGCTCACTCAACCTTCATGCGGTCCGAGACACGGCTTTCCCGACCATCCACTATCCTGATTTCTACTCTCCAACCCAAGGTTTCAAGCGTAAGGGCGCCTGCAACATCAATGGCCCTCTCCGGTATGTCTCTGCCCCTTCAGGTCTCCGCTTCTACACGGACGCTGCCCCTTCCGTGGGTTTTGGGGGATTCTTCCAGGACCATTGGTTTGCCGAGCGTGGCCGCTACTTTCCACCGGAGCATCTCCTCTGCCCTACACGCGATATTCCCAGTGGTCGTGGCCTGCGCGCTGTGGAATCACACGTGGCAGAGAAAGAGGATCTCTGTCATGTGTGATAATCTCGACGTAGTGGAAGCATTACACAAAGGTCGCTCTTTTTCACCCAACATAATGTCCCCTGACCATTTCAACCTCCGTCTCAAACATTCAAAAATCAAAGGAGCCTGCAATATAGTAATAGCTCGCTCGGACACATCTTTCTGCCCCTACATATCCATGATGCGTTACACTCGCCTCCGCTGCAAAAAGGAGATTTTAACGGACCTCTATTTCTCACTCCAGACATTCTTCCCATGACAGCAACCTGGTTCAGAGCTCGACTAAGATCCCTACTGCTCCTCTGTAAATTGTCTCCCCAGCTCTACACAGCTCACTCCTTCAGGATAGGCGCTGCCACGCGCGCGGCCTCGCTGGGGCTCCCCCACACCTCTCTGCAACAGCTGGGGCGCTGGTCCTCTTCGGCTTTCTCCGCCTACATCAGGCCAGACGCGTCCGCCATCCTGGCTGCACAACGGCTACTGGCTTCCTCGTAAGCTCCCAGCAAAGCAATACAAAGCAAGTAAGTGAACCAATAGGATTTCTGGTGGCGGCACGCACTTTAAAGATAACTCTGCACAGCGTCTGGTACCGATCGTGATGCGAGCGCTCACGTCCCAGACAGCGTCCGGTTGATCGTGATGCGAGCGCTCACGTCCCGGCGCTTAAAGATAACTCTGCTACAGCGTCTGGTATCGATCGTGATGCGAGCGCACACGTCCCGGCGCTTAAAGATAACTGCTACAGCGTCTGGTATCGATTGTGATGCGAGCGCTCACGTCCCAGACAGCGTCCGGTTGATCGTGATGCGAGCGCTCACGTCCCGGCGCTTAAAGATAACTCCACTGCAGCGTCTGGTACCGATCGTGATGCGAGCGCTCACGTCCCAGACAGCGTCCGGTGATCGTGATGCGAGCGCTCACGTCCCGGCGCTCAAAGATAACTCTGCTACAGCGTCTGGTATCGATCGTGATGCGAGCGCTCACGTCCCAGGCAGCGTCCGGTTGATCGTGAAGCGAGCGCTCACGTCCCGGCGCGCAAAGATAACTGTGCCCGTTTTTGGGGATTATGCGCGCGAGCAAGCGCCGCACTCAACAGCATCTCTCCCGGGCCTAGGGCGCCAAACATACTCAATCAACAAACTTCTAACTGCATTTTCCCTCTTGGGTCTCCCAAAGTGAAATGAAGCTCTTCGCGAAAGTTCACTGTGGTAGACCCGGCCGCTGCTGCCAGATCTACAAGCCTGCTCATCCTCTACTCATTACACCAGCAAAACGCCCACATCTAATCCACCAATAACCACCAGGACAGCAAGTTAAAAGCCGGAGACGCCCACTTCCCGGCCTTCTGAAGTTTGCAAAGCCTCCGCCGCCCCACCTCCTCCTTCTCTCATCGAAGCGTGCTTGCCTACTGCCTCTGCCGTCACCAGTGCCTAGGCCCCGGGGGGGATTATGCGCGCGAGCAAGCGCCGCACTCAACAGCATCTCTCCCGGGCCTAGGGCGCCAAACATACTCAATCAACAAACTTCTAACTGCATTTTCCCTCTTGGGTCTCTCCAAAGTGAACTGTGGGATTCTATCTTCACTCTTTTTAATGTCTTGTGATTATTCATGTTTTTTTAACCCCTCGTTTATATTAATTATATGCTTTTACCAAATTGTTAAGAAGCAGTTCGATGGTAAAAGTGCCTAAAACCTAGAGTGAGATGCCCCAAACAGGTATAGTTCAGTTCCTAACTTCAAGCAGGAATAGTTACTCATAAGGTGATCTACAAAATGGTTGAGGAAACCATTGAGGGGTTAATTCCTTGTATGATCGTTTCTATCTTGTTTTGTTCAGCACTTTGTATTGCCTTGTGTAAGAAATGTGCTATTCAAATAAACTTACCTTGCAAACAAATCAAAACCAACATGCTTTCTTTACCTTTTTGAAAACATGTTGGGCTGAGAATAAAGCCCAAAAATGCATGAATGTGAAAACAAGTTATAGAACTATACCTATCACTAGTTTTGAGAAAGAGTTACATGGATATTATTTTAAATCTTCTCGAGAACCTTTGGAGCATTACTAACAACATTTAGCCCTTACCCCCCAATTACCCACAACCTCTGTCTCTCATCACAGTGCAGCTGATAAAAGGATCCACTGATAACCACGGCGAAGGCACCGCACCACCGACACAGAACGTGTGATGACTACAGAAAGAAGGGGGAAACTGGTTTTGAGGGAGATGAAATTGAAGTTGATTAAAAAGCAAACATAACAGGCGTCTACACAGCACAAACAGTGGGAGCGCAGTGAGAGGCTCTGCACTCGGCTAATCGCTAACGCTCCGGAGACACACATGAAAAAGTGTTTAAAAAGAGCAACTACTATCTGTCTGCCTGACATATTTACACTGTCATGTACAGACGCAAAACAAAGCACTTCTCCCAAAGTCAAAAAGTTTCCCCCTTTTCACTATTGTGTCACTGTTAATTCATGGAGAGGTGTGGCTTTGGGATGACGTCTTTAGGCGCTGGTATTGTTGTTTTTAAATGTGTGGATAAATGCTTCTATAGTATTTGAATGATTAGATATACTTATTGGGAACTACAACACCAAACTGTACTCTGTAGACTTTGGGACATCATGATATAATATAAATCAATCATATATGTGGTATTCACAACTTTTAATTTCGTTACACTCAAAAAACACTTTGGTTAATCCAAATCTAATTGTTTAAACTCTCATTGGATTCACATAGGTAGGACACTTCACCCACATTGCCTTGTATTAGTCTGGTGTGTGTGCGTGTGTGCGTGTGCACGTGTGCGTGTGCGTGTGCGTGTGCACGTGTCTGTGTGTGTGTGTGAGAATCATTGGTCAATCATCACCAGTATAGATTGTTTGGAACACAACCATTCATGGAGTAGTTGTTTTTTATTGATAAAGAATAACCACAAACTGGTTCTTTATTGTAATTTCAGAAACACAGTGATACTGTGTCCTTCTACTGCTGGTCTCTGAATTGTTTGTGGACCACAGAAATCTCTGTCCTTATTAGTAACTGTAATGCAATTAGTTTTACAATTTTCTGGACCTTCTTGCTGAGAAGCGAGAGTGCTATCCCAGTTGGAACAAAGTTTACATGTTCACCCCGTGTCTGCTCCGGTTTCCCCATACTGCTAAAAACAGTAGTAAAATAGTTATTAATAGTAATGAGTGAGTGTAGATACCTACATTCATATTTGGATTATTCTTTCCACTGCTCTGACTTAATGATTATAATGCATCCCTTTTTTATATGGCGCTTTTTTGGACACTCAAAGACGCTTCACACTTCATTATTCATTCACTCCATACAAAGAGGTGATAAACTGCCCTTGGCTTTTCTGACCACCACCAACCATTCACGCACACTCCTTAGGACAAAACAATAGTCTGTGTTCCCAAAGGAATCCCATCAGTATTAACCAGGCCCTGCCCTGCTTAGCTTCAGAGGTCTAATGGGATCTGGCTGTCACATGCATGGCCACATGTAACTTGGCTTTGAGAGCTCACCACAAAAGCAAGGGTTGGAAAAATACCGATGCAAATAAGCCCTTCTGTAATTACATATGTTTAAAAAGTCGGAGTAATGATGTTCTTTTTATCTATACAGACTCATCTCATGCCAGGGTACGGGTGTCCCCAAAATGAATACAGTAAAACTTGTAATGGAATTCATAGCCTTGGATGTACGGTATAATGGTATGGGCAATTAAGGCTGTCCCACAAAGACCACCACCTTATACATATTCTGCTCAAATGCAAAGGCTCTCCCATCATCTCTCATATCTCTGAGGCACAAGATCCCGTACAATGACACTTTTATCATATGCTTATCAGTACGGGGCCCTTCTCTCTTATAGAGCCCGATCTTTTGGCCCCTCAATCACGGAGCATATTACTCCTCTGTCAGAGCAAAGCACTTCCTAACGACAGCGGGGCCAGCTGGGAGCAGGCAGAGGGCAGGAGCCACATGCATTTACATAATAATCCAAACGCGCTCCCACAGGCCCCGGGGGCAGACAGCATATGAGGTGAGGCCCCGCTACTTGAAAAGGGCCAGAAGTAAAGCCGATTTAGAAAGAGCCGGGTGACCTGTACAGAGGGGAGAGCTCCAACACGGCTAATTGTTGACTTGGAGGGAGAAAAGGAAAAGAGAGTGGGACAAAAAACATTTAAGATTTACTGAAATATGTTTTAATGTATGAGCCGTAACACTTAGAGTTAGAATATCCATTTAGTCCATTGAATGTGAAGTCAAGGTGAGATTAATCAAGCCTTTCATTGTTATAATGTTGATAATTGTCTTACAGGTTGTAAAAGACCCAATTTCCGAGATACACATGTAAACGACTAGTGCCCCTTCCATCCCTTTGTGCTTACATTTGTGTGTATTGCTATTTTTCCACAGTAGTTTTTAACAATAGTTATGTTGGAGGACTTTACAAAGTTGTCGATTTGCCAACACAGACCAGAGAATCAAACATTTCATTCACAGGAAATGCAACAATAAAATACACATAGAGCCACTGGTTCATAAAGCCTAGCGTACATCGACAGAGAAACTGGAGACAACTAGTTGCAAGGCGGCTTTTGGCAACTAAGAGGAGATGATGGGAGATGATCAGTTGCCGAAATCGGTCGATGTGCGCGCTCTAGTTGTCCTCAGTTTTGGAGATATGACCCGATGTGCGCGCTCCATGCGCCGCTCCAACAACGTGTGTGTATTGCGTGTATTGCGAGCCCGCAACAGTTTATGTCAGAAAACACACTGTAGTTGAGGCCAGTTGCTGTCGATGAACGCGCTGTTATTCCCGAGACTGGTCTGCTACTGGGAGTTGCCCGTTTTCGTCAGATTGTCGATGTGTGCGGGGCAGCAACTCATATGCGACGGATATAATCAGTTGCCAGTCCGATGTACGCTAGGCTTAAGGGACAGATGACCAATGTCCATAAATGTTAACAGATGGTAACATGTTGTTGTTAAATGTCCTGGATCATCAACACTGTCCTTAGACCTTCCCAAATGTGCTAAGGAACAACTGAAAAAACCCAGTGGGAAACAAGTGAGAAACCCCTCATGGCCCACATGGAGGGAGGGAAGCGCCCACAGATGGACGGGCTATAGATCCAGGACTCAGGCCATAGAATGCCATGCGGTGCAGGACTGAGGTAGCTCCCAGGCGGGAAAGGGGGTGCAGCCCACGAGTTCGGGCCAGGGGGAGACAATCCACAGGTGCAGATGAAGGAGGCCCATCATCATGCCATGAAACAGACAGTGGGACAGCAGGTGAACAGCAATGAACACACTACAGCTGAAGTGCACCAGTAAGAATCGTGTGAATGGTTGAAGGGCCAATTGTGGCTTCAGTATTAGCTTACCTTCGATGTTGTGAACAATTAATGTTCAAAGATGTAACGTTTGTTGACTTTGTGAAAAGTTCTATATGGATAAAGATGACCCAAAGTCCTCCAGCTTTGGTCGTGACCAAGCCGAGCATCAACACCTGGAGATTGGCCTCGGGCTCTGTACAATGGTGGCCAATGCTCCTGACGGAAGCCCGAGTGGCATTTCTGGATCGATCAAATGCAGGGGAGACATTTCCATAAGGAGACAATAAAGTACACTAACCGTGACCCTATGACTTAGTTGCTAATCATCTACTTGGTAAGATGAAATCTCACAACATTTGAGAATCCTTTTTTAGGTTACTTTTGTGATTGGTTCTAATTACCCTGTGGTGCAGATATTGGGGCAATCACACAACAGAATTGTGGTTTTGCATGTCAGTTTTATTTCAAATTAAATATTAAATTACATGGCTCAAACTTGAACTGAGATACAAATATATCATGCACAGGGACCTCACATTTTTATTTGGTTGTTTGGTTATTTCAGTAAATATTTTTTTTTAACAAAGTTGTTATAGTGATATTATACCAACAACTAAAGACGAAGAACAAAACACCTTCTCAACACTGGCACTGCATAGTTGTTGGTACTGCATTGTTGGTTTATGGTAATTTATTTATTGTAATCTCTTCTTAGAATGTTATCTTATGTTTTATCTTTTCTAAATGTTTTTTATACTGTATGACATCATTATCCGACGATTGTGATACTGAGCCCAAGATAAATTAGTAGTATTATCTGTATATTGAATTATTGTCCCATGGTTTGAATCAATTGTGGTAATTCTGTTAGATGAATCACAAATGTATCGAACGGTATCCAAAAGCCCACATAAACACACACGTGATTACAATACCTCCCTGTTGTTAGGATGACAAACATTAGCAGAACACTAAAATCTCACCAAAATCCGACCTTTGAGAAAGCTGTAGCGGATGTAGAGGATGAAACGGTTTAGCTAACTATAATGGGGGAAATGTCCTATCCATTTAGCAATACCATATCTAGATAATAATTACATGACAATTTTGTATATTTTATAAGTCCTACTAGTGACCTCATTTCCAAGTTAATCACTGACTGTCTCCATATGGGAAAACATTCGTCTTATTACAATGGAATAATGCAAGCTATAACTTCACCCAATTGTGAATATCTTGTTTGGATTAAAGAGAATCGCTGAGACTGTTGCTTCTCTCCCATCTCTGCATGCACAGGCTTTGTTGCCTTTCTCCAGCACATTGCAACACAATGTAACCCAGTAGAGTCTGACACACATTTCAGATAGGGTAGGAAGCATCTCCTCGTCTCGCTGTATTTACTGAAGACGCAGGCAGCTTTGAGGACAGCCGTGGAACAACAGCTCGGCAGCCTCCCCCATGGCGTCAGCTGTGGGCCTGTGATCTCTTGCACTGGGGTCCCTTGGTGGCTGTGGCCTGCACGTTGGCGAATCACAGGAGACACTGAGCTGTGCAATTGCGCCAAAGCCATAAGAATAATAAAGGGCTTACAGAGCAGCCCTGCCTAAAGCCATAACAACACAAAAGCAACAAAAGAGAGATTGAGTTGAGCAATTCTAGTGAAACTTTGATGAAAGTCGGTGGATATGATTAACGTGAAGTCGTTTAGGATTGGAACGAAACCGTGGGATAAAATTTGGAGATGATGTTTGGTGATTTCAAACACATACCAGGTATGTGTTTGCAATCACCAATCATCTCCTCTTGTTGCTTTTGTGTGTTCACATTCCAATGTTGGCGGTTGCTCAAGACAGTTCTCGTCTAGACGACTGGTTTAACATGATTCAGGACAAGGTTTGTAACACACTATTGACTTGAGTATTCATAAAGAAACTTGTCATATCATTTCATTTTCTACCCTTTTATTAATCAATTTCTGGGTTGGGGGGGTGGCAATCAGAGCTGCAACCCCAGTTCCTCACTGATCCTCCTGCATGTGGTGGGTCCACGGGAAGATATCTTCTCTGTCATCGACTAGATGGCCTAGGTCTTTCAGAAGGGGCTTCAGGCAGCACAACGACAGCAGAGCACAACGACAGCAGACATCAGTGGGAGCAGGTGACATGGGTTGTGGTGGGCTCGAACACAACACCATTAGTTGCAAAGACCAGTGCACTACCAACTGAGCTACTGTCGCCCAGAAAATTAAACTCATGAAAATTAAAGTTTCTTAATGAAACTTGATGAATTCAAAATAGTAAGCCCAATAGACTGCTCTGAAAACAGCTCTAATCACGTAGAAGCAAATCTTGTGTACAGGTATTTGCCTGCACTTCTTGTGTTGGCTCTTTCTGTCCACTAAATCACACTGAAGCAGGAGATCAACAGCTGATAGAGCAGTTTCCACATCCATTAATGTGCCCCTCTACCAAAAAAAAATACATATATTGTTATTGTTGTTCAAAGGGTTCAAAGAACTCGCTCAAAGTCCTGCAATTACTGTGTTTTACAGCCAAATGCATGGTTTTCTCAATAGCTCCTCGCCACTGTGTGAACTGTGAGGTAAATTCTGAGGTTTAAATGAGCAGAAAAAGGTGGACAGAAAATTATACAAAAATCTTTTTTCTTGAAATATTAATCAATTTGGGCAAATCCATTACATTGTTCTGATCCCAAGTTAATTGTTTCCTTGTTTAGTACTGAAGATAATAACAGCGATGGCCAGCGCAATGGCGTTCTGACCTTTGGTGAGAACGCCAATTTTAAAATACTGATTTCGAACAATGTGTCACTTGTAAAGCTTATGAAGGAATACTGTGCAACATCTTACAGTAATAACTGTGCTGCAGTTTTTCTTCTGTCAAAGTTTTATAAAAGTTAATACTTTTACCTGTTTTCCCTGCCTTCATTAATTTTGACATTTAGATAAAATAATCATGAAACATACAAAATACAGTGAAGTTGTGCATGTGTGGAGGGCCCTGTCAAGTCCACGTCTCGTCAGCTCCTATGTCTGTCCTCTGACTCCAGGAACAGCCTGTCAGGAGCTGGTCAGGACTGCACTCTCCCTCTTCACGCTCACCAACTGAAGATCTGGAGGAAGAGCCAAAAGAGGATCTCCACAAATCATTTTGATCATGAGACAAGGTGCGGGCTCAGACCTCCCCCGGCCCCCGCCCCACCAGGAGACAGCTCTCTAATTGGTGGAAAGGGCAGCCTGTCCGTGGCCGTGCGCTCTCTCAGATCTCTCAGAGGACAGCCCAGGCAACGTGCCAATTACTGCCAATTGTTGGCCTGTGCTTGAGATGTGGACAGTTGTCCGCATGGGATAAGAGTGAAGAGAGGGGCCAGTGCTGAGCCTTATGCTTTAGAGCAGCACTGTAATGTAGCACTCTTAGCACTCAGACCTCCATAAAAACAGGTATTACTGCTCGGACAGCTGAGTTTGGTCCACTCAAGAGCAGGCTTCAAACAACACTATACTCTCTTGAATTTTTCCTAAAACTTGAAAGGCATTTCTGTGGTTAAACTTGAAACTTGCAACTTTAACCACCAAACAGCAAAGCTTCCATTGTGCCACTCACCTTTCCTGGCAGAGTCTCGCCATGACAAATACTAAAATGTTCATAATAATAAGTAAATGTGAGTTTGATGGTTTATGGTTTTATCACCCTATTAGAATATCGTTTAAATGTCCATTTACTTTACATTTACATTTCAACCTAAAATGGGAAAATTTCAACATGCAGACTCATTACTCACACTGATATATATCTTTATGCTGTATGTCTTTATTTGATCTAATGTTTATAAAAGGCTGCACAGCAACTCAAATAAAACATAACATTGTTTACAGAATTAGATAAATAAAGATAAATAACTTTTGAACAATATACAAAGTTCACCTGTATCTGGGGCAGTTAAATATTATACAAATAACACAGCAACATCAGCCTGCTACAAGTCCAGACATAATAAAAACAAATGGCAAAATCTTCCTGCCTCAAATTTATGTATTCATGTTCATCTAAATAAAGGCATGGTGCTTTTTTGTGTGCTTTTATTATTATTATTTTTTTTCTAAGATGCAGCCAAGACCAGCTCAATTCATCCTAACAAACTAGCAACCAAAATGTGGGCCTCATTCTGCTCTCTGATTGGATGAGCGATTTGAACATTGCAAACATAAATATTATATTCATCATGTCCATTGTATTTTTTAATTAAGAATATCTCCACTTCAGAGAAGGCCAAATATGATTATTACACATCCACATATAAAAGACACTGAAAATGACATACTGACCCTTTTTAGTTAAACACAACTCTGATTCCAAAGCCCCCAGACTATTCTCGCCACTTCTCTCACCAAGAAATGTATCAAACTCTTTCACATCCTAACCATTATTCTTAGCCTTCAACAGTACACTGCATTTTTATTTATAAGATCAAATATAGGCTTTGTTTAGTTGGGCAGAAGACCATTATAGGCTCTCTCCAGGGAGGTTGTCTATGGCGCATAGCTTTTCATACATTATCCATTAGTTTCTCATGGATGTGTAGGTCAGGCCTATAGTGCATCACCTCCATAGGCAGCCAGACTGCAGCATGGCCTGTAACTGTCCAGCGAGGAACAAGGAACCCAGACCACGGAGCACAGAGGAGGGGAAACACTAATTCTCGTTCCACTAAAAAATCACTATAATGCTTTTTAATTGTGTAGGCAAAAATCTTTTCAGAAGAGCATGGTAATTTTGCCCTGTTCAATAATTCAGTGCACATTAATAACGGTTGGAGCGGGGCTGGACGGGAGCGGCTGTGTGAGGAGTGATGAGCTACAGGAGATGGGAGACCAGAGCGCAGTTTTTACTATTGCAAAGTTTCATTTTAAAGAGGAAAGAATGTGACCCGCAGTAACCCTGGGAGGGGCAGGGATGGGGGTGCGTAAAGTGGATTGTAAAGTACTGACATGAGGCATGAAGTGTATGAAAAGTAAGTCAAAGTTCTGGTATCTAGAAGGCTTTCCAACGTGTGCCCCAGAGCTGTCTTCTAGATTATCTAGAGGTTTTAAGGATTTATTTGTATTGACCTTTAAAAAAACATGTGTAGAGTTTTGACCGACACATTATAAATTGTCAAAACTAAATAGATCTAGTCTACATCAAGACAAGGATGTGTGACTGCACCAAGAATAATAGACTTTAATTCAATTCTAATCCATTTATTTTGTATAGCCCTAAATCACAGTCATCTCAGAAGACTTTACAAAGTTGTTGATTCATCAACAACAGATCAGAGAATCCACACAGGAAATCCAATAATAACACTAAGAACCATTGCCCCATAAATGTGAATAAATGTCCTTACATGTCCCATTATGGTCCTTGAAAACAGGAGGCCCACTTTGAGAGAGGGATCCACTCTCACGAATGGATGGGCTGTAGATCCACGACTCAAGCTGCTCATCCACTGTGAATGGCCCCTCTCTTGAAGGTATTCAGAAAGATTCTTTCAACAAAAATGAGAAAATAAATGTTTAGTGCTCTTTTTAAGCACATGTGATTTTTTTATAAGAAAGTGGAATGTTTTTAATTCATGATTGTATGTGATGTTAGTCTACATCAAGAAAAGGATGTGTGAGACTTTCATGTCTCAGCATTTCAGCAACACTCCAGATAAACCTGATGTGACTAAGGAGAACCTCTTTTGTTGTACATGTTTTTTAAACCCTGTACTATTATGTAAAGTAAATCTGTACTTACAGTATCGTGAATCAATATATATTGCATACATACTATAGAGACCCTCCAACAAGGCTGTCTCTTAATTCATTATAGAAGTAATGAATATTAACTTATAACATAGTCCCTTCTCTCTGTGACTGTTGCAGGTTTCCTCCAGGTGCTCAGGTTGAATCCTTAATCTCCAGACGTGAACAAAAGCATTGAGACATTTAGATGAGCCACAGGTGCTGTACTGACCACTGCTCTTGACAGAGGCCCTATTATAGGGCATTATAGGGGGTCAAATGAAGAAAACTTGAAGAGGGATAATAAAGTATACCTTAACTTTACCTTGGATTGTCAACATGTGCACTGCTCTTTTTATTTCTAATTCTAATCTAATTAAGTTTTAATCAGACAAATAATACATGGCAATTGATTGAGTCATTGTAAGAAAGTAAGTTTTCATTTCAAACTTATATTTGAAGAGCAAAAAAACATTCACTTTGAAAAACACAGTTTGAAAAGGGGTTGGACGAAGCAAACGCGAAAGAGTAAGTTATATTTATTATATATTTATTCTCACATAGAGACTAGATATATTTACTAAATAGGTTATTTTACATTTTGTTTTTATGTTAGCAAAATCATATGAGAAGTAAGAACCTGACATCAAAAGCGTGAGACTTTCCCTTGAGATTCAACTGCAGAGCTTCACCATGATACAGTATTTATGTTTTAAAGTAAAGTAATATTCTGTACATGACATGCAATATTTACTCCTATCAATCTTAAAAAATGGTCAGTCACAGCCAAGCCTATACACACCAGTCTGGAAAAACGCCCATTCGTCTGAAATCTTACACCATTCTCACATTGCTGCAGCTTCATCAAATGCCTCCACTCAAACGAAAAAACAATACATCGTCAACATGACTCCATCAGAAATTCTCTTTTGTGCTGCTTGTTCACGGGTGCACTTCAAACGCCGGGCTCCACAGCGGAATAGGATAAAAGGAGCAGAGGTCGCCATTGGGATCTGATGAAGGGCGCGCGTCACTATAGGCGCTAAGGACTTCCAACCTGGCAACATGCAAATCCACCCGGCTTCACTAAAAGTAATATACATAATTGGGAGGGGAGGGGGAAGGAGTGCGGGCGTGTGTGGTGAATACTTGTGAGATTCACCATCAAATTCACATACAAAGCTATACTCTTTCTGCGCTTAATAATTAATCGTCTATAGCGCGCACAATGCCTGGAATGCATATCATCTCCCCACTCTTGCGTGACTTTTAGGCGCATTAGAACATAACGGACTTGACAACCCGTAGAACAGCGTGTGTGAGGTAAGCCGCCCCCCCCTCCCCTCCTCCTGCCCTGAACGCAAAAAAAGATGAAAAAAAAAAGCAACAAACGACGTCCCAGGGCATTTACGGCCTTACAATTCTTCTCAGTTCAAAGTGAAGCCCTGATGCTAAATATTTGTGTATAAAACGCAGCGCGCGGCAAGCTGTGGGATGGATGCAAAGCTGTAAAAGTAGGGAAAGTTTGAGGCCTGCAGGAGAAAACAACATGGAGGTGTAATGTGTCTCAGTGTCACCGGGAACAAACGCAAACATGGGTGAAAAACAAGGCGGCCGCTCACGACTGGGCCAGGAGTGAATCATAGTTGGATGGAAGCATTTTGAAGGCGTTCTGACAAAAAGAGGTGTAGAGGGTAAAGTTTGCTGCATTTTAAAAGAGACATGTCAAGCAAATGACTTGTTTGTTGTGACAGCATTGTTCCCGCATCGAAAAAAGACCTGGAGTTATATGTAACTCCGCCCATTCTGTCTGAAGCTCCTCTGAAGGTTTTTCTATTACTGTAGTATGATGTCATTGTACCAGTATGACAGCATGCTCAACAATGTTCATGCATTAGTTTTGGAATTTTCTCGGTAGAAATCACACAGATCAATGAATAGATCGAGAGATTGAGGATGACATATAGAGATAGAGGGATAGAGAATGAAATATATTGAGAGGTAGATATAGATAGATGCAGAGAGTGAAAGAGAGAGATGGATGGATAGAGAGGGAGCAAATGGAGAGAGATAGATGGATAGAAAGAGAGATACATTGGTAAATACTTAGATATATATTTTGTTGGATAGATATATTGTTAGATCGATTGATTGAATCATAGATAGATAGATATATTTCAGACCTGATAATGTCTGCCTCTACTATAGTCTCCTGTGAGGTAGTGTGTATCAGACCCAATTCAACACAACAATCTATAAATGGTAAATGTTCAATCTTTAACAGCACCTTTCCCAGTCACAGTGCACACCTCCCTTGATGTGGTGAGCTGGAGGTAAAGTGAATGGGCAGTAGTGCAGTGATTAGGCTGAATGTGCTGAGTGCACATGTGTTTGTGGGGGAGTGAAAGGCTGAGCTTCACAACTGTATTTACAGCTGATCTGGCTCCTCAGACTCCGCTGTATCCGACTTCCTGTTGTGGACTGCTCTGTACAGAAAAGTGCTGCTGCAGCCTCTACAGCTCCGCGTACGCCGAAAGAAAAGAGTTAATTAGAAATACAAATTCTCCCAGATTGTTATTAATGGGAAGTGTAGAGTAAGCAACACATATTTTGTGCCCATAAGTAATTCTCAGGTATCTTTGATGTGCGGCCCACAGCGGATGTGCTGCTGCTGCTGTCTGGCTGCTGGGACTCTGCCAGCTCCAGACATCTGGCTACTTTGTTATCATTGGCTGATCCGCTCCCTGGAGGCCGCTCTGTGACACCGGCTCAGAGTGGCCTGGCAAGCAAAATTATCAGCACATTTTGAGTGGATTAGAGTTCCAAAGTGGTCCTCAATCTCTACAGGGGTCTGTGGCCACTCCACTGGGGTTCCTCAGGGCTTTGTCCTGACTCTACTGCTGATTCGAGCAGCTCCCACTGCAGACTCGCAGATTCAGGCAATTTCTAATGAAACGAAAACACTGCTAGTTAAAATATATCAGAAGTAACATGCTTTACACTAAAGGCTTCCATTTCAGAGGACACAATGTTTATTCTTTGTGCATTAGCATTTTAAACACATGCACAATGAGAGAGTAAGAAATGTCACGATTACAACACCTCAAGTTTTATTACGCAGATGCCATTTGAATAATTGAAGAAATCCATTATGTGACACACAATGATGATAATCAGGAAGCAACTATGTTCATTTACCATAGATTGTATATAGATAGATAATGCTAACCCAATGAAGCCCAATAGGGAAGTGCTCATGGACAAGGTTTTGCACATTGAAAAGTAAACTCCTCGAGCTCAGTCACCATTTGTGCCACACTCACGTAAGGCTTAAAAAACATCTGCTCTCTGTAATCCTGGTTTATATATTGATATTGTCTTTATATACTCAACGCAAATATAACTTTTGTTTTTGCTCCCATTTTCCATGAGACGGACTTAAAGATCTAAAAAGCATTCCAGATATCTGTTATGGTCAAAGAACACAGGTGCATTTTATTGATGGCATTGTGAATGAGATGAGATCCTGAGACCCACTGTTGTGCCATACATCCATGAACATCACCTCATGTTTTAGCAAGATAATGCCCCATGTTGCAAGGATCTGTACACAATTCTTGGAAGCTGAAACTCACCTAGTTCTTGCATGGCCAGCATACTCACAGACATATCACCCATTGAGCATGTTTGGGATGTGCTTGACCGGCATATACGACAGCGTGCACCAGTTCCCAATTATATCCTGCAACTTTGCACAGCTATTGAAGAGAAGTGGACCAACATTCCACAGGCCACAATTGACAATCTGATAAACTCTATGCAAAGAAGATGTGTTGCACTGCATGAGGCAAATGTGGTCACACCATATACTGACTGGTTCTGAGTCCTCAGACCCTCAATAAAGCAAAATAATGCACATTTCAGAGTGGTCTTTAATTGTGCACAGTCTAAGGCACACCTGTGCACTAGTCATGATGTCAGATCAGCATCTTGTAAGTGGGATGGTTTATCTTAGCAAAGCAGAAGGGCTCACTATCACACATTTAGACAGTTTTGTGAACAATG
Source organism: Knipowitschia caucasica (assembly GCA_964034765.1). Taxonomy (NCBI): domain Eukaryota; kingdom Metazoa; phylum Chordata; class Actinopteri; order Gobiiformes; family Gobiidae; genus Knipowitschia; species Knipowitschia caucasica. The sequence goes on along the minus strand of OZ035825.1, from coordinate 16,783,862 downwards.
TTTGAGAGAAATGGTATTACTGTGTATCTGGAATGAATTTTAGATCTTTAAGTCCATCTCATAGAAAATGGGAGCAAAAACAAAAGTGTTGCGTTTACATTTTTGTTGAGTGTAGATTTAAACCATTTAAGGATTGACCAATAAGATGCCATTATTCAAATAAGAAACTCCAGCTTTCCTTGGCAACCATCTTAGCAACCCATCTGCCCCTGTTACGGCATAAAGCCAACGTCCATATAAGGAAATTGGCTCCAGCTAGCGTATGTTCAAATTGACTGCTTCCACATTCGGAAAACACTAGGATGACGTCAGCACTCGGTCAGTCTACTCCAAATAGACAAAGTGCACAAGTGGTTCCAAATATTGTAGGTTAAAAGTAAACTGACTTGATAGCCTCAGCTACGCGTCCGTCCTCCTGCGTAGCCATGTGTTTTTTGCTTCGGCCCTGCACTTCTTGCTTTGGTCAAACCCGGATATCCCGCCCTAAACCCCCAGACTGGCGCGTGATTGGCTTGAACACCTAGATGTTCTACTCGAAAAGGGTTGGCGGGGGCGGGACAAGATGTATTCTCGAGTGTTTGTGAACTCACAAATACCGCGAGAATTCAGCTTGCAGGCAAGGTTACCTGTAAAAACAAAAAAAACATACCATACCATACCATACCATACCAATATCCCTATTATAAATGCATGTAATGGTTGTCTCCTTGAGCAAAACATCTCACTCTTCTTGTCTGTAGAAATTTGATATGACAAAACCACTTACCAAAACAGCAAATCTATATTAAATAATCTACATGTTGTCTGCTAGTTTTAACTTGCTCCCCCAGAGTGCACTGTGGTAAGGTCTCCTGAGCTCCAGTTAAAGTGCCATAGCCCAGCATTTGTTATTACCGACTAATGCACTTTCCTAGTTCTTTAAATTGTGCTGCTTTGAATATTTCAGTCTTGGTTCAATCACAATACCTTTTGCCTCAAGCTTTTTTTTCTTCTACACACCGGTCTCATATGGTTACCCCTAACAACCTGTCACACACATTTGTTTTGAGGCCGCAAACTGCTGCCTAAGCACCGCTACCAAAACAACGGCGTGATGATGAGACTAGTAGTGCCGTCTTCACCCCATTGATTGAGGTGTCGTGTCTTCTGCCCTTTTTTTCTCCTGGCGTTTCCATTTGCGAATACAAAGCTGCGGTGACCCATAAATATTACATGGTGTGGAGATGCAAAGCAGGAATTAATGACTGGGGCGAGTTTGGCAGGTCCCAGTGGAGTTGTGCTTAGACAGGCTGTGGGCGGAGTCTCGCTCTAATGCACTCTCACTCTTTTATATCTCTCTCTGTTGTCACACACCTTTCTCCCTCTCTTTTGCATTCTCTCTACTCCTCAGAGTGTCTATACAAAGAAATATGTTTGCAGTTGTGGGTTTGATGCCTGTTTTGTCGGCCTTGACCCGCACTCACTGATGGTGTCTCAATAAAACATTCCTCACGATGATTGCATTAAAATTGACTTTTCATTGCTTTTTGATCGCTATATCAACATGAGATTACACTGAATGACATAACATAATTGTTATTTGAACATAATCTGTATCTATAATAACCAATACATAATGTATATGAGAACTTATTACAAAAAGCCTTCACATTGTTATGTCCTGTCTACTTTCACTAAGTGCCGTTCCATGTTCATACTTTTAATGTTTTATTATTGATCTGTAGTTAAAGGGACTGTATGTAATAGTTTAATTATAAATGACCATGACATATTTTATGTTTGTTCCCAGATGTAACACATGTGCAAATCATATTTGTCCTTTACTGATCAAAAGTAGATTTTAAAGATCTTATTCTTTCTGTGATTATCTGATCATAGAGCAGAATGAGGATCTCATTTAGATTGCCAGTTTCTTAGAGGGTATGTAGCTGATTTTGGATTTATTCTTTTTCTAAATTGTTCTTGCACATGTTTTTAATCGTAGCGGAAACCGAAGCACCTGGATGAAACTACAGTCAGAAAGCATCTGTGCCGACCGGGAGTTGAACCTAGGACCTTTCCTTCGGCCACCAGACTAGATCAGAATTGTTGAGTCTTACAAACTGTTCCCACTACTGTTTTTTCGATATTTCTAGTCCGTGAATAGAACAATGTGCGTGGTGATTTGCCAACCATGTCTATAAAACAAAAAGTTATGAAAACAGTGGAAAATCATTGATGCAACTCTTTCAAAGTCTGATGAATCAGTTCAACCACACAAATCTCTGTCTGAGAGCAGAACCTCCTCTGTGACCCCTACCTCCCACCACCCTGCTCATCATCTGTTCCACCTGCTGCCCTCAGGTACAAGGTTCGGGTCCTGCAGAACGGCCTGTAGCCTCTGGTTTCAAAGAAGAAAAATCATGCATTATTTTTGGCCATTACAACTTATAATGGCACTTTTTACTTTGCTGTGTTATGTTTCAGAATGTGAAATAATAGAAGTAGAATGTATGTGGTGAAGCAAGAACGAAGGGTAAGAATGCATTCCTCCTGCAACTTTGTATGCTACCACCAGAGAGAGGAGGTGAATAAAAAAATAAAAAAAGACCAGCTACAATTACATCCATGCGATTTCCATTTAATTTGAGAATTTGAAAGAACTAATGTATGGGCACAGGACTGAGATAGGAACTTTTAGACTGAAAGGCCAATAGTGTTTGTGCCAGAAGATCTTCACATTTGGCATGAACGGATCTGAAACAACTCCTGGACAGTTTGATCTATCTGAAACAACTCCTGGACAGTTTGATCTATCTGAAACAACTCCTGGACAGTTTGATCTATCTGAAACAACTCCTGGACAGTTTGATCTGGGAACAATGTTGTGACATGGTTAAAAGCTCATAAAAGTCAATTTGCAAAACATGATTGCTGAAAACTAAAAACACATCCACACTTATGATGATTCTGTGCTTAAAAATATTCACTGCTGAGTCTCTGAACTTATGGCTGGGGTCCATGAAATGTGTGCTTCATGAATAGCAGTAGATGAATGGAGTCCAACAGAAAGAACATTGTAAAAGTAACATTTGGTGAACAAATCAGACCACAACATGCCGTCTTCATCTTAAACATGTCATTTTTTGCAGTCTTGTAAGAAAGAACCCTGTGAGTCCCAAATTGACTTTTTGGAATGAGAGCTGATCAAGATGAGGGAAGGTGCTCCACTCTTTTTAACTTTTAGGACTTAAAAAGCTGATCTAAAGATTCAACAGTGGCCAAATATGCATGCATGTGAAAACTATATATTAACCAAACTATTTCGAGATCCAGGAACTACTGGCGTGGGTTTTAATAAATAGCTTTGTTGTTGTGGTTTGAAAGTTTGGTAACCTAGCTTTAATTCTGTGACTGTGCATTATCATAACAATACAATCTTGATGGAAAAACACAAGGAGAACATGCAAACCCCGAACAGGTCTGCCAATTGAACAGATTTCACCCCTCCCATCACACACATTACATTTTCATACTGTACACAAGCAGCAAACGCAAACACGGCCTCTCGTTTCCTCTCTGCTTTGCATGACGAGCGCTTTGAGGAGGGGCCACTTGACACCTGTCACCTACCCAGCCAGCCGCGCTCGCCTCCGGGGAGCGGACGGGGGACTGCGGAGCTCCCAGTGAAATAGACGCGCGTTTGAAGATCATTAGTGTTACAGGGGCTGTCTTCGTGGTGCTGTCCAAGGTACTGAGCACCCGGCTTTGATCACAGGGGGCCGCGTTTTGTGTCATCAGCGCGGGCCCAGCGCATAAATTATAAAGTTTTACACACAAAGTCAGCAGGTAGAACGCCGGTGCCAATTTCAGCATGATCGGCTGATTGTAAGTAATGAGAGGCGTATTGCGCGCTTGTGTTGCTATTGTGTTTGAGTCGCAGGGTGAATGTATGTGCTGTATATGTGCATCTGCAGCGCGCCCGCTCAGGAATTATTCATCTATAGCTCACGGGGGATTTGAACAGAATGCGGGAGTTGACGTATATGTCGCGTCAAACATGAGTGTGCTTTTAGTTGTCAGATTTGGTTTGGGTGCGACAACAGTATAATTAAGAGGACGTTTGAACCTAAAGCGCGTGAGATGCGTGCAACAGTGTGGGCTATAGTCCAATTGCTAGTGTCATTAAAGGCGACTGCATTCAAAAGCAGAGGCAAATATCCATGTTTTTGTTCATTCAAAGATGCACTAATGGTACAGCTGAGGTACCTTACTTTCAAACCAAACAAAAAAACAAAAGTATATAACAAAAGTTCCTCTCGCTCCAAACTGTTTAGTCTTATTACTCGTTTTCGCCAGCATGTACAGTATTTGGGCCTCTGTCACAACTTTACATGAGCTTTCTCTGACAGAAAAGTGATAGAGAGATGACAAGGATTGTCCGCCAATTAGCTCTCAGACCAAGGATGACTCACATGGGCTCTTTCTTTCTCAAATATAAAGAAAAGATAACTAAATTACTCATAACATACTTTCTCATAAAATAATTTCTCACAACATACTTTCTCATAACATAACCACAGCATGTTGTGGTCTGATTTGTGTTTGAATCTTTCTGTTGGGACAAACAATGTGTAACTTATGAAAAAAACATAAAAAAATGCCTATAAAGTCAGTCATCCCAGCTTTAAATAAAAGGGTTGTTATATGGAAAAAGTAAAACAATAACAAAATAATGAAAAACAGGTACTTCAAAACAAACTTTCAAGTTAAATGGTGAGTCGTTTTGGTGTTTTTTTGGGGGGAAAAAACCCAATGTTTTTAGCTCAAAGGGTTAAACTTAAAGAAAGCTCCACTACTTTTTGGTTGGTTTTACCTGATTTTATTCTTAATATCCAATTATTCCTGATTATTTCAATACTACTGAAATTCCTCATGCTTGAAAATTCCAGTTTGTTTGCAGACCCATAATGCTAACACACACAGAGGTTACATGTTATAAATGAAAATACATGTGTACAGCCCAAACTGACAGCTTACTGGATGCTAACTATAAGCGAGAACTGAGAGTGATTTGAATAAAGCAGCAGTTGGAACAGTTGACAGAACTTCACAGCCATCCCATCCACTACATATGAGCAGTGGCGCTCTTAAGTAACGTGTTTGGCAGCGCGATGCAGTGATTTCACCAGAAAAATGATCATTATAGCTGATGAGGCCCAGCCCGGCTGCGATGACAGTGTGACAGCGCCGGGCTTTTTAATTTGTCGGATCAGATGGTGACACAATCCATCACACCATCCAGGAAACCTTTTCATTTGTGCAGTAGAGAAGGGTGGAAAGGAGGTCAATTAGCAGCCGCCATTAGACAAGCCACTGACATGCTATATATTACAGCACGGGACAGTGGAGCTAATGAGAGGGGAGAGGAGCGCTCTTCCAGGTCGGACAATTCGCCAATGTTCCCAGTGCATTAATCAGCACCACAGAAGTTGACACGCGCCTGTTCGCTGAGCTCTGCTCCACTCTTTACTCGTCTTATGTTTTTGTCACATGTAGTCAAAGGCTCAGATCTGTCACATAGGAACTTCTCATCTCACGCTTGGAGGTTGTATATGTTTGTTATTTATGTTTTCAATATTCAGGGAGGATTGAAGGATACATATGTGTGCAGTGTTTGGCCTAACAGGCCTGGGATAAAGTTATCTGTAACAATAATGTTAATCCTGTTGTGTAGTATGTTATTAAGATTTTAACTAATAACATTAATGTTTCATGGATGGGAGCGGCTGGGGATGATGACCAGTGTGTTGAAGACGATGAAGAGCTCACCTGCAGCAGCAGCAGCAGCAGCCGAGAGCAGACCTCATATCCTCACACAGACTTTATTTGACCGTCTGTCAGGGAGCTGTGCCTCCCTCAATATTGATCTGAGATACCTAAAGGTATGTGACATCATTATGAGGCCTGACCTTATCATGTGCTGCCCTGCAGCCTGAGAGGGGCCCGGGACAGAGACAGGGGCCCCTGAGCGCTGCTGAGGAGAGATGGGGGACGAGAAGTGCAGTTATTTGTTTTGTGACCTCAGGAACTAATCAAGAGCTCTGTCTTTAGAATTCACTTCAATACTGTACATGTCGTAGTGTATAATGGTTTAGTATCTTCCAGATGTACATAATTACATGTATCACTATTTATTGTGTTCAATGTTGCTTTAGACTGTCAGAAACATTTGGATAAAGAATACTGTTGCAGCTAACAAACAGAAGATGAGAGACATTATGCGTTCACTGGTGACTTACTGTTGGGTTTAGGTGTTTGTGGCCCTCAGCAGTTGCAATATTCTTCATCAGGATTACTCCTTTAGCAACAATGCGCTGTCATGACAGGTCTAAATATAGGTGGCATTAGGAGATCAGATAGTCCTCTTTTTGTCAGGCATTTGGAGGTACCAGGCCCACCAGCTGGGCTCCCCATGACCCCCCTTGTGCCCCATGCTCTGCCCTGAGGCAGTCTGCATTTAAAGCTCTGGTTAATCGTGGGACAGCACTCAGGACAGCTGATCTCAGGCTTAGCACCTATTTATGATCCACACAAGAATCAATGTGTGGAATTATAAGAGAAAAATAAATGCAGTCAAGATGGGGAAAGGGTTGTATATTTCATTTGTATTAATGAGAGCTTATAAGAAGGCCAAAGGACAACTGGAGATGTCCCTCTCTTTGCAGACACCGACCTCAAATAAATGGAAGCACTTCAGACCTGCCATTACTTACTGTGTGGCACCAGTTAAGTCAAGTCTCTTAAGTCTATGATTATTGACAAGGGCTGCTTGAACAGGTTTGAAGTTCAGTGCAGTGCAAAGTCTTTTTCATCATTTTTCAGTCATATTTAATGGTCAGAAATTATGCATAGTGTAACTCCTTTACGTTATAAGTGCAAAGGAACGAATCAAACCAAACCGTTGGAACCAGGACTATATGTCTAATGCATCTCCTGTCTCTGCCTTACAGCTGGAGCACATACCTCTACACAAGCAGCGCTCTGGTAATAAAAACAGTAGTCTCTGGTGGTCTGGGTGTAATTGGGATTGTTAGCGTGGAGAGCTCCTGGGGGAGACGGAGAGGAGTACGTCTTTGTGTAAAGTACACAGACACCTCGGCACAGCTCCCCTTGATTCCACAGCCTGCACGAGAACCAGGCAGAGAGAAGCAGCAGAGAGAGAAGTATGAAAAAAGCAAACAAGTCACCTGAGTTGTATCAAGCCCGGCTGAGTGCGTTCCTTCTGTTTCCAATCCTTGTACGGGGAGACACCGCCGATTTATTTAAGCGCCTTGAAGTGAGAGGAATCCTTTCTCGCACAATTCCGCCGAGAGAGGGGCCCCTTTGTTTTGAAAAGCAAGGTGCAGCTCACAGCTTTGCCGACAAGCGCTTTTATCAGTGCTACATTCCCCCCAATTACGCTGTGATGAAAAGCAGTCCAGGTGCCAGGCGTTTCCGTACACTGCACAAGTATTTAGCTCATGGGTTTGACTGCTGACTGTGGAGGTATGAGGTGTTTTTGTGGGAGGTTTGCGGAAATAAGGGGTGTAATGGAAGAGTGGGTAATGAGTGTGGCGGGCCCTTGGAGGAGATATTTCGCTTGGCTTTTGTGCCCTCTGTGATGTCAGTGTGAAAGACCACAATGAGCAAGAGCTATAGCTAGCTTTACAATGTATGATTATGTGATCAAAAATTACAGTGAGTGCAAGCATTGAAAGGGACGGTATGAAATATTTTCATTTTGAATTGACACAAAACACACTTGACCTTTTTACCATTTAACCCTTTTTTGAGTTTTTCTTGATTAAGAAATACATTGGGCAGGATGTTCATAAAATGTATGTTGACGATTTTCAAGCAGGTTGACCAAATTCGATAAATTTATAAATTCACGGCTTATCTAGAAAAAAGTTTGAATTACAACTTATTTTTTGTAATAATAATTTGTAATTCACACCTTTTTCCAGATAAACCCCAGCAGGTGGATTGCATTATGTGATCTGTATTCAGGAGCTACACGTGTCACAGCAGGAAGGTTATAGCAACAAACATGTGATTGTAATACAGACGGCCCCTTTAATAAGTCATATAAAGCTAAGGTACCTGATTTGTAAACATGTTTGGTTTCTAGTACAGATTTAGAAGAGCCTTCACCAAAGGAATGGGTCCAAACCCTTCACCAGTTTGGTTTTATTGCAGTCTACATGACCTCTTTATTTGGTCTGAGTGTTCACGATGAACACACCTTGTGAGGCCGGTTAGATGCAGAGTTGTTTCAACACACCAGCCCGTGTTGCTCAGCGTATAAGAAAAAACTACCAGGGATTTTGGATGATAATACTGGTGTTTGCTCGGTGAGCCTTCTCAGTCTCTCTCTTTTCTTCTTTTTCAAACAAACTGAGAGACCTTTACACAGTGTATCTGTGGGAATCAGATTGAATCCGCTATAACCTGTACTCGTAGCATTCTGATGTCACTCAAAGTTATGAATAAATACTTCCTTTGATGAATAAATAATAAGATAAACAAGTACACTGCATTTACAGTAATGTAATAGAACGTGTATTCAAACACACGCACACACATACACACGCACACCGTGCACAGTGGCAGCTGGCTCTCCTTGTACCTGCACTCATTCACATTAGCTCCTTCAAAGCCATGATCCAGTGCGCGCCACTGTATCCCCCCACCCCCTCCCCCTTCAGAGAAGCGTGCACGCGCACACAGCACCGGAAGTAGCCGCAGGTGAGCGCGCGAGCACGCACGCACTTCAAAGTCAATGAGAGGCCGGAGCGCTCAGATTGATTTGGCTTAAGATATACTTTTTGTGTGTTTCATTGTGGATGAAATTTTTATAGAGCGATTTAGCCGTGGTAAAAAATGAATGGTTTCTTTAAAGTTTCATCATAAATCAGTCGGTGGCTGTATGTGGGCGGACGCACACTGCTCCTTCATGTCTCCGCCGTGGATGAGTCTGAGAGGGTCAGGAGGTATGCAGTGCGCGTGAGGCCTGTGGGTGGGAAACGACTGTCCAGACTTCCTCAAGCCTGCTTTATTTATTGTCCTCGTGAATTTTGAGTTAATTACGCAATGTGACGTACAGTGACATCTCTGACGCAATTGGCACAGTCAGAATTAGAAACGTGTTTATTGTCTGTGCAAAATGAATAGTGCTTTATGTGGTGCAACATGTACAATAAATAAAAAATAACACGTTATTCCGGATGTAAGTCTCCAAATGTTGCATGGTCAAAATAGAAGTCCATAATTATCAATAAAGACTTGAACATTATTCTTTCATAAGACAAAATAAAAGTCGTACTGGTCTAAGGTTTAAAGCCACCATAATTTGTCTGTGACAACACTATATCATTTGACTCAAGACGAAAAATATCTCAACGTTAACCATAACAAAAGAACACTGATTTCACCGTTTTCTTTTACTCTACGGCTGCAAAATTATGTTGGCCAAACAACTATACATGGAATCAAAACGAATTACAACCGTGGTACTATTTTAGTTTTCTAAAAATGTGCATGCAAATGCAAACACACCACAATTCTCTTCCATTCAGGGGAAGAAAGTCAGATTTGAGTCTCACACTCCTCACATCCCGCTCTATAGCTGCCACACTCGGCATGAATTACACGTAAAAGCAGCCCCTTCACAAAAACCTCCACACGCGAGATATGTCGACTGAGACCATGGGAAACAAATGACACGCGCGGCCCCTCGTGTTAATTACTGACTGCTTTTCAATTAACCATGATATGACTTAATTAGAAGTGAGATAAGATAATTGCCTGCTATGACAAGTGTATAGATCTGTGAATAAACGCTGCTTAATGACTTCAGCTTAATGTAATTCTGTGTGCGTAATACAACCATAAAATGTGTGTGAGTCTAAAAAGCTTTTAAAATGCTGGATAATATTATAAATTACTGATAAATAACTGGTGATATAGAGAAATTCCGTGTTTTGTATTAATGAGTATTAATTGTGTAAGTGTGTTGAGAACAAGTCCTAGCGCTGTCCATGGTGCTAGAAAACGCCACAACGAAACGATCGCTGGAATCGGGAAGAATGCGAACGCAACTAAGAAATAAAGGGTGTGTTTAAAACGCGTCGTATGTAGTGCACTTGTTGTGGAGTGAGGCGCGAGGTGTTAAGTCGCTTGAAATAAATGCATCGTTGCGCACTGCCCATGCGCAGAGTCCCCAGCGGCGCGGTGGTGGCTGCTACTGCTGCGGCTAATGAAGAATAATAAATCATGAAAGCCTTGTTCAGGTACAAGAGAGAAAGAAAGAGGGGGACGCGGATAGAGACGAGGAGGGAGAGGATGGGGTGGGGAGAGGAGAGGTGCAGGGGGGGTGCGTGTACGTGAGTGTGCGTGCGGGTGGAGAGAGAGTGAGTGAGAGAGAGAGGCAGAGTGGGGCAAGCAGCAGGCGGAGAGCGGAGAGCCTCAGAGCAGAGACAGACTCGGTCCCCGCAGCATTCACCGGACTCCAAGAGAGCTACTGTCACCAGCTCTAGCTTTATTTCTAAACGGACATTTTTTTCCCGTGTTTATCCGCTATTGTTATTTTTACTGAGCAAAAAACAAAACAAGATTGACGTGTGAATCGCGTGAATAACAAAGGATTTGTTTTTTTCTTAAAAGACTATACTGCACGAAACTTTTTTATTGTTATTTTTCTTTCCTCGTTTTATTTAATTAGTTTTCTCGAAAAAATAGAAAAGAAATATTTTTTTGACTGCGGGGAAGGGACTGCATTTTTCAACTTGTTGTGCAGGTGATGTGCTCTAACCTTTGCATGGCTCTTTCCCGACGCGAGCGCTCCTGTAGCAACAATAATCATAAATACATGTGAGAAGTTGACGGGCATCTCTTGAGCATCCACTTGACTCGACTCAATTGGGCTCCGACATCTCCTCGACCCTTGGAGGCGGAGTCTTAACTTATTAAAGGAACTTGCGGAAGCTCGGACACGCGCAAACATGATGATGATGTCTCTGAACAGCAAGCAGCCCTTCGCCATGGCGCACAGCAGCCTGGCCGAACCCAAGTACTCGCTGCACTCGTCCTCCGCATCCACGATGACCTCCAGTGCGCCGTCCTCCTGCTCGTCCTCTTCCCGCATCAGCAGCACCATCATCAGCAGCAGCAACAGCGGCAGCTCGGAGGCGATGCGCCGCGCCTGTCTCCCAACCCCACCGGTACGTACTCTGCATAATCACTGCTTAAAGGCACGTTCTGACAGCCCACTTTTTCTATGCTTGATGTTTTTTTCATGTCTGCACAGCAAATCACCCAACACCTCCATTTCCAACTATTAATTTTTATGACCTGGGATGTTGCATGCGTCTTGTTCTGTGTGCTCCCTTCTCTCTTTTTTTGTAGGATTTTTTTTTCTGGAAATGTTTTAAACCGAGGAGAGAGGAGCACGGAGAATTCCCTACTGACAACTATGTGTGCATTCTATTTGCAATTGCAGAGCAATATATTCGGCGGCTTGGATGAGAGTTTGTTGGCCCGCGCAGAAGCTCTGGCGGCGGTGGATATCGTCTCGCAGTCCAAGAACCACCACCACCACCCTCCGCACCACAGCCCCTTCAAACCGGACGCCACCTACCACACCATGAACACTCTGCCCTGCACCTCCTCGTCCTCCTCCGCTTCCTCCGTGCCCATCTCACATCCTTCAGCTCTGGGTGGACACCACCATCACCACCACCATCACCACCACCACCAGCCACACCAGGCCCTAGAGGGCGACCTCCTGGACCACATCACCCCGGGCCTAGCGCTCGGATGTTCGGATGGATCAGTGGTGTCGTCCCCCGCGCACCCCGCGCACATGGCGAGCATGAACCACATGCACCAGGCGGCTCTCAACATGGCCCACGCGCACGGCCTCACGCACATGGGCATGAATGACGTGGACGCAGATCCCAGAGACTTGGAGGCTTTCGCAGAACGCTTTAAGCAGAGGCGGATCAAACTGGGGGTGACCCAAGCGGACGTAGGGTCGGCCTTAGCCAGCCTCAAGATCCCCGGCGTGGGCTCACTGAGTCAGAGCACCATCTGCCGCTTCGAGTCCCTCACGCTGTCGCACAACAACATGATCGCACTCAAGCCCATTCTGCAAGCCTGGCTGGAGGAGGCAGAGAAGTCCCACCGCGATAAACTCAACAAGCCGGAGCTTTTTAATGGCGCCGAGAAGAAGCGGAAACGCACGTCAATAGCCGCCCCGGAGAAGAGGTCACTGGAGGCCTATTTCGCCATTCAGCCGCGGCCCTCCTCAGAGAAGATTGCAGCCATCGCAGAGAAACTGGACTTGAAGAAGAACGTGGTGCGCGTTTGGTTTTGTAACCAGCGACAAAAGCAGAAAAGAATGAAGTACTCTGCATGCGTTTAGAGCCACGTGGAACTGTCTGCATTTGTATGATACTATTTCACGACACCTTTTTCAATCATCGAACAATCTGCTGTAAAAGAAAATTAACTCCAGAGTAAACCCATGCTGAGGTGGACATGTGGAACCGTTTGACACAGCAAGTAAGACACTGTTTTTACAATTGACTTTTACGCACAACATGATAGCTGCAGGACTATGATGGGTGCAGGCGCGCGGGGGACTTTCAAAAGCACTTGTTTGGCGTTTACTTCAATGCAGTTTATTAGGGAATAGGCCCTACTGTAAATGACCACACTTCATTTCGTGTTTAAATGTGTAATTAACTATTTGTGTGATGATCTAATGGGGCTTTGTTTTGAAAAAGCCCCTTTATTAACAGAAGGCCTCACGACACCTAAAAAACCCACTGCTTTTTTCTCTTTTTTTCTCCAATATGATTTCTATCCCGGCTGCAATAACTCCAGCGTGGGCCGGCGTCTTATCAACTATTTATTGAGTGAGGTCATGTTTACTTCATTATATATTTATTGGGATTCCCCTCCTTGTTTTTGCAAGAGAAAATCAAATAGTGACAGCAGTGGAGGTGCGTGGTTCGAGGGACGAATCCTTCTGAAAACGGTACAATCGAAAATTATATATGCTTTTGTTTTCTGTATGTTTTGTATAAATATACTTATGAAGTCGTTGCTTGTTCGAATCACCTTAAACATGTTTTGTTTCTTGAGAAAAGGAGCAGCTTTGTGAAACGATGTGTAAATATGTCATTGATGCACATACATATATTCGTACAGGTTTTTGCTGTATTGCTGTTTTAGCTGATCTTTCTGTATAATGTATGTTGCGTTGGGCTTGGGAATATGACCTATTCCTTTATTTCATTCATGTAACTTTAATTTATTTAATTATTGAACTGCAAAAAATGTGTTTCATTAAAGACTTAACTTTAACTAATTCAATTGGACGTTTTCTTGCGTCTCGTGCGCATGCCCCGTATTTACGCGCCTTTTATTTAGTCATCTGATTATTTATGGATGAGGAGGAGGGCAAGTGTTTAGCTCTGGACTGTGCTTCTCTCAGCTCACTGCAGACATGCTTTCTCAAAGTGCTGCCGCTGGTGCATGAGCGTGTTTCCACAACACGCTGCAAACATTTATGCTTTGTGTTTGTGGTCTTGCTGAAAATGAATTTACAGCTGCTTTGTATATCCCCGATAAGGCACGGTCAAAACATGCTATATCATATTACAGTATAGGGCTTAAATTCTGATGTTTACATGAAGACATTCACACAACGTTTTGTGTATTTAATAGCCATATGTATCAGTCCAATTATTGTTGTGATAATTATTACTTCAATTTGTATATATTCAACAAGACATACTTTTTAGGTTTCAAACTTGAAAGCTTGAGATTTGATTAGATATTGGAGGATTATTTTCAGGAAAGAGTCAAAAAAGATTCGAACGTGTTATAGTAATACATTCTATTGTACGTGCCTTCTTGGGTATATTTACACAAACGCACCTAAAGTATGTATCAATGATTGCCAACACATATTTTGTGATTCAAATAATTCATCTATCATTTAAATTATTTTAGACTCTTTGTGTGCATGATAGGGGGCTTCTTCAAATGCTGTTTAAAATGCCTTAATTCTCCAAACATCAAATCAAATATATATGTATGTATTTCAAGCGCTCCTCCTATATTCTTTGAATGATCCAAATGTGTGTGTTTATGTATACTGTACCACTCTGGGCAGGAGGCACGTGGCGATCAAAGTGTAGTTCTAGCTGAAGATGATTGACAGGGTCAGCCGCTGCATGTTCACACACAGGACTCTCCCGCCTACATCCATCCTCTGCTCTACATTCTCAGTCTGAAGCCCACCCTCTTGCCCCCCTCTGCACCCACCACCACAGGAGCGTGCGTGATCCGTACATGCCTGTCTCCCGCAGGCCTCGCACTGCCAGGCCTCACACTGACACCAGTACACGCACACACGCATTCACACATAGGAGCACGTGGCTGCATAGTGGAGCGGCTTAGCCACGGCTCGCTGTTGCCTTACCTGAGAGCAAATGCTAATATTCTATTAGAGCCTAATCAGGAGGTCTGCGGAGAGCTGGATGGCTCCCTGGAGCGCACACTTGCCAGATGTCAGGCCGCCAGAAAAACAGCTCGCCTGCCAACGTGCCCGTCTCCATTTAAATACACACACCCTTTGAAGCGGCACAAAAAGAGCGCAGGGTTATGGAGCTGAGAGGGACCGCGCGGGCTGATGTGAGGGAGGATGGATGGAAGGTTGGGAGCTGAGCAAGCGTTTCAGAACCATGGACAGATCAAGCAGCGAATCAAATGGAGCCGTGTTCTGCCCTCTGCAAAAATACATAACCGTGTCTATTTACGTTCTAACTGCTGAGACTTTATATGGGGCTGTTTGGGAGGTGAAAGACACAGCAGACATATGCTTGACATGTGTTTTTTTCTGGAACAATTGAACTATATCACTCAAGTGCATTTTTACCTCGATTCATACATGTATGATAATAAATGTATGTTATTTAAAACGACTATTAAAACAGTATGGGCCAGTATGTAAATCCACTTCCTGTTCAAATCAGAGCTCTGGCTTTTCCCTGAAACCTCACACAGCGAATTGTCATGTATGTCCTATATTGCACTGTGTAATTATTCTTTGGGGATAGTTGGTATGTGGAAAGAGGAATTGTGCAGCGCCCGGGCTGCATGGAAATTCTAGACAATGCAGTATCACAAATCCCACACAAAACAGTGAATTCAAGTTTAAGCAAAGAAGCAATTGGTGTTCACTGTTCAAAAGAATAACACATGCCTTTAATCAAAAAAGACGTGGTAGCGCTGGCAAAAATGCAGTGACATGCTCTTGATAATCTTGAATGTATTGTAATCCTATGTGTATGTCTGATGCATGCAATAATGCTGATTGTCTGTTCACAATAGGCACTGGCACATATGGTTGAGGAGGAGCATGCTCTGTCCTAAAGAAAAGGTTACACGCTAAATAATTAATTACATATTTTATTAGGAGCAGGCTCTTTATCTAACCCATTTCAGATATAGGCGAGATATAAAAATGGATTGCATAGTACTGTATATAGGGCCTGGAGCAAATATATATCTATCTCTAAGTTTAAAAGAAGTCCATAATTTGCCTCCAGGGCTGTTGAAGCAACCTATTGTAAATCAAAACATAGGTTCGCACAATTATTCCAGAAATTGGTTATTGGAATTAGCATTATTTTTTTTGAAGGATTCAAGATTTACCTGCTGCTCTTTCATTAGCATTTCCAAGATCCTCATTACTCACACCACCTGCATGCCATACATTAGCATAGCATTATTATTAGCGTTTCCAATAGATTCCAATTGCCTTTAGGTGGCCATGTTTGAATTTAATCACACATTCTACCACGTTCAAGAATCCCATTTGCACACATTTTTTTCCACCTCGTGACATGCCTTTTCCAAATACTATGTTTCAACCACAGGAGTGTCACGGGTTACTATGTATCCATCTATACCCCCTTCAACGTCATTTTCCAAGGAGCACGCTAACGAGGCAGCTCTGATGGTTCATCAATTAAAAGATGCTCCTGGTGAGTGGCCCTTATTTCCCCTAAACGAGCCATTGACTTAATAAGAGCGAATTATTAAATTACACAGCGAATTATGAAAAGCAGATGATTACGAGGGGGCCTTCTTAAGTAGTCATTACGCTCCCTGTTAATTAGAGCTGGTCAGAAGGGGCGGGGGGCTCCAGAGGGATCGCCCCTTTACGCACGCGCACCTGGCTGTCTGTTGCCTTCTTATAATGGAAGAAGATCGATGTTTATACTCTTTGATAGCGAATCAATAGGCAGCGCGTGTAGCAAAGGCCTTTCAATGGCACGTCGCGGAGAACCAAGCATTTTACGCGCGATTGTCCTCGCCCTTATGAAGCGACACAGTGGGAGCTTTACCAAAGAAAAAGGCCATCCCCTGCTTTTTTCTCCTTTTGTTATAATTACGCATGTGCTGTGTTTTATTTTTGCGCTCTCCCCACCCATTTCCACCCCTCTTCTTCCACGGGGAGTGGGATAAATTTTTAATGAAGCCGGGGACTGTCGGAGCTCTGCCTGGGGACACACAGTCGAATATTTTAACTGTACATTTACGCCAAGTGTCTGCCTTCAAAGACCACTATAAACCTAGTTGTATTTATCACAAGCAAGTCCTCCCTTTTTTGGATTTACAAATTGATACGCGCGCCAATCAGTAGTGTTGTTGTTGCAAAATCTCTTGTAAACGTTAAATGTTGACAAATAATCGGTAATATTGTGCATGCTTTTAATAAAGGGCCCTCTGAGTCACTATTTGACGCTTTGGGCTGAGAACTGATTGGCTGAGTCTGGCAGGTCCTCTCTTTGTGCCTGGAAAAGCTGATCTGAAGATGTGACAGAGGTCAAAAAAGAAGTGCATGTGAAAAAAAAATAGTTATAGAACTGTAGAACTATTTGATGCTAGTTTCATTATGTATTGAATATAGTTGAAAGTTATGTACCCCAGCTTTAAGTCTCATTTTTGCGCGGTTGTATTTGGATCAGATTGGCCTAACGGAGCAGAGTGCCTCATGTTTAAGCTACGCGCGCTCACTCACTGCACGGACACGGTTACGCGCACGCAAAGCTACACTACGCAGGGTCACTTGGCCGTAGACCGGTGAGAGCGCGTTCCCGAAGCGAGAGGAGATTTTTAAGCAGGAAAAAGAAAAAGCGACATGATGTATGATACGTGCTGTGTGTGAATAATTAATGGTACAATTAGTGTGAGACAAAATAGGAAAACAAAAATACACGGGCGTTTTAATTAAACGAAATAATTATACATCATTTTGTCTTTGTTGCACAGTGTGGCCTCAACTTAAAAAAAGAGCATAGGAATAGAATAAGAAATACGAAAATACACTTGTGCCTTTGTGCGTTTTAATAGGCCTTCAGAATTGTATTGAAAATAATACTAGTAAACACAATAGTAAAATGAAAACATATACCAGCTATTGTTATTTGCATTAAAATGATTTTGATTCATTTGTGGGGATCAAAACATTGCACTGCCTTCACTGAGCGTCCGGACATGCGCACTGCAGATTTTTCCTCATTAAAAATGTATGCGTCTGATGCTCATATTGCTTTTATGGCTTTGGATACTGTTGCTTAATGAAGAAAAAAGGAAAACAAAAACTCGACTGGTATTTTTGTGGCCATTGTTGTGGCCCTATGGTTTTCTCATGCGTTGTGCACCATTAGAAAAATATTTTAAACTTACAATAATATTCCCAAGTAGTATTTTTTTTCTTAAACATCATACAGATCTATTTTAGTCCCACACAAACAAACATTCACTCCTTCTTAAGAAAATCTCTTTGAATTTACTTTCAATGAACAAATCATGTTGAAGATTGTAGCTCAAGTTATACAACCTTTTGGCTCATTTTTTAAATGGAATTTTTTTTTGTAAATGGACTCTTTGTATGTTGCAAATATATATCATATAAAGTGTTTTTGTTATTGTTTTTTCAAATAGTGTCAAGTTGTTAAGACAATAACACATTTGAAAAAATAATTTGGAATTTAATCAAAACTTTATTGTCTAAAATAATAATAAAACATTACATATATCATTTTAAATCTCATATTTTGCTGTTCAAAATCTATTTTCACATAAAATATAATGTTTTCAAATAGTGTTTTGTCATTTTACCTATTTGGTTGCTCAATGAGGCAAATACAAAGAAAAATTAAAGCCGCAAGCGGCGTCGAACGGCCCTCGCCGCACCGCGCGACTCCCTGCACCGCGCGCACTCCCCGCACCACGCCGCCCTGCACCACGCCGTCCCGCACCACGCCGTCCCGCACCACGCCGTCCCGCACCACGCCGTCCCGCACCACGCCGTCCCGTACCAAGCCGCAACGCGCCGCTCCACAACGCCCCGCACTACGCCGCACCACACCGTACCACGCAGCACCGCTCAAAGGAGGTGGCGCCGCCGTGTGATGATTTGTTCCCGTAGTCATAGAAGATTGTTAGTCAAATTTGAATGAATATGATAAGTAGAGCTGGTTTGGCTCCCGATGTAAACTTTGGCTCAGTCTTTAGGGGGCGCTAATGGGCCAATTTCAAATATTTCACTTTCACCTGACCTAAACCCTGGAGTTGAACAATGGATTCAAGTTTAATGCAAATCAGACTTTGTTTGTGCAAACGGGAAAAAATTAATGTTGTCAAAAACGGCCAAAAAAACCCTCACATTTTGCCGCTTCGCTGCTCAAACAACGTTTCACTGATCAAAATTCCCTGAAGTCATTTTGAAGGTAAATGTGTTGAGATGATTTGGAACAATTTTGAGGCCAATCGGTGAAACGGCCGAGGAGGAGTCGCTTTCCAACCGACATGTATGAAAATGATTATTTTTCATTTTTCCATTTTGCAGTGAAATTTATGGGCTTTCTGTTTGTCAGAGGGCTTAGCCATAATAAAACAAGTTCAATGTCTTGACTTGAGGAACATGTGTTCCAAATTACATGGTTCTATGACAATTTTGACCTCGAACCCCTCCCATAGGCATTTTTAAAATCGGCTGTTGTAGGTGGCGCTATAGAGCCAATTTCAAAATTTTAACTTTCAAATGACCTAGACCCAAGAGTTGAACCATGGATTTAAGTTTTGTGCAAATCAGACTTTGTTTGTCCAAACGGAAGCCATTTTTCTATTGTCAAAAACTGAAAAAAAATACGCCACTATTTGCCGCTCCGCTGCTCAAACAACGTTTCACTGATCATAAATCCCTGAGGTCATTTTGACGGTACATGTGTTGAGATGATGTGGAGCGATTTTGAGGCGAATAGGTGAAACGGCCGAGGCTAGTTTGATGTTTGTGTGAGGTGTACATTTGCAATGAATCTGGAGCGTTTGTCGTCGCCACGGCAACAGGGTAAAAAATAAGCCTTGGACCCTATTGACTTTTTGAATCAAGAGTGCAAAACAGATTTATGTGCAAAATTTCAAACATTTTGAAAAAACTAAATTTGAAAATGCCCATCTAAAACTTTGAAATAGTCTGTAGGGGGCGCTAATGTGTCAATGTGAATCATTTAACTTTCAAATGACCTAGACCCTAAAGTTGAACAATGTATTAAAGTTTTGTGCAAATCAGACTTTGTTTGTGCAAACGGGAGCAAATTTAATGTTGTCAAAAACGGCCAAAAAAAGGTCACATTTTGCCGCTCCGCTGCTCAAACAATGTTTCACTGATCAAAAATCCCTGAGGTCATTTTGAAGGTACATGTGTTGAGATGATGTGGAGCGATTTTGAGGCGAATCGGTGAAACGGCCGAGGAGGAGTCGCTTTCCAACCGACATGTATGAAAACTTTTGCTGTTCATTTTTCCATTTTGCAGTGAAATTTATGGGCTTCCTGTTTGTCAGAGGGCGGAGCCATAATAATATTTTTTTCATGTCTTGACTCAAGGAACATGTGTACCAAATCTCATGTTTCTACGACAAACTTGACCTCCAAAAAGTCCCATAGGGGTATTATTTTGGCTGTTGTAGGTGGCGCTGTTCTGGCATTTTTTGAGTCCCATAAAAATAAACACCAAAATATCAAATTTTTCGCCAGGTCTGATTTTTGGGCCAAAATTAACAACTTTTCATGCATGTTCAGGGGGTCAAATTAAGGCTCAAAGTGCAGAAGAAAAAAGAAAGAAAGAAATAAAAAAGGAATTTTTTTTTTTAACGTCTCGAGCAAAAACAATATAGGTTTCAATGGCATGTGATACATCATTTTAAAGCTTTTGAGTTTACGCACGCAACTGTCACATTTTGGTGAGTGACGGGCGCTGACGCGTCCGTCACGCACCGCCACCATTTGTTTTCACCATTGTGAAAGCAATAGGCCCTTACCCCGTTCGGGGCTCGGGCCTAACAATATTGCGTCTTCCAGACAGCAAAAAAATACAGCACATTTTATTTTGAAACAAATGTATACATTCCAAACTAATTTTGCGAATATGAAGAGAAATAACATTGTTCCAACCAAATAAAAATCAATTGCTGTTCTCTGTAATCCACTTTGGAGAGCGAACATGTTTAAATGGAGAGGCTGTGTGTAAAGTGGATTATGTGGCCCAGACCTCTGACCGCTCAGTGACCTATGGGGACCCTTCTTTTTATTACACCTCTAAACATACAGCCATTAAAGCGACATCTTCATTATTTAATCCTCACACATCATCACTTATGCATTACGGCCGCGTGAGTAAATGAATAGAATGGATAGAGTGCCTTCAGCTATCCCGCATGTGACGGTGTGTAGCCTCACTGTAGAGCCAGGTCCAAAAGCATTAGCCAGACTGCAGGAACCGTAAGTCACTACATTTCACATAGAAATATTGTTTGCAGCAAAATATGATTAACAGGTCAAACTAGGAACATTTGAATATCTTTCACAAGTCCATCTCCAGTGTCCATCCATATATTAGTTTCATATCGTAAGTCTAATAACAGTTGAAAAAACTTGTGAACCATAGTCTGTTAAAAAAACGACTTCTTATACAATGACTTAATCCTTTTTGTCAATGTAACACACAACTCGCATAGCCCTTGACATTTTTGCTCTGGAAATATCTTGAGGTTGCATTCTCGTTCTAGAATTCCGTATCAGTTTGGTGGACCGATAACAATACAGCCCTTTTCTTTTACATTATGTCTTTTCCACATGTGCAATGACCTCGATTGTCCCAGATCATTATTTGATATTGGTTAGAATCACAAAACTGATATATAATTCACGTTATCTATTAGCACATTATTCTAAATTATGCACATTATGTTAAACTAAAGGCTCTTTGGAATGCTGTGATGTCATGGAAATAAACAGGTTCATAAAAAGACAATGGAGAAAGGGTTCCTTGTTTTCATGGGGTTCAGCTTCTGGTTTTATGCAACATTTTGAGGACCAATTTCAAAATATATAATCTGATATCATTTGTTTTTGTTCCTTGGCCCCAATCAGAATGCAACTGCATGATTAGAGTATCCATAGAAAGAAAACGTTATTGGTTTCTAACCACCTGAACGCACAACTGCTCAAGTGCGATCACAGAGATATCAAACCTGTTGGTTGAAGGTCTGAGTGCTGCTGTGCATACACTGTATAAAAACAACTGCAGAGGCCACCGCTCTAAGGAGCAGGACAGAGGGCTATGAGTCCTCTGAGCTAATCAATACCGTGCACACAAGACACAAAAGTTCTTCTGACTTAAATAAAGGTATCTGTCTTTTTTATAGCGATTATGTGCAAATCTGATTTTGTTGCAGTATACCAGCGACACATGAGAAGCATACTTTAAAAAAGCATTAAATGGCCCGAAAAAAGTTGGTGAAACAGAGAGGCAACGAATGGTGAACTGTGACATAAAAAAGAACCAATATATGAGTTTCTTTGATGAATATAAATATCAGCTCAATACTAATCAAATATGCTAAAAATAGTGCATTTCTGATCTGCAGAGTGAGATCAATTTCAAAGAAAATTGTATTGTGGAAAAGAAAAACCCTCTACGGTGTTTTTAAGCCATATTTGAGTGTTGAGCTAATTTACCAAAAACTTTACCAAATGTTTTTTTTCCATGGATATTAATCCAATTGCCATCGTGTAAAAAGAAAACATGTTAAAAAAACTCAATCAGGTGGAGTTTTCTCATTGTATTGGCACATACAGTACATACTAGTCACTTAGTTTTTCTACACCAAAAGACAAAAAACGAACAGGATACAGTAGAAACCACAATCCACAGTTTTAAAAAGGGTTGGACGAAGCACACACATACGTAGGATGGAACAATACAGAATATTTTTTGTTTAAATCCTTTTTTCGATACATGTGTTTTTTTTTTATCTAATTGACTAATCAATTTGTAATGTTAATGTGCCGTCTGGAAGAAGGAGTCACTAGAATTTCCCCAGAGATAAATAAAGTATTCTCCATTTGTCTTATTTTTTTGGCTCCAACTCCACACACTGATACAACACAGAGCGCACACACACTCACTCAGACAAGACCTAGGCCCAAACACCCTCTGACCCTACACCTCTCCCCCATCAATGACATCTCTCCGTGCTGATGCCGTGCTGATGCCTGTTAGCCCAAACATAGGGATTTCGAAAGGGATTTTAAAATGTTTTATCCAAATTATTCAAAGGGGAAAAAAAGGATTGCAATGTATTATTTTTTGTAAATCAGGTAAGGTACCAGGCATTACAGGCAAGGCCATTTATTTCTGTAAATCAACTTAAACGTGTAACAAATATTTGACATAGACTCATTACATGCAAAGTGACAAATGCGTAGATCTAAAAAACATCAATAAATGTAATGGATTTAAAATCTATTGCAAATATATATATAATATATAGAAATATGTTCTTTGCACACCCCTAGCTGTCACACACATTTCTGTACTACTTATGAACCTTGCTTTCCATGCCAGACGCAGATCTGAGGTGGTAAATGTGCGCTGAGTGGCTCCTGACAGCCCAGCCCACTGAAGATATATTAATCATAGCCACAAGGAGCGCTGGCCTCTCCCTCTCTCCCCCAGTTTATACAGAACAGAATCATTTACATAAAGTCCTTAAGGCAAATAACTGTTGGGGGCTCTAATTTATATGTGATGGAAAATTAGCCGTCATTATGCGCGCCATTAGCCGCGTCTTTAATGCGCGCCTAAGCACCATTTGTCAAGCAGCTTGTTAATATCCTTCAAGTCTTTAAAGTTGAGAGCTCATTACACACAGAGCTGGCCCCATGCACTCCTGAAGCCTGAGCAGCATTTGGGGCTTTTGCTTTGGTTGTTGATTGGCAACAATGTCATGATAATCGTAGTCCAGTTGTGACTGTGAGGGGTTGGGATCAATGTGAAGGACAAGGTGCATGGCTCTCTGCTCTTCTAGCTGGTAGATACTGCAGATATAAAAGGTTATACATACACAAAGCTAAATAAAAACAGGCATTATGATTGCTTGCCTCTCCACAGATGTGACCAGTGTCTGCTTTTATGTCACTATAGTACATTTAAATGTGACCTTATCTTTATTAATAGTTGAAATAATTGCATTACCTGTATTTTCAAAATGGAACATCATACTTTATTTCACATTTCAAACTAGACTAGACTAGGCTGGAAATGACTGGAAGGTATTTTATTCTATGAGATACTTAAGATAAGATAAGACAGACTTTATTGATCTCACACTGGAGGAATTTACATGTCTCACTCGGCATAGATAGAATCACTCAGATTGTGCAAAAGACAGAAGTGTGCACCTATAGTGCATTAGTGACTTATTAGTGAATTATTGTACAGTCTGACAGCGGTGGGGATAAAAAGGTCCTGCGGTCCTTCTTGCCCCTTAGCTCCACAGTCCTGTGCAGTGGGAGGAGTTGTCCATGATGGAGGTGAACACTTCACTATAATGAACTCATGTTTGAGTAAATGTTTAATACATTTTTAAAACACTATAATCATCCATACGGCCAACGAGTGTATGTGCGTGCGTGTGTCTGTGTAAGTGTTTCTGAATGCATGTGTTTGTGCATGAGAATGGTTGGAAGGCGGTTGGAGGTGCTGATGGTACAAATTAGTAGCCTCAATACCGTGCTTCTGCCCCAGGGCAGCTGTAGCTACGGTACTAAAGGTATTTGATTATTTTAGTTAGCAGTGTGTTGTATTTATATATCATAATGTTAAGATTTTCTCTGTATCTTGTTATCACCATATTATACCAAAGCAAATTCCTATTTTGTGACTTCTTGTTAGCCACACAAAGAGCATGCATTCCTTCAGCTGTTATAATCAGTCCATTTGCATTCACTGGGAAAACGATCCTCAGCTTGTTTCAGTTGGACAAAATTTAGAGCAAAAACATCTTATAGGCAAATGATCCTAACCATAAAGCCCACGCCTTTCTGTGAGCCCACAGTCCATAACGGCCGACCCCAGTCTTTGCCTATGGCCGCCGTATAGCTCCATCGTTAACGGTCAGAACTAGTGTGTCCCGAGTCCTGCTTCGCACTCTGCCGCAGTAGCAAGCCGTTCCTCCGGGCGAAAGCAATAAGGAGAGTAATTAGAATGCTAAAGACAGATGTAAATAAAGAGAATGAGACAGTGGTGAGGGATGAGGCGTCGAGGTCACACTCTCATCAAAAACCCAGTTGGTAGCAAATGACACAACAGCCAGTGCCAGGGCCCCGGGGCACGGCTGTGAACCAGAGGACATAATGGACTAAATTATGGGCTCCGCGGCGCAGGCATCTCAAAGCACCGATAAGGACACACACACACAGACACAACTACACACACACACACACTTATAACTGCACCAGCCCAGGCTGCTTGGACAGAATAACGGATACATGATTACATAATTTTGGGAAATGGGAGTGATATGAATGGAGTGAACAATCTATTTGTCTGTCCATCTATCTATCAAACTTATTTTTTAACTCTATGGACGTTTTTCTTACAGCAGACCTGTGTTCTTTGACCTGTGTTGATATGGCGTGTCCACCCAAGACAACAGTGGGTAAGGTTGGCGTCTGGTTTGGACCCGTATCAGCTTTTCACCATTGGTCAAAAGGAGCCTACTATCTTCAAAATAAGTGCAGTTTCAGAGCAGTGGACCCAAGGCCCCGGAAAACAAGTTGTTATTGTCTACGGCTACGCCCAGGGGTGTCAAACTCATTTGGGTGCACGGCCAAATATAAAAATAATAACTGGTCTGGGGCTGAATAAAAAGGGTTTTCTTTGTGGAAAGTTAGACACTTTTTGCATGAATTATTTATTTACATTATGAAGGTATTTTGGTAAAACTTGTATGTTATGAACGAGTTCAGTTAAAGATTGATTGTAAATGTAGACTGACATTTTTGTTTGAATGATAGAATAAAAAGCATGGTTGTTTTCTTAGAGAAATTAGTTTTAATATGTGTAGCATGAGGTAGCCATAACAACAAAGTTACGATTGTGGCAGGTTTTTAATCCTTGTGGTGCAATATACACAATTTCTAATATTTTTATTGAAGTACAGCGTTGTAATGAAACAATCAGCAATTGCAAACTCTGATGTACGAGCTTCACTCTTCTTACACAGCTTGTTTCGCTGTTTTTATGCGTTGTAAAGTATTGTCCCTTGTCTGTGAGTAGTTTTGGAACCTTCTCCACGAGCAACAGGCTTCAAAACTGTTGTTTTTGTTTCTTATTTTCAAAACTAAATTATTGCTATTTTGGGATAGACTGTTGTCAGGGGTATTTGCGTGTCTGTCATATACTAGTTTCACGTCGTAATTGAAATACAGAAGTAGATGAACTATGGAACAATATTTTCAGTAGTAGTAGTAATTTCATTCCGTATGGATTCTTTATGAATGTTCTTGCCGCCAATTCTCCTCCATATACTATTCCCTCCCTCTCTGAAGTTTGTTTTATAGCTGTTGTATAAGTAAAATATTTTCTTTATATGTATGGTGATAATGATCTACATTCTAAGTTGTTTTGTCCCTTACACATATATCAAGGCACCATTTGAAGATCCCCTATGCAAATACAGACATGATGAGACAGAGAAGGGGTGGGTGAGCAGAGGCAAACACTGGCCACTGGAGGGTACATGCAGCTGAGGGGGTGGGGCTAATTAAAATATTTGCAATATTAAAAATACATTAGGATTCCATCAGCCTTAACCACTCTGAACATGAATACATCAATGTTTAGTGCAGAAAGTCTTCAGAGTCACGCAAGACGGGGTCAAATCAGTAGAGCATTGTCAATAGGGGAAAAAAAGCTTTGGTTTGTTGATACATATTATAAATTTAAAGCATTTATACTTCAAAACAGGCAGATACAGTTGAGATTTTGGTTATTAATGTATTATTATTTATATTTATCGTAAATTCATGTTAATTTATAAAGGTACATTGCTAAATATTTAAAACCAGAACCTCAATAAACGTTTGAATGGAGAAAAATGTTTAATTATTCAATAATTCTTTTTTTTATTTTTGTCTCAAGTGAATATAAAAAAACAAGTGAAAGTACTTCAACAGCTGCCATTTAACAACCAGAAAAAAATAGAATCTTCACTTTACCCAACACCCTTAATCTTTTGAATGCGCTGGAAAACGGCTGCAAGTCCTAAGTCGCTCTGAAACAGTTGTTTTGTGCCTTGCAATTTTTATTTTTATTGCATTTCCAACCTGAGATGTTGCTGCACTACAGTGTTCATGGTTTTGCACTGGTCCAAACTAGAGCAGAGAGGATTCATGGTCCAAACCAAGTGGATCAGGCAAAAATCCACTGGAGGAATGCTAACTTTTTGAAAAATGCTAATGAAGCATTTGGTCTTTTACTTTGGATCAGAACAGAGAAAATGGTCCGAACCAAGCGGCTACTCCACCTTGTGACCCGTCCAGCTCCACCCAGAGGCTACTCCACCTCTGCTGCTGTGACCCGTCCAGCTCCACCCAGAGGCTACTCCACCTCTGCTGCTGTGACCCATCCTACTCTACCCAGCGGATGGTCCACCTCTGCTGCAACTACCACATAGGACTGTGACTAAAACAGCTTGGTGTCTTATCTGCTAAAGGGGAAATACACACTGTTGAGAACTTGGGGATGGAAACTTCTAATCAGGGTCAAAAGAATAGTTGATAAAAGAAAATGGTTATTTGACACTGAATGGTTTCACACAACCACTAACAATAGTCAAAAATATGGTGTTCCGTCATTCACAGTTTTTCAGCACAACAGTACATTTATAAGACAGCCGATTGGACATATTTACAGTTGTTATGATTGCTTTGACGGTGCAAATTGTCAAATAATGACAAACAGAACTCTTTCAGTATACAAACTCAGATAAAGACTACATGTTGAGGTCTGATTTAAAAATTACAAGACTTTCTGTTGGGACACTCATTTTTGTATAATTTATTACCTCAAATGGGTGCACTTATTTAAAATGTGAAAAAATAAAATCAAGTAAATGTAGTGTTTCTTATTGACATTGAAATGTTATATAATTTTAGTAAATCACATGTGGCTAAAATATATACTGAATTCACTGTTGGCTACGGCCAGTCTGGACAAAGAGGGTTGTTTGAAGAGGGCCTTGTGGGAATGCCATTGTCTCTGCCACTTCTCCTGCTCTGTACTATTGAAATGCTGAATACCAAAGGTGCTGCTTTAAAACTGTAAGTATGTATGTAAGGCTTGTCTTACAGCTTAGCAAAAAGAAGTTTGAGCCTTGTCTGAGGAGAACTGATTTTGAAACCAAAGAGAGAGCAGCATTCTTCTCTGTCCCTGTTTTGGAAATCACTTATCCTCGGAATACAACCAAGTATTACAAATGCCGAACTATGTCTTTTGTGTTTGTGATTTTGTCAGGATTTACTGTAAATTACAGCACTAACACTTATCTATATATGTTAAAATTGTTTGATAAAGACACCCACATTTTAAATTAGAACTTAGTCTCATAGATCGAGCTGTAGACTGAGAAGAGTGACTGCTGGAGGTTGATACTGAATGTGCTCTGCTTCTGCTAAAACCATGGAGAGAGAATCCATAAGACGCATAAAGAAATGTTAACGGCCCTCCAGACCTTTGTGTTGGATGAGTCTTTCACCATTCGTACAGCTAAATCTTTTTATATCTCTACAAACCAAAAAAAGTGCCAGGTTATTAGTGGCATGTATAGTTCCGTCTTCATTTGAATGGACTCTGAAAAGATAAGGAAGTAATTGGCATCGTTTAGAACCAAATAAAACTTGGCTCACCTCAGATTATCTGTCGTTATGGAGATGAAATTAAAGGCACTGTGTAAGGATTTCTGGTATTGGGTTCCACACTTCTACACTACAAAGGTTATGTCAGTACATACACGTTTTTTGCACTGATACAGCAAAAAAACTATGCCTGAAATGTCTTATCAGTTGTTGTTAGCAGATGTAGTCAGTCTGAACAACCTCAAATCTGAAATATCTGACATGTGCAAATCACGGGGATCACACAAAAATAGTCGGACCAGAAGAACACAATCAGAAAAGATGGATATGGGAAGCACACTGATCATCAACAGAGACGAGGGGGCCTTCACCTTGTCCAGAGACCACAGTGTGACAGGGGCCACGGTCAGTCTGATAAACCTGCCCTGTCTATCAGACTGACCACATCCAGTAAAAACAGCTGACAAGAGACACGTCACATGATCACCTCAGACGAAGGCTCAACTCCTCCCTCTGGTGGTAGCATACGGAGTTACAGGCGGAACGCATTTTACCCTTCTTTCTTGTTTCACTATACATTTTCTACGATTTATTTCACATTCTAAAACATGAAATGACACAGGTAATACACATGTGTTATCATGATTTTTAACGGACACTTTGTTAATGCTTTTGTGGACTAGATACAATGAAAACACAAATCAGACCCACCCCTGTTTACTGTTCACTGTTGCCTACAATGGTCTGCTCAGTGGCTTCCTTATCTGTTGGGTGTTTTTGGGTGCGACAGACACACTTCTTTCTCTCCTGACCTCTATAACGGCACGCTGAAGGTCCTCAACAGCTGTAAACAACGCGGCAATCAGTGTCCCATCTGCTCCCACGTCCCACTTGTGTCCCACTCCTCTCCTCCTCTTTTACCCCGTGCCAAGCGGCTGCCTCAGGACATCTAACCCAGAGAAAAGAGCTCACTTACCCGAGGAGGAGGCCAGCGAAAATTAGATTTCCAAGTCTGTCGCTGTGCAAGAACCCAGCTCACACAATCTGAAGACAGTCTTGTGACCCTTTTTGCTTTTAGGTCTGTGTAACGGCAGGAAAAGCAGCGATAAAAATATTTTTTTTTCATTTCATAATATTTTTACTTCACTTCTTTGGTGTGTAATCACTGTTTTTGT
Organism: Knipowitschia caucasica; assembly: GCA_964034765.1. Lineage (NCBI taxonomy): Eukaryota > Metazoa > Chordata > Actinopteri > Gobiiformes > Gobiidae > Knipowitschia > Knipowitschia caucasica. The sequence goes on along the minus strand of OZ035825.1, from coordinate 16,754,378 downwards.
TGCAGTATTTATTTACCCAATATGTGGAATAAATTGGAGAGATAAATTACCTTCTTCACAATCACATGTCTGTGTTTGCAGCCAGTAATTTTCAATTTGAAAAAACTAATAGGCCTTAGTTTGTGACAAAATACATACAGTTGTTATGTTGAATCAACATTAAATTGTATGCTTTGGATAAAATGTATGTATATCATATTCATATTCACAAAACTAATCAATGGACCCAATGCCAATTATCTTCAGAACAGTGAAAATGTCCTGCACATTTTCAACACTTGATCAAATGATCTAGTTTTGATACTGGTTTATCATTCATCAATCCATGTTCTTGTTTTTGTGAGATGTGTCTAACCTGAAATGTCACACATCCATAACAACAAATAGTGTCATTTTATTTGCCTTAACGTGTTTCTCATTTCTCTTGTATTGCTGTACATTATATTTTGTTTCTGTGAAAGTCCAGCTTGTCTCGCCAGTCGAACCGTTGTGCTGGAGGTGTCAGTGAAGCGTGAAGCTAAGCAGTGCTGGTTTAACCCACTGACCCCTGCGGAGGCTAATGACGCTTCACACAGGGATGATGAGGAGGGGCAGCACACTCAGAGGTAAGTACCACTCTCCTTTGTTGAGCGGGAATACTAGTGTTGGTGAGCCACAGATAAGGGTGAATGTCAACATTATAATAAAGTGAATGTCATGTACTTTTCAAAGTGGATAGAGAGTTTTTGAGTTTCCTGATTGGACCAAATTCACTAAATTAATTTGTTTTAAATGTTTTTATTTATTAGGTTTTTTGAAATGGACTTGTATGTTTCATGACTATATGTTACAAATCTGGAAGTGAGGGTGAGGGGAGTGACTGTACAATCACTTGACATGTATTATTATCACTTTTTACCTTTTATTTGTGTTCCCCTACGAAACACAGACCTGGAGTTGTTGCTAGATCCATCCACGCTGATTGCAGCCAGTATTTTTTAAATTAGATACAAAAAATTGACCTCTCACTCTGGTGTAAGCCTAGCGATAAGGGAGCATTGTTTCACCATTGCCTGATATATGTTCAAAGGATAAAGGGATGTCCCAATACTTTCCTTTCTCTTTATATAACTAAAGGGAACTTACTTTCGTTCAACTTTTTCAGTCCTGGAGGTCAAGCACTTCAATCAATCAAATCAAATGTCTCTACGTAAACATATGTAAATCACATATTTCCTCTCTTGAGAATTAGTATTCAGTCTGCACGCTAAAGCAGGACACACGGTGAGGGGTCAACATTGTTTCACAATCAACAGATTCTCTCAACACTAGACCTCGGCAGAAATCATCCTCCCATTTACTTCATGCATAGCTGTAATATTCATAATTCAAACGAACAGGGGAATGTCTTTGGGCTGCGGCGAACCACCTGCTAGCTTTTATTAGCTAATTAATGGTGATTTATCAGAAGGGCCAATTTGAGCGGAGCCGCCTGCCTGTAGGTCCCAAGCAACATCATATGAATCCTGATAGCGATTATGCTTATTTGATGGGCAGTTTGCTAAAACAAAAAAAGTTCACTCCTCTCTGCCCCAAAGGGATTGAATTTTGGCTCTAACCAAAAACGACCTTGCGTGCCATTTTTTTCCCTCTCCCTCATTACGGACTAGACGTAGTTCATTTCAATAGTTACATTCCAAACAGCTTCCTTACCTGAACATGCGTGTCCTTGGTGAGATCTGTTTCATGTCCTTATGCTTCTTTGGCTCATTTACAACTCAAGGACCAAAACAATTCCTGCAGGCTTTTCTTTAATGGAAGATCTTCATATGGATGTACAAGAGGGCAGTCTTTCACACTGTGCTTTCTGAATGCATTATCTTATAGAGCAATAAAAGGCAATTTAATGCAGAGCTATATGGAAAAAGAATTACATACACAACTATATCCCTATCACAACTCCTTCTATGGGGGGATATCTCAAAAAGAACATCTTCTCTCGGAAGGTATCAAACTGTGTCTAATATAACAGTTTGTCTGAGAGGGTCAGTGTAGGCAGTAGTAGATCCAATGTCCTATTTGTAGAAAGAGTGACTTGGCATCGCCCTGTTCTCACAGAAACCACAAGATGCTCTCTGCGTTAGTGTGCCATTATCTAGCTTTGGTCTGACAGACGCCTACTAAACCAGAAAAGGGTAAGGCAACGATAACGATCAACCAAGCATTACACTGTCAATACAACACATTAGCGCTGAGGTATATTATTTTGTTGTATACTTTATGATAACAAATACATATCTCCGGCCTGTTCCTTCCGTGGGGTTATCACATTTTCTCCCACTAAGTTTATGACTTTTTTTCCTCGCCAATGCAGGAGGGTCTAAGGACCGTGATGATCCAAGACATTTACCAACATTTACCAACATTGGTTATGCTGCTACCCAACTTCTGGTGTTATAACTTGTGGGGCGACAATAGCTCAGTTGGTAGAGCATTGGCCTTTGAGCCTGAAGGTTGTGGGTTCGAGCCCTAATTCACGACTCCCACTGATGACTGCTGTCGTTGTGTATTTGGGCAAGACACTTAACCCCACTTTGCATGAAGTCCCCGCTGAAAGATGTCAGCTCTTGTGGACTCACCACCTGCAGGAGGATCAGTGAGGGGCTGGTGTACTGGGTGCAGCTCTGTCTGTCAGCCCCTCGACCCAGAAATGGATTAAGGGGAAGAAAATGGATGGGTGTTATAACTTTTTGCTTGAATATGCTGTTGTTGGCAAATTGAAATTTTTGCAGTCCTCTGAGATGACTTCAATTTTGCTGCTGAAAAAAAGAAAATAGATAACTTGACTTAACAATCAGGACATACTTAAAATACTTAAAATTGAAATAATACAGATTCTAACACAATCTAAATAAAAAAGATACAAGACACAGTGACCCGTTATACAGGCTGATTGCCCGAAAAGAGTGGCCCAATACTGTATCTGGTCTGAGCTGGTCACTGGCCTTACTTCTCTCGGAAATATCAAGTTAGATAGTTCTGTTGGTATACTAGATTGAACATTGTGAACTGAAGAATCTAAAAGCATTATGTTGTCTAATATCATAGCAGTCGGGTGCAGTACAAAAACGTCCAACATTTAATTTGATCTATAATCGTTGCTTCATGTTCCAAGCAATCTCCTTTCAAGAGCGTACTCATTTGCGCAACAGCCACTGGTTACAGTGCATATTGGGAAAAGGTGATAAAGTTGGATGCATCCAACTTTATCACCTTTTCCCAATATGCACTGTACTTTAAGATGAAGAGCCATCCCCAATGCTCACTAACCATCAATCCTCTGTCACATTTGTCTTCAGCCTTTCATGCGTCGAAACCCAAACTTCTTTCAATGACTTATCCTTTTTCCTACACTCTTTATCTTCCGCAAAAATCACTGCACCTACTTCAGTTCACTTGACAAGCACGCGGCACGTCTTCGCACATCCAAGTCTGCGCATTGCACTGATGTTTTCCACCCTCACCTTGCCTCTCCTTGGGGAAAACCCGATCTCTCTTTCTGAATCCCAAAAGATACTCGCGACATATAGGCGCGTAAAGTAGCGCGTTGTGTCACATGGCATCAGGGAGATTAGGGGAAGAAAATAAACTGGGGTTAGGAGAACGTCTGGCAGCCTACGTTTCATCCCAATTCAAATAAAAATTCAAAACAGGAGGTAAATGGTAATATCACACAAGCAAGCAGCGATGCCTCCAGCTACATGCGGCATTAAAGAACGAGAGGAGAAAGGTGCCGGAGAGCAGCTATAGAAGTGTTTACTCAGTGGGAGCTCTGGCGTCAATGCTGAAAATGCACTTTAATGTCAAGAATCTTTGAACTTTGTAACCAGACAATATGCAGACGATAGTGAGTAGGGTGAATATGCCATAGGGTTAACAGCAGAGGGAATGGACAAACATGTGGGTTTTGTACAATACACAAGAGACCGAACAACACAATGCAAGGTTTCATGTCACTTATTTTTTTGGATTGTTTGATTGAATTATTCATTTCAAAGCCTGTACAACACAACACCATTTTTCACATATGTTCACAGAAACAGATATGCATGTACAGTACATTAAGGCCGTAAGAAGTAAATCGATTTATCACAATAAATTGATAACTGAGCCATGCCAGTTAGTAATCAATTAATTCTTTTTTTAAACTTACCAAAACATGCTAAGAGGAGAATTTATGACAGCAATGTCTATCCTAATCAATGGATCTAATCAACTAATTGCTTGTCTGAAAGTAAAATTGCCAAAATAATTGGCAATTCTTCCACGTTCTTCTTTAGTATTTTAGTGCATTATTCAATTTTTTATTTTTTATTTGCGAGGATATGTGGAGGTTTCCAAAGTTTGATCTGGTCAGCGTGGAACAATATTGTCGCCTTTATAAGGTCTGTATCAGATTCTTTAGAGCACCTGTGTCTGTCAGTAAATGCACTGACCAAGAACAATTCTGCTGGAGAGACTGCGGTGAAACACCGTCAGACTGTGTATATACTGTATACATGCCCCAAAATTCAGACCTACTGGAATCAGGTCATATAAATTATCAAACATATCTGTGGCCAAAGTATTAGCATGAAACCAAAACACCTCTTGCTTGGTATTCAACCAAACGCTCAGGAGGAAAAACACTATTTCATCTTTTGGACTCTAACTGCTATTAAACAATTAACGAGATATTGGAAAAATCTGAAATCCCCACCATAGCGGCTTGGCATGAACTCATTATGTGAATACACAACATAGAAAAAAAGAAATGTTGTTATCTAAAGATATATGAAAATCTTGTGTTCAATAGATGGGCATCATATATCAATAATTTTCCAATCATAATAAAAATTAGAAGATGATAAATAGGATAAAATGATGAATATAGAATTAGATATTATTAAATATTAGATCTGACACTAAATTTAACTATTTGGATGTTTCCATAAAACTCTTTTCCTTGTATGTATTTTTTTGTACATTCATTTTGCCACTTTATTTTTATTTATCTATTTATTTATTTATTTTTACCTCTTTTTGTAAATATTATGACACATGTCACATGGGTGTCTTAAATATATATATATTAACATTTACTATAAATTAAGTTGTCATTTTTTTAAGTTTTACATTTCATGAACCCTTTAAACATTGCCCTTGAAGAATCAGTAACAATTTTAAAGTTTATCTCACCTTAAAAAGTTTCAATTTGAAATAAAAAAATAAAAACATGTGGGTTAAAGGGTTCAATAAGTGTGTGTTGACGTCTCACTCGCGTCACTTTGAATGATTTTCCAAAAGCATCAACTGTATTACAAAGCATCTTATTCGCTGATGACACTACATTATTTTACTCTGGAAATAATATAGGAGAGTTAGAAATAGTAATAAACAAAGAACTTGCAAAAATAAAAAGCTGGCTAGATCAAAATAAATTGGCGCTAAACATTAAAAAAACCAATTACATGATATTCAATGATAAAAAGAAAAATCTTGGAAATAGTATATCCATAACAATAGACGGCCTGGAAATCCAAAGGGTAAAGGAAACAACATTTTTGGGAGTCATCATTGACGAGGACCTAAACTGGAAATCTCACATACACTATACAAAAGGAAAATTAGCCAAATCAATTGGTGTGTTACATAAAGTGAAATACTTTCTTACCCACACAGCATTAATTACCTTATATAATACAATGATTATACCATATCTAACCTATTGTGTCGAAATTTGGGGGACAACTTTTAAAACATATACACAGCCAATATTTATTTTACAAAAAAGAGCCCTAAAAATAGTGAACAACAAAAGATATCGAGACTCATCAAATCCTGTTTTTTTAGAGTGTAAGGTGTTAAAATTTTATGATATAGTGGATTATAATATTTTTCAGATATTGTATAAAGCAAATTGCAAATCATTACCCGCAAACATTCAAGAGAACTTTGAAAAAAGACAAAGTCAGTACAATCTGAAAGGAACTGATATCTTTAAAAAACCTAGATTCAGAACAAAAGTCATGGAAAGAACAGTCTCAGTGAAAGGAATCAACTTGTGGAACGCACTTAACAAAGACATTAAAGAGTCAAAAAACATAATAGTTTTTAAGAAACAAATCAAAACTACTATATTCAGGACATATGAGAGTGTTACATGAGAATACAATCTGGATTTAAATTGATGGTTTGTTTTTGAAGAAATGGAAAGTAAGGTGTGATACATAAAGTGTAAGGTAAAGTATTAAGGTATGTATTATGTAACATATGTGTAAATAATGTAATTTGTTTAAACTGTAAAAGGGATGTGTAAAAATCATTTGGAGCAGTTAAATCTTTTAGATGCAATGGACAACTCTTAACCATGAATAGCACATGACCAAGATCTATAGTGCAGGAAAACAAGTTGTCATGTTGTGATTGCCATTACTGCTTAAACAGATGCAAGTAAATCAGAGCAGACGAGATATGGTTGGATTGGCGGGCTCCCTTTTGCCAAGCGGCCTCAACACCTCGTTTTTAACGCACCACACAGCAAGAATATACAACGCAAATTTTCCTACATTTCCATTGGTCAGGGAGGTTGGGAGTGGGGCGGGTTGAGTGGGGGCTATTACCTTCTCTCGACTGGCTCATTCTACCCACTGTTTTTAATGCACTGCACTATGTAGGGTCTACATACATAACCATGTTAACATTAAATAAACAGCTTTGGGTAAAAATGGCAACAAGTGACAAGTGACAACAAGACCTAAGAACATCATTGGTGCGAAATCAGCATTTAAAATTACTATTCATGGAGACGAGTGTAAATTGTATATCTGAGAGAAATATGCCTGTATATCATTTGAACTCCTGTAAAGAGAAAAGTTTGTAACAAGGGGTAGGAAGCATAAGTTTCACTTCTACCTACTCCTTTTCGAATTGTGCATATATATGTTTCTTCCTTTTGTTTTGTTTTGTATTGCGCATGTAATTCGAAATAAACACTACTACTACTACTACTACTACTACTACTTTAGAGCCTGAATTACTGGCTTCTAGTGGATGGACATGTGCATTACAAGTGTCTAATTGTATACAACTGGTTTTTTGACAAAAAGAAAAAATCAAACTGATTGTGGAGGAAGCTCAGAAATGGCGATATAGGGCTTGGCATGTCATTATTTACACAGGTATCCTGAAGGACACCATGATGAATGTATTTGAAAGTTCCCTCCATTTTCCTCGGACCTTTTTGTCAAGATTTATAAATCTACTCTACAAACATTAATTAGCATTAAGACGTATTCAACAATGTTGCTATTTGTTTGTTCATCCCAAAGCGGCTGAAATATTATGGCCAGATTGGCCCTGGCACAGATAGAACCTTCTAACAACAAATAAATCAGAAACAAACTCAACTGAAAAACATATTTTTCTGTACATACAATGGTCAATATTGCTCTGACATTTAGCTATGGTGAGTTGTGAACGAAAAAATAATAAGTTAACAGCTACCTGAAACCTGGCAAATAGGTCAGCTGCAGTAGAACCCTATAATTCTAATGGAATAAATGTATATATTATCACATTACTATAAAATACATTCTTCTCTTCAAAATCCCAGCCATAAATTCCCGCAGTAGCTTTTCTTCCTGGGATCCGGAATTAACAATTTGAGTATTCCCTGAAAACTAATGTAGACATTTAGGTTTAAGTCACCTCCATCATGAAGAACACCTCCCACTGCACAGGACTGTAGAGGAGCTGAGGAGCTCCTTCAGTGGAAGACTGAGGCACCCTCAGTGTAAGAAGGAGCGCTACCGCACGGCCTTTGTCCCCACTGCTGTCAGACTGTACATCAAGTCACTTTAAGTCACTGTATTAAAACTGAAAAAACTATTGACACTGTTTCTGATTGCCACTCTTTAAATTGACACTTTTTTATTGTACATAATATATCCTGCATTTTAACATGTTTGCACATTTCCTCTCTTTTTGCACAATCTGAGTGTTTCTATCCATGCCAAATGTGACATGTACATTTCTCCTTTGTGAGATGAATAAATAATATCTTATCTTATCTTAAATACTTACTATAGCATTGACGTATCAGCAGCTAATCAAGGTGTGTGTGCAAGTTTGTGGCTCTTTTGTTTAGATTTATATTATTGTTTTTCAACTGTTTTTTTATGGCGTTCTCTCTATCTTGGCAAAAATGTAAATGGTTTGTGAATCCAATCCCAACATCTATTCATCAAAAGAGCGGACCAGGGAGTAAAATGAGCTTAAAAAACCATTTTTCATTCCACAATGGGGAAACTTTTGTTGGTAAATTATGGTGATCGTGACAGCAGGAGAACTGCAACTAACTCTCATAGTTTATTTCTTTCAGTGTTTTATGACAGTGAAAAGCTAATCGGCCCATCTCCAGATCTTGAGCTTGGGTTCATACAGCTATAATTATTTTGGAGTTTTTATTGGTGTTTTTAGTGTTTTCCTCTTCTGAATAGGGGTCAAAAGTGTTTCTTAATCTCTCCACTACAAACCCGAGAACCTCACCTCAGACCCTCCGGGGATGACGCCTTCACAATAAAAGTGCCCCATTCCCCGAGACTTCTGTAATAAAGAAAACGCCACCAATTCCTCCTCGCCTTTACGGCCGCACACACAGACGGACACACTGCACACTCGTTTTGATGGGGGAAATGGAAATGCTATCATTTCAGCACGCAGCGCAGAATGCTCCAGGGATCTTCACCAAGAAGGAGCAATAAGTTCACTTTGCTGAATTAATGCTGTAATTCTTTATCAGCCGGGCCTTGGCATTACCTTGAACCGGGCTGGGTTTTATGCAAAATGGTTTCAAGCATAGTTTTTTTTAATGATGGTTCTAATTTGTTGGCTCAATTTAAATTATTAATCTCTTTTATATTCAGTAGTTATTGCATGTCATAACAGTGTATCTATGGGGTGAGGTTTAATAGCATTTGCAGGACCTTTGCAAAGTGTGAAGTGAGATTAAATATTCATAATTGGTTAAGTATTTGTATCGGACCGGATTTTAAGACTTGGCTTGGTCCTGTTTCAATCCTGGTTTAGCCCTGGTCTTGGTCTGATCTAGTCTGATCTAGACCAGGAGTATTTCAAAAGCCAATACGTCACGATTATGTTATGACATATACAGTATCAGATGGCATAAAACATACAAAAATCTAATAAAGGAGAGGTCCTTTTCCGTTTGATTTACTCTGCTTTCCCCGACCACTAAAAACATGTGAGTAAATGGTTGGTATCTGTAATTTTCCAACTCTGGGACTATTAAGCTTTATTCATTCATAACTGAAGAGTGGCTCCTCAGTTATGCAGCCCCACTTTCAGTCACCGTGTGGAGTGAATGGAAAGTGTAACAATTTTAAGATGCTTTGTGACTATATTTTTGAAAGGTGCTATATGAATAAATATGACTTACTTATTATGTAAAGATTGAAAATAAGATCCTATCATTTATAATACATGCCCCGTGATGTATTGTTTGTTGTTTTTAAGGGTAGATAACCAACACTCATACACACTTATATTCTTATTGCATAATATATAACAATAATAATGGATTGGATTTATATAGAGCTTTTTCTGGACACTCAAAGATCCTTCACATGTCATTATTCTTTCACTCCATACATAAGGGTGATAAACTACACTACTGTCGCCACAGCTGTCCTGGGGTAAACTGAGAGAAGCAAGGCAACCAGCAAGTGCCAACAGCCCCTCCGACCGCCACCAACCATTCACACCAACTGTTAACCAGTTACTCCAAAATACTAATTCCATCATGTGTCATCTGTGTTGTACTTGTGTGAAGAAGTGACCGCATAAAGACATCCACATCATCCATCTATCTATCAATCAGAGCATCACGGACGCAGCACTGAGCCATATGCCAGCCCCTGCCTCCCCCAGAGCATACACCCACCTCCCCCCAATGCACACCCCTCCGCTGTTGCTGAACCCCCGCAGCCACCAGGCGGGATGAGCCCCTCCCCCGGGGATCATGTGCTAATGTGAACCTTTGTGGTGCTGAGCCAAGTGGAGGGACAGGTGCTTGAACTGCGAGTGAGGAGCAGCGGGGGGCGCGGTTTAGACGGGCCGCGCAGGTGAATCCATGCACAGTGCTCTCTAAAGATGTATCTTACAGAGAAACTTCAATTATTCACTACGGCAGAGCTACTGCGATGCAGACAAGGGGGAGAGAAGTTTGGGAGAGTTCAGAGCATTACTTTCCTCTGTTTTGTTTCTGCATTTTCCTTTTTTTTTTTCGATAAGCAAATGTATGGAAGAACACCAGTAAGCTGAACTCACACTTCAGTAACGTGCATGATTTCAACTCTAACCAGTTACTATACAATAACTAAAATATGAATTTATACATCCTCCATGAGTTCATGTTGAGTTCATGCATGAATTCCTCATGAGTTAATGCTAATGATTCATGGCATGAGTTAATTCATGAAATACCTTCATATTGAGGTTCACAACACACACTCATCATAAACTCATCAAAGTCATGATAAAAACCAGAGAAAACGAGTTCATTATGAACGATCATGACTCATTATTGTACATAATATAGCATGCACAAAAGTAAAATAGACTTTCTTTCTAACCTTTAACATGTTTGCACGCTTCCTGTGTTTTTGAATTTGAGTAATTCTGTCTATGCCAAATGTGAGATAAATAAAGTTTATCTTATCATATCTTATGAACCATCCATCCATCCATTTTCCTCCCCTTAATCCATTTCTGGGTCAGGGGGGTGGCCAGAGATGCCACCCAGTCCACAGAGCACCAGCCCCTCACTGATCCTCCTGCAGGTGGTGAGTCCACAGGAGCTGAGATCTTTCAGTGGGAGCTTCAGGCAAAGTGAACCATCACGACTAATCATGAACTATCACAACAAATCATATTTAAAGTCATAATTAACTAATCATAATACTTTTTTCAATCATGAGAACTGTAGGACTGTAGGGTGAATTAACCCTGATAATCAGGATGTAGGACAATGATGAGTAATGATGGTTAGTTTAATTATGACTTAACATGATGAGTCATGTTTGTCGCTCTTCATCATTGTCGTAAAATCCTGTTCACTGTGAAACTCATGATGATGATCTGGACGTGAAGGTAGTGACTCATGATGAATGCAATCATGAATCCATGTACATATTATAAAGCCTTCGCAAAACTGTGAAGTTCAGTTTTTAGTCCTCGCTCATGTACCCATCATGAAGTATTTATTCTAAACATTAAAACAAATATATTACAGAAATAGTAGTTACTTTCTGATTATCAATGGTCCAAAAAATGTAGAAGTAGTGTAGTTGCAGTTCTCATATATTTTGAGCAAGTTTTCTGTTAATACCTAAACAAACTAATAAAAGCTGGGGCACTTAAACTCAAATTATAATTATATAAAACTTGGTCCCATCACTAGTTTTCACATGCTTGTATTTAGTGGCCTCTGTCAAATCTTGAAATGTGCTTTTTTGGGACAGAAAAGTCAAAAAAGAGACGTCACTCATGCTAATCATCTCTCAGCCAGAAACATCAGACAGTGACTCACAGGGATCTTTCATTTGGCATATTGTAGTCGGATTTGGACACTTCTTTGACAAGACTGATTGGTACAAACAAACAGTAGTAATTCTGGGAAAAGAAAGTTGGGTACATCAGCTTTAAAATAATGTACTTGTATGTATTGAAATGGACACCAATGCATAATACAAATCAATATTTAAAGATCCTTTATTTGTTCCGCAGTGAAGAAATGTCTGTGTTGCATCAACGGTTATAGAACAGTAGGAATGAGGAGCACACAACACAAGAAAAATGAACAACAATTCTATATTAAAATAACAATAAAATAAATTAATTAATGTAGGGTTGTATTTTTTTTTATTCTTATTTTTGATGCAAAAGTTCCTACCATAAATCTGTTTTGTTTTGTTTTTTTTCCTTCATCCGTCATATCCACACAGCGTACTCCACTGAATTCAATTAGACAGACTGTTGCAGTGCAATCTATTCATTCGCAGCGCCCGGTGAGCAGCAGTGGGAGTGTATTGATTGGAGTGTGTCATGTGTGCAGGCGAGAGAGGGGTGGTCACACTCTCTCTGCTTAATGGACTGAAATAAAAGAGCTGGGATTATGGCACTAATGAGGGAACAGTGGAGGACCCCTCTTCCCCACAGCGCCTCACTTCTCTTTAGCACTGCACCTCCACGTGACTCTGGCAAGAGTGCTGTGATTATACTGCATTTGCATATGTGTGTGACGCAGTAAAGACTTATGGATATTTTAGTATTTGGAAATTAAATACATTAAAGGAGGTGGGGGCATGTTAACACTTGAACTCCCTGAGCAGTCAATTTGACGGCTTCTGGTCTTGGAATTGTAATTACGCATATCAGGTGCATTCATGGTCTTCAGAACTTTGAGACTTTAGCTTTTTGTTTCTATAATTCAGTTGCAGTTATAATGACCAATTTCAGCACTTTTAAAAAGTGAGTAAAGGTAAAATTCTCATAAATAAATAAAAACTAAACATTCTTTGTTAGAATTCCTCGGAATTCAATTGGTTTGAATGGGAGCATGGCTGCTGGTATGTTTCTGATGATCAAAACCTAAAAATAAAGTGGTTTTATTTACAGCAGGGGTTGCATTCTAAAATTATCCCGCAATAAGGGAAATCCGTGTCATACTTTTTACAGCTGTGTAACATATTAAAATGCTCCCCCTTTATACACTTTTCTAACCACCTGAAATCACCAAATGAAAACATGTATTTGTCATTTGCTTTAAAATCACATTGGAAAAACTGCAAGACTACCCCGGTGAGCACCAGGATTGCCACGAGCTCTGGTGTGTGCCATCACACCAGAGCTCGTGGCAAGACACGACTGCTGAATTGCGATTGCTGTGATATCAAACCTGATTGTTGTAGGACTAAATGAAGCTGCAGCTGTCAAAAGGCGTGCATACACTGTAAAAAACAGCTGCAAAGGACGCGGCACAGAGGGGCAGGAGCAGGACTGTGGGCTACAGACAGACTGCGGTACAACTCTGAACTAATCACCGTGTTGCACACAAGCCACACAATTTTACTTCTGACTTTTAATAAAGGTAACTATAATGTTGTATTAGCAGTTATTTGATGTTGTATATTATTTTGTTGGTGTATACACGACGAGAAGCGCACTGTAAAAAAACATGCAGAATTTCACACACAAAACAAAAAGGTGCACTCTGTTTTGTCATTTCTTATTGTGCAAAAGTCAGAGATTGTGTACTCAATTCTTGCCTCTTCATTATGCTATAGTTGGAGATTTTAGATTTGCTATCTCATGCAAAAGCCACAGAGTTATTGTTCATTTATCTAGAGTTGTGTGCGCCTCATTCCTACTGTTCTGCAACCCTTGATGCAACACTGGAATTTCTCCACTGTGGGACGAAGATCTCATTGTGATCTTTCGGGTTTTAGCACAGTTCTCATTCATGTATCGTCAGGGTAATTACTATACCTTGGTCACACCTTGCACCTGAACCGTCTGCATTAGAGCCAATGCAGACAGCAGCAGAGCGTCCTGCTGGAGTGTCCCACACCGCAGGAGGGCAGAGGCAAGTGTGGGTGGGGGGCAGCAGCATTGGGCTTATGGGCTCCTTTCTCCTCGCAATGAGCTGCAACTGTCAGTTTATCTTACCCGGGCCTTTTAATCATCACACACAGCCTGGTTGGAGGAAGCCACCTGAGAGTCTTAGGAATTTGTTGGCTACGAGTCATTAGCAAAGACTGCTGCGCTGCACCGGGGCCAGAGATGTGCGTACGGCGTGAGCGCAGCAGACAAGTGTGTCCCCCTTAACCCTTGATGCGCTGATTGGCACGGCGGTTCCCCTTTGATGGCTGGGTAATTACATGCAGCGTACAACACCGGTGATGAGACAGAGCGGGTCATAGGATGTGAGGCGAACAGGTAAAGAAACAAGAAAGAATGAAGGCATGTGGAGAAAATTAATATATGGAAGCAAGCCAGTGGAATTTATTATGAGTGAGAGGAAGCGCTGGGGCACAGTGCAGTGAATTACAATTATTGCAGGAGTGGTTTTCAGCAGCTGCAATTTGAATGGCTTTTGTGAGTGAACTTTGAATTGGATGTAGTCTCAGGTACCAGATATCAGCTCATAATGAGGAGAGTGTTCAACAAATGGACAAAAGCATAGATCAAATGTCGTTTATGATATTTTAGAAGTTCAAGCAAGGTTGAATTTGAGGAGTCCATCATAATAGAAGTCAACATAGAAATTTAGCGGTTATGCTAAGTTTGGCGCTTTTACACTGACGCTTAAGGTATCAATGTTGATGAATATGCATTGTCACTAATTATAATAAAATGCAGTAAATGCAATTCAATAAATTAAAAAGTAAACTGCTAACATTCATTGTATAACATATTTAGGAGTTTGCGGTATACGACTAGATATGAGTTGTAAATGTTTAGGATTTAGATGTGCTTCCATTTCCATTGAAATAAATATATAATGTACTGCTGGGGCCAGAACTCCCCCAAAAAATAGATTCCTTACCTATGTTTGTCTTGAGTGCTTTCACTTTAGCTGTTGTTATGTCTAGAAATTCAAATAATGTGATAACAAATAATGTGATAACAAAAAACAGAAAGAAGTAAAAAATATTATAATACAATCATGTCTTTGAGCAAATATTCAATACCAAACACTTCATCCATCCATCTTCTTCTTCTTCTTCCCCTTAATCCATTTCTGGGTCAGGGGGGTGGCCATAGCTGAACCCAATCCACTGAGCACCAGCCCCTCACTGATCCTCCTGCAGGTGGTGAGTCCACAGGAGGATGGCTGCTCTGTCTGTGAGAGCATAGCTGTCTTGATCTTTCAGCAGGGACTTCAGGCAAAGTGGGTTAAGTGTCTTGCCCAAGGACACAAAGACAGCAGACATCAGTAGGAGACGATGGAGAACGTCTCATGGTGGGCTCGAACCCATGATCTTCAGGCTCAAAGGCCAATGCTCTACAACTGAGCCACTGTCGCCCTGATATACAGAACACTATTTAATTAAATAAGCACTGCACATAGCATGATCTAATACATGAAATCAATACTTCATCCAGTCTATTTAGCAGTGGAGTCATGAGTTTATCTCAAGCTTAAGATAAGATAAGATAAGATAAGCTTATTATAGAGAACTTGACCTGAAAAGTTGGGAACCCCTCTGCTCTAGAAAGTACTGTACCTAAGACTACTGTTTTTTCCCCCTCCTTTTACAAATCAAAAAGTGTCTTTGCATTTTCCGTCAGCGAGCTAATGTGCTCACTGACCGATGACTCCTCTACAGCTCGGACCAGCGCACCTGTCATCTCCGCTCGCCGTACTCCGTGGCCAGATACGACAACTACTTCTGCCACCACTTCTACCACCTCTCTTCTTATGTCCTCGCATCCCTGTGGCCCTGTAAAGCCGAGCTGCTCATCTGTGATTCCACAATGGGAGCCAAGTCTCACTAGCCTCTTTTATGCCCACTTGAAAGCCCTACATGTCCAAGTGGGGAAAATAGCATTAATTATGGATTTTGTTTGGGTCCCTTGAAGACCATCCCCGGCGTGGAGCTATGTCAGGCCCCATGAATCCGTGTAAGTGAATGTTTTTGTAAGGCTGAACACTCCAGAGCATTACCTTGGAATTGGCGTATGATTAGCCAACACACACAAACAGCACGCCTAACCTTGACCAGCCCGAATTATTCTTTGGAGTGTACGAAGGGCCGAGAGGTGCAAAATGTGAAATTCCAGCGGGCGTCTCTCTGTGTGTCTAACCTTGTGATAACATGGAGACGTGGGTTTGATGGAGTTATTACAAGCATTTGTGCGGGTGAATGCGTTAGCGAGCATGGGAGGGGTGGGGGGTTGGAGCGGGGCGTCTCATCACCTCTTGGATCACGGGTCGGTACAATTGCGCCAGCCGCTGTTTGCCTTTCATTACTAAAGGTATGAGGAGCAGGTGTAGGGCAGGTCAATAAGGAGATGTGTGGATTCGCTTGCCTGGGCCGGCGAGCAGAGGAAAGCAGGCAAGCGTGACGTAACTTCACAATTAAAAAAAATATGCAATTAATAGATACATTGGACTTTTCACAAATACAATACATATTTATTAAATTAGGCAAGACGCCATTTTGTATTCTAGCATGTTTGAGTACTACACTGCAATGATAGTAATTGCTTGAATCAAGTGTCTTATTTATCTAAATTTGAGTCCATTCTGACTGTCTAAAACAAGATTCGCCAATGGGACCAGCCATTTATTCATATATCAAGAATTGTTGCTTTAGTTTCTCATTCCAAATGAGATAGTTCCTGTATCTTTTTAAAACAAGATCATTTTGCTTGTCCCATCGGCAAATCTTGTTTAAGGCAGTCAAAATGTTTGGCTTATCTTTCATCATTAGTGCAGTGTATACATGTTCCAAGCATTCAAACCAACTTTGCTTTCTTGAACACTGCAACAATGGCAAGAGGAGCTGCTATAGAAGCTGCTATGTGCACCACTTTGTTGTGATGATGTTCACATGGGTGGAGTGAATTATTTCATCATGTTGTTTAGAAGTCTGGACATAACCTCCTCTAAAGCCAAGTTTTTTAGGAAAGTATTTGATGCTACGAGGGGCACAGGTTTGACTAGCATCATGGACTTATAGTAATACAGGTAAGGGTGCTTTTTACAATAACTTATTCCACTGTTAAACAACATAGTCTTTGGGCAATTTAAAAGCCACATAAATTCAAGAATTGCAGTAGTTTGATCCTACAAAAACGTTCAGACCAGTTTGGCAGCAATGGGGCCTCACCGCAAGGGGGTAATCCCTGTGCTCTATAGATCAATGATCCCAATTTTCCCTCATTTCTAAGATTTAAAAAATAAATCCCTATGTTTCCTCATACCCACTCCCACTGCAAGAATGTCTCTGGTTAAACCTGGCCTTTTCTGTGTAGAGTTTTCATGCTTTTTCTCTGTATCTGATGGGTTTCCTCTGGCCGTTCCGGTTTCAACCACGACTCCAAACATGCTTTGCCAGGGGTTGAAACTTTAAGCGAGGCTTCTTGTCCCAGTCCTTGGATGTGTTCTTTACATCGATACACCTAGAGCTGATAATCAATCACCAAATGCACTAGATCCAGGTGAAAATTGCTACAACCCATAAAAGATCCATCAAATATTTTTCTATTTCTGCATCACCAGGATAAAAGGTGAATATAACCTTTGATGGAGCATTGTGCAACTTTTTGGCTTGTCCCCACGGAGATTACACTTGAAATGCCTCTACCAATTGATTTTGGACATTTTCAACAACATGGAATCACCCTTTGATCAACCATGTCTCCAAGACAAGATCCGTGTAGAGGGAAAAGCCTAAACACAATGAGTAAGTCTGTTCATAAGTATACTGCAAATTTTGCACTTGAACACATCCAAAATACTTGAATAGCGTTCGATGAAAGTTACTAAAATGAAAGACACGTTTGTAAACACTCTTTCTCCAAACCCTTTCCATTTATTTACATCCCTGCTTGATACAGAAAATGTAATTGCGGTAGCAGACAGAAACACTTTTGGCTTTCCTCACTGTCTTTTGTTCCAGCAGAGCTCCTCCAGTTTATTGTGCTTTATACGCATTCATAAGAATAATTAGCCCAGCACATGTTGGGTATATTACATACAAGGCGCTATCAAATCTCCAGAGTGTTTTTAATGGCGTGTCGGTTCAAAGACGCTGAGAAGTGCTGCACTGTAAACAGCACAGAATTGCGTCAACATTAGTCAAAAATGGTGTGTGTTTTATCATGGAGGCATTTAGTAAACACTGTGCAATTAGAGACATGGGATTAAATAGTCAGGAAGGCTGTTGTTAACGACACTGGAGCAATTGCATCTGCTTGCATTGGAAAAGAACTGTGTTTACCTTTCTCGACTGGAACTGTCATTTGTAAAACAGTGGCTTGCACTTTGTTGCATGGAGAAGGAGGTCTACAGTAGAGGCAAGATAAATGTTACTGTGATATAATGCATCCGTTCAGAGCTGGATTAAAGGAATGAACTACACTAGGCAAGCTGTATTTTTTGGGCCCCCCTTCATCGATGTGAATTATGAATTGAAATCTGAAACTTACCAAAGTTACTAATAAAATTCACCTTTTACATGGCCTAGTATTTAGTACAAGAGGGTTATTTGTTTACCAAAATAAGTCTTGTGTCGTATATTAAACAGTCTATCAGACTATTTTTGATATTCATTATTAGTACGCCATAACACGGCTTTATTAAATCTATTAAATTATCGTTATCTTTTCTATTAGGAGTGTGATTTTTGGCACTAGTACCAGTAAATAGTAAAATGCCAGTAAACTTTGTAAACAGAGCAAATAAGTGTTGTCTTTTTAATCATATATAATCTGTATATGTAGATTAGAAATTAAACAAAGAGTTTCCCAGACTTCCTGGGAAATAGATTATTACAGCCTGAAGGCACACAAGTAACTATATTAACAGAACAAGACAACCAGTCGCATTTCATTTACGTTTATTTATTTTGTGATTGTAATTGACAGATTCATTCACAATATTACAATGTAGATCACAGTAGGCGCAAAATCACCAACCAGGCAAAATCACCAACCAGAAACACCACCGACCAGGCAACTCAGTAACGGAATTTTGAAAGCAAATGTCTTGATTTTGGAACTTTAAACGGAACTTTACCTGGAGCTGGACAAAAATGCGGCCAAACACAAGGTCCCAGAAGAGTGTGTGGGCAAAAAGCAGATGAGAATGGGAGTACTTATATCACACACCGGGCCGGCGCCCCGGAGCGGCAGGTAAGCACGCTTGAATTTGTTATAATGTTGATATTTATGGCTCACAGCTTGCAGATACCCCCAAATAAAACATGTTTAAAAAAAAAATGATATTTTGAAAATGGACTGTACGACTTAATCAACCAAAACCATAATAAACAAAGGCTCGGCACAGGCATATGAATGTATTGGATTATTGGTCATTTCACCTGTACATACACTGCCTCGTCTCTTCTTCCTGCCGTTTGAAAAATGAACACAAACATGTTCCTGCCTGAGTAGATAAGGCTAGCATCATCGGTAGCGAAATTAAATCACTTCTAAAAACTCATTGTTATCGACTTCCCTTTTTATAACCCTGTTCATGTGAGTGTGTGATCTTTACGTGTTGTGTGCGTGTTGACAGAAGATTTTTAATGATGTGTTTCTTTATCTCTAACCATGTTTTATTAATGCTCTGTTTGTGTTGTTGTGAAGCACTTTTTAAACTTGGTCTTTATAAATAAGATTTATTTCATTATTATGATTGTTATAAATATTATTATTGTTATGGTCATTATCTAAGCAGAGAACCTTCATCCTCATCAGAATCTATATCTTCTGCGATTAAACAAGTCCTTGTGGCCATACCTGCATGTGAAAGCCAGATCCAGTCAGAACTCTGAAGCTAAGCAGGGCAGGGCCTGGTTAGCACTGTGATGGGACACATCTGGCAACAGAAGGTACCACTGTGAGGCGGCTGTGGCTGTTGTTGTTGTATCCTTAGGCAAGACACCTCAGACACATTGCCTCATTGCTTCTGTCAGTGTGCCTCATGGCAGCTGTAGCTACAGTGGTAGTTTCGCTGTGTATAGAGTGAATGAATAATGGCACGTCTTTCAATGTCCAAAAAAGTGTTATATAAAACTGATATTCTATATTATTAAAAAACAATGCTGTGTTATTGAAAGGTAAATGGTATAATACATTAACAATAAAAAGATCTGCTCTCACTCAGCCAATTAGCTCTTAGTATGTAAAAGATTACATATTTTCTAATTAGATAAAGACAGCAGGTTGTGGTCTGATTTGTTAACAGAATGTTACTCAAACAAGACGAGGTACTCCATGCTTTAAGATGATCTTTCTCCAATTTAAACCATCAAAACATCAGGAATTACATAATAAAAGGCAGAAAGTGTGTACATATTTCACTCCCAGTTCACTGATAGAACACTAACACAAGCTGTCATTGTGGGCACTGGCTCCATTGTCAGCGCCGTGGTGCTAACATGTTGATCTATTGGAAGCATAAGAGGCATGTGCTCCGTGTCAGGAGTGGCCCATCTCTGAGCAGCTGAGGGGAAGAGACGCTGCTATCACTGCTCGGCCTCCCCTGACAACTGTCCAATTATGTATATCACACGCCGCCTACTGTTTGCACTCCAAGTAATCAATAAAGGATGTGGCTGAGTGCACATACATTTTGGCGGAACCAAATGCATGAAAAGTTAATCAGACTCTGGGAATCGAATGGTGGAGGGAACAAGTGGGCATGGCTGGTTTCGCCGTCAGTGGGAGGGGCAGGGGGACCACGCTAGGCCCTTTCAAATGGAATGGGTGACAGGTGGGATGAATAGGCAGTGTAGCGTTTCATGAATAAATGTAAACATTGCAGCGTGCAATTATAGCGCCTGGTCATCGCCTAGGGTCTGGGCTAGGGCCAATCTAATGAAAACCTGTGGCAGCTTACTGGGGCGTTTAATTGTATATAAGCACTAATGCTAAGGGTGAGCGGCGCGACGGCCGGTTCCGAATGGAAGCCTGAAAAGGCCGTCACTGGAAAATGGGATTCACTTTAAACATAGCGTTTGGGTTATCGATCGTGGCGCAAGGTGAGGACCTCTGACGGGAATTTAGTATTTCATCTCTCATTAGCAGCACGAGACCTGCAGATGGTCCATTTAGTTATAATGATTGATTATTATGATTCAAGATTCAACCATAAAGACAAGATAACATTAATAAACATAATCTTATAACTGGGTGACTGCCTCAGTCACAACAAGACTTGGACAAAAGAATACTAAAACTTATTTTTGAGAGTGCAAATTAACTTAAACATGGCTTCATAGAAACACACACAGAAATATAAACACATCCAATCATGTTAATATTTATCCACGTGAATGCATGTGTCCAAACAGACAGCACACGTGTCATTACCCATGGAGGTATTTTTTGTGCTAAACATCATGTTGTAAATAAATCTGATGTAATCTGCATGTTTATGCATATGTGTGGTATTAACAGCACCACCTCAGAAGAGGCAGGTCTAAGCACAGCACAGCCCTATCTTTTCTATTACCCAGTGTAATCAATAATTCATGGGTCACAATAGCAGGCGGCGTGAGTGGGGGAGGGGGGGGCACCCCAGACTCTGAGAGCAAACCCACAAACAGGAAGAGGAAACGAGAGATGAAATACAACATCCCTGTCAGAGGTCCAGTGAGAAGTGGCCATGGTGAGGTGGTGAGAGGACTGCTCTGCTCCGTGTGAGCGCCTCCACAGAGCATCACTCACAGCACCAGCGTCTAATGGCTCCTGACGCACACGCCGCATCTCCTCACATCTGCAGCACTAACACACTGTCCATAAAACATCTCCGACATGCACCGTGCACGCATGAAGAAAGCTTTCTGATAGTATGCTAATCTGCCCCATTACCGGCCGTGATTTACAATCACTTAAACAGCACACAGACAGAGGCAGAGGCAGGCACAGGCGCCGCAATAATAAAGAGTGTTGATCATTAGAGCGCTCTGTCTCTGATGTGTGCGTCTGTGTGTGTTTGTGTGTGTGTTTGTGTGTGCCGCCCGGATGCTCTGGCATTTGGCTTAATTACTCACATTTTAACATGAAAGAAACAGTGGAGAGAAGCGGAGCTAAGGAGTCCTTTATGGTCTCCTCTGGCAATACCTGTGTACCACTAATACGCACTCAGTTGGGAAAGGCGCTTTATTCTTTTCTTGTGCTCTCTGGTCATATCCAAACTCAACAATAGCAAATCAAAGGAATAGTGAAAACCTACAATTATATATCTGACAGACAATGTACCCAATTTGAAGAATAATAATGCATGTGATGTAAATATTGGCTGGGCTTCCAAGTGAGTTTCTATATACAGTATATGATCAGGGAGCAAATCTAAACTAGTTCATTGCGAAACCAGTGTAATTTGTCTGTTGTAGAAATATTATAGTGATAGGACAACTGAAAATGTTCATCCATGGTTCAAAGACCGTCATTGTAACACATTCTGGTCTATTTACCGCAATCTTCTTTGACTACGCAGTGTGGTTGGAGAGCGCACGCGTCTGCACTCCACCAGGAAATGTGCATTCGGAGATGTCTCTTGTTTGCACTTAACAAGGGGTGGAGCCTGAGCGCTGTTGTCATTAGACCAGTGGGCGGAGCTATCCCCTCCACTTGTGCGCGCCATCTCCTGCACGTTTATGTGTCAGCGGGCCACGCGTCACCCCGCAAACCGCCACCTCGCCTGGGAGTAACACCTCGTTTTTCCGGCACTTTTCTACATGTTAAGCTGGTGGAAAGGCATCAATATTTCATGCCAGGCAGCCTTTTCGGGTGCGCAGATTGAATGGGCAGGAGATAAACAGTGGCGTATTAATAATGCACACCGGTGACACTGACCTTATTTTACGCCTTTCAACCCCAGCTGATATTTTGATGGTGCCACGCTATTCCCTGGCACACGAGGGTTTGACGTGGCGCTCAAAGACGAAAGGGGGAAAACACACTTCCTGGTTGACAGAGGTTACATCAGTGCCGAAACCACCTAAAGACATTAGCAAAAACGGGCTAGATTTGAGCTGCCTGACTGCTTTTTTTTCACCCTTTTCCTCTGGCTCGGTAGAAAAATCTCTCTTTATTTCCGCAGAAACATTGTGAATGCTAAGTGTCGGCTTGACAAGTGCGGCTGACAGCTGAGCACATGCCTTGAAGGTGAACTGTGAGAGGCTTTGACAGGGGACTAAAAAGGCACCGGCAACCTGTTCACAATGCACTATGGGTATAACAGCGTCGGCACTGGTCCAGCAGACTCTATACACTATCATTCTCTTCAGCTTAAAGATGAAATATCAAGCATTATTTTTGGCCATGAAAATATATTTTGTTATATTTATGTATTTATACTGCCTTCAATTAACAGACCAAAGTCACAAAGCGCTTTCCAATTGTTGTTGGATTTTGTCCTCTCACTCCACAGAGAGGGGTCGTCGCCCAATGTGTTTTGTTTAATTTTTTATGTGAAATAGTATCTCATCTGTACAAAATATGGTGAAACAAGGGTAAATAAATGTTTTCTTCCTGTAACTCTTCATGTTACCACCAGGAGAAGGAGTTGATTTGATTGTAAAGAACGTCATTTCCCCTGAGAATTCACCCAACAATAACTTATGGGAAATACAGCCTTATGGCGTAGTGTGAAAGTGTGAGCATGTGGGAGTGCCTGTGACCAGAGGAGCAGAGGGCAATTTTTTTTTTTTTTTTTTCATACTTTATTGTGTCATTTTCATTAGTTCACACTGTTTTCTTAATACATACAGCTTAACCAGACACATTTTAATTTCTTTTTTTTTTCCTTCTTTTTTTTACCCCACTATGCTCCCCTTGTGTCAAAAAAAAAGGGATAAAACAAAACAAAGCAAAACAAATACATAGACAAATAAAGAGAAAGTATGTATATATACACAAAAATAAAATATATATATACAATAAAATAAATAATAAAAAAAATTAAAGTAAATAAAATACTCTTAACAATAGATGGTTATTCTTATGGCTATATGTTAAATAGTTTTGATGTTATATTGATAAGTATACAGAATGTGTAGTCAGTCTTCCTCTGTGTCCATTTTTGTTGAATTTATATATACATACACACCCGCACAGATACTCGTTTGCACACCTATATACTCATGTACATACATATACGCACACATGCATACATCCACATACATGCATACGTACATACACATACAATACACATGCAAGCATACACGTACACATGCATGCAGACATATAATCACACACACACCTGTAAACACACAAAACAGAGGGCAATTTTGATGTTAAGAAAATTGATTCAATTCATTTCAAACAACGTTTATTTGTGTAGCAGCAACAGCAGTCGTCTCAAACAGATCAGAGAATCAAACAGTTCCAAAGACTGGATAAAAACAATGTTGATACCGCAATTATTTGCAAATGCACTTTTCGGACTAAATAATCATTCTTAACCTGAAATAATAGTTTGTTTTTCCATAGGCCGTAAAGTCTTATACAAATTCTTCTGAAAAAGTTTGAAATGAATCAATAAATTGCTTGTTAATATTTCATTTCATGTTGTAAAACTGTTTACTTCACTTTGTAAAGTCTCTGAGACGACTGCTGTTGTGATTTAGGGCTATACAGAAATGCTTTCAATTGAATTCAACACAGAAATAAAGAAATGTCAAACTTTGTCCTGACATAATTTTCTGCATCGATCCTTGCATAAATTTGTTTACTGTTTTCTTAGTTGTGTTAACACTTTTCATTACTTTTGGCAACCCTAGCCACAGTCTACATATCAGCATGTTCAATGTGTTACTCAATATTGTGATACTGTTACTTTCTGAACACATATTTGTTCTTTTGTGTGATGGTAACTTACATTGAGAAATATTGGACACCTGCTTTTTGCTTCATCTTAGTTAACAAAGAAACTGAAACTTGTGAGAATGTAAAGCACAAGGGAAAACAACAATAACATCAAAGGGTGTAAAAAATTGATTTAGCATGTTATCTCGTCTTTAAGAATTCATACTCACTGACACTCAGACAATCTTCTCTTCTACCACTGGACATATACAATAATTTATGTTCTACTCCACAATCCAAGGTTTGATCTCATTCAGCGTATATATTTAAAGAAGCTATACCCAATTTTTTTTCTAAGTAGTTCATAAAAATGATTTTTACTACATACAAGTTGTATCATAATACATAATTTAATTGAAAACTTGAGGTCATTGATTCAGCTGTGTAAGAATTACAAGCAGTGAAAAGTTCTGAGTAGACGCTCGTTCTCCTCCACTCACAGAACGAGCAGCGACCAGCCTGCGTCCTCTAGCCTCTACAGCGCTGCTTACTGTAACACCAGGGCTTCGACTTCAAAATTAGAATATAATTCTAAAATAAAAATAAAATATATATATTCGAACAAATATTAGACAGCCCTTACAATTCGAAATGTATTTAATGACTGCAAATAAAATACTTAGCACCCAAAGGTTTCATCGGGACGTGCTAGGCAGGCAACAGCTAAGCTAGCTAGCTGTTTCATGGTAACTTCCGGGTTTTTCGCAATCGCTTTTTGTCACATTAAAACAGTATTTTTGTCATGAAAACGTTAACAGCAAATTCTGAAATTGTCCGTGCATGTGTGTTAAGGATGTACTGTATATATATATACTGTATTGTCTGATTAACGTTTAATGGTGTTGATTGATTGATATGTATTTGTTTATTGAGCGTGGCTAGCTCCGCTAGCTTCTCTGCACAGACAAGTGTGTAGTGACAGGTGCTGATAGCTTGTTGTATTTGCAGAGTAATGGCAGTATTTTACACACCAGAATTACAAACCGAGATTGCATTGGGGCTGCAGTCATTATTGGTTTGAGAGTTCTGTTATCAAGAAAAAATGATCGGAAGAATTGCATTCAAGTCAATGGAGTGCTGCTGCTCTGAGGAGATGTATAATAAATTATAATTAAATATTAGAAATATATTCTAACGCGATTCGGACGCGAAACTAATGGTATTCTTTTACTTATATATTGTGTTAGCAGTGCATTGCTTTAGTGCCATTTAATCAGTGATTGTTGTACAGCTTACAAGTTGCGCTAATGCTAATGTTAGCATACCTATTAGATCGCAATTAAAACTAGATGGCTCCGTGGGATGAGAGCGTAGGGGAAATGAGAAGCCATTGAGCGAGTTGGGGGGCGGTGCTAAACATTCAAACATTGCAGAAACGGGTATAGCGCCTTTAAGCACTGAATTCATAAGGAAAATATTTGTGAATATGTATCAATTTTCCCAGTTCTATTGCTCCTGGTGGCAGCCTTTATACCGGTGACAAGCAAAGACATAGTCCCGTCTGCCAGAGGCCCTCTCGCTGACTGCCATAACATCCACTAACAAGAGTATAAATAGTGAATGTACATCTTACCATAGGGCCCTCGGTCGCACTGCTAAACTATTTAAGGTGCCTTGTTGACAGGGGCTGTTTGTAGCTGAGGGCTCGTAGAAACTCTCGGCCTCCCCAGTGGAGTTTTGGCCTGACAATAAACAACAGTTTAATACTTGATCTAATCCCTGCCAGGAGGTGAGTCCAGCAGCAAGCTCCGTGCAGATGTTCGCCTCCAATAATCTATCCATAATTGATGAAACAGGGAGGTCAGATGTAACGGCTGCTGCCATTCCAGCCACAAATAAATGGTTATTGACAAAACAAGGCGGTGTGGTGGCACAGAGTGGGCTGACGGGACAACAGAGGAGTCAGGTGTACGTGCGGTGGGTGGGAGGGCTTCAAAAGGACGTCAAATGTTTGCATTATGTAAACTTCTTGGATTGAAAGTGATCAGCCGGGACTCTTTGCTTGCTCTCAGTGTTATGATGTGTGCTTTTTGAGATCATAATGCTATATTTCTTTCTACATTTTCAATCAATATGAACATTTATTGCACAATTTGACATGTGGTGGAATGAGTGGAAAGCTATAACTAAATAATCCTCATGCTTAGTCATCCTTACTAAATAAAAGTATTTGAGGAACCTGTTGAAAGTGATATTACAAGTGACACATTATGGATGAATGATGAATGAATGATGCCTTTATTAGTCCCACAATGAGGCAATTACATTAACACCCTCACTAGACTGAAAGTTAAGTTACTCGTTAAAATGTTTGTAAATATGTATGATTTTATGTCTGTGTAAAGCACTTTGGGTTGCACTGCATGAATTGTGCTTATACATACACTTAATTGATTGATTGAATCTGTCAGGAATGAAGCAGACAGAGACGGATCGTGGTGCGACAAACTCTGGAAGTTTATTTAAGTTTCTCTCAAGTTCCAGTGGTTTCCATTGTTTCTTTCTCTCAGACAGAATGGAGTCAGTACACAGTTTATATAGTCATTGTCACGTCACACATCGAAAGACATACGTGTCACACAGAGACAGTCACATCATAGTCATAACATGGATACAAAGTCAAGAGTCCTTGTAGTTGTCCTGCACGTAGGCCATATTGCTATCTAATACTAACAATTGATTGAATGTTGTGTCTGGTTTGATAATTAGCATGTTTTAACAAATCTAAAAACATAAAAACAACTCCAGGTCTGTGACAGATGAGGGAACAATGTAAAAGTCTAGAGATCAATTTTTATATGATGTCTTCTTTAAAGTTGAGTGAAGTAGTGTGTATGTTTATTAGTAGTTTGAATCCAAATTTACATCCTCTGCTGGCATATTTAATTTAACCCATATTAACCCAATGTCCTACTGTCGTGTGAACATAGGAGTATTTGTGTATTTGCAGCTCCTCCATCAGCGCTTTACTTCCCGTGCCCGCGGCAGTGACAGCTCAAAGCCCGCTGGGATTGGACGGGGCGGGCCGCTGAGGACACGCCCCCCCGAGGAGGTGTTTGGGGGCGCACCAGGAGGAGGGAGGAGGGAAGGTTGGGGGGGGGGGGGGGGGGGGGGAGAGGTGAGTGCACTGGGCCAGCTGTCCGCTCCTCTTTCATCTCTGGGCTTTGTGTCAGATACAATCTACCTGGCTGTCAACACGCTGGCCCGCTCACACAGGGCTTTCTCTCCTCCTCACCCATCACTGTACTACCCCACTCCACACACACACACACACACACACACACACACACACACAAACGCACACACACAAACGCACACACATACCCAGCCTCTGTGACGCTGCAGGCCTGTCGTCCATCTCTCCAGCCTTTTACAACTGCTGGAGAAATTCACCCTGGCACTTCAAAGTTTCCAAGAGGCTGGGGATCTGTTTATGCTCTGACGCAAAGGACGGAGAGTCAATGGCGGCGCAGAAACATCACTTATTTGGGTCAAAAATGTTTGATTGGTTTCCTATTTAGGGTTTTTTACTTTAACCCAATGGGAATATGTCAAATTTGTCAAAATAGATAATAAAAGTGAATGCTTCCACTTATCCCTCCTGCCTCCTGCGACAATTGAACCAATTGTCAATATGGTTAATTCACACAATTCCATTAAGTAAAAAAATAAAAAATAGCGGAAACAGGAGGGACATTATATTGACATTTTCACAAAACCCCCATTACATTTGTTTTCCCCCTATAAAGTGTATTGCAAAGGAAGATTTCTTGATCAAGTTTGAAAAAAAAAAATAAAAAAATATATATATATACTGAACAATCATTCTCTCATAGAGACCTTTGCTTTTCTTTGGACGTTTTTGACCTGTAATCGTTACCCAAGCAAGGGGTAATTTGATGGTCTTTGTTCAGACACATTGAGCTGAAATTCGGTTTGTAGATGGAATAAAACCATCCATGGCCTTGGTGGTATATGCCAATGGAAGTTGTACTTTTTTGTCCATTTTGTCCAAGAAAATGCATCAGAATTATGTTTATTCATTTGTGTGTGTTGATTATATTATTTACTGCATTGACGTAGACCCAGCAGACAAATAGTACGGTATAAATAATTTATATTGAGCTGTGGAAAACTAAAATGCTGGATATGGTTTTGGCACTTAGACCTTGCACGTCTGCAAGAGGGAATTGACTAAAGATCATGAAGATGAAATACGCTGGTAATGAACAGTGATGTCCAACAATTGAGGAGGTGGGTTGCTGCATAAGCTGGTAGCAGGCCCTTGCACATCAGAATAGCAAAGTCACCCCAGTACATTTAATCAGTCTCACTAAACTTTTTCACTGGCAATTGACACTTAGAGGGATTCCTCATGGTTCTTAAATCATCTTGGTTTTTTGTTTATGTGTATTTTATGGTTTGTATTTTGCAGCAATTTGGCATTCTTCAGCTGTTTTAAAATTTGCTATATATAGTAAATACATTTGGCATGAGGTGCTGTTTAAATGTAGCAAGTGGGGCAGATACAGATCTGTGGCATCACCTGGATGCGAAAGCCAGACAGGTCTCCCGTCAGATCTTTGAAGCTAAGCAGAGCAGGGCATGGGTATTACTGTGATGGGAGACCTCTGGGAACACCAGGTGCCACAGTTTGGCGGCTGAGGCAGTGTCAAACTGTCAAAGGTTTTTTAGGCAAGACACTTATCCCAAATTGACCAGAATGGGTCTGGTGTTTGAGTGACTGGTTGGTTTTGGTCGGAAGAGCTGATGATACATACTGGTTGCCTCGCTTCTGTCAGTGTGCCCCAGGGCAGCTGTGACTACAGTTGCAGTTTATATCACCATGTATGGAGTGAAGGAAAAATGCCACTTGAAGGGTCTAAGTCAGCATCTTGTGTGTCCAAAAACTCTAAAGCATTATTAGTTGTGGGATTGAAGTAAAGAAGTGGAAGACCTTGGATATATTGCATTTGTGTTGCTATTAGACAGATAAACATTGGAAAGATAAATAAAAATGAATGCAAATGTGAAAAACCTAAGTGTTCTATCTCTCTCTGCAAACTGAGAACATAGTTAGTGTGAATATCTCCAAGAAGAGCAGTCAGATCAGGCACTCTGCTTCTTACACTCAGCCCTGTATGTGGAACTACTTCAATCCTCATCTGTTGCTCAGCAGGTCGCTGCCACCAATTACACCCTTCAATACCGTGTGAACTCCAAACCCAGGCTTCAAAATGTCTGTGTAAAACTTTGAGCAGGAAAACATTTAGCTTCCAAAAGTCTGCTAATGATGAAAAAGCCCCGGCGTCAAATTGTTGCTTGTTCTCTGCATAGCTGGAGTTAACTCACTAAACACGAGTGCACTTGTTTTAAGCCTCATTAACTCCAGTGTGCGGAAGGTTGCGCTGCACAATAAGAGGACAACAAACGGTGGAATTTAAAAGAAGGAGGCACATTTTGGGCTGTAGCGACTCTCCAAACCTCCACCACTTAATTACCAACCGGCGTCATGAATATTTCAGCCATATGCTTTGCCACTTTGTCACTGGAGTTGAGAACTAAGAGAAACAAGTTGATGTGCATATTCATGGAGCGATCAGGGAGGAGGGAGAGAGGACGGCCGATCAGAGGGAGGGGAGGGGGTGGACAAAGGGGTTGCCAGAGCTGGTGACAGCAGGAGGAAATGGCACTGGTTCCCCAGCAGCTGCTCTTTTTAGATCCCCCTCAGAGGGAAGTGCCCCGAGGAGGGCCCTGCGCCACAAAGGGGATAAAGGAGATGAGGGCTCTTGATGGAAAACAGGCAAACAACCGCTGGGACCACACTGGACCCCCCCTCCACTCTTCATACTCTCACACACACATACGCTCAGCAGACCGCCCCTGGACTTGTCAAGACCTCTTTAGCATTTCTCTGCGCTGCTCCTAAACTGCGTATTAGCGGCAGTGGCATAACGGGACGGCTCTAATGATAGACTGTGAGATCCGTCCCCGTGCAGTCCAGAATAATAGGGCTGGAATCCTGAGGGAGGGGCTGTGCGAGCGTCTGAGACAAAGACCCCACCAATTAGGGATAAAACCCACATTGTAAATAGAACTAAAGGATTAGTTTGAAATGATATGGGATCCAGCGACAACTGCTCAATGAAAGGGTTGCAAGTTTGAGGGCATGCAGTGGAACACAGGACCCTGCTCCCATCTCTGTGTGGAGTGTGAGACAAAAGCCCATAGTTGTAGAGCGCTTTGACTCTGGTCTGTGAAAGGGGCTATATTAATAAAGATTACTTACTTACTTACTTACATTGCGCTTTTGTCAGATATACAATAAATATTTTTTTTTATGACTGAGATATTTATTGTGTTTTATCATGGGGGGGGGAGGGGAGGGGATCGGGGATAAAAAAAAAAATAGAAATAAAAATACAATAATAATACATAATAAATAATAAGATAACAAAGAGCAAAGGAAAAATAAAATAAAAATAAAATAAACTAAGATAAAAAGTAAAAAATAAACATATGTAAACTTATATACATACATACAGGTGACAATGAGAATACATACATATCACACTCGAAAGTTTAGACATATATTCACAAAAAAAAAAAAAAATAAATAAATAAATAAATAAAATAAAATAAAAATAAATAAATATATATATATATAATAAGAAAATATATAATTGTATATATATATATATATATATATATATATATATATATATATATTAGGGCTGTCCAAAATAGCGCGTTATTAACGCGTTAACGCAAATCAATATTAACGCCGTCATTTTTTTTATCGCGCGATAAAAAAAAAAAAAAAAAAAAAAGATTTTTTTTTTTTTTTTTTAACTTTTTATTGCAGACAAACACATAGAAACAAAGAAAAGGACTAGTTCAGATACATTGTAGACAGAGATTACAAACAATATGTAGTTGGAGATACAGGGGGCCAAAGAAGAAACCCAGAAGGGCACATAGGAGGGGAGGGACATGAAGTGGGAGATGGGGGCAGGGGTTAATAAAAAAGGCAATACAAGCAAACAGTATACAGTCATAGATATACCGAAGGTAAACAGAGAAACAGCATAGAGTATTTACATGAACAAATTTACAAAATATTTACAGATTGTTTATCATCATCATAATGACACCATGATGTTTCTATACAGTCTATGGTCTATACCCACACATACACACACACACACACCCACACACACACATTGAAGGGGCTTTTTGTTACCAATTATTTATTTTGTCATCCATTTATTGATTATTTTGCATCAAATGTTAGTGTGTAATATAACACTACACATTGTTTTCAATAAAAAAAGCAATTGCACACAGCACGCAAATGTGTGACTAATTTGCGATTAATCGCGAGTTAACTATGAAATTCATGCGATTAATCGCGATTAAATATTTTAATCGTTGGACAGCACTAATATATATATATATATATATATATATATATATATATATATATATATATATATATATATATATATACAAGATAAAAATAAATAAATAAATAATAATAGTCCTTAACAGGAGTTACATTTATAAATCAGTAAGAATAACATAGTATAACACAGTGACAGCTTTGTCACACTCTACAGTGTACTATTGTGTAATGTAATTAAGATATTTTCCCCATTTTGCTAGGTATTCTTCCTGCCTATAATTTTTCTTATAGAAAAGCTGTTCATAAGAGGCTACTCTTCCTACTTCTGTAAACCATTCTCCAGCTGGTGGGGCTCTAGGATTTTTCCACTCTCTTAAGACTACCTGTCTACCTATCATTACTGCCGTTTGAATGAACTGTGCATTATTACATTGTTCTACAACAGCCGGGTCCCCCAACACATAAAGTCGGGGAGAAAACTCAAAGAAGTCACCTGTGATCTCTTGAATGAAATGGTGGACAGTATTCCAGTACTCTACAATTTTGGGGCATTACCACAGTGCATGATATAGGGTACCGTCTGAGCTTTGACACTTCCAACAGTTTGGTGTGCTTTTAAGGCCTAATTTATGTAATCTGATTGGTGTCCAGTAGAAACGGTTAATAATCTTAAATTGTATTAGTTTAATTCTTACGTCTCTGGACAATAGTTTGAAATTTTTGCAGATTCGTTGCCATTCCAAAGTAGTGAAACAAATCTTCAAATCTTTTTCCCATATACTTTTCAATATAATTGGTAAGTTACAGTTATGTCGTATGATTTTAGAGTACAACTTAGATACTGCATTGTTTGATAGAGACAATTTATATATGTCATCAAGAAGAGTTGATCTAGGTAAAATTGTGAATGAAGGGCCAAACACAGATTTTAACATGTCTCTGAGCTGCAAATATTGCCAGAAGTTATTTTGTTCAAGATCGAATTCTTGTTTTATTTTTTCAAAAGGTTTTAGAATGCTATTGTCATAAAGATCGTCTAGAGTTTTGACTCCGCTATTCAACCAATTTCTCCACAAGAATGACTCTTTACCAATGCGTAACTTAGGATTTGACCAGATACTTGCATCCGTATTGAGAAAGATTTCAACTTTAAATATTTTGTTTACACTTTTCCATATATTTTGCAGGTGAGTAATGACTGGGTGACTTTTCAGCTTCGGAGTCAGGCGAGTAGTCAAACATGTTAATGGAGTGTAAGGTAAACATGCCTCCTTCTCCATTTGAAGCCATGGTGGAGCTCTTTCTGGTGGCAGATACCATTTTGTTAGGTGTTGCAGGTTAAAAGCATAATAATAGTACAGCAGTTTAGGTAATCCCAATCCCGCACAATCCACTGGCACTTGCAATTTTTCAAGTCGTAGTCGTGGCCGTTTAGTTCCCCATAGGAATCTTGAACACATCTTGTCAAAGTTTTTAAAATATTTCATTGGGATTTGTAATGGAAGCGATTGAAAAATATAATTCAACTTAGGTATACATGACATTTTCAATACATTGACCTTTCCCCATAGGGATAAGTTGAGAAATGACCACCTATCCACATCCATAGAGATCTGTTTCATCAATGGATCCAGGTTTTTCTCCACTATTTCATCTACATTAGTAGGGAAAGTGATTCCTAAGTATTTAATGCCTTCTGTAGGCCACTGGAACTGTCCGGCCTGAAATAGTGTTTGGGGGCAGTTTGATGTAAGAGGCAACGCTTCGGACTTAGTCCAGTTTACTTTATACCCGGATAATCTAGAGAAGGCGTCAATAGTTCTCAGTAAGGCAGGAGTGGATAATTCAGGATTAGTGACAAAGCAGAGAATATCATCTGCATATAAAATCAATTTATGAGCTATGCCACCAACATTTATTCCTGGGAACTGTGGGTTTTTACGTATTGCTTGTGCCAATGGTTCCAGTGATAGATTAAACAAGGCTGGGGACAAGCCGGATCCTTGTCTTGTCCCCCTTCCTAGCTCAAAATAGGGAGAGATCATGCCATTCGTCTGGACTGCTGCGAGAGGTGTTCTATATAAGGTTTTAATCCAATTTTCCAAACCGGGGCCAAATCCAAATTTTTGAAGAGCAAAGAACAGATACCTCCACTCGACGCGGTCAAAAGCTTTTTCCGGGTCGAGTGAAATGGCAGCTGTGGGATTGTTAGTGTCACGTACATTCCACATAATGTTTAATAGTCTCCTAACGTTATCTGAGGAGCTACGCTTCAGAATAAATCCAACTTGATCCTGATGAATTAGGTTACTAATAACTTGATCTATTCTATTTGCTAATAATTTTGACAATATCTTACAGTCAGTTTGCATCAGGCTAATTGGACGATAGCTTTTGCACTCTGTAGGATTTTTCCCAGGTTTAAGAATTAGTGTTATAATAGCCTGATCCAAGGATGGTGCCAGTTTTCCCGTTTTAAAACTTTCTTGAAACATGGCTAAAAGAACTGGAGCCAGTTCCGCAGAATAACATTTAAAAAATTCTGCAGTGAAGCCGTCTGGGCCAGGGGTTTTCGCAATTGGCAGTTGTTGAATTACTTTGAGAATTTCTTCTAAAGTTATTGGTGAATCGATCATTTCCCTTTGTTTTTCATTTAATCTGGGTAGGTCCAGGTCTTCAAAGAAATCTTGCAGGTCAACCTCCATTGGTGAACATTCTGAAGTATACAATTCCTTATAATACTGTCTGAACTGTTCATTAATTTCTGAGGGTTCAGTTACCAATTTATCCTTTGATTGTATTGCTGATATTATCGAATTCGATTGTTTCTGTTTTACATAGGCACTAAGTAGTTTACCAGCCTTCTCCCCAGATTCGAAATAGTTTTGCCTTGCTCTATGTAGCATAAATTCTGTCTTTTTGGGCAATATTTCATTATATTCTAATTTCAGTTGAGTAAGTTTTTTCAGATTTTTTGGATTAATAGCCCTTTTGTGTTTGTTCTCTTCTTTTTCAATTGCATTCTCTAAGTTTGACAATTGGATTTGACTTTGTTTCTTCTTAAATGAAGCATATTGAATTATAATGCCGCGGAGAAACGCTTTCATTGCATCCCAAGCAATGCCAATGGATGGTGCTGTTGGTAAGTTACTTTCCTTGTAGAATTGTATATCTGCTCTTAATTTTTCTTTAAAGTCCTGGTCCTGTAATAAAGAATTATTTAGTTGCCATCTCTTTGTATGAAAGGAGTTTGGTTGTGGAAATATTTCCAATGATACAATTGCATGATCGGAGATTATAATATTGCCAATGTAACATGTCATTATGGAATTGATCAATAATTTTGAGATCAAGTAAAGATCAATTCTGGAGTACACCTTGTGTACACCCGAATAAAAAGTATAGTCCCGTTCTTTTGGGTTAAGAAGTCTCCAAATATCCGAAAGTGCTAGTGTGGTACATATGTCTTTGATCACCTGGCTTGATTGAGTTTTTCTGCAATATGTTGTTCCGCTGCGATCTAACTTTGTATCTAAAGTGATATTAAAATCACCACCTATAATGATTGGGAAGCCTCCTGTATTTATATTATTAATCATATTTTCCAGTTTAGTAAAGAAATATGGTTTATCACCATTTGGCGCGTAAATATTAATTAGCAATAAGTCTTGGCCTTGTATTTTTGCAAGTATTAAAACTATTCTTCCATCATCATCTGTAATTTCTTTAATAAGCGTAAATTGTGTATGCTTCCCAACTAGTGTTATCACGCCCCTGCTGTTCTTGGATCCCATACTGTGAAAAACATGACCCACCCAGTCTTTACATAACTTTTGTGATTCTTTGGCATCTAGGTGAGTTTCTTGTAAGAAAACAATGTCATAATGTTTAGGTTTCAAAAAGTTGAGCACCTTCTTTCTTTTAATTGGGTTTCCCAGTCCCTTAACGTTCCAGGTTGATAATTTTAATTTAGATTGATTATGTGCTGTCATCTATGCAAGTCATTGTAACTGAAAAACTGTACACTTGACCATAGAAAAAGAAAATAAATAATATTAAATAAATAATTCAAAAGACATAAAATAAAAAAATAAAAAATAAAAAATAAAAAAGGAGTTAACAAAAATAATGGGGGGAGGGGGGAATTATACAGGAGTAACAGTACATTTAGGTCATGCATTGTACTCAAAGATGTACCACACACGTCCTCGTTAAAGAGTGTTCCCATAAACACCGTCCGTGACTTAGTTGCCTGGTGGTTTACCAAGACAGTCTCAACACTACTAAGCTGAATATAGAGGATAAAAGGAAGAAAAGAAAAAACAAAAAAAAAACATATCTAGATAGCAGTAAGATCACTTAACCGATTTAGCCAGTCCCATCATTTCAAGTCCATATCCTCGTTATTTGAAATGATTCACAGCCTAAGTATAAAGTCAATCGCTTTTTGTGGCTCATCAAATGTGCGGGATGGTCCCCCACCCGTGTTTATTATCAGTAAGGCCGGGTAAAGGAGGCTGAACTTAATTTTGCGCTCATGAAGCAGCTTTTTACATTGTCTGAAGGCTTCACGTTTGCCTTGTGTCTCTCGAGAATAATCAGGGAAAATCATTACCTGTTTCCCTTCCCAGGTGATTTGTTGCTTCTCTCTGGCAGCGCGTAGTATGTTAAGACAGTCCTGATGTCGGAGGAATGTCGCGATGATGGTCCTGGGTCTCTCACTGTAGGCTGTTCTCCGCGTCGGGGTCCGGTGCGCGCGTTCTATTTCGAAGCCTTGCGGTGCGGTGGCAGTGATATCCAGAGTTGTTGTAATAAACCGGGATAAAAGGCCGGTCGCGTCGTTCTTCTCGATCCCCTCGCTGAATCCGACAAATCTTAGATTATTTCTTCTAGATCTGTCCTCCATCATAGCCATTTGATCGCGCAGCTCACGCCACTCAGCTTTTGTTACTGGGGGATTCTCTTTCTGCTTAGCGAGTGTATCCTCTATTCCACTCACCCTGTCTTCAACTTCGGTCAAACGAGTCACAAAGGAGGAGAGTTTTTCATCCACAGATGCGGTCATTTCCTTAATGGCTTTTAAGTCTTCCAAGTCTACTGACATCTTTTGGATCATGTCAAAGATTGTTTTGTTAAAGATGCCATCTCCTGCGTTTGCGGGCGTTGACTCACGTTCTTCCTCCTGATTAGACATTGCACACAGGTGGGCTGTTGCACGCGTAATCCTCGTTCTTACTCTTCCTTCTTCCTCTTTTTGATTCTTTTTTGAATGTTTAGGCATTGCTTGGTTCCGACTACTGGTTACTTGATGTTAACATGGCCATCTTATCGATTTTCAAGGATAGATCAGCTAGTAGTGTTCAGTGACTAGACTAAGCAGCCATCTTGCTTACGGGGTCACGTGACACCAAAAAAAATAAATAAATATTTTAATGACAGGGTTAGGTATGTTTCAGAGCCTGCCGGGACGATACATATCTCAATTCTTTATAATATATATACTATAATAAGATACGGATCTAGACACAGGGGACAAGATATGAATCCAAATCTGAGTCCTATCTCGTGACCTAGACTTGGTGGTCAGGTTTAACCCAGAAGAGACGATGCTGTCGGAGAATGGAGAGAAGTCGGGTGGCTTTATACTGTGAAAATAGATACATAGGTACAGAAAACAGGGGAAGCCAGAGGGACTTAAAAATAGATGATTTCGCGATATCACTGCCGGCAACTGTGGATCGGAAACACTGAAGCAGGAATATGTGCTACGTCATCAGCTCTGGAGATCAACATCTGTGGGTCAAGATGTGTCCAAATCCTTTCCAGCACCCCAGGGGGCACTGTAACAAAACAAAATACATATATTGTCCACATCGAGTCACAGGGTTCACAGACAATGAAAAAGCATAGCAGCTTATAGTCCAACCTGTAATTAATAGTTTTTTTGTTTTCCTCTTAAACTGTAGTGATGATGAGCATTTCTATTATGGAATATTCATTTTCATTCAAGCCCTTTATTGTCCATTTCTGGGTCAGGGGGGTGGCAATGAGAGCTGCCACCCAATGCTCATAGCACCAGTCCCTTGCTGATCTTCTGCAGGGGGTGAGTCCACAGGAAGATGGCTGCTCCGTCAGCGGTGAAACAGCCTTGGTCTTTCAGCGGGGGCTTCAGGCAACGTGGGGTTAAGTGTCTTGCCCAAGGACACAACGACAGTAGACATCAGTGGGAGCAGTTGGAGTAGGTCCCATGGTGGGAATCGAACTCACAACCTCCAGGCTCAAAGGCCACTGCTCTATCAACTGAGCTACTGTCGCCCTCATACATAATACATTCTCATAATAATGAGAATGTATAATGGAATACATTTTGTAAAAAAGAATGCTGAGAGTTTACAGACATCCTGAAATATGAAACAGAGATAAAAGTTGAGGCCCTGAAACAAGAGTTAGAGCCTAGTCAAATCCATGACAGAAATAATTGTTGAAAGTCAGCTTAGTATCGGTCCCCCCTAAAGGCATGTAAACATATTGATATTTATTTTTGTCAAGATAAACTGCTTTATCACTGAGCTATGTGTAACTTCAATGATAGACTTATAATCCTTCCTCTTCCACAAATAATGCTGTGAAATCCTTTGGGAGGGGCCAGGCAAGCATCTGAGACCCCCAGTGCTACAACACAGGCCTATACCATTAAAATGACAATATAAATGGAAATCCTAAGTAATAACTCTCGAGAATGGCTGACACCGAGGCCGCTATCACATGTGTCAGTGCACGGGCAAGAGCGCACATGCAGAGGCCAGAACTGAACACTGTCTAATTGAATTTATGGACCTTTAAAACAGCACTTAGCACCCAGCAGAGCATAATGATGGGCTTTATTTAACGTGGCTAAACAAAGATTGCGCTTTTGTGTGGGTCTAATGGTGCACAAAGTGTTCTCCTTCAGCTGGATGAGGACGTTTGGAGTGTGTCATTCCATCACAAAAGCGGAGGCCAGGGTTCAGGGGAGAAAGAAAAGACCACATTTAGCTGAAGTAGAAGGAACCAATGTCAGATTTCAGGTGATAAATAATTTAAACTCTCTAAACTTACATCATATGCAGTATAGGGCTATGCGTGCCCAGTGGATTCATAAACAATACACATGTCAATAGAAATTCTTCCTAAATATGTCTTTTAATATTCAACGCTAAATAACTAAATTCATGAATGTATTTCACTATGTTCATGGGGTCGAGTCTTCAAATGTTACTTACTTGCCGCTCCATTTCGAGCTGACAAATTTTAATAGAAATACATTTTCAAATATAAATTGAAATTTTAAATATATGCACACATGGTGAAACTATGGCAGATACTGCTGCTCTCTGTGTGCATAAGTTTGCATGTGTATGTATATACAGTACAGACCAAAAGTTTGGACATACTTTCTCATTCAATGAGTTTCCTTTCTTTTCATGACTATTGACTGTAGATTCACGCCGAGGCTGTGTAAGGGCTATTAGACCAATAAGGACAGTGATGGGTGCTGGGCCAGATGACCCGGGCCTCCAGTCACCGGACCTGAACCCAGTCCAGATGGTTTTAGGGTGAGCTGGACCACAGCTAATTCACAGTTGTGAAGCCTTCCGTGCGAATCTACAATTTTCATAATCATGAAAATAAAAAACTCTTTGAATGAGAAACTTTTGGTCTGTACTGTAATGTAAACACAGTATAGGCAACATATCAACTATGTAAATATTGTAAATACTTATTTTAATTAGTATAGCTATTGTTCACTTATCTTGTGTTGGGTGCTCCTCATTTGTACTGTTCTATAACTTGTGATGCAACACTGAAATTTCCCCACTATGGGACGAGAAAAAAGGATCTCTTAATTTTCTTCTTAACAAAATCCATGCTATGACCTTATTAATGACCATTCTGGGGTTTTGACCCTTGTTTATGAAGCAATGTGTCTAATTTAAGGATATTTTATCTGCTCAAGGCGCCCCCTGGAGGCTTATGACCTCCTGTGCAGGATGCTTAAAAGAGAGACAGAGGTGAGGAAAGTTCATGCGCTGATTTTATTTTGCCATAGCTTTGTTTTTCATTACTAAGGAACCAGGGAGAGCGGGTTCTTGATTTAGCAAGCCGTCGCAAGTGCTTGTTGTAAAAGTCTACCATATTACTGTTGTAAAGAAACACTGGACGCCCTCTAACTGGATTTGAATCATTTACTGTATGTGGAAGAAAAACCCAGTGACATTTATTCATAGCTACTTTTATACTATTCTATTTAGACTTGTGAGTGAATATTATTGTTAATGTGCATCATTTTGGAAACGGTTTTCTTAGAATGGGAAATGGATTGGACATTGTAGAACAGCAGAAAAAAAAGAGCACCCAAATAAGAATAACTCATTTTGGGCACAAGACAAGCCAGCCTAGATCAAATTGAACTCTGTCAATTGTGAGCAGAGATGTAAGAACTTTCAAAAGCAAGGTCAAGGAGAGCGCTAATTAGATCGCCCTTTCCCCGTCCTAATTAGTATGATGACCGCTCACACGACACAATTTACTCTGAACAAAGGAGGCAATAATGCAGGTGCTTTGTTCTTTGGGGACAAACATGCGCTCTTTTTAAAGGAATATCTCATACGTGCTGATGTTTTGTGTGTCGCTTTCATTACATTGCTTAAGATCCTGCTAAATACATACATATATACTACACCCGCCGCTGATAATGTTGTCAAATATATACTTATACTGGAGAAATAAAAGCCACACCAAATGTCATTACAAACAGTGAAAAGGGCCTAAGCCGTTGAACAGGATCAGTGTGAACAGCAGTAATCTTTTTAAACAGAGTACGAACTTTATTAAACAAAGAAAAGCTGAGTGGTTGACAGAATTGAATCTTTTATGGTGTGTGTCAGTCTTAAGTCAATCCCCGGCTTCAGAGCTGCTTTAATGAAGCATTTATGGTGTGCCAGGAGCCAGAAGGGCCCGTGGACAGGATTAGAGGACAAGTGTAATGCTTCTATCTGCAAACACATCACAATGAGGAACACAGCTCCATAAGCCTGTGATCCGCACTATCAGATCTCATGCACATCCTCTCACTGCTCATCACACACACTGTAATTCTCTTTCTTAGCTGCGACTGTGGCGTCTTCTTCCCTTCAGAGCAGCACAAAGAGAACAGGACAGACCGGGTGCTTTTGTTTTTGGGTGCGCCCCCCTCTCTGCTTCTCCTCTCTCAGTGGGCCGTGGTGTCATTATTACACTTTCAGTGGAGGATTTAACCATGGGCCAGTTGGGCCATCGCCTGAGGGAGGCCCCCATTTCAATGCGTGTGTGCTACTTTTTCCCCCAGTTTATTGCCTTGCCTTTTATTCTGCCAGGCAGTCCCACTGACATCAGGGGCTCTTAGAATAACTGGCCCGAGGCGATCAGATCCCTGAACCTTAAATCAGCAGCGTATATACGAGCGAGGAGCTTCCACATGTGAGGACCAAGACTGCTAATAGATAAAGAGGATGCATCAGTACGCCAAGCATCAAACACACTTTTTTATTGTAATATTTGAGCAGGATGTCACTCGTTTTTGGGTCACAACTTTTACCTTCAGTTTTTATAAAACTAGTCAAAAAGAAACTACATTGCATTTAATAAGCCCACGGTGAAGGCCGTTGTGTTCCAGCTGCTCCCACAGAGGATGCGCGTTTAGTGGTAATCAAAGTACCCAGAGGAAACCTTTGCAAACACAGGGAGCACACCTACCATACCTTACACAGAAAGGTCCTGGGGAGTTGAACCAAGGGCCTTCTTTCTGATAAGCAACTCAGCCACTCAGCACCAGGCCGAATTCTACAAAACAAAATACAATACATGTGTCTTTACGCATGTCTCTTGAAAGTGGAACTCACTTCACTTCAGAAGCTAAAGCACAAGTGCTCATAACGTCACATCGGTTTTAAAAGAAGTGAACGGACTGAGGTGAGCAGGGGAAAGTGGGCTTATGTTTGGTGCTTTTACATCTCCACACATGAAGCACAAGTGAA
This sequence comes from Knipowitschia caucasica, assembly GCA_964034765.1. Lineage (NCBI taxonomy): Eukaryota > Metazoa > Chordata > Actinopteri > Gobiiformes > Gobiidae > Knipowitschia > Knipowitschia caucasica. Next base: position 16,712,270 of record OZ035825.1, on the reverse strand, counting down.
ACTAAAGTTTGAAAGCCTTGGTATTGACACACAGATCGTGAAAATACATAAAATTAATGAAAGCAGCAATTCCTATCAGAAATTGTTTTGGGTAAATAGAGCAAAACATCAAGGGGTGAAGCAAAAGTCACCCATACTTCTGTGTCGAAAAACAAATTGTAGCTCATATACTCATACATACAATGAGCTTCAATGCTACTTGGCCTCTATTTATGCAGATCAATGTGTCAAGTGCAGGTCAGGGCAGAGTGCAAACACCAGCTGTAATGAAATGAAGAGAAATCCATACCGTCAATTATTCCTCAGGAGAAACAAAACAATACATATTTAATTGCAGATGTCAGATGCAAACTGTGAAGCCATGAATATAATCGTTGAGTTGCCTTGTGTATGAATTGTGCTATACAAATAAACTTGCCTCGCCTTGCCTAACCATTCCATACAAATACCGTACATGTACTCCAATGAGCTCAAAAACATTTAGAAGAACATGTAGAACTTTTAGAAGTCCATATAATAAATATATTCTTTTTTAAATTGTTTCCATTCACTCCACACGTCGTGATGACAGAAGTGATTCATGAATGACAACAATGGGAAATGATGGCTCAAAACAAATCAAGAAGAAGCTGATCACTGACACTGGTAATCATTAACTAATTCCCTTTTGTAGAAACTTGTTGGACTTCACGCCTGCATTTATTATTGATTCAGCCTTTAATTGGTCCAATTCCTTTTATTCTAATGCTTTACCAACCCCTCCCTTCAGCAATCTTCAAACCTTCTGTCGATCAAAATTCTAAACTTTACTAATTACCTCCCGCTTCCCAACACTTTGCAAACAGGAACTCGTCTTTCCGGAGCTGAGCAAACATTGAATCATTGTCAAAACCCGCGCTAAGCTACGGCCATAAATATTGAAACCCCGGCTTTGTTGAGCTGGTTCTAAGTCAGACGCGATCATCATTTAAAAGCCATTTCTTAAAGATTTCATATGCAGTTTATGCAAGCAAAATGGGCCGTCGCCAACACATCACCCGCTTGACTGGGAGCTGATAAAAGCTGGGGGCATCTTTAAGAATTGACACACTCTTTAAAACATACATCTCATGAAAAAGACTTAAGAGGCAGCGCTGTAAATTTAATATAACTGGGGGAGAGTCTGAAAGAACACTCGGTTCACCACACATCTGAGACGAGCCGATAGACAGAGAATGATGGAAAATGAGCCTCAGACGAAAAACTAGATTTCACCTTTTTGCATCACTTGCTTTTGTACTGCGTGTCCATTTCACACAAGAGGCTTTTATGGTGCCAGAGTCAGGGGCTGTGATGAGTTCATTGTAGTAAATAAGACCCGAAGAGAGGCAAGGAAAGTTGCATGACATGACGGACTTCTTCAAATGGAAAAACGAGAATCTTCTGCAGTCCTTATTCTAAAGAAGATGGAGATGATTCAGGACAGCGGTTGTTTTAAAAATTGCGGGGAGATAAGATGTATAAGCTGGTGTACCTACCACTGAACGCAGATAAGGTTAACTATAGTAGTAAAATCCATCCATCCAGTGTAATTTTGGCCTGTCACATATTTAAATCCACTTTTTCACACAAAGTGAGCGTCAAAAAAAGTGTCAACTGGTGACTCACATGGCGTTTTCTTACAATTATCCAAAAAATAACATGTTTTTGAATCAGATGAAGACAGTGTGTTTGAGCTTAATTTGAGCTGTTTGATTCTCTGATCTGACGGTTTTATGAAGTCCTCCAAGATAACTGCTGTTGTGATTTAGGGTAGAATACAGTGCATTGAGTATATTTGTTCTCAACATTTCACTTTTACAGGTACAGCTTACTTTTACTTATTTCTGCTGCCACAAACAAAACCCCAGCTTTAAAAGAAAGGATGTTCCTGTGATAGTGGTAAGTTATAGTGAAGGGAAATCTACAAAAATATATTCTGATGCAGGTGAGATACACGTGGTAACAGCTAATGACATATTTGTCCTGTTGTTAAAACATTTAGGGTATACACTACATCAGTGCTTCTCAATTGTTTTCTGCCAGGCCCCCATTTATCAGAAGAAACCATTTACCCTGTGTACGGAGCGGTGACAGAGGGCTGTACTACATATAGACACTTTTTTGTTATATAGAAGCAAACAAGCAACATTATATTGTGAAGAGGATAAGGAATATTTTCACAGGTTCAATTTCTATCAAGTTGGGGGACCTGTGCTTAATAGAATATGCAGCCTAAGCTCTAAATGTATAATATCACAGGTAAAATGAGCAGGTACAGGGGGTTATAAAAACATAAAATACTCTTGTAGATGGATCGGCTCTATAGTCCATGGTTTTCTCAAAAGCGGGGTGCTGAAGCCAAGGGTCAGAGGCAGCAGGTCTGATGAAGTCCATGTGACATTGGATTTGTATGCTTCTTGGATCAAGTCCTCGGGAGGATGAAGAGATTTTCTCCGTCATATAGGGTCACTTTGGACACATGTGGAAATAGCCCATGGATTCTTAAAACCTTGTCAGCAGGAGGGTCAATAAGAGAAGAGACAGTACATTTTGTTAAAGTCATGTTTATTTAGTGGAGGTTTGGCTGCATAAAAAGAATAGATGTCAGCTGCAGTGCATTCAAAGGGTCTCTTCTGAGTGAGAATGTGGCCATAAAAGACTGAAGCTGTCTTTATGAAGAGTGGCACCACTGCTGTCACTAATTCACATCTGGGTAATTCTGCATGATGTTCAGACTTTCAGAATTCCAGCTGTGGCGGTCGGGACACAATTTGCTTTCCCTGCAAGTTCAATGCTCTTCAGATAACCTGATTCTGATCCTCTTCTATCCTACAAGAGATATTTACTGTCCCCTGTGAGGAAAGGAAAGGACATTATTTAAGCATTATACCCCGGCAAAGATGTACATATATGCTTTATGTTTACATCTTTGCTGGGGTTTCCAAACAAAAATAAAATTAACTAATAATCATTCTATCTAGTTTCTCGCCCTCAAAATAGTTTAGTTTGAGTTCTACCAAAAAAATGTTTCTGGTTAAGTTAAATAAATCTTTTTTTTTTAAAGAAGATATACAGATAAGCATGACAATAGGGATAAGAAATAGCTAAAATGCGTCAAGTGGGATATAATGCAAGACAGATAATGTTCTAAATCTAATAATTTTGCTATGTAATTAAAGTTAGCCAGTTATGTTTTGAATCGTGAAGAGAGATTCTAAGTTAATTGACACTTTATGGTTCTCGTAGGGACTGCAAATATTACTGATGGTGTTTATGCCAGAGGGGAGGGACTAGAGTATTATACATTTGGAAAAATACATCATCTTTAATGGGAAGCAGTTGTAAAGAACATAATTTGACTTGAGAAATCCATTAGGGGAATCTGCCCTTTTCATGACATCACAGGCTGAGGATTCGTCATGAGTTTGAACTTTTAGCATTTGGACAGATGGATGTGTTTGTGTATGTGATATTAACGTGAATGAATCGGAAGACAAATTCCAAGTCTGTTTTTGATGAGGGAACAATGACGTAAAAGCCTCATCGCCGCTGCAAATTCTACTCAAAATTGTCACCCCTAACACTGTAGTTCCATTAAAGTACGTAAGAGGGTGTTTATCGTCATTCCAAATCCGCATGCATGCAGATTTATTCCCTATTTTGGCGCGCCTTCATTAATATTTGATGGAACGGACTGGAGAGCCGTCAACATTAGGCCCATGATAAAGTGCATTCAAATCAGCCCACATTACACATTGATTATTTGATGGAGTAAATGGCTTCTTTGCAGCACTTTCTATTGTCCTCACACCTTCCAAAACATGTTCCAAACAATCTTGGACCTGCCAGACGTAGGCCCAGACGAGACCTTGTTTTGATTTCTGCTATATTCTAAAACGGTGTGTACATTTGATCTTGACGGGAAGTTAATTAGGTTCACGAATTGCTGCGGGTATTCTTCAGGTAATTCAACGTGTCGTGAACTGAAAGAAAAAACGTATTGTGCCGCTGAAGTATTGGGAGTAGCTAATTATTTTACAATGTCAAGAGGTGCGCGCTTTCGCCTGTAGTAACGCAGTGAAAAGGAATAATAATGGGGTATGTAATGAGATGGGGCCAGAAGACACAAAGAGCCCAGCCTACGTTGTGAAATTGTAATGCAATTTACACAAGTTGTTGCTCAAAGGCTCATTGTTAGACTGGTAGCGGATGATAACAGTCAGAATCACTGTTTCGTTTTGTCCCCTTTTCCATTTTAAAGCTGATATCTAACTTTCTTTTCCCGTAAGTAATCCATGTTGGTTGTCCCGACATGTTCAGAACATGCTATTAATAAAGAAGACTTACTTATGCTAAGAAAGAGCCCTGTGAGTAACTTTTTGACGCTATGGGCAGGGAGCGGATTGGCCCTTTTCTTTTGTCTTTCTGTCGGAGAAAGCTGACCTGAGGTGTGAAAACGAATGGTTACTATCACTACCACTACAGGTTAATCAACACAAATTAAGTTTTAGGGTTATAACTTGAGGGGCACCGCATGGGTCAATATTCTGACTGATATTATTCATAATCTACACAATACAAAATACCAAATATTAAGATAAGATAAGAGATCCTTATTTGTTAATACATGAATAATATGTATAATTTCTGCTGATGACACAGACATTTGCAAGGAAAGTGGTCACATGGATTGTTCTGTGATTTAAGCAAAATGTGTTTGCATGAGCAGTTTGAAGCAATTTGGAAAAAGGCTTTGTAATTATATAATGGTTTAAACATGTATAGAAAGAATTATCCATCAGACAACCTTGCCATATAGATTAGGGTTTAATTGTGTTTGAAAAAGTGTAATAATTTTTGTATTAATCTTCTAAAAGTGTGAATCCAAAGCAGTTTTACGGAGTCATTTACAGGGACTATAGATGAATAATGTACTGTGCCTGTAAATATTGGTTTCTAGAATTTTCTGGCGTTTTTTTATCTCTTGTCAAAGCGTCACAGATATTTGCCATGGTCTTTGGGAAATCACAGCCTGGTCCTCTATGTCTGTGTATGGATGTTTAATGTAATGCAATGTCCTTTTATATATATTTGATTCATGCCTATATATTAAGTCACAACAAAAAAACAATGATAACAATAATTCTTATAACTGCATTTGCGCTTCAATTTGTTTTTATCTAAAACATCATAAAACCTCACACAAACTTCATATCAATCACAGATATTAAGCCTTTTTGTGCAGTTATGTTAAAACTGAGCTTCGGTCAGTATCATTTTCCACTTGATGTTTATAACAACAAACACAATTCTAGACTGCTACATCTTTGGTAATTTATATGTATTGCATTATTTTTGATTTGTATTAAGCTGTAATTCATGTATTTAAATTCATATCAATATTTGCTACATATCAATTAGACGACAGATATGATTTTCATGTATTTGTGTTACTGTTTTATCTGCAGCATTTGGATACTGTTTATGAAATATGCTATATAAATGGATTGGTATAAAGTGGATTGAATTTTCAGACACTCGACTAAACAAATTCACCAAGTTCTGACTCCAGAAAACAGGGTGCAGGCCATGTTCCCTTCCATACAGCAGAAATAGAAGTAAATGTGCGTGACTGTCACCCAGCATGAGCTTCTAGTCATTTAGCCACACTACTGACACTGCGCTCCGAGCTGACACAAGTCCCCTAAACAGCCTCCTTTATCCTGCCGCTCTGTTCCCTAAAAGTGCTCCTCGCTCCGGGACGGCCCCTAGGCATCCTCCAGCTGTCACTGTCTGGATACACACTGAACCCAGCCTGAGCAGTAAAAACACAGTAGAACAGGTAATCTTTCCTTTTCATGCAAGCCATTTTGCCCATTAACATCGGTGTTAAAGTGAGGGGGACCAAAAAATATATAATTGTTTTATGTTCTGGCTGAAAGCATTGTTGAAACTGGTGGATATGACTCGAACAGGTGCCCTATTGTATTATTGTGTGGCTGATGCTCTACTTTGATCCACATCAAAACAAACGTCAATCTGTTGGTGAAGATGTTTTTGGATCACAACATGAAGCCATAGGCTGTCAAGAGATGCAAGCTTTCTCAAACACGCCCAAATGAAAGAATTAAGTTTAAACATGGTGATTTTTTAAGCCATGGTAGCAGTTCTTTGGACCCTTCTTGGCTTTTCTCGCAATATAAAAGGGTCAAATAAAACTTCTGACTTTCATAATATATCTTCTAAATTCACAGCGTGGTGCACACAGGAAAAAGAAACATTTCATCAGACATACTATCTACAAGGACAACTCTATAAAGGAAAGAGTATTGTGTGCAAGAGCCCAAACTCTGAGTCATAAGCCGTTTTGATCACAGTATTGAGCAAGTGTCATGATTAAAAGAGAGATATTACGCACTATTTTTGTCCATACTTTTTATATGTGAAATAAAATCTTCAGAAAGAAAAAAATTCGAAACAATAATGGGTATAAAGGGTAAATCATCAGATCCACCTGCCATATCCCCATGCCAGCACCAGAGGGAGGTAGTATAGCAGCTAATTTATGGGCAATACTTTTGTTTTAAAGACATAATAACTTGGATCGATGTAAAAACAATGCCAGGTTTGTTTATGATGAGGGAACAATGTTGTACAATGGGTAAGAGCTCAAAAAAGTCAATTATGCCAATTTGCCTCATGTTTTAAAGCGGCAACAGACAAAACTTAAAAAAAAAGACCCGAAAGACTAAACGAGAATCACATTTTGGGCCTCACGCCTACAAACTCACGGGGGGGGGAAACTGAACCGCTCACAGTGCATGGGGTTGCCTTTCCACAGATGTAACCTGTAAACTTGGGCGGTGAAAGTAATAGAATACTACAATGAGAAACTTTCCAAGCAATGCAAAATACATTCAAATGAATTAGTCAACTTCCGATGCAATCGTCGCTGGCAGCACAAATCCATCTAATTTCACACCTTTCGGCAATATCTTATTTATGTATTGGGTGTCAATGCGTGAATAGTGAATGATTGCGCCGTTCCATGCCAATTGTTTTAAAATGATAAGCCATAACTAACACCTCATAATGAAGCGGATCCGCTGAGACCAAGGTCAGACGTAAAAATCATTTTAGTAATGCGATGTACAACAGTTTCCTCACACACGGTGGCATAATTAACTTGAATATATTAATTCTTTAGCGCGTTGCTTATTGAATTATACATCTCCAATTTGCCTTCCACAATACAGTATGATGGGGAATGAGGGCCAGCGTGCAAGACCTGTTGGCATATCGAAGCCCCCCAGCATGAATTATTATCTCTTTCTACTGAAGGACATTCTATAGAGTACTGGGAAATAGAGGCCCCACAGAATAGGCCCATTTGTCAGAGTGAGTGTAATTGCTTTCAAAAGAAATGTACCGGAGTTTGAATGTTGGAGGTGCAACTGTCAAACTTATCCAAAAGAACTCCACTGAACCCAATTTCTGCAAAAGAAAGATGGAAGTTTGAAATAATGCTAAAGCTAAAACTACAACTTTGGCGTTGTTGTGTCCGTATAAGAGTTTGCGTGGTTACCTATGTTCTAAATATTTTACCGTCTCATTAAACTGTATGAGAGGGCGGCACGGTGGCTGAGTGGATAGCACTCTCGCCTCTCAGCAAGAAGGTTCTGGGTTCAAATCCTGGTCGGACCAGGGCCTTTCTGAGTGGAGTTTGCATGTTCTCCCTGTGTCTGCGTAGGTTTCCTCCGGGTACTCTGGTTTCCCCTACCAAAAAAATATGTACAATAGTTCTGGCATGCGCCTCCTGTACTGGTGACCCCGCTCCCATCTCTGTGTGGAGTGAGAGGACAAATGCCCAAAAAATAACAATTGTAAACCGCTTTGTGACTCTGGTCTGTGAAAGGCGGTATATAAATAAACATTACTTACTTACTATGCGCTGGAAATGTGAGAAATCTTTAATTGAATAAATTCAGGACAACATTGCTACAAACTTTGTATGTGTTGCCTTTTTTGATTCTACCTTCTATATAGAGGGAATCTAATACACCCTGGTCAGCGAGCATTCCAATGCTTACTACCATTGATTAACAGTATCTAAACCTCATATTAAAATAGAGGTGCCCTATCACTCAGCCACAGCCGTCACCTTAGTAACACACAGCATAGAGCACTAAAAGTGAACTTATAGTATCATTATGAATTCACTTTTAAAGGTGTGTTGTACATCTGCATGTTGAATAAATTTTCTAAACCTGTTAAATATTAATAATCTGTAATATTAATGAAATAAAAGTAGGAAAACTTTGCTTTTTCCCCTCTGTCTGCATCTACAGGTAGTTCTTGGCAACAATTGCTATAAGGTTTTTCTGGCTCTTGACAAATTTAGTCATCCCATTCCTCAAACATGTTTTTTGAGAGTGTAGAGAACAATATATGTTTGTATATGTTTTCCAATAAGTTAAGTTAAGTTAAGTAAGATAAGATTTACTTTATTGATGTCACACTGGAGAAATTTACATCACATTTACGTCACATTTGGCACAGATAGAATTACTCAGATTTGTGCAAAAGACGTGAGAAGAAGAAGTGTGCAAAGTGCGTGAGTGTTAAAACCATATACCATACTGCTCCCTGCAGAAAATAGGTTTTAAGATGATGTTGCAATTCATTCACAACAGCAGTCATCTCAGAGGACTTAACAAAGCTGTCGGTTCACCAACAACAGATCAGAGTTTCAAACAGGAAAGGAACAGACAGGACCCATTGGTCCATAGAGATGACCATAGCCATACATGTTAATACATGTCCTTAAATGTCCCAGATCATCAATGACCTGCATCTGCAATGAGCAACTCATAAACCCAGTTGGGAAAAAGTGAGAAACCTTGGCGAGGGATTCACTCCCACGGAGGAACAGGCTGTAGATCCAACTGAGGGTGTGCAGTGAATTCATTATAGATTGATAATGTTCTAAAGATAAATTGATATTGCAGCAGTGATAATACAGCACAAATGTCTCTTTGTTTATGAAAGAGTGAATAACAAGCACATGCCTTTCTAAATCAAACTAAAAACTACAGGACAGTTTCTCCCTCCAGGACAAGTTCTAGGTCAGTTCATTGAAGCGACTGCCCTGCTGCTATGATGCAAACAAGTCAATCAACATACATTTCTAAAATATAAAAGTCATTAAAATCATTACAATATTTGTAATAAAATGCAAAATAAATAAACTGGCATAGAATAAAACAGGGAAAAGCTCAACAATCCCAACGGAGATAAGCATGGACAAAGAACAGATAGTTTTTGTCCAAAAGCCACATTAAAGCATATGGCCGGATCACTGCTGGGACCATAAGCACAGTTGTGTTATGGTTGATCTTATCTATGTCCACCAGTGCACAACATAAATAAAATTGGTGAATTGCAGTTCAACAGTGGAATTAATTGGGCGTACAACACCAGCTTGTTGGCTTGAGCCTCGCAGGAGATTTTTGGCACTTGATAAAAGTCGATTCTCTGAAAACCAATGGAACGTGCCAGAAACTCACACAAATTAGCATACGTGCTTCTGAGCTATAACTTGGCATTACTCTAGCAAACATGTACGCATAACAACACACATATTTTTCATTTACCATCCACCACCCTGTACTTAACCTATAATTGAACATCTTTAGCTTCCAGCTGAATTGTGGGGAAACAAAAGCTCCCAAACAGTGAAACTTTCCCATTGTCTTGTCAGTCATGCCTTAGGAACTCACATCCCTTTATCCCCACTTTTTTTGATCCAGCGAAAATGGCAAAGAATCTTTCATATTCAAATGAGAACATTAACATTAGACATCCAGCATCACAGAGGCCCTCACTGTTAGTGGCTCATTTGAATATCTCATATCTTCAAGACTCGCTTTCTCCGGAGTCATCGGGGCTTTCGTCCCCAGCACGGGACACCACGGCAAGTCGGCGAGGTGTCACACATCCAGCTTAATAATTTGTCATGAAAGCGCCCTTCTCCGCCGCGAAAGTAACGAGCTGTCAAGGTTATAATAGCGAGCATAAACAGAGCCAATTAATTAGCAAGCAGGTGAGGCAGGCTAAGGCCACGCTGCTTAGGGAATTCATAATTAGCCAGCGCGACGCTCCTAGGACATGCTATGGAGGTTTGTAGTGTTTGCGGGACATGGGCGAGAAAAGAGTGAAATGGAATCTCTCGGTGGCACCTGTAACAGCCTCAAAGACAGCATGCATTATGGATACAAAAGGAAAGCCATGCTCTATTAGAGATGAAGACCAAGAGGCAACATGTCAGCCGCTCCTAAAGCGCACCGCGACTGCCTTCAGAGCTGCCAAACAAAATGAAAGTGACGCGCTTCCAAAACTTTCAACAATCCATTTCTCAAAGGACGACATCATTCCTTGTACGATTTGACAGTAAATTAGGCCTCAATCGGCTTTATAGGTCTAGATATTGAGAGCAGGAAGGACGTCAAGTGTAAGTGATGTGTGGATGTGCGTTTGTGGTTGTGTTGTGTTCGCAGAGGGTCTATTTAGTCATCAGTGAATGTAATTAAAAGCGTGCCTCATTAACACAGCGCTGAGGCAAGGGAAACAGAAGACCAAGTTCTGAGCCCTGGGCTATGCTGGAAAAAGATGCTTTATTTCAGCGACAAGACCCAAGCTGGAGATTGTATCACAACATGATCAGGGCATGCACTACATCACAAAGAAGCAAAATGAAATATACTGTCTATAAAAAGATCCATATAATGTTGATTATCTGGTGTTTTAGAGTTTGCCATTTTTTTTGTAATTGCATGTAATCCTGCGTTCAATCTTCAATGAAAAGCACATGTGTGACTTGCATACCCTCTCTTTCTGCATGAATGTCTGCTTTTAAACCATAACTTAAAGGTGCATTCCTCTGCTGTTCTGGTGGTGACCTGCTTTTTGTGTGGTCCGATACCTGCATATTGCAATTGATATGTTACTGCTTTGCTTGCAATGTCACTCAGTTTGGTTTGCAGTGGATTCCTTGTGAGGCATTTGTATTTGTATGTTTTGATTGGTCATTTGGTTGATGAACCGCATCTGTCCCATCCATCCATTTTCTTCCGCTTCATCCGTTGCCGGGTTGATGATATTCAATATTGTGGTATTCATGAAAATTTAAACAATTGTCTATAACTTAAATAAATAAATATTCCTTTTTAAAACTTCCCAGGTGTGACATAAAAAGCAGATATTGAGGACGTGTAAGTGGATATATAAAAGTCTCAGCATTCCTGCTTGGATCCAAAGAATGAATGGATAGTATTGGAATTGTGCCAAAAACTACTTTCCCATTCACTAAAAAGCTTTAGGAGTCTGTGATGGTCCCTGTCTGATTTGACCTAGTGTGTGGGTAAATCCGTTGCTCACCTGTTCTCCCAGCTTCGTTGCCCCGCACAGGCCCACTGTATGGAACGATCTCCTCCGCGGGCTGCATGGTGCCACCATATGGTTGACCCAGGCCCTGCAGCCTCCCCAGGGGTGTGGGGGCTCACACACACACAATGCTCTGTTACAAACGGGACTAGAGTGGAAGAGTTGTGTCAGAATAATCCAAAAATGTGAAACCTAAGAATGATTTTGGTTTCAACACTTCAACAAATTAATGTTGACCTATAATTATATATATTGCCCATGAAAATACAAGGGTGGATTGTATATGGTTTGCTACGAACCAGTGGCTTCTAACCATATCCTTGTTTTGTGAATGTTAAATGTTATATTTGGGAACATGAATAAAAAACGGTTACAGGTCACATTGCTTGAATTACTACACTACTTTCACAAAGTGACATCATGTTCAATTGTGGGGAAACTAACGCTAATATTTAGGAAAATGCTTTCAACTACGTAAGTAGAAAAATCATAATGTAGCTACTTAACTTTAGCTACTTAATGAAGGCTAAAGATAGATTTTACTATAGACCGTGGACTGACCCAGTGCTGACGTCAACATAGTGGTACCCGAGTCCACAAGAATTTGATTTGAAAATAAGCTAGTTGAAGCAAATTTGCTCTGTGTACTGGATGCAGCTGACTGCCACCCCCCCGACCCAGAAATGGATTAAGGGGAAGAAAATGGATGGATTTTTCTCGACGAATGAACGCAACTGATTGGTGAATTCCTGGACAACATGAAAATAAAACAGTTCAGCAGTTACTGAGTTAAAGGAATTTAGTGTTCAATTTCATTCAATAAAATGCAGAGCAAGCAAAAGTTATTTTTCAACGAACCTACGTTTCAAATAATATAAACAATAACAGACATACACATCTTGAGAAAGTGTTGTGGTATAACTCATTGAAATAAGATGCTGTGACCCTGACTGGGAGCACACCAGTCTCCTAGTCTTCACTTTAAACAACTTCAGCCACAGACAGCTTATCAGATGAATTGCATCGGGTTGCATCAATTAATTTATCACCACCGACCATAGACATAGAAGCCAGGGATTATAAGTGGGAGCCGCTGTCTACACAACAGAGAAACTCCAGGGTCAGAACGCGGAACGCGCGCCCCACCATTTGAGAAGGACAGGTGCAGGCTAATATCACCTTTAGACTATAACCCTCAAGCTAAACATATCAGTTGCTAGCCTAGTTTTAGTTATTCATGTCATAGGATAGCGATAACTTTGTCAATTACATTTGGCTGTAAGAGCCATGTCCCTGATGTCCGTTTTGCAGGCCGTGCAGTATCGATGTTTCTCATCTTAGCCATAACCAAACGTTGTACTTATCATTTCCAACGTGGCATGTTAATGTCGGCAGTGATATGGACGTACACACTGTCACCAAGCAGCGGATTTCTCTGGTAACGCAAACGCATGAAAACACGGGAACTAACTCTAGAATTTAAACTCTATATAGATAGAGTCTAGGACTAGCCTCCTGCTGGGACTCTGAGGAGCACAGGGACTGGCCTCCTGCTGGGACTCTGAGGAGCACAGGGACTGGCTTAAGGTGGGCAGTCCATTTTCTCTGCTCTAGTCCAAAGTGAGATGCTGAATCTCCGAATTAGCATTTTTTCAAAAAGTTAGTATTCCTCCAGTGGATTTTTGCCTGATCCGCTTGCACTGGTCTGGACAGGTGCAAAACCATAAACACTCAGGTAGAAAAAAAAAATACAATTGTAAAACACAAAACAACTACTTAGAACTTGCTGCCTTGTCAGTGCTACACAAATGTCTATACAAATAAACTTGCCTTGGAAAGGTTTTCTTTCAGCTGTAATTATAATCTATCCCACACATGAAGTGTGATTATGTTTCAGATCACAAGCATAATTTTTAGTTCCTCCAACACCATTTTAACCATTAATTATTATCAAAGTGAAGATCAGTTACTTTTCAAACTGAATTTTTAAATGTAAGTTCCCGTTAGACCCGCCCACACTGCTCCTTGATTGGACGCAATGAAATCAAATCTTCAAGACAGCTACAGCCCCTCCCCATCGGTCAAACTGTTCCAAGGGGAGGGACTGTTCAAATACACTTTAAAAAATTATTTGAATGGATTGAGTGCTTTACGTTTGTGAGATCTATAAAAACAAAGACCAATTTATCCAAGTTCAGAAAATTTTAATAATAGTATGTTATTTATTGTGGTGATTCAGTAGCATTTGAGTGGATTTTGTCTCATCCCTTCAGCCTGAGCTAGCCTGGCCTTAGCCATCCATGCACTCCGGTCAATAATAATTTCCCTGCATGTAACGTCTGGGTTTGGTACCTGTGTTTGCGATTACAATCGGTTGAATTCCATCCGACCAATCAGTGAGCGCGGGAGATGGGTGTTCTAGTTAGATGTGGTTGACGTCAAGAGTTTGCGCCGAACGAGCTGGTTGTAGTTTGGCAATGCCGAAGAATGCGATAGTAAAGTAATCCGGTCTGGTTCTATCAAGAAATTGAATCCGTAGCAAGAGGCATGTACAGCTAAAGTCATTGCTGGGAAAGATTGTGGCGCTACTCCCCACAGGCTCCGTTAGCGGCAAAGGAGATGGCTAGGCTAAATGCGTAAAGCTAACGACTCACTCGGGCGCCTTACATACGTCGGTAAACTCAGAACCAATTTTTTTTATCTGCAAAAGGAGTTAACCCCTCGCACCTGTTAACAGAGCTCAATGGAGCACCTCCAGACCTTAGTACGAATTGTAATTTGTACTATGGTGTGGTACGACCAGGCTTTTTTTTATATAGAACGTTACTAATGACAAAAGCACTAAATATAATTAAATGAATAGCTACTATAAATTCAAACCTATACCTGGACCCAAACCAATTGTACTGTTCATGGACTTGCAGAATTGTGGGATTGCCTTGCAGAACACATGGGGGTGCTGGTATGTCTGTCTATGAAGCATATCCAGTTTGACATCATGCCATGTCCTTATGTGCCATGAATACATTGATGAAGTATCCCTATGTAGAGACTGTTCACATTTCCACCACACACACTGACATGACAGCCGACATCTTCCATCACACGTCCCAACCCACCTCTCACACTGACCTGATCTGCAATAGTTGCTCACTCACTGGAATTGCTGAAATACTGATGGAGGGATTGTGGCTAAACTGAACTGGTTGAGACCCTGGCAGTCCCTATGTCACTACACAAATCGATGAAGACTCTGAGCAGAAAGGAATTTACATGCATCAGGCAAGAGCGGCATGGTGGTACAGGGTTCCAGCTCCAGACAGGGCCTTTCTGGGTGGAGTTTGCATGTTCTCCCCATGTCTGTGAAGGCATACTTTGGGTGCTCCAGTTTCCCGTACCACTAAAAACATGTACAACAGGTGAGAGTTGAATGATCCTGTGAGTGTAATTGCGGAACAACATGGAAATTAGCTACAAAAGCTGGTTCATCAATACTTACTGTCCTATGCATTTTTATGTTTATTTGATAAGCTGCAATTAAGACCGGGTATCTTTCAGAGCCTGAAACATGATAAGCATGACACAATATAGTACTTCTCAAGATAGAGAGGACTTTTCAATTCAATACAATTTGATACAATGTATTTCAAAACTTTATATATTGTATTCTGTTTAAAGTTTCTTCATTTACATTTGTTTAAAAACCTCAACTAATAATGAGTTACAGGGATTACTGCACCAATCCAAACTAAACACACCTCCAAGTCATAGATTGTGCTTATAACCAACCCTTTAATAAAACAAAATTCCCGCTGTATAGCTATGGCAGGTTGCAAAAGTCGACTATTTTACGTGCTCTACATGTTTACCCCCTGCCAGGCCCTCCGCGCCTCTCCTCCCTCATGCCTAGCGCCTCCCGGGGGGCTGGATGATTGAGCGAGACCCCGAACCGAGGCCTTTCATCCTGCCCGCCTGCCATCCAGCGTGGAGGTGCGGTAAAGACCAGCAAAGAGTAAGGAGGGAGGGCCGTCAACTGTCACCCAGTCCCCCTCCAGCAGCAGCGCCGTGCCCAGGTTGCATGTGTGGATACGGTAAGTCATTATTTGCAGGCCTAAAGGGATGATCTGACTACACAGGCCAGATGGTATATCAACAAGAAAGGGGGAAAAAGAGAAGGACATCTTATTAGAATCCTCAGTAGAACAGTGTTTTGCTATCAAAGACCTGCTGAAGCCTGCTGTGGTTACCTTGTTATCTCATTTGTATATGTTTATGTGCAGGCCGCATGCATTGTTTGCCCCTGGGAGAGGTAGAAAGACATTAACATAAAGATAGCATAGATATGTACGTATCCACATCCCAATTGCACACTCATGTATCTTAAAATGTGATGGTAAAGGAAGTAAAATAGGTAGTAAAAGTAAAAACTTAAAAGTCTGAATAGAGTTGTGTAGTACATGTGTCAAGGATAAAGCTTATATATTATAGAAAGCTTCAAAGTTTGAAAGTATGCAGAGGTTCAAGGCAATTTGAGTCCAGAAGCGGCCAGATTGTCTTTAGTCAATAAGTGTTAGCCCAAAGACTTGAACAAAATATTATATAATATCATAACTTAATGCACTAGTTTGAATTCCATTTTTGAAGTTCAGCTTGAATGTGAGAACAAAGATTAAAAGAAAAGTAACTGTACCTTAAAAACATTTCAATCAAGAAGAGGTCACTGTCTGCCTTGTCTGGTTTGCAAGTTTGTAAAAAGAGTTGTATTTGAGGAACAAGTACAATGCATAAAACAGTGGGGGGGATTATTGTGCTAACACACTGTGGTGAATAATAATTTGTAAGTGAAAGCGAAGAATAGGCTCTGGTGCATATGGTTTTTTTGCACCGTTTTTTTATGTAAGTTATAATCACACAAACGGCCTTTAATTGAATTCTGAATGAAGAGAAAACAATGAGGAGCAGTGTGGTTGTATGTTTCCAACCAAGCAGGAGCACACCAGGCTCCATCCATTTCCTCAAGTGAATCAACCTCTAGCATGTAAACCTGACAAAATTTGTGGAGTGTGATTGTGCTGCTGCCTGGTTGGAGTGAAAACCTGCAGCCACACTGGCCCTTTCTGGAAC
The DNA here is from genome assembly GCA_964034765.1 of Knipowitschia caucasica. Taxonomy (NCBI): domain Eukaryota; kingdom Metazoa; phylum Chordata; class Actinopteri; order Gobiiformes; family Gobiidae; genus Knipowitschia; species Knipowitschia caucasica. The sequence goes on along the minus strand of OZ035825.1, from coordinate 16,695,683 downwards.
CAGTTGCCACCCCTGGTTTAAACTCACGATGCAGAGTCTAGTTTAAACCAAGACACTCACCCAGGCAAGAAAGAACTGCCCACAAATAACTCATGATATTGACAAAACTATAAATGTGTTGCATGTTTAGCCACATAATTCAAGATCCTGCGGTGTAATAGGCTTTTTTAAAAGTTACTTCCTAATTCAAATTGTAAATTAACTGTTTGATTTGTGCGTTACTATGGTGAGGGTGGTGGTGGAGTAATATGGAGCCTAGTGTTAATCAGTGCTGGTTTGCATACTTTACAAAGTTGTCAATTTGCCTTCACAGATGAGAGAATCAAACCGTTTGAACACAGGAAATGCAGTAATGAAAAACACATGGAGCCATAGGGAGTGAATGACCAATGTTCATACGTTTTTCAAATGTCCTGGATCATCACCGCTATCCCTAGACCTTCCTATATCAACAAGGAACAATTCGAGGCTCACACTGAGGGATAGATCCACTCTCACAGAGTCCAGGTCAGAGGAGAGTCCACAGGTGCAGATGAAAGAGGGCGGGTCCAAGGGTCCCATCATCACGCCATGACACAGACAATGGGACAATGGGTGAATAGCAATGAACAGACTACAGCTGAAGTCATATTGATGACAGATAGAGTAGGACAGAGGAGAGGATAGGGCTCAAGTTACTTCCTACTATGTACGACACAGCCACTCACAAATTCCAAAAAAGCATATTCACTTTCCCACAAGGACAAAACAGCTCCATACAGACCTGTGACATGGGACACAATCACACATGGACATCCACATGTAAAACTCACTTAATCTGAGATATACAAAAGAGAGGAGTGGTTTTGCTTGTTGTGTTTTTGCCTCCTTTTTGAGGTAAGAATACGGTTATGAGCAGAACATCCGTAAAACAAATGGCTGAGCTGCCGACACACAGGTCTCCCCTTTGGTCTGGTTCATGACGGAGGCAGAACACAGTGTGCAGTAATGATGGAGTAATGAAGTATTCACAAGGGTGGGAATCGACACGAGAAACTTATGGCATGATTAGCTACAGCAGTTGTGAAATGGCAACAAATATGACACAACATTCTCAAGCACACACACATCTTTTGGCCGTGCCACAACTGTTTTGGGGTAGGATTAAGGTGCACAAGGCAATCTCTCAGATGTTTCCAAGTTACCATACTGAGAGAAATATCAGTGGTTTTTATTTGCCATAATTCTTTCCGGTTGTAAAGATTTAAACGGATGCAGATCTTTAAAATAGAATAATTACAAATACAATAATATTAATGACAAATATAATATGAATTATTACTTGATATGTTACAATAATAATGCATCAGTTTGTATCAGTGTGTAATAATATATGTGTTTTGGGGTGGGTGTGTTGGGTGGTCAGGTTGACAGGTCTCTCAGGTTATTAAGCAAACTGTAAAGCACTTTGTGTTGCATTTTCTGTATGAAAAGAGCTCTATAAATAAAGTATAATGTGATTGGTTGAATTGATTTATATATTGGTTTTCTGGACACTCAAAGACACTTAACATGACATTATTCATTCACTCCCTACACAGTGGTGATAAACTACTCTAGCCACAGGTGCCCTGGGGCACACTGGCAGAAGCGAGGCAACCACTATGTGCCATCTGCCCCTCTGACCATCAATCATTCACTCACACACCAGACTCATACTAGGCAATGTCGGAGAAGTGTCTTTCCTTAGGACACAATATTTTGTTACTTGGTGGCTGCCGTACTTTATAAAGGAGGATTGGATGATAACGAACCCTGTTCGAACACTGTTTCTAAATACCTGGACACAAAAAGTAAAAGAACTGAAACTTTTCTGACTATGGATGTACATTTGGCTTTGTAAAGAGGGAAGACAACGTTCTGAATAGAGGACGCTGCCACTGATATAATTAATGTTTGTAATTTGTTGTCTTGAATATATCACTTCTAAAAAAAAATGTATATACATTTTTGTTGGTGTGAGGTCCAGGTGCTTGCCTCCAAAAAGATGAAGCAAAGTATAGTAATGGATTTTTCCTTATTTCAATCTATTTTCTCATTCAATCAATACATTGCGTTTGTCCGACAACACATAGGCCCAGTTTATACGGAGGCGCTACGACTGTGACACATTAGAGAAGGGTATCGGTTTGGACTCATGGAGACAGTGTTTCAGGGGGGTGAAACCAGTTGAGGAACAGCCTCCAGAGTGGAACAGAACAGATACGCTGCTCAGCGGGGCGCTCTTTCACACCCGCATGAGGGAAAAGTTGTGAATTCTCTGCTACTATGACCACCACATCCCTGCACGTACATTTGGATGTGCAGTTGCCGAGAACAAACGTAAACAACAATGGCGGCGGGTACACTAACTAGCTACGTGTGCTTCGAGTGATACAGGGAGGAGAATTCTACTCCTTCGTTCGTCAAAATGAAACCACGCAAAACTCTAGTTTCAGTTTCCATTTTTGCACCTGCTGCTAAATGCAGAATGTTGTTGGTGCATTCTTTCACGTCTTTGCTCGGGGTCACGCTTTATAAAGTTCCACTGCACACTACTGGCCGGGCCCTAGAACTGCAATGTTTTCAGTAGCCATCTAAACGCTCAGCAGGAGTCCTCTCCCGTCTAAACGGGGCCAAAGAGTCTTGTAAAAGTAAACATTTTAAACTAATTAGAACACAAAAAGCCATCTTGTAGCTTTTGCATATTTAAAAAATAGTCCTGTGAGTCACTACTTGACGGTTTGATCCAAGAGCTGATTGGCTGAAATAGGGTGAATCTCTGATTTTCACTTTTTACATCTAAATCTACATGCGTGACCATGAACATGTAAATACATCCATCCATTTTCTACCCCTTAATCCATTTCTGGGTTGGGGGGTGGCCAGAGATGCCACCCAGTACACAAAGCACCAGCCATGTGTACTGGGTGGCATCTAATCATACATTACATACATTTTTTGAAAAAATACATGCATGAACATGTGTGATAGAACAAAACTGTTTTGGTAACAAAACAGGAACAGGTTAAATTGAAACAGTATTGTGACATGGCTCAATTTGCCGTGGCTTGAAAGTTAGGTACCCCGGCTCAAACGTCTTTCAGGCAATGATCAACTTTGAATTAATCAATTATATACTGTGGAAGCCGCTGGTTTATATACTGTATGTAGATATGCATGTAATTCTTAAGTTTTAGATTCTAGTTTTTGCTTCAAGGGAAATTACTTTGATAGTTTCAATACTTTTGTTTAATATCAGAGAGTGACACTGTGTGGAAGCAGGCGATTGGCTGCTTTCATGTGCAATGTAACTGCAAACGTTTTTAGATTCAGGAGAGATTTACAAATGAAGCAATGCTTGTGTGTAACTATTAATTTGTAACTAAAACACAGCATTGTAAAATTGAAATATTATCGGAGTTGTAAATCTGAACAGTTCATTCGCAAATACACACGTCTGCGTTTGGAGAATGTGAAAAAATAGAAATATTCCTCTTCCACACTTTTTGTTAATGGCAGTACAAGAAATGATTGGCTCAAAAAAGGGAGAAACTGTGAAATATTGTATTTATTTACTCTAAAGTATATCTTATTGTACATAAAGTTTCAAAAACTGATTGGTAGAGGGAACATTTCACATCATTTTCAAATGGCTCTAACTATTTTGATGGATTTAAACACAAACATTTCTAATTATTATATTCTATGTCTGAACAGTAATAAGTACATGTTCACAATACACACAATTTATTCTTGTATAGCCCTAGGTCACAACAGAAGTCATCTCAGAGGACTTAACAAAACCATTGAAATCACCAACACAGGTCAGAGAATCAACAGTTAAAACACATGAAGAATATAAAGCACACACAGAAGAAAATGTCCATACATGTTGTAGAATGCTAAAGTGTCCTGATCATCACCAATCCTTTCTGTTGGACACTAACTGTCCAACAAGACCCTCCTGCATCGACAAGGAAAAACTCTTAAAAAACCCAGTGGGAAAACGTGAGAAACCTTGGGGAGCACTAGGGAAACCCACAGGGAGGGAGACCCATATGAGAAAGGGATCCGCTCCTCCGGACGGACAGGCTAATGATCTAGGACCTAAGCTAGCTACAGGACGTGGACCAGTGGCCGCTGAACGTGGACAGGTCCGGTGCAGGACTGAAGCACTCCCAGGCGGGGCAGTCCGCAGGTGTAGATGGAAGAGGCCAGGCTCAGAGATCCCGTCATCGTACCATGAAACAGACAATGGGACAACGGGTGAATAGCAATGAACAAACTACAGTCAGAATCCTAAAAATGCTAAACAGATAAAGTAGGAAGGAGGAGAGGATAGTGCTCAGGTTACCATACTTCTCCCAGCAAACTGACTCCCTATGCAGCTTGACTAACACTCTGAGGAGTTTAACCTTCTCCGAGTCTTACCTTCCTAGCCATATGCTAAACTAAAGAGGACTGTTTTAAACCTAGCCTTGAATAAAGAATAACATACAGCATAATATATAACATAATATACAACATAAATCAATACATTATTGAATAATATATAACATAATATATAACATAATACAGCATATATATATAATATATACACTACATATTATATATTACCTAATTATATGCTAAATTAAAGTAAAGTGCTTTAAGCCTGGCCTTGAATGTGGAGACCGTATCTGCTTCCTTAACATAAATGGGAAGCTGATTCCACAGTAAAGGAGCTTGGTAGCTAAATGCTCTGCCACCAACAGTGACCTTTGAGACCTTAGGGACCACCAGACGTCTGGCGTTTTGTGAGCGCAACGCTCGACCTGGTTGATACGACACTAACGTGTCTTGGAGATAAGAGGGAGCCAAGCCATTTATGGCTTTATATGTTAAGAGAAGGATTTTAAACTTTATTCTGTACTCCACAGGGAGCCAGTGGAGTGATTTTAACACCGGAGTTATGTGCTCCCTCCTTTTGGTACCTGTTAAGATCCTAGCTGCTGTATTCTGAACGAGCTGGAAGCTCTTCAAAGACGTTTTAGGGCACGCTGCCAGTAAAGCGTTACAGTAGTCGAGCCTTGAGGTGACAAACGCGTGAATGAGTTTTTCCGCGTCACTTTTAGGAAGGAAATTCCTAATTTTAGCGATGTTCCGTAAGTGGAAGTACGCCGTTTTAGTTGCTTGGCTTATATAAGCCTTGAAGGAGAGTTCTTGGTCAAAAATGACTCCAAGATTCCTCACAGTGTTACTGGGTATTATACTGACATTATCGAGAGTAATTATCTGGTTAGTAAGGGTGTTACGCAGGCGCTTCGGACCGAGTAGGATCACTTCTGTCTTCTCCGGGTTGAGAAGTAGGAAGTTAAGAGTCATCCACATTTTAAGGTCCTTTATGCAGGCACTGAGCTTTTCAAGCTGATCTGTCTGGTTAGGCTTCATCGACAGATAAAGCTGTGTGTCCTCTGCATAGCAGTGGAAATTGTTGTCATCTGCATAGCAGTGGAAATTGTTGTTACTTTATTGTATTATTTGTTCATATGCTTTTTCCTTTGCCGTCCTGGACCTGTGCTTTTAAAAAAAAAATGTTTATTTTGTGTTGTATTAATTTACACCAGTATGAGGCAGGTGATTAAAAGCAGTTTTCAATCACTTTCTGTGTAAAATACAATTTCTTATCAGAAATTATATCAATCCATATCAATATCTTTTGACTTTTTCTCAATCTCTCTCACTCCTGCCGCCTCCCCACTGTCGTTTACGTGGCTTATGAGGACACCTATTGGCCAAAGCGGCACACTGCACCTCTCCTCACACGCAGCCAACACGAAGCAACGTCCCATAGATGAGAGTGCATCTCTTTTAATTAAGGCTGAATAACAAACAGGATTTGTCATTTATAATACATAACAATTAAAATGCGATTTCCTTTCCTTAAAAACGGAGAGAAGGAGATCTATTTTTTTTTTTCAAATGGAGTAGTCAAGTGCGCCTGTTAGGAATTAAAGCGCCCCTCCTAAGGACATACTGATGAATCATGTATAAAAGATAATGGTTATTGGTTTATAAAGGGGGCGTTTCACAGCGCAGTCCCAGGATGAGCAACAAGCAGTAACACTGTAATTAAAAGTGGAAACGTAGATGAAATGCAACCAAAAGAAATTACAATCATATTTGTATGTTTGTAAACTTCTTCCACACTGCAAAACAATAGGTTGAATTGAGGCGAATACATGTGGATATGTAAGGATATGGTATGTGGAGGCTGAGTCGAAAAACCCAGGACTTTAAAAAAATAAATCATTCAAGATTTTTTATTTTCCAACGCACAAAAAAAGCCTTTCTTTGTCGTTATAGATCAAGTATCTAAATGGCAATCCCAAATAGGCGATAATTGTCACTTTTTGTTGCTCTAAAATCTAAAAACAGTGTGTGTGATTGAGATTGCCTCTTCACAAACCTGACTTGTACTGTAGTTGCCTGGAGGAGGGATTGAAAAACAAATTTTTCTTTTATTATTTAAGTTAAGATGGCCATAATTGACACACGCGTCAATTATAATTTGAATGGTCAATATGATCTTCATTTTTGAAAAGCATGAAATAACCGAGATAGATGTTCATGTTGATGTGCTTGTTTGCAATCAGAACATTTACATTTATTATTACATGAGGCCTTGATTATTATTGATGAAAATAGAAGAAAATGTGAATGCTATAATTGAGAGTTTTCTTTGCCTGAGATTTGTTGCATATGTATTTACTTTTTTTTTGCAATGTTTGGCTTTTACTGAATATGGGTTTGGAAAGGCTTTTTCTTAGTTTTGGTTTTGATCAAATTGAATACAGCTAGGTTAATTAATTATAAAAACAATAATGATAATACAAAGTGATTTTAGATTAAATTAGAATAAAGCCATATCATTAAACTTATAACAAACAAAGTCTTGGCATATGTCACTTTGTATGTAATGAGTATCACATATTGATTTAAATTTTTGATCAATATTCTATTTTTCTAAGTTCCCCTTGAAATTGCCCAAGTCTTTGGCCACTATGATACATACTTAACTTTGTATTAATTATTTTATTGTAATTTAGATATTACCTTGCATGTCCGTACGACGTCTTAAAATATTGTGAAGACCTGTTATAACTGCACTCATTTGCTGCTATACTTTGTTAGTGAGTAATGGTGAGGTGTCTCCATCGCTGAGGCAGCTTTAATGTTTCTCCAATTTATCTTCCTCTGGTTTCTCCATGTCGATCAACAGGTCTCTGCACTTCAACAGCCAAAAGTCTTTCCTCACCTTTTATGGGCCAGCTACCTTTGAACAAGGCAAGTGTATACAATAAATGGAATAATTCATGATGGGGGTCATTAAAATTGAAAACTTTCTTTCCGCGTACTTGGGATGTGTTTTGAAATGATACATAATGGACGGTGCATTTTTCTGAAGTTTCCCAAACCTCCTCGAGCTGTGATGGGAGACGCGGTGCCCCTTGCGTTCAGGAGACGATGATAATTACACGTGTGCTGCAGCGGCTGCATCATTAGCATGGAGCGGAGAGAGGAGAGGGTGGGGGTGGCTGTGTGTGTGGGGGGGTTGGTCCGCCCTCTTCACCCCGGAGGAAACATGGGTTAGATGTATAGGGTTCACCAATGCATGATCAGCACTTTGGTCTTTGGAAAAATTTGACTTAAAGAAGCTATACCCGATTTTTGTTCTAAGTAGTTCATAAAAATGCTTTTTACTACATACAAGTTGTATCATAATACATAATTTAATTGAAAACTTGAGGTAATTGATTCAGCTGTGTAAGAATTACAAGCAGTGAAAAGTGCTAAGTAGAGTCTGAGCGGGCCGCTCTTTCTCCTCCGCTCACAGAACGAGCAGCGAACAGCCTGCATCCTCTAGCCTCTACAGCGCTGCTTAACACCAGGGCTTCGACTTCAAAATTCGAATATAATTCTAAAATAAAAAATGATGAACAAAATAATTGAATAAAAAAAATTGAACAAATATTAGACAACCCTTGTAATTCCAAATGTATTTAATGACTGCAAATAAAATAGTTAGCTCCCAAAGGTTTCACCGGGACGTGCTAGGCAGGTAACAGCTAAGCTAGCTAGTTGTTTCATGGTAACTTCCGGGTTTTTCGCAATCGCTTTTTGTCACTTTAAAACAGTATTTTTGTCATGAAAACGTTAACAGCAAATTCTGAAATCGTCCGTGCATGTGTGTTAAGGATGTATATGTGTACTGTATTGTCCGATTGACGTTTAATGGTGTTGATTGATAGATATGTATTTGTTTATTGAGCGTGGCTAGCTCCGCTAGCTCCGTTGGCTTCTCTACACAGACAAGTGTGTAGTGACAGGTGCTGATAGCTTGTTGTACTTGCAGAGTAATGGCAGTATTTTACACACCTGAATTACAAACAGAGGTTGCATTGGGGCTTCGGTCATTATTGGTTTGAGAGTTCTGTTATCAAGAAAAAATGATCGGAAGAATTGCTGCTGCTGCTTTGAGGAGCTCTATAACAAATTATAATTAAATATTAGAATATATTCTAAGGTTTTAAATTAATACATTCGGACGCGAAACTAGCGGTATTCTTTTACTTATATATTGTGTTAGCAGTGCGTTGCTTTAGTGCCATTTCATCAGTGATTGTTGCACAGCTTACAAGAAGTTGCGCTAATGCTAAAGTTATGTATCAGATCGCTAATAAAACTAGGTGGCTCTGTGTTATGAGAGCGTAGGGGAAATGAGAAGCCTCTGAGCGAGTTGGGGGGCGGTGCTAAACATTCAAACATTGCAGAAACGGGTATAGCGCCTTTAATTTGACAGGAGATGGTTGTCATAACCAGGGCCACCAAGTTTCTTAAGGTGACCTGATCCTGCTATTCTTACAGGAATCAAAATAAAAGTTAGCTGAAATCTTGCACGTTGTATATCAACCTCTCAATCTTTAAAGGTGAGAAGAACATAAGTTTTATAACAGTCCCTCCCCTTGGAATAAGAATCACCAGTAAGATTTGCTTTTGGAAAATAGTAAGACCAACGGTGAAGGTTCTCAGCTGTCGATCAGAAATTTGAATTCTTTGATGCAAACATATATCAAATGATAGTACTAATACAAAAGAACTAACTTTAGTTTAAAGCAATTACAAAAATTGTGATTTCAGTAAACTTAATGAAAATATAAATCAATGATACCTGAGGTCTGGTTTGTTACTGTAACACATGGGAGCCTGTATGGCAGTTATGTCACAAAGTGAAGTGATTAAAATTCTACAAATTGCCCTGTTTCAGCTTGAGCCGCTGCTATCCCTTTGGATACGGTGGTTCTGGTCACAGCTAAAATATCTCAGCAACCACAGAGGCCTGTTGAGAAATATTTGGACCAATTGACATGGTGAATTGTCAGGGATGCATTTGAGCACACAGGGAAAAGATAAGCTTGTATTAAAAATGTATGTATTTTGCAGAAATAGGACATTCCCTATAGACTGTGTATAGATGGAGAGAGTAGGGAAGTCCTGATGGACGAGATTTTGATACACACTCATTTTGTTCAGAACCTTGTTCTTGTTTGTTGGACCTAATGGTTGCGGGTGACCCATGTCACCTACTCCCACTGATGTCTGCTGTTGTTGTGTATTGTCAGGTGGTGGAAGGAATACTTTGAGGCTGAGGATGTCGGGGCGGATACTTCCGTCTCCCTGGCTGAAGGAGGTCATCAAGGCCAGCCTCGTTGGTGGCAAGGTGCCGGGAGTGGATGAGACCACCACCCCCGATCGCGTGGCGATCGGGGGTGGTGCCAATGGAGTGGCAGACCGGGGTGGTGGTCCCTCTCTACAAGAAGGGGGATCGGAGGGTGTGTTTCAATTATCGGGGGATCACACTCCTCAGCCTCCCCGGTAAGGTCTACTCCAAGGTACTGGAGAGAAGACTACGCCTGATGGTCGAATCTTGGATTCAGGAGGAGCAGTGTGGTTTCTGTCCCGACCGCAGAACACTGGACCTTCATACTCGAGGGTTCATGGGAGTTCGCCCAACCTGTCCAAATGTGCTTTGCGGATCTGGAGAAGGCGTTCGACCATGTTCCCCAGGGTGTCATTTAGGGGGTTCTCTGGGAGTATGGGGTCCTCTGCTGAGGGCCGTCCAGTCCCTGTATGACCGGAGTCAGAGCTGCGTTCGCATTGCTGGCAGTAATCAGACCTGTTCCCGATGCATGTTGGCCTCCGCCAGGGCTGCCCTTTGTCACCGGTTCTGTTCACTGTCTTTATGGACAGAATTTCTAGGCAAAGCCAGGGGCTATCTCTGCTGTTTGCGGACGATGTTGTCCTGTTGGCTCCAATGAACCAGGACCTGCAACATGCACTGGGACGGTTTTCAGCCGAGTGTGAAGCGGCTGGGATGAGAATCAGCACCTCCAAATCCGAGGCCATGGTGCTCGGCCGGAAAAAGGTGCCTTGCCCTCTCCAAGTGGGTGGAGAGGTCCTTCCTCAAGTGGAGGAGTTCAAGTATCTAGGGGTCTTGTTCACGAGTGAGGGAAGGATGGAGCGTGAGATTGACAGGCAGATGGGTGCAGCGTGCGCAGTGATGCGCTCGCTGTGTCGGACCGTTGTGGTGAAGAGGGAGCTGAGCCGAAAGGCAAAGCTCTTGATTCAATCTTCGTTCCCTCCCTCACCTATGGTCATGAGCTTTGGATAATGACCGAAAGGACAAGATGACGGTTACAAGCGGTCGAAATGAGCTCCCTCCGCAGAGTGGCTGGGCGCTCCCTTAGAGATAGGGTGAGGAGCTTAGTCACACGGGAGGAGCTTGGAGTAGAGCCGCTGCTCCTTCACGTCGAGAGAAACCAGTTGAGGTGGCTCGGGCATCTGTTCCATCTGCCCCCTGGACGCCTCACTGTGGAGGTGTCCCAGGCACATACCACCGGGAGGAGGCCCAGGGGAAGGCCCAGGACACACTGGAGGGACCATGTCTCATCCAGGGGTCCCCCCGGACGAGCTGGAGGAAATGTGTGTGGATAGGGAAGTAGTCTGGGCGTCTCTGCTTAGACTGCTGACCCCGCGACCCGACAATGTATGAAATGGAAGAAAATGGATGGATGGATAACACCTTTACACATTTGAGCAAAACAGCACTTTACAAATGGTTCCTGTCCCTCCACACAGTCACAGTGATGGAATCAGGGTCGTCTGCACACAAGTGGCTCATGCCGGGCCTATCGTACATGTCTTTATAGGTAGGGGAAACCGGAGCACCGAGAGGAAACCTGCACAGACACAGAAGATGCAAGCAAACTCCACACAGAAAGGCCCTTTCTTGAGGTGGAATCGAACGCAGGACCTTTTTCTGTGAAGCACAAGCGCTGACCACTGCGCTATAATGTGAAACACTTATATTGTTGATAATGACCCAAATCAAACGGGAGAATTTGAATATTTAAACGGACTGTAAGCCATATTCAGCAACATTGTAATATACAAAGTCTTGGCATATGTCACTGTGTATGTAATGAGTTGCTATTATGTCAATTTCACATTCTATTTTCGAAAATAAATGTACTTTTGAACAATATTCAGAATGTTCCTGTTTCACCTGTACCACGACTCACAAACAAAGCTTGTCGAAACTCTGGAAAGCATCCAAGTATTCCAATGACACAGTTACCATCCCACTTCTAAACTTTCTTAATTATTCATCCGTCTGAAATGCTGTTTGTCTGCGATAGAACGGGGCTGTTTCCTCCCGTGAGCGTTCTTCAGGGCCCAGAGACAAGGGCTGCGGAGGAATCCATCTCCCTCCTGATAGTTTGGAGACGTCCTAATCCTGAGACCATTTGTAAAACAGAAAATGGGGATACATAATGGATTGTGTATGGTAGAGTCAAAGGAGAGAAAGAAAACAGGCTTTTCTTTACCAACTAAGACATGAGATTTATGGAGGCGGCATTATCAAGTCATGATTTTTAGATATCGGAAGATTGGGTTATAGGGTTCGATGTTCTGATGTGATTGGAAATAACAGAAAATACTAATCACAAAAGTTCATATTTTAAAGCATTTGATTAAGATTTTAATACATATTCATCAGAATTACAACGGTGTAAATGAGTAATAGTGTATGATATTATTAAAGAGGAATGTGTTTGAGACCAGGCTTTCTTCTATTTTTAATATTACTTATGTTTGAATGAGTCAAACATTGATGATACCGCGTGAGAGTGTGTTTATCAGGAGTAAATGTTTAAAATTATAGATTATTTTAAAATTATTCATTATATATTCATCAATGTTTTGTATATATTGATTAATTTATTTGAAAAATTCCATATTTCGTATAATTATTTTATTTGTTGACTTTTATCTTTTATATTTTGGCAATTCATCTTCAATAATTCATTCTAAAGGCATCAATAGTGTTGAGACCGTTATAGATAAAAGGTTAAAAGCCTTTTTTTTTTTTTTTTACCAAACTATCATAGCTTAGATATACATTATATTAGATTGTAGCAGAGAGATACGTATTGGATATCATCCCGCTCGGATGATATCCACCCAACGTTGGCGGGTACATCCCTTTTGGCTAAGAATTTGGCCCTGGCTCTAAACTGTTCTGCTCGGCTCAAATGACGATGCAGAACTGAGGCCCGGGTGCAGAGCTGCTCTGCCACAACCTCTGAGCCCCCATCTGTTCAGTTACTAGCCTCAGAAGCTAGTCAGATTGAAACTGTGTGTGCATGTGTGTGTGTGTGCCTGTGTGTGCTCAGTTACTAGCCTCAGAACCTAGTCAGATTGAAACTGTGTGTGTTCCCCGCTTGAAGTCTAAAGCACTATATGCGAGGAAATCTGACCTAGGTGTCAGACACAGTAACTTAATAAAAGTTCAGACAGACAGAAATAGTTCTAGCGGTAGGGTTGTTAAATGTGGTTTAATGAACGTCAGATCAATCTCGTCTAAATCGCTTCTCATAAACGAACTTATTATAGACAAGGGCTTGGATCTGTTTGCGCTCTCGGAGACTTGGCTCCAACAGGACGACTACGTTAGATTGAATGAGTGCACTCCTCCGACGCATGTTAACTACCAGAAAGCCAGAACTACAGGTCGCGGCGGTGGTGTTGCGATTATATCACACACCAACTTGGTTCTTAGTCCCAAAACCAACAACGCTTTTCACTCGTTTGAAAACTTAACACTTTCAATCACCTGTCCTGGGTGGAGAAAACAAAAAGCAGTACTATTTATAGTTTTTATACCGACCTCCTGGTCCTTACAGCGAGTTCCTAACAGAATTCTCTGACTTCATTTCAAACCTAGTTTTGGAATGGGAAAACATAGTTATAGCTGGAGACTTCAATATACATGTGGACGACAGCACTGACAGCTTAAACAAAGCTTTCAGCGCCGTACTAGATGGTGTTGGTTTTACTCAGAATGTCGAGGAACCTACTCACATTCATAACCACACCTTGGACCTTGTCCTGACCTACGGCTGTGATGTCTCCAATGTTGACATCCAGCGTCAAAGCTCGTTGCTGTCTGACCATTTCTTGATCACGTTTGATCTCGCTTTGGAGGACTTTCCTGTCCCGCAAGATAAAACCATAATGAAAAGAACCTTAAATGATAAATCTATCACAAGGTTCAAAGAACTAATACAGCCTATGTTGAATACTGCTGCAGGTGAACCTGTTCACAGCAGCTGCAGTCCCTCAGTCATTGACCAAACGGTGGGCAACACTATGGAGTCTTTAAAATCTGCATTAAATGCAGCAGCTCCTTTAAAACAGAAAACCATTAGGATTAGATCATCGTCGCCCTGGTACAGTGTTCAACTCCACACTTTAAAACAGGACGTCAGAAAATTGGAGAGGCTATATCGCCACTCCCACTCGGAGCCTGTCCACAGGGAGTGGAAAGCAGGTCTCCGAAACTACAAGAAGGCCCTTCGCGGGGCTCGAACTCAATACTATTCAACTTTAATAGAAGCGAATAAAAACAACAGTAGATTTTTGTTTGGTACCGTCGCTAAACTCACAAACTGCCATAGCGCAATCGAGCCTAAAATTCCAAGCTCACTGAGCAGTGTCGACTTTCTCCACTTCTTTAATAATAAAATTACATCCATCCGTGACAAGCTGGAGGAGGTTGCTCCTGCTGTTAGTGGTGGACAGGTTGAAGCGGCATACGTGACTTCCCACTTAGACTCTTCAGTGTGCCTTAATAAATTCATGGCTGTGAGCCAAGCAGAGGTGATCTCTGTGGTCACATCCTCAAAAGCCTCAACTTGCATGTTAGACGCAGTCCCGACATGGCTCTTCAAAGACATACTTCCTTTGATAATTGAGCCTATCGTAAATATAATAAACGCATCCATACAATGTGGCTATGTCCCACAAGCTTTTAAAACCGCGGTAATCAAACCCCTTCTGAAGAAAACAAACCTGGACCCAGAAATACTTACAAACTACAGACCGATCTCAAACCTCACTTTTATATCTAAAATCCTGGAAAAACTTATAGCTGAGCAGCTCCGCTGCCACCTGCAGGAAAATGATATGTTTGAAGTCTTTCAATCAGGATTCAGAGCTCATCATAGCACTGAAACGGCACTAGTCAAAGTCACAAATGACTTACTACTAGCTGCCGATAATGGACAAGTGTCAGTGCTGGTCCTACTGGACCTTAGTGCTGCATTTGACACAATAGACCACAGCATTCTACTGCAGAGGCTAGAATGTGATATAGGTCTTAGAGGAACAGCCCTTGGCTGGTTTAAATCCTATTTATCAGATCGATATCACTTCGTCAATGTGAATCAGGACTCGTCGCCTTATTCTGGAGTGGAATTCGGTGTGCCGCAGGGTTCGGTACTCGGACCGATTCTTTTTACTCTCTACATGCTGCCACTGGGAAACATTATTAAAAAGCATGGAATTAATTTCCACTGCTATGCAGATGACACACAGCTTTATCTGTCGATGAAGCCTAATCAGACAGATCAGCTAGAAAAGCTCAGTGCCTGCATAAAGGACCTTAAAATGTGGATGACTCTTAACTTCCTACTTCTCAACCCGGAGAAGACAGAAGTGATCCTACTCGGTCCGAAGCGCCTGCGTGACTCCCTCACTAACCAGATGGTTACTCTCGATAATGTCAGTATACTGTAATACCCAGTAACACTGTGAGGAATCTTGGAGTCATTTTTGACCAAGAACTCTCCTTCAAGGCTTATATAAGCCAAGCAACTAAAACGGCGTACTTCCACTTACGGAACATCGCTAAAATTAGGAATTTCCTTCCTAAAAGTGACGCGGAAAAACTCATTCACGCGTTTGTCACCTCAAGGCTCGACTACTGTAACGCTTTACTGGCAGCGTGCCCTAAAGCCTCTTTGAAGAGCTTCCAGCTCGTTCAGAATACAGCAGCTAGGATCTTAACAGGTACCAAAAGGAGGGAGCACATAACTCCGGTGTTAAAATCACTCCACTGGCTCCCTGTGGAGTACAGAATAAAGTTTAAAATCCTACTCTTAACATATAAAGCCATAAATGGCTTGGCTCCTTCTTATCTCCAAGACACGTTAGTGTCGTATCAACCAGGTCGAGCGTTGCGCTCACAAAACGCCAGACGTCTGGTGGTCCCTAAGGTCTCAAAGGTCACTGTTGGTGGCAGAGCATTTAGCTACCAAGCTCCTTTACTGTGGAATCAGCTTCCCATTTATGTTAAGGAAGCAGATACGGTCTCCACATTCAAGGCCAGGCTTAAAGCACTTTACTTTAATTTAGCATATAATTAGGTAATATATAATATGTAGTGTATATATTATATATATATATGCTGTATTATGTTATATATTATGTTATATATTATTCAATAATGTATTGTGTTATGTTGTATATTATGTTATATATTATGCTGTATGTTATTCTTTATTCAAGGCTAGGTTTAAAACAGTCCTCTTTAGTTTAGCATATGGCTAGGAAGGTAAGACTCGGAGAAGGTTAAACTCCTCAGAGTGTTAGTCAAGCTGCATAGGGAGTCAGTTTGCTGGGAGAAGTATGGTAACTTGAGCACTATCCTCTCCTCCTTCCTACTTTATCTGTTTAGCATTTTTAGGATTCTGACTGTAGTTTGTTCATTGCTATTCACCCGTTGTCCCATTGTCTGTTTCATGGTACGATGACGGGATCTCTGAGCCTGGCCTCTTCCATCTACACCTGCGGACTGCCCCGCCTGACCCGCCTGGGAGTGCTTCAGTCCTGCACCGGACCTGTCCACGTTCAGCGTCCACTGGTCCACGTTCTGTAGCTAGCTTAGGTCCTAGATCATTAGCCTGTCCGTCCGGAGGAGCGGATCCCTTTCTCATATGGGTCTCCCTCCCTGTGGGTTTCCCTAGTTCTCCTCCAAGGTTTCTCACTTTTTCCCACTGGGTTTTTTAAGAGTTTTTCCTTGTCGATGCAGGAGGGTCTTGTTGGACAGTTAGTGTCCAACAGAAAGGATTGGTGATGATCAGGACACTTTAGCATTCTACAACATGTATGGACATTTTCTTCTGTGTGTGCTTTATATTCTTCATGTGTTTTAACTGTTGATTCTCTGACCTGTGTTGGTGATTTCAATGGTTTTGTTAAGTCCTCTGAGATGACTTCTGTTGTGACCTAGGGCTATACAAGAATAAATTGTATTGTATTGTATTGTATCGTCAGGCTCTGAAAGATACCAAGCACTAGTATGTATTATTCAAATGTTTAACCACAGCTATGAATTAAACAATATATGTCATTGTTGAAAAATATAAAATCAAATTGTAAATCTACAGGACTAGGATCAGTGGGATGAGACGAGTCTGGTGTCACAGATTAGAAGGAAATATCACTCCTTAGCTTTAATATTGTTATACAGTGCCAAATGGACATGAAACATATTTAACTTTTACTAAAATCTTGATCTTAGATTTCAGGCTGTTAGAACGAAAAAATCACAAATAAGATGATGATTTCACATGAATTAATTAATAGCCGCAAATAATGCATAATATTTCTTTATTAACGTACCTCTATCTACAGCAGTGGTTACCAACATTTTCATTCCGAGGTACCCCCCCACGGCACGAGGACCTCTTGTTACAAGTCTCTCCATGGCCTTGCACCAAAATACATTGGTGACATGTTGGTACCATATGAACCAGCTCAGACTCTGAGGAGCACAGGGACTGGACTCCTGTTAGTGTCCAGAGTCAGAACTAAACATGGGGAGGCTGCATTTCAGATTCATGCTGCTAAAATCTGGAACAATCTCCCTGAAAATGTGAGAGAGGCGTCTAATCTGACAGTGTCCTGTGCATACAACTGAAGAATTTTATGTCAATTTTTAATGCGCTTTGGTTATTTATTTATTTATTTTTTAACACCTTGTGTAATTTTAAAGTTCTAATGATTTTAAATTCTTTGATTTTAACGTTTTAATTGTGATTCTGATGTTTGTTTTATGTGTTGATTTGTGCCTTGGGTGATGTGAACTGTGAAGCGCTTTGTGTTGCCCTGTGTATGAAAGGCGCTCTACAAATAAACTTTGATTGATTGATTAAGAAGCGGGAAATCTATTACTAACCACTGGGTCAAACGCATCCAACTGTGAACTGTTAAAACCAATACCTCCATGATTTTCTCTAGGGAATGTTGTTTTCTCTTCTGCATCCGATAATATTATTTCATTTGTATATTTTCAAGATGTAGGAAATTTTGCCCACATTTCTATCTTTTATTCACCCTGACTTTTTAAATGTTTTTCAACCAAAACTTGGACTGAATCCAAAACTTGGACTCAACTACAAGCAGTAGGAATGACTTGAGGTTGCCTTCCTTTACTCAACTGACTATTAGTAATAAATGTGTTCTGAAATTATATATTAGTTTCACAGTTTAAGCTGAATTACAGAATCAAATGGACTTTTGAAAGAAAAGCCCAAATCCCTTGAAACAATACACATACAATAACCAAAACTGTATTTCAATAAAAGTAATTAATCAACACAACAATCGGGGTCAAACTTTCACAGCATGATACCGACATCTCTTCTTGGCCCGTAATAACCACCATAACAGCCTCTTCCTCCGCCTCTCCTCTTCGTTCTTAAGTCAAAGTGAGTGACCTGTCCGATCCCATTCCCGCGGGGCTTGTTTGAACACTTTTGACGCCGCGTGGTCTCATCTATAATTTGCCCGGCGCTCGTCGTGTGATCCTCCCTTTTCCCGCCGTTTGTTCCCATCTATACTTGAATAAAAGATCAGTGACGCTAAAGACTTCCCCTTTAAAACAACACTCATCCCATTTTAATTTTAATGATACATTTCCATACCGGCTCCCTTTGTAATTCAATTCGCGCAATATAAATGAATTTGAATAGTCTAATTTGTAAATATATGTTAATTAACCGCCTTTATCTCGCAGTGGAAAAAGCGTGAGCCGATGCGATTTACCTGTAAGGCACGACCTGGCTGCTAATGCAAAATAAAAACATTGGGTTTACTTTATTCCTGCACACTCAGTTGTTTTAAACCAGGCGCGCGGCTTAATTACGTTGTCGTTAGTTAGCGGCGCGGCTAATAATGGCTAGGGGACATTTGGCTTTTTTACGACGCCGCGGTGTGCGTGAAGTAATATAAGAAATGGATGTTCAACACAGCTCTTTAATTGAAGGAGAGTTTAATAAAGTAGGTGCAGGACTTGCAGTTTGCTCTCCCCAAGGGTCATGCTAATAATCTGTGGTTGAGCCGGGTTTAAATACCTGATGCGCGCCGGTTACTATATAATTTAAGATGGTATCCTAGAAAAATGTGAGATAAAGAGAGTGAGGAAACAGACCTTTTCAAATGATTTATTTTGTATTATGTTTTTTTAAATAAAATTATTACTTACTTGAAAATGAAGTGAATGGTCTAAAATATTGTATTCTTCTCTAAAGCTAGGGTACCTAATATTTTGTTATGTAGTTAAAGTCAAATACTGTGGGTTTATATGGCAGAATTTAATAAATTAGGAGGGGAAATCACAAAAATCACACATTTAAAGACCACAACATACATCCTTCGTCTTGTTAGAAAACAAGTTGAATTTGTTATATTTTGCATACTTTTTATGGTCTGATGTGACACAAGCCAAAAATAGATGGATGTGAAAAATTGTTCTAGAAATTAGGAACCCCAGCTTTAAAATCCAAATAAATAAGCATTGATCATTTCAAAAATACATGTGGTCTGTGGTCACTGATCAAAATATAGGCTATTGTGAGCTGCATGCAAATATTAGGACATTTCAGAGCAGATTTCTCCAACAGGTCTGCCCCCCTCTGATAACACTTTGTGCTTCCACTCTCAATCCGTAATTGTCAGTTATTTGCCATTTAAAACCCAATTTTCCTGTCTCAAAATTTCTCTAAATTGACTGTAATTAATTGATATATTTGCTTTCATTCTTATTCAATGTTCTAAAATACAAAATTCTAATTATCTATTTATTTGGCTTGATATATTCCTTTTTTTATGGAAAACAATGGAAAGGTGATTTTTTTAAAATATGATTTACAGCACGGGGCTGAGTGGTTAGAACTCTTTCTTCTTAGCAAAGCAGTCCTTGGTTCAATTAAAAATGTAAATAGAAAAAAGGTAGGTTCCATTTCACTCTTGCTTCCATGTACTCAATTTGAAATGGTTGTACGTTAATGGTGATACAAAATATATAGAATGGGAGTTTTATTGAGCCCATGGGAAATATATGGCACTGAGGCTACCTACTTTAAAGAGTCTCAGTAATTATATCACACATATTAGTACAATGAATATAGAATGTAAAAAACTGAATGACGTGTAATCGAGCATAAAAAGTCCAAATAAGGTGATATATGTAGTAATTGATACTGAGTTAGGGGGATTGGTGTGCAGTATTATTGGTAGGACATTTTAGAAGGCTTATGAGCATTAGATAGCCTGTCTGTTTCATTCCTGACAGGCTGTTTAGTTTTTTTTAGTGCTGTCCAACGATTAAAATATGTAATCGCAATTAATCGCATGAATTTCATAGTTAACTCGCGATTAATCGCAAATTAGTCACACATTTGTGTGTGTGTGTGTGGGTGTGTATGTGTGGGTATAGACCATAGACTGTATAGAAACATCATGGTGTCATTATGATGATGATAAACAATCTGTAAATATTTTGTAAATTTGTTCATGTAAATACTCTATGCTGTTTCTCTGTTTACTTTCGGTATATCTATGACTGTATACTGTTTGCTTGTATTGCCTTTTTTATTAACCCCTCCCCCCCATCTCCCACTTCATGTCCCCCCCCCCCCCCCCCCCCACCCCTCCTATGCAGTGTTGTGCCAGTTCACAGCTTTTCTGAACTAGTTCAAGTTCAGTTCATACATGCTCAAAGTGAACAGAACACGTTCAAAGTTCACATTTTTAATTCTGAACTAGTTCAAAGTTCAGTTCATTTTACTTTTTTCGTGAGATAAATACATATTTTTTTTACACTACGAGCTATATATATATATATCCTGTACACCCACAGGAGAGCCTTTTGAGTACAAAACAGACAAGATTTACATGGTTTTCAAAGGGAGCAAAACGGAGTTGTCCCATCTCTGCTCATAAACTACAGACAGTAATGCGCTGCAGTGCGTGTGTCTATACTTTATATCAAATGTAAACGGTGTAAACTTTGTCGCTAACTCACCCTGTGTTTTCATCACGACTCGGGCACATGTGAAAAGCACCAGCTCACAGCGCCGCACCGCAACACGGAGTCGGGGTGCGTTCACAGACGGTGGAAACCGTAGGAATTTTTAGATTTCTGCGGAAAAAGTGCGAGAATACAGGAGGGAGGAACTTTCTCTCGTTGCGTTTTAAAACAGATTCCAACGTTCATAGTGATGTCTGCCGTTCATGACACATAAAATGAACTAATTCACGTTCAAGTTCTTTTTTTAAAAATGTGTTGCGTTCAGTTCAATGTTCACAAAAAAATGAGCGTGTTCAATGAACGCGTTCTTTTGAACTCGTTCACGCACAACACTTCTCCTATGTGCCCTTCTGGGTTTCTTCTTTGGCCCCCTGTATCTCCAACTACATATTGTTTGTAATCTCTGTCTACAATGTATTTGAACTAGTCCTTTTCTTTGTTTCTATTTTTTTTTCTGTATATGTGTTTGTCTGCAATAAAAAGTAAAAAAAAATAATAAAAAAAATAAAAAATTAATCGCGAGATAAAAAAAATGACGCCGTTAATATTGATTTGCGTTAACACGTTAATAACGCGATATTTTGGACAGCACTAGTTTTTTTATTTGTAACTCTATAGCATACATACATAAATAGACAAAAATGGTCTGTTGAATGTCATTTATATGTGCGGTTTGTTAACAAAAACCTAGTAGATAGAAGAATAACCAGTCAAGGAGCGTCGACCCTTGTTGGTCTGGTTCACTTTAACTTAAGGCATGGAGAAATGGCCAAAAGAGGTAAATATATTTTTCATTGCTCCCTTTGGACAATGACAATCTTCAATTGATTTTAACCAGAGTCACAAAACTGTTTAATGAAAAAAAGGGTAATATTTAAACGCTATATACATTGGTCATTTCCATCCCAAACAATCATAGAAGTACTGCATAGAGATCTAAAATATAATCAACGTTGTGCCTTCTCTTTATACACTTGAAACTACAGAAGCCTAGAGAAGCAGAGGCCACAAGAAACATTATCCAGACTTCAATGGCATGATTTTGATTTTTCTCATCTTCGATTTTGAAAAAGTTGAATTACTTGAATGCACTCAATTTTTTCCAAGCCCAACTTTAAGTGGAATAGCCCTGGTTCACTTGGGGCAGAAATGTTGTATTTGTGGATGTAAAGCCACTGAACAAGTGTATCTTTGTCACTTTATATCTCTTGAAAGAGATCTGTGAAACATGTTTTAACTAAGATCAGGCAGTATCACCTCTGCTTACTAACTGAAAAAAATAATTGTGATGGAGAATACTGTAGCATTTGATTCTGAATTGAACTGCATCCGTTTGTGCACCCTTTATGCTGCCTTCATATGATTGAGGTAATTACCACCAAGACAGAAATTACACATGAACTGCCCCGATCTCAGGTTTTCTACCAGAGAACTGGGAATTATTTGGAGAACAGAAGAGAAGAAAAACCCTTTGACTTTCAAATGGCAGAAATACTTTGAATAGTCAGTGTGTTGCTGTGGTTAATGCACTTGAACCAATTGTGTGCCTGTATTTCACTTTTTAGAATGTCTCCAAAGAGCCACATGATAGTTTAGCGAAAAAGCTTAGCTTAGGTAAAAGCTTATCGGTTAGCATAGATAGACTGCGATTAAGAGGTCACACTGAAGCAAAAGTGTTCTTAACACTAGGAGCGCCCCTAGCGGTCAACTGACCGTCACTCACTTTAATATGCTAATTAGTGTATTCAAAACAAAACGCCAGAAGTTGAAATTTTATGACTTTTACTGGGTACTTGTTGTTTATATTTTGGTGTGTTTTGTTTTTGGAAAAAGTAAAGAAAACAAGATTTACACGCATTTTAACTTTTCTAAACCACAGCCCTTTCTGCTGCCCCATAGGGATACATGGCGCAGGGGCGACTGTTGTCATAGTAACCTTTCCCGGGGGTTTTTCGCGCCTTATACAAATGTATCAATATGTTGTCATTAGACTCTAAAGGGACTTGAGGTTTTTATTTGGGAGAGAGAAAGAGTTTTGAATTGAGAGGAGTACAACATGAATAGAGCTGCAAGTACACGGTATGAAGCCCTGACAGTGCTTCAAGACATTGAATGAGAACAGTCTGACGGAGGTGAGATGTCACAGCGGGGAGAACACTTAACACACAATATTCTAAATCTGAACGTAAACCCGTAGTGCATTCACGGCACGGACAGCAGTGTTGGAACAAGTCCAGAAGCAATAACGCACATGACCCGCGTAATGCCAGCCATACGCAGGTGTCTGTGTGCGCGCTGTTGCTCCATTCTGCCTTTTCATTCATCATCAATTACATTCTTATATTTATACATAGAAGAAGGCAATAAAGCAGAATACAATATCGCAATAAAATAGAACAATTAGATGAACTATCAAGGCAGAGTGCAGATGGAGCGCTGTGAGGCCTCTCGTCACCCGCGGACACCTGCAGGAGGAGAGCGACTGTGGGTCAGAAGCGGCCCTCATCATATCAATAAGGATCTCATTCTTATTTCATCCAGATAACACTGTGTGTTATTCTGCACAGCGCGCACTGCAAGGCAATGATTATAATTTTCTTCTGATCATAAAGAGCACTGCTTGTCTCAAATAAATACAAATATATATATATAACGTGTCCCGTGTAAAATTGAAGATTGTACATTGACGATGGTAGCCTAGCTGATGATCTTGTGTCAATACGAATACTATTATTATTATCGAGATAATATTTCCCACAGTGATTTCGGCCTCTAAAGAGAAAACAGTCTGGAGATGACGTAAGAAGTAGACGCATATATAGCAGCGCGAAGACGTTATGGTCCCGTGCTTTTCTAAACTATCATTTATATTGTTTGAATTGACATATTGTTACTGAGTCAAATTTAACATATAGTGACCGACCTTTTACGTGTTTGCAAAGTTACAAAATAAATCTAGCCAGAAAAGTCTTCGTAATTTTTTTTTATTTCGGCTGGAATTACAATTACTTAGCATATTTAGACAAATAATTTACACAGTTTCATTATGATCACGATTTCCTTGCAACAACAAATTCTGGTTTAGTGAACAATCAATTTGGCAAAAGGCTGTATCAGCGCAAAATACATAGCGGTCAACTGACCGCAGGGGGCGGTGCAAGGTATGTTTAGAGCACGGCGGTCCTAGTGTTAAAAGAAAAAAAAACAATAAGCCTCAACTGCGAGCCCTGCCAAAATGTCTATTGTACTCAAAATACAGCGAGATGTTCCAGTAAACAGAGATAGTTGCTACTTCCATATTCAATATTACCAAAAGACAAACAAAAAACCCTTGTAATTTACAGGATAACCTTTCCAAGAGCTTCGGCATGCAGCAGAAGTCTAAAAATGCCCATCCAAATCCATTCAGAACCATTCGAGACACGATCGGCACACATCCATACTCCGCTAAAACCAGTCCAAACCAAATCTGTCATATTAGGCTTCTGTCTGAATCCAGTGTCTATGAGAGTTTTGCACAGTGTGACCCAGGGTTGATCTTTTCGAGTCGGGACTGTTTTGGAACCAATGTTGAACGGGCCTATGGGGAAAAGCAGCTGCATTTTTTTTTTTGCCTTCCTCTATTCTGTTCTGGCCACGAAAGTGAATTTTTACTGCCCAGTCAGAGTACCGAGGGCAGGAGTCCTTCTCTCTTCACCGTGTCTTTAAAAGAAAAAATATAAAAATAAATGTTTTATCATACTGTACGAAGAGTACTGAACGCATGTTTACTGTCACATCTTCAAAACTTATATCCAGATGTTTACATGGTGTATGTAGTCACAAGTATGTGACTATTCTATACATGCTCCTATGAAGACAGTGATGCTAATGCATAGTAACAGAGCATTAATACAATTCCGCAGTCTTGTGCCCTGGTGTCAGGTTTGACTCCATGATGTACAGCTCTTCTCTCTTTGCCTATTCCCCGGACAGAAAAGCCAAAGATCTAAAACCTTTTCTTTTTCACAGAATTTACATCTGGCGCTCATTTCTGCTGCTTTTTCTCACCCAGAGAATTCTAATGAAGGGCAGAGAGTGTATCTACTGGGAAACAGGACCTGCAGACAGGAGAGAATGCAGCCACGGATGGCACGAAATTTCCATAAAAGTACAATCAGGTTGGAATTTTAAAAGTGAATGTTTAAGTAGTCTAAGAGATGGGCTTTGATTCACACTCTGATCAAACCCGAGACATCTCATTCAGTGGATAATGATTTTTGCCTATAATTTCTGCCTCTGTCTCAGAAAGTGTGAGCTTACAGGTATTGCAAAGCCCAGTGGTATTGTTCTCCCTGCAGTGGTGAGGCATGGAGCCTTTCTTCTGCCGGATTAGACGCAGCCAAAAAGAATGGCAAATGGAGATGTGCCGAGTTAATGGGACCTTGCTATTATGGAGTCAAGAAAGTCCAGCTTGCGTCTCCACTGCAACTCGCATAAGTTAAAGTAAATAATAGGACAGTAGACATGCCTTGTCTTCCCAAAGAAATCGCAGGATACAGATTTGTGTTGTAGAATTATTATGCTTCTAAAAATGACAATGACGCTCATATGTGTTGGATTGAATAAAATATATGATGAAATGAGTATCAAAAGGTAAACTATGCTATAGACCACTATGCTGTGGTCTTTCAGTTAACGAAAAAGTACTAATGTCACAAAAATTAAATCAGTAGTCTTCTGTTCATTTCTACTGCACATAATCACTGGACTGCATTTCCCCACAATAGTTCGAATAAAGTAGAGGAAACTTTGTATCTGAGGTTTTGAGGTGCACGTAGTGAAGCTCTATACATTTTAACTTAAAATGTGATCTGTCAGACCTGTGTATTTTTGCTGCCAGCCATTACTCTTTCATGGAGCCTTTTTGGAGGGAAGGTTCCTGACCAATTATTTTCAGACAGATGCAGGGATGCAGAATGACTAGAAGCATCAGGTATTTTTTCCACACCATGCCTAAGGTAAGAGGAGAATGGCCAGAGGCTACGGCAGCCCTCTAGGGACACACCAGGCTTCTAAACTGCAAAACTGACATCTCTCATCCATTACGATAGCTAAGTAAAGCTTTAAAAACCTTGACAGTCCTGCGAAAACCTGTATATGTTTAGCATTTGATGAATTCGCTCTCGTTTTTGAACTATTGAACGTGTATAATCCAACGAATAATCACACATCCAAGGATGAAAACAGCAGCCAAACTTAGTGCTTCTTGGAGCGTTCATATATCTTTCATACACCTGATGTAACTTTTATGTTGTACAACTTTACCAAATCAATAGCTGCCGCGCTTTCCGGATAAGAAGTGTTTAATTATATCGAAACGTGCTTCCGTTATGAGCAACTTTTCACCCGGGTAGACTTTCAAAAGGCTTGTTTGTGTGCGGTAAAGACAAAAAATCAGGGGAAGGGGAGGAGGCCGTGTAGCTTGCCTTGATGGCTGATTTTTGCAGAGGGAAAAGCCTTCCAGGGAGCCTCCAGATATCTTTGGTTGGTGGCAAGAGGCCGGCATAGCTCTCTCCAGGACAAGGTCAGTGTGTTTGAATGCTGTCACCTCCACTTAGAGCAGTCGCAACATGGACAGGTCCCTGAAGACTGAGCCATCCCGTCACTACGTCCATGGCTGTGGCTGGAGATGCAAAAAAGCTAGCACAATTAGCAACATTTTTTGCATTAGAGGAATCTTTATTCGTGCTCGATCAATATGGTAAAAGTATGTTCAAAAATTCACATGCCGTATATGATCATAAATGTTGCAAATTCTGTGTAGTACCAGCAGCCTCATTGCATTGACAAATGTGTGCGTGAGAACCCCTGAATGCATTCAAATTAAGAAACAGCCAAGAAAATCCAAGAACTGTTTTGAGATTTTTAATTAGCTTCGATGATAGCCAAGGTCCCTTCCTGTCGATGACTAGAATTTGTTGTTTCATCATTTTAGTTAGTTGAAGAGAAAAATAGTAGTACGAAATATGAAAAGTTCAAAGTAAATGTACATACCAGGCTAGACAACATCAGTGCAGCAAGTTAAAATTAAATAAAAATTTATGAACAGGTAAGAGCCATAGTCCCAAAAACCAAAAAGAAAAGAAAAAAGTGGCCCTTCTCGGATTATTTTTCTTATTTATGTTTTCTAAAATATTGATTATTTAACTATAATCTAATGTCATTAGAAGAGTGGCCCGGCAGCTTGGAGGGCCCAGGTTTCCGCACTCTGAAGAGATTTCTGAAAAACTGTATGTTCAAAAGTCTATGTTCAGTATTTTAATGAGTAATTGTAAATGGATGATTTGATTTACATTGAACTCGAAATAAGTAAACACTCAACTCAAAAACTCAACTCAATCTGTCAGGTCAGCAACTGGTCCAGACCCAAGTGACTGAGGGTGCATTCAAGTGACAAAAGGTCAATTTCAATTTCAATTTCAGTTACCCTTTTGTACCGCTGTACAGACCTTTTAAGACAATACAAATTATGATGTTTGGCAAGACGTGAAAAACATGAAAAGAAGAGATGAGCTGTCACAGTCACAGCAGAGGTGCCTAACTTTACACCACTACATGGAACTATATGTATGTAATAAATATCCATCTTACGAGTCTTACTATCTCTCAAAACAGTTATGTCACTAGTTTTCACATGCATTCACTTTTTGCCCTTTGGCTCTTTCTGACAATTAAAAGAGTATACCCCATACTCAGCCAATCAGCTCTTAGTCTGACTAACTGAGTGATTAACTCAGAATGTTGTAGCTTGATATGTTCGAAGCATTCATTTCACATGCATTTATTTCACATGCATTGGTAGCTAAGTATGTTTGCATGTTATACATCATTTTAAAGCTAAGCCTTCACAAGAAAACCACCAAGTTATTTTTATTTTATTTACAGTAATATAAAAGTTGGTCATTCAGTCTTGCAATATCTATACTTCTTCTCGAATTTTGGTTCTTTCTAAGTTTTTTCTCAACATACTAAAACTTCTATCACAACTATGACTGGGTGATGGCAGCCAACGACATGTTTTCCAGGGTCAAATATGAATTGATGGTTTGCTAATCCGAGAAAGTCGATATTTAAAGGTCATTTTGATATCTGTTTATCGTTAGGTTTGTATTAATAATTTACGACACCCTGAGGTCGAAACTGAGTATTTCGAGTCATATACAATGTAGGACAATAAATCTTTCTTTCAATCTTTCCCAAAAGACTAAGAACTAAGATTTTGTGTTCTCAATTGTATCAATCAAGATATGCCTGCACCTACTAAAAGCCAATTGACAATAATAAGTAGATTTGAGACATTTCAATATTGATCCAATTTGCTCAAGAGACCTCTTCCCGTCGATATTGCTGCTGCCTTTAGGGTCAAAACAAACGGAGATGATGATAAAGGACATAACCTTTCACAAATGCTTTTCAAACTGGATTTGAATTGCATTTCATTAGTGCAGAACCTTGGCCTAATGTCCAATATTTAGCTAATATGACAATTATCACTTCTTTTTATGTCACTTACGAGTTGTAACAACAGAGGCTGAAGATGTGTATGTGGGAAAGGATATATTTGCCCTCATCCGTACTCTCAGCAATTCTCAAAGACTCTCACAAAAAACAACATTGTGTTAACAAAATACCGGACAATATTTTGGCCATATAAATAATATTTACGCAATGTTTATTTCATGTTTTAGAAAGTAAAATATTATCTATTGGTAGATATGGTGAAACAAGTATGAAGGGTAATAATGCCATCGGTATGCCCTATCCCTATACCACCAGAGAAGGGTTAAAGCCCTTTTTTTATTTTATTTTAGCTTTTTCCAAGCTGTGAGCTAATTATCTACATCACAACAGCCCATTGTACGTGGAAAGACAGAAATAATTGGACTTTTGAATGATATTCGAAATTTCCGAGTTTCACCTATACAGTATGTGATGAAACTTGGATGAAACCAATTATATATTATCCTATACTATAATAAATAAACATTTTATGGTCCAAACAATACAAAGTTTCTGAATGTTTTCCAGTTTGTTTGGAGTGGCAGCGTGTGTGTGTGTTAAGAGAGAAAAAAAACCTTAACAAAGCCGGACAGAGCTTCTCAGACATAGGACAGCCCCCATCAATATTTATCTGCACCGCTGCACACCTCTCCACACATGAAAGCACGTGGAGGCCAGAGTACAAGGAAACGCCACCTCTCCCACTGATGCTAATTATCCCTGTTTGCTTCCCGGCTCGCTCCCAGGCATTCTGATTGGCTTTACTTGACAAAATAAATAAATAATCGCCATGAAATCATAATGGCGCCTGGCTGACCTCTCGGTGTGTTGACCAAGTTGCGGTGCGGGGCCGACATCGTATGCGTGCTTTTGTTCTCACGTACGTGCTGTTAAACCATTCTCGATACCTGCCAGGGGGAAATGCTTGGGTGTTCCTCCCTGGAGTTTGAGGTCTGCTGCTACAGATTACTCCCACTGTCTTTGAGGAGTAAAACGTATTTAAGATGAGACAGAAAAGAAATAAAGTGTCTTGATGCGGGTGGTATTTGAAGGCCATTGTGCTCAAAGTTGAACGGCGGATAATGGTAAAATTCATACAACATAGAGAAAGGTGAAAGTGTAGCTTGAATAGTTGACAACACATTTTGCACATTTGTAATCCTTGTCCAATAATTTAATTTTTACGGATCAAAATAACAGAATAACACACGGTTTGGAAAAGAGGTGGGATAAACCTTGGATGAACCACCTGCATCTGAAATTCAGACTATTCATTCTTCTATTCATTTTTTGTATAGCCTTAATCAAAACAATCGTCCCAGAGGAATTTACAAAGTTGTATATTTCACCAATGACACAACAGAGAATCATACATTTAGAACATAGGAAATACAATCAAAACAAACACATAGGATCCATTGGTCCATAGGAAGCGGGATGACCAATGCCCCTAAATGTCAATTCAAGAATTTATTTGCCATTTTTAGTAAAAATCCACATTGGAAAAAATTGTGCATGACTACCCCAGTGTGCATCAGGTACACACAACAGCTTTTGCCAGATCTCTCTGAAATGTCCATAATTGTCCTTAGACCCTCCCCAAATATACTTTTTTTTCACATTGTAAAGCGCTTTGGGTGAACTTGGTCTGTAAAATGCGCAAACATTACTTACTTATTATCATGGAATAAGTTTTGTGTGCATTCAATTTCTCACATATTCCTTCATTCAACAACCATCCAAGTACTTTGAAATCTCAGACAATGACTTTTACCAATCCACTACAGTATGTTACCACTTCATTTCATGCAGTGCTGCTTTTACTATGTGATAAAATGTAACAATACAGTTACCCTATGGCAGGTATCTCTCTTAAATGAAAGCTTCTCCCAGATGTATTATTCTATATCGTAGAGTTGTTCCTGTACAAGTCTTGTGCAAATCAGTTCAATGACCAAAAAGGGAATACGAGACTTAACTCAGAATCTCTGGGTCCGGGTCAAAAATCCCTGTGTTCCCGCGTTTGCTCACAGTGACATGTGTCAGATTGTGAAAGGATGGAAAGCATTGAGACAAACTAAACAAGGATGTCTTTTCACACTTTGCAAATTAAACATATTTATATTTATGGCCACAAGATTTTTGTTAGCATTAACAAATGTATATGTATCATGACTTTAAATATAAGGAACAACATATTTGCTAATGCATTTCTCAGGTCACAGCATTTAAGGTTTCTGTGCCTGTGTCTAACGAACAAAACAAAATAATAATTCAGTGACACGTTTGTATTGTTGTTGTCGTTGCTGCTGTGTACCATCACCAGTTTCTTAAAAAGGCTCTGATGATTTTGGGAAGTCAGAAGAGAACTTAGATAACTCTGAGTTTCTGAAATCTCATGAAAGCGTCATCTCTGACATCATATAATTTGTTGCATTCATGTGACACTGTTACAAAGGAGCACACAGCCAAATAGGTCCAGACACACAAAACCAACCAGAGATTAAGCTGCAGCCATCCTGCCAATAGAACCGGAGCATGTGTGTGTCCAGTGAAGGAAGAGGCCGTTGCCAACATGCTTCTGGTTCCAAAAACTGATGACTGCTTTCTTTACCACATGGGGCATGACACCTTTACAATGTTGTCTTAGCACGCAGATCATATACTCTGGGAAGTACAGAAGAGAATATGTACTGACCTCTGAATAATCTGGGATATAATATATGCAGAATTACTGAAACATGGTTAAAGTAATATTGCTTTCATGCAGGACAACTGTAAGAACTGGCAAACGCAAAAAGGTAATATTATCATTACAAAACTGGACTATTTCTGTACTTAAAGCTGGGGTGCCTAACTTTCAAACTATAATAAAATGGAACTGATAAATGTCCCTACATGTAGTTCCTCTCTTAAAAAAAACTATTTTTATCTCTGGTTTTCCCACACAGATTTTGTTTGGCCTCTATCAAAACTGTGGTTCAGTTTGAATCAGATAGAAAAGTTAAAAAGTGAGGATCACCCTCACTCAACCAATCAGCTCAAAGCATCAACAAGTGACTCACAGGGCTCTCTCTTACAAGTATGCAGAAGATAACATGTTTTATAATAAGAGGAAGACAGCGTGTTATGGCCTTATTGGTTCACAATATTTTACTTACAAATCTCTGTAAATGTGTTATTGACAAAAAAGTTTTCGCTTTAGATAGATAGAAAGATAGATACTTTATTGATTCCCGGAGAAGGATCAATTAAGTATCTATTCATGTGTCCAGCAGCAGAAAACACATCCCTATAAACAAAGTGCATGCATAATAAACATTTCGAACTAACTAGCATTTTCAACTAACTACCTAACAATAGTGCACATTTTTACTCATACAGGTTGTACAGCCAAAGGTTCTCTTTCCGTTCAGCAGCGCAGTGATATAAGCCTGTTGCTACCATTACTCCTCTAAGCAGCCATTGTGTCATGCAGAGGGTGTCTGGAGTTACCCAGCTAACAGCTAAACAACATTATTTTGTGGTCGTTGTCGTTAATGTCAGGTAATTTTAAAAATCCCAGATCTGTTTTAGTGCCATACAAAAATGGTTTCACCCTTTCAATGACAATAGATTGTAGCCAGAGGACGATACAACTTTCTGAAAATGGAGATATGTGTTTTTGCAAATAAATGTACTCCTCACTTTGCATTCTGTTAGTAAAGGCCATATGGCAGATTATACACTGGGGAGTGGAGTCTCCATTATAGCATTAAAGCTGGAGTACCTAGCTTTTATTGTTCCATTCATAATTTTAGTATTTTTTGGGGGGGGGATCCCTGGGCATTCCAGAGGCAATCCCAGGTCAACTGAGGGACCACCAATGTCTCCTGGGTCTGGGAGCTTTAATGAAGAAGGATTAAGATTACAAAAAAGGACATTAGCCTCCATACTTATAGTTATACAAGTGAAATCACACTGACCTCACTGACATAACGTCCTGACAAAAAATTCATTAATGAGACCCACCTCCCGAACTCTTGACCAGTTGATTCCCTGCTGAGGTTGCCGTGTTTCACTTAATGTCAACGTGTGTGAGTTGTTTTTTTTTTGTCTCACTGGGTTGTCACATTAACTAAAACCAGAGCCAATCCTCAAGCGAAGTTAGGCTCTTACTACAGCAGCGATATTAACTGCATACAAAAATGGGTATAGTCTGACAAAATGTGCTGCCACCTTGGACTCCTAGTTAAACAAATGTCTTCATTAAATAATATATTGTGTTTGTCCCAGCAGAAAGAGTCTTGTAAAAGTATGTCGTCTTCTCATTATAAAATTTGGTCCTCTCTTTGTCACTCTTCTGTCTGAAAAAACTGAACTAAAGATGTGAAAGAGGCCAAAAACAAATACATATGAATACTAGATGGAAACTGTTGGCAGCCAGGAACTAGATATATGTTATTAGTTACCTTTGACGGACAACATGCAAATACTTGCATGTGAAAACTAATGATAGAACTTCAATGTTTAGAGAGCAAGGAACTATAATAGTTAGATTGTTTTTTGTGGGTTTGAAAGTTACACAAAACATGCATATTTCAAACTGTTCCATTTAAAATATGTTTGAATATCACATGGCAAACACAAAAGTACTTCACTTAAAGGAGCAGTATGTAAAAGATTGGCCAAAAATGGTACTGCACTCTCCCTGACTCAGGTTGCCAGATATGCAGACGAATCCAACAAGATAGAAATCCTAGTTTTATGCCTTGTTTGTCATTAATGATTTGAGAATCATAACAAGACCTTTTTTAATTCAGCGGCCTCACTTTATCAGTGAGTTAGCTCGACATGGCAACCCGGATCACGGACTTGTTGATGGGTAAAGCAATGGAGGGTGTTAATTTCGAGGTCCCATAACAATTATTTAGAAATCCAAATAGCTTGACTGAACTACTGTATCAGTCAAAGAAGTATTTGAAAAGAGTATGTTTTGTTAATGCCTTTTGACAGATTAGGGCCATTTAATGATGACTTGACATGAAAATCTTACAAATTGCTACTTTAACAGGGCCATTCACATGAAACAACTGCAGCTGAACATCTCAGTCGTGTGGCCCTGCTCCTGCAGAAGACATCTCGCCTGCTCCAGTCCTCTTTGCTTTTATTGTCTATGTCACCCCTCTGTCAAAGCCTGACCGACAAACCAAGCGTCTCCTTCTCGCCTCCTCTCCCGCCACGTGCAGCTCCGTGGGCTGTTCCTGGACCGCGCTCCGACACTAATTAGCTCTTTGGAGATTTGTCTGGCGGAGGCAGGGGGCTGGAGGTGGGGGGGTGAGGGGCGAGCGGGCGGGGGCACCAAAGAAGGAGCAGTCAGGAGGTTGTGTAAGGCCCGCACGCTTTGATTGGATCCAGTGGCACGAATGACAGCACATACACAGATCCCAAGGAATGTGGAATGCTCTGCGCTCAAGTGACTTCAAGTGCACTGGATTGATGGGTGCAGCGCAGAGAGGCTTTGTGCTGTTTCAACTTGCTTTTTGATTTTGTACGGTTAGCCAGATGTCACATGGTTCTCTGGTTTGGTTGCATTACGAATCAATCACATCATCAATCGTGTCATAGACTCAAATATATATTTTGTTTATGTTGTGTTTCTTAACTGCCTCGTGTTTTTAAAGCAATATGGGTGAATTGGGTTCTGTGATCTAAAAAAAGGTTGTAGTGGAAAAGTGCAATTTGTGAAAAAAAAAAAAAAGTCAAATGACATCAGATTCATGCGATCACTCTTATCATGAAAATCGAAGATGAGAAATGTCAAGTATCTAGCAGCGTGAGTGTATATAACAGGTAGGTCCAGAAAGAGCAGTGTTTTAAAAGAGCGTCTGTAAGAGTACTTTTCTGTTCATTTATTTGGGAAGAAAATGATAAGAAATATTTGAAATTCAAATATAGTGAAGAATCAGCACCTCCAAGTCCAAGGCTATGGTGCTTGACCAGAAAAAGGTGCCTTGCCCTCTCCGCCCTTATTACCCAGGTCTTTTTCACGAGATTGACAGATGAGTCTGTGCAGCGTGTGTTGCTGTGTTGGACTGTTGAGCTGAGTCAATTTTCTCTTGATTTACTGGTCAATCTGCGTTCCCTCCTTCACCTATGAAATGAAGTCATGAGCCTTGGGTATTTACCGTAAAGACAAGATCATGGATAAAAGCCGTCAAAATTAGTTTCCTCTACAGAGTGGCTGGGCACTCCCTTAGAGATAGGGTGAGAAAATAAGTCACACGGGAGGAGCTCAGAGTAGAGCTGCTGCTCCTTGTTGAGAAAAGCCAGCTGTGGAGGCTAATTGGTCATTTAATTTTAGATATTCACTGAGCATTTTCTAAATTATAGCTTGAAATGCTTAACCTTAGCATTAATCAGGACATACACAATATTTCCATTCAATTTTGGCACGTATTAATATTAATATTATTTTCCCTTCCTGTCAAATGTTAAACAGTTACAAAAGCCCTCAGATCCCAGCGTGATAGAAGGAAACCTGGAAGCTGGAGTGCTTCCATGTCTTGCTAATGCCCATTTCTTGCGGGCCCGGCCCTGACCAGCGCTGCTCCTCGGGTGATTAACATGTTGGCAGGGGCCTGACATGAAAAGACCCCTGTTTCTTTGTCTTCTGGTGTGTAAATATTGTGCTAGCGGAATATGAAAGTAGCGCAACTATAAGGTACAAAAACATAGGGAAAAAAGATCAAGAGTGGGTCTCACATCAAGCAGGACCCGGAGGATGTCTTTGTTGTCAACTTCAGAAGAGGCAGGCGAGGAGGAAGCTGGCAGAAGGGAGAAAGATGCCAGAGAGAGCTCAAAGGATCGGCTCTGGCCAAGGTGATCGGTATGCCTCGCGCAGTCTGCCTCCTGGCTCAGATCACTGGGAGTAAGCTGGCAGCCAAGCCAGAGGGCATAACAGCACAAACACACCTTCGGCAGGCAGGCAAGAGGCAGCAGTGCACACTCCGCCCGCCGCCCCACCATCCACGGAGCGGGCGGGAAAGCAGCGCAAACAGAGCAGTGCGTGCTAATTAGACTCAAGCGCTGACATCCACGCGCGGTAAATGGGAGCGCAGGTGTTTGACTGAGCGCAAAGATGGAATTGGGTGAAATGATTTGGGGAGACGAGTTGAAGAGAAGTTGGTTGGGCTCGGGAGAGATGTTCTGAGGTGATAAGATGGTAGGTAAATGTGGATTAAGTCCTTCGCTCGTAGCAGGATGTGTTAGCTTCGTGTTGCTTTACATTTCGCTGCTTTACATTTCGTGTTGAGGAGTTCATAGTGTCTATGAACTCCTCAACACTAACAATAAACACTCTCCCACCGCACTTAAACTGCACTTAAAATTCTAAACCGCACTTAAAACACTCCTTTTCAGACTGGCCACTATTCACTATGACCCTACATTTCACTATCCATTTTTAACTATGCTTTTAATTGTTTTTGCTTTTAACTTTGCACCCTTTGTAAGGTGACCTTTGGTGGTTTGAAAGGTGCCATACAAATGATATGTATTATTATTATTATTATCATCAATATTATTATAGCTTAAAGCTGGGGTACCTAACATTCAAACCACACAATGGAACTACGTAATCTAATCCATGTAAATACGTAATCTAATCCATGTAACTTGTCCCTCACTCTCAAAACACTTTGGTCTTATCGCTAATTTTCTGCACGCACGTTTACTTTTTCAGACAAAATTGAAAAACAGAGCTCAGCCAATCAGCTCTCAGCCCAAAGAGTCAAGTAGTGACTCACAGGGCTCTTTCTTGCAAGTATGCAAAAGATACCATGTTTTCTAAAAAGGTGTTGGGGTCTGATTTGTTCACATTTTACTGATTGGCAAATTAAAAATGCTACTTATGAACTACATCGGGTACCCCAGATAGAACAGAAGTGTATAATGGGACAGGTAGGCTTCCAGTTTGTAAATGTATATGTCAGTATGTCCATGGGCAAGACACTTTTCTGTAACTTTCGGTTAAAGGTTCTCCTTCCATTTCTGCTGACTGATTTGTGTAACCTCACTTCAGCTTAGTTTGTATTTGTATTTTTGCATCTATTCATCTATTTGACGGGGACAGTACATGTCAACGAACACTTAAACACTTAATCAAAACATAAAATATTTAGACCCATTGTTCCGTCCACACTGCCCCTATGGTCATACTTTAGTGGGTTTTTGAATCACTTTTACATTTCCACCAGCCTTGACTCAAGCTAAGGTCATCATGAGTCACCCTGCTGATGCTGTGCCACTCGCGTCACTGCACTATTTCTGGATGACGTCCCAAAAACCAGCAGGGAGCACACACCTTGTACAGGACGTCCTAACTACAGGCGTGGCAGAGCTCCATTAGAGGCCTGCTCTTATCATACTGACGTCCCAGGGCAGGCTCAGAGAAGCTGAGGGAGAAAGAGCATTTGTCTTCAAAGGATAACAATTTAGATCAAGATTTGTGGTTCGGATCAGTGGTTCTCAACATATTTTGCTCCATGTACCCTCTCACCAGTGTAATCAGTCCCCCCTGTTGTTATGTCAAGGAATCCATCATTTTAAGTTTGTTTATAGGCCATGTTAGTCCTTTTTCTATTTTTTGAAATTGTATGTTACATTATGAAGGTATTTTTACCAACTTGACGTTTAGATTTTCCTGAACAAAATAAGTAAAACTGGACCAAAAGTATAAATGGCGTCTTATTGCAGACTGACAATAATATTTTTAGGTTTACTATTATTACTATTCATATTTGGTTCAAAGTTTAGAATGCAATAAAGGACTCGGTTGTTTGCTTGAGAAACATATTTACATAGCAGCTCATATCAACTTGTCACTATTGATGTGTGCAAGAAAATATGTTGACAAGTTGATAAAATAGGGCGACAGTGGCTCAGTTGAGGGCGCATTGGTCTGATTATGGCCCCCACAAGACACTTACACCTGTCACTTACTCCCACTGATGTCTGCTGTTGTTGTGTCACTGGAAACTTGCCCAGTGACTCCCCTGAACACCCCCGAAAGATCAAGGCCTTGACTGAGCAGCCATCCTCCCTTGGACTCGCCACCTGCAGGAGAATCAGGACCTTGCCTGGTGAATTGACC
This sequence comes from Knipowitschia caucasica, assembly GCA_964034765.1. NCBI lineage: Eukaryota > Metazoa > Chordata > Actinopteri > Gobiiformes > Gobiidae > Knipowitschia > Knipowitschia caucasica. The sequence continues at coordinate 16,658,229 of OZ035825.1, read as the reverse complement.
CAAAAATTGACTAATGTGAATGAATGAAAATGAATAAATGAATGAGTAAAATATAGATTGGACATCCCTGCTTTAATAGGAAGCTCTCAAACCTCTATACTGTATCTGGAGTCTGCAACTTATCCAGAAACAAACCAACAAAAACCTTTACTACGGCTTCTAAATAGTATAATATAGTAGCTCAACTATACAGTTTGAACTGCAGCACTTTGAGGTTTCGTGGAAATGTAAGGTGCATTATAATCAAACCGTATTATTAATATAAATGCGCAAATAAATAACTATTGACATTTCCAAAGAAAGTCTCTGCCGTTCCACTTGGATCCTTGGGAGCAACATTGATCAGAGCTGTATGAATAACAAATGAAAGAAGGGTTCATTACGCTGGGCACGGTTTCAACTCGCTCGATTAATTAAAAAAACACATAACATCTGTATGGAATGTCAAATGACAAGTCCGCAAACTTTGAAATCAACTTTCCAAACCGTCCAAAAGCCCAGCTCCTCCATCGTTCGCTGCAAACGGCCTGACATATTCATGAAGTTAGACCTTGGTTTTACGTGAGGGCGCAACGAGTGGAAGAAGTAAATTAACAGATTCAAATGCATTTTTTATGTCCGCGATCCGATGCGCACTTAATTCTGCATAATCTTCATCATTATTCTATACCTGCCATACTGTCATGTGAGAAGAAGTCAATATTGCGCGGAGTTTTACGCAGGGACGAAAAGACATCGCCCCTTGACAATTTCAAACACGATCGGATAACGGCAACTTACACCGTTGGCGCGCAAGTTTTATTTCCAACCTTGCCAAGGTCAGAACTGGAATTAATTAAAGAACAGAAACAAAAAAAAACAATTAGCTATGCATCAATAGCCAGATCAATAGTGATGTTGATAATGATCACTTTTGGGAGAAGGGAGATGTTCTTTCCTTATTGATGTCTGCTAATTCACTTGGATAACCTCAGGGCATGAAGCATAATTCAGTACATCAAGGTAAAAAGCACATTCCCAACTTCTCCATGACATGACATCCTTTCAAATAATTATATCCCAACTTGGTTCGTATGGTCATCATCATGGAGCTTTGATACGGTCTTTACAGCTTCAAACGAAGCTCTCATTAGAAGGTGTATTGGACCAGAGCTAATTCAATACTTGGGTATGAGGTTATGTTTTAGCAATAAGGCCAATTGAGCTCAATGTTTTATTATGTGGACTTGGGAAAGGTGAAGGGTGTCATTTTATGTCAAATGACTGGTGGTTTATTCAAAACTAGTAATTGTGGGAAATGGCGTCGCTATGATTATATTATGTGTTTGTATTATGTATCAGATCGCAATGATGTGAACAAACTAGATTTTTTTTTTTTTGTTTTGTGTTAAATAAAAGAGGTGTTTTTCTTATCAGGCAACTTCGGATGAGGTTTGTGTGGATTCATGTAATGACAAGAACTTTAAAGGACATACAGTGATCAAGCAAAATAGACTTTTTGACGTTTGTCTTCTATAGACCCCTCGATATGGTTTGAAAAGGAGCACCTGGAGGAAACCTGAGCACCCGGTGGAAGCCTAGAGGAAACCTACACACACACGGGAAGTACATACAAACTCCACGCAGAAAGGCCTGAAGGTGGAATCGATCCCAGGACCTTCTTGCTGTGAAGTGAAAGTGCTAACCACTCCGCCTGGTTCACAATTCATGCTGACACACTCGTCAGCCCAAAATATGACCCATGCATATCATCGGCGCGCAGTGATGTGGCTTTCAGTCACCTTAACCGCACAACAACAAAAATGACACCATTTACTTAGCTTTGTGTCTTACCAACGTTATTAACTGATGGTAAAAAGTCATTAATGATGGTTTGAAACTGAGGTACACCAAATTTTGATGCAGGTCGTGCTTGTAAAACAATTTCTTTAACAAATGTTAGGTAAGAGAACACAAATTTCGATAAACAAAAACATGAACTGTTTGTGTGCATCATTCACTATTTAAGGGCATCTGCTGTGAAGTTAAACGTTTTTACTAAGGCCTTACATTCTAACCATGACATACATGTAAATGTTAACACACATCGTGCTGCACATACTTTTAAGATTATGCTGTGCTATTATCAATTAACTTACAACCTCGAAATGCTGTACTAAGCTTGAATGACGTGTTAAATCAAAGTTGTATAAGGACTCTAAAATTAGCCTGGGAAAGTGACTCGCCTTGCTAAGTGATAATTACCAGCACAAATCCAATTTATGTCAATCATAGTCAGGATTGGTTCGACCACTCGCATGTAATATTCATCTGCTTGTATCGATTCTGTTTGACCGGTCTCCTAATTAATATACTCTCACAACATTTATTATAATTGGGAAATATGATATGCTGATCGAGCAATGTCCCTGTTCTGTCTTTTTTGAACCTCATTATAAAGGTTTAGCAATCTCCATTCTCTTGTTCTCCCTCCAGAGACAACCAATATTTGACCATCATTACAAATAATCATTACAATATAAAGGTGTGGAGTAGGAATAGATGAAAGGTTATTGATGAGTGAGTAAAGCTGTATATCACTGCAGAGAGCGCCCCCACTCAGGTTGCCCGAGTGGCACAGGAAGGAGGGCCGCAAGACATAACAATACAAATATAATGATTGTGATAATAGCAAGTGCAATATCCATATCGCAAAGATGTGCAATAACTTTGAGTAATTCATTTGTTAAAATCATGCGTTTCTTTCATACAAGATTTTCTTCTTTCTGGACTGGCCTCCTGCTGGGACTCTGAGTAGCACAAGGACTGGCCTCCTGCTGATGGCCCAAGTCAGGACTAACCATGGGAGGCCAACATTTCAAATTCAACAGTTTTCCTGAAAATTTGAGACAGGCTTTATGGTTTATTTTTTTGTTTTGATAAGCATATTACTTTGTGTATGCATTGTACTTTACAATAAAACTTGCCTTGCCTTGCATTTGCTTAACAAATGCTTGTTTGCTTGTTTTGACTTGTTTGGTCCTGTTTTGTCAATGACCAGAGCAAACGCACAATCCCACATGGATGAACGATAAATACAAATTCAGATTCATTTTATTTGCATTTGCAGTAAAACCGCATTGGAATAAGTGTAAAAGTAATGGATACATGTGAAAATAAGAATTGTGAAAAATCTGTTCCTTAAAACACTACAGTTCCAGGGACTTTGGTTTCAGGAAAAACTACACACAATAAAGAAAACACAAAAACATTAAAAAAGCACAATGGAAAACATGAAATTTATCTAACAGGTAAAGAAGTCTCACTGTGACGATTTTACCCAAATATTTTTTTTTTTACAACAATGAAAATAACCCATGTAATAATTATGTTCTAAAACACCTATTGTTGATTAAACAAGCATTAATTAACTTATTGGAAATATTAATATATCAATATCTTTAATATCTTTTAATGAAAAGTAGTTTGTGGGAAAACATCACAATCACAATATACATTGTTACTGCAGTCCCTGGAGGGGTCAAATGCAGAGGAGAAAAGTAATTTGGAGGATAATAAAGTATACCATACTGTCATAGTGTGGGTTTTATTTTTGTATTTTTGTTTTATTTTGACATTGTTCAGTGGTTTTGGTTTTAGTTGTACTTCCTGTCTTGATTGTCTGCCCCGCCCTGATGTGTTTCACCTGTGTCTGTGTCTATATGTACCCTGTGCTCCTCTCCCCATGTTGCTGGTCCATTGTGTTGTCCATGTCTTTGTCTGTTCTGTTCTGCCCTGTTCCTGGTTGCTTGTGTTTTTGGATTTTTGAGTTTGTTTTCATCTGCACTTTTTTTTATTCATCATTAAATTACTTTTTTTTGGCATTCCTGCAATTTTGGGTCCTCATCCTTCCCAGCACGTGACACCATACACTGTAAAAAGTGTTGCTTTAATCAGAAACAAAAAAAATACTGTGAGCGGTTCCATCGGCCTTTTTGAGTATTTTCATCTTCAGCTCTTTATTAAGTAATAAAGAATAATAAATTCAATTTGACAGCATGCAAAACTATTACTTTGAAGTGATTGATTTACTTAACATCTGTGTATCCATTCAAAGCCAAGCTAACTTGGAGATGATCCATTATTTCATATTATTGTTTTCTTCGTAGTGTAACTGTAACTTCCGTCCGGAAGTTCCACTATGTAGAAAGGTCCTGGACTCTAAAATTTTCTGGAAGCACTTATGCTTGCAACTCCATTGAACAGACAATGTCATTCAGCCGCATTTCTAGGATCTTATTTCTTATTTCTCTAATCTTGATCTTATGTTCATGGCTGAAACTTGGCTTGACCAAAATACAGGAAATGCAGGAAATTTGAATCTGAAATAGGGGAAAACAGAAAGGGGGGAGGCGTAGCTGCAATTTTCAGAGACCACTTTGTGTCCCATAGAATGTCTCTTTGGAAGTTTTCATCATTTGAATATGTGTCTTTTAAAATACAACAAAAACAATCGGTAACACTTTACATTACGGGCCGGTAAGTCCATGGTACTTACAGTGGTACTTCTAGGTACTTACAGTGGTACTTCTAGGTACTTACAGTGGTACTTACGGTGGTACTTACGGTGGTACTTACGGTGGTACTTACGGTGGTACTTACGGTGGTACTTACGGTGGTACTTACAGGGGTACTTACGGTGGTACTTACGGTGGTACTTACGGTGGTACTTACAGTGGTACTTACAGTGGTACTTACAGTGGTACTTCTAGGTACTTACAGTGGTACTTCTAGGTACTTACAGTGGTACTTACGGTGGTACTTACGGTGGTACTTACGGTGGTACTTACGGTGGTACTTACAGGGGTACTTACGGTGGTACTTACGGTGGTACTTACAGTGGTACTTACAGTGGTACTTACAGTGGTACTTACAGTGGTACTTCTAGGTACTTCTAGGTACTTACAGTGGTACTTCTAGTGGTACTTCTAGGTACTTATTGTGGTACTTACAGTGGTACTTCTAGGTACTTACAGTGGTACTTAGAGGTACTTATTGTGGTACTTACAGTGGTACTTCTAGGTACTTATTGTGATAATTCTAGATACAGCTGTAACTTAGTAATTCAAGGACACTACAGTATTATTCCTATGTAGTAAATGTGGTACTTCTACATACATACATACAGAGGTCATTTGTAGGATTGTTTGACTATAAAACATAAAACAACATTATGTAAAACAAACGTCTTTATTAATATGGAATAAGTAGCACAGAAAGGACAGTATAAATACATGTAATGCATATTTCAAAACAAGTTTCAAGGACAAGGGAAACACTGCAAGAACTAGGTACCCAACCCAAGTAACAAGAATTACACATTACCAGGTACTTACCAGCCAAGTAACAGGTACTTACCAGCAAGTACCAGGTACTTACCAGCAAGTACCAGGTACTTACCAGCAAGTACCAGGTACTTAACAGCAAGTACCAGGTACTTACCATAGGGACTGGCCCATAATAAGACAAAGGACTTTAACATAAGTACCAGTGATAACACCAGTAATTATATAGTAAGTACCAGGTACTTACCATAGGAACTGGCCCATAATAAGACAAAGGACTTACCCATAAGTACTAGTGATACCAGTAATTATATAGTATACCATGTACTTACCAGCAAGTACCATGTACTTACCAGCAAGTACCAGGTACTTACCATAGGGACTGGCCCATAATAAGACAAAGGACTTTAACATAAGTACCAGTGATAACACCAGTAATTATACAGTAAGTACCAGGTACTTACCATAGGGACTGGCCCATAATAAGACAAAGGACTTTAACATAAGTACCAGTGATAACACCAGTAATTATATAGTAAGTACCAGGTACTTACCATAGGAACTGGCCCATAATAAGACAAAGGACTTACCCATAAGTACTAGTGATACCAGTAATTATATAGTATACCATGTACTTACCAGCAAGTACCAGGTACTTACCAGCAAGTACCAGGTACTTACCAGCAAGTACCAGGTACTTACCAGCAAGTACCAGGTACTTACCAGCAAGTACCAGGTACTTACCAGCAAGTACCAGGTACTTAACAGCAAGTACCAGGTACTTACCAGCAAGTACCAGGTACTTGCTGGTAAGTACATGGTATACTATATAATTACTGGTATCACTAGTACTTATGGGTAAGTCCTTTGTCTTATTATGGGCCAGTTCCTATGGTAAGTACCTGGTACTTACTATATAATTACTGGTGTTATCACTGGTACTTATGTTAAAGTCCTTTGTCTTATTATGGGCCAGTCCCTATGGTAAGTACCTGGTACTTACTGTATAATTACTGGTGTTATCACTGGTACTTATGTTAAAGTCCTTTGTCTTATTATGGGCCAGTCCCTATGGTAAGTACCTGGTACTTGCTGGTAAGTACATGGTACTTGCTGGTAAGTACATGGTATACTATATAATTACTGGTATCACTAGTACTTATGGGTAAGTCCTTTGTCTTATTATGGGCCAGTTCCTATGGTAAGTACCTGGTACTTACTATATAATTACTGGTGTTATCACTGGTACTTATGTTAAAGTCCTTTGTCTTATTATGGGCCAGTCCCTATGGTAAGTACCTGGTACTTACTGTATAATTACTGGTGTTATCACTGGTACTTATGTTAAAGTCCTTTGTCTTATTATGGGCCAGTCCCTATGGTAAGTACCTGGTACTTGCTGGTAAGTACATGGTACTTGCTGGTAAGTACATGGTATACTATATAATTACTGGTATCACTAGTACTTATGGGTAAGTCCTTTGTCTTATTATGGGCCAGTTCCTATGGTAAGTACCTGGTACTTACTATATAATTACTGGTGTTATCACTGGTACTTATGTTAAAGTCCTTTGTCTTATTATGGGCCAGTCCCTATGTTAAGTACCTGGTACTTACTGTATAATTACTGGTGTTATCACTGGTACTTATGTTAAAGTCCTTTGTCTTATTATGGGCCAGTCCCTATGGTAAGTACCTGGTACTTGCTGGTAAGTACATGGTATACTATATAATTACTGGTATCACTAGTACTTATGGGTAAGTCCTTTGTCTTATTATGGGCCAGTTCCTATGGTAAGTACCTGGTACTTACTATATAATTACTGGTGTTATCACTGGTACTTATGTTAAAGTCCTTTGTCTTATTATGGGCCAGTCCCTATGGTAAGTACCTGGTACTTACTGTATAATTACTGGTGTTATCACTGGTACTTATGTTAAAGTCCTTTGTCTTATTAGGGCCAGTCCCTATGGTAAGTACCTGGTACTTGCTGTTAAGTACCTGGTACTTGCTGGTAAGTACCTGGTACTTGCTGGTAAGTACCTGGTACTTGGCTGGTAAGTACCTGGTAATGTGTAATTCTTGTTACTTGGGTTGGGTACCTAGTTCTTGCAGTGTTTCCCTTGTCCTTGAAACTTGTTTTGAAATATGCATTACATGTATTTATACTGTCCTTTCTGTGCTACTTATTCCATATTAATAAAGACGTTTGTTTTACATAATGTTGTTTTATGTTTTATAGTCAAACAATCCTACAAATGACCTCTGTATGTATGTATGTAGAAGTACCACATTTACTACATAGGAATAATACTGTAGTGTCCTTGAATTACTAAGTTACAGCTGTATCTAGAATTATCACAATAAGTACCTAGAAGTACCACTGTAAGTACCACAATAAGTACCTCTAAGTACCACTGTAAGTACCTAGAAGTACCACTGTAAGTACCACAATAAGTACCTAGAAGTACCACTAGAAGTACCACTGTAAGTACCTAGAAGTACCTAGAAGTACCACTGTAAGTACCACTGTAAGTACCACCGTAAGTACCACCGTAAGTACCACCGTAAGTACCCCTGTAAGTACCACCGTAAGTACCACCGTAAGTACCACCGTAAGTACCACCGTAAGTACCACCGTAAGTACCACCGTAAGTACCACCGTAAGTACCACCGTAAGTACCACCGTAAGTACCACCGTAAGTACCTAGAAGTACCACTGTAAGTACCTAGAAGTACCACTGTAAGTACCACTGTAAGTACCACTGTAAGTACCACTGTAAGTACCACCGTAAGTACCACCGTAAGTACCACCGTAAGTACCCCTGTAAGTACCACCGTAAGTACCACCGTAAGTACCACCGTAAGTACCACCGTAAGTACCACCGTAAGTACCACCGTAAGTACCACTGTAAGTACCTAGAAGTACCACTGTAAGTACCTAGAAGTACCACTGTAAGTACCATGGACTTACCGGCCCGTAATGTAAAGTGTTACCTTTTACCGAGTTGCTTTCAGTTGCACAGACTTCGATAGTTTAGTTATTACAGGGGATTCTAATATTCATGTGGATAATGTTAATGACAGAAATGCAAGAGCTGAGTTCTTTACTTGATACCTTTGGTCTCACTCAGCACATGAGTGGCCCCACCCACAGCAGAGGGCACACTCTAGACCTGTTAGTTACTAAGGGGGTGAATATTTTGAATGTAAATGTGGTCAATGTTGCTCTTTCGGATCATTTCTATGTATTTTTGACATGTGTTTCACTAACAAACCACCAGTGGACTCTGCAACTGTTCAAAGTGTTCGAAGAAGAAAATGAAAATACGAGTGAACTATTTATGGGAATGATAAACTAAATGCATCGTGTTCTACTGTAGATGAACTGTTTAACTCTGTCACCTCTAGTGTTTTGAATGTTCTGGATACCGTTGCCCCTGTGAAGGTTAAAATAGTGAAAAATAAGCAGAAGAAATAGCCACTTCAAATGAGTAACATCAGCAGCTTTTTACCACCTAAAAAACATTGCCAGGATCAAAAACATAGTGTCTAAAGCAGACTTGGAGATTCTTATCCATGCATTTGTCTCCAGTAGGTTAGACTACTGCAATGGCCTGCTCACAGGTCTGTCCAAACAGGCTGTAAAACAGCTGCAGTACTACAAAATGCAGCAGCTCGAGTCCTGACTAGAACTAGGAAGTACGACCACATTAGTCCGGTCCTCAGGTCTCTGCACTGGCTTCCTGTGGCTCAGAGAATAGACTTTAAAACAGCTCTGCTTGTGTACAAGTCACTCCATGGCCTTGCACCAAAATATATTAGTGACATGTTAGTCCCATATGAACCAGCCCGGACTCTGAGGAGCACAGGGACTGGACTCCTGTTAGTGCCCAGAGTCAGAACTAAACATGGGGAGGCTGCTTTTCAGATTCTTGCTGCTAAAATCTGGAACAATCTTCCTGAAAGTGTGAGACAGGCCTCCTCTCTGACAATGTAAACCTGGTTAAAAACAGTCTAAAAACAGTTATTTTTAATGTACTGTGATTATTTATGATTTAATGCTATTTTGTTTTGTTCAGCACTTTGAATTGCCCTGTGTATGAATTGTGCTATACAAATTAACTTGCCTTGCCTTAGGATGTATAAAAACTTACCAGATAACAGTTAGTTACCCACATTTAACTTAAAATTATACAGCTATCTAAAATTACGAATAACCAATATACATGTATTTTTAACGTGTCTGGAGCAACTAATTTTGTTTCCCACAGGTTCAGACAAAATGACCTTTAATTTTTATAAAGTTTAGTCAATGACGTAACCTGCACTCAGTGTGCACTGTCCCAATAGGGCACTGTCCAGTTTCCGAAATGTGCTAAAAATATCTCTGATGACTGCGCATGCGCGCATGTTTCGGACAAACATTGTGTCCGACTCCGTTGAGTACTACTGTGTTCTCCACATACGCGTGTGTATTTACTTGGACTAAATCATTGAATCATGTTGACAACAAAACACTGCAGTTATGGTACTTGTGGGAGCGATTTCAGATACTCTGAAAAGGACTATATGAAAGCAGTAACATTCAACCCGTTCGTTAAACCACACCATCGAACCAGACCAGGACCAGACCAGGACCAGACCAGGACAAGTGCAAGAGGTGGGTGCTTGTGGTCGGCAGAATTTCTCTCATGAAAATGTTAAAAAGGACACATGTTTTTTTTGTGGAGCATCCAGATCCAGTCCTAGCTACGTTTAGCTGGGACTGGATCTGGACCGCTGTATCAGGTCCGTCTGAGCTCTTCTGAATGTAGTTAGCACAAACTTTCTCTTTATACCATTTACCCCATCAATCCATATTAGTATTGTTTGTCCTAATCCAGAATGTATACAATTCTCACACCTGAAGAAAGATGAGAGGGATTTTTTCAACTTCGTGACTATTGGAAAATAAGTACAGACGAAGCGCGTCGGGGTCCGCTTATTATACGGCTTTGTACGAACTGAACACACAAAATAAACTTCTGTCACTTTTATTAATGCCGAAAGGTTTATTTAATGAGTGCAAAGAAAGTAGTTCAAAGGTTTTCCCGTGGCAGGCGAGTAACAGTGAGGCTCTTAACAGATAATTCTGAAAACCTCCGTGCACGTGTGTTTCGACTGTATGTATAATATATTCTCCCATTAACATTTAAATGTGTCGATTGATTGTCATTTGAGTTTACTGAGTGTGGCTAGCTCTGATAGAGCTCTGATCAGAGACAGTAGTGGCGTATCCCGTTGTGACCCCATGGATCTATTATAATATCGGCTGACAGGAGCTAACTAATGATCAAACTAATTACAAAGTGGATAGTGCAAAAAACAACTTGATAAATGAAAGTTAATCACAGCAAAATAAACAAAGAAGGCGCTAGCATCGCAATTTAAATGACAGGATAATGTTAGCATAATCCTCACCATTATCAATTCTCACCTTTTTATCAATTCCAACTTTCTACTGGTAGACCACGACATTCAAGCCAACGTTTTAATTGGTCTACACTATGATCCCTGATGGTTTGATGGTGGTATTTTGCTCCTGGTACATCATTTTTGTCTAAAGTGACATGTGGTATTTGATTAATTTTGGCAGTGTTTGTCCGAAACATGTGGGCGGGAGTTGACAGGCGGCGGGGGCGTGTCTTAGTGACGTCATTCAGATAGTTCGCTATTCTGCCTTTTTTGCACGCTTGTAACCTGCCCACTCAAACCCTTGCGTGCACTTCGAACAAATGCACACTTCGTAGAGAAGTGAAGGGTCTACACCCTGTGGGCATTGGGATTGGGCCTACAACTCACCACAAAGCCATAGCGATAGCATAGACAGGAAGTGAACGGGCTGTTCTTTGTTAACAGGAAATGACGTCACGCCTGCCCGTGCATATAGCCCATACATTTTGTTTTCAATCAACACAATATATTTGTTTTGTCATTAATGGACCACCAGGCTTACAAAAGAAATACTGAAAGTATTTTCACTTAAAGCAATACAATCAGTATAGTACAGGGTGCGATGAAAATGTTATACAGTACTTACTTGTCAACCAAAAATATAAAATAGTGCAAAATAAAGTATAAAGTAATTGTAAATATTGATGTAAAATTTGACATCAAAGTTTGGACTGATTCACTTATTACAGTACATATTGCAAAAGACACATGTTCGATATCAATAGAAAATGGGGTCGATAGAATGTTTGATACATATAACAACATGGAACCATCAACATCTCGCCTCAAATTGCATCACTCAAATTGCATTAAGTGACATTTGCTTCGGCTGGCGTGAAACGCGCATGCGCAGGTTTAAATACATCATAAACAGCTGAGGCAGCGCAACTTGACAAGCGGGGTAACTCGACAGAACACCTGCATTTGGCCACCCTCCAACGCAGTGAGGAGCCGTTTGCTAAATTGTTTGATTTGATGTGAGTGGTTGAAGGAACACGTCAATCAAGATAACAGACAAGTGGTTTATCCAATCACATACAAGTTGTTTTTTTTACAAGATTAAGAGATCCGCCTTCTGAAATTCATCTGGTAAGAAGGAGACCCAGACTCTTGTGTGAAGGTCAGCGAACTACAAGGGTCGTGAAGATGGCCCCTTGATTTGAATAGGCCGTCATCTTTCTTGGATCACCAAGCCCACCAGCCCACTGACTGCTGAAGAACCAATAAGCTCTTACGACACAACCACTCAGAGACTCCTTAATTCCTCCTTGAAAACTGACATTTAAAATAAAACGGTTTACTGTCATTTAAAACATCAGTTTACGGTTTAAGTTAGGTATCCCACAATGCATTGCTCATGACAGTAGCTAAACAGTATTTTGCGAAAAGTGGCTGTAAAGGAACAGTTGTTTCAATGTGTACAGTTGTTACAGGAGTGTGTCTCCTATAGTCATCTGTGTGTTATGCAGTGCCATTGAGAAATCCAGCTGTAAAACCGAGATGAAAATCAACTTGTATTTATTAGAACAATGATATCACAATTTTACGTACATATACTGTAAATATTAGAGCATAATAAATAAATAAATAAATAGTTATATAATAATAACAGAATTCATGTCGGTCTCAAAGTTGTCTCTGGAACTTCATTCAAGTTTAACAACAGCAGTTTTTCCAATGTGGCTTTACTGCAAATCGCAAATGAATTCTTGAATCTTGAGGTAAAGCTAAAAAATATCTCAACGTGACCTTGTTTGAGGGTGAACATAACAAATACATTTGACTCATACTAATATAAATAGCATAATACATATTATGTATTTCAGTTACAACAAAAGAATCAGGAGAAGTCCCAAGAGAGAATGGAGCAAAGTCATTCTCACATCAGACACAGCAGAGGAGGCTGCAGTAGTAGTAGTTGCTGGTGGTGAAGTAGTAGTAGTAGTAATCGGTGGTGCAGTAGTAGGTGGTGAAGGAGCAGTAGTGGGTGGTGTAGTAGTAATGGTAGTGGGTGGTGTAGTTGTAGTGGTAGTGGGTGGTGTAGTAGTAGTGGTAGTGGGTGGTGTAGTAGTAGTAGTAGTAGTGGGTGATGTAGTAGTAGTGGTAGTGGGTGGTGTAGTAGTAGTGGTAGTGGGTGGTGCAGTAGTTGTAATAGTTGCTAGTGCAGTAGTTGTAGTTGTTGCTGGTGTTGTAGTTGTTGCTGGTGCAGTAGTTGTAGTTGTTGCTGGTGCTGTAGTTGTAGTTGTTGCTGGTGCAGTAGTTGTAGTTGTTGCTGGTGCTGTAGTTGTAGTTGTTGCTGGTGCAGTAGTTGTAGTTGTTGCTGGTGCAGTAGTTGTAGTTGTTGCTGGTGCTGTAGTTGTAGTCGTTGCTGATGCTGTAGTTGTAGTTGTTGCTGGTACTGTAGTTGTAGTCGTTGCTGGTGCAGTAGTTGTAGTTGTTGCTGGTGCAGTAGTTGTAGTTGTTGCTGGTGCTGTAGTTGTAGTTGTTGCTGGTGCAGTAGTTGTAGTTGTTGCTGGTGAAGTAGTTGTAATAGTTGCTGGTGCAGTAGTTGTAGTTGTTGCTGGTGCTGTAGTTGTAGTTGTTGCTGGTGCAGTTGTTGTAGTTGTTGCTGGTGCAGTAGTTGTAGTTGTTGCTGGTGCTGTAGTTGTAGTCGTTGCTGATGCTGTAGTTGTAGTTGTTAATGGTACTGTAGTTGTAGTCGTTGCTGGTGCAGTAGTTGTAGTTGTTGCTGGTGCTGTAGTTGTAGTTGTTGCTGGTGCAGTAGTTGTAGTTGTTGCTGGTGCAGTAGTTGTAGTTGTTGCTGGTGCTGTAGTTGTTGCTGGTGCAGTAGTTGTAGTTGTTGCTGGTGCAGTAGTTGTAGTTGTTGCTGGTGCAGTAGTTGTAGTTGTTGCTGGTGCAGTAGTTGTAGTTGTTAGTGGTGCAGTAGTTGTAGTTGTTGCTGGTGCAGTAGTTTTAGTTGTTGCTGGTGCTGTAGTTGTAGTTGTTGCTGGTGCAGTAGTTGTAGTTGTTGCTGGTGCTGTAGTTGTAGTTGTTGCTGGTGCCGTAGTTGTAGTTGTTGCTGGTGCTGTAGTTGTTGCTGGTGCAGTAGTTGTAGTTGTTGCTGGTGCTGTAGTTGTAGTTGTTGCTGGTGCAGTAGTTGTAGTTGTTGCAGGTGCTGTAGTTGTAGTTGTTGCTGGTGCAGTAGTTGTAGTTGTTGCTGGTGCTGTAGTTGTTGCTGGTGCAGTAGTTGTAGTTGTTGCTGGTGCTGTAGTTGTAGTTGTTGCTGGTGCAGTAGTTGTAGTTGTTGCTGGTGCAGTAGTTGTAGTTGTTGCTGGTGCTGTAGTTGTAGTTGTTGCTGGTGCTGTAGTTGTAGTTGTTAGTGGTGCTGTAGTTGTAGTTGTTGCTGGTGCAGTAGTTGTAGTTGTTGCTGGTGCAGTAGTTGTAGTTTTTGCTGGTGCAGTAGTTGTAGTTGTTGCTGGTGCTGTAGTTGTAGTTGTTGCTGGTGCAGTAGTTGTAGTTGTTGCTGGTGCAGTAGTTGTAGTTGTTGCTGGTGCAGTAGTTGTAGTTGTTGCTGGTGCAGTAGTTGTAGTTGTTGCTGGTACTGTAGTTGTTGCTGGTGCTGTAGTTGTAGTCGTTGCTGGTGCTGTAGTTGTTGCCGGTGCAGTAGTTGTAGTTGTTGCTGGTTCTGTAGTTGTAGTTGTTGCTGGTGCAGTAGTTGTAGTTGTTGCTGGTGCTGTAGTTGTAGTTGTTGCTGGTACTGTAGTTGTTGCTGGTGCTGTAGTTGTAGTCGTTGCTGGTGCAGTAGTTGTAGTTGTTGCTGGTGCTGTAGTTGTAGTCGTTGCTGGTGCTGTAGTTGTTGCTGGTGCAGTAGTTGTAGTTGTTGCTGGTGCTGTAGTTGTAGTCGTTGCTGGTGCTGTAGTTGTAGTCGTTGCTGGTGCAGTAGTTGTAGCTGTTGCTGGTGCAGTAGTTGTAGTTGTTGCTGGTGCTGTAGTTGTAGTTGTTGCTGGTACTGTAGTTGTTGCTGGTGCTGTAGTTGTAGTCGTTGCTGGTGCTGTAGTTGTAGTTATTGCTGGTACTGTAGTTATAGTTGTTGCTATGAGAGAAAACACCAGATATAAGTCAATAATGATCATAGATCCACCATGCACGGAACACCTCTCCAGGGAGGCGTCCGGAACAGATGCCCTGAGTCACATCAACTGGCTCTACTCTGATCTCCTCCCGTGATACTGACCTCCTCACCCTATCTCTAAGGGAGCGCCCAGCCACTCGTCCTTTTAGTCATTACCCAAAGCTAAAGACTATAGGTGAGAGAGGGAACAAAGAATGAGAGCTTTTCCTTTCGGCTCAGCTCCCTCTTTACCACAACAGTCCGATAAAACAGCCGACTTATACCGGCGACACAAACCTAGCTCTGACTCCGGTCCTACAGGGACCGGACGGCCATCAGCAGAGGACCCAGCACTCCCGGAGAACCTCCCAAAAGGACACCCCCCAGGGAACACGGTCAAACGCCTTCTCCAAGTCCACAAAGCACATGTGAACTAATAGATAATTTCTGTGTAATTTCATGACCAATCCAAATGAATTAGAATTAGAGAACTGAAGAGTATCAATCTAAACAAACCAACTTAAACATTACTAACCTAAACATTACCAACCTATACAAAATAAATGGTATTTTCCCTTTGAGTTGAAGCAGATATTGAAAGACAAAGTATGGAGCTCCTGAAAAACGCTGGATCAGTTCTGTGCACTATAAGATCATTAGTATATCACATGTTTAAAAAGCACAGCCCCCTGTGGCTGGAGGTCTAAATGCCATGTTTTGCAGGAGTACATGAGGACTATAGTGCGGCTGATATTCACCTGTGTTGATGGACAGAGCCACGGCTAAGGCCAGGGACAGCAGCAGCTTGAGTGCAGTCTTCATGTCTGCAGATGTCTTCAGGCGTCTTTCTTTCTCTTGTCTAATGCACTTGTACAGGGTACCTGTGACTGTTCTGATGGATGCTGCTCCTTCTGACTCCTTTTAAACTGGATGTGCTTTGGGAGGGACCGTTGCTCTGACGATCGTTCTGGTTTGGATAACGCACCACGCCCTTTCACATCACACAACAATGAACCTGTTTATTCCTTTGTCATAACTCACTGCTGGTTTGACCATGACTATTATTCTAGCTTAATAGGTGCTTCACTGCTTTGGCAGGATATGGTACTAAATAACATATAATTAGGTACATAAGAATAAATATCCACACCGTGACTGTGGGCACGGTGTGGATGTAAACCAGAATAGTGGGGAAAACTAATGTTTCTTAAGGAAACTCGTTCCCTCAATAAAGATTAGTTATATAAATACCATAAACATAACAACATAAGTTCTTTAAACACAGTATTTATTAACACTCTATGGCTCACTGGACTATCTTACACATTGTTTGTACTAATCCGTTTTAGTTTAATGAATGCCATGAACGTAACAATACAAGCTCATTCAACATAGTCGTTACTACAGCCGCCATGAAAATCATCACATTCTTAAATTTGCAGATGACTCTGTTATTGTGATTCCTCTGAACGGTGATGAAAACGAGCATGGTCCTGTTGTTGAGGACATGATACAGTGGTGTGACGACTCATTCCTGCAGCTGAATGTTCTTAAGACTAATGACATGTGTGTGGATTTTCGGAGGAAAGTCTCATCACCTCAAGCTACAGTGATCAAAGGTCAAAGAGTGGAGCTTGTCCAAAGTTATCTGGGGACATGGATCGACAACAAGCTGAACTTCAAGGAAAACACAGATGTTCTGTGTAAGAAAGGGCAGCAGCTTCAGTTCTGCCTCCGGAAACTGGCCTATTTCCAGGTGGACAGGACGATAATGAGACTGTTTAACAAATCAATTTCAACATTTTCCATGTTGAGTTGGTTTGGAAACTTAAATGTCAAAGGGAAAAAGTCACTCAGCGGAATAGTTAACCTGAGTGGTAAGATTTTGGGAGCTCCTCAGACTCCACTTTCTGAGCTCTTCACTGGTCAGGTGACAAGGAGGGCTCTGAGGAGTCTGGGTAATGAGGCTCACCCTCTTCATGAAGAGTTTAGTTACCTGCCGTCTGGTTCCAGACTCAGAACTCCAATTTGGATTTTGGATAATCTATAATTACATTGCTTTTATTTTGTTTTGTGTTTTTTATCTCATATGTCCAAAAAAAAAAAAAAAATGAACATTCATTCACCGTTAGCATGCCTCATGGCAATGTGAATGGAGACAGACAAACAACTGATAAAATAATTCCCTGTGTTTGCTGCTGGATTTGGTGTGTATCTGGCAACCTGAGTCAGGGAGAGTGGGAGAGGACTACAAAATATTGACTGTGACTGCAGTACCACTTTTGGCCAGATTTTTACATATTGTTCCTTTAAGTTACATTCCAATATCAGTTACCTTCATATAAGCCTTATAAAAACGCTGTTATTTTTTTGTGGCTCCAGATAGATGTTGTTTCTAGTTTTTTTTGTCAAATATGACTCTTTGAACCTTTTGAGTTGTCGACCCCTGTGATAGACCAACATGCTATGTAACACTACCAACTGTGTCCGTGTATTTTTTGTTCAATTGTTTTTTTCATATTAAAATCGAAAATGAAATATCTAAAAATGGCTTGAATTTTCATTTTTTATTTTGATGGGGAAAAGGAAAAATAAAAAATTGGCTTGATATGCGTGGACAGTGACTTTCAACATTATTTTCATAATATTTTGACTCTATAGTTGAATGTCATGTGAATCTGATTTTATAATTGAGAGTGTATGAATAAAGGTTTATAATGTGGGACTTTTCTCTAATGGATGATTACATTTTGCACAATGTTCAAATGCTTGTGATCGTCATTGTTGTCTATCGTTAGCGCTCACGTACAATCTGTGCAGAGTACACACCCTAAAAATAACACAAACAAGTTAACAACAATGCTGCTGCCATTCCTTTCAGCTGATCAGCCTCTGAGTCACTGAAGCAGTGCATTTAGGATCTTATATTTATATGATGATGATAGAAAACAAACCTGTGATAGACAAGAGAACACCACACGCTGTCTGCTGTGGTTTGTCTCCCACTCTGGCTCCGCTCTGATCAGAAGACACTGATTGGTTAGAGCTGCGGCCGAGCCCCTCTGTTCTTGAGAGCCACACATCTGAATTTGGTGCAAACCATCATGGGGGCTCGTCCACTGCTCAAAACATGGTGAACCAGAGGATGCCCAAATATGGGCGAGTTCCGCTAATCTTTTGGTGCCCACGGTGACACTTCTGAGCACAAAACATTGATTCGAATAGGACGCCATCTTGGATTACCGGGATTCATATTTAAACGATAATCTTATTTTATCACCAAGAGTGTATGAATCTAAAAATAAACAAGGTTTATAATGTGGTGTTTTTCTGTAATTGATGATTACATTTTGCTAAATGCTTTTGAACGTCATCTTTGTCTATCTTTAGCTCTCACGTACTGTACGGTCTGCGCAGTGTTCACACCCAAAAAACAACACAAACAAATCAATAACAATGCTGCTGCCACTCCTTTCAGCTGATCCGCCTCTGAGTCACTGAATAGGTGCATTTAGGATCTTATGTTTATTTGTTTTATAGGATTTTAGAATGATGTGGACAGAGCTGATGTCCTCTTGTGACGTGGACGGAGACAATAGAACACAAAACCGTGTTAGAGCAGCTGTGACTCTGAACTAGGGCTGGGGCTTAGGCTAAAAAACAATATTTGAATTTCATAGTTTTATTATTATTACAATTTGATTATATATATGGACCAATAAATGCTTGTAATAACCCTGAGTGTATAAAACAGAATACACTTTTTCCGCTGGCTAAACGTGCAGCAACCAATCAGAGAGACGCAAAAGGGTCACGGGGACAAATGCCCGTCAGAGCAAGAAGACGAAACACACGAAAACAGCCAATACAGGAGCTAAACTAGACCTAAACCAGACCTAAAACAGGATTAAAACAGGACTGACAATGGGGGATCAGTGCTTCTGAACATATGCCTCCAGCCTTAGTTCTGCAGAGAGAGAGATCAAGGGCAAAAAGTCACTTCCAGGCCTAGGTCATTGTAGTTTAGAACAATGGTTTCACACTATTTTTGCTCTGTATTCCCTACACACCCCAGAGCCAGCTCAGTCAGGTCCAGAGTAGCTCTGTTGTAAGAGGGGACTCTTTTATAGACCAAACACTTGGTCTGGGACCAACATTTAACATTACATTAGGACTTTGACTGGCTGTATTTTGAAATGTCCCATATTACGCGTTGTGACTTTTCTCTGGTTTAAACATCATTACAGTATTATTTGGCATTCACTGCCTGAGTAGTTTTTTCATTGATTCCCTGAAGCTCTAGAGAGAGATAGAGTGATCGTTCTCGTTCATTCAAGAGGTGAGGTGAACAACAAGCCCCGGTGATCTAGGATGGCGCCCTATTCAGATGAATGGCTTGTGCTCAGTAGCACATGGGACTTCATGGAGACCGGGAGATTAGCAGAACTCGCCCATATTTGGGCATCGTCTGGTCCTCCCGGTTCTGTGCAGTGGATTATATCCCATGATGCTTTGTGCTATCTCCCATGATGCATCGCGCCAAACAAGCGTGTCTGGCTTTCATGCACGCGCACAAAGGGGCTCGGCCGCGATTTGACCAGTCAGAGCTGTTCATCAGAGTAGCGGAAGAGTGGAGCCAGAGCGGGAAGGCAGGGAGCAGAGTTTGTGGCAGTAAAGTGTGGATTTAAAGAAAACCGAAGGATTTAATAAGATTTAAAAAAAAGTTCAGGATGACAAGGGACACTAAAATCCCCACAAAATCCGATGTTTATGAAAGCTGTAGGTTCTCTGTCAGCTGAGGTCGAGCTGTTTTAATTTACATTGAGTTCTATGGGACTTTTTTCTGGGTAGCCCACATGAATTTAGTCTGCAGTACCACCTGTGCCCGTAGGTGGGACAGCTGTAAGCTAGTAATACCCTATCCAGTTATTATTATAGATCCATATTCAACAACGACCTGATTCACTTTGTCACGTAGCACACTTTCACACTTAGCTCGAGCTCCAGAAGCCCGTCTCCAGGAAGTGATTGACAGGAGTGAGAAACCAAAACAGAGAATCAGCACGCACAGCCTCTCCACACTGTAAACCCAAATAGTGGGGAAAACTAATGTTTCGGAAACTCGTTCCCTCAATAACAACAATGATTAGATTTATAAATATCATAAACATAACAATATAAGTTATTTAAACACAATATTTATTAACACTCATTGGCTCACTGGACTAATTTTCAAAATGTTTGTGCTTATTAGTTTTAGTTCTATAAATGCCATGAACTTAAGAATATAAGCTCATTCGATAGTCATATATTAGTCCTAAGGTCCTGAACTCTACAACTCTCAGATAGAGAAGCAATAATGCTTGCAACTCAAGTTCTGCGTAAAGCACAATGACCTTTAATCAATAATAGAACATTATAAAATAAATGACCCCGGGAGTATACGTCTACTTTGGCTTGGCCCAGTCGATTATAGTTGGTAAACAAGAATACAATGATTCATTTGGTCAAATTAGTTTATTCAAAATTTTGCTCAAGTATTTTGCTTTAGGACTTGCTCCGTATTCACTCTTAAAATGAATGCTCAAATGTAGAATTTTTCTGAAGTTTATGTTTTTCTCTGCAATGCATTCAAGGCTTACAAAATAAATACTTAAAGTATCTTCACTTAAAGCAATACAATCAGTATAGTACAGGGTGCTATGATAATATTATACAGTACTTATTTGTCAACCAAAAATATAAAAGAGTGGAAAATGAGGTATATAATTACTTAAAATATTTTACATCAAATTTTGGTCTGATTCACTTATTACAGTGTATCTATACTTTATCTTGTGGTTACTTTTGTGTAAGTGTAAATTACCAGGCATTATATACACTGTAGAGGCTAAAAATATAACCCAGTAAGGTTTACAAAACGAAAGTATCAACATCTCCTCACCACCAACACGCTTCCATGTGTGGGTCCTGTGCCTGTCTGCTTCGGGTACGTCCTCTGGAGGATAAAGGGTTGACGTTAAAAGAGTCGGTCAGGTCTCTTTGTTTTAGTGAATTAATAATCAAAGAGCAGAAGTGTGTGTGAGGCCTTAACGAAAATCAATGGAGCTTTCAACAGGCCCCATGTTTTAGGCCCATGTCCTTCTGCTCTCTGGGCCTCAGCTAGAACAGAGCATGTGCTGCTACAATACTGCTCTCCCAGCCCCGGAGTTGACTGTGAAGAACACGTCACTTCTCAATATGAATATCAAACTAGTTGTTTGGATCCCAAATGGTCAGTAAATATCCCAAAAGGTCACTCAAATACATTTGACTGAAGAAAAGATGCCCCTAAAGAACATATTCATGGGGATGTCTTGTTACACATTGTTCTGTTTGATGAAAATTACTTTCATTTTGTAGTCAAAAATAAATGTTTTTGTACTTTATGTGTATATCGCACAGGAGATTGTTTTAAATCTATTTTCGCTAAAATCAGGAACTTCAGGGACAAATATGTAACTCTGTTCCTCCTCTCCTCTGATTTTATGATGTCATTGTACCACTAAGTCTTTGAAAACATTGCCCATAATATAGTTTTGGAATTTCCTCGAGAATAATTACATTATTTTTCAGTCGACGTGTTTGCAGCCGGTAATATTCAAATTTGGGGGAATAAAGCCTAATTCCGATCATTCTGGCTTACAGCCCATTTCCGAAATATTATACATTTCTGAAACATATTTTTACAAGCTTTGTGCCAATTATCAACTCTGTAACAAATGACTGCCTGATATATCTCACTTTGTGTGTAATGAGTCTGTAGTGTAATGAGTTTTCTTCTAAAAGTTTTGTAATAAAATATTCCTGATCATCTTAATTTTCATTCATGATGAATACTATCATGTATGGGATTATGAAATGATAAACAAAGAAAGAATATCATCAATCAAGTAACGTTATTAACGAAAGAAAACATTTTCTATCATGTTCACCTGTTTTAGTGAATCCGTATTGTATCTTTGTTTCTATGGACCATAAATGAGACCATGCATTGCACTGTATTAAATCTTAAAATAGAGTTGTCAAAAATGGCAAACTTTCAAATCTATTGCACAAAACTGAAGAAATATATCTCTCTCCAAACTCTTCTGTCAATAGTCTTGTCACATTACTACATCAAAATGAATGAAATATTTAGCAGAGGATAGAAGGGGATGTTGAATGTCCATGAAATATTACTTGGATACTTTCACCATAGTTTTGCCAATTACATAAGTCCAACAGATGATGAAATCATAGGGAAAGCATTGGCCAAAGGATAAGAAACTCTTTGGTGTGGGGAAATAGCCAACTAGCCTCGCAGGAGTCGGTGTTTCTGCTGCTAAAGGCTCGGTGAAAGTTTCATATCTCATATCGGGAGGAGAAGCAGATGTGTGCAGATGTAGTGCTGTACGGTCATTTCCAATTCAATTCACTAGAGGGAGCACACACAACACAGAGCGGACCTGCCAAAGAGACACGTGCAGCAGCTTTAGTTTGCATTTATAGAGAGCCGTGTTTAGGGGAAGCTAAGGGGAAGCTAAAGACAGGCTTACCGAGAATATTCAGAATTCTCAGGTATTCAAGTCCAGTCAGGGGCGAGATAGGTTATTTTTATGCAGGTTATTTCATCCCACTGCAAGCTGATCCTTGCCATATTCCAATCCCTTTCCTTCGCGTTTTTGAGTCTTGAGTTGCAATTTTAATAAATATTTGTTGTATTTTTTTTCACCTTCATTCAACCAGGAAAGTCCCATTGAGATTAAGAACCTATTTTTCAAGGGAGTCCTGGACAAGAGGCTACAAAGGTTACACACAATTACATAAAAATACAAAATAGTTACATATCAATGAGGATGTCTAAAGTGCTTTCAATATTGACCTAAAAGCGTTTAATGAACTAATTAATGATTAATTTATTTTTCCCATTCTTTCTGCAATACGCAATAAGTGTACAAAAGCCTCGGGATGAAATATATAGATTTTTGTGAGTCCCTTCCTAATTTGATACTATTCAGACTACAGCTAAAAGCAAAGATATGATTTTATAGATTTGATATTCACTTGCTTTTATTGCAATTTCCACTTGTAAAGCTTGTATGTGGGTGATTTTACATGTAAGAACTAAATATTGAAACTATCGGTTTATTAAATCTGGAGCAGTTATCAATTTCACTGTTCTTTTAGAGACAAATAATAACAGTTAAACACAATATATATACATCTAATGCATATTCAAAGTTTTCTCCTTAAACAGCTCATTTCAATATTTGAAAACATGCAATAAATTGTTATGGGCTATCACGTACGTAGAGTAAAAGATCTCATTCATATTTGGGTATAATCTGACAACAATAAAACAGCAGGATTACATTTTTTAAAAGAATGAGACAATACAACAATGGCAAGTATATTTGTACAGCACAGTTCATAGACAAAGCAACTCAAATTGTTTAATAAAACATCACAGCACATAGGGGGGGGGGAAGATACAATCCCTCCATTGTGTGCACAGCAACTCAACTGTTTTTAACATGGATTTGAACATAGTCAGAGAAGAGGCCTGTCTCATATTCAAGAAGATTGTCCCGAATTTAGCTGCATAAATCTGAAACACTGCCTCCCCATGCTCAGTTCTGACTCTGGGCACCAGCAGGAGGCCAGTCCCTGTGCTCCTCAGATTCGGAGTTGGTTCATTTGGCCCTAAGATGTCACAGATGTACTTTCATGCAAGGCCATGGAGAGACTTGTACACATCCAGAGCTCCTTTCAATAACGATTCAAAGGAGTACTTGCCTGCATGATAAAATAAATAAAAGGTTAAAAATCTATACCCATCATGCCCAGGGAGTGCAAATAAGATAATAAAAAACGTATTATTATAAATCTAAAGTATGCCCTGCACTGCTGCTTTGAGCGTGTTTGTGTGGATTAGAATTTATGGATGAATGAATGATTGATCCACTCAGGGGAGAGGCCAATGCATATTTCACCTCCTATCACATAATTAGCCCATAAGTGTTGAATATTGACTCTCACAAACAAGTTATTTTATCCAGTGCCAACATATATTCTCAAACTTTGGGAGATGAATTTCAAAACTTACTAAAGGCTTTGGTGAGGGCAAGAATAGTGTATTTAGGTTGAAAGGCCTTCCAGGAAAATGCATAGTAGTGGAAATACAAAAGCATATTTCTAAAAAACATTTTATAGCTCTCAAACTCTCATGAATAATGAGACGACAAATGGAAATCTTGTTGTTTTGAATGAATTGTCTGGAATTTTAAATCTATTAAGTAAATGAAAAATTATGTTTTGGGTTGGGAGATTATAGGGCTTCAGCGCACAAATCAAATCGCAAAGACTGCATTTTTTTAGATTACAGAATTTCCTTTACAATCAGCAAATCAAGTTGTTGCAAATATACACCTGGATTCCTGTGTTTAGAGTTCTAAAGCAGTCCTAGAAAAACAAATGTACACTGTGTAGTTTCACTTTGCAGGACAATACTGTGTCGTCTTTGACAGTGGTCCCCAACTCCAGGTCAAACTCCTTTTTGTCCCTTATCAACCACTGTATTTCAAGATGGAGAGTCCTCAGCCACATGTGCATTTATAATTCACTTTCTAAGCCTATGAGAACAATTCAAAAACATGGCGGAGGTTAAGATTCTAAAAAAGATCACATTTAGTTTTGGTTAACATGTTTTTTTTTTCATTTGGAGCAACTGTAGAAATTACTCAGAGTACCTTTAAAAAAAAGTAGTATTTTCATTTTCATTTGAGTGCATTCAAATGTCCTTTGAAATACTTTTTTATATTTCCATGTCATTCTGTAGTCATTATAACACTGCGGAAGTGATAAAACCTAGGGGCCGATGTCACGCACTGAAAAACTGTCTTGACTGACATCGGGCTGTTCTGAGCTTTAAAATGATCCATAACGGAGCTGACGTTGGCTGAATGACACATGTTTGCCATCTCACAAGTCCACAATTGAATTCCAGATGTACTGGGCTTTAGAAGGAGTTACAACAAGTCTATTTTGGCTGAGCTGAAGTTGGATGGATGACACATGTTTATGATCTAGAAGACTACTTTGGGTTAACAAGGCAGAGGGCCACATAAAATGACACTGAGGGCCGCAATTGGCCCCCGGGCCTGAGTGTGGACATGCCTGCCTTAGTATGTTTGGTCCAGGATGATTCAGAACATGCAAACTCCACACAGAGCCCACGATCTTCTTGCCGCCCCAACTGGACACCGTGCAAATAACTTAACTGATATGGTGAAACAATAACATGATATTTGTTGGGTAGAATACTTTGAAAATATGTTCCGTTCCATAATGCTGAATATACTACCTAAAATGTTGTATAGTTTTCCATTACTTTGTAAAAAGTAGTAATTAATAATTCTTAGAATACTTTTATTTATACTTTTTATTGTTGTTTTTATTTGTATTTAACAGTACATGTTTAAATTATTATTCAATCATTATTGGTTTATTTTTATAAGGCAAGTCCAAGTGCTTCAACAGCTGACATTTAACAACCTGGAAAAAACATTATCGTCACTTTAAGAATACGCAACTTTATTTTCTTTTTTTGAACTTTAAAACGCAATGTGAGAAAGTATGTATTCCCACTATTTTCAGAAAGTAACTGTATTCTAAATACTAGACTTTAACTGTAACGGAATATAGTTACCATGCACTGGTGATACGTGTATACATAGTTCCCACAGACCAATGAATGTCACATGACCTCCTCGGAGACGCCATCTTTGATGGCACGCTGCTGTGTTTGTGCATTCCATTAAACAGAAGAATGAGAATAAATGTAGATATTCAAACGCAAATTGGAAAAAAAGGGCAACTTTTGAGCAAATAATTGTATATTAATACAATGGCACCACAGTTTAACGTGCTACGGACATGTTTTACATATTTGATCAAATTATGCAGCAAAAATTAACAAGCAATGCAAACATTTCTCAAAAACTTTAGATTTAATACCAGTTGGAGCTCCATTTAATTATTTTAATTATATTAACAATTAATTTAATTAATGCTAATGCCACACGGACACTCTGGATTGCTGTTATTGTTTATTTCCGCGTTTTTGACCGTATGTTTTGGTGAATGGTGGGCAACTGATTTTTCCAGGCGTAAAGAGCAGTTTATTTTATGACACAGATCTTTTTACAGAAGCAATGCTGTTTGTGAACATTGTTTTAGCCCACCATAGAACTATTATTATCTATTTAATACATTTACGTTGCCCTCGAGAGCCTCGGACGCGACACCGATCCTCCTCATAATAAAGTAATCTAACGCTAAATAATGAAACTCTCAAGTTACCAGCTATTGGCATACACAAGTTAGTACTGAGTAAATTACGTCTGTCAACACATTATGAGATACGATACGCACCTGACACAAAGTGCTCCGAGCATATTCTTGCGTGTTTTGAGGGAGTTTCTTGCCTGTTTATCTTCGCAAGCCATAACCTCCGTCGTAGTTCTGACAAAAGCTTAGTCTTCTCACATTCATGAAGTCTAATGATGGGTATACAGTAAAATCCAAGTTTAACGGAACCTCCGGCACGATTTGAACATCCATTGACCCAGCAGGAGATGACCATTTTCAACTTTATCACGACATTAACACGTTTCAGCTTCTTTTTCTATTGTTTTGCCCACAGAATGCCAACACAAATGGCGCCGGGTCGGCAAATCCCCGTATGTAGTGACGTCATGTAGGAACTATGTATTCCGTTTCTCCCCAACACACCCATCAATCACCACAACTATTACTACTTTTCACCGCAGCCTGTCTTTGCGAATTATCTCAGTATATACAGGCTCCCTCCTCCAGTCTCTGCGCCTCTGCTCCCAACAACCCCCCCTTCAACCCTCTCCCTCCTCATCCCCCCCCCCCCCCATCATATTCAAAGTCCTATGCAATATACATGCTCCATCTGGTCAAAAAACTCGGTGAACTTAACTATACCTGTCAAGTGCAAGTTAAAAGTTTCCCATCTTCCAACCTCGTGGCGCCAATCCACCAAGGCTTTAATTAGGCCCTATCCGGGGGTATAAATGAGGGGGTTTTTCTTGCGTGCTATAGGGCTGGCTATGGGACCCCGGCTTGTGGCTTTCATCACTTCCACGCAAAGGCAATGTGCAGAAAAGGAGTTCTGAAGTTCCGGAGAAAGGAATCTGTCTCGAGTTGAATTGGAAAGACGATGCAAGAGTGAGTGAAGTGTAGGCAGAAAGGGGCGGGGGAGCTTTTTGTTATGTGGGAGCAGTGAAGGTGCTCCAAGTTAATGCCCAAAGACTTGAAATGGTTAATATTGAATGTTGTTCCGCTGTAAACTGCAGAGTTCTTTGCACAAAATGAACTAGGACTCGTTGGATATTTGGCAAGGAAAGTATTTGGTGCAACAATTATCGCAAGTTGTACAGGTGAAACTCGGAAAATTAGAATATCATTCAAAAGTTAATTTGCTTGTGAAACCATATTCTTGAGCTGCCTTTTAGTGGGTATCTAACTGAGGGAACATGAGCTGCGGTTTAGATCATTTAGAGACAGGTTAGTTTTACTCTACGGATGATGTGTTGTTGCAATCAGAATCCTGCAATGGCTCACAGCTTGTAAAAACTCTAAATAAAATAATCATCCACATTAGAACAAAATGAGTCGTATATCTGAAATACAGAAATTGATTCACTTTCATATGATATTTTTTAGGGGCTGGTGCTCTGTGGACTGGGTGGCTTCTCTGACAGCCACCCCCCTGACACAGAAATGGACTAAGAGGAAGAAAAGGAATGGATGGATGGATGATATTTTTTCAGAATTACGTTTCAGACGCACATTTGAACAGTTATTGATTTGTTTTAATTGTGATGGTCTTTGAATGGCTTTGATAAACTTTGATGAACTGATTGATGAGTCAGGTGCGTGGTAATATTTTTTGCTAATTTTGGGTCTGTATATTAGACTAATTACTAGAATGTTTTGTTAGCATAATAAAACATAAAAAAATGCACACTTACTATGGATGTATGTTGTAATGTAATCAATATTTTGAAACTTCTTTTCAGAGAGAATAGTGAGAAATTTAAAATTAAAACATTGAAAAGTGAACCAAAATCAATAACGTTTGTGTTTTCTCGTTCACATTTGTCATAATTTAGTTTTAAAACTCCAAACAGCTCCAAGCAGCAGAAGTTGATCTGCATAAACTTTAAAATATTTAGAATAAATGGATCCGTTCGGAATAGCAGGCAATTGTGCCATCTAGTGGACAAGCCAGGGAAGCACAGCGGGCAGAAACCCCTGTTCAGACTGCAACTTCATACTTTCTCAACCCGTATTTATTTTTGTGAGCATATTTTTGGCTCTTCTCATCTGCAAAGCCACCCATACTTTTAAGCATGGGAACATTCAAAAGCATTATTATTATCACCCTATTTAAAGACATCTTCTTGACATCTCTTGACCTCTTGAAAACAGACCCTTTTCGTCTGGCCTAATTTATGAAGTGTCCTGTCTTATATTGTATCATGGAGTCGGACAGTGCAGGGGCGCAGGGCCGGCTCTAGCCAATACACAGACTGCAGCTGTAGGGTGACAAGAGGGCCCCCAAGACTCAGGGAAAATATGATATTGCAATACAGCCAATTGGGTAACATTGAACATTTATATTATCATTAGAATGTCCACTCACTTTTTTCAGTGTTAAATTTAGATAAAAATCACATGAGGTCGTTCTAATTGGCTGTTATTAATCTAAAGGATAATCAGTTGTCAAAAGGATTATCAGTTTGTTTATATCTATCGAAAAAGTCAATCAATTAATCCCTATTTATATTGCACAATTATTTGTTATGCAAAACTTTGTATTGCTCAACTTGTAGAAAAGGTAGTTAAAAGTGCTTCACAATTAAAAACACAGATAAAAATGCATACAAAAGACAATCAACAAGTCAAGTCCCTTCGATTACAGTGTTCCACGTTGACAGAGATATTTTTGGAATGGGCCCTTGGAACACATTTTTCCCCGTGAAAACTAGAACGGGTCCAGCACTGGTGCAATCGTAGTTGTTGAGTCCAGTCCAGGCACCGAGCCAAGGCCCACTGAACCCTGCTCAGGGTTAGACATTTCTCACGCATGTCTCCAGTTTTGGTTTTTCTCTTGGTTTACCCTCATATTGGTCTCGGTTGTGGGGGCATTTCCAAAGGGTCTTTTAGTGGTGGTTTGAGTCCAGAGCAGCCGTCAGTCGTGCAGGATTAAGTTAAAGTACATGTGCGGAGTGATGGGGGTATAAATACACTGAGTACATGTGTCTGTTAGTGAGGGGACAACTGCCATGTGTCCCTGCTGACATATCTGCTGACCAGTGCTCATTGGTGCTTGTGATACTACAGCTTTTTATGATTTGACTTGATTTTGTAGAGTATAATCTTTGTCGATACGCAGATTGTAAAGAAAAGTTGAAATTTAGGGTTTGAGCCCACCATGAGACCTCCTCCACCGACCCCCACTGATGTCGTTCTGTCCCTGGGCAAGACACTTAACCCCACATTGCCTGAAGCCCCCACTGAAAGACCAAGGTGACAGATAAGCCATTTTCCTGTGGACCAACCACCTACTGTACAGGAGGATCAGCGAAGGACTGGTGCTATGAGACTTGGGTGGCAGCTCTGATCGCCATCCCCCTGACCCAGAAATGGATAAATAAAGGGGTAAAAAATGACAATGACATGACATTATTTTTACAGTTCTGTTTAGGTGTGCACATTTATGAATTAATGCCTAATTGTTTTGTAATTTCTGTTACCTCGAGCATAAACTGCGCTATGAAAATAAACTAAAAAATGCCTCACATTGATGAACTACTCCTGCATGCCACAGCATTTCTCAGGATGATATAAAACATGTGTATCATTAAATACAGTTGTTTTTCTTCTCAGTGATATTTCTTTTTTCCTTGGGTCAGCTCTCCTCTTTACAGATATGACTTAGCCTGTAGTAAAGTCACATGCTTGCCTCCAATGAATTACAAGAATTGACAACAATATTGTGGAACATTCCAAGGAAAACAACAACATTGGATGAACTCAAGTAAAAAGCGGGCACTCAACTATTTTGTCGTCAGAAAACACAACTACTGACTGGAAACATATGCCTATAGGCGCATAAAGGCCATATCAAAATGATTCATGTTTCTACTTTCTGTGTTAGGATCGGTCTTATTCTCGGCATGTACAAATACGACTTGACTAAACACTACACTGTTCACTGGTGGACCTTGTAATAGATCCATGAGGAAATCAGGATCAGATGGCCAATACTGCCTTCACATGGAATCAGACGAGGAGAAAGAACGCTGTGTTACATAACAGGAAAAAACAAATAGGAAAATTAAGTTTGCAGGGACATTTGTGAATAATTCTAATGCAATATTGTGTATACAGCCTGACCTTGCACAAACTCTAGGTCTAAAAGAGTAACAAACATGCAATTTTAGCAAGTTGATTTCAGTTCAGGTTAAATATCAAACTTTGATCTGATAGAAACAAGGATCAGTATTGTTTTTGAGTGCATTTCTAATATACAATTAGAATTATATTTGTTTTAAATTCATTTGTGCCAAATTACCTGTTTCACAATGTTATTTTCATCTTCTCTTTTACAAAAGTACAAACCTGTGACTCATTGATAGATGTTTTGGGCTAAGAGCTAATTGGCTTTGTGAGGGTGAATATTCATCAAATGCTGCCATATGGTGAACATAGGATAGGGCTGTGCATATGTTTCCATTTAGATGCTGCAGAATCAATCACACGGGCATCAAGGCATTAAGGTTTTATCGTTCAGGGTCTTTGAGGGAATTAAAAGAAAACATTGTTTTGTACTATTTGCTCTTAACAAAGTATTGCAACCACAACGTTTCAACAATAATACGATCCATACCTATCAGAACAATTGGACAGTTGCTATATTTGCATGGTCACTCATTAAGGAAAGCGTCTTTGTGGAAAATTTCAGATAAATAGAAAAACAGCCATGAGGGAAAATTCAGGTTATCTGATTTAGCCTTTATGTTGCTTTGAATACATACAACAACACAAATGTGCACCTTTGTTTCCTAAGAATCTTGCAGTTTTGGGCCACTTAGTAATGTAACATGATCGTAATCTGTTTACTTTTCTTGGCAAATTGTCAACGATGCCAGCCAGAGTTCACAGAGGCAGGTCTTTCTGGTAGACAGTCTGCCCTATGTCACTGGTTCTGTTGAATGTTTTTATGGACAGATCTTCTGGGTACAGCCAGGGGCCGGAGGGAGACCACACGATTTCATCTCTGCCATTGTTGCTTTCATCAAGCAAGGGCCTCCAACAGGTACTTGGAATGGTCTGTAGCCAAGGGGGTCGAAGGTCTTTGACCAGAAGGTGCCTTGCCCTCTCCAGGTAGGTGGAGAGGTACTTCCTCAAGTGAAGAAGAGTGAAGGAGGTCAAGTATCTCAAGGCATTGTTCACATGAGAGAAGGATGCAGCGTAAAATTACTGGTACAGCATCTGCCTATTGACTTGAATGGCCCTTTTTCTTCTGACATCTTGAATATGAGGGGCTTGACTACCCTTGAGGATTAGAAGTGACAGGGATGATGTAATGTCTCCATTGTCTTCAAAGGTATTGTTTTGAATCCTTATTTTGGATTTTGTTGTCTATGCCTTTTGGTCAAAACTGAATTTGTGAATAGCCTCCAAAATGTTCTGTTTATTGTCTGTTAGTTAGACAGAGGAAAATACCAATGTGTAATCCAGCAAGAAACCACCATAGTTTGTTTACCAATGTTTTCAATTGTTTTGTTTCAGTGTGAACATTTTTTATGTTTTGAGTTGGCCCAGTCGGATGATCAACAGCCTGAATAGGAAGTGAAGTACAGTCCAGGGACATTCTTGTGGGCATTTTGTGGTTGCATTCATATTGCATATGAAAAGGCAATTGACTAAAGCAGTAATGTGCAAGTTTTTAAATGGATAATTAGCTAACATCAGGGACTATAAAGCCCATGCATTAATATATTATTAGTAAACAAAAGAGTGGCCCATACTTGCTGTAAATTACATTATGTATAAGTGTCAATTTATTTCATTTTTGAGATGATGAAGTGTGATTTAAAAAAAAACACATGTTTTACTATTACTCGTACCAACTCTAAAAAGGATCTCTAGTAAGGACAAATATATTTCTAAAAGCAGCTTCTTTCTAGAAAAGCTAAGACTCATATTGGTCCAACCCACACATGTACACAGCATGTTTTCTTTGTGTAATTGAATCATGAGGTGCTCGGCCCCTGGGAGCCCCCGGGAGGATTCAGACTGTCCCCGCGGGTCACTGGGGTGCATGTTTTTCTTGGACTCGCTTCATGAGACCGCATGTGTTGTCTGGGAATTGGGTCCACTGGAAATAGAAAAAAGCAGTTTGGATCGGGGGCAGCTAAGAAGCCTGTATGACTCTATGAGCAGTACTGGGGGAGGCCCTGGTCTGGCTCCCAGTAGGTGGCCCCGCATACATAGCAAGCCTTAGGTCACTCCAGCTCTGCTCTGTGTTGATGTTTTATTAACAAGTATAACAACGTTCACAGCTGAAATGTGTACAGAGGTTATGGTATAGCTCAGATTCAAGCTGAGATAGAGCCTTTTGTGTTTTCACTGATTAGCCGAGTGGTCTTTTCAAATAGACACTTAGGTAAGGTTTATTTTGTTATTCCAAAGCAGGAACGGGTACGCTTTAAAGTTCGAGGTTACATAAGGCATTAGTAAATACTTCTTGCTTCTCTACGCTGTGAATGTGTCTATACAAAACAAAATGGTTGGTTACTGATATGGGGTTGGAAAGTTGTAGGTATTGAGTGGCATGTGACAATATACACAGGTCAGATAGACAACCTGGTATGAATAATTCAAATATTGAATTTGTGACGACTGTGTTGATTTAAATGGGACGTTTAGCTCTTTGGGATCAATTCATTATTATTATTTTTATTTGATTGGTGCTTTTGATGTCACGGAAAAGAATACTGCTGGGTTTCTTAAGTTTTGTAGGTAAAATATGAAAAAGATAAATCCCATTAGTGAGTTATACAGACCTGTATTAGTCATGAGCCTCACAATGCAATAAGCCTATTAGTTGAAGTATTTGAAATTTGAGTTTAATTGTGTTTCCAATGTTAAAAAGTCGCTGCTTCTTTGATTGAAACGGCATGTTATTTCCATGTGTGATATTGACTGCTATTTTAGTAGAAACCAAACTTTCATAATAATTGCATTGCAGCATTCACAGAACCACAATCAATTCAAATTTGTCCATTGCAGAAAGGCTGGGCAAATGGGAAGCAGACATGATGGAAAAAAAGAAGATTTTGTGGTGCC
This sequence comes from Knipowitschia caucasica, assembly GCA_964034765.1. Classification (NCBI taxonomy): domain Eukaryota; kingdom Metazoa; phylum Chordata; class Actinopteri; order Gobiiformes; family Gobiidae; genus Knipowitschia; species Knipowitschia caucasica. The sequence continues at coordinate 16,624,847 of OZ035825.1, read as the reverse complement.
CAAACTGACCCCATTGGTTAAATAAATAAATAATTATATAAGATCCCACAGAAAATTCAAGATGATTTATGGATAGCTACATCTGTTTATTCAATTACCCTCACTAATAGCCTGCCTACTGAATGGATATCCGACGTGGAAAGTGCAAATCACATTTTTGAGAAAGTTCCAGCAGACACAGATAAAAGATACCAGGGAGAAAGAGAGTTGTGGACCCCCTGCTAGCATGGGACAGCAAGACAGACCCCGGGTCAGACATATTGATGATAAGCCCATTTGAGCTGTGAGCTTGCTATCGAGCTCTGGTCATTAGCCCAGCTGCGCTTGCCCCAGCTGCAGACGGAGGTGGAGGTATAGCTGTAGGCTGAGCTGTGATCCCAGACTTCTAAACATGTAACCGGCTCAGCTCTGAGGCTCCCTTAACCACAGGAAGCCTCTCATGCTGCTCCACTCATCTCAACTCTTTGCACCCTTCACCCCGCTTCACCCCAATATAAATACATTCATGACAACTCCTTTGATATGGAGATGGGAGAATAATGGCGGACAACGTACAACATATTGATCTGTGTGGTGTTTGTGATGTCTGTGTTGTTTGTTCATGTGAGGACTGGAGTCAGTGTATGGATTTTTGAGGTGTTGTTATTGCAACAGGGGTAGGTCTAATCAGATTGTCTTCAATGAGAATATGTAACACGAGAGGTTTATGAGGTTAAGAGAAGCTTTTAGGACTGCAGCGGAGGGGATGAACCACTCTTACGGCAAGCAATTAGGACAATTGTCAATGAGGAACATGCATCAAGCTTCAACTTTTGCAATTGGGTTATCAATGATTTTGTTTTACAGGTCAATTACTTCATCTACCTTAGAAATTAAACCTAACATTATCTAATCTGCAGAAATGGAGATTGGTAATTGTGAGTTGAACATGAATTTACTAATTGAGGAAAATAATCAATTCTATATTTCTGCGGGATGGGGGGGATTTCTTTAATATTCTCCCAAGGATCAGATACCTTTTTCCCCAAAGTTTACAGGTTGTTAAAGACCTAAAAATAAAGCTCATTTGGTAGACCTCAAAGACCCTGGCTTTGACATATATCAAATATGTTGCAAATCAGAATATGAGGAACGAGAACACTGCACCAGCACTCATTGGCTCAGAGAATCCAAATTAAAAGTTGCTCATTGATTGACTGCGGAACCTTCCGCAGTCAACCATTGGTTTTGTATTTCTTTATTCCGTCATTTTTTTTGACACGTTTCACAGCTTTCACATTTTCAACAATTTCCACAAGTTATACATCAAAACGTTCCACATGTTTGGGAGATTATTGCTATTACTTTTGGGACTTCAGCGATTTCCGGTTTTTCCGCAATCGGACAAAAATCTGCATTGAGAATTCTGCAATGCATTTTAATAGGCCCATGCATTTTAATAGGACTTCAGCTCTTTCAGACATTTCTACAGTTTCAATGATTCAACAGTTTCAAGGATTCAACAGTTTCAAGGATTCAACAGTTTCAAGGATTTCAGCAGTTTCAAGATTTCAAGAGTTTCAAGGACTTCAACAGTTTCAAGGACTTCAGTGTAATCATGCAACCTAATAGGGATTTTTCCATGTAAACCAGTATAATGCAACTTAATAGGGATTTTTCCATGTAAACCAGTATAATGCAACTTAATAGGGTTTTTTCATGTAAACCAGTATAATGCAACTTAATAGGGTTTTTTTTCATGTAAACCAGTATAATGCAACTTAATGGGGATTTTTCCATGTAAACCAGTATAATGCAACTTAATAGGGGTTTTTACATGTAAACCAGTATAATGCAACTTAATAGGGTTTTTTCCATGTAAACCAGTATAATGCAACTTAATAGGGTTTTTTCCATGTAAACCAGTACAATGCAACTTAATAGGGATTTTTCCATGTAAACCAGTATTATGCAACTTAATAGGGATTTTTCCATGTAAACCAGTATAATGCAACTTAATAGGGTTTTTTTCATGTAAACCAGTATAATGCAACTTAATAGGGTTTTTACATGTAAACCAGTATAATGGAACTTAATAGGGGTTTTTACATGTAAACCAGTATAATGCAACTTAATAAGGATTTTTACATGTAAACCACTATAATGTAACCTAATAGGGGTTTTTACATGTAAACCAGTATAAAGCAACTTAATAGGGATTTGTACATGTAAACCAGTATAATGCAACCTAATAGGGATTTTTCCATGTAAACCAGTATAATGCAACTTAATAGGGATTTTTCCATGTAAACCAGTATAATGCAACTTAATAGGGATTTTTCCATGTAAACCAGTATAATGCAACTTAATAGGGTTTTTTCATGTAAACCAGTATAATGCAACTTAATGGGGATTTTTCCATGTAAACCAGTATAATGCAACTTAATAGGGGTTTTTACATGTAAACCAGTATAATGCAACTTAATAGGGTGTTTTCCATGTAAACCAGTATAATGCAACTTAATAGGGTTTTTTCCATGTAAACCAGTACAATGCAACTTAATAGGGATTTTTCCATGTAAACCAGTATAATGCAACTTAATAGGGTTTTTTACATGTAAACCAGTATAATGCAACTTAATGGGGATTTTTCCATGTAAACCAGTATTATGCAACTTAATAGGGATTTTTCCATGTAAACCAGTATAATGCAACTTAATAGGGATTTTTCCATGTAAACCAGTATAATGCAACTTAATAGGGTTTTTTTCATGTAAACCAGTATAATGCAACTTAATGGGGATTTTTCCATGTAAACCAGTATTATGCAACTTAATAGGGATTTTTCCATGTAAACCAGTACAATGCAACTTAATAGGGTTTTTTCCATGTAAACCAGTATAATGCAACTTAATAGGGTTTTTTCATGTAAACCAGTATAATGCAACTTAATAGGGTTTTTACATGTAAACCAGTATAATGGAACTTAATAGGGGTTTTTACATGTAAACCAGTATAATGCAACTTAATAAGGATTTTTACATGTAAACCACTATAATGTAACCTAATAGGGGTTTTTACATGTAAACCAGTAAAAGCAACTTAATAGGGATTTGTACATGTAAACCAGTATAATGCAACCTAATAGGGATTTTTCCATGTAAACCAGTATAATGCAACTTAATAGGGATTTTTCCATGTAAACCAGTATAATGCAACTTAATAGGGTTTTTTCATGTAAACCAGTATAATGCAACTTAATAGGGTTTTTTTTCATGTAAACCAGTATAATGCAACTTAATGGGGATTTTTCCATGTAAACCAGTATAATGCAACTTAATAGGGGTTTTTACATGTAAACCAGTATAATGCAACTTAATAGGGTTTTTTCCATGTAAACCAGTATAATGCAACTTAATAGGGTTTTTTCCATGTAAACCAGTACAATGCAACTTAATAGGGATTTTTCCATGTAAACCAGTATAATGCAACTTAATAGGGTTTTTTACATGTAAACCAGTATAATGCAACTTAATGGGGATTTTTCCATGTAAACCAGTATTATGCAACTTAATAGGGATTTTTCCATGTAAACCAGTATAATGCAACTTAATAGGGATTTTTCCATGTAAACCAGTATAATGCAACTTAATAGGGTTTTTTTCATGTAAACCAGTATAATGCAACTTATTGGGGATTTTTCCATGTAAACCAGTATAATGCAACTTAATAGGGATTTTTCCATGTAAACCAGTATAATGCAACTTAATAGGGTTTTTTTTCATGTAAACCAGTATAATGCAACTTAATAGGGTTTTTACATGTAAACCAGTATAATGGAACTTAATAGGGGTTTTTACATGTAAACCAGTATAATGGAACTTAATAGGGGTTTTTACATGTAAACCAGTATAATGCAACTTAATAAGGATTTTTACATGTAAACCACTATAATGTAACCTAATAGGGGTTTTTACATGTAAACCAGTATAAAGCAACTTAATAGGGATTTGTACATGTAAACCAGTATAATGCAACCTAATAGGGATTTTTCCATGTAAACCAGTATAATGCAACTTAATAGATATTTTTCCATGTAAACCAGTATAATGCAACTTAATAGGGATTTTTCCATGTAAACCAGTATAATGCAACCTAATAGGGATTTTTTCCATGTAAACCAGTATAATGCAACCTAATAGGGATTTTTCCATGTAAACCAGTATAATGCAACCTAATAGGTTGCATTATACCACCAGACCAAGACCCAAACGAAGACTCAGACCACCACCAGATAATGACCACAGACCAGGTTTCCTTAGTTACAGGAACCAAATTGTTTCAGCGGTGAGGGGATTTTTCAGTTTCAAGGACACTTTCAATACATTCAGTAGTTTCAAGGATTTCAACTGTTTAAGAATTTAACCAGTTTCAAGGATATCAGGAGGTTCAAGGATTTCAGGAGTTTCCACACTTTCAACAGTTTCCAGGTTTAAAAAAGTTTCAAGGATTTCAGGAGTTTCAATGTTTCAACAGTTTCAAGGATTTCAGGAGTTTAAAGGTTTCAACAATTTCAAGGACTTCAGGAGTTTCAAATATCTATCAAGTATTTTAACAGTTTCAAGGCCTTTTAAAGGATTTCAAGGATTTTTTTTAGCAGATTTCCACATTAGATCTGTTCCGCAGTCAATCGCAATGGCTTCAGCCATTGCAAGTTTCTAGTTGATTTTGAATATCCTAATGATTTTTTGAGTTGTTGTCGAACCAGTTAGGAACATGTGGTCTTTTGAAAGTGTCCGGATCTAACCTAAAAACAAACACATATTGCTGGGAAAATAACACATACTTTTGCACAGACTTCCAGAGAACTGACTCACGTGTTTTGTTTTGTTATTTTTCCTCAAAGTTTTCCCTGCCCGTTAATTTTCATGTTTTTTTTAACATTTATTTCCCTGTGATATTGCATTTTTAAGTGTACAGCTGGTTCTTGATGTTGTAAATGGGCATTGTAAATAAACTTGACGTTGGCGAATTTGACATGCTTTCTCTTGTTCACATAAAAACAGTTGCATTGACGTATTTGGCAGTGCTTCCAATGAACTTGTGTTTCCTGGCTGGAGAATACTTGTTGTAAACAGGGGCAGGAAACGATGATAATGATGATGAACATGCCCACCTCATGGATATCAAGAAGCACGCAAGACAGCCATGGCTCATTTCTCTGGCTGGTACTTGGAGTCATGACACATTAACTACTGTTATCAAACTCAAGCGCAGTGTGTATATTATTAGTACAGTAAAACAAAGCAGGCAGGCATATTCCTCCTTGGATTTCTCTTCACAAAAGTGCATTTAAATCATTTTAAACAACGCATGTCAGTCTGTAGTGCATGACATTTTTTAGGCGCCTTGCGAAAGTTAAAAGTACATTTAAAATACAGTTCAAATACAAAGTTAAAAAGAGCATGTACAGTGGACGGTGTAGTTATTATGAAAGTGAAGAGGCTTGTCTGGCCAGATGAGTTTTGAGTTTATATCACATTTATAAAACCCGTATCTCAACAGAACATGGAGCCCTCTCTGTCCGGGCTCCTCGGCTTTGGAACGACCTGCCCGAGGATATAAGGCTATAGCTCCATCAGTATCCTCTTTTAAATCACTTCTTAAAACCCACTTTTATCAAACAGCTTTTAACTGTCAGTTTTAAACTTCACATGTTGTATTTTGCTGTCTGCTTTGTCTTTGTTTTGTCTTTCTTCTTGTGTTTCGTCTGTCTGCTTTGTCTTCTTCTATCTGCTATTCTATCTAATTATTTTGACTTACATTATAATTACTGTTTTTCTTGTTTATTATGCTGACTGTGCAGCGCTTTGTAAACATTGTTTTGAAAAGTTCTATACAAATAAAGATGTATCATTATTGTTATTACTGTACCATGACATCTACACTGCTGTGTGTTAAGCTGCCCATGGCCCAATGCAGAACTGGCAGTGCCCACTTCCTCAGCTTTGATCCTGAAACACAGGAAATGCCAATCAGCGTTTGGGGCTGGGTCTCAAGACACCAAGATCAACTGGGTGATTAAGACGTCTACCGACCTTACCTTCTGTAATGTAACCGGCAGTGTTGGGTAGAATACTTTGAAAATGTATTCCGTCCCAGAATACTGAATACATGACCTTTAATGATTTGTGTGTAGTATTCCGTTACTTAGAAAAAAGTACAACCTCAAATGTTAATCAAATAAAACTTTTCTTTAATTATTTGATAATTTGTTGCAATTTTGTGAAACAAGTCAAAGTGCTTCAACAGCTGTCATTTCACAAGTAGATAATCTAAAGAATACCCAATGTTTTCTCTTTACCTTAAAAGTATGTGTTCCAGTGATTTTCAGAAAGTAAGTGTGTTCTAAATACTCTTTCTAAAGACTTTAAAGTAGTAACTGTAAGGGAATACTGTTATACTCACAAAGAGTATTGTGAATACCTAATGGGATTACATGTAATCCATTACTCTTTTTGTTACCTTTTCCCCTATGACATGCGCTGACATATATGTAGTCTGAGGAGCACAGTGACTGGCCTCCTGCTGGGACCGCAGAATGAAGTCCCAGTCCTAATGGGAGAACTTTGCCAAAGCCGTTATCACACTTTGTTGTTTTACTTTTGGACAGCTGATTTCCCTCTTTCTCAAACTTCCTCCAGCTCCTTTGTGAGAACCGCAACCAGGAAAACTGGTGGATGTCCTTGATGTGTCCCAGGGCGTCCTCCTCAGCTTCCCACTGTAGGACATGGAACACCTCCACCACACATCTCAAGTATTGAAGCTTTTATTGCTATTTATTTATTTGTTTATTTGGACGGAACAGTTTGTATTCATGAACAGCAGGAACTGTAAATACACCAGATTGTAGCTATTTAGCTAATTTCCATCTGCAGTCCCACAGTCACAAACACACACTCATTCAACCCTTGCCTTTTGTACATGTTTTTAGAGGTAGGAGAAACCGGAACACAAATGCTGTCCACTGCTCCACTACGTTACTTTCTGTGCTAATGTTAAACTTAAATTACTTATCATTACATACAACTTTTCTTGTATTCTATTCATCATCTAAATGCACCATATGGTTATCTGTTTAATACCACAGTGTTAAAGGTTTAAGGTGATATGGCAGCATTTCTTGGTAGTTTGGATAACTTCACACAAAGTCTTTTCCTCTGGTTGATTTGTATTAGGATTTGAGATCCTTCGGTATAACTCCTTGCTCAGTCTCAAAAGATTTTGAGAAAAAAAATCTGTTTAATTCATAAATTGAATGGCCACTTCCATCTTCTGCAAAGTTAGTTGAATAAGACAATGTCGTCTCTCGTTCATCCATGAGTGAAAGAAGGACCAAGTCTTTGAAATGTATTTTATGATTAAGTTGAAAAAACACGCACATTTTAGATAAAAATGCTTGCTCAGTGAGGTCCTGCCACCATGGTAATAGCTTTTCCTTGTTAAAGCTACGACCAGTTAAAATATTACATTTCCACGACCAATCCGCAGGTCCCGAGTCGCCTGATGAGCTGTTGTGATTTCTGATCGCTTCCTGCTTTGCATGTGTTCACAGGTGGGTCTCCCGGTGACCTTAGACCTCCAGGGCCAAAGTGGGCCCCAGAGCAGAGGTGAAGGGTCTCTGCAGTGCTTGAGGCTAATTGGTGTGAGTGCTGCTTAGATATGCATATCCACTTTTGTCAGTGTTCACAAAGATAACACATTATTTAGAACTGGCTGAAAGTGGTTCATTCAACATCTTGTGGTTTAAAAAATCACTATGGTAATGGTACCAATTGTTATCATTGTCAAATATATATATTTATAGATGCAGTAAAATAAAATAGTCAAACTGGGTCTCCCCACTGGATGGAGATGTAAAAATATTGTAGTTAAGAAAATGTCCAAATTGCAGGCAGCCCTTTGACTTGTTACTGTGGTATACTCACTGGTCACAGATCTTATGAAGGAATTGTGGCCAAATTGTTACTAATAAAAATTGACATCTGTAATTTGATTTGCACCATACATTGTAGAACAGGACCTCTGTCAAACACAAATAAGCCAAATGTGGCCCGCTTAATATATACTTCGGTGGCCCTTGATATGATTTTAAATTCTTACCATTAAGTTGCATCATTGATGGTAAGGGCCACCAGTATGGCTACAGTGGCATGTTTTAAAGCTAATATTCTTAAAATATAAAATAAATGGGGGGCATCAATATACAAGAATTTATTTATTTGACATTTGCAATATGGCTTCATAGAGATACCGTGTTGGCATTGTCCATTCCTATGTAATATCTATGATCTGCAAGTGTGTGCGTGTGTGTGTGTGTGTGTGTGTGTGTGTGTGTGTGTGTGTGTGTGTGTGTGTGTGTGTGTGTGTGTGTGTGTGTGTGTGTGTGTGTGTGCGCATTTGCATTATTGAGCAAGAACATCATTTAATAAATTAAACTTGACTAATATCACAATGAGGGCTCCTGGGTCAAGATTGTCAAAACTTCAACAACAAAGACAATTCTATGATACAGTACTTGATGAGGGACAATACATACAAAAGCACCCTTTCACGGCCTATTCATTCTGGACAAAAGCGCTCTTTTTTGTACAAGCAGTAACATCCACATTACTTCATAATAGTGACATGATGGGTAAGCACTATCAGATATATTCTTGTTTTCCCCAGTGGGGGCAGGTCCCAGCTCAAAAGTGGCCAAAATGACGTGCGCTGACATGCTTGCAACCCCACCTCGGGCCGATGGGGGTGGACCCGGAATAAGAATTAGCCAATAATAACATATAGCATCTTCTTACCTCTCGAAAACGTCTTTACAAGATGGTCCAAAAGTTGGCTCTTGGCCCAAAGCTCCGTTCCACATGTAAGTAAGTAAGTAAGTAAGCTTTATTTATATACCGCCTTTCACAGACCAGATTCACAAAGCGGTTTACAATTGTTATTCTTGGGCACTTGTCTCTCACTCCACACAGAGATGGGAGCGGGGTCGCCGAACAGGAGGCGCATGCCAGAACTATTGTACATATTTTTAGTGGTAGGGGAAACCGGAGTACCCGGAGGAAACCTACGCAGACACGGGGAGAACATGCAAACTCCACTCAGAAAGGCCCTGGTCCGACCGGGATTCGAACCCAGGACCTTCTTGCTGAGAGGCGAGAGTGCTATCCACTCAGCCACCGTGCCGCCCATGACCGTGTGTCAATGCTGAGGGGGGTGAATTTTTTTGGACCACTCTGGGTTAGTCGCTGTGAATTTTTGAAGTCACTCGTTTAAATGAACGGGGGCTCGTGCAGCTGATGCATGCGCAGATGCGTTTTTTTCACAATTTTCTTGTGGGCGGGACCACTCGCGGCCATTTTGGATAGCTCCAGTATAGCACAATTTTTGGCCCATTTGTTTGAACGGCGGAGATAGGCATGACTACGTCCGTTAATATTTACAGTCCATGGTTTTCACATGTCATCCTGTTGACCCTTCGTATGTGCCTCACTCACACAAGGAAAGAGACGTAAGGTCAGTACAATATGTCCCGGCTGAATAGATTAGTATGACTTTGGACATATTTGGAAAGTGTAACCCAGACCACAGCTCATCTAATCAACCCGGCGGATAAACACCAAGTCGCACGTTGAATCAGAGCAGTGATGAAGAGAGAGCTGTGCCCATCTACTTCAAATTGATTCTCTCATTATACAGCCATTGTTTTACTACTACATACAATGCAAACCTTATCATATGAACTGAGATGGCCTATCCCACCGATTTTTCATCACAGCAGTGTAAAGTCCATAAACAAGATTACAGACAGGTGCGCCACTGAGATTAATGCGAGCATGTGCCGACAGTATAGAAATAGCCATAATTGTGCCGCAATTAGAGCTTTGGTGCCACAAGAATAGAGGTCTGATTGCCCGAGTGCTGCTAAACGTTCCTTTGTTCGGACTATTTTGAACTCCTCTCACATGGGCAGCTGGCCAGCAACCGTCAAGTGACATTTCAACTATAGCAGTGAGTTAACTGGGTCATTTGCAGCCATGTAAGAAGATTCAGCAGCAAATACAAAAAGAACCATAACAATATATATTTCATATTGATTGTACAAAACAAACATATTCAGTTCATTACCTTTTGTGTATCAAAACTATTTCAATATGCCTTTGTAATGTAAAGCCAAAAGTCCCCTACTATTCATTAAACCTGCTTGCACTGCTTTCCCATTTGTAGAGTAAATGTCATCTCTTAATTATTTGTTGCATAATGGCCCTCTTTAGAGCTTCTGATTGGGTAAAACTTCAAATCAAAGCTGAGGGCGCTTCTAGAAATCAGAGTAAGTGGAGGATAACGTGTTCAGGAGAAGGGGGAGGACATTAGCCTCGACACGTTTAATATGTATTTTTTGTATGAATGAAAAATCAAATTAAGATTTCACTCCAAAAATGTCTTCCACAGTGGTAGTCTTTCACTAAAAAAACTAATAACATGTATTTCTTTGTTTGTAGTTGTGACAAAATTAGTGTGTGTATATTTAAGCTTTATGTTAGTAACTTGATATTGAGTATGGAAGGATTAAATTATGGACACGGTTCTAATTTGACTTGAAAAGCTCCACAAATGAAAACAGTATTGTATATATTATTTTTTTTCTCACAATTATTGGTCAATATCAATATAGTGAGTTTTATCAAGAAGGAAAGCTAGGACAAGACTACAAAACAGAACAGAGATCTCATTTCAGTTAAAGAACTTTTCAGATTGCTTTGTTTTACTTTGCTACATTTTTCTGATTTCCAATTCCAGTCCAGATTATACAACATCTGTGTGGAGGCTCCTCTGTCTCACTTGACTGAGACATGCTATCTTCAGGTGGATCCACTTCAGAGCTGTGTTTACAAGTAGCACGTCATGTTCCAATTGCCTACAGATGTGTTTTTTATTTGTCAAGTGAAAAAAATCTTCCATCTCACAGTGGCAAAAAAAAAAAAAAAAAACTACCACAACCAAACACATAAGACTATTTTAATCCTCCCAACAGGCCTGGAATGCTGTAATGGTGTCCCAGACATGCGTGCATTTACCGTTTTAAGATAGCAAAGTGCGATGGACTGGACTTCTGTGGCTTATCGAGCCGTTTAGGGCCTGTCCGACAAGAGCCAGATTATGAGCAGGAATGTGTCTCGGGTTTAGTTGCTCCCTGCTATCCGCACTCTCTGGAGTTGTAAACATAACTTGCTAAGAAAACCTGCAGTTTCCTTTGCACAGGCCTGGAAATTCTAGACGTTTTAATTGTGTATTCTGATACGTTCACTTATTTTTGCACTTCTCTGTGCTGCAGAATGGAGTGTTTTAAGAGATTGTGTGTTCCTTTGGCCCTAAGACTGTACAACAACTTTATAACTATTGTTGGAACCTTTTTAGAATGATGTGTTTATGTGTGTTTATATAGATACAAAGTGTTTCTGCAGCTGAACACCTTTATTTATTCTACAGGGAATCTTATTGAGTAAAAACTTCAGAAATATGCTGCAATTTGCAAATATTGGTTAGCGTTCTGCATTTGTAGAAATACACCTTTTGGATATAGTAAGAAAGTACGTCATCTTTATTTATAAAACCAAATTGTAAATGGCATTTGTCCTCTCACTCCACATGATGATGGGTTCACCACAGGAGGAGCATGCCTAACCCGCTGTACATTTCTTAGTGGTATCGCAGTGACCAAAGGAAAACTGGAGAGCCCGGAGGAAACTTACACAGACACAGGGAGAACATGCAAACTCCACACAGAAAGGGCACATCTGGAGGAGGAATCGGACCCAGAACCTTCTGGCTGTGAACCACAAACACTAACCATTGCCTGTGGACATTTCATACAATGTTGGTCAAACACTTTGAATAGAACGCTATAATACTGCATTCAATTGATAACACAAGTTGACAGCCAAAAAATGGTCAGGGATTTCTCGACTGATTTAGACTAATTTTGGTGTTCTGAGTCCGAATATCACATGCATTTTGCTCTATCAGATCAACTTTTTGAGATACAGCCATAGTGTTACGGATTACGTACGTAAATAAAAACTGAATGACTTTGGATACGTTGACTTTTATTTCTTGAGGAAAACGGAAAAAACGTCAAGGGTTTCTCAGCTGATGATCCGCAGAAATTTGTTTTTTTACGCAAAATCGATTAAAAAAAATATTTCTATTATACTATGTATAATTTCTAGATGTAAACATTACATATTATAAATCAAGCTCACACTCATTCAGTTTTTTTCGAGTTCATGAGTATAATAGAATAGTTGTCCTCATTTAATCCATCCTAAATTGATACTCTGCCATTATAATTTTGCCAATATGTTGCTAAGACCAAGGTAATTGTTGGTGAAGGCCTATGTTTTTTCTTGGTCCCAGACTTAGATTAGGTGATCGCTGTTCAATTTCCTGCCTGTGGTGAAGAGAGAATCCCGGTGGGGGCAGGTGTAAACAGCCAACCAGCAGAAAAACAGGAAAAGCCAACATGTGCTCTCAGCTTTCCATATCACAATGCTTTATCTGTGCTTTGTGTCATGTTGACTTTTCCATAGGTTAAAAGATGGGTCACATTCTGGTACAGACTATGTACGCACAGCTCTTGGGAGTGGTGAGCTGCTGCCAGTCAAACAGTGGAGAGGGCAATTATTTAGGATGTAACTATTGACATGACATCTCTGCATTCAAGTATCCTTGTAATTTAAAAACTTTGAAGAGACAGTTCAATCTCAAGAGACTACACAGGCACAACATTTCTTTAGATGAATGTATTTATTGCTTGTTTGGCACCATAGGCCCCGGCTGTGGCACTTTGTCTAAAGATCATTCCTTGTGTGCCACTTATCAAATATTCAATAAATTATAAAATGCTTTATTTACAAACTCTCACATGTGTAATTGCTATGAGGCTTAAACTGAACTGTAATTACATGAAAGGGTTGTTATGACTGAAAAATCCTCACAGGTTCCAACAGACCCTCCTGCATTGGCAAGGAAGAACTCTAAAACCCAGGGGGAAAAGTTAAGAAACTTCGGGGAGGTCCTCATTGAGAGAGGGATCCACTCTCACGAGGACCAAGGCCATGCACAGGTAAAAATAAAAAAAAATAAAAAATATATATACTATTGGGTTGTCCTTACTAAGCTTTATATGGGTAAAATATGGATAAATACAGTAAGTGGCAAGAGCTCTGGTGTGTGTTGGTGCACACCGGGGTAGTCTTGCACAGTTTTTCCAATGTGGTTTTACTGCAAATGGCAAATAAATGAATCTGAATCTGAATCTGAGTCCTGGTGAGAACCAGGTAGTATGTTCTCCTTAATCCAGTTCTCAAGTCTCTTTGCTGGCTTCCTGTGGCTCAAAGAAGCTCTGCTTATGTAAAAAATCTCACACCAAAGTACATCCATGACATGCCAGGACCATATGAAGCAATTCCAATTCTGAGGAGCACAGGGACTACCCTCCTGCTGGTGCCCAGATTGATGAATATAGATGGGGAGGCAGCAGAACAGTCTTCCTGAAAACTCCAGGTTGAAATCCAGGTTAAAACAGTTCTGTTTAGATGTGCAAACAACTGAAGGATTATAACCTCATTTATGTCTGTGATTATTTATGTTAATGTCTCGTGTGATTTTGTTCCGCACTTTGAGTTGCCTTGAATAGGTATGCACCAGTCCAAGAGTATGTACTGTATGAATTAAAAAGCAAAAAAAGCAGCCAAATAAAACCATTGACATCAGTTGTCTTTTTTCATTCATCTCGTTGGTTAAATACTACAGAAACAATCACACAAGTGATGCACTTTCTTACAATTAAGTCTATTTATATTTGTTGATTCTTAAACTTCCATGGGGACGTCCACAGACAACCACATAATGTTCGAAGGGTGACAGGTTAACTGAGTACCAACGTTTTTGTAAGTGACCTGCCAAATATTTCTGTGGAGCAAATGACAGTTCACCTCAGCCGCTTTCAAGCTGTGACTTTTATTATTACAATGTTCAATTAAGTCATACTCTGGCACGACACATGTTATTGTGAGATAACTGTCATAACATGCAATTCTTTTTACTTTTTTTGAGTTATTGCGATAAGGCCTGTGTAACTCGGGAGGTTCTCCATTTTAGGGATGTTTTTTCCTACCTGCAAACGAAATGTTAACTCAAAATTTCACAGGGTCGTTGGTTTGATGAGATAGTAGTCCATTAATTTATTTCTTCATGTTTTTTATGAAAGGCACCCAAACAAGTTCTCTCTAAAATGCAAAGACAAATATGCACAAGAAACAGGTTTGACACACCTGATCTAATGGGACTGTCTTATGCTGATTAGGCATCCTTAAGATTGTCAGAAGGTGACAATCGGAGCTGAAATCTGCCTTGTTATCCCACCGTTTCAACCAAGCATAAGTGATGTTGAATATGTATATATCATCTATGGTGTACTTCCTATCTTACAAAGCCAATTCAGTCGAACACTTGTTTGAGCTAACCAACTTACAAGACATGTGCTTCATTTTCAAAACAATGCATTTTGGTCCTGTACTATAATGTAAATTTGTGATTAATTTTGTTCTCTTTAGATTTTTGAAGGCGGACGGTAAAACAAATGGGAAGTGGGCTCATCTTTCAAATAAGCTTTTCACCTATCCAATCAGGTTTGTCTCCACATTTGAAAAGAAACATCCTTGACTAAGACTGAGTAAATAACGGACCATATGTTCACTAGAGTTTTTCAAATTGATTATTTTATATTTATGGGGATGTGGTACATGAGAATGTCATCGGAAATTACCAAAGTAAAATCCCCCTCGGGTCTATCTCTGGTGGTAATGCAAGATGAAGTGATGAGCCGAAGACCGAGAGTCCCACTGTTAACTTCTGAGGAGGCAGGTTGCTGAACGAGCTGAACTCTGTACAGCTGTGTGGCACTGTTTAAGGCAGCAAGTGGAGGCAGATACTGAGAAAATAAAAATACTAAAATAAGAAAAACTTTGTGAGATGTTTAATATAAGTTGATTATGTTGTAGTAAAAAACATAATGGCCCTAACACATGTGTTCAATATGTCACTGCAAGGTTTCGGCGTCAGCTTATTTTTTGTTATGGATTTGCCAAATTACAATGACATCATCATTCTGAAACCTACAAAGATCATTAAACTTATCTAAGCATAGACATGTCAGTCGTGGAATAGTGGCAACTTGGCACACTAGCAATACAACAAATCTGTCATTGGATAAAGGCGAGAATTCCCGCGCCATCCAATGTGTGCCAACAAAACCTCATGAACATTTTTGTCACCATCAAATTAGCCTCAAACTTCTATGCTCTCTCTCTTTTTTTGTGTGCATCAAATGTCCCAGTTAAGAAATCGCTTACATCCCTCTCGGTTTGGGGCTGTATTGAAATTTCCCAGCGGGTATGTACCAATATGCGCGGAGCACTCGTCGACAGATGCCATCAGAGAACAAGCATATGAATTACCAGGCAGCCTGCCATCTTTGAGTTCAGACAGAATGCCATTAATACGTGATTAGCATTCCAAAACAACAACACAACAACATGAAAGCCCAGGCAATGGGGAGCAGGTAAAGGTTCCATCGTTTATATATTAATGCCGCCGCTAACAAAGACTCTATGGCAGTGCCCCAGTAGAAGAAAAAAAAATCCAAGATGGCCGACGATCAAAACAGAAAACAATCTGCCATCAGCAAATCAGATTCCAATAAATTAAATATGGCTGACCATGACTAATTTAGAAGCGCTGGCATATTAATGACTACAATTAAAGAAAACATGGTTCTGTTAATTTTAGATGACAGTAAATATTGGCATTACCCAATTAAGCTGCGGTGAAGTAGACGTAAAGTACCTGCAATAAGCGTAAACACCGGACCTATATTCTACCAGGAACAGAAGCATGAAAGTTTAATCTGCAGAAAGGGAGCGCTTAGGTTATGTAGGCCATTGTGGGATCATTATGAGTTTGTGTGTGCTGTATATAGGGAACGCCAGCCAAAGTGCAAAGTAGGAAGTGTTGCGTTTGATGTTGTAAAAGACAGTGGGAAAATGGATGAACCAGTTATATAGTTGGATGTATGAATCTTTGAGCTTAGGTAAACAAGGGCAAAATAACAATAACACAAATTAAACTCGACTTAATATTTGATTTAATTGACTACAATTGGATTTGTCTTTCATAACGCCATTTATTGTACATACATATGCTAAAATATGGTCAGATGACATGGTGGAAAACGCTATCTGAATTTAAAACCAGTCTGAGCTCTTTGTTATGGGAAGAATAAAATGACCCACGTATAATAATTCATGTCTCAATTGTGTAATTTCTGACATTATAACTCATATCATTAAAAAATCATATGAGTTATAAGATTAAGAGATCCTTTATTCGTCCCACAGTGGGGAAATTTCAGTGTTGCATCACAAGCTATTGAACAGTAGGAAAGAGGTTAAGTGAAAAATAGCTATACTAATTCAAATAAAACAAAATCCCTAACTCCAGCATCAATAAAAGTACAAAATCTCTATCTTGAACATAATAATAAAAGTGTAAAAGTTTTACATTTGGCAAAATAAGAGGCAAGTATAAAGTACTGTGTATTCTAGTGCAAGCAATGTGTAGTTATATGTTAGCATTTATACATTAGCAGCAGTATGTTTACATCTGTACATTAGCAGCAGTATGTTTACATCTGTACATTAGCAGCAGTATGTTAGCATCTGTACATTAGCAGCAGTATGTTTACATCTGTACATTAGCAGCAGTATGTTTACATCTGTACATTAGCAGCAGTATGTTTACATCTGCACATTAGCAGTAGTATGTTTACATCTGTACATTAGCAGCAGTATGTTTACATCTGTACATTAGCAGCAGTATGTTTACATCTGTACATTAGCAGCAGTATGTTTACATCTGTACATTAGTAGTATGTTTACATCTGTACATTAGCAGTAGTATGTTTACATCTGTACATTAGCAGCAGTATGTTTACATCTGTACATTAGCAGCAGTATGTTTACATCTGTACATTAGTAGTATGTTTACATCTATACATTAGCCGCAGTATGTTTACATCTGTACATTAGTAGCATGTTTACATCTGTACATTAGCAGCAGTATGTTTACATCTGTACATTAGCAGCAGTATGTTAGCATCTGTACATTAGCAGCAGTATGTTTACATCTGTACATTAGCAGCAGTATGTTTACATCTGTACATTAGCAGCAGTATGTTTACATCTGTACATTAGCAGTAGTATGTTTACATCTGTACATTAGCAGCAGTACAGTATGTTTACATCTGTACAATAGCAGTAGTATGTTTACATCTGTACATTAGCAGCAGTATGTTTACATCTGTACATTAGTAGTATGTTTACATCTGTACATTAGCAGCAGTATGTTTACATCTGTACATTAGCAGCAGTATGTTTACATCTGTACATTAGCAGCAGTATGTTTACATCTGTACATTAGCAGCAGTATGTTTACATCTGTACATTAGTAGTATGTTTACATCTGTACATTAGCAGTAGTATGTTTACATCTGTACATTAGCAGCAGTATGTTTACATCTGTACATTAGCAGCAGTATGTTTACATCTGTACATTAGTAGTATGTTTACATCTATACATTAGCAGCAGTATGTTTACATCTGTACATTAGTAGCATGTTTACATCTGTACATTAGCAGCAGTATGTTTACATCTGTACATTAGCAGCAGTATGTTTACATCTGTACATTAGCAGCAGTATGTTTACATCTGTACATTAGTAGCATGTTTACATCTGTACATTAGCAGCAGTATGTTTACATCTGTACATTAGCAGCAGTATGTTTACATCTGTACATTAGCAGCAGTATGTTTACATCTGTACATTAGCAGCAGTATGTTTACATCTGTACATTAGCAGCAGTATGTTTACATCTGTACATTAGCAGCAGTATGTTTACATCTGCACATTAGCAGTAGTATGTTTACATCTGTACATTAGCAGCAGTATGTTTACATCTGTACATTAGCAGCAGTATGTTTACATCTGTACATTAGCAGCAGTATGTTTACATCTGTACATTAGTAGTATGTTTACATCTGTACATTAGCTGTAGTATGTTTACATCTGTACATTAGCAGCAGTATGTTTACATCTGTACATTAGCAGCAGTATGTTTACATCTGTACATTAGTAGTATGTTTACATCTATACATTAGCCGCAGTATGTTTACATCTGTACATTAGTAGCATGTTTACATCTGTACATTAGCAGCAGTATGTTTACATCTGTACATTAGCAGCAGTATGTTTACATCTGTACATTAGTAGCATGTTTACATCTGTACATTAGCAGCAGTATGTTTACATCTGTACATTAGAAGCAGTATGTTAGCATCTGTACATTAGCAGCAGTATGTTTACATCTGTACATTAGCATCAGTATGTTTACATCTGTACATTAGCAGCAGTATGTTTACATCTGTACATTAGCAGCAGTATGTTTACATCTGTACATTAGCAGTAGTATGTTTACATCTGTACATTAGCAGCAGTACAGTATGTTTACATCTGTACAATAGCAGTAGTATGTTTACATCTGTACATTAGCAGCAGTATGTTTACATCTGTACATTAGTAGTATGTTTACATCTGTACATTAGCAGCAGTATGTTTACATCTCTACATTAGCAGCAGTATGTTTACATCTGTACATTAGCAGCAGTATGTTTACATCTGTACATTAGCAGCAGTATGTTTACATCTGTACATTAGTAGTATGTTTACATCTGTACATTAGCAGTAGTATGTTTACATCTGTACATTAGCAGCAGTATGTTTACATCTGTACATTAGCAGCAGTATGTTTACATCTGTACATTAGTAGTATGTTTACATCTATACATTAGCAGCAGTATGTTTACATCTGTACATTAGTAGCATGTTTACATCTGTACATTAGCAGCAGTATGTTTACATCTGTACATTAGCAGCAGTATGTTTACATCTGTACATTAGCAGCAGTATGTTTACATCTGTACATTAGTAGTATGTTTACATCTATACATTAGCAGCAGTATGTTTACATCTGTACATTAGCAGCAGCATGTTTACATCTGTACATTAGCAGCAGTATGTTTACATCTGTACATTAGCAGCAGTATGTTTACATCTGTACATTAGCAGCAGTATGTTTACATCTGTACGTTAGCAGCAGTATGTTTACATCTGTACATTAGCAGCAGTATGTTAGCATCTGTGCATTAGCAGCAGTATGTTTACATCTGTGCATTAGCAGTATGTTTACATCTGTACATTAGCAGCAGTATGTTAGCCTCTGAACATTAGCAGCAGTATGTTTACATCTGAACGTTAGCAGCAGTATGTTTACATCTGTACATTAGCAGCAGTATGTTAGCATCTGTACATTAGCAGCAGTATGTTAGCATCTGTACATTAGCAGCAGTATGTTTACATCTGTACATTAGCAGCAGTATGTTTACATCTGTACATTAGCAGCAGTATGTTTACATCTGTACATTAGCAGCAGTATGTTTACATCTGTACATCAGCAGCAGTATGTTTACATCTGTACATTAGCAGTAGTAAGTTTACATCTGTACATTAGCAGTAGTATGTTTACATCTGTACATTAGCAGCAGTATGTTTACATCTGTACATTAGCAGCAGTATGTTTACATCTGTACATTAGCAGCAGTATGTTTACATCTGTACATTAGTAGTATGTTTACATCTGTACATTAGTAGCAGTATGTTAGCATCTGTGCATTAGCAGCAGTATGTTTACATCTGTGCATTAGCAGCAGTATGTTTACATCTGTACATTAGCAGTAGTATGTTTACATCTGTACATTAGCAGTAGTATGTTTACATCTGTACATTAGTAGTATGTTTACATCTGTACATTAGCAGCAGTATGTTTACATCTGTACATTAGCAGTAGTATGTTTACATCTGTACATTAGTAGTATGTTTACATCTGTACATTAGCAGCAGTATGTTTACATCTGTACATTAGCAGCAGTATGTTTACATCTGTACATTAGTAGTATGTTTACATCTGTACATTAGCAGCAGTATGTTTACATATCGGTACACTATTTACATAGTGTTTGTTTAGGGTACTTTTACGTTATAGTTTTATCTGAGGATTGTGAGTAAATAGATTTGAGTTCTTCTCTGAATGTTACAGATACTTTAGTTTTTATTCATATACTCATTAGATTAGATAAGGGTTCTCAAACCTATAGCTCAGGAGCTACCAGTAGCTCTCCACCCCTTTCCAAGTAGCTTGCCAACAAATGTACATATTACATATATTTCAAATGGATTTATTTCAAATATATGATTCTCATGAATACAACTATTGCAAATGCAAACTAACTGTTCCATTATGAAAAAGAACTGTTTTAATTGGTCTGTACCTCATCTTAGGTCTCACATACAGGACACATATATCAACTAATTTTTCCCCCAAACCACTTGAGAAGTAGCTCTAGCATTTTCATCCAAAGATAGTTGCTCTCTGAGTGTAAAACGTTGGAGCCTGTAGGTTTATTTCCTTAATATTATTTACAATTATAGACACTTGGACACATAGGATTCCCAGTACTATTATTTTATAAGCTACAGTATTATAACTATGCTTTGATCAATTGCAAGGACTACTTTACCTGGCAGCATTGCAGGAATGTCTTCATATGCAGAATTAACTTAGTAATGTTTAATTTTTAGGGGCATTTTACAGACCAAGGTCAGATTTCAGAAAACAAACTTCCATTCAGGGACAATAAAGTATACCTTAACCATAACCTCAATGTACATGTCCCTTCAAACATTATTTGACAATCGTGGCACAAAATTAATTTCATGACATCAGCTCCTCTAAGCAGCAGCTTTAGTGCGTTGGCTTATGGGCTGTGGGAAAAACAATATTGTGGTGACTTTGATCGGCCTCTTCCTGCTCTCAGCTCATGGCTTGCTAAACGCTGCGTATAAGAATCTATAGTGGACTTTCTGCCTCCTCACACAAAACTGCCTCATTTACAAAGGGAACCGATACAATGATGTATGATTAATGTAAGTTAAGATGTGTTCAAATAGGAGGCTTCATATATATATACAGCAGACCAGGAAGCAGGCCATCCATTAGACAAGTTGATACTGAAGCCACTTTACCACCACCAAAACCATTAGCTTTTACACTGTAAGGTTAGGAGACAACTGGTCTCTTTAAATTGATTTAACTTGTTTGTGTAATTGTTTTTCACATGTGGAGCTTTCAACAAAATTCTATGCTGGCTGTAGAAAATATATATGTATTTGGTGCTTTCGTTCCTAAACGTGTACTGGCACAACCGTTACAATTTGCAAGGAGCCAAACAGTAAAGTCAATAATAGTGAAGAAGATGACATAGTCTGGGATCGTGTTTTTAATTCAGACAGAAGACATATTTTATTGTCGATGGTAGAGACAGCACGAACAAAGCACACGATCACAGATACAATAGAATGCAAGTGTATTATACAGAGCGGAGGCATGGAGACCTCCAATCAGCAGCTTCCACGGTGTGCTTGTAGCTTGGCCTTCAGATAGACAAAACAAGGGAAAAGTACTGGCTTCTGCACATTGATAGATTGATGAGTTTCACTTTAACAAAAGTTGCTTAAAAGCAAGGGCGTAGGTTTGCGTGGGGACCATGGGGACATGTCCCCACCAATATTTGGTGAGGACTAAAAAGTCCCCACCAAAATGACATGATGTCCCGTGACCCGGACGGTCCGGGACACATGTCTTCCGTTTGTGCACACGTCGCGCCTCCTCCTCGCCTCCAGAGCAACAGCAGCAGCAGCAGCACGTGACCCGTTCCGTTTTCTGCAGTGATTGGCTGTCTTCTTCAGCGCCAAACTGAAGCACTGAGCAACTGTTTAATTTTTAAACTTAGCCAGCGTGAAGCAAGTGTTTTTTTTCGTTCCCTGAGCGTTGTAGCACGTGAGTAATCAGAGGAAAGTACTGTAGATCTATTACCATTCAAAGTACTTACGTTATTTCTAATCTGTCAGCGCACTGTTTAATGTTCCGAGGAGCTCACACGGCACAGAGACAGAACAGAACTGGCTCCAATAAAGAAACAGGTTGGTTGAAAGGCTGAAAAAATACTTATGGTGCTCTTACTATCCAAAATGTATAAGTGGGTGTGTTGTGTGAATCAGGATAAACTAGGGATGAAAATATTCCACGGATCCACGATTTACAACGTAATGTAATTTCTGTGAAATGTGTGACAGCGGGCACTTGCTGTTATTTGCTCTAAGCACATTCAAGCGATGCACTCGAATGTGCACGTCCTGGTGCAGCTGCTGCCGCTTTGTAATGACAGCCGCGGCGCTCAGTGAAAGCACAGCTCTAACATGGTACCGAGCTCGGACCATATGCAGACAGAACCATGTTGCAAGTGCGGGTCTCCCTCGTATCTCCCCCGTTTCTCCCCTGTGTCTCTGACATGTCTCTCCCCTGACTCTTCCCAAAGCGCAACCAGCGCTCCCGAAATTAAAGCTCGGATACGTAAATTTTCCATTGCGTTAACGATGCATGCTGGTTGTGCGCAAAACACACCACAACAGGTCATTTAAGTTTTTATTTTGCATACTTGAGAGCCCTGTGAGTCATTACTTGCCTTTTTGGGTTGAGAGTGGAATAAAAAAAAGAAAATATAGAAAAATCCACACTGTTACTTATTGCCAAACTCTTGTTAACTCATTGTATTGAGAAATACTATGTAACTTTTGACATTGGCCAAGTTATACTGTATAAATGATTCTGCAGTTCATGTATATGAATGTCTGTTTTTGATTGTCTATACCTTCTTATATAATTTAGAAAAAATGCCACCTCCACAAATAAGATAAAAGATATCAGGAGCTTTTTTAACAGTTGGAAAGTAAGTAAGAGAAAGCACAAGTAATAGCAAATTATGAATTGTGATGATTAATCTTCTGTTAACATACATAACTGCTTCTCATTCAGTCTACAGCTGAGTTTAGTATAGAAGGCAACACACTATTGCAAATATAGTGTGTGATTACACAACAAATTCTGGGGGAGAAACTCTGGACCCCGTGTCAATGGGTGTAGACTCAGGTCGTAGTGAATGTCCCCACCAAGATTGGAACCAAACCTACACCATTGCTTAAAAGTGTTATGAAATCTCACATTCCCCCCTCTGGTCATACATTCACGTGTGACCATCAGGATCAGTAAACAGCAACATAACATCATAACTCAATACTTCAAAAACTCATAAACTCGGTACTTCACTCGGTACCTCAAAAAACTCAGAACTCGGAATACTTCAAAAACTCATAAAACATGTTCAGATCTTTCATAAAACTTGTCAACAATCTTCAGTAAAATACCAAACTTCATCAGTCGATGGTGGTTCCAGATATTGCTTTGAAAACAGTCTCTCCCACTTCTCTGTGTTGGTTTCTTCAGGCTGCATTTGTTGTGTCGAGCCATGAATTCTTCTGTGACGTGTCTTTCAATCGCACGTTTCAGCTTCAGTGTCCAGATTCAGAAATCCAGATTGTTCCAAATTATGTCCAAATTGTGTAATCCAATTTTTCCAAATGGTGTTCATGCAAAAGAGGACGATGGTATTGTCCATGTCTCAGCAGCTCACAGCCTGACTGGAATCAGGGGCTGTGCAGATTGTCCATGTGCTGATCCAGATGCATGGTTTCTCTTGAGGTTTCTCAGTTTTAGCTTGAAAAAAAAACACATTTTGTGTAAAAAAAAGTAGTGTTCTGTTCTCTAGATGTTACAGACAAGGCCCGCATCCTTCCACCACCTGAAGAAGATGACAAAGTCTGGGATCGCGTCTTTAATTCAGACAGAAGACATGTTTTATTGTCGATGGTAGAGACAGCACGAACAAAGCACACGATCACAGATACAATAGAATGCAAGTGTATTATACAGAGCGGAGGCATGGAGACCTCCAATCAGCAGCTTCCACGGTGCCATGTAGCTTGGCCTTCAGATAGACAAAACAAGGGAAAAGTACTGGCTTCTGCACATTGATAGATTGATGAGTTTAACTTTAACAAAAGTTGCTTAAAAGTGTTATGAAATCTCACAATAGGATTAATAAATATATGTTAATTCAGTATATTATCATTTCATTTTTAACAACATTCAACAAACAACATTTTATTTAACCATGTAATTGAGTCCAAACATTCTGTATGTTCTTGGTTCCATATGCAATTAATACGACTGGAAGTTAGCACTCTCTGTCCTCAGCAAGAAGGTCCCGGGTTCAAATACCGGTCAGAAATACCAGGCCCTTTCTGAGTGGAGTTTGCATGTTCTCCCTATGTCTGCTCCGGTTTCCTCCAAGTGCTTCGGTTTCCCCAATACAATTAAAAACACAAGTATTAGATCAAATCTTCTAGCTCCTGACCAAGACGAGCATCAACATCTGGAGATGGGCCCCGGGCGCTGTAACAAGGCGACACTGCTCCTGACAGAGCCGCGAATGCATTGAAGAATGGGTCAAATATAGAGGACAGTAAACTTACTGGGCAAAAAGGAAAACTGAGGAAACTCATCACAAAGATAACTAGTTACTAAAATACAATACAATTTAGAATACATTAGCTACAATCTCAGTAACTGCAGCTATGCCATACTTGAACTAGTAAAGGACAAAAAAACTTAAAATGATGCCACTTTTTCACTCCAAAGGAAAAAATAATAGTTTTTTAGAAAGTGTTTACAAACAAGTCACTCAAAGTATTTATATTGTTCTAATATATATAAATTACATTTTTATAGTGATATGTGATGAATGACACATTTAGAGTAACTTGCCCCACATTGCGTCCTACACAAATATGCATTAAGTAACATCCTTGGAAGTTTTAAGACGTACTTGTCTGCGTAGGAAAGTTCCACTGAGAATGTTTATATGAGCTTGTGGCAGGTTTTTTTATATTTATCAAAAGGAGTTATCTCACATTATTGAACTTGTCATGTTTTTCCCACTACTTCAATGTGAAATACAACACTGTGAAAAGAGACATTCAGCAACATCCACACATGTTACAACTGAAAGTGTTCGTCTGTTTAAGCCCTGGGTTGTATCACAAGCAACTTTGTATTACATTTACTTACATAATGTCAACAGATTATGTCATGTGAAATACGGGAGCAAGTTTTACTTTTCCTCATAATTCCCATCACTACTAAACTGCCATTACCCCATGATTATTCTTATCTGACCTCCGCCTGATGTTATAAACCCCCCACCGAGCTTTTGAGCCTCTCTCCCATTCTTCAACTGTTATCTTCTCCGAGGAAACAGTCACTTGTAACTTCAACTGCGCAAAGCCAAATCAATGAAGAAGGTAGGAGGGTTCTTAAGCCAAAAGGGCAGATTGTCGGGGCGTTCACTTTGCGCTCCCTCATGCCCCCTGCACCTCTGTGGCTGTCAGGCAAGCGGGGAGAGCCAGAGGGTGGGGGGGTGATGCTTCCAGTGGGAGGTGGAGATTTGACTATCCCACCCCGTCTAAATGTCGCTCCAGTAGTGCTGTGAACGGCACACACACAGACACACACACAGACACACATGGACACACAAATAGAAGCACATCCAAGCCAGCACGGTCTCCACAGGAAACTTCCAAAGCCATAATGCGAAGACGGCACCTCGGAGCAGACGCTTGCATTGCTCAAACCATTTGGGAGACGCTTCGCCTTTGATAGTGCGTTAATTACTCATGTGATGTGATACAGATGTCTAGGGGCCCAAAGTTTGCCTGACGCGTTTTCCAAAAGGGGGGCAAGGCACGGCAAGACACTGGAGCGGCAGCAGTAGGTAGGTGAAAAAGCAAATGTATCTATTATTGATGGTTTTGGGAGGTTGTCACATATCCCTATAGTGTGATGCTAAGTCGGGATGTTACTTGAAGGGCTGGCTGCTAAATAGCTCTTTGTGTACTTGGTGACAGCTGGGACTTTGAACAGGAAGAACCGGGGGGCTAGAGCAGTTGTGTGACATGATGAAAAGGGCGCTTCTATGAGTCTGACAGCTCCCCAAAACTTTTGAGTCGCAGGGAAAATCAACGGGGCCGTTTTCGGTAGGTTAAGTTTGTTTGCTGCGGTCTGGAAAAAGAATGCAAATGTTTAACTGCGGGTGAGCGGATTTTGATTCCGACCTGATGTTAACGCGGAGAAGCCCCGCAGATATCCTTTCATGTAAAAAGACAAAAAAATAGTTATTTGTTTTTGGGGGCCTTGTGTTTAGACGTGGGGTAAACTGGAAACAGGCTGATTGTGAAAAGAGGAGATGGTACATGTAATGTGGTCAACAAAACATGACTGGAGTGTGACTCAAACCCAAATGCATGACTGAGAATAGTTTGGTATTATTTATTTATATATTTTAACTATTTTGGTCATTTGTCAGTAAAAAGAGGGAATTCACATACATAAAACAACTATTATGTGTGTGTGAATAGAAAATCATAGAAGTTCTATTGTAATACAGTTACATCTAAGCAGAAATTTATTTTTTTTTCTTATTTTTCACTCATCATTAGTTGTGCATGTTATAATAACAACAGAAACTCATGATCATAAGTTTCCATCCCCCAGTTCTCAAAAGCGTGTATTTGCCCTTTAATATCTATGACAGCTTGGAGTCTTTTGTTGTAGTTAAGGATGAGGTTCTTTATCCTCTGTGATTGTAACGCTGCCCATTCTTCTTAGCAAAGAGCCTCCAGTTCTTGCAAATTCCTGGGCTGCCTTACATAAACTGCAAGTTTCAGATTTCCTCAGAGCGGCTCAATGGTGTAATATTTTGAAAAGAAAAACACAATTTTATTTGACAATAAATGGCTTAACAACCACTAACGATTGGTGAAAACAAATGTTATCATTCATAATCTCCAAACTATGACCAAACAATGTCCTTTCTGCTTGGGTGTGTAAACTTCTAAGCACAACTATATGACAAGGTAAATGTATTTTACTTCACACAAAATTGTATTATACAACTTAAGGATTGGTTCGAGTCTTTCAAAAGGGCTGCTTTAGCGTGACAAAAACCAATGCTGGCATCTCCCATCTGTCTGACTCCATGGTAAAACCTTTTATATTATGCACATTATGAACATGCCCAAGTCACTTAATTCGAAGAGGATAGTAAGCTGACATTTCTGCTTGTTGCTGACACATTGGATTTCAGTAAATTTTAATCTGGCGTGATGATAACCTTTTACCCTCCTTGGCAGCGACATGATACATTTTCACTTTTTGTTTTTGTAATCTTTTCACAGTGATTTATCAGGACAGCCCTTCTAACCAGTGAAATCAAAGCACCAAGCACCTTCCATAATGGGCCCTCCAGCTGCGCATTTGTTGCTGCTAATAGCTTGCATGGTGGCCAGTGGAATTTGCCAGATAAACCAAGGTGAAGAAGAGGATGGGACCCACCCACTGACCCTGGAGTACTCCACTCTTCATTCTCCAGTTTTTCACACCACCATGAATCCATCCAGTGTGGGACCAATAGTGCAGAAAGTTGTGTCATCCTCAAATGGGACGGTGATGAAAAAGCTCAAGCCTCCACCAGCCTGCATTATGCCCACGCAAATAAATGTGTACTTCAGATACATTAACACAGTTATCTCCATCGTGGTGTTTGTGGTGGGGCTGGTGGGCAACGCCACACTGCTGAGGATTATACACCAGAACAAGTGCATGAGGAACGGGCCCAATGCACTGATAGCCAGCCTGGCTCTGGGGGATCTCATATACCTCACCATCGAGAAGCCCATCAATGTCTTCAAGGTAAGGTGTACTTGTTTGTTTGTCAATGTGACACTGGGATCAAAGGCATAAGACTTTTTATGGGTAAATTCCAGTGGGGGTGGGCCCCGGCTCAAAAGTGGCCAAAATGACGTGCGCTGACATGCTTGCAATACCACCCCGGGCCAATGTGGGTGGACCCAGAATAAGAATTATTCAATGCAAACATATAGCATTAAAGGACTTCTCGATAACGTCTTTACAGGATGGTCCAAAAGTTGGATCTTGGCCCAAAGCTCCGTTCCACATGTGTGTCAATACTGAGGGGAGTGAATTTTTTTTGGACCACTCTAGTTTAGTCGCTGTGAATTTTTGAAGGCACTCGTTAAATGAATGGAGCTTGCGCCGGCTGATGCATGCGCAGATGCGTTTTTCCACAATTTTCTTTTGGGCGGGACCACTCACGGCCATTTTGGATAGCTCCAGTAGAGCACAATTTTTGGCCCATTTGTTTAAACGGCAGAGATAGGCGTGACTACGTCTGTTATTATTTACAGTCTATGGTAAAAACCCCCCGGTATATTTATAGTATAATGAAAGGAAAGAAGGAGGGACATTAGATTGTACATGTTTCATACAATTCAATTCAATTCAATGTGTGTTTATATGGCTCTAAATCACAACAGTAGTTATCTTAGAGGACCATACAAAGCCATTGAATTTGCCAACCTGGATCAAACACAAGAAATGCAATGATAAAAAATAATGAATGCGATGATTAAAAAAAACTTAACTAAGAAACATCAACTAAACAAATCCCAACACGACATTTAACAAAAATAAACATATTTGAAAGTTTATAGAATAAAGAAAATTGTATATAAGTATATACTGTATAATCATAAGACTTAAGAACATATTATTCAATAACTTGTTGCTCTTTTGACCCATTACTTTAAAACAATTTACGGTGAAAAGGCATTATTCCAAACAAAGACAAGACGTTTATCGACCAATGGATAGGTTTCCCCACTGAAAGATCAAGGCTGTGTCGTCACTGACAGAGAAGCCATCCTCCTGTGGACCACCTGCAGGAGGATCAGTGAGGGGCTGGTGCTCTGTGGATTGGGTGGCAGCTGGTTGCCATCCCTCCGACCTACTGTAGAAATGGACAAAGAGGAAGAAAATGGACGGATGGATGGATAAGTTTCCAAATATGGTTTAAAGGAGACATACTATGCAGAACCAGTGCAGGACCATTTGTACATATACAGTAGTTGTGTTATCCTCAAACAGGATGTTAATGAAAAGGCTTCTTGCAGCTTATAAACATCTACTTCAAATACATAAACATACTGTATTATCTCCACCGTGGACTAATGGCTTCAGAAAATATTAATTACAGAACAGCAGTTTTTCATGTGGATAGCACTTAATCGACAGCTGATAGAGAGCAAAGCAAAGCCGACAAAGTGGTCAAAACATAATCAAAGCTTTTTAAATAACACAATGGACTCTGGGGAAGTAAACATTTACTGTTAGTTTTCATGACTCATTTACCATCTGTTTTGACAATAAACATGAGTCTTACAGCTACTGTACCTGAAACTGGATTGTGTCTGCTAACTCTGCTGTTCACATAAACATAAACCACAGCTGACTTTGTGACTTTTCCTGTTTAGGTAGCTTATTTCTGGCATTGTTTCTTAATGAACATTTCTTTTACTTTTTATTTTTATTTTTTATTTAATGGGATTAAGTGTTAGTTTCCTTAGCAACACACTGTTTACTGTCAGAAGTCAGCTTTTTATTTCTGTTATAGCAACCAGTTTTAGAACTTATTAAAAGTGAGTAAAGGTAAACCCCATATGAATTACTTTTCTTTAAAAAAAAAAACTAAACATTGCTTAGGGAAATTTCTCGTAATTCCATTGGTTTCAATGGGAGCAGTCAAAATGACAGCTCTGGAAGTTCTAGCTAGTAGTTTCAGAGTTCTGGGAGTCCTATTGTTAAAAAACAGCTTTGAGTGAATAAATGACAAGGACAACAATAACAAAAGCAGAGAGTTGAATAGCTTTGACAGCATGTCCTCTCGATACTTTAACTCTCTACATGAAACTGCTGCACTAAGTTTGTCTCAACATGTTTGCAAAAAAAGCATGTAAGCTCCCCTCTCATTTGCAGCAGTGAGGGACTTTTATTAACAAGGACTCGCAGAATTCTGAAACTACTCCCTCTCCCTGAGTCGTTGTTTTGACTGTTCCCATTCAAACCAATGGAATTATGAAAAATGTTCCCACATTTTTAAAAAAAAAAAGTAAAATATTGATAAGGTATTAATCTTGACAAATGTTTAATGTGACAGTACTGGTTAATATAACTTTGAATACAACAACGGCTAAATGCTGACAGTCAACAGTGTGTTGCTAGGCTAACTGGCACTTCTCTGGTGGAAAAAAGACTGCTCTGGTATGGGAGTTAAAAGTAAAAATACTTACATTTCAAAAATAAAAAATAATTGAATAAAAAATAAAAAATAATTGAATCAAAAACAATGGCATAAAAATAAAATACATATATAAACAGGAAAGGTCACAGTTGCTGATTACATTTCCAAAACTAAAAGCCGTCAAATTGACTGCTCTGGGAGTTCTGATATTAATAGCCCGTCCATAGCATTTTTTCAGCCTTTACATTATGAGCCCGATGATTGAGGCGGTACGATAGACTGCAGTTGCACCACGGTGGAAGAGTGGCCAGACGGGAACAGGGAGGCAGGGCGAGTGAGGGAGTGCGTGGCCAGACGGGAAAGTGCAATCAGGAGGACGTGGTTATCTCTTTGGAGCTGGCCGTTTAGTGATGAGAGGAGCTGGATATGACCGGCCTAAATAAACATGAGAATCAGCCATTGTCACACATGCCAGTGGCCTTGTGCTGACCCAAGACATTACTCAAGACATTACTCACTGACCCTTATCTCCACTGGGGTCTTGAAAAAATACTGTATGTGAGCTGTTTGAGTGATTGATGATACATTTTGGGAGTTTCATCTATGGCAATGGCTGTAAGGATGTAGGGGTAAAAGTTTAAATAAATTGTACTGGACAAGTGGAGGTGACTTTTAAAAGGGACCAGCTGAAGAAATCTAAATTTAAGCAGTAAATACTCCGTCTTGTCAAGCACTTTTGGCACTTTCCTAATCTCCACAACATTGTCTCAGACTGAATAAATATAGACTACCGTTAAGTGATATATGCTGTTAAAAGAAATTATTTTAGTTGTGCGTCACTGTCTCAGTCATCTGGGTTTTAGAGAGTCAAAAAATTATGTAGAGCAGTTTACTTGGAAGTATCACAAAATACGAAAGAAATTTGAAATTGTTTTACCAGATAATTGTAGGCATGAATAGAATTAAACATAGATATAAGTGCTCACTAAACCTGCTGAAGAGTGAAACCATGTTCAGATTGTTTATTTCTATACTAAAGACTGAACTGTATCTAAAGGCTCGGTAAAATGTTAGCATTGCCCGTTACAGAACAGCATTAATAGAAAAAGCACTCAAACAACATCAATTAAAACTACTGCAAAAAGCAATGGAAAGAAAGTTTAAATAAATAATTATTAATTTGAGCACATTTTGACTGCCTTAAAACAAGAACAAACAAGAAAAACAAGAAGAACAACAATAATCTACTGCGGCACGGTGTGGATAGCACTCTCGCTTCTCAGCAAGAAGGTCCTGGGTTCGAATCCCGGTCGGAACAGGGCCTTTCTGAGTGGAGTTTGCATGTTCTCCTCGTGTCTGCGTAGTTTTCCTCCGGGTGCTCCAGTTTCCCCTACCACTAAAAACATGCACAATAGGTATGAATGTAAATGAGAGAGTGAATGGATGGTGGTGGTTGGGGGCTGATGCGGCAGTGTGTTTCGCGACTCGCTTCCGTCATCACCGTGTGTGGAATGATTGGAACAATATCTGAACTCTGAACATTGTAAAGCGCTTTGGGTGACCTTGGCCCGTAAAAATGCACTATATGAATAAACATTACTTACTTATTTGTTTTTAACTATATGAGAAAGGTCTCCCTTGGAATGCAACAGTTCTTGGAATAATGGCTTGTCCCATTGGCAAATCTTGCTTTAAGTAAGATAAAAACCATTTGATTTAAGCATGTATGACCTCATATTGTATCACTTTTTGCAGTGTTATAGTGCTAAAGCACGTTTTAAACATTGACATACAGGATATAAACATAGAAATAAACTATATTATTGTAAACTATATTTTTTTTTTGTAAAAAGTCAAGTGCTCTATACAGGTTATCAAGGTTGTCCACTTTGAATCCTCTTTCTTCTGATTATGTTACTCTTCTTGCAAGCACCACAAGCTCCCACGAGTATGAGTAACCATGAAAGGTCACACATCTGCAGTCCTTGCTGCTTGAAAACAAAAGTTCTGGTTCATAAGAGCTCTGTGACTTTTCAAAAATAGACATCCTAACAATAATCTGAGTGAAAACAAACACAGTGCGTCTTAAAACAAAGCCACTTAAGACAGCACAAGCCTTTTTTCCAAAAATATGCTGCTACTTCTCCATTCAAAACAATGACAGTGCTTCTCCCCGCGGTCAAAGTAAACTCCGCGTCCAGACTGCGCCGCGAGCCTCTTCCTTTGACTTGACTTAAACAATAAGATTTTCACACAGGTTACATCCTACTGTAGGCCCCCTTCCAAATACACTTCACTGAAACAACAGTGCGGCCTCTCAGCCTTGGCCCAAAGGAATAATAAACTTCCTCAGGTGGAAGTGGCCGAACAATTACTGCTATATTTAAATCTTGTCATTCACACTATTCACACTGACAGGATAACAACAACAATTTCTTGTGGGGGTTTTTCATGTTCACTACAAAATCAAAAGTAAAACACAAATAATATGTTTGAACAAAGCATACGTTTTGGTGTAAAGCTGGGGTTTCCTAACTTTCAAACCTTGGAATCTAAATCTTTCATGCTCTCAAAATCACTAGTTTTCACATGGATGTATTTTTGGCCTCAGTCACATGTTTTGATCAGCTTTTTCAGATGGAAAAGTAAAAAAAGAGAGGGCCATCTTCACTCAGCAAATCAGCTCTCAGCCTAAAGCGTCAAATAGTGACTCACGGGCATTATTCTTTCAAGTATGTAAAGAATTTTCTAACGGCAGCATGCAGTGGTCAGACTTTGCTCATGGGACAAACAAAAGTTTTTTTTTTTTTTTTTATGAAGCAATATAGTTAGGTAACCCAGCTTTAAGCAGATCTTTTAAAAAGCCGTATATCTTTTTAGCCAAACAAAAAGAACCTGCTTCGAACCTGACTTGTCCTAAATGGAAATGCCTCCTGTTTATTTGGCTATTTTTTTCCATATGGTATTGCGTATCATCACTGAGAGACTATAGCTGTATTTGTTATTTGAATTATGTAATAAAAAAAAATCAATGTCACTATTTTTAAGGTGACCACATATTTGTACCTGTACTCGAGTCTAACTGTTCTGTTTGGTCCGGCAGCTGCTGGAGTCTCGGTGGCCTTTTGCAGAGAACCTTTTCGGCCTGTTTTTGTGCAAACTGGTCCCGTTTGTGCAGAAAGCTTCAGTGGGCATCACTGTGCTCAACCTGTGTGCCCTCAGCGTGGACAGGTGAGTCCCAAAGATTTGTTCAAAAATCCAGTCTGCTGTTTATATTGCAATGATATAATGCAAAATATCACTTCAAATTATGTTTGTACAGCCCAAAGTCACAGCAGCAGCCACAATTACGCAAGTGTCGATTTGCCAACAGCAGATTAGAAAATCAAAAATAGTCAAAATAGATTGATGTTAAATTAAAAGTTTAGTTATTTTTGGCTTACATGTTCTATGTAACCAAGCGGCACAGTGGCTGAGTGGACAGCACTCTCGCCTCTCAGCAAGAAGGTCCTGGGTTCGAATCCCAGTTCGACCAGGGCCTTTCTGAGTGGAGTGGCTTACTACTACAATGTTTTTTTTCAAATTTGGATTCTTGCTAAAACTGGTATTATGTCAGCCTTATAGTTCAGCTTAGAAAAACGTGAATGAATCTCGACCGAGGGAATTACATGAGGCGAAAAGGTAAACTCAGAGGAGGATACAAGATAAAGTTGAGTTTAGCCTACGTTTAACATACAGCATGCTACATTACATTATTAGCAATGGGAAAAGTACATGTAGTAGCTTTTAAACATAAAGTTAAGCTGTGTGCATGGGCCTGTTCCCAAAGGATCAGTGTCAAGTGAAGAATTCAATCTAACATCTTAATCCCATCTAAATAAAACTCCTTAGACGTACTTGGAAAGGATGCCTGCTCAACTGAGACCTGTTGGCTTCCAGACAAAATAAATATGACTCATTATTTTCAGTTATACCAGTTATTTTTTTAGATTTGAATTGCTTTGGCTGATGTTTTGCAGACTTGTAAGAAAGAGCCCTGTGAGTCAATATTTGACACTTTGGGATGAGAGCTGATTGGTTAAGTAGAGTGGTCTTCTCTTTTTCTGTCTGAAAAGCATGATGTATAGAAGATATGACATTGGCCAAAAATACTTGAAGCAAACTTTTTTGAGAGCGAGGACATACTTTATTATTGCTACATTTTTTTGATACCCCTAAATGTTTTTTTAGATACCCCCTACAAGTTAGATACCCCAGCTTTAAGACTACTGCTGGGTATCTTTCAGAGCATGCACAGGGAACTTGCAATTCCATATGAGTCCTTTATTGAAGAGAATATCTAGAATTACAAATACAATATATATATATACAATATATAATATACTGTATATAAACAAAATGTATTAAAAAAATCTTTCACAGACCAAGATCAGACACCTACAGTACGCACACTATCCGTTCACTTACACAATACATGCAAACTTATTCTACATATTTTTAGTGATAGGAGAAGAAACCAGAGCACCCGGAGGAAACCTACGCAGACACAGGTAGAACATGCAAACTCCGCACAGAAAAGCCTTGGAGGTGTCATCGAACCGAAGACCTTTAGAAGAAGACATTTATGTAAACTACTACTATTTTTTTAACACACCTCCACTTAAAACGGGCTAAAATGAAAGTATAGTAACTTTTTGAACTAGATTAATTATTAGCATTATCAGTCTCTCTTCCCCACTCACAGTTTCAGTAAACTTCGAAACTATAAGCTTCCATTGCTATCCCTAGTTTGCCAATGGAAATCTTTAGACTTTGAATAGCATCAATAACACAGGAATTCATGTATCACTTTATAAATCTTAAATGCACCTTTAGCCATGCCGCATTAGAAGAGGCTGGTAAATAAATTATGATTTGGAAGTGCTGTCCTGGTACTAAGTGCACTATACATTTATATATATATATATATATTTGTATACGGGCTGATCAGACATATTTAATGGCTCACTTCAAGCCTGCCTGAAGTGATGCTTAGCAGATGCTTCCATTTGTTTTCAGGATACAAATACATGCACTGTTTTATACATGTGCTTTACTTTCTTTGCAATGTTGGAGGAAGAGAGAAAAAAGGTGGATACATTACCACTTGGTGAAATATAAATGCCGCCACGTTGTTCTACAGAGAAATTCAAATGTGTCATGAAAAATATATTGTTTTTGCCATGAAATCTTGATGCAGGATTTTACTAAAACATTTCGACAAGTGGTTTGTATTAATGAAACAAACAGGCAAACAAGTGTTGAGTACATGAGAGACGCCCGCCAACAGGCCCCTGTGCCAGCGCGGGCCAGTCTGGAGGCTTCACGCTAAATATAAATATTAGATATTTAAGATAAACAATTGATCATCTCACTTCATTAATGCTTTACATGCCATAGTCTTGCTGACAGAGCTGTTGTCTTTGGTGCGCTGCCATACAACTGAGAAGGTTAGTTTAGGGGCGAAGATAGAAGATTTTAGTCTGCTGTCATTCAGGGCCCGAGCGATTTGGCCAAAAATGTCAATCACGATATGAGAAGGAAGTATCAGTATGACGATATAAATCATTAAACTGCATACCTTTATTTAAAAGATAACTAATACATTTGTCATTTCCATTCTCAAATCTGTTTGGCTCTATCACTGGTTTTATGCATTTTGGGCCTCTTTCACGTCTTGAGATCAACTTTTTCGGACAAAAAAGTGAAAAAGATAGTTCATAATGCCTTTCTTATGCTATCATTTTTATTCTGGGGGTGGAAAAATATGTCCAATTATTGTTTACCAAATGCCCATTAAGTCCCTCAAGATCCTTTATCCGTCACACAACTGGGATATTTCAGTTTTGCATTTCAAGTAACAGAATGAGGAGCATAAAAGTCACACACATCAATGTTGAGTATAGCATATGAGGCTAATGTTTATTGTGTATTGTGCCTGAGTAAATATTTTTAATTGCAGTTGTTTTCTTGAGAAATATGAGTTTTAAGATGAGGTAAAACATCCCTTGGTACCTCTTAATATAAATGCTCCAGGTCAAGTATTTTTGCAGGTAGACATGTATGGACATCAGTCATCCGCCCCTTATGGACCAATGACTTATGGATGTGTTTTTTTATCATTTAATTTACTGTGTTTGTTTTTCTCTGATCTGTGTTTGCGAATCAACGGCTTTGTAAAGTACTCTGAGATAACCACAGTGACTTAGTGCTATACAAAAACAAAGCCCTAACTCAGAACGGCCAACATTGTGTTTTTCATCTGTGTTTTTAAAGTCATCTTGAAAGCAAAAATGCATGGACCCACTGTTTTGAATTTCAATGACACATTCACTGAACATCCCCACTTCAGGTATCGCGCTGTGGCCTCTTGGAGCAGAGTCCAGGGAGTGGGGGTCCCTCTCCTCACCGTCATCGAGATCGTGTCCATCTGGCTCTTCTCCCTCTTGCTCGCTGTCCCAGAAGCAGTCGGATTTGACATCGTCTCGTTCACCTACCGGAACCAAACCATACAGACCTGCATGCTCAAACCCAAGTCGGAGTTCATGATGGTAATGCAGTAATCAGAGTGGTTTGGATTTCAGTTTGTCCGTTTTCCTTCAGTGTGGAGTGGGGAATAATAATGAAAAGAAAGACAAAACAAGCCTGGGAAGAGCAGCTCAAACTGAAAGTGCACTTTTTCTGTTGTGGAATTCTGTTGTTTGGGAGTTTGGAGACATGGAGAGTCTCTAATAGCCATTTGGCACACAGCGTCTTGAGCTATCACGGGAGACGAGCGTTTATACAAGCAGTAAAATCAATGCCATCATATTGAGTGTAGGGCAGATGGTAGATAAAAGTTTGGAATCGGCAGTGAGATATTGCCAAGCTCAAAACTGAGTTGAGCAAAAATTTGTTTTTTCTCCTTTCATCTCACAATCATTATTTTCAATTTGATTTGATTTTTGTCTTATTGAAGTAACATGAATTTAGTAATGTTTCTCTGAGATTTAACAATAATTAGGGCCATTCATCTAAGTCAGAACTTGCCACAGGATAGACCATAAGAATACTCAAATTTGACTATGGTTAGTATTGCATAGATATTACATAGGGTTGCACTGTATTACAACTGTCTGGATTAAATAGTGTACTGTATGTAATAACAAGAATTGCAACTAATGGAGTATTGGAATAGTTGTCAGGTAATTTTCACAGATAATTCTATAAAGAAATGAGTAACATTATGAATCAAACCAACCCAATGAGTAACAAGTCATGTCTATGAGGATGTTCTCCAGGGGCATTACTTTCTCAAAATAACCCTTAATTACAACCTTCAATTTACAGAGAAAATGTATGTTGTCCACATTGCCGATGAAGCAAAACAAAGCTTTTTAACTGTTGACCCGTGATGATCAAAACACTCTCTTATTGTCAAAAGAGCTTGAATTTACCATCATTACAAAAGCCACGTTTTCACCAGCCCTTTTTGGCCGCACTCTACTCCACCCGGCACTACTCTACATAATTGCGTTTCCGTAACACTTTAGTATTTGGTACCATATCCTATCAACCTACCCACAAAAAACTAATATCTGAGGATATCTCTGTCAGAAATGCTTTAGTACCAGCTTGGCCATGATAGAACCAGGGCCAGGGAAGGCACTAAAAAGTACCATGTTGGATAGAAACAGGGTCAAGCCGGTACTAAAAAGCAGAGCTAACAAGAGTAGAGTAGGGTCAAATGAAAAAAACATAAATGATGTCGCCTGTTAACATCCATAAGCAGGAATGTGTGCTTCGTTATCAGCTCTGGAGATCAACAGCTGTTCGATCTGCACCCAAAACTCCAGAGGGAGCTCTAACAAAATCAAAATATATACATTAGCAGCGTCGGTAGACATGCTGCAAAGTTAAAAGAAATTGTAAAAAGTAGTGACTTATAGTCCAGAAAGTAATTCTCTCCTTAGAACAAAATACAGCAGTTGAGTTTAACAAAAAAAAACATTTTTGTTTTTTATTACACACTGTATGGTCTTTACAGTATATTAAATAATACTGAATGAAGATGCATACTAGCCACGATTGAAGTCTGTGTAGTAAAGTCACATACAGATTGTTATCCTAAAACTGATTCTAATTCTACCTCTGTACATTTTCCGGCGTTCTTCCTCTTTAAAAAAAACTAGTCGACTAGTTTGTTGGAAAAAGTCTCAGAGGGATTAGGCCCCTCTTACATGGTCGGAGCACCTAAGTGATAGCAGGCCCAGCGCAATTACAGATCCTGAGGCTACATTTGTGTACCATGTGTACACGCTTTCAAATATCTGCTCCGGTCTGCCAGCCAGCCCTCGTAAAAGAAAAGGCAGTGAAAAAGTGGTGCTCTGACAAGGCAAATGTTTGGTCTGTGAGCGTGTTTACGGTATAGAGGGCCGCAGAGAGCAGGGTGGGCCAATTATACCACAGCAGCAGCTAAGTAGTTGTGTGTAAATGTGGAGCGGGAGTACACGGTTAGACCGGAGTGTGGTTGCCTTATATTAGAAGTAATAAGTAAGTCATACTGTATAGATGAATACATAGATACATATTTTATTCATCCCCTTTATTGATTTATTGAAATTCAGGTGACCAGCAGTAGAAACACATCCATACAAACACATAAGTATACATACATTATAAACAAACAAATATTTATCTATAACAGACAGTGGATAACAATTACTTTCCATTCATCGGCCGCACTTTTTGACCATGCTATTACTACCACCAACTCCTCTAAAACACCGGGTTAGGGTCAGGTCCAAATGTTTTTAGTGGTAGGAGAAACTGAAGCACCTAGACAAAACAGACAAGGAGAACCAGACGCAAAAGTATAGTCTTAGGTACTTCAATAAAGGTTTACACATGCGTATTTTGCAGTCAAATTTGTAAGAGCCCTGTGAGTGTTTGATTGAAGCTTTGGGCTAAGAGCTGAGTGAGGGTGGTCCTCTCTTTCTCACTTTTCTCCCTGAAAAAGCTGATCTAAAAATGTGACAGAGGCCAAAGATACATACATCTTGAACTTCTACACATTTTGTCACTTTACAACCACAAACATGCATATTGTATTGATGATATTATACTGAAAGACCACAAAGTGACAGAGCAAATTTAGAGTTACTACTATGTGGAATTCCCCTCTCCAGAATCCGTAACATGTGCTTTATATTTTTCATGTGTTGATTTTAACTGTTGATTCTCTGACCTGTGTTGGTGATTTCAATGGTTTTCTTTAAGTCCCCTGAGATGACTTCTGTTGTGACCTAGGGCTATACAAGAATAAATTGTATTGTATTGTAGTGTATGATGATGTCACCCTGGACTAGTTTTTTGAAGAGTGAGAACACCGGCAAATTTACATGATTACATTAGTATTAAAAAAATTATCTGTATGTGATTCTACTACACAGCCGGGGATTCACCGATACTGCAACCTCTCCCACTCTCCCTGACTCAGGTTGCCAGATATGCAGACGAATCCAGCTGGGTCCATAATATCTGGATAGACAAGAGTTTTGTCAACAACAAATCTATAACCAACATCTTTTTCACCAAGGTCCCAATAAAAATTCATGTTTTACTCCTTGTTTTGTTATCAATGATTTTAGAATCATAACAAGACCTTTTTTAGTTCTGCGGCCACATGTTACTTTACCAGTGAGATTAGCTCGACACAGTGAGTTCTGGAAACCCGGATCACAGACTTTCTGATTGGTAAAACGGTGGAGGGTGGTCCTGAGTTCACATCCAACTCTCTGTGTGGAGTTTGCATGTTCTCCCCTTGTCTGCATAAGTTTCCTCCCATCAAAAACAATATGAATGGAATGAGTGACTGAATAGATGATTGGTTGTTTGGGGGATTTGATGCGCCAGTGTGTTCAGCGTCTCTTTTTTTGCCTAACTCTGAACATTGTTAAGTGCTTTGCGTGAACTTGTTCTGTAAAATGTGCTATATGAATAAAGATTACTTACTATTAATGTGACAGAGGCTAAATACACAGATACTATTTTGTTTTCTTTGTCTTATAACTAGCACAATTTCGGCTGAAGCTAATTTTTTTCTGTCTTAGTTCTACAAAGATGCAAAGGACTGGTGGCTATTTGGATTCTACTTCTGCGTGCCGCTGACCTGCACGGCCGTCTTCTACACTCTCATGACTCTGGAGATGTTGACCCATCGGAACGGCAGTCTGCGCATCGCCCTCAGCGAGCACCTCAAACAGGTCACCAAGTTTGTTTGTTTTGTTTTTTTATTCATTCATTTTTATTCATTTAAGGTTGGTTTCAATAACAAGTTTTGGATCCAGGAAGATTGAAGAAGAAAATATTACCTTTAATTTTTAAGCAAACGCCTAAAATTCTAACTAATTAATGATCAGTTTGAATTTTTAAGCGTTTGCCCATGTTACACCTAGACCTGTCACAAAATATTTATGAAAGATATAGTGTTTCAGAAAATTATTAAAATAAGCAAGTATAATACTTTTATGCCACTAATACAATAAAGCAGAAAGATCCTAGTAAAGCATTTTGAGTTTAAAAAGAAAAAATGAAAAAACAATAAATATGGATCCCAAAATGTTCTGTTTTATCCAACAGTTTTTGAGCAATAAGTCGGCCTAGTTATAACTTTCTTCACTCGTCAAAAAACAGACCTGCAGTTGATTAAAGGAGCTATACCTGTTTCTGCAAGGTTGGAATGTTTAGCACCGCCCCCCAACTCGCTCACAGGTTCTCATTTCCCCTTACGCTCTCATCCCACAAAGCCATCTAGATTTTATAAAACTTTAAAATGGCAATCTGATACTTATGCAAACATTAGCATGAGCGCAACTTCTTGTAAGCTGTACAACAATCACTGATAAAGTGGT
Source organism: Knipowitschia caucasica (assembly GCA_964034765.1). NCBI lineage: Eukaryota > Metazoa > Chordata > Actinopteri > Gobiiformes > Gobiidae > Knipowitschia > Knipowitschia caucasica. The sequence goes on along the minus strand of OZ035825.1, from coordinate 16,583,535 downwards.
ACAAAAGCAACGCACTGATAAAAAAATATATAACTGAAAGATTTCCGCTAGTTTTGCGACCGAATATGGACCGTCTGAGCATATAGTCCGAGGCGAGGCGGTCCCGGAGGTCTCTCCCATAGACTGTAGTCTCTCCAGAGGATACGATGTAAGCTAGCTATGTTCACCCGGGCTTGATATCTTCTTTGATCATATTTTCGCATTAGTTCACTCTTCTCTTCCTCACCGTTGCGTCGTTTGGGCTGTTTTGCTTTGTATGCAGTTACTGCCAGAGGAGTTATAGCACATTCTGCTAACATCCTACTGTGTTGAGCAGCGTTGTAGAGGCTAGAGGACACAGCGTGTTCGCTCCTCGTTCTGTGAGTGGGGGAGAGAGACGAGTAAACGATAGTTTCTAATCTGCACTTATTACAGACTCTGAATTCATACACAAGCTGAATCATGAGCTCAAGTGTTTCAATTTACATCTTCGGATTATAATACAACTTGCATGAAGTAATAAGCATTTTTATGAACTCATTAGTAAATAAATCGGGTTTAGCATCTTTATTTCTACAACATCCTCCTGCCCTCTCTGTCCAATTGCTCTTTATTCAAATTCTATCATTTCTATTGCCTCTGTGATCCAGTGTTCCCAGCCCCTATGATATTTGCTTTGCTAAAAAAATCAACATGTAGTATCTATCAGTGAATCAAATGAACCTCGTTGGACCAACTTTTTATCTCAAAATAATATTGTTTCATATTGATTTGTTCTTACTCAATAATAAACACGTTTTCTCCTGCAGAGGAGGGAGGTGGCCAAGGCCGTCTTCTGCCTGGTTCTGATATTTGCCTTGTGCTGGTTCCCTTTGCATCTGAGTCGGATTCTCAAGAAGGTGGTGTATTATCCCAATGATGAGTCGCGCTGTGAATTGTTCAAGTGAGTCTACGCTACTAACAAATCTCCAAAACAAAGTAAGATAGAGTGACCACATATCTGATGTTTTGATTTTATGATTTTAACTTTCAGTTTCCTTTTGGTTCTGGATTACGTCGGCATCAACCTTGCGGCAATCAACTCCTGCATCAACCCCATCATATTGTACTTTGTCTCAAAAAAGTTCAAGAACTGTTTCAAGGTGAGATGAAAAAAGTTCTGAAATTGTTGTATTCTGCTTTTCATTGATAGATAAAGTAAGTTGCTTTTGATCATAAATTTTTTTGTGACTATAATGTTAAAAATGTTGTCTCATATTGAACACATTTTTAATTTCTGCTTTGACGCTTTGACAGAAGCCAATACAATACTTTATTCTGAAAAATAAATTGTCCTTTTTTTTGTTTGATAGTGTTTAGATTTCAGAAACCCGCCATTGTTCTTATGCCTGAAAGTCAATTGTTGCTGTTGGCCAAAATCATGCATTTGTTTTTGAATATTGTTGCTGCGCACTGTATGTGCACCTTGATGAGAAAATAATTAGACTGTAGTCAATATGTTCTAGCAAAGTAGATGTGGAACTTAGTGTGTGTTTTTGGTTCAGGATTGGCCCAGGAATTACATTGAAAATAGCTCTTAGTTAGATCAGTCAGTCAGTTCAGACAGTTACCATAGTTACCAGAAGCAGTTTTCCAGCTGCCCTTCACCGCCTTTGGGCTCTCTGGAATGTCGTGATGTACTTGAACGCAAACCTATATCCGTCCATCAGTTTTTGCCCATTCTGTCAACAAACAAACAAAAACACACACACACGCTCATTTCAACGTAATTCATCTGGGATCATGTCCTTTATGTCATTGCACTGGCAGCACTGGAGCAAAGAAATTCTCAACTAAACAAATATGCTCATGAACAGTCTACTAAAAAGTGGACATGGAAAAATCTCTAAAAATGACTACGTAAATAAAAAAAATACTGTTTAGAATTAATATAACTAAAATGTTTAGCAATTATAAATGACTGATGGAAAACAAGTACATTCTTGAAATTAAAGGAGCAGTATGTAAAAATCTGGCCAAAATGGGTACCTCTCCCACTCTCCCTGACTCAGGTTGCCAGATATGCAGACAAATCCAGCTGGTACCATAATATCTGAATAGACAAGAGTTTCGTCAACAACAAATCTATAAAAAAAAAAAGTTTTTCACAAAGACCCCTTGTTTGATCACTTGTTTCGTCATTAATGATTTGAGAATCATAATGAGACCTTTTTTAGTTTTGCGGCCACATGTTACTTTACCAGTGAGATTAGCTCGATGCAGTGAGTTCTGGCAACCCAGGTAACAGACTTTATGTTTGGTAAAACGGTGGAGAGCGGGACCGATTGCAACCCAACCAAAATTAACAATAAACAAATATCTCGGCTGAACTTCTGTTATCAGTTAAAGAAGTATTGGAAAAGAGAATGGTTTATTTAATGCCTTTCGACCGATAAGGGCCAATTAATTAGGACTTGACATGAAAATCTTAAATATGGCTTATTTTAACTAATAAAACCAATAAAACATAATAACAGACCCGCAGACCAATTATTAATTACCTGAACAACATGATTGAGTGTGAATACTGTGAAAAAATACACCAACATTTTGCTCGATATATGCTTTAAAAATCAAGTAGTCAGAGCAAAATCAATTCATTTTGCTTAAACTAAATGATGTGCCTATTAGCTGAACAAAGACTTCAAGCCAGACCTGAGAAAACGGTAAATGACTCAGAGCCTGTGATTCAGCTCTGACTTGTATTTCGTGAGCAACATTTCCCATCTGCTCGTCTTTCGTTTAGGTTGTACTTTAAAGATGTCAGCGCAGACGAAAACCATTCCTCTGGCTCACACGTAACACGCATGAAGCGCTCATGACTGTAATGCCCACTTGTGCTAATATTTACTTCTTCCATGTCTTTTATTTTTCAGTCCTGTCTCTGCTGCTGGTGCTACTCCGACAGCCAAGTGAGCAGCATGGGACAAATGAACGGAACGAGCATCCAGTGCAAGAGCCCCGAGCCTCACAACCTCCAAACGGACCGCAGCGTGAGAAAAGACAGCGACTGACGGCCTAAAAACGTGTGTTGTAAATAAATTCAACTCGAAGCACTTGGAGAAGGCTGAAGAAAAGATCCAGTGAATTTCTATTTGCATTGTCTATAACGCAATGGGCATTTTTACTTTGTCTTGGGCCCCTTATCTATATATCAAGTTTGTGAATTCAGCCAAAGGGAAACGCTTCAAATGCCAACCCACTTGGACGCCATGGAGTAATCATTTGTGTATATAGATCCATTAGCTGTTGAAACACATCAGTCGTCTTGGCAATTGCGTTTACACTTTCTCCCCTTTTCCAGCAAGTCATGCGTTTAGTCACAGTGTATACATTTCCAAGCCAAGATCATTCATAATTCAAAAGGCGGACCTATTTTATCACTCATATTTTTTATCAATGAATGAATAGTACTTGGAGGCGTATGATTTTCCCTATGACTGTGGCACGATTTGGAGTTGTTTTTCCCACTTTTTTGTCATCTCGCAACCCGACACTGCAAGAAAAGTGTTCTTATTTTTACAGAAAGATGATCTAAGGAGGTGATGGAAGGACAGTGAACTTCAAGTTGACCTGCTCTCTCAATGGGCCTTACGCTTCCTCTGAATAAACCCGGAGTATTCCCACACCCCCAGGCGGTGACGCAAGCACTCCAGAGGGAAAAAATTGCATGGCGATTTGATGAGTAGCAAGAGAAATGGTCTTTAATAGGATACAGCTGAACAGTGGCTATAAATATTCCTGTTAAAATGCCAGGACTTCTGGGAAAGATGCGTTGAAGAGGGAGGCGTCAACATTTGCTGCCAAAGACAATCTGCAGACATGAAGATATTTCGTTCACGTTACACAGTATTAAAGTCAAAGCGGATGTGAGAGTCGATAGGGAAAGTCAAAATATTGAAGGAAATGGACTGGAAATCAGGTCCATCTCAAGGCTGAAATTTGAGCGGTATTTATCGGAGGAAGTAGGAATGGTGGAAAAACACGTTCAAATCGTCAGAGTTTGAGATCGGATATCAAAAAAACGCTACGTCACTGGCCAGATGTGTCCGAAGAGAGCGGAAAAGCTGTTGGGATACGTCAAAACTAGGCTGAGGATTTTTCTCTGGGCACAGCTTTTTGTGAAATGTCAAGAGGTCATGTCAGCACTTGCCTTTAAAGCTGGGGTACCTAATTTTATTCTTCCAATACTGTAAATAACCCATGTAACATCCATGTTGTGTGTCCCAATAGAAAGTCGAAAGTTAGGTACCTCAGCTTTAATATCATTATAACGCACTTCGATGCCTCCAGAATATAACAGGTCGAACCAAACCACTAAATATATTCAGGACAGGACATTTTTATTATTTGTGGCCTTCACTATTTTGCCTATATAGTGCTATGCTGTGCTGCTTATATACTGAAAGTGATTTTATTTTTTTCACAATAAAGAAAAGTTATAAATGCTTTCAAAAAGTCTCATAATAACCAGCCAAAATGTGCTTGTCCTATTGCAAATACTTCATCTCAGGGAGTACTTAAATTACACATGCAGTAAACGTCTTGTAGGCCTTGTGTCAATGTATTTTTTTTGAATTAGTAAGACACCATGACAGCACTTGATATGTCTGCATCTCATATAACTATTAAAGGGTTCTTCATGTTTGCACCATTTGATAAAGTATACCACACTTGTACAATTCCAAATAAATATTTGGTCGAATGACAATGACTACTTTGCCCAGGCCTTGTAAAAGCAGAGGGCAGTAGAAGTCTGATCAACATTTCAGAAAATTCATTCATTCATTTTCTACCCCTTTATTAGTCCAATTCTGGGTCAGGGTGGCATTGCCACCCAATGCTCATAGCACCACTCCCTCGCTGATCCTCTGCGGGTGGTGGGTCCACAGCCTTGGTGTTTCAGCGGGAGCTTCAGGCAATGTGGGGCAAAGTGGGGTTAAGTGTCTTGTTTGAACCCACGACCTTCAGGCCAAAAGGCCAATGCTCTACCAACTGAGCTACTGTCACCCCTCATTTTTGAACGTGGATGAATGGATGAATAGTGGGGGTGTAAGGCAGGGGCATGTTAAGGACTGGGATAAAAAATTAGCACTTCCAAATCGGAGACCATGGCACCGGGCCAGAGGAAGGTGCCTTGGCCTCTCCAGGTGGACGTAGAGGTCCTTGCTCGAGGGGAGGAGTTCCAGTATCTAGTATCTTGTTCATGAGTGAGGGGAAAATGGAGTGCAAGATTGACAAACTGATTGGTGCAGCGTGTGCAGTGATGCAGTCGCTGTACTGGACTATTATGGTCAAGAGGGAGCAGCGCCTGCATTCAGAGCCGTATTGGTGAAGCAGAAGCTGAGCCAAAAAGGCAAAGCTCTCAATTTACAAGTTAATGTACGGTCATTGCCTCGCTTACTTCCCTCAGAAATAGAGTGAGGAGCTCAGTCACACAGGAGGAGCTTGGGGTAGAGCCGCTGCTTCTCCTCATTGAGAGTAACCCGTTGAGAGGCATCACACATCTCTGAATTTCTCCTGGACATCTCCCTGGGGCGGTGTTCCGGGCATGTCCCACCGAGAGGAGACCCCAGAGAAGACCCAGGAGACGCTGGAGGGACATGTCTCTCAGCTGAGCTGGGAAAGGCTGGAAGATGTGTGCGTGGAGAGGGAGAGTCAGGGCGTCTCTGCTTAGTCTGCCGCCTCAGTGACCCAGAAATGGTTGAGGTGGAAGAAAATTTGTGGATGGAGGTTGACTGATAGCTGTTCCTGTTTCACTGTGAACATAAAAATCCTCCACAGCATTCTAATATGCCTAACAGAATGTATGTGTTCATTCAACCACTTTTATAAAGTATACATGTTTTTTTTCCCCGTGTATCATGCCAGTATGTGATGTGCAATGTGATATGTGTTTTGTAAATGTTGTGGTAGGGGGAGAAAACGGCTAGTCACCAAAGAATACACAAACGCATAAGTGTAGTGCCTGTTACATCTGTTTAAACAGTTTATTAAAGTCAAATATAGCGAAATTATATTGTTACTGTATAATTCTTTCTTCTTTATCAAAACTATAGAACACAACTGGCCCATATTAAAACAGGTTTGCATGTGTGAAGAGTTTTTTTGGTACAGATCCTCAGTTGCTTCTTGTTATTATTATGACGTGTATAATATGTCTGTTGATTGATGGAGTTACTGCTGCTTATACCAATAAATCCATCTTCATCTCCGTATTTATCAAACAAAGCCTTATTTCACACACTGACGAATATTGGTTTGTTTCCTCAGGGGGGAAAGCTCAAGGTGATAGAGAGGGGGGGGGGGGAGGGCGTCTGGAAGTGATTTGGAGCTCACTGTGACCTGCTGGTACCGGAGCCCTCGGGGTGCGAGTGTCACAGGATATGAGCTGCACATGCTGGGAAAAGGATCGCACTCTGCAGCTCTTCTGACAAAAAGGCTGCTTACAGGCTTGTGGCTTGTTTTTCTTTTATCATAGAGAAGATGCACATTCGACAATTGTGTCTTCTATCTGTGAGATTGTGTTCCGCGGCCCCGCAATCATCCACCTTCCTGGAGAGCAGATGGTCAAAAGTACACTGCAAAAATTTGTAAAATATGAGGTGATTATTCGACGGCGTAGTAGACGGTGGCTCACTGCAATTTTATCAGGCTGCAACTCCTGATTGTTTGGATAATAATTATATCTAGCAAATGTGTATTTATTAATTCTTTAATTCAGAACAATTCATAATATTATCAACAATATTTTGTAAGTAAAAGGTGCATTGGACCTATTTCTATAAACAAACAAAAAAAAATCAACATTTTTGCATTTTGTGGTCAGTGTAAATTTTTCTCACATTGGTCTGCTATAGGATAATTTTTTTTTTGAAGGTTTTCTCTGCTGATGGATCCCTACACCAGAATACCTACAAAACAGACACAACCATGATGAAACAAAATAACAATATTTTGGTTCATATGGCTCGGTTTGGTTTTTAAAATCACATCTCACAGTTCTCGCATATGTTGAGGTATGTAAAGCAATGTTTTCATATCAGCAGCTGAACAATACTTATATGATAGTTCCATTCCATTCCATTCCATCTTCTTCCGCTTCATCCGTTGCCGGGTCCGGGGGCAGCAGTCTAAGCAGAGACGCCCAGACTTCCCTATCCACACACACTTCCTCCAGCTCGTTTGGGGGGACCCCAAGGCGCTCCCAGGCCAGTTGAGAGACATAGTCCCTCCAGCGTGTCCTGGGTCTTCCCCGGGGCCTCCTCCCGGTGGGACGTGCCCGGAACACCTCCCCAGGGAGGCGTCCAGGAGGCATACGGAACACAGTGTTGGCAAAGAACTGCTTCCTCCCCCTCAGAAGCCAACATGGACAGCACAAAGAGAAGAACCGTGACGTCGCCTGGCATGGCGCAGCCGGGGCCCCACCCTGGAGCCAGGCCTGGGGTCAGGGCTTGAATGCGAGCGCCTGGTGGCCGGGCCTTAGCCCACGGGGCCCGGCCGGGCCCGGCCGGGCTCAGCCCGAAGGGTCGACGTGGGCAGTCCCTCCTGTGGGCCCACCACCTCCAGAGGAGTCCGTGGTGGCGTGGTGCAGAGAGGACTGGGCAGCAGTCGAAGGCGGAGACCTCGGCGACCCAGTCCGCACACCCAACATCTGGCTCTATATAATAGTTGTAGATGGCAATTAAAAATGTATCTGAAATTTAAACATTGAGTATTTATCATCAAACAGTTTGGTAACTACTTTATTACCATATCGACCCTGCGCCCTAAGCAGTCTGTCGGCTTGTTGGGTTGGGTTTTGGAGAAAATTAGTGACGAATTAGCTCATGCCAAAGAATTAACAAAACACAAAGACCATGGGTTAGATATGGTAATTATGAGACGCCCCCTCTCCAAGTGTTAATAATTCCTACTCTCCAATATCATTTGAATGATGAATATATCTATTTTATTCTACATGAACATTCAAAAACATTCACAGTAACAAGCATATTACATTACTATTCAATGGCAGCTTAAAAAAAATAAAATCCTAATCAATCCTTCAGTTGGCTTCAGTTTATCAGCCTTAAAATTCCAGTGTGATTAGGATGGTCTATGAGGCCAATGCAAACATGGCCCTGATTATTCAATATGTTTGTATGTTCAGTCTGCATGGTTCAGTGACAAGAATGATTCAACTAAGATAAGGACATAATTTTACTTTGAATGCGCTGGAAACGGCAGCAAGTCTTTTTGAGTTTTACAATTGTTATTTTTCTTGCTTTTTTCTACCTGAGATGTTACTGCAGTGCAGTGTTCATGGTTTTGCACTGGTTCGAAGAGGATTCATGGTCCGAACAAAGTGGATCAGGTGAAAATCCACTGGAGGAATGCTAACTTTTCGAAAAAAAATGCTAATGAAGCATTCAGCATTTGCCCGGGCGGTGTATTGTATTGTATGTACTTTATTTGAACAGGGACAGTGTACAGTTAAGCATTAACACAAAAGGAGAGATGCATGTACCAGGTTATAGCAGAGATGCTAATTTTCACCTGTAGTCCCTGGGCAGGCTGGTGTTATGTTCATATGTTCTGTGTGTTTGGGATCATTGTCATGCTGAAAGACCCAGTCACGATTTATCTTCAATGCCCTTACAGAAGGATCTCAAAATTTGGATCTCAAAAACTCACGATACATGGCCCCATTCATTCTGTCCTTTACAGGGATCAGTCGTCCTGGTCTCTTTACAGAAAACCCGCCCCAAAGCATGATGTTTCCACCCCCATGCTTCACAATTGGTATGGTGTTCATTTGACTGCAACTCTCCACCAAAACACGACAGGTTGAGTTTTAACCAAAAACTTTCTGTTTTGGTTTCATCTGACCATATGACATTCTCTCAATCGTCTTCTGGATCATCCAAATGCAATCTAGAAAACTTCAGCCTGGGCATGTACTGGCTTAAGCAGGATGACACGTCTGGCACTGCAGGATTTGAGTCCCTGGCAGAATAGTGTGTTACTGAAGGTAGCCTTTCTTACTTTGGTCCCAGCTCTCTGCAGGTCATTCACTAGATTAAGGTTAAGATTAAGAGATCCTTTATTTGTCCCACAGTGGGGAAATTCCGGTGTTGCATCACAGGGTATAGAACAGTAGGAAAGAGGAGCACACGGCACATGTTAAGTGAACAATAGCTATACTAATCAAAATAAAAACAATCTAACTCTAGCATCAATAATAAGTATAAAATATCTATCTTGAAAATATAATAGATGTAAAGTGTAGTTATATGTTAGCATCTGTACATTAGCAGCAGTATTTTTACATCTGTACACTAGGTTCCTGTGTGGTTCTTTTGATCGTTATGACCCCACGGGGTGAGATCTTGTGTGGAGCCCCAGATGAAGATTATCAGTTGTGTGTCTTCCATTTTCTAATAATTGCTCCTACAGTTGATTTCTTCACACCGAGCTGTTTACCTATTGCAGAGTCAGTCTTCCCAGTCTGGTGCAGGTCTGCAATGTTATTTTTAGTGTCCTTTGACAGCTCCTTGGTCTTGGCCATAGTAGAGTTTGGAGTCTGACTGCTTGAGGTTGTGGACAGGTGGAGGACAGGAGCCTCTATAGAAGGAGTTACAGGTTTGAGAGAGCCAGAAATCTTGCTTGTTAATTCCATCATAATTTGCAAATACATTCTTTAGAAAACAGACAATGTGATTATCTGGATTTTTTTTCTCATTCTGTCTCTCATAGTTGAGGTTCACCTATGATGAAAATTACAGGCCTCTCTCATCTTTTTAAGTGGGAGAACTTGTACAATTGGTGGCTAACTAAATACTTTTTTGCCACCACTGTAGATGGATAATGCTAACCCCCTAGCTTAATGAAGCCCTATAGGGAAGTGCTCATGGATTAAGTTTCGCTCTAGCTCCACTAAAATGCAAACTCCTCTCAGTAACCGTTTGTGTCAAACTCATCATTTTGGGCATAGATAGTGGTTTAGCGCTCTCCATGATCCTGGTGTTTATATTTTTTTTAATGGTGTTTTTGTCCAAATCCAGATATGAGCCATATAAGGATTGGCCAATCAGATTACTTTATTCTCAGGGGAAAGTACAGCTTGCTTCTTCCACATTCAGGAAAGTCAGTCCACTCCTAATATGCTCTATTGTATATACACAACTTTTGTTCCTTAAGATCCCAAAGTATCTCCACTGAATTTTTTGTCATCCAATTGATAAAATACTTAACAGTCAAACATCCTGTTAATGTGAAAGACTAAAATAAATATGGACATTCCCAATCCAAAAAATAGGCCAAAGTCACATTTACAGAGAAAATGGTGGCAGCTGTGAAAAATGCATGGTTAAGACCAGCAGTTTGTTTTTCTATAGTCTATCAAAATCAATCTCAAATGTACCCTCATTTATATTTAACATATTTAAATCAAAGGCCAAACTACACTACACAAATGTTCATACAACAAAGAGTCTTTACAGATGTCTTCAGTCATTTTAGAAAAAATGGAAAGAATGGCTCAGGGTGAATAGTTCCTTGACCTAAATAGCAGTTCTCATTCCTTATTTCTTTTCCCCCCATTTCACTTACTAAACATCACAGCTATATGTCTGTTTTATGACTTCCTGCTTTCATGTTATTATAATACTATCAAACATGATTTAATATGAGGGCAATAGCATGGCCAAGTAATCAGCGTGGAGAAACACAAACAGAGCGTGAGATAAGCAGAGCTGAGGCTGCTTTGGCTCTTGTCGGTTACGAGGCCACACTCAGCCCTGGTTACCCTCACTGGTTTTAGGTTATCAACACTTCAGCTTCTCCAGAGACACTTCTTCACTTCAAGAACTGTCCTGATATTTACTTATTGAACAGTTTTGTATCCCATGATTGCCAGACAAGTCAATAAAGCAATAAAACATAAATAATAAATCTTTTTAAAAGTTAAAACAAACAATATTGTCTTTGTTTTGCTCCATCAGCTGTTGGTGAAAGGTTACAGCCCTGCGACTTATTTCTAGTGCAGTCTGTATGTGGGGAAACTATACTTTTTCCACAATGTGCTGTATCTTCAAGTAACAAAACGACCACCTCCACAAACAAACTGCAAGTCCGTCATATTTTATTCGGCACAAAATCAAGATCAATTCAAGAATATTTTAATGAGATGTGTTAACCAGTATTCCTAAAATGTGTGGAAAGTGTCATATTTACGAAGTACTCTGACTTAGCCTGAAACCAGCTTAATGGAAAAAAATAAAATTGACAGCTACAGGGTAAAGTGCATTTATTATGGGGCAAAAAAAAAAGATTTGCAGTCACACTACCTGACTGCCAGCCTTTGTTGTGGCTGGTAAGGCATTTTGTGTCTCCGTGTCCTATGTAATGTGTCTCTGTCGTGTCACTGTGGTGTGGTACTGACTTTCATTTTGGTTGTGTTTGGTCTGTCTGGTTTTCAGTTGTCACTTATCTTTTGTTTTGATTCACACAGCCCTTAGTTCTGTCTTAGTCCAGTTGGTTTCAGCTTGTTTTTTTGTAACCTTTTGTTACCCCCATTTTGTATTATATCCATTTGTTTGTGTCGATTCATTTACATTCCTGTTCATTAAATTACTTCTTTTAACCATTTTCCCATTTTATTATTTGTGACTTCCCTCACCCTGGCAGAGCTGGGTTTTAATCCCCGTGTTGTTTTAATGTGAAATTTACCAAGTCTGGAAAATTAACAGCTCAAACTTGAATGCACTCCTCCTGGAGCTTTTTTCCCACGGAGCTCAAACTTTCTGCATGTCAGCAGCGGGAAATCTGAAGTTAGCCACAGGACTTTGGTAACGCTCACAGTGAGAGTGTGGCAGATTAATTATGACATTTCAGTCATTTTTCAAGACCCAAAGATGTGGCAGCATCTGAACAAACAATAAAGCGTCATGGTCTTTGTCATTATGTATTTGGATAAATGTAGTTAAAACATTTAAGTTCCACAATATGTGAAAGGTAAAACAAAGACAGCACAAGTGGTGACATGCACTGTGAGATCAACAAAGTTTTATCTTAGTAAGTAATTAAGTCATCTTTATTTATATATACCGTCTTTCACAGACCAGAGTCACAAAGTGGTTTACAATTATCCTCTCACTCCACACAGAGATGGGAGCGAGGTCGTTTGTACAGAAGCCGCATGCCAGACCTATTGTACAGTTTTTAGTGGTAGGGGAAACCGGAGTACCTGGAGGAAACCTACGCAAACACGGGGGAGAACATGTAAACTCCACTCAGAAAGGCCCTGTTCCGACCGGGATTCGAACCCAGGACCTTCTTGCTGAGTAGTGAGAGTGCTATCCACTCAGTCTCCGTGCCGCCCACATACTTAGCCCTTATACTTAAATTCATTGATTCAGATCATCAATATAATCATTTGTTTCTTGTCCTATCTCCGCTCTTGTACAACCTTTTTAGGTATCAATAACTGAGAAATAGACAGACAAACAAACTCTTGTGATTAAATTACCCCCGGCGGAGGTAATAAGTAACTTTCCGATACTCATTGCACTTAAATTTACATAGATTTGTTTTAAGTGCTGCAGATAAAATTGATTGTTCACATTAGCAGTGCAATCGCGAGGCCTTTATCAAATGGAAGCTATGTGTAATGTAGCTGGAGTGCTCCTAAAATGGAAAATCACATGTAGATAAACTTATTATTGATTTATTATTGACCACTGGCACAATCAGATGTTGTGAGTGGAAACCAAATATATAAAAAAGACATAAAACTAAAGTTTTAATTGCTAAAAGAGAGGAGCTGATATCAACACGTAAACAAGATCACTAACAACAACTTTGTTTACTTGCCAAACTTGTTTTGGATGGAAAAAAACAACTTTTGGGCAATGAATTGAAGGCTGAGGTCAAATGAAGCTTAAGGGGAAGTTCAAATTTGTAGACTACCTTCGTCAGCCTCAGAATTTCTTCACTCGCTCACATCCACCTTTCCCTGTTGCTACCACCAGTGTCTAGGCCTAACCCTATCCCATGATCTCAAGCACAGATCCTCACAGAGCAAGACCACAGCCGGGGCCTGTGCACCAAACTAATAAACTACAAACAATACTCGCAATCAATACATCTTTTATAAGCATCTTGTCTCTTGTAGTCACTCCAGATTGAAATGAAGATGTTGGGGAAGTGAGTTGTTGGTGAAATTCTGGAACAACTTACTATGAGCCTCCAAACATTACTGACCAAATTCATATTTGACAGTTTTATAATAAGACTGATGTTTCTAATACACAGGAACTTCATGAAAGCAGCTACAGCTTCCTCCAAGTTGATTTGAAGTGCCGACCCTCTTTGTTGAGGCTTAATAACAGAAACCCTCCTCAGAAGAACTGTGACTGAGTGGCACAGTGGAAATCTTGCTTCTCAGGTCCTGGGTTCGAATTCAGGTCGGAACAGGACCTTTCACACTCCTTCAACCAACATTCGGCAGTTGTTTTTTCCAATTTTGTTCAAGTTATTACAATTATCATACTGTACATTTGGCGAGTATGCCTTTTGCCTACTGCTTGATAAATTAACCCAAAAGTTTGCCCTAATTTCAAACCAGAAAGTGTTAAACTATTTGATATATCCATTTAAAAAGTTTCTTGAAACAAAAAGAATAACAACATATGCAATAGGATGAATAAGTCAGCTCTTCATGTAATTTCTTGTAACACTTACTTCAATTATAAGTCTTCCCCGCCTCAATGAGTATTTAACTATTCAATGTACATGTGTATCCCGCAAGGCTCAACACTCGTCCTGATTTAGTTTAGTCATATACTGTATTCTTCTATGATAAAATATGTATCCGCGGTGATCAAAAGCAGCAGATTGTTTACGTACGCCTGCCCTAACATGGCACTTCGGATGGCAGTCCCTCACAGCGATGTGCAGAACTTGTGATGAAGACCATTTCTAATTCATAAAAGCCAAAAGGATGGATGCAAAATTCATGAACAATCTGTCCTGCAACAACGAGTGATTTCTGTGACTGTGGGGCAGTGGAGACATGCTGCAACAGAAAGGAAAGCTCTGTCTCCAATAATTTTCCCACAGGAAGACGCACAAAAGGTAAGAAGGTTTGTCAGTGCTCAGTGAAAGAGTAAACTTTTGATGGCATATGTCAGGTTGAATAATGTCTTACCCACTTGTCGAGCATTTGTGCCATGTTTAAGGGAAACGTTTTTTTAGAAACCATAAAAAAGACCAATGAACCTATGGGAGAGCGCATTAGATTTGTTTTGTTTTATTTGGACAACTTGACAAGTATTATATTTGTGCTGATGTCCTGGACCAGTCTTGGTGAATGTTTTCTTCATGTTTTCCTTGAAAAAAATCATGCAAGTTCTATAACAAACATGTAAGTATTACAATACAATAAAATTAAAATTCCCATACATCTAGGAAAATAGGGAATATGTTTTACGTTCAAGAATTGATCTGATAAAATGACTTTAAAATTTATATAATAAATTTAATGTACCCCAACATGCTGTATATTTTGCAAAAATATGTGCACTCAATGCTTTGTATATATTTGGCTCACTTGCTTGAATTTTTTCATTCAACCCTTTGTCTCAGTCTAATACCACCAATAAAAATACCACCCTCTGCAAAAAACCAGATGCCGTTTGAAAAGGAATTCACATCTCTGAGTCAATAAACAACATTTTAGTCTTTCACCCAAATTTAAAAAATTGGCGAAACAAAGTCATTTTCATTTGTTCATTTAATATTTCCGTAGATCTATGGTATTCTAATTTTACGTTGCATAAAAAGTACGAACAAAAAAACACAGAAAATCAACTTCACGGATGCAGTTTAAAGCTAATGCACAGTGCCATCTGCTGGTGAATTCAAGAAACGCGCCTCGGAACTGCACCACAAGGCTACATCCAAACTCAAATATACCTCCTTTATCCTTTAAAACGTAACTACCTGAAGGTCCAGCTTCAGTTATCTGAACATGTTTTAAGGCCACAAAGAGAAACGAAAATGAGAATAAAGGAGGGAAATAAGGACTAGAATAGGAGGTATATTGAGATTCACAACCACACTCTTTCCTCTGATTGGCCCATAGTTTTAAGACAACCAATCAGATTATTGGAAAGGGCGGAAGTGCACCCCTACCCGGAAGTTCACGTGCAGTAACAACAAAACATCTCTGCAAACTTTCTCGAGCATAAACAGGATTGCAAACGGTGCTAAGTAGTCGGCATTTTAATGAACTATTTGCATTTTAAAATGATCGGTTGACCTTGAAATGTGATTGCCTTTCATAACAGTAGAACGCTAAAGCGAGCGTCATGTGATTTGTTTGTTTACGATGAAACAGCTGATATGCTAATGTTAGCCAGCTGACCTGTTTGGTGAAAAAAGTCTTTTGACACCAAAAAATGAGTTCGTAATCGTTTCAATTCGATCCAAAGGCTATGTCCGATGAACTAAGCACGCATGATAAGCAATTAATTCGTTGATTTTGCCTATTCATGAGGTCTAAAGGGAAGAAATGCTGAGATAAATGTCCCGAGCCTTAGATCCTGTGAGACGAGTTAAATGGTTTAGTAATTTGGCCCTGCGTGACTTGGAAAGGCCTTTACTGTCTACATGACAATATGCCGTGCTCCTGCGGGAACTGGAGAAGATGGATCCGACCACTGGTGGTCTTCCTCTATATTCTACTCTTACTGGTGGTCTTACCCCTGTGCATCTGGGAGCTGCAGAAATCAGAGGTCGGTAATGCTCAATGCAAATCCCCTTGTTACACTGTATGAGTTTGGCCTTTAGATTTGCATTCCACAACTGCACTGGTTGAGGTTTTTTCTTAGGCTCAGCTACAGAATGGCACTAAACCTCCCTTTTACATTAGAAACAACAAGACATCACGAGGCTAAGTTTCAAGTTATTTCAGTAGAATAAATAGTAAGCATGGGTGCAAATTTATACACAAGTAAATGAGACTGTCTAAAAGGTTGCTCAAAGATTTAATGTGAATAGAACCCTTTATATCCCGATGGACTAATAGAGTAGTTGAATAAATATATATATTTTTCTAATTATACAATATCAAATGACAAACTACTTAGTAATGATAACAGTTTCAAGTTTTAAGAATTAAATACATTGATTACTAATATGCATAATATAAATGTTCATTTTCCAGATGTCAGTTTTTAGTGCCGGGGTGTTAGCCTCTTGCAGAGCTGTCTTTCTCTTGTTTCTAAGTTCTTCAAATCTTTGTGAACATGGTCCGCGAAGGTAGCACATAATTTGGTTGGAAAGTGGCAATCATTGCCTTGAAGCCAACATCGTCCACCATGCTCACCGGGTGCATGTCTGTGACCAGCATATTTAGAATGCTATCCGTCAGTACAGCTGCTTGTGTTGGGCTACAGAAAGATCCTTTCATTGCAGGCTGTAATGGCTTACTGAAAGAAAGGGAAAAGCAGACATAAAATGTCAAATGTCAATCACACACACGCCTTCCAGATCCAATATAGGACTAAAGCTCTGTCTCAATTCTCACCCTAGCCATTAAGTTGTTACATTACCCTATAGTCCCAATACTTAGGGAGCAATGGCGAATACACTCTCATCCTTAAAAAGGCCCGTTGCGTGCAAGTGATCTCCAGAGCACACTTGCGGGCAAGGAAGGATCTCATGATACATTACAATATTCAGAAATTATTCCCTCAGATTTGGGACTGGCCCTGACTAACAAACACTGCCGACCTCACCTCACATATCATATCTGTGAAATAATGGGAAATAATGTCAGAATGTGCAACATAGTCTATGTGAACATTTTCACTTTACTTACCACTTGTCCCATACCCTCACGCAGATGTACCCAATGCACTGTATTTTAAAGTTAGAGATTTTATTCTATTATGGTATAGTCATTGTTCACTTATTTTGAGCTGTATGGGACGAATAAAGTCTCCCTTAT
Source organism: Knipowitschia caucasica (assembly GCA_964034765.1). Lineage (NCBI taxonomy): Eukaryota > Metazoa > Chordata > Actinopteri > Gobiiformes > Gobiidae > Knipowitschia > Knipowitschia caucasica. The sequence goes on along the minus strand of OZ035825.1, from coordinate 16,566,521 downwards.
CTTATAATGCAAACTGAAATCAAGGAGCCCTGTTGCAGACCTACACACACTGCTCACACATCTTTTTCCACGGTGAACACAAAGGCTATGTTATGTACAAAGTTCAAATAATTGCTGTGGAGTAGTTTAAAAAAACAATACCAGGCTCTAGGATTGTAGTGAATGTCAAAAAAGTACTTATGTAGGCTACTGATAACCATTCTGTTTCATCACTGCATTTATAATTGAAAGGGTAATTGAAGGCGACAAGCAGCAACATTGTAAGTACAGATACTGTAGATCCATGGTTTTCAACCATGCCCCTTTGCCGGCGTTTGATGAGTTTTCGCATGAGTGAGAGACAATTAACATACCCCCCTAGTTTTCATAATTATCAACATTTACGCACTACGTTTGCGTTACTCTATATAGTAAAAGTTGACTTACCTCATCTTGGATTGTCCCTCATTCGGATGTTTTCTCGATATATGTCGCAGCATCGCACTTGTGGTATGCTAGCTCCACTTTGCAATGTGTGCATACTACTGCGTTTTCCTTTGATTTTAGTGTAAAGTGCTCCCACACTTTAGACGACTTTTGATGCTTCTTAATTCCTCTGTTTTGCCTAGTGCTGTTTGCGTCGTCTTCCATTGTGAGGTGCAAAGAGGTTTACAAAAGTAGCGAGTATTTAAAAAAAAAAGCCGGTCCAGAACAGAGCACGTATAGGATTTGTGACGTAAACACGTTGTGCAACACTTAAAGAATCTGTGCCGAACGTGAGCGTTTGCGAAATCCTGCAAAATGCCCCGAGGCATAGGTTGACAAAGGCTTTAACAAATCTTGAATCTTAAAATTGCATTCTTTCTTTGTTTGTGTTATGACAGGTTGGAACTCACAATAAAGCCTGGTTTATTGCTGGCATATTTGTCTTCATGACCATACCTATATCATTATGGGGGATCCTCCAGCATTTAGTGCATTACACCCAGCCTGAACTTCAAAAACCTATTATCAGGTAAGCAGTAATACAACTGTGTCAATCATATAGCTGCAACCTTGATTCCCTCCATTTAATTCGTCATGTTTTGTTATATGTTGTTCTTCAGAATATTATGGATGGTCCCAATCTACAGCGTGGACAGTGTGCGTAACATTTTCATACCAGTCCAAAGAACTTATATATTGAAAAAGTAGTAACATTATTATTATTCATTTGGTTTTCCAGTGGATTGCGCTCAAGTATCCCAACATAGCCATTTACGTGGACACATGCAGGGAGTGCTACGAGGCCTTCGTCATCTATAATTTCATGACGTTCCTGCTAAACTACTTGGAGAACCAGTACCCCAGTCTGGTGATGATGCTGGAGGTCCAGGAGCAGCAGAAGCACCTACCCCCCCTCTGTTGCTGTCCCCCGTGGCCTATGGGAGAGTGAGTTTCTATTCAGATATAATATACTCACATAATTATCCACTATCATTTGAAAGATATACCGCATTAAAGTGGTCCCTCACTATTTTAGTATGAACAGCGTTGTTTTCTGATAACTTCAAAACATTAAAATATTCAGTGTGCTTACATGAGATAACTGACCATGACCAATTCAAATCTATCGAGAAAAATGCAAGCAGACCCGGGAATGTGGATTGAATTATTGTAGTCAGATATCCTAATTGTGTAGGGACCTTCTTTATTGTATACAATATATCATAACATGTTTGCACAATCTTGAGTGTTTATATCCATGCCAGGTGTGACAGGAAAATGTCTCCTGTGTGAGATCAATAAAGTCTATCTTATCTTATCTTCTCTGAAATGAATTACTGATAAGACATGACGCTGTGGATGGAAACCGAAAATAAAACGGTCAACATAACCAAGGTGTTGCCCGACTATGATTTGGATGAAGGACAGCAGTTGTATTTTTATTTACGGTTCCAAAGTGTGTGGGAAAAGCCAAATTGTGTGCGGTTGTGTTGTCCATGTTCTCTGCCCTTATTAGAGCCCCTCCAAAGACTTTATTTTCGGATCTCAGTTTCTCACACACACACAAACACACAGATTGGGCCAAATTTATTTACTGGGAAGACTAAAATATTTCAGCTTGCTCTACATGTTGTTTTAGGTCAATGAAAGCAGTGATTTTTGAATATAAGTGATCTGCTATTTTCTATGGGAATCATGTTTTTTAATCAACATGCCCAATGATTAACCTTGGCATTTTTGATTATATAAACTTTATTCTTGTGCACGCAGCGGATATGGCATTATTCTTTTATTGCTTCATCTTGTGACATTGCACCAGTCAAATTGCTGTCATCAGTTAAAGATTAGCCAGAAGATCTAATACAATACAATACAATACAATTTATTCTTGTATAGCCCTAGGTCACAACAGAAGTCATCTCAGAGGACTTAACAAAACCATTGAAATCACCAACACAGGTCAGAGAATCTGGATAAGCAGCCGTTAAAGACGATAGGATCCACCATTTTAAGTTATTGGTCGGGGTTTCATGCACATGTTCATATCTCTGTTTCCAATCACAATTCCAAAAAAAGCTATTATAAAGCTAAAAAAAAAGTTTCAATAACAAATAAATAGAATTTTTTTCAATCCGTTGTTCCTCATTCAACAGAGAGTTGCATTTCAGCCGGAGAATACCCATGCTGCTGTGTGTACTCAAACCATTTCCAACCATTTTAAACATATTCCAGTGAAGTTAAAACTAGGGCTGTTGGACTTTGGTATAATATTAATCGACTAATTTTTTCATTTTCAAAAAAATACAAGGAATTTGATTGAAAAAAACGGCAAATTCCTTTTTTGGGGGCGACAGTAGCTCAGTTGGTGAGCATTGGACTTTGAGTCAGGGTCGTGGGTTCGAGCCTGACTTTCACCATCGACTCCCACTGTCTGCTGTTGTTGTGTCCTTGGCAAGACACTTAACCTCTGGGAACACCAGCCACAGTGGGGCGGCTGCGGCTGTAAAGTGCCAAACTGCCGTTGTGTCCTAGAATGAGTCTGGTGTGTGTGTGAATGGTTGGTGGTGGTTGGAGGGGCCAATGGCACATACTGGTTGCCTCGCTTTTGTCAGTGTGCCCCAGGGCAGCTGTGGCTACAGTAGTAGTTTATCAGCACTGTGTATGGAGTGAAAGAATAATGACATGTCAAGCGTCTTTGAGTGTCCAAAAAAGCGCTATATAAAACCAATGCATTATTATTATTATTATTATTTTTAAAGGGGCTGTATGCCATAATTACTGTGTTGTGTAATAAAGTAAAAAAGAAATTGACAATCCAATAGAAGTTGGATTGTGACACACCTAGCTCCTAAGCATGATGTCTAAAATGAGATGTAATCCACCTGCTGGGGTTAACTCATTTTTGAGTGAAATGTTGAAAAGAAACCGTCCAAACGTTTTCCCAGATCATTATTTGATTGGATTCGATTCACAAACCTGCCATATATTAGACCGATGTTAATGTCTTTTGAATATTGTCAAAATGTGGACCTTTTTGACAGTTTTTGTTTCATGTGGATTGGCCCAGGAATTACAGCGAAATTAGCTTTGAACTAGAAATGTGACTTTTGACGGTTACCATAGTCACCAGGACAGGTTTTCCAGCTGCCCTCCACCACAATATTAGTCTATAGTCCCATTGGAATGCTGTGATCAATGTAGATGAATGCTTCTTTTCCTGTTCAGGGTGCTGCTGTTGAGGTGCAAGCTTGGAGTTTTGCAGTACACCGTGGTCAGACCCGTCACTACAGTAATTGCTTTGTGAGTAACTTACTTATCACTTGTATATGTATTCAATATCTACTTCACAAGTGTGTTTCTCATTTAGGATCTGTCAACTCTGCGGCGTGTACCACGAGGGAAACTTCAGCTCCAAAAACGCATGGACTTATCTTGTGATCGTCAACAACATGTCACAGCTGGTAATGGAAAGAAGAACATATCGCATCCACAGTTATAACATATTTGAAAGTTTAAAGTTGTGTATCGCTTTGTAGTTTGCCATGTACTGCCTGGTGCTGTTCTACCGAGCTCTGAGAGACGAGCTGAGTCCCATCAGACCGGTCGGAAAGTTCCTCTGCGTCAAGATGGTGGTCTTTGTGTCTTTCTGGTGATAGCATTTCTAGTTTTTGTGTGATTGGGAAACACATTGTATTAGTAAGCAAAGATAACAACACTTTTTATCTCTTTTATATATATTTTTTTAGGCAAGCTGTGTTTATTGCCTTACTGGTGAAAGCAGGAGTCATCTCAGAGAGTCATACCTGGGATTGGAACAACGTGGAAGCGGTAGCCACGGGTTTGCAGGTAATACGTTCAATGTATTGAAGCAATAATTACTTTTAGATAAGGAGGCACCTTATCTAAAAATACATGTCAGTTATCACAAGGAAACCGAAAGTGATTGACCGAAACCCTGATTCAAATCGTAATAAAAAGTAAAAAGTGTGTGTTTTTATGGCACTGAGATTTAACTGATTATGATTGCTGTCGTATGTCTAGCACAGGGGTGCTCAATACGTCGATCGCGATCTACCAGTCGATCGCAAAGGTAGTATTGGTAGATCGCATTAAATAAATAAAAAATTACACATTCTAAACAAATATATACAAAAAACTCCGGGCAAAGTGGAGATTTTTGAAAACTCTGGTTATCTCTGTCTACACACAAATGCATTAACGGAGTTTTGCGTTCTCGCACGCCACAGTACCCCCCTAAATTCCTCTGATCACTGAAGCATGGATCATACTACATTAAAAACTGTTCGCTGTGAGACGCTCGCAGCAGCGAACATCCTCGCTCCACATCAGAGAGCAGCAAAGTGATCGCGGGGACTCACGCTCGAAAACAACCAAACTAGGACTAAACCAGGACTAAACCAGGACTAAACCAGGACTAAACCAGGGCTGAGGACGGGGTCAGTGCTTGTAAACATACGTCTTTACTCTGAGTGTCTTCTATGACTGTAAAAGTGCCGTTACCGGCGTCTGCATCAAAGCTCCGCCCACTTCTGTGTTTTTCCCCAACGCAGGACAGGACGTAAGAGACGCACATGTTTGGAATGTTACGAATGTGATTGATAACGCAGATGTGTGGATGCAAATTATTTTATAAACGGAGGAGGGGAAATATTTGGATTTAAAAAAACAGGCATGGCACATGGACATGGCACCACAGTCAAATGACATCTGTGTTTTACTCAGTAATGTTTTACTGACACTTAGGTGACTGCACATGCGCAAACAACCGCGCTCAGTGCAGGAAAGCTAAACCACGACAAACTTGTCAGCGAGTTACCACCAATTTTCCGGACTATGCATCCCTGGCCGATTCAATTCAGTGCAAGTCATAAGAGTAAACTCGGGTAATGACAAAAAATGTACATAGGTAATTGTGTTGTGTTGTGCTATATTGGCTCATGCGGTTTTGCATGTACATAAACATACATTGTAGATATAAAGAATATTTTTTGAAATATATGATTTGCATTTTTGTAGTAGGTAGATCATTTTGACTTGATCCTTTTATAAGTAGCTCGCATGCTGAAAAAGTGTGAGCACCCCTGGTCTAGCATCTAGGTCAATGCATACTTCATGACAATAATGCTTCATCTTTGTCATTTCTAGAACATACATCTTAGTAGTATGTAGGAGTATTAGCCTATACTCCAAGTCAACACATGTTGGGGGTTAAAATCTTAAAATGTCTTTGTAACCAGCAACACTAACTAGGGGCAGGATCTGTAAAACTTTGTGCCTTCCCTCTGTTCCTGTTTGTGCATGTTTTGCAAATGTAATGACAATAGGATCCTACGGTCACATGACTAGTAACCACGGCGGCCATACTGGAGGACAACCTCGGCGAGTAACAGCCATGCCAGCTACTTATGACTGGACGTTCAAAACTAGTACTCTCTCGAACTACATGAAAACTGAACAAAGAATTCGAAAAATCAGCAGTTAGTGACCCAAATATATACTCAACCTAAATTCATGAATCTGATCCTCTGCAGATGCGTCCTAAAATGTATTATTAATGTTAATATTTACTTCCGGGTTTTCCACGGTTGCATTAAAACAGTATTTTTGTCATGAAAACGTGAACAGAAAATTCTGATAACCTCTGTGCACGTGTATTAGTACGGGGCACCCTGCCCCGAGCACGGCTCAGTCGTTCACATGTCTGCTGTCAGATACCCTGTGAGCTGGGTGAGGTCTGGTAAGAGAGCAACCCCACGTTGCAGTCAGACAGTGATAAGTCTAAACTTTGGATTGTTTCGGAATAACATTAAGTCCGCCACCAAATAAATTTTACTTAGAAGAAATGAAATGATCCGAGCATATTTGGACGCTCTGGAGGCTGTTAGTTTTTTGTTGTTGTGCCATTTCTCTCTCGTTTCTTGGAGATTTCTTCTGTTTTTGAGCCGTGTGAAGTAAGGACAGCTGGCAGTCGGTAACACAACTTATTGCCCCTGTCTCCCTTTTTGCTGCTGCTAAAAACGGCACAAAATTTGAACATGTTTATGGGGTCCCGGGTGCACGCCACTACCATACAGCATTTGCCTTTCCTCCAACATGGCGGAGGCCTCGCAACTTCTAACCCTTGTGACGTCACACGAGAAATCTCTATATATGATATGTGTAAGTAATATGATCACATGGACGAATAAATAAATAAATAAAACAAGCTGTAAGAACAAAACGCCATTGGTTATTGTAGCTCAAGATAAAAGATAAAAGTCTTTACTACTTATGAAGTATAAATTGACCTTATGTCTGTTGAACTGTCTTACCATATTGTCTTAATTGTGCATATTGTTTGTGATCTTTCCTGGTCTGTATGTTGGTATTTTTTATCCCCTGCCCCAGGGGACTACAGATAGAAACTAGACATGAGTGAAAGTGTATTTATAAAATTTTCATTACACCAAAACACTCAATTTTTCAAGTTACACGCTACCATATTAGCCACAGCTGCCCTGGGGCAAACTGAAGTAAGCGAGACAAGCAGTTTGTGCCATCGGCCTCTCTATCGGTATGATTGTAGTGAGTGAATGGATGGTGTTGATTGGGGGCTTTGATGAGGCAGTGTGTTCGACGTCTCGCATTCGTCATCACTGTGAGTGGAGGGAATGGAACAATGTCTGACCCTTGGGTGCAGCCTAACTCCAAACTCCATCTGCCCTGGTCACAGCAGCTCTCCTGCTCCTGGATCAGCACACTGAACCGTTTTGTGTGCAGGACTTTGTGATCTGTGTGGAGATGTTCCTGGCGGCCATCGCACACCACTTCAGCTTCACGTACAAGCCGTACATCCAGGAGGCTGAGGAGGGCTCCTGCTTCGACTCCTTCATGGCCATGTGGGACATATCCGACGTCAGGGCCGACATTTCGGAGCAGGTTCGCAATGTTGGTAAGTGATGTCAAGGCTTCTCAATTACCTCACAATTACCACAGTTAGCGGATTGCAAGAAGCCTGATTATGTGATGACAAACATGAATCATATCAGATGACCAGTATAGTCCAACAGTAGATCTGATAATTGATGCATTTGATGTTAGTTCATGGATTTTTAGCTATAATTCAAATACAAAATACATTGAATTTATAGCTAAAATTTAAAGACAAATTTTTGCACAGAAATGATCGCTTGACTCGTGGAAAGGAGAATTTTGACTGAATTTTTCAAGTGTAATGACAATGGACAACAATGGGTCAAAAGTATACCTTAACCATTTGACTTACTTGCATATTAAAGCTGCAGTACCTAACTTTGAAACCACAATAAATCAACTCTGAGACAATCCACGTAACAAGTTTTGAGAAAATGTATGGTCCTATTACTCGTCTTAGAATGTATTTTTTGCCTGTCACATCTTAAGGTTTTTTTGGTGAAAAGGAGAGTACCAGCCCTCACTGAGCCAATCACCTCCCAGCATTTAAAAGATAAAATGTTTTCTACTGATGACTACATGTTGTGGTCTGATTTGTTCACGACATATTACTTAAACAAGACTAAATGTATACAATGTTGTAACGATTATATTGATTACACAAGTTGACAGCCAAAAAATGGTCAGGGGTTTCTCAACTGATTTAGACTAATTTTGGTGTTCTGAGTCCGAATCAGGTCAACTTTTTGAGATGCAGCCATAGTGTTACGGATTATGTACGTCTACGTTATTATGAATTCTGCTTATCAAATTTGATGGAGTAAATAAAAACTGAATGACTTTGGATACGTTGACTTTTATTTTTTGAGGAAAACGGAAAAAACGTAAAGGGTTTCTCAGCTGATGATCCGCAGAAATTTGTTTTTTACGCAAAATCGATTGAAAAATATATTTCTGTTTCAAAACATCCTGACCTGATTGAGCAAAACCAAGGTCATTTTCGGACTCAGGGCATCAAAATTAGTCTAATTCAGCTGGAAATCCCTGGACTATTTTCAAAAAATATTTTTTTGTTACCCAGTGTTATCGATTAGTGGCCGATCATTATTATTATTCATTGATTAACAAAAGGTAGGTACTCCAGTTTGAACGATCAAAAGAGTCTAAATGATGACAGTGCACATACATATCACACGGCCTCCTTTCTTTTGTAATTAAACAAATGTGAACTTCACAGGGAGAACAGTTATGGGCCGTCCCAGGAAATCCTACTTCGGCGAGGACGAAAACGACAGCGAGCGCTCCGGCCTCCTGTCCTCCGCCTCTCAAGACGCCATAACGGAGCAGCTGTCCCACTCCTCCTCCAAGGGTCAGTACGAGGGCCTGGGCCGGACTCACACCCCTCACTCCGTCTCGGCCCCCGCGGGACTCAGCTCTGCCCACTGGGACGAGGGCTACGAGGCCACGGTGGAAGACTCCCAGGAGGAGGCGCCTCGCACGGACCAAAGCAGAGAGCCAGCAGAGGGCGATCTCATAGCGATAAATGAATAGACGCTTTTATTTTTGAACTGACGGAAAAAAATGACAGCTCAAGAATGTCAATGGGAGAGTTTTTCAATGTGTATGGTAGAAGCTGGAGCACAGTACAGAGATATGTCGTATATGTGTGTTGTTTTGTTCATACATTATCAAGGCCTTCCCAGACCAGTCGATCCACATCATTTGACATTTTTACTTTCAATTTCTGTCGGGATGCAATGACAGTTGTGATGTAATGTGTAACTTTTGCTCACATTTTGTAGAACAGCAGGGATATAACTTGTGGGTGCAGCCAATTTTAAAGTCCTTCTACACAACAATGTTTTATTTCACATAAAAGGAATCCAGTACAAGTCCAAGTTCTCCTTTTTGATATCTTTCTCAGCCACATAGAGTAGCAATACTGGAAAGCAGGCATGTCAAATTAGGGCCAGACAGAGAAGTGAGAAAGAGAGGACCACCCTGACTCAGCCAATCAGCTCTCAACCCAAAGCATAGAGCAAAAGATTATATTATTCTAAAAAGTTGAAGACAAGATAGCATGTTGTGGTCTGATTTATTCACAACATTTTACTTATACAAGACTCTTTCTATTGGGACTAACAACATGTATATATTTTTTTCAATTAATAGGTTGGGTACCCCATTGTGGCTTGGGCAAACCTCCCACATGGTTAGGGATTGTCTAGTCCTCATGAATCACTGTTTCTACTACCTTGTGATGGGCTGTTTTAATACTACATGAATCTTATTGGGTATTATTATATAGAACTTTGATGTTGATTTAGCAGAGACACTAAATCTCTGTATACTATTGTTTTTTTATTTTATTTTAGTTAACTGAATTTTTTAGATATCACTAATGCAGCTTCAGCTTATGCAACGTATATTGATTCATGCAGATATCCATACTAACGTAGATTTAAAAAGAATATACTGTATGTCCCTTTAGGCCTATAGTGCATCACAAGCAACTACAAGCGCATGTTGCATTTGCCTTATTTTATTTTTGTAAAAGAGACAACACAGGCGCAGTTTCACGTGAGAGTTTATTCAGCCGTACATCTTGAATAAATCTTGACAAACTTTGTTCTGACTTTCTTTCAAGGAATTAGTAGTAACACTGTTTTTAACTTTGGGCAGCACAGCATTGCACAAAAACATGAGACTTTTTATGTTTTAGTTTTTTAGTAAAAATAATAAACACATGGAAGCAGAAATGCATGGGTTTCTCGAATTGCATAATATCTCTGCACATTATTTTGTTTTTCCCATAACATCACAGACATAATCGGTAGAGGAAAAGATGAAACCTGCTTTTACGGACAAAGAGTAAGGCATAAGTGACAGCACTCATTTGGATGGATCAAAAGAACTGCTGTTATTGACAACAAAAATATCCTCAAAAAGGAAACTTGCATAATAATAATTATGTACAGACTATATACACCCTAGCCTGGCCGTAGCCATCCGTACACTCCGTAATTTGCACTGTGGTGTGGTACGGCCAGGCTATATACACCCCTGCTTCTCTAGATTTGCCTTCCCGTCTTTTTATATTTATAGTGATACATGCATGTTAACAGATACCTCTGTTCTCTTCCTCTGTATGTCACATACAGGCGAAACTCAGAGAATTAGAATATCATTCAAAAGTCCATTTACCTCTCTTACAAACTCATTAGACTTATACTATTGATAATTGGCTCAAAACTTGTAAAGACCTGGCTTACACAGCGGGGGAGGCATGGTGACTGAGAGGTTAGCAGCTCCTAGATTTGAAGCCAGGGCATTTCTGAGCGGAGTTTGTATGTTTTCCTCATGTCTTTGTGGGTTTCCTTCAGGTTCTCCATTTCCCTGAACTACTAAACATGTACAATAGGTATAATCATCCTGCTCTGCTAGTGACCAACCTAGCGCAATGTGGATGGGTCAAATGTAGAGGACACTTTTCCCTATGGGGACAATAAAGTATAAACAAAACACACACAAAGGCTTTGCATGTGAGTCTATAATATATATCAGCTTCACATTGTACGTTGAATTATGGAAATAAATGCACTTTTGAACATTATTTTAATTTTCAGAGTTTCACCTGTGCACATGACTTTTTGCTGTACTTGTTTTAGGGCTGCGTGATTGCAATCATGATTCAATTTTTGTGGCCAACACAAAATTACTAGACAATAATTCTTCAAAGTTAAACTGGCTCAAAATTGTTGGTTTGTATTTGGAGTAATTCAAATTCTAGGTTAGATATTACGCAAACCTGAGTCCAAGAAGACTTTTTGGATGCTCTACTATAAGATTTCTCTATAAACCAAATTCACAGCCGCAGTCGTCTCGAAGGGCGTCACAGAATTATTAATTTGCCAACAGCAGATTAGAAAATCAAACAATTCAAACCAAAGACTGGGTATTTATAATTCCAGATTGTGATTGCGATACATCTCACAGCCCTGACTTGGTAGTCCTAGTACCTTTCCTAGTACCTGAAGGATTCAGCAGTCTTCCCATTTTGGCACAAATGAAAAATGCTTGTCACTGTGACCTGCAGCTGTTCATAGACAAGGCTGTAGTAAGGTCTGACAGAGCAGCACTTTGTAATAATGATCAGGAGAGCTCTTTTCTATCAACAATACTGCATCAATGAGAACATATCCCACTGATAGCACAAGAGTGGCAATCCAAAGTATAACACACAAAGTATAAAAAAATAAAGACGAGAAATGTTACTCTGTAGCCTATTTCATCAGAATGTTCACATTTGCTTTCCATGAAATAAAGGAGGTTTTCTTCCAAGGAAATGTGAACCAATACACACAATGGCCCTCATGTATGAAACTTGCGTACCGCCAAATCAGGGTGTAAATGTGGCGTACGCAAAAAATTTACACTTTTCGGCATTTATCAATCTGGAAGTGAGCGTACGGTACGCACAGAATATAGGCCATGTCTGGAGGTGGTGTATATGTGTACGCTCATTTCACCCTTCATTACAACACCCCAAAACACGCATGAAATGCAAGATTCGGACAACAATAAACATATTCCCACTCTGGCAAAATTATAAGATGCGTTTTCTTTGAGCATCATGTTTCGGAATTTTAATTTGCGCATCAAAAAAACTCTAACACTCTGGAAACACGCACATTTAGAATAAATCACAGTTCATGATACGTTCATGATGAGGACCCTCTTCTGTTTCTTCGTTTTTTAAAATCTGACTTTTTATTTTTTATTTTTAATGTGAAGCGCTTTGTGATCCTGCTCTGTGAAGGCGCTATACGAATACACCTGGCTTACTTACTTACTTATTTAATGTGTGACCATCGATTTCTCAGTAAATCTGTGGAAGACCCTGTGTAATTTCGCATGGCTATTTATTTTGTCTCATTCACCTCTGGCAAAGCAACATATTTCCTCCTTAGTTTTGTGCATGAAGCCCCATAAACGCAGCGATGGCAGAGATATGGCAAAGTCCTTTTCTTTGTTTTTTTTGGAACGAGCTCACGGGCAGAGCGCAGTGAGCTTGTGCAGCAGGTGCCACAGAGGGGGACACATCTTCTTGCATTCACAAGAAGATGTCGCTGACGCTTGACCCAGATGAGAGTCACCGCTGAGATATTAATATTCATTCATTCATTCATTTATTTCTAAAGAGATGCGCTGCAGTGGGTCTAGACACTAGGGAAAACACTTTTTTGACAAAATAATACAATAAAACTCAATATAAACTCAGTGTGTGTCACTAACAGGCCTCCTGAGGTTTCCAACTAGACTTGCTGGCCGGCTTCCATCCTGAGCTGTCGTAAAAACGGGGCGTTTTCTGAATATTTCTAGGCGTGACTTTCATAAATACGCTAGTCTTTATCGCGGCATTTATCAACAGCTGCGTATGCGTACGCTCAGATATGTGCGTATCTCACACGTTCATAAATCCCGCGTTGAGTCTGGCGTAAATGGAATATACACCAAAAATATATACCGTTTTCTGCGCAACTTTCATACATGAGGGCCATTATTTCTATAGATTTTGAACATGTCAGTCTCATTAGACGCTACAATATTAAACAAAGTGCCACTTCCGAAAACAACTGACCACATCAATCCCAGGTCTAAAACAGGGAAAATGAAATCACTGTAGTTACCGACTACACTTTCGATAGTCGTCCTAAATCAGGCATGTCAAAGTCAAATACATCAGAGGGCCAAAAAAACAAATTTGCTGCAAGCCGAGGGCCGGACTGGTTCAATGTTTATTAACTCATTGCCTGCCAGCCTATTTCAGAACAGGTACTCCCATATTGCCAGCAGTTTTTGATGATTTTTATAGATTTTTCAAGACCCACAGAATATTGTGTACTATGACTATCTGAAATCCGAAACCAGATTCTGAAAGAATAGACTGTCTACTTTCATCAGCAAAAATAATTGTGTTTCTAGCTTGTAATCCCCAGTTGAGTAGAGGGAAGTTTTACTGAAATCACCAAAAAGCTGAGAAAAAAGAGGCACAACAAGTGCATCTAGCTGTTTTCAAACCATTCAGAGAGCGCTGCTGCCACCTGCTGGCTCAATTCAATATGCTCTCAAGCTTATCCCCAAACATATTAGATATAATAGACATCTGGGAACATGAAAAGAGCGGTAAACGCAATTGACGTAATAGTACGTCAATGGCAGGCAACGGGCCGTGTAAAATTCATTCCTTGACTTTGACACATGTGTCCTAAATGATCATTCAGATGTAGGACACAAATGTGGAATAAAATGACCGTAAATACAGCAAATGGATCTTTAGCAGCATTTAAAACCTAGACTATAATGTGGCTCATGTGAGTGGCTGTGACCAATTGCTTGGTTAGTTAAAAGCTGGGGTACCTAACTTTCAAACTACAAAAAAATATAACTATGAAATAAAATCCATCCAACAAGTTTGGGTCCATCACTATTATTATTTATTTATCAATCTTTATTTACCCCAAAAGGTCCACCTGATATTTCAGAATATTTCAGAAGAGAGAGGAGAGCTATTGCACATGACTTTTGTGGTTGGGAGAATGTGAGCACCCGGAGAAAACCTACACAGACACAGGGAGAACATGCAAACTCCACTCAGAAAAGCACTGTCTGGAGATGGAATCGAACTCCCAGGACCTTCTGGCTAACCCCTCAGCCACTGTTCCCCCATCGTGCACTAGTCTCACACATTTTTGTCCTTTTTCAGACAGAAAAGTGAAAAAGAGCGGACCCTAACAGTGACTCACTTAGCTCTTCCTTGCACTTTGACAAAACTCATTCTGTCGGAACAAATAACATGTATTAAAAATGTGATAACAATTGAGGTACCCCAGCTTTTATGTCACCCTCATTCGCTCTAAGATGCCAGCGCGGGCCACAGCGTGACTCTAGTCCATGGGCTGAGGCTGGTTGTCCGGCTGAGCAGATATGGACATGGTGCTCTTGTGCAGGGTGACGCAGAGGCTGATCCAGTCCCCGGCCTGGACCTGCAGCGGCTCCTGCAGAACCACGGCGGCCTGCTTCCAGTGAGAGTTGTGGCTCAGGGTGCTCACGCTGATGTCCTCGTACAGGTAGATGTCGTACCAGAAGGGAATGGCCGTCACTCTCCCAGCGCTCGTAACCTTGACCTGGCAGCAAAAAAGTGTTTACAAAACGTTTCTTTTTACATTGGGGGCGCAATTATATTGGGAGACTATATTAATAAAATGTGGTTTTATCTACCTAACTTTCAAACCACAAAAAAGGGAATATGTCCAGTACTTGCTGGACTAAGTATTTGCTGTTGTGGTTTATATTATATGTTGGGGTTTATATTATAAACCACAACAGCTACAGTTTTAAGAGAAAGTTAATTTTGTGCACATATAGGCCAAAAATTGAATACAAGCCAAAGGTTTAAGATCACAGTTGGTAGAGCATTGGCCTTTGAGCCAGAGGGTCGTGGGTTTGAGCCCACCACAAGAATTTCACCATTGATTCCGACTGATGTCTGCGGTCGTTGTGTCCTTGGCAAGACACTTAACCTCTGGGAACACCTGATGCCACAGTGGGGCGGCTGCGGCTGTAAATTGCCAAACTGCTGTTGTGTCCTTAGGCAAGACACTTCACCCCCATTGCCTAGAATGAGTCTGGTGTGTGTGTGAATGGTTGGTGGTGGTCGGAGGGGCTGATGTCACTGTCAGTGTGCCCCAGGGCAGCTGTGGCTACAGTAGTAGTTTATCACCACCGTGTATGGAGTGAAAGAATAATGACATGTAAAGCGTCTTTGAGTGTCCAAAAAAGCGCTATATAAAACCAATGCATTATTATTATTATTACTACTTATGATCAAAGCACAAATCTATGTTGACAATAACGTTCCTACTAAATCTTGATGGATTCAAAATATTAAGTCCATAAAACCTGTTTTGTTTGATTTTCTGATCTGTTGTTGGCAAATCGACAACTTTGGCATGTTAAGTTAATTTTGACCCGTAAAGTATCATATCGTCTCTCTCTGCTGTTCACATAAACACACCTGGAAGAAGGAATTTGTGCTTAGTCAAAAACCAATACAATCCAAATAGAATTTACCTTGACTTGTCTCGTGGTGTAGTTTGCATTGGTGTCCATTAGGTCCAGGACGAAGAGCTCCGCAGCTTCACTCAGGTGTCTGCAGTCCAGGGTGGAGAAGTCCAGAAACACATGCACCGGCACCTGAGACCAACATAAAAGTGGATCTTATATTTTCATTCAAAGTCAAGTTGAAATATATCACACATTTATAAGAGCCCAGAGTGCCAGAAGGAATAAAACGGGATATTTAAAAACAAGCCTTTTTAATGCACCTTACACACTCATATAAATTAACCAATTAATTAACAAAAACAAAGAAATTGTATAATAAAACAATGTAAACACACAAACAAAAGGGGCAGCAACGGTGAAGGGCAGGTTTCACTTAGAGGTAGCTTTCGACTAGAAGATCATTCGGATCAACAAAAATGCCGCACTCCACACACCACAGCACCCACACCCATGGAGTCTCAATTTAACGTTTAACAACCTCAGTTTGTTTGTGTACTTTTTACATGGGTCTATTTGTGTACAGTTTTTTTTGTCTTGTCTTTGTTTTATGTTGTGTTCTTGTTGAATGTTGATGTGTCTGTCTGTTATGTAAACAAAATTCACATAAAGGAAACACTTTTCTTCCTCAGACAGTTCAAAAAGTTCCGGTTCATTCACAACATTCTAACTCACTTCTACACAGCCATGATCGAAGGCATCCTCACTTTATCGATAACAGTCTGGTGTGGTAACTCAGATTCTCGCTCACTCCAACGCATCACAAATAAGTCATCAAATATCTCCAGTAACGCCCGACTGTGAGAGCCCGCAGAATCACTCCAGAATACACACAAACACACACCCACACATACACCCAGCACGTCATCTGCACACACCCGTGAGCTCCGGGAGGCGCTACAGGTCCATCTCTTTCAAGTCGATTCGAAAACAAAAGCAGCTTCTTTACCCCCGTCATGAGTAAATAATGCTGCTGACCTCCTAATTCAAAAAGCACCAGCTGCAAACACAGACATGCAAAGAACATAATTTCAGCGGAGAAATTGCCTAAACTAATTTATGGGCACTACGTCCGTTTTAAAAGACAGAAAACTGCTCTAAGCGTGATTTCCTAGTGGTACAAAGACATCAAACTATTACAGGATTGAGACAGGAACTTTTCAGACAGAGGGGGCAGAGTTACACGTTTCTGCCGATAGTTCCTCATATCAGCATTCGCTCAAAACAACTCCAGGTCTATGTTTTGTGAAGCTCTAAAGTCAAAGTCTTCAGGTAGTAGCTGTAAGAGTCACTGCCCACACATATATTAAACAAAAAAACAGACAGCTCTAGGAAATTTGGATGGGGGGGGGGGATATACTTTCAGCTCCAAATAAAGACAAAGAATCCCAAGAGATTTCATTTGTGTGTATTTTTCCTCCAACCCCTAAACTTCAAAGCGATCTCTTCAGCGTGTGGTGGACTTACACACTCAACATCTCATTTCTGCTGCAGGAATAGTTTGGACTTATATAGCGCTGGTGTTTAACTGGAGCCCTCCCACCTCCCATTCCTAGCATTTGCACGTAATGGTCAGAATAAAGCCAGGGTGATGCAAGTGTGTGAAGTGGGAACACAGGGAGCAGGCGCTTGCATCATGAAGATATAGAACACAAGACAGAAGAAAAACAGGGGTTCGCAGCTGGAGCCAAGAGCATGGATCAAGTTACTTTATTTAACAACATTAGGTTCATGTGTTGTTTCAGAGCGAGGAAAATTATGTCAAGCTTAATATTAAATAATGCAGCTTGAAAGTTGGAAATGTGCAACTATTCAAAAGGAATAATAAACCAAACCTAACTTTTTTGTTCAAACTTCTTCAAACATTCTTCTTGACCTTCTCTGACCTGTATTTAACCAAGAAAGTCCTGGCCCCAGAAAGAGGGGACACGGGAGTCGAAGGGGAATTGCAGTCTCCGGTAGTCTATGTTTTATTGGTCGGGGAAACCGGAGCACTCGGAGGACACCAGAGCAAAACAAGCTCCACACAGAAAGGTCTGAAGAAATCAAACCCAGGACCTTCCTGTGAAGCATAAGTGCTAACCACTCCACCGCCTTGTCAACCATTCTGTTTTCATCTTTTTAGAACACATGTTATCTTTTGGATACTTGTGAGAAAGAGCCCTGTGAGTCAATATGTGACGCTTTGGGCTTTAGACACTTTAGGCTGCGTGAGGGTGGTTCTCCGTTTTTAATTTTTTCTGTCTGAACAAGCGGATAGAAAGATGTGGCAATGCAAAAATAGATGGAACGCAAAGTTTATCTTATCTTATATTGTTTTTAGAGCGAGGGAACTTTACACAAATTTTTTTTACATCGTTCCATTGTTTTACAGTTCAAAAGTTAGGTACCTCAGCTTTACTAAAAAAGAGAGACACCTTTATAATTATAGATGACGAGTCTTTAGACTATGACGCTATCAACAGGGCCTTTTTTGGCTTTTAAAACAAAAGTATTCTCTCTTAAATTGTAACAAAACACAAAACACACACACACGCACATGACAACAAATTATGTAAAAATCAATATGTATAAAGTCAAATTTACATGGCAGTATTAAATAAATATAAAGTGAAACGTGTAGGAGCACTCACGGTGAACTGGTTGATAAAAGGGGCGATGTTGAACCCCAGTGTGGGCTCTTTTCCCTGGACGGCACTCTCCAGCAGCAGCATGTCGGACTCCACCAGCATCCCATGTACCACTATCCTCTCCGGAAATATTCTTCCTCCTTCCTCCAGCAAACACCTGCAAGACATACCACATATTAACTACTATTAACTATTCATTACATACAGTGCATCAGGGGTCTCCAACATTTGTCCCCCACAGAGCTACTAAGAAAACGTAGAAATAATGTAGTAGCTTTCTATCTTTTTAAAGAAATGTATTGTCTCTTTATTGTGCTAGAGGAGATATGCAAAATCAACAAATCTTTTAATCATGTTACAACATCGTTCCTTCATCAGTCACAGACCTGGAGCTGTTTTTAGATCCATCCACGCTAATATGAGGACATTCTAGAAGTTGAAGACCCTTCTGTCTAAAAGGCAACTTTTACTGCATGTAATTATATCAAATTTCTTAAGTGAAATGTACGTTCTTTACTATCCTATGGCCACATGTATTGTTTTTATCTTTAAGGTGACCTTGAAGGTTTGAAAAGCGGATCCCCTTTTAAAAAATACATTATTATTATCAATATACAATTGTATGGCTGTGTTGAAGCTGGTACTCCTATGGTAGCAAAGGAAGTTTTAAATCCTGATTTAAAAACTATCTCAGGACATCTCGCTTTGAGAACAGCTTCTTTACACAAGCTGTTATCAGTTTAAACAAAGCACTTCTATTTAAGTACTTGTCTTGTGCACACTGGGGAATTTTTGCAAATGTATTCCAATGTGGTTTTATTGGAAAAGGCTAATACATGAATCTGAATCTGATATAGGCTAAGATTTTATTTCAAGCTCTAAAGCATGAGATGACAAAGGAAAGAATGTCATTGTCAATTTTAATGGAATGCAGAACACATATTCTTTAAATGGATTGTATTGATATTGTTATTCCTTTTGACACCAGTAAATTCAGTATTTACATTTGTACACGTTCTAAAACACAAAGAAACACAGTGAAGCCCTCACATCAGCCTCTCCTGGAACCCCCCCCCATCATTTACCTTGCAAGTGAGGCCTTGTCCATGAGCTTCTGCCTGATCAGCCCGCACGTCTCCACACAGTCCAACATGATGGCGCTCCACAGCTTCTCAGTGGGGGGCCTCTGCAGCGGGCCCTGGTCGTCCTCCGTGCAGTTGAGCCAAAACTCCAGGCTCCGTTCTGGGATGTTGTTGGAGCGGGCCAGCTTCTTGAGCACTTCCTGTTGCTTGTCCTTCTCCACCGAACTGTAAGCTTTCACATGACCCTGGCTGGCTGCGATTAGGGACAGCAGGGAGAAGCCCTCGGAAACGTCCAGTGCGTAAAGAGGGTCACTAGAATCTTGTACATGACGTGGATTTGCCAGCTTTAAATGGGAGAATAACTTTGAAACTGCACTTTGAAAGCTTCTGTGATAGTCCTGGTTGTTTAAAAGAGCCATTTCAGCAGATTCTAGGAGGCAGAAGTCTTTGCTATGGTCGGTTTGGAGGCTTGCTAATGCGCTGCAAAGTTGGGCCTCTGGGTTCGGGTTGGGTCCGGGGTCTGGTTGGTCTGGGATCGAAGCGTCCAGCAGGATTTCGTGTCCGTCTCGGAGCACTGCCACGCTGCACAGTCTCAGATAGGCGTCGTGGCAGGATACTTCCACCTGCAGCTTGTCGCCCAACATGAGGGCAAAATCTGGGGAGAAAATAAATGTTACTGTGTTAGATTAGAAGAAAATACACACAACAAATGTGTGATACTAACTAACTAATCTATACATTCTCAAATATATAGACTGAAGTCTATACGAAGGAAACCAGAAGTGCTGCTTGTGCTATAAAATTATTTATCTATTTATTTATGATGATTTATTTATTTATGATTTATCTTAGGCCTGTGAGTTAATTGCTTAAAAGAAACTAATCAATTATATAAATATTTTTGTGTTAATTTTTTTTCTTGTAGTTTTTAGTAATTTAGTAATTGATTTTTTATATTACATATTTCTTAACCTTACAAAGACTCAAACATGCTGAGAAGAGGTTTTATGACTCATATAGTTCTATAAAAAACTGTTATCATTATGAAACAGTATTTCATCAAACACAAAATTAGTTAGAGTTAGGGTTAGGGAAATTTGAATTAGTCATCCTCTCCTCTAATACTATTTTAAAACTACACAATTGGGGAGTAAACATTACAAAAAATTTCCTCTAGTCTGTACACACAAGAAAATAACTTTTGCTTTTCATTGTTGGCCCCAAATAAAATTATCCAGATCAATGGACTAAAATGTTTTTGTTGATTAAAAAAAAACCAAATGCTTTTACTTACAATACTGTTAATAACTAATACTTTGATGAAAGTAATAGTTATATGTGCAAAACCAATTAATTGGTTACGCACTTATAATGCACAACTAATTGGCTAGTGATTAAATAAAGGATTCATAAATTTGAACAAAACAGAGATAAAGCAATGCAACTCAAGGACATCTTTATATGTAACAAAAAATTGGATGTTTGATTAAAAACACTTTTAAAACACTTTTTTTTGGGTAATATTTCAGTTACGCAGACAATTGCAAAGATATTTTCCAAATATTATTCCATTCAATAATCTTGAACTAATGAAGTATTTGAAAGAAAGTGTAATTCCCTCAGCACGGAGAAAGCGATGTGGGAGAGGTGTTGGGTCAGCGAGTGTTTGGGCCTGTGTCCGTGTGTGCCCGTGTGTGCGTGTGCGTGTGTGTGCATGTGCGTGCGTGTGTGTGCGTGTGTGTGCGTGTGTGTGCAAGTGCGTGCGTGTGTGTGTGTGCGTGTGTGTGCAAGTGCGTGCGTGTGTGTGCGTGTGTGTGCGAGAGAGTGAAATAAACTAGTTTAATTGATTTTGGATTATGTATTTTTTGAAAAAAATACTAACTGCAAGTATATAACAGTAATATTTTTTACAGTGTTATAAATCTGAAATCCTTGCTGTAAAATAAAAACCAAAACCAAGTAAACGATGTGCAAACACAGCGGCCTCAGCAGAGAAATTAGATGCGTGGAGCGGGGAGGGAGGAGCGGCACTGAAGAGGTCCTAAAGGAATAACATCTGTTCCTGTCTCCTTGTCACACTCACCAGGGGGAAAATACATATTAATCCCCTATAAGAATTTCATGACCGCTAAAGAGTGCGCCGCGCGACGACGGTGGTGGCGGGTGCACTTGTCAACGTGGCGGATGAGAGAAAGGTGGAGACTCCCCAGACGCTGCCCTCGCCAATTACTGATGCTTTGAAAAGCTGTTGATCCCTGTCAAGGAGACCAACTGGAACATGTCAGCTCACGTCAACATCGCTACTCTTCACGCGCTTCAGGGAGTTACGGGGGACAAAGTTTTAGGGGTCTGGAGGAAGCAGGATGTTTTTCAAAAAGAGCTAACATTTTACCAGTAAATAATAATAATGCATCGGTTTTATGTAGTGCGTTTATTGGACACCCTCAGACGTCAATATTCTTTCACTCCATACACAATGGCAATAAACTACTATGGCCACATCTGCCTTGGGGCACACTGGCAAAGCAATCAGTATGTGCCACCACCAACCATTCACGCACACACCTGACTCATTCTAGGCCAAGGGTCTCCAACCTTTTTCAATTGGAGAGCTACTTTTATACAACAGAACAACACAGAGCTACTCCTTTTTGCAGTCGTAATAAAAATCTATACAATTACGACAAAACATGGAGAACGCATGCCAAATTTACCATAATACTGTAAAATCCTATATTTAACTACCGCTATGTCTCTGAGTTTTGTGTTTGCTTTTTATTTGCATAATTAGAGCGGCTTGACCTAATGAGCCTATGTTAGCTAGCAATGAATCTGTCAGTCCATAAACTGTATTATCTAATGTGTATACATAAAGTTTTGAAACAACTGAGCTAACTATCTGAATGGTTAAACAAATACGTGAAAATTGCTAAATAGTTATACGCTTCATTTGGTTTCATGTCATCTTTTTAAAATGAACTTCTTAAGTAGATCAGATCGGGGCTAACTTGTTTAAAGCTATTTGATTTATGACCTGTCATAATTGGCTACTATACCTGTACTGTGTTTGCTAGTTTAGGACGGCGAACATCCCTACAAATTTCACAGAAACCCTCAATAGTTCTGATCATGCAGGCTATCTTACCATCAGCCAATGCTGCTGTCGTATCTGTCACCTTCTTTAGCCACAAGGCTGTGCGCGCAACTTTTCGGTGATGTTGCCCAGAAATCCAACTATAGTGTTATTGTACCACTATTATTACAATCAGAGCAGTTTTCTGTCTAAGTAAAATTTTAAAAGTAAAATATTTCCCTATATAAGTTAGATTGAATTAGGTACAAGAGTATGGCTAGAAAGTATAGTCAATATAATTCATTTTCAAAATGTTGAAAAAAAACGTAACAAAAAAATCTCCCTCTAGTGGTAGCACAGGAATAGAACAGGTTGATAGCATTACTCACCCTTGATAAATATTTTCTACTGTAGATTTTTACAGCTAAGTACATGGTGAAGATGATTGGTAAGTGAAATTACAAGTACATGAAAGTGCATGTAAAGTAATCTCTCTCTTAATAATAAAGCAGAGGTGTGTTTCCTTTTGTTTGATCTGATAGCAAAGTAGTTATTATTTTCTTCCATCTATAACGATCCTTACCCTTGGTGGTGTGGACGGGGTAGATGGCCTGCTCCCAACATGTGTCCTCCTCCGGTCCAGTGGACAGACTGTTGTTCCGGTCCAGGTGCAGCTGAAACCAAACAGCCAGAGCGTCCAGGCTGCCCTCCTTAGTGATCGGCAGCCACAGCCTCTGCACCGGTCGGGAGCTCAGACCCTCCAGCTCCTGCAATGCGGCAAAATCAATCAAGAAAATACAATTTCTCTATCTCCACATGTATACTAGACATGGTCCTGAAACACTGAAATGTAAATAAGCTTGTGAAGTTATAGAAGAAATATTATGCATTATTCTTGGCCATTAAACATGATAATGACACCATTTACTAACGTTATGTAAAACAACAGGATGCACATCTACTGTCTTTTGTCAGTGTACCTGCACACTGTTGAAGTTTATATTGAGGGCGGTGAAGGGCTGGGTCAGGGCGGTGTATCCCCCAGGCAGACGGCTCAGTCTCTCGGTCGTGTAGGGCTCCATGGAATCGTCTGGCACAGTGTTACAGCTAACCGGGCTCCGGAGCTCTCCACATGCAGCCAGGGAGAGCCCGCCCACCGAAGAAAAACATAACCTAAAAGAAACATTCAGTAGCATCAGTAAATAGAGCAGTTGGAGCAAAAAAACGTTCTATTTGCAATTACGAGTAAACACCTTTCGTATGTGTGTGTTGTATGTATATATATACAAAAATTATTGAGAAGTTGGTTAAAGTAGGCTCTATCATAATCCTCAAACTATGAGTGAGTTTGCCTTAGCAAATTTCCCGAAGCAATAGTAATGGGCTGTTTCTCTTCTGATACATACAGTATGTGATTCATTGGCTTTATCAGTGCCCACAAGTGAATGTGCCAAAAATTTACCAAGCAACTAATCATAATCAATCGTCACTGAACATCACTGAATTCAAAAAAATTCTCTCCCACTGTGAATGGTTTAGTACTTTTAGCGATTGTGTGTGAAAAACGCAAAAGTTGTGTTACTTTTGCAGTGAGTCTACTGCGCTCAATGTTTGTGCTACTTCACCATCATTCAAGATTCTGTATTTCACTGCTTCGACGGGTGCAGACTCACATTTGTTCTCCTTAAACACGGGGGTCTGCTCCCCCACAAACTAAGCACACAGCTTTACCCGTGCGGCGCAGCAAAAGCACAGATGCATCAAAGCAGCGCAGAAAATGTCAGAAAAAGTACACTTCTATGAAAAATGAGCAACGGGACTAATTCAATTTCTTGGTGGCTGGGCCAGGCCCAGGGCTGCTCTAGATGTAGGGTAAGTGCAATAACATACTGCACTTTCAACATTGTATAATGTTTAACTTGTTTTAGCTAACAACAGCTACAGAAAGCACATATACGGGTGAGGCATCTTAAAAAAACAGTAGGGAGAAGGAATGGGCCTGAATTCCACCCAACTGTTGTGAGAGCTTGTGGAAGGAAGTCAAATAATTCAAAATGATACCTAAAACCAATAAAATATAATAAACTTCATAATGCAGTACCACTGTATATACAGAACATATGGATGGGTAAAAACAAGGACCTGTGATGGCGGCGGATTTCAGGACTCTCCACAGCCATGGCAAACACTGTGGCTCCAGCTGGGATCACTCGACCTGTAGCAGAGGGCTCGCTGCTTTCTGAATCAGACTGTGGAAAAGACAATACCATTTATTTTCTTATTTCAATATTGCCAATCGTCTTTCTAATGACGTAATAAAACTATACCAGCTAATGCTTAAACTTTTACTTGTGCAAAGCTGTTCTCTAGTAATTTATAGGCAAAATAACAGCGTTTTATAATTCAACCCATCTTGTAATAAGTTGCCTGTGATTTAAGAATAGTATTTTTGAGACACTAGTATCGTGAACGTTACATTACCTGTGGCGGTAAGAGCAAGTTGTGCCAAGCATGAATGAGACTTTCTATAATGCCTTCTCCAAACAAACCCGCATCCACCGTCTCTGTCACAACCAACGACACCCTTTTATGGGAAAAAAAAACACAACAACAAACAGTTAATTATTATTTAATTAACTACTTAAAAATTGTTAGGCCCTTTTTATTTTCATCCCCCTCCCTTTGGGGCTAGGAGTCCCTTGAAAAGAGAGATTCTGAAATCTCAATGAGACTTTCCTGGTTCAATGAAAGTCAATAATTCAACTTTAATTCACATTTTTCAGATGATAAAAGGTATTTTAGACAAATGTTTTACTTTTTAAAAATATAGGTTTGTATATTCTAGTTCGGTAAGCTTTTTTGAAAGGAATCAGTTCGGAAATGTTTGGATTGAACCAAAAGCTGGACCAAAAGTAAAGATGGCCGAGTACTGTCAACATATAAAATGCATTGATTTATTTAATAATTGTTAATAAGTATGTTATGGAATTGTTCTCCAGAGTATAATAACGTATCATGTTGTTTGTCTGATGGAAAAAACATTAAACTGAAATATGACATTCCATGGTGGCATTTAGTTTGGATCAATTTATGACCAATCACAGGCATTTCAAAACCGTAAAAAAAACTGCCCGATACATTTGTCAACTCCTAGTTAAAACATCCAAACAAACTAATATTACCAGTGGAATGGCAGGTGTACCTCTGTGGAATATCCTTGGGCACTTCCATCTCCAAAGACTTCTTGTGGAGGATGTTGATCTGCCCTCCCAGTCCGTTGGCGCTCACCACCTCGCAGGCCAGTTCGTACATGGTTTTGGACAGCTCGCAGGCAAACACCTGTGCGGCCCCGGCCTTCTTGGCGCACATGCTTGAACCACAGAGCACAATTAGAACAACATCTCTCCGGTTTTCTCCGCGTGGAAAATCGATTCTACTGGCATGTGCTACGTTTCTGTCCTGTCTCACCCTAGGATTCCAGTGCCAGTACCTATGTCAAGTACAGTGTTGCAGCCGCTCTCCACGGCCCGGTGGATGGCCTGCTGGTACTTTTGGTTCCGGCCGCGGTCGTTGAGCATGAGGAAGTGCCAGCGCTCCACTAACCAGTTTGCCACTCTGTAAAAGTTCTCGCGGGCCTCAGGGTAGTCAGGCCTCATCTTCAAGGCTTTGTGGAAGTGACAGGCTGCTTCATCCCGGTACCCCATCCTGGTCAAGACAAATGTGATAGAAAACAGGGGGACTAAACAAAGAAATACAAAAGTCTATACAGTCTTTCTGAAAATGTGAGACAAGCTTCTTCTCTGACAATATTCAAATCAAGGTTAAAAACAGTTATGTTTAGCTATGTATACAACTGAAGGATTTTTATCTTCATTATTTTTAATGTACTGTGATTATTTATGATTTTAATTCCTTGTTTGACTGTCTTCATCTTGTTTTGTTCAGCACTTTGAGTTGCCTTGTGTATTAATTGTGCTAGACAAATAAACTTGCCTTGGCTTGATATTAAAAATGATTGTCATCTTTCAGCTGTAGAGCAGAGGATACGTTTGTAACTCTTTCAACAAAAGGAACAATGTTTAAAAAGCCAAAAAGAGTCACATTTGTATGTTTCCTTTGTTCCATCAAATTGTTATGAGCAATTTATATTATGTTGTGTGTGTGTATGTCTGTCTTGTATCATGATATTGTAGTGTGTTACTTCTACGCTCTGTTGAATTTTTGTTGTTTTGATATTGTGTTCAGTGGATTTGTGCTTCTACATGTTCTGGAAACCTCTTGATCGATTGATTATTATTATTATGATGCCTATACGCTGTTGGACAACCCTCAACCACTGGCAAAATGACTACAAAAACTGACAGTAACACTTTGACTTCTACTTCAAATAATATGTTTACAGTCAAGACAATACATGCAGGGAAACAGGTATGAGATAAATACTTAAACAGATGCTCTCCCACGCTGTTCAGGATGAATTCATCGTTAGGGAAGAGCTCCAGAGCTTGTTCATAGCAGCCAAACAGGTCCTGGATGCGCCCGAGAGAGTCCAGCTCATCGGCCCATTTAAAGAGGGTAAACCTGAAAGAGTCCTGAAGGAGAAAAAAGGATACACAAAGGGTAAACAAGACAAGAAACTCCATATCTGATTTTAGTATTGCCTTTTTAAACATGTTGTAGTGATGCTAAACTTGGTCTTTAGTTGTTTAGTCTAGAGTTAAAACAGCTTAACACTAGCTTAAAACTAAAGTCGCTTATGTTGTTTAGTATTAGACGACCAAAAGTTGTAGTAGTCGTAATGTATCTTATCTTGGTTTGAACCAAGATAAGAAATATCCTAATGTTTTCCCAGATAATTATTTGACAGTGACTTGATTCACAACCCCACAATATCATGTGTGAAACTGTCTTCTGGCCAACATCATGCATTTGCTATGGAATGTTGTCACCTCCTGTGTGTGGTTTACTACTAAAAGTCTCTGTGAATATGGTTATGATAGTTTTAGTCATTCACTATTCAAATGTCGAGCAATTTATAAAGCACCACCACCAAATGATTCTTACTTTGGCAAAGTCTTTAAACACGGGTGCCAGGTTGAGGGCAAGGAGGTAGTGGACAAATGCAGTGCCATAGTCCTGGTTGAAGAGACACTGTTGGGCACTCTCTAGAGAACTGGACACAAGCTCATTTCTGGCCGGGTCATCTCTTTGTCGCCTTCTTGAACGGCGTCCATGTTTGGGTTTGGTACTAGCGTTGGGCATCTGAAACAAAAATTAGAGCAAAAAGTATTCGTTTAGAAGACAGGATTTAATTAGCTTGATTGATTTATTATAGTATTATTGCCCAAGCGTGTGTGCTCTTAAACAGACTGTGCATATCTTCTTATTTCTGTCAATATCAAAACATTACAAACTGATATATAATTGCAATCACTACTTTTACAATAGTATCCTCCCATTGACACCAATATTAATCTTGTAGTTTGCCTACCCCGCCCTCACAATGACACAAAAGACATATATTTCAGATAAATACGTTTTTAGTCACCTTTCAGCATTTATTATTGATGTAAATACTTACTGTGATCCTTTTCTGTGCGTCTGGGCTCTTCTGACTTGATACCACCGTCTCCAAAATGACCAGAAAAGAGGAATGCTAATGCTGGGGCAATGTTAGTATTTAATTTTACTTTTTCCATGGAACTCAATCACATCAAAGCACCACCGCAAACCAAATGAATCGGGAATTACAAAATGTGAATATATATCTGGGATGTTAAATATCGTCCTTTTCTGATAAAATGTTAGCTCTGCAGCAGTGGGGAAAAACTGTGTTACACCAAAACACGCCCGTACGAAACACGAGCTCCCCGGCATCGATTCCGGAGAAATTGTTTGTTCTTAAAATAGGTCCAAACGAGAACATATACATATTTAAAGTATCGTAAGAGTAGATTGATATTTTTCCTATGTTTTTGATGCAATTTATTTGAGAGATGACCCATTTGTGCATTTATGCAAAGAGTGTTACATGTTCAAGATAGTTGAGTGCTATATAAATTATCAATTGTAGATCACAGACGCTGTATACTTCTGGTGTTTTGTTTCTCATATATCAATCAATCAATCAATCAACTTTATTTGTATGGCGCCTTTCCAACACAAGGCCACTCAAAGCGCCTCACAACCCACATAATATCAGACAAATCAGAAACATCAAAAACTACATATACAAACAATAAATACATTAAAAACAGAATAAAATCACAAGTAATGAAAAAAACCTTAAAATATTAAAAGCACACACGGGATTAAAATAATAAATAACCACAATGCATTAAAAAAAAGAGTATGTATCAATAAAATCCTTCAGCCGTATGCGCAGCTAAAAAGAACATATATGCTTCAAACTTGCATTTAACCTTTTTTCTTTACCACACTCATCAAACCTCAGTCGTATTTGAGAGGATATAAAACACACAAACAAAATACAACATTTGTAATGAAGAAAATCTGTTTATTTCTGAACATGTATAACACAAATCCACCACATAATATTCCATACAATTGTTCATTCAATTTTTGAAAAGGGGTTGGATGAAGCTGACGGTTCTAAACCTCCAACCCCCTACGCTCATTCAACACATGGACATAACACAACACAATACAGTAACACAATCATACATACACACACACACATGCGCGCACACACACACACTCAGTCTCTTTCTCCCTTGCTTGTATACAGTTTTTTTTTTTTTTTTTTAAACAATTAGGTTTGATCTTTTTTATATATATATAAACAAAGCAATGATTCAAAATGCTGTGGAAAATAGTGTAAAGAAACCAAAAACGCTTGATCAGGTTAGTGACATTTTTCAACCTTAAACCCACCATAAACCATAAATAAACATTACTTACTTACTTACTTACTTACATTATTTTAATTATAATTTTAAAACTATGTAACAATATTCATGGCACTTGTTTGGGTGCAACACAACTTTAAAGGTGACGGATACTTATTTAGCAATTAAAACTGGGGACCACTAAAATTGATTTTATTTTATTCTAACTGAACAAGTTTTGTAAAAGAAAATGTTGTAAACAAATCGGACCACAACAAATGTCTGTATCTTATTAGAAAACTATTTGACGCTGTTTTGGCTGAGAGCTGATCGGTGGAGTGGTCCTCTCTTTTACACTGTTCTGTCTGGTGAAAAATACATGTGTGTTAAAAGTTAGAACCAAGCTGCTGTGATAAGTCAATATTTCTTCATTATATTCTGTGTATTGGACTGTTATAGTGTAGATGTAACATTATGAAGTCCAAACAACACCCAGCGTTATGGAGTTGCTCACAGGCTCGCAGTGAAGATTTGAAGTGAAGAGCGTTTGAATACATGTATACACATAACCAAAATGAATAAATGTTATTAAATAAGGGATCCAAGGCACACTGCAAAATTAAAGATAAAAGTCCTTTAGTTAAGTGGACATTACATTAAATTACTTTTGTTTTTTACTTTGCAGTGTGACAAAACATTTTTTTAAATCTTGTGTCAAAAAAACTTCGTCGTATTGGTTTTATTCTGACGAGCATCTGCACGTATTTCACACAATGAAATACGTGCAGAATACTCTCGCTTTTATCTCTCTATGTATCTTTGTGAATTTCAAAAGAAACACAAAGATATACATAGATAGATATATACATACAGTATGTATGTATAGATTAATACATGAATATAGAGATTTGGGTAACACATAACAGTATCGCCGATACTTATTGTTGATAATCTTACCTCCACATACAATCCAAATAGTACGTTTCTATACTCAGTTGGCTCAGTTGGTAGAGTGGGGTGGCTTCACCCACATTGCCTCGAATGAGTCTGGTGTGTGTGAATGGTTGGTGGTGGTCGGAGGGGCCGATGGCACATACTGGTTGCCTCGCTTCTGTCAGTGTGCCCCAGGACAGCTGTGACTACAGTAGTAGTTTATCACCACCGTGTATGAAGTGAATGAATAATGACATGTGAAGCATCTTTTAGTGTCCAAAAAAGCGCTATATAAAACCAATGCATTATTATTTTTATACCCGAATTATGCTCATTATTATACTCAAATAACATACACAGTATAAAAAGATAGTAAACCAATGTATATTTGAATAGTTAATTTTGCTGAAAATGCTTACAATTGAAAAGCCAGATATTAGAACTGTATTAGTGCCATACAATTACACTTTAATCCCTTTACTTCTTTCAAATGTACGGCCAATAACAAAAAAAATTGGTTTAGGGTTAGGGTGTGACTCGTCTGTACCGAGAGCCAAAGCACTTTCCTAGTTTGTGACTTCCTGTTGCTTATAATGGCAATAAATAATTCTGATTCTGACTCTGACTGATATATATTTGTGTGCATGAAACGCGCCCGGCTGAAGCGGAAGTAACGCATATATACATCTTGCCTCTGCTCTGCTCTTTGGGCGGCGCTCCACGCACGCAGATGTCAGCAGAGTTTCCCAATCTGTCACTTCACTTCAGCCAGGTGGACAGGCGCGTTCATGGACGAAGCCAGCACTGGACCTAACACCGCGGCTTCCCCCCTATGTCCAGTCGGCCGATTTAGGACCAGCTCTTGGACCGGGGAACTTTTTATTTTAACGTTTTAAACTTCAAACCCACTGATATAAACTTTTCCCCTTATTTGACAACTGTGGAGCTACACCCCTGCTGCTACCGAAGGGGCAATGCTAACGTGCTAGCCTCCTCCACCTCCACCACTGGCTACCACTTCACCCCATGCCCGACGTGGCTATGTTTTATGTTTTTATCCACTTTTAACAGGATTTTCTTGTGATCGCAGCAGGGAAACAATTCGCCATGGGTCTACAGGCGCTGGAGTTTAGTGAGTGCTATTTGGACAGCCCCTGCTTTAGGGAGAAAATCAAGGCACATGAAGCAGAGTTGGACAAGACCAACAGGTTCATCAAAGAGCTGTACAAGGATGGGAAGAACCTCATCAATGCAACTAAACGTAAGTCTCTGTGATCTGGCTTAAGTTGTTGTTGTGCTTAAGGGAATAGTTGTCTGTCACAGTATAAATAATGGGATATACGCACAGATCTAGTAGTACTTTGCACAGGTGTGGGTTTGGAGGACGAGACCTGCTTTTGAAAGCTGGAAAATTCTCATAAAAGAGTGTATGAGTTATTCCTGTGGTATGCTCCATAAAATCCCGCATTCAGTCATTGCACAATTGCTATTTATCTTATTTGACTTGACTGTTTCAATCTGCAATCACACATTACAAAGGATCTGACTGCTGTAGTTATTGATTGTATAGCTAACTTCCACTGCATAACCAAGCATGTGTATATATATTAGTTATATTATTAGTATTCTTTCAATTTGGCAAGGCTAGTTTAATTGTATGGCACAGTTCACACGCAAGGCAACTGAAAGTGCTTAACTCAACAAGACAGAAATCATACAAGGCATTCATGAATTATCACAGTGCATTCAAATGGGAAGATACTTGTAATCTTTCAGTTGTATTTAATTAATTACATAACAGAACTGTTTTCCATTAATTAGTTCAATGAGTTGTTTCGATCCTGAAAGGTCAGTGATTATTGGATAAAAAAAAAAAGAACAGAACATCTAAGAAAAAAGTGCTTGAATGAATTTATAAAGTTCAGCAACCTTTTCCACATAACTCTGTCACGTTTGTTTAAATTGATTACGTTTATTGAAGGTAACATTATTGTTGGACCTGGTTAACTTTATCAATGAAATCCAACATGACAGTGTTATGCGAGTTATTTTGGCATGTTCAAGTCCATGGAAGGTTAAGGTAGTTTGCAAGCTTTACCGACATCAACACATTTATGCAACAGTGTCTCAAACTGGTTCTCTGTATAGACCTGTTCGTGTTGGATCATTTGAGAATTGAAATGCATGTAGTTCCAAATATCCCCCTGTTTCCCCCATCCATTTAGGATTGCATGTTTTGACACTTCAAGGTTGCCCTCCAAACGGTCTAAATGTAACACACCCATTGTGTCTCGCATGGCCACACCATTATTTATTTTTCCTCTGTGTAATTACAATGAAGGTTATTGGGTGATTTCCCCCATGTGGCGCTGTTTGCACACAGCCACACGCCTTCGTTGGGTGAAAATGATTAGATTGTTATCTGTTTGAACTCTAGCCTTGTGGGCAGGGTGTATGTGGGGGGCGGCCGGGCTGTAATCCAAACACAGAAGCACCTATTTCTCTGCTGTGCTTTTACAAGTTTACTCTGCAGTGCACTGAGTGTATGAGGTGGTGCTTGTAAAGGTCTAGTTAGGCAAGTAGAAGTTTTGCACCCTGCAGTAACTCTGCACGTTTGCATTTTTTATGGTGCACTGAGTTGATGCATACAGCTCTGCAAGATAGAAAATTGTGCTTGCAAGATGGAAGCTTTAAATAAAAGTGACTGAGATATAAGCTGCTCATGGTAATGTCTATATTTACCGGTTGTTCAATAACTGATGGCTAAAACAATGTATTTTAGGTCAAAGTATTTATTCTCTGTACATTATCTTTGCTAAAGTGGCTTTTTTCTATCTAAAATTAAGAGGTCTTGTTCAGAATGACCCCCAAAGGACTAAAATATGCATTTTTGTTCCAACATATGCTTTTTAATGTACGGAAACAAAATGGGATTGATCTGCTTTGTGTTATTGTGGCATTATGGAGTTTCAATAATATTGTTTATTGTAATAATTATCTGAAACAAAATTATAAGTTATGGTGACAGGCTTACTGAGATTGTTTGGAAAAGTGTGCTAAAGACAGCTCTGCAAAATTTCAAAACTATAATAGTGCAATCTCAAATTTGGTAACTTGTAATTATTGACACCCGAGATAAACATACTCATTTTGATGAAAAACTGAGTCAGGAAGGCGAAGATGACCTTGTCTTCCTCTCGGCTTACGTATGCACTATAACGAGTTAGATATGTTTGGCAAAAAAATAACTATTGTGTTATTCTGTCATGTTATATTTAAACCAAATTGTATTGAAAATGTATATTGAACAATGTAGGGAGTGGTGGGGTTGCATCCAACTTGGGACTAAACTATTGTGTCTCAGCCAGATCTACTTCTTAAAAGAGAAATAGCTTTACTTTGTGCTTTATACAAGTGCCACAGTTTGAGACGTAGTGAAATCGCCATTATTCGTGTATAGGCTGTGGATTGTGGTCACAATTGTCTTGACTCGGCATAAAGTGAGTGCCTTGCAAAGAAACAACAATAAAGAATGCATTCCTGTAAACACCCGGTCAATCCCTAGCTTTGCATTTGTCTGAGCCATTCACATTGTAGGATTTTTAAAGAATTTATTTGTAAATTATGGTGGGAAATAAGTATTTGGTCACTTCAAACAAGGAAGATCTCTGGCTCTCACAGACCTGTAACTTCTTCTTTAGAAGCTCTTCTGTCCTCCACCTGTTACCTGTATTAATGGAACCTGTTTGAACTTGTTATCTGTATAAAAGACACCTGTCCACAGCCTCAAACAGTCAGACTCCAAACTCCACTATGGCCAAGACCAAAGAGCTGTCGAAGGACACCAGGAAAAGAATTGTAGACCTGCACCAGACTGGGAAGAGTGAATCTACAATAGGCAAGCAGCTTGGTGTGAACAAATCAACTGTGGGAGCAATTATCAGAAAATGGAAGACATAAAAGACCACTGATAATCTCACTCGATCTGGGGCTCCACGCAAGATCTTATTCCGTGGGGTCAAATTGATCATGAGAACGGTGATAAAAAATTCCAGAACCACACGGGGGGACCTGGTGAATGACCTGCAGAGAGCTGGGACCAAAGTAACAAAGGTTACCATCAGTAACACACTACGACGACAGGGAATCAAATCCTGCAGTGCCAGACGTGTCCCCCTGCTGAAGCCAGTGCATGTCCAGGCCCGTCTGAAGTTTGCAGATAGCACATGGATGATACAGCAGAGGATTGGAAGAATTTCATGTGGTCAGATGAAACCAAAGTAGAACTGTTTGGTATAAACTCAACTCGTCGTGTTTGGAGAAAGAAGAATACTGTGTTGCATCCCAAGAACACCATGTTAAGCAGGGGGGTGGAAACGTCATGCTTTGGGGCTGTTTTTCTGCTAAGGGGACAGGACGACTGATCCGTCTTAAGGAAAGAATGAATGGGGCCATGTATCGTGAGATTTTGTGCCAAAACCTCATTCCATCAGTGAGAGCTTTGAAGATGAAACGTGACTGGGTCTTCCAGCATGACAATGATCCCAAACACACCGCCCGGTCAACGAAGGAGTGGCTCCGTAAGAAGCATTTGAAAGTCCTGGAGTGGCCTAGCCAGTCTCCAGACCTCAACCCCATTGAAAATCTGGAGGGAGTTGAAAGTCCGTGTTGCTCGGCGACAGCTCTGCTCTCAAGGAGATCTGCATGGAGGAATGGGCCAAAATACCAGCTACTGTGTGTGCAAACCTGGTAAAGTCCTATAGTAATCGTTTGACCTCTGTTATTTATTTTGACACTATTAAAAGTACATGTTGATCCTCATAACTAACAATAGTGATTCAAAACGGCCCCAGCTTTTCACTGTAGCATTTTATGGTATTCAATTTTGTGTTTTTTATTGTTGGAAAATGCTCTCTAGTGTCATTGTAGCCATACAGGACAATACAGGTTTCTCTTGCATATCACAAAGTACAAGACTAGCAATCATTGTAACACAATGTTCTCATGTTAGGCCAAATTAAAATTACAAAAAAATTACACAGCTTTTTACATGGATAAAAAAGTTACATATTTTTGTGCGTTTGAGCATGTGCATTGTGGTCTATAGTTTGGAAGGTTTTTTTCTACTGTGGGACCCCAACACCAGAAATACTACAAAACAATTGGTCCATGCTGTCCACACCACACATGCTGCTGGGTCCATCAAGGTCAAATATGCAAGAATATAACCTTTTCTTCACATAAAAAGTAGCATAATGCACCTTTTGAAATCCATTTAAGAAAGTGCCAATGATGGAATACTTAGTAAATTGGCGTATGGTGTCGTCGTGGTCATGGGATAACTGGACATAAGTGTTGTTTTCACCACGTTGACTCTTCTCAGTAATAACAGTTTAACATCCATGTCACCACCACCAACTTTCTTTTTTGCCTTATGTGCGCGTTAATCTGATCCTCATGAGACCATGGTAGTGGACGGTACGTATTTGGACGAGTATAAGGTATTCTCCCTCGTTGTGTCCTTGGCAAGACACTTAACCTCTGAGAACACCTGATGCCACAGTGGGGCGGCTGCGGCTGTAAAGTGCCAAACTGCTGCTGTGTCCTTAGGCAAGACACTTCACCCCCATTGCCTAGAATGAGTCTGGTGTGTGTGTGAATGGTTGGTGGTTGTTGGAGGGGCCGATGGCACATACTGGTTGCCTCGCTTCTGTCAGTGTGCCCCAGGGCAGCTGTGGCTATTGTGGTAGTTTATCACCACCGTGTATGGAGTGAATGAATAATGACATGTGAAGCGTCTTGAGTGTCCAAAGCGCTATATAAAAACCGATGCATTACTTCACAACTCTCAGTGATGTCTGCTGTCGTTGTGTCCTTGGGCAAGACACTTGACCCCACTTTGCCCAAAGCCCCCGCTGGAAGATTTCAGCTCCTGTGGACTCACCACCTGCAGGAGGATCAGTGAGGGGCTGGTGCTATGTGAACTGGGGGTATCTCTGACTGCTACCCCCCTGACCCAGAAATGGATTAAGGGGAAGAAAATGGATGGATGGATGGATAGGTATGTCATGGTATGAAAATTTAACCTCACGGTTTTCGGTATTTTTGCGGCATTTCTTTTTTTTGTTTTTTTTGTTTAGTGAATATTTTCAGAAAGCATTGGTAGTCCTACACAAACTGAAATAGGTTCAAAAAGGTGAACAAATGTTACTAACATTTGTTTATAACATCCATGCACTTATAATACCTGTAGTGAATGTCACTAAAATGGTTAAAATAAATGAAGTGCATGGTATTGTTGTGCCTTCAACTAGCACTCAATAAGGCTGTGTCTTCATCTATAGCAGCTATCTATTAATCTTTCTAAGCTAAAACACTAACGTTATCTTACCTAACATTAGCTATAGAGTTTTGAGGGATGCTCAAGCAGATTAGCCATGATGTTGAAAATCCAAAATATGCCCACACTTGAGACTTTGTCCTGAGGCTGTATACAGAGTGCGGCCATACACTGCGGGCATGGTAATCCACCAAGGTAAAATAAATAAATAAAATAATTAAAAGGTAAATGGGCCGGGCGTGGGCTTACCCTTTTTAGAGGGGGGGGCCTGCCTGGGGATCTGTGTGTGTCGGATTTGGACGTATGCGCAGTAGTCGAGAACAAACCTGAGCAACAATGCTGGCAGATCAACTGATGATATGTGTGCTTCTAGCATTACATGGAGGAGCAATTCTACTCCTTCGTCCATCCAAACGAAAACACGCGAAGCTGTAGTTGCCGTTTCCACATCGCAGGATGTTAGCGCATTTTTTTCTGGTTTTGCCATGGTCTGAGGAGGATGTTCTTGAGGAAGTGGTTATACTGGTAGGGGTCGTAACCATGGATGTATTATATTAACTGGATAGGGTATTACTAGCTTGTAGCTGAATAACTCATGTGCTCAGGGGATTCTCGCGGTACTGCAGACTGAACCAGACTAAATTCACGTGGGCCACCCAGAAATTTTCCCCATAGAACTCAATGCAAATTAAAACAGCTCAACCTCAGCTGACAGAGAACCTACAGCTTTCATAAAGATCGGATTTTGTGGGGATTTTAGTGTCCCTTGTCATCCTGAACTTTTTTTCTTCTTAAATCCTTTGGTTTTGTTTAAATCCACACTTTAGTGCCACAAACTCTGCTCGTCTGGCTCTCGCTCTAACTCCCGCTCTGAGGAACTGCTCTGATTGGTCAGAGCGCGGCCGAGCCCCTCTGTGCACGTGCGTGAGACCTGGTGTGAGACCCACACACGCGTGTTTAGCGCAACGCATTATGGGAGATCATCCACTGCGCAGAACCGGGAGGACCAGACTATGCCCAAATACAGGCGAGTTTCCCATAGATCTTTGCGAGTTTCAGGCAACTTCCGCTAATCTTTCAGCCCCCATGCCGTCACAAAGCGCCACTGAGCACAACCATTCATTTGAATAGGGCGCCATCTTGGATCGCCGGGGCTTGGTCGTAACTCGTGCATGTCGCATTGTAAAGTTCTACTGCCTACTACTGGCCGGGCGCTAGAACTACATTGTTTTCACTCGTAAACAGGGCTTCAGCAGCTGAGTGTGTATGAAAATTCCCAAAGTAAACATAAATGTTGTGTTGTTACATTTTTAGAGAATGTGTTTTAAATGTATGCATGATTGGAATTGTATTTACAAGTACGTGACAATGTCTGAGTAAGAAGGGCACTCAGAGACTCGACCTAAACTCGTCAGACCTGTTTAAAAACATAAACTAATATTCTGGTGCAAAGACAAGCCCGCTCATAAGTGCATAATAATTCAACTGTTTTAGTGCCGTAAAACAACAAATCAGTGAAGCTGCATTCTTAAAAGCTTACAGCAGTGCTTAAGACTTTGCATGTGGGTCGCAACATAACTGCTGGATTAATCTAAACAGTGGGTGGAGTCGTGTGGTCATTATATGGACAAGATTCTGATAATGTGGCTCTGGCTATAATCCTTCTCCCTACTCAGATAAAAACAGTTTGCGCTGGTCTCTTGTTCTGCTCGTCTAATGGGACTAAGACTGTTTATGATAACCGCGACTGATGTCGCCTCTCAATGACAGCTACTATCAGTTTCACAAGCACTTCAAACATGCAGAGCATCACTCGAGAAACACTGCCATACTACACTACGATACTGTCAAAGTATTATCGTAGTGTAGTACTGTTGTTGTTCCTCTCCATCAGAGCAGGAGGAGGATGTCCCTGTATGGAAAGTCTGTGTTTGGGAGTGGAAACTTCACACTGGACCTGGACTAGAAACCCTGACAAGGAAGCAGAGGTGGGACAAAGTCATTGTTTAGCAAGTCACAAGTCAGTCTCAATTCATTGCCCTCAAGTCCCGAGTCAAGTCACGAGTCAAGACAGGCAAGTCCCGAGTCGAGTCCAAGTCAAAGGCCAACAAATCTCAAGTCAGTCCCAAGTCCTACGGTTTGACTTTCGAGTCCTCTCGAGTCTTTTTGACCGCGATTTGTTTCTTGTTGGTCTCCACGTACTTTTGTAGGCAAACAAAATAATGTTAGGAATCATTTTGCTGGTGCATTCTCGTTGGTCTCTGACCCATGGACTAACAGTTTGTTCCATGTCGTTGGCTGCTGATAAATCAAAACTATCTACGTGATCTAATTGGATGTTGTGCCAGATGCAGGCTCAGTTACACATGCACAGACCACACATAAAATCAGAGCAGTCCGTGTCAACATACTTTTTATCTTTGGGGTTTTTAATGGGAAGTAGCAAGTGCAGCATATATGAATATGAGTATTCGGCTAGGACCTGTATCTATATAATCAGTTGAATGTCCGTAGTGGTTATTGTTCCAAATGTCCTACTGTAGAATAGGGGTAGTATGAGGGGTCTAGGCTTTGGACCTGGGGCAGCTCGCCATCAACTGGACCAGCATTAGCAATATCTCATAATTACCAATATATCATTACATAATAAAATGTCTCATATAAATTAATTCAATCAGTCAAAGCACTGATTCTCATATCAATGCACCATAAACAATAGTGCAAATATTAATCTAGCTTAGTGCACATAATCAAAACAACTATCTAATGTATGCAAACTTTAGCAGGAGGAGCACAGCAAAAACATACTCATAATAATAGGCCTTGGCGCCCACACAGAAAAATATAAGAAAGAGCCAACAGAGCAGCGCAGGCTAGCGCTAGTTTGACTCACCAGTTCCTCTTTAAAACACGGCACACAGTGTGACAACTGCGTCGATTCAATTGTATGAGGCGCCTGTAGTGAAAGCATATCAATTACGGTTTGTAGAACAAAATATGACGTTAGGTCGCGATAAATACCTGCAGCTCGCTCATTTCCAGCTCCCCTAGACAACACACCCACCGGTGAATGCAGTCCGCTTGTTTAGGGAAGTGTTGCTGCGCGAACTGCCTGGAACTCACGTTCGAACTCTCGCGCGAGCGCTACAACTACCGCGAGGCTTTGTTTCTTCAGAGACGGCATAGATAGAAAGAGAGATGCGGAGAAAGGTAAAAATGGCCCGGGTTACGCAAGTCTTTACAAGTCAATTGGCGCAAGTCCAAGTGAAAGTCAGAGTCATTGATGTTAAAGTCCAAGTCGAGTTGCAAGTCTTTTTATATTTGGTCAAGTCGAGTCTAAAGTCATCAAAATCATGACTCGAGTCTGACTCGAGTCCAAGTCACATGACTCGAGTCCACACCTCTGCAAGGAAGTGTCCAGCAGCAGCAGTTTATCTTCCAATGACATGCTTTTCATCCCATTCTTCTGTCCAAGGCCTGCATTCACCTAAGATCAAGGTTGTTTATGGTTACAGAAGGACTTGTGCACTTGTGATAAGATTTAATGAGCAGTAACTTTGTTATCATTTTACTTTCAAACTGACCATGATTCTAGAAAATCATCTTGGATTCAAATGTTTTTTCTGACTGCCAAGGGGACTGGATTTCCAATCAGAAAACTTACCATTTTTCAACTCATTATTAAGTTGGGGGCCACAGCTTTAACCAACTTAAAGTGATTGTCTGCAGTTTGTCAGAGAGAGAGAGAGGTACTTGATTTGAAAAAAACGACGCAAGCTCCCTCCCCCTTCCTTTCTGATTGGTCTACGCCTACGTTTCCGTAACACATTTAAATGTTTATCAGAGAACACATTATACATATACATTATTAATACACATGCACAGAGGTTTTCAGAATTAAATGTTAACGTTTTCATTAAAAAATGTTTTAATGCACACAAAAAACGATCGCGGCAAACCCGGAAGTAGCTATTATTGTGAATTGCACATTATAGGACACATCTGCTCTGATTATGTATATAGGTTCAGTATATAAATGATTATGGATATAGGTTCAGTATATAAATGATTATGGATATAGGTTCAGTATATAAATGATTATGGATATAGGTTCAGTATATAAATGATTATGGATATAGGTTCAGTATATAAATGATTATGGATATAGGTTCAGTATATAAATGATTATGGATATAGGTTCAGTATATAAATGGGTAACTCAGTGTGGATTTTCAGAATTCTTTGTTCAGTTTTCATGAAGTTTCAGAGCCTAATAGAGGCTTGATTCTCCACGAAAACAAACAACTAAGCATACGCGGAGCTACGAGCATCAGCGCGATGATTGACAGCCCTTGGCACGACTCGATTGGTTAACGTGGACGGCATCGTGGATTTTGAGCTATAGCTAAGAGAAGGGAAGGCGGGACTTACCCGTAATATTAGAATTCATAAAATGACTTATTTTATATCAACATTTAAGACCAGGAGGTCAATTTAATACAATTCTTAAAATGTATAATTCATTTAGAGTTACATACTATCACTTTAATACAATATACAGAAATATTTCTTTGTTTTAGAGTTTGCATTAGGTAAGGTGAGGTACGTACGCACTGACAGATTTAAAAAAAATTGTAATCTATACCCATTTACATGTTTTGGGGATTCTCCTCTGCCAAGTACAGAATTATTGGGTAATTTCTGTTTGACAGGTTTACCAACTGGACT
The DNA here is from genome assembly GCA_964034765.1 of Knipowitschia caucasica. NCBI lineage: Eukaryota > Metazoa > Chordata > Actinopteri > Gobiiformes > Gobiidae > Knipowitschia > Knipowitschia caucasica. Next base: position 16,525,365 of record OZ035825.1, on the reverse strand, counting down.
CTGATGTACATTTGGTGTACTGGTAGTTGCCTGCATGATGATACTTTTATTTGAGTACTTGCCGATGCTGAATACATACCGATATGGGTACTGTATTGTGTTATCCCTGGGAATTCATAAAACTAATACAACTGAAATTTAAAATGTTTTCTCATTTCAACAAAAGGAAATGCGTTAACAATAAAACATTTTAGCAATTGCTTTAACAGTCATCAATAAAAGCCACTCTCATTTCACTCATGAGTGAAAACATATGGTACAAAAAAATAGCTGCCTTTTTTGGAGCTCTGTGTGATAGAAATTATGTTTATATTATCAATTAAATTAATAAGAATGTGCTTAACATTAATTTAAGGCAAGTCACCATTTGGCATTATGGATCAGGAAGGGGAAGCAACCTTTAGCCCCCTGGCAAGGGCTTTTGAAGTCTGTATACCACAGACACATTGTTTATATATAAATAAGGAGGGGCTTCCTCGAAACATTTGGGCATTGTTACGTTGCATGAAGGGTGCGATTTCAACTTTGAATAAAGATCCCAATCGAGGGAGCTCAAGTCAGTAGTGATTGAGACGGAAAAGCAGAAGGCTGTGATCTGCTTCATCCAGATCCTCCTTCTCAGTCACTATTCACTAAGTTGGTGCAAGTAAGAAACTAATATTTGCCTGTGTGGTTTTGTCGAGGCAATTGTGGCTTGAATCAGCATTAACACTATGTCACTAATAAATGATATAATAGCATGTGCCGCCATCGCTCTCCCCTCAGTTCTCTTACTTCTACCAGCTAGCCCCTCCCCTGGGTATTGCATTTTTTTCTGAATCTGGTATGTGGAAGATTCACCCACCTTGCACTCTTGCTCATAGGAAACAAAATGACATTGTAAGTGTGTCTGCAATGAACTGATTCTTTTTTGTGAGCATGTTTCATTGGTGCTCAAAAGGGTGGGGCTGAAGGCCATAAGGGGTTTGGATGCCCTCCTTTACTAGTGTATATGAGGAAGTATGCAACGCACCTCTTTTTATAACATTGTTTTTGCTCAATGTTGAGATTTCATAATAACAATATAGGCCACAATATCACCGATTAAAACGCATGAAGAGGGTAGAATCTGGTTATCATCTGACCACTGGCGTTTGTTAGATGTGCACTCTACCCACAAGTGCAGCCTTGTTTTGAAGCGCAGGAAGTTGTGAATGAAGTCATGCCTGTTGTGGTGAGGAGGTGGTGGGAGTGCTGATGGGACAGAAGGTGGTCCCAGGCCGAGGCAGAGGCCAGAGTGGAACAGGAAGAGCGCGGAAGGCGCAGTGGAAACATGGACGCTGTGTGAGGGTCTTCAGGGCGAGGCCTGACCCACCGCTGATGAGACAGCAGAGAATCAAAACAAACGGCAACAGGAGCTGACCCAGTCCTCTGTGAAGGACGTTAGCAGCACAACTTTGACTCTACATAACTTTCCTTGTGGCTCAGGGAAGGTTTCATCTGTCTCTCATAGTTGAGGTATACCCATAATGAAAATCACAGGCCTCCCTCATCTTTTTAAGTTGGAGAACTTGCGCAGTTTTTGGCTGACTACCCCACTGTACGTATATGTACTACTTGATGATGAAAGTAGTACATATCAGGTAGGTGGAGCTGAATTTGATGCGGTATGCTTCAACAACACATTTGGCAAACAATGGTGACATTTCGGCTGATTTCTGAATGGTTATGAGGCTGGGAAATAGTCTTGGTCACATTTGCATTCTTAGGTAAGTTATTTAAGATTAGTTTATCCAAGGCAGAATATAACAACATTTTTGATAAATATAAAATTCAGGGTTAAATGTTGTGCTAGAGGAAAGTACGGGAATGTACTTGTTTGCAAAGGTCTTCTTGTGACTTGGCTGGTGATAGACACACAATAAGTTATTTATGGTCGATATTATTACCACAGATTACATCATGATTTAACATAAGCACAGTAAAAACACACATCAATTTAAAGATGTCCAATTTTATATAACTTCTAAACTATAAAACCAGTGATATCCGACACTCCTGTAGGATCAATAATTCCTTTGTTATCCAGTCTTTTTCAACATCTTAAATATTATTATATACAATATTGAAGTAATCTAACCACAATCGGCAGCCATTGACTTTGTAGGTTCTTCTATTTTCCTGATCACATGTAACATTAAATTGAGAGGCGCAGTCCGGATGACTCACTGCACTGATGTTTCTGTTCTCTTGCAGTGAAAACTATCCAAGTTTGACGGTTCCCAGGTTTATGTAGGAATGCCTTGCTTTAAAAGGCAAAAAGCAGACACTAGTCTATCCTTGGACTCCTTTGTGTGCCCCAGTGTGTGGTGTTTTCATCTTGTGATAGTCTTTGGTTTAGGGCCTCTATCACTTCCATCTCAAGCACAAGCTTTTTCTGTTTTGTCTCGGCTTTATAGCTTACCTTCCATGAGTACATATATTCTCTAAATAACTAGAATATTTAGAGAATATATGTAGCCTGATAACATTACTTCTTTTGACTTTATGTGATGAATTGTACACAGCTTTGTCTCTGCTGGAAGTGTCCACTCGGCCTGCTGGCAGATTGTAATCGTCAGAGGATCAGGGCGGTTGATTGTGTACTCGTTTGTCCTCTCCGGAACACATGTGGTTCTAATCGAAACTCTGCAAATCTAACCTCTGACATCACTGCTCTAGGATAGCATCATAATTGCTAGCAGTGATCGAAGGGATGGGTCTTTTTCTGTGACCATACCCATGACTTTATATGTTATCGTTGATGTTCTCTGTTTAGTTCATTAGCTCATTATTTGAATTACTCTAAAACAAAAATGACACTTACGGCTTCACTTTTGAACACTCAAAGACTCTTCACATGACTTGGTTCATTCACTCTGCACACAATAATAAATTAACTGCCCACAGCTGCCCTGGGCCAGTTGGTCAGAAGCGAGGCAATCAGTACCACCACCACCAATCATTCATGGACAAGACTCTTACAAAGCAATGTGGGTGACGTGTCTCGCTGAAGGACACCCCCAACAGCATATTAATTAATCTTTAATGTAATCCTAAATCAGAATACCACTGGAGTATTTGGCCATGATTGTAGTCACTAGTAGCTGTTTATCCAGTGTGTTTAACCCTCTCCTAATTAACAACAATGTAAAAACACATATGCTATTAATGGATCTTATTTAATTCATTTTATATATGATTAATACATTTTATAAAAATCCATCCCTTGGTTTGTACTATGAATATACTGTTTTAATTGTGGAAAATAAATTACTGTAAATATACTATATAAATCATGTTGTAAGTACTGCCTAAAACAAACATGTTTCTCCCTCATCACTATTGTATCAGCTGTCAGTCTGTGTATTCACTTTGTCCAGTCACTTTTTATCATCAAAGCTACAATCTTGTTAACCCTGGAAATGGACAGACTGATTGTATCTGTGAAGCAGCTGCTTTTCCGGAAATCTATTGGTTTTGGGTTTAGCTTGATTAGTGAGTCTAATTGGTAATCCACTTTGGCGTATTTAAAATTAAACTATCCTACATTGTCACTAAAAATCCCTTGTATTGTTCTGCTCTACAACACATTGTCCAGCTGCACTGACCCTTTATGACATCATCCTGCCCACTGCCCGGTGTTATACCATGACAGCGGGTGACATTGGCTTGTCCTATAGCCCTCCTTTGCGTCACACATAGCTCTGCGTGGGGAAGCTTTTGCAGAGGTGTGTCAAGGTTCAGGGTAGTGTTGTCAAAACATGTTTTTGCCTTCTCAGGGGATGGGGGAACTGCTGAACTTTCCATTTCATTCATCAGTGCAAGCGTTGCAGGATTTTTTTTGGATCACAAAGTTGACCAACAGCAGGATGAATTTGGTCATTCTTGGTTTATGTAGACTTAAAGAAGGCTTTGCGTTTTGCTAACATTGTGTGTATGTAGTAATGTATAGGGCAACACAAATACTTTCATTCAAAATTTGGGTAATTTTGAGTGGTTTTTGACTTTTGTATGCACCTGCTGGGCCTAGATATTGTAGCTGTTTTAAGTTGTTTCTACAAATTTGAAGCAAGAATTAAGCAATTAATCAAATGGTGTTTTTATTTCAACATAACTTGCAGCTACACTTCTGCAATGCTTTTTCACCCCCCATCTAGTGGAGGAGTGATGTAACAAAAAATTGAATGCATTGGGTAATCGATGTCTATTTTAGGCAGTGAACCGGATGATTCAAGCCAAGCTCAACAGACCACTATTATACATCTATAAAATTCTGTATTATTGTCATCCGAATGGATGAGTAAATGTATTTCAGTTTATTGTGTGCGTTTTGTTACATAAGCATATTACAGGTTGCCTTTGTTATTCTCTGTTTGATACATCAGTGTGGCCAGGAGGCTCTCATTAAATTAAAATGATACAACAACAACAATTAACTTTCACATTAGCTACAACCTGGTTATCCGAGGAAATTAACTGACTGATTTTATCTGTAGAGCAGCTGCTTTGCTAGCCTGGCCTTAGCCATCTGTACACTCCTTTCAATCATCATTTCACTGCATGTAACGTTTGGATCTGGTCCCTGTGTTAGCGATTACAATCGGTTGAATTTCGACCGACCATTCAGAGAGCGCGGAAGGCGGGTGTTGTAGTTAGTTGTGGGTGATGTCAAGAGTTTGCGTCGAAAGGGCAGGTTGTAGTTTGGCAATGGCAAAGAATGCGATAGTAAAGTAATCCGGTCTGGTTCTATCAAGAAATTGAAGCCGGAGCAAGAGGAATGTTTAGCAAATATAATCGCTGGAAAAAATTGGCGCTACTCCCCACGGGCTCCGTTAGCGGCAAAAGAGATGGCTAAAGCTAAGCTAAATGCTAACGACAGACTCGGGCGCATTACATACTTTACAGTAAACTCGGATCCAATCGTTTCAATCTGCAAAAGGAGTTAACCCCTCCTATCTGTTAACGGAGCTCAATGGAGCACGTCCAGACATTAGTACGAAATGTCATTTGTACTATGGTGTGGTACGACCAGGCTACTGCTTTGCTAGAGGCGGCACGGTGGCTGAGTGGATAGCACTCTCGCCTCTCAGCAAGAAGGTCCTGGGTTCGAATCCCGGTCGGACCAGGGCCTTTCTGAGTGGAGTTTGCATGTTCTCCCCGTGTCTGCGTAGGTTTCCTCCGGGTACTCCGGTTTCCCCTACCACTAAAAATATGTCCAATAGTTCTGGCATGTGCCTCCTGTTCTGGCCCCGCTCCCATCTCTGTGTGGAGTGAGAGACAAATGCCCAAAAAAAATAAATTAACAATTGTAAACCGCTTTGAGACTCAGATTTGCAGTGAAAAGGCGGTATATAAATAAAGATTACTACTACTACTACTACTAGAGAGGAGAGAATATTGAATTGAACCAGACCTTAACAAATGGTCATATGTTAGAAACAATGCTTCTTTTGAGAAATCTTTAAAGGACCACAATTCATTTTAGTCCCAACAGAGTATGTTAGGGTGATTTCTGACTTCAAAAGCAGCAGTGAGATGTCTGTTAACTCGTCAAAACAAGTTTTATCACTTGTTTTGTCATACTTAAATATCATGATGAAATTTTCACCAAGATGCATGTATATTGTGAATAACTTTTTAGGACCCTATTTTGCGAGTGGAAGCTGCTGTGCTTGGTGATCTTTCTCAAGATACAGTATGTGTGCTCCTCATGGGCCTAACACATTATGCCATTCTGCCCAAACAAAGTGACCAGGGACTGGTCAGGCCTGCTCCAGGAATTTCCCAAGTGTCTGCAGCCCTGCCTGTCCGTTTTGTCCACAAATTTTAGATTTTGTAAATTTTATTTACTAGTTTTTTGACTGTTCTAAAAATTGCAACAAAACATATGAAATCATCCTTGAGAAAAAGAAATGTTTCCTTAAGTGCTATGAATAGTGTTTGAAACCAGCAATGCACAGGCTGCCCCTATTGTCTGTGCTCCATCTATTGGCTTCCTGTGGCTTTATGGTCTACAGACTGAGAAACCCTTGTATGCAGGTGTTCAGTGGCATTGGTGTGACAGAGACTATATTTGTCTAGAAGGGCTGGGGCCATTTCCCGGGTTGATCAATCTCAATTTTCAATAAAAAAAAAAATCTTATTGAAATTTGAATTATAGGGGAGAGGGGAATGGACATTAAACTCTAAACTATAGACGCTAAACTCAGAACTATTTAACAACGATTTTGTTTAAGCCAAATTCTACAGGAGGTGAATGAAGACTGGTCAAAGACACAAGCCTGCTGCTGTCCCCCAGTTCTTTCTCCTGAACTCCTGGAGCTCCTCACACTGTTGTTGCTACATGATTGTCATTTGTTAATGTGTATGTTGATAATTGAGTGTGAGCAAAGTTGAGATTGCAACCAAGATTGCAATCGAGAAACAAGTTTTTTTGAAGAAACGAGGGGTCATCATCCAAACTTTGTAGATTTTATGCATGCATTTATAACCCAGAGTTTGTACCGCTACTCCTTCATTTGTCCTCAGCTTTCACTATGTTTGGCTTGAGTATTATGCACAGTACAAAAAGTGGAGTGTTGACTTTCCAGGTAAAGAGCCTAAAAGTCAAAAAAATCCAAGGCGCATCAATATTGTAGTTGAAGTAAAGTGTTCAGCTTCATATCTGTTTGGCCTTTTGTCACTCTCCTCACTGCACAGCTCTAAGTCCCAGCCAGTCTTAAAATACTCATTCAACATTCTGTCGGGTCTCCCATGAGGGCTGCTTGGGTCAAAGATTCTGTCCCAAGGCTTCTCTAACTATTTGGAAATGCATGCATTCTGTTTTGTTTTTGTCATGCAGGACTGTCCCACAGTCTTAAATACTGATTTATTAACCTTCTGTTACTCAAAATCTTTTAATCTCAAGCTAAATATCCATATGGCCTATAGTCACTGAAACTTGCATACATTATTGACTCTTCAACTTTATACCAAATTATGAATTCATAATAATAATAAAAATTACCATTTGTCGTCCTACTCTTTCCTAGTCTTCGTCAAGAAACACCGGCCAAACAGTTAAATTCATACTAACATACTTTGCTTCCCCTTGATGCTTTAGCTACTTAAGGTATTTACCAACAAATCGCTGTCTTCTACAAACATTCAACGCAATTCATCAATGCATAAATATTACATCCATCAAATGTTATTGTGACAGCCACTGTACCCCACAGAAGGTGACACATCTTTAGACCAGGTCTTTCAGTGATCTGTATAAGCTAAAATGTCTTCTAATATGGTATGTCTGATTTGTTCACAAAATCACCATCCCAGCTCTTGAGCAGTGCACAAATGACATGACAGTTGGCGCTACAGTTTGTATCTGTTGAATCACAGCTTAAAATTATTGTTGAAATTACTTTTCCTTAGATCTGATCGAAAGCTTGTATGTGGCACCACTGTTGTCTTTACGGAAACAAAAAATTAATGCCGCACTGAGGTAAATAAAAGGCAAGCAATGACCACCAAAGTTATGTTGTCGAGGTTTGCATCAATAAAATTTAAGCTATCAACAAACTTTTTACATTTTGTTGCACATCTCGCCTTGGTTTGCTGTTACCGGATGTAGAGGGTTCTACACACACAGGATGTTTAAGATGTTGTTACCCCGCTCATGCCATGTGACTTCTATTAAATATTGTATGTTTTACTTGACCTCAAAATGTTCTCTGACAAATTGCAACATTACCACACCGCTAATCCAAACAATTTAACATGTGTTTTAATGTGCTCTTGTCTTTCAGAGCTGGGCATGGCACAGAGAAAGTTTGCTCAGAGTCTGGGAGAGTTTCAGTTTGAGTACATTGGCGACGCAAAGACAGACGACGAAGAGTGCATTGGTTAGTGTGGTTTTACCCTTCTCACATCATAAGCGCAAAAACACTGGCTATGCCACTGCCAAGACTAAACCTTTGCTGTAAATATTTATTTGTGCTTGGTGCCGTCTCCACCAGAGTTCTAAGTGCAGCTTTGGTGATGTCTGCGGTGTGCACATCTGATAATAATAATAGCTTGCCGGCTGTCTGTGTCAACACTGGGACGGCATGATATCATTTATGGCCATATTTGGCTTGTCTTTCTTTTGCAGATAAGTCTTTGCAGGAGTTCTCGTCATTCCTCAAGAACCTGGAAGACCAAAGGGAGCTGATGGTGAGACCAACCTGCTGAGCTTGTGGAAAATACCTGTCGCCATTTACAATAAGGGCATTTGCAATTACTGAGTATTGTTTGTTGCTACTATGTCACACAAACACTTCGAAGTAGAACTCCATAAATATTAAATGTACATGAAATAACAAATATGTTTATACATAAGTAAGTAAAAAAAAAAAAAAAAAAAAAACTAAAGACATTTTTAGACTCGCCAAATTTGAAATGTTGTATATTCACTTCCAGCGAGGTCACTTAAACACACTAGTTTTAGCTCTGGTGACAAGTCTGTCTGTATGTAAAAGGCTGTACAAGGCGCGTCACAACAGTAGAGAAGAGAGGCCTGTGCACAGTGCCTACTGATGTGCACTCATGTGGCACTCGGACACGCAGCAGGTCAGGGATGATACAATAACTGAACTCAGCTTTGTGAATGTGTTTTTAATGAGGCCGACTTCTCAGAGGTTCTTATTTCTCTCCACTCGTCACATGTGTCATTATTTTCTCACACTGGGTTCAGAGCTGAGGCAACCAGAGCAGTGCCCTGCGAGCCCACTTTAACCACAAACAGACACTGACTGTGGTTTGGGCACATGTGACGAGCAGAGGAGAAATAATTCTCTTTTAACTATCTAGTATTCCAAATATGTGAATTATTCCCTGCGATGTGGTTTGTAAATGCTTTAAAGTACAATTCAATATAAAAACATGCTCTTAAATCTTTTTTCATCACAATATTAGGGCTGTAACAAGTGATTTGAATACAAAACAAATCAATTATTAATAGTTAGTTGTAAATAATTTAGCAAGCGATTATTATTCTTTTTAACCTTACATACTTTAACTGGCTGAGAAGAATTTGTATGACTTTTTTCGATAACAACTTCAGAATGTGTGTTGCAAGTCATCTCTATGCAGATGCTCTCCTGGAGCATTACTTGAGCATGAAAATAATCATTAATTACAGCCCTACACAAAAAACACTCGTATTTTGCTGGTGTCGGATAAACTGCTAGTTAATTTCTGGAGTTTAAAACATCCCAACATGCTAAAAAGAGTGAAAGGAAAATGCATAATTGGATGACTTTGAATACCCCAATTGATGCTTTGGACTTTTTAGAATAAATTTCCATTCAACATATCCCCTCATATGGCTTAATCAATGTGCAAACAAATGCTACTTCTACTACGTACCTCTTCTAATCCAAGACAAGTATGCATTTTTTCTATTATAGCACAGGAAAATGTTGTTAACAAGATTACCCTAACAATATAAGGCAGAGAAAACTAGTCAATCCATCAAAAATGTCATTCAAACCATTCATCTTGCTTTGCACAAGGAAACGCATCCTGCTGCTGAAGACGTGTATTAATCATGTCCGGACACTTCCGCCCTCTGCCTGTTTGAGGGTCAGTACGACTTTTGCCCTTTGGGAGTCCCGCACTGCACTTCCACATAACACACGGGCTCTGAATACCAGCAGGGATTACAGAACCAGGAGCCCGCCCCCGCTAATACGCCGAGTCTGTGTCATAAAGCCCCAGATCAGGTCAGAGTGTGGTGGTGTGTGTGAGCGAGCAAGATCATAATAGTAAACCGTGAGCTCACCCACATGCAGCCCAGCCCCATGGAGTGACATCACAGCGCAGAGTAAGCAGATATGAAAGGCAGGCCAAGGCTTGTCTGCTGAGAGGAGCTGGAGAACGAAGACAGATTGGAAAAATGTAAAGCTTTTCAGTCCATTAGAGAGAGAGATTACTATGACATAATCTCAATTCAAGGTGTTTTCTATTATGGTTTACTAGACTGCTTCAGGTATGGCCAGGGCACTAATCCACATGAAAGCGCTAATTACCCTTTGGTTCGCACGTCTCTATGGAGATGTTTTATTTTGACTGGAAGGTTTATCTTTTCAGCGAGGGAGAAAAAAATTTTGCTTTCTTCTTCAAGCAGGCTTTGCCCTCTGCATTATGTATCTGACATGTATTTTGGGCAGCAGAATCTTACTTGATCTTTGGTTTAAATTGTGCAACCATCAACGTTATAGAAAAATACCTAGTAACTGTCTGTTGGGACAGTATACAATATGTGAGGGTCATTGTAATAATTAACTGAATGGCAGAAATTAGCAAAATGGTGCAGTTGATATATATTTGTAGTAGACTGTAGAGAAGCAGATACATAATTTTAAACTACATGAATACTGTGGTCCGTCATTATAACGCGGTCCCCCTTTTGTGGGCAAATTTGTATGCTTTTTTTACAGCGTGCTTTTCATACGCCACACATACTCCAACAACATACTGTACATCATCATTAACCATGCGTATAACACGACAGTTACCTTTTATTAAAGTCAGAAGAAAACTTTTGTGGCTTGTGTGCACCACAGTGATTAGGTCAGAGAACTATCTACCAACTACAACAAACTTGCAAGGAACAGGTTGTGAGTTTGGTTAGAGTGTATTAAGTGTGTGGTGAGGGGTTTTACCGCCTTAAAATGTGTTGCTCCTACTTTGTGGATTTCACTTATTGTGGGTCTAGTTTTAGCACTTAACGCCTGTGGTAAACAAGGTACCACTGTAGAACCGTCTCTGTCTGCTTCATTCCTGACAGTACAATCCATTGTGCAATTCAGTACATGGTTGATGACGGGGAATTTTGAATAAACTTGCTTCTTTTTTGGACAAACAAAACGTTTGGTGCTCACGATGGAACACCAGTCAGGAAACGCCTTATACAATATCAACAAAGCCCATATTAGAAATATTTTGTCATACTCTCTCCTATAGCTTGTAATCTGTTATTGTTCAAAAAGGTTAGGTTTTAAAATGTATTGAGCTACTTCCTATGGTTTGTCTCAGATTGCATAGAAACATATGCTTATATTTTGAATTGTTGGTCCAACCCATGATTTTATCCAGCTGCCATTGCACAACAATAAATGAATGTCTTAGTAAAAGCTAAAGAATGTTGCTGTAAAACATCAAGGGTTTGTGTAAAAAATTAATTTACTCCAGCCAAGAAAATGCTTGCTTTATCTTTTCATATGCACGTAATCTTCTCGACATAGCCAAGAGTCTTTGCACAGGCCTTACAGTAGAACAAACAACATGCATATATATCTATACACTGCAAACACACTGTACACACCCTACAGACAGAGTGTGGTGGAAATGAACATTGGAATCCAAACATGTTATGTAATCTGAAAAATGAATGACTTTAGCTGCATAGAGCCATAATGGAGGCATTGTCTTACTGATGTTTGTTATTTGTTCAGATGAGAAACATCACAGAGACGTTAATGAAGCCCCTGGAGAAGTTCAGGAAAGAGCAGCTCGGAGCAATCAGGGTAATGTACAACTCTTTTATTTCTCTGAACATCAACATTGTACCAAAACAAACCGTTTACAGCAGAATTCGCACCATCCCTGTCCTGTTAGTGTTAGTGGTTAAAGTAGTAGCTATAGCCAACAAATCGTAAACATCACATACTATCTACTGACATTTTCAGAAACTTAACGTAGTTAGATTGTATTAGTGAAAAGTTTTCTAAACTCTATACACCCCAAGCTTCCAAGATTCTAAGATTTGGAATTTATTTAATGTGTGGTTGCTAAAATCCTCATCTTTATCAACAAAATGTTTATGGAAAGTCCATTCTTGTCAGCCTAAGCCTGAAAGCATTTTCGGGACTCAGTTAGTGCCAATTGTTGTGATATTTGAGTCTTATTTTTATTATATTTTTTACCTAAATTGACTTCAAGCTGAGAAGTTTTTCAAAAAAAATTCTTGAGAGAAATTGGCTTTACTACTTGCACAATACTAGTGCTATACATGTTATGCGCACAATCTAAAAATGTGCTCTGAGAAAATCCATCCTCCATTATTGTATATAAAATTTTGTCACATTTTTAAATATAATAATTCTCTTACAGAGCTATTGGTTTTATGTTTTATATATATATTTTGACTCAAACAACCAATAATGTTACATCTAGTCTCTATGAAGTCGCTTTTGGTGTGTTTTGGTAAATAAAACAAAACCCTGTATTCAATGGATTTAAACAACTAGTACATTTTAAAGAATAAGCAGCTACTAATGGACTATGAAAAATAATTATTAATTACAGCTCAATTCATTCATGACACCGCTGTGCAGGCAGGAAAGAAGAAGTACGAGAAGGAAACTGAGAAGTACTACAGCTCTTTGGAGAAACTTTTGAACATGTCAGCGAAAAAGAAAGAGCCTCAGCTGCAAGAGGTAACGGCACCACACACGCACACTGACACGCATACAAACACAAACTCGCAACAACAAAAAGCAACAGATGTGTGACTTATGAAGTGCCCCCTCGCCTTTTCCAACCTGCCCTCCTTTCACTCCGCTCTCTAAGGGTATGAGCGACAAAGCCTTGCGAGATCCAGGCGAGTTTCCACTGACGTAGAAAGCATCGCGCTGCACTTTTCCTGGCTTGTTTGGAGAGGAAATGTGTGCTCACTCGCTCTGCTTTACCAAGGTCAACACTGGTGGCTGTTAGCCGTTGGAACATCCCATGCCGCTGTAATATAAATTATGGTGGCCTTAAATCACAGAGGGATAAAACAAGCTCTCATTGTCTCTGGCCCGAGCTGGATTCCTGTTTGATTTCCGTGTAAGGCTTGGGAGCACATATGTTACAGACAGCGGCACACTCCCCACTGTTGCCACTGTCGTCAAGGGCTGTTCTGTTCCTTCAACCTATGCTGCAGAATCTATTGTCAGCTTCTTAAATATACAGACACTTCTCTATAGTATTACCAGTGTCAAGACATAATGAACCAGTTGTTTCAACAGGCTTGCAACAAAAATCATGCATGTTTTTATATCCCAGTTTGAATGGAATTTTTGTTTTTGTTTTGTGAAACATAAAGTGTCTTTGTAGTTCCGCCCAGCGCACTGAGGTTTGCGGTCTGAGACGAGACTTATAACCCGAAGAGACTGGCTTCCAACTCTGGCTGTTCCCAAGTTGTGGAACACAGTCTTTCTCTACCTATTGTGGAGTATTTTAAGTCGTCCTAAGGCCCACTTTTATTTGGACTTCCTACTAGTGAGTGCTTTTGTTTTCTCCCTGTATCATCCCTGTAATGTATTATATTGAGACGTATTATATAGACAAACTTCAGCAGTGCCATCTTTCCATAAAAAGAGCTTGTATCACACAAGCGCACTAAACGGGTAAGAGTGGACAGTACCAAGTTTGTGGTGAGTTCACCACAATTCCTGACACAGCGCTTGTCTTTTGAAGCGGAAAGCCGCATGGTCAGACGCTCGTCGGCCCAAAATATGACCCACGCATATTTTTGCCTTTTTCTTTCAGTCATAATACACATTGCACAATTAAAATGGGTTTGTGTTTACGCCATTAACACGTTTAACTGACAGCACTAGTTAGCATGTCGGAGTGCGTCTGTCTGTATGTGTACAAAATATGTGTATTTTCTTTATGTATTTCATGTGTCTGTCTGAAACTAAAATATAGAAAACACCCTAAAAATACTTTGGCACCTAAAGGGTTAACACAAAACTAGTTATATTTATTCCATCAATGCTTAAACTCTGCTTAATATGGCCTTGACTTCAATCTAAAACAAATTTAATTTCCGCTTCATAAAGAAGAATTATTCTGCTTCATAAATCTAGCATGCAAAGACGTAGTAGTAATGGCGCTGAGCCATGTCCCTGTCAGTGAGTCTTAAAACGTGGCTTTGGTTGATTCACTACAGAGGCCTCTAAAGACGGTGTCCTCCTCAAAGAACACAAACTAAAACAGAGGACAGGAAGAGCGCACATTTACTGAACCATATTTAAACTCTGGGTCAAACACTCACCCACACATACGTCTCCTGAATGACCACGAAACGTCTGCTTTTCCTTTAGTTGTATTGGTCTTGCCAAATGAGCTATAAAGGAATCAAGTCAAGGAAGTGTTCACTCCTTTGCATCGGCCGGATTCCCCTTTTTCTCTGTAATACCTAGTTTTCTAATCAATTTTGGTCAACATATTTGATATTTTCTGGTATGTTTTTCTGAAAAAAATTAAAACGGTTATATTAGGAATGAACCAAAATATGCGGCATGGTGGGGCAGCGGTTGGGGGCTTGTGCTTCCCAGCCAGAAGGTCCAGTTCTTCGAGTTCCCCTCAATGAATGATGACTATTAAGAATACTGTGTTCTGCAGGCTGACGTCCAGGTGGAGCAGATGAGAGGACATTTTCAGGAGGAATCCCTGGACTATATTAGCAAACTGCAGGAGATCCAGGAGAGGAAAAAGTTTGAATGTGTAGAGCCGGTAAGACGATGCTTGCTGAATAATACTCAGTAACACAGGAAATCTAATGCTCCATAAAGTAACCCGCATTGTAACGGACAAATCAATGTTTATTATTGATACAAGTTTCTCTTTTTGTTTCAGTGGTTATGATTAACGTCCTTATCTGGCTTTGCTTTCTTTTTGTAGATGCTGGCGTTCTTTCAAACAGTCTTCACATTTTATCACCAAGGTTTTGAGCTCGCCAAGGACTTTGACCATTATAAACGAGAACTGCAAATAAATATTCAAAATGTAAGGAACACCTCAAAATATCTGCTAATCTGAGGACAATACAACTTCATAAAGTTTACACAGGACATGTGTGAAAAGTGGACTTATTGGTGTGTAACAGTAATCTCTGCTCTAAGCTATTAACCCAACCCAGTCATACATCTGCTCTCCTCATTTTAACAATACTTTGATGTACTATAATAAAATTGTATTTTGATAATGTTGTTAAATTTCCCTTTATAGTATAAATGTTCATCTTCTGATTTGTAGTTGGTCAAAGAAATTCTTGACTAAAGCCATGCCTTGTCTATCGATCAAAAAAATCTGAATACCAAAATCTTCAGATGATTTCATTCATGGAGTGTCATTTTTGCAGATGTTTATATATAGTATAAAATAAATGTTTTTAATGTGCTGGATGAAAAATAGAGAACCACCTTCACTCACTGAAAAAGCTGGATGGATTGAATTACATTATATTTTGTGGTTTCAAAGTTAGGTACTCTAGCTTTAAGAGCTACTTTCACAATTTGAAATGGTCCCAGTCTCACTCAAGCCAAATTAATCTGGCTTTTTGGTGTCTTTTTTTTTCCTGCAAATCAGATTGCATTTAGGATTTCAGCTATCAGTTGACCACAGTTGTATTGTGTTGTAAGATAGAATAATCAAGAAAGTGTTTGGCCTCGATTTGGTAGACTACATAAACAGAGCATTATCAAATCAATAATCTCTCACTTTTTGTTAAGGGGGTACAGCCCACATACCAATGACTCTGGCTGACTGTCTCGTGTCCTCTCCCCTAGACAAGAAGTCGCTTCGAGGGCACAAGGTCGGAGGTCAATGAACTGATGAAGAGGATCAGAGACGCGCAACTGGAGTTCAGGCAGACCAGCCCCATCAGCTGTGAAGGCTACCTCTACGTGCAGGAGAAACGTAAGCACTCTTATGGTGCTTTCAGACCGGATCTGCTTTAAATGCAAAGTCAATGGTGACCCGCGTTCCAGCGTCAATACGCACGGACCTCTCGGCACACACGTACGGACCGCTCAGTAGAGACGCACGGATTTGGCGGGAAAGTGAAAAGGGAGGAGCAGGAGCGGAAAATGGACGCCCACAGGAGATGGATTCTGCTCATCCTTTCCTTGGGATGTTCATGCGACAACCAATCAGAGAGCAGCAAAGTGGTCACGGGGACATTAGCGGACTGAGCGAGCAGACTGAAAATACTCGTAAACAGCCAAAACAGGACCCACACCAGGCTTCACCAGAACTCAAACCAGGGTTGACAATGGGGGACTCTGTGCTTGTGAAAATATGCGTTGTCATGCTCCCGTGACCTTATGCAACGGCTTCGAGTGTGTTCGCCAATGCGGAAATACCGTTTAATAATACAAAAAATGTATGGCGCACCTCCATGAACACATACTACGGTTATATAAAGTCCGTGGAAGGTCTCTGAACAAAGACACGCTGCAAAGCTGCATATTGGAGAAGAAAGAAGCCGCTAGCTAATCTCTGTTAGCATCATAGCCTGTCGGCTACTTCCGGCACTTCCGGCGCTGGCCAGGACATTCTGGTGTGAAGACCCCTGCGTCTGAAAAGTAGAGAATGCGCGTCTGGTGAGCGGGGCTTCAGCGTTTTAGCGTTTGCGGTCTGAATGCACCGTTAGGCCTCACATTAAACAATATATCTTTTTTAGATTTGACTAGGCGATGGCAGATTTAATTTTTTTTTATCTGCAAAGAAACATTGATACTGCTTGATATATTCTTGTTTTCTAATTATTTTGACATGATTTGAAACTTGTCTAGATTTTTTGTGAGAGAATGTTCACCTGTGCTGGGATGTTATTGCCGCAGTGTATTTCAGTATGTTAAAGAGGAAGTAGATTAGTTGTGGTTTGCAGCAGAAATGCAGTTTTCAAAGAGTTCTGCTGAAACATGAGGTCGCTGAGATCATGAGATTGTTTCTTTTACATACAGATTGATTTTAAATGATTGTGTATTGATTTTAACTGATATTTGAACTAAAATATTATGCTTTTTTGGCCATTAGGATAACAAAGGAAATAGACTCTTTTCTTCATAATTTCACATTTATTATGTGAAATATTGTATTTAGGGGCGACATTGGCTCACTTGGTAGAACATTGGCCTTTGAGCCTAAAGGTTGTGAGTTCGAGCCCTGGCCAAGGCCCTCTCCACTGATGTCTTCTGCCATTGTGTCCTTGGGCAAGACACTTAACCCCACTCTGCCTGAAGCCCCCGTTGAAAGATCAAGGCAAAGCCATCCTCCTGTGGACTCACCACCTGTAGGAGGATCAGTGAGAGGCTGGTGCTGTATATTTTGGGTGCAGCTCGGAATTAAGGGGAAGAACATTTACAACATTTACGTCACGGATTTACGTGACTGTAAAGGTTTAAAAATGCTCTCCATCTGTATCTCCCTGCGCTTCCACCAGAAAAGGAGTTGAATGTAGTTTTTTTTCTAAATTTGATTACTGGCTCCGAACACAGCCACGTAATTGTTTCACTTGAGAAATTTCCAAAACTAATTTAAGAGCAATGAGTATGATGTCATAGTAGTACAATGACATGATTACATTACAGGAGCTTTTAGACAAAAGGGGTGGAGTTTGTGGGAGAAGTTTCTCTCATCATTGTGGATGGATCTAAAAACAACTGTTTTTGTCATTTTTCCCCCACATAATACTGTATGTCTCCATTTATAAAACTAAAGCGTTTTCTTACTTAGATTTGAAAACTGCAACCGTTTTCCTAATTACTCATCTTCCCTTGCAAATATCACAACAGGCCAACATACCACAATCGATTAACTCACATTTCATTCTTACCAAAATGTGTGCACTCCACTTCAAATGATCCACATATCATATTGACTTGAAACAAAACCCTGAAATAAGCAACATTGAACCAGGAAACCAGGATTGTCTTGAATGGAGGAGAGAAACATAACTCAAAAATGTAAAAATAAATGAAAGATTATGACATTGGGCTCAGGCTAGTGGCCCAAGCTAGTGCAAATTGTACGCTATGTCGAATGTCCACCATGCTTTCCACCCAACACTGTCATGCAAAACTTGTGAGCCGTATGCAAAATAAATAGGAAAATTAAATAAGAGTTATTGTTTGATTTCTTTGTGACGGTTGTGTTGCCATGTCAAAATGGTTTGTCACATCCTGATTTTGCAATACTGGACAACACATGCTTGAAATCTATTAAATGGGGAAATATAACTACAAGGACAAATATTGTTACAACCCAATTCCCTAACTCAAAATACAAACAATGGATTTATGTTGCCACAGGTACTAAAGAGCTATGTGGAGGCAAGAGAGTGTTTGGGATGGTATCTTGTCTGAGTGTGTGTGTGTGTGTTTGTGTGTGTGCTTTGAATTGTGTTCTATGAAAGTTTAGAAACAAATAATTGTTTACTGTTTGGCTTTTTCTATTTTAAGGCTGTGTATTGATTTTGTCTTTTGCTGTTCATTCAAGTGATTTTTACAAAAAAATACCATACTGTTTAAACAATGTTAATTGACTTCTGTAATTCAACTTACACCTTGAAACTAATATGACATCTTAATTTTGATTTTGATTATTTATTTTTTACCTTGTTTTAGGGCCACCTCCGTTTGGGTCAAGCTGGGTCAAGCGCTACTGCACGTTCGTCAAAGAGCAGAAGATTCTGCACATGGTGACGTTTGACCACCGCTCTGGAGGGAAAATCGTAAGCCCAGAGCCACATCTTCAATGGGACTTACTTTACCAACTCGATATTAAAATGTTGTAATTGTGCTTTTAGGGCGAGACTGAATCTGTCACCCTGAAATCCTGTGTGCGCAAAACCACAGACATGTTGGACAAGAGGTTCTGCCTGGAGCTGGACATTACAGACCGGTACAGCACACAGTGGACGAAGTAGAAGAGAGGAAGGGAATAAAAGCCGTAGATCAATTGTGATTCTTGTTTCATAGAGAAACATTGTAGTATTACCAGGAGTAGATGAAAAGTCTTGTGGTGTGCTATCCAAAAGCAGTCATGTTGCATATATAAGGAATATTTAATTTAGACTGTATATACAATACAGTCTAAATTAAATATTCCTTATATATGCAACATGACTGCTTTTAGGCAGTGACAAGTTAATTGATTAATCGCAACTCATCAATTCTTGAAATGGTATATGATTTATCGTTTTTCAATCCTTACATAGACAGAAACATGCAGAGAAGATTTTTTTTTTTATTAATGTGTAAAAATATGTTCTGTCAGGTAAATATTTTTTTGCTACGTAACTCAATGTTTCTGGTTTTAAAGTTACCAGCTTTAAGGGTGTACTTTACACAGTAAGTAAACTTTACTTACTTACTTATTTGTATAGCGCCTTTCACAGACCAGGATCACAAAGCGCTTCACATTTAAAACATACAGAAAAAATTATTAACATACAAATGGACATAGACACAGGCCTATGAGCAGTGAGGCGAGAAAGCCTGACTCAACAAATACGTCTTAAGTTGGGACTTAAAATCATCAACAGATTCTAACATATGCAGAGACTGAGGAAGCCCATTCCAAAGATGAGGAGCAACTGCCTGGAAGGATCTGTCTCCTCTGGTTTTAAAACGAGTGCGGGGGACCATCAACAGGGACTGAGTGGAGGACCTCAGGCTCCTGTTGGAGACATAGGGATGGATCAGGCCCTGGATGTATTCAGGCGCCTGACCATGAAGAGCCCTGAATGTCAACACCAGAATTTTAAAATTGATTCTGTGTGAGACAGGGAGCCAGTGTAAGGACTTCAAAATAGGAGTAATGTGGGCTCTCCTGTGGGTGCGGGTCAAAAGCCTTGCAGCAGAGTTTTGAACAATTTGTGAACGAGCCAGATCTTTATTACTATGACATGTAAGCAGGCTGTTACAATAGTCCAATCGCGAGGAAACAAAAGCGTGGACAATCATCTCCAGCTCCTGACCAGAGACCATATGTCTTTGCTTGGAGATGTTGCGCAAGTGGAAGTTACAGTTTCTGATCAGCTGTTTGGTATAAAGTTCTAGGGAGGCAGTTGTATTCAAATGATGCACCCCAAAAAATTCTTGCATAGCCCTAAATCAAAGCTGTAGTTATCTTGGAATACTTAACAAAATTGCTGAATTTGCCAACACAGATCAGAGAATGAAAGAAGCAAGTTTAATCCTTATAAAATAAAATGAGTGTTAGCATAGAGAAAAAGAGGGAATTGGGGACATGACAAAAGGTCATGTGTGGCTTTGGAATTCAAATATCTTGAAATGGCTCAATAGAGAATTCCTCTTCCAAAATGTGGAGTCTACATATCCACATTACGGGATTACCAGGCACATCTTGTTTTTCAAGAAAGCGCAAGTAACATTATATCAACATGAACGCCCAACACGTTCATGTTGATATTTCATTACAGTGTATAAGAGTATAACATGTTTTCTTACACACTATAGCTGAAAAATAGCATGGTGGAAAGAAAGTGAATTCCTACAGTCACCAGTGCACACTTTGTCCAACTCCGGAGAAGTTGCGTGTCACATGGACAGTTGACATTTCAGTGACACAGCTCCTCAGGACCAGTGCGTGTGCTCTAAACAAAATACCACTGCTCTGTTTGTTGTAGCAGCAGGCATACCCTCAGCCACCCTGCACCTATTGTTTACTTTTCTACATTTTTGCATTATAACAATCAGACCATCACTTAAAAACAGAACCTGGGGCAGAGTTTATGTCACTCTTGTAAAAGACGTCTAAATTTACCACACGACTCTGGCTGCCGACTTTTCTTCTTTATTAATAGAGGTGTGATCGGTCACATTTAGAGCGGGCATTTCAGACATGGCTTCCCGCTCGGATCACGATTTGCAAAGTCAATGGGTATCCAGACTCTGAAACCCAAGCAGCCCCAACCGCATTCATAACTCAGGATGTCACAATTTTGCCACTATTTTCAAATTTGTGGATATTGAACCGCAACATTGTTAATGCTCTTGATTTTCCCATGACTAACCGTTACATTTTGGTTTCCATCTTCATTCCTCTTCAGTGGTGTAATTATGTTCATTAGAGCAAACAAAAACATGAATAAGAAACTCAACTAGTTTTTGTATTACAACTACTCTAACTTACAACTAGTTTTCTTCTTCCTACTCTCTTTCAGGTAACTATTTTGGTTTATTTATTATCATTTTTTTTTTTCCCACTTAAGCATGTTAGCAAAACTTTATTTATTTTGGATGGAAACTATGATGGGCAAGAGGTGACGTGTGCCCAATGTGAAATGCCTGAAAGGAATAAATAAACAAATTAAATGTACCGGTTCTTAAAATAAGCAAGTAATAAAAAACTAAATATAACCAATTCCAATGTATTTTTACAAATGGGATTAAAAAAAATATAGATTACATGGAAAATAAATTGGTTTTTTTCCCTACAATTATGACCGATTAGTATTTTTCAGTTTGTTCTATGAATGCAAATTATCCTTACACCCCTATGTATGAGTCAAGGTTTGGACCTGATAATACTCCTTATTAGAAAAAAATGAAATGGACAGAAATTGAAATGCCTTTATTATTAAAATTGTGTCCTGATGACTCATTTGACGTCTTATACAATGTCTCATCTCTCATTTGTTCAGGAGTGACCCAAAGTAGATTATTTTATGGGGGCATTTCCACAAGTCAATTTCAGAATATTTCCATAAAGCTGGAGTACCTAACTTTAAAACCACAAAAAAAACATACTTCAAAAATGTTGCTTCTGTCACTAGTTTTTACCTTTACTCTCATTTTTACTGGAAAAGTAAAAAGTAAAACTCTGTTGGGCAAATAAATGTATTTAATGGATAAGCTCTAAGGGTATTGTGCAATGAAGTAACAGAATAAATGCATTTAGTTTCAAAGTCTTGAAAAATTCCCATAATTGTTTACCATTTACTTTTTGAAATGTTTTTTTAATTTTTTTTACATAAATACATTTACAAATATATTTAGTTCTATTTTTGTTGTTGCCATACTTGGATGCAAAAACCAGATTGCTGAAGCTGTGCAGGGCAGGGCCTGGTTAGTACCATGATGGGAGACCTCTGGTAACACCTGATGCCACAGTGGGGCGGCTGCGGCTGTAAAGTGCCAAACTGCCGTTGTGTTGCCTGAGCAAGACACTTCACCCACATTGCCTAGAATGAGTCTGGTGTGTGTGTGAATGGCCGGTTTTGCTTAAAGGGGCCGGTGGAACATACTGGTTGCCTGCCCCAGGACAGCTGTGGCTACCGTAGTAGTTTATCACTACAGTGTATGGAGTGAATGAATGACATGTGAAGTGTCTTTGAGTATCCTGAAAAAAAAAAAATCATTTTTTTTTTCATTTATTAAAATTCTTTGGTTATTAACTGTGTGTATATTTTAACCAGGCCTGGGACCTTGCTGACCGTACAAGCTTTATCAGAAGATGACCAGAAGTTTTGGATGCAAGCGATGGGTGGGAAAGAACCTGTGAGTCATATATGATTTAGAACACCCTACAGAACTCTCTCACTTTCTTATTTATTATCATGCAGTATTACTATAGCTGAACCTCACTCATGGATCTTACTTAGAAATGTGTTTATGTTCTACAGATGGCACATTATCTAGCAAGGACTTTTTCAAAAGAAAGAGGAAGTAAGTACCTCTGCCTCTAAAAAATATATACAACATTTGAAAACACAATAATTTATAATTTAATGTATTTTTCAGTCGACGCGCAGCTTGATGATGTGGGCTTGAGTTTTGTAAAGAACTCTATAAATGCCATAGAAAAGAGAGGTGAGTGTGTATTATAATGCTCAAGGATGGTGTACAATGCTTTCTATGGACACTAGAGGGCAGACTTGCTTCATTAATAACAGCTTCATGCAGAGGTATACTAAGAAATTGCAAATGAAAAGGCTGCAATTATTTAGCTAATGTGTTTTTGTGTTCTGTTTTTTATTTATGATAATGAGTATTATAATTATTAAAAAACACAATTAAAAGACAATCCCGAATATACACGACAAAAAATACAAATAAGGTTAAATTGAAAACTATTTTCTTTTGTACATTTATAATTATCTGCTGTATATAATGTGTTGACTCTGCAGCATAAGAAATATTAAATTCACAATGTACACAGCTTTTTTTTACTCATTACCTTATAATTTTTGTTAATCCTTTTTTGTGGAGAAATGCCTCATTGTGCTATCTTGGTCTAATTATGAAAAATCTTACCTTTGCAAACTTTTAAGAAAGCCTGTATTTCACCGTTTGTGAAGAGAGCTGTCATCTCCAATTTTCTCTCTGAAAAGGTGGATCAAAATCTGTGAAAGAGGACAGCAGTTGGGAACTTTTTTGACAGTTTTAAATGTTATACTTTATGTTGTGTGGTTTTCAAGTAAATCAATAATAATCATCAAAAAATACCAAAAATAGTTAATCAATAATAAACCAAAAAGTGAAGTGTTATTTATCTTGATGAAGAAACAAACAAATGTATTTTTGTATTTCCAAAATATAGTTGGTCTTGTATCACTCAATTTCAAATAAATAATTGTCATTTAAACGCACATGAAATGCTTTTAACTCAAGAAAATTATGCATTATTCTATATTAAAACTTTTTGTAGTACATGCATGTAGTACACATTTCAGTGTTCCCTCAAATTCGCAATTTGTCAACAAGAAACGTTGCAATATATATTGTTGTTTTATGCTTATACCTTTGTCTGTTTTCTGCAGGTATCAACGACCAGGGTTTGTACAGAGTGGTCGGTGTCAGTTCCAAAGTCCAGAAGCTTGTCTCACTCATGATAGGTAAAGTCTAATAACGTTTATGTCTGCTTTTTTTTATATGAAACAATTCCACATCCTTTCTGGAAATCGTAATAGTCTTCACACTGAACAAGAACTAAACTAGGAACTAAACTAAAAGACTCCCAACCGTGTGGTTATTTCAGGTCAAAATACCATTATGTAATATATAAAATAGAGGAAAGTTTTGAACAGTGTTTTTATTATTTTTATTGTCCAGACATATTGTCATTTTTACTGCTGTTAACCTACTGCTCTGTAACTGGTGATGCAACACTGAAATGTCCCCACTGTGGACAAATAAAGGATCTCTTTATCTTAATAGATCATTACAGTATTCCTTTGATAAGCCCTACATGTATGGATCCTGCGTCCTTTTCATTCCCTCCTCAAAACCCATTTGACCAACTTGTTATGCACAGTTCCCGAAGCCACAACAACAACAACCATATTCTTTTACGTTTTCTTTCCTTTTTCCTCCTGCTTTCCTTCCATAGACACTAGTTCACTTACAGCTGTGTGTTTGGAATTTCAACAGTCTCCTCTACGTGCCGGCAGCCTGCCCAACTTTCTGCTGTGCCAAAATTCTGCAGTCTCTCCTCAAAATCTGCAGAATCATGCTGTGAACTTCATTAACACTCCAACTACTTTTAACGTTCTTCTCTGCTGTCGTACGCACACACTTTTTTGGCAAATCTAATACCTTTAGTGAGAAGTTCTTCGAAAGCACAATGGCTCTCATTTAACAGCTTTGCAGTGAAACTTGTCTTGATAACACCATATAACCAGTACGCTGCACTCCAGCTGATAATAAATGAAACTTGAATAAAACGGCCCAAAACATGTATGGATCCTACGCCATGAACTCACAGGTGAAAACCAAAGAAGCTTTCAACAAAGCAGGAAATCATGAATAGTTTTATCATATAAAGAAGAAATAATACAAAATTATTAAGTCGATAGAATATGAAACAAAAGTGTGTCTAAGCTCATGTGCACGGGGGACAAGTTACAGAACTGATCGAGGACCAGAATTTCTAGTGTTTGATCTGTTTGTCATAGCTGCTGCTGTGTCGGATTGTGATATTTGCCAAATTTAAATGGAACAAATGTATCTGTGTTTTGTCTCAAACACAGTCACATTTATTAGGTAAAAAGTAGCAAAACCGTACTTGTCCAAAATCCAGTCTGCTTGATTGTGCCCGTATGTTGAGGCCCAATGTCTTTTCACCCGTTATTATAAATTAGTGTGAAACTCTGCATATTTGACTTATCACTAGTCTAAACCTTTTTTTTGTCTAATGTTTTTTTTTTTTTTTTACTTTTGGTAATTTATGCATACATTGGTATATTATTCGTCCCGTTTTGTTAAATTGATAGCAGTTATGGGGAATTGCGATAAAAGTTATGTTCTTTTATTTTAGTTGACATACAAGCTGAAACTAAGTGGAGGACTAAAAAAAGAAATTGACCTAAATTGAAGACGAACATATTTAAACATGTAGCTATTCAACATTGATTCATCATAGTGTGTCCGCTTTTACAGCTTTCTTTGAACTGTCCCAGTCTCTACTTGGGTAAATTATGTAACAGTATTTAAACTCGAGTACAATTTTGAGAAAGTCTACCACCTCTGCATGCTTCAAGGTGTGTGGGAGATGGCAGCATTTCAAAGTTGCCCAAGAAAGCCCTCCCACTCCTCTGCTATCTCGTCTCTCACCCACTGACATGGCCGCGGTCCAATGGAAGAGGACAGAATGATACTGAACACTGCATGGGACCCATCAGATTACAGTGAAAACAAAGGAAGGAGCCCTGATTAAATGTCAGCCTATAATACTGGCCATCAGGAAGTATAAGCTGCTGTATAGGTTGTGTGAGGTTCTATTCATGCTGAGCCGGTAGATTAACTTCATAAAGATGTAATTACATAGTGGGAAGACCTGTTGTGTCATGCTCATTCATGTTTTTCACTATTCAAATTTTTTGATTTTTCAAATTTACAAACAGAAAAGGCACATGCGCTTTAGGAGTGAATAAAGAAGTGGATACAGTATGTAGAATATATGAATTTGTTGATTTTGGATGAGTCTGTGTATAAATAAACTGTAGGAATCCAACACAATGGTTAGTTTGTAAATATGACTGCGAGCTGTACTCAAAACACAACATTTACAAGCTCATTTTTAATTCTATAAAATATTAACAGTGATTTGGTTTTTGATCCCATTTTGTATTGGATTCAGCCAAGAAATGGAAATCTCTGTATGTGTAATCAATAAATGCCAGTTCTTGCATGGCCAGCATCCTCCCCAAACATGTCATTAATACTGCTTTTGAGACTGTTAATGGATAGCCTGGCCCTATCTGGTCAAAATCCGGTCAATTACTGTAATATTTCCCTACATGTACGTCTGGGTCTGGTCCTAGTGGCCACGGTTTCCTCAGTTGTATCCCACCCGACCAGTCAGCGAGCGGAGGAGGCGGGTGTTGTAGGTAGATGCCATGACGTAAAGAGTTTCCACCAGGGCTGGACTGGGACAAAAAAACGGCCCGGGCATTTTTTCCTTCTTACCGGCCCAGGAATGTTTTTGTCACGTTTTTTACAGTTTGTTTATACCAGGGATCGGCAACTCAAAAGGTTCAAAGAGCCATATTTGACAAAAAATACTAAAAACATCTGTCTGGAGCCGCAAAAAAATAACAGCCTTGTATAAAGCTTATATGAAGGTTACACAATGTAGCTGAGTGTGTTCACAGTTAAGTGTCAATTGAAGTATCTCGAATTTAAAAGGTTATAACTTAAAAACTAAAATTACTATCATAGATTGGAAAAAAGATTTCAGACACATCAAAGAGATAGTGTGGAAAAAATCAAAAGGAAAGATTGTCAAATATATTTTTGGTGACATTTTAAACGACAAAATCAGCCTCTTTTTTGACCATTCTACTGTGACGCCAATGTCCTCAGTCTGAAAAAGCGGCAGATGAAATCCCATAATATTTACATGGTTAACACAACATCAGGAAATCACTTGATATGAAAAGGAATCGTTAAAAAATAAAAAATAATTAATTAATTAAATGACCCTTGAAAAATGTATAACGGACGTGATGGTTTCCGTCCTCTTTTCTCTAAAATTTTAACTTGAGAAAGAAACAAATCTTGTCTGGTTTCACATTTAATTGGTTGACTAAATGAAAATATCACTTTGTTTCTACTCTGTGTAAAAAAAAAAAAAAAAAATCTCTGAATCAAATGTGGACATCTGAAAATACCTATCAAACTTCCGCAAAGCTCATTCCGTCAAATCATCACGTCCGTTAGATAAAATAAACAGGGCCGCTATAGGAAACTTGTCTAATGTATAAAACAGTTATGTTCTAGCAACTTCTACTGAACAGAGGAGGTGTTTGGAAACATGAAAAACATAAAATATCTTCTGATTATTAAAATCTAATTTTTGGCCTTTTGTCACACTTTTGTGCCCTTTAGTGTGAACAAGCCCAGCTACATTAGCTACATTAGCCTATTATCTAAATGACCAAGTAAAGGCTACAAATACATGATTAGCATTCATGATTGTCAAATGTGTGTTTTCACTGCAGCGTGTCCTGGAGAGAATGACGCACCACGTGATGACTCTGCTTTAACTTTGACTTCCATTTTTTTGCCTTCATGCAACTGTAGAAATACAGTAAATAAATCTGCTTTTTGGCTCAAAGGTCACACACCTGCACTGTCCGCTCATATCGATTACGTCACAGGCTGAAGTTTGCTGGAGCTGAATGTCCTTAATGGCCTTTTCTTTCACAGTCTTTGCGGAAGTTTTTGAAGTCTGAAAAAGGTGCTCCGGATTTTGTATGAAAGAATCCTTCACGTAATCCCTGTGAACGGTATTTAGTGCTTCATTGTTCCTCGTGTTGCAACAAAACTTCCTATTACATCGCAAACATGAAGCAGTCCTTCCTCATTGACTGAAAGCAAATGTTCAGTCTTGTTCTTAGTCCAGTCTTATTATCGACTCGTTCTCTTTTTATCTTTGGGATCCGTGCGCACACGCCGGTTTGTTTACAGCAGCGGCCGTCTGCCGCGGGGCCGCGCCACAGGATATGACTCACTACGTTGACAGAAATGTTGAAATTGAATATTACTTATACACATTTTTACAGCATTGAAATACGTTAGGAATGTTTTTCCTCCTACAGAAACCACATTCAAACTAGGAATAGAATATAGCCCTCCCACTCCATTTTCAGACATTTTTGAAAAGGCTCCAGGAGCCACTGGAGGAGCACTAAAGGTTGCCGACCCCTGGTTTATACAGTATGTGGAAGCATACTGTAGAGGATCAGGATGTCTACAGTTTCAACAAAAAAATAAAGTGCAATAGTCTACATTACAAGAGAGTAATAAACATGTCTCAGAGTGAGGGAGGTGGACGCAGACAACACTGTTGTTTGTTACAGGGATGAGAATTGGTCAAAAAAGTCGGAAATGCATAATGTCAGCCATTGGCTGGCTCTAAATCTGTTTAATTTTGTCACAACATTTTACTTTTGGGCTCAAACATGAACTTTTAATGCAATGGAACATTTAGGCACCCGAGCTTTAATTTAGTCGCACTTCGAGAGGAGAGGGGAGACGCGGACTGTTTCCTGCAGCGGTGTATTTATTGGGTGCACAAATTACGCAAAGACACGCATGGTCCTGTGCACGTTTATGGTCTTGGGTACATGGTCACGTTGCGGCTACGCGCTCACCGTGTTGTGTTGTGAGCGGCTCCCGGTGAGCGGTTACCGCGTCCAGCTCAGAGCCGCTGGATGCCGGAACACTGCGGCCGCTGAGGTGGTAGAATCCCGTTCGAGTACATACAGCAGGTGCCCCGCGGACACGCGCGCCCCCTTGAACAGTTCTCAACGGATTTACACTTTTCACAAACATCTTTTTTGTATGAGGCAAACAGACCGGCCCAAATATGGGTATCGGCCCTTCTGGCATTGCCCGGTACGCCCGATGGCCAGTCCAGCCCTGGTTTCCACCGAAATTGCTGGTTGTAGTTTGGCAATGACGGTGAATGCGAGAGTAAAGTAATTTGTTCTCCTTCGGCTCCCAAATATCAAACCGTGAAGCCGGAGTAAGAGGAATATATAACAAATGTCTAGAAAATGGCAGAGATGTGGCTCTCCTCCCCAAGGGCTCTGTTAAGCCTGGTTCATACGGCAGGATAATTAGGCCCATTAAAACCCGATTCACCCCTGACTACAATTTTAAAAATGCTCAGATTTTTGTAAAATACTCTGATGGATTTTCCTGCCATGTGTGGTGTGTTAAAACTGCGCTCAATGCTCAGGACTTCAGGACTGCTTCGATCTCGAATCAGGGATATTCAACATGTTGGAAACACTGGAAAAAAAAATCATATGTCAGCGGCATGGCACACCAGAAAGTCCAGTGGACGTCGGAGATGGAGTATAGTCCATGTGTTGTCTCCACTTTTTTGACCATTGCCTTTTCTTTTGATAACGCTTTTTCTGTACAAAAAAAAAAAAAAAACTGCAAACTATTGCCACTTCATCCTCTTCGTCCAACATTATTGGTTATTCTGGAGTCACACTTGTTCTCGAAAGAGATTTTGCGGGAGTGAAATTGGTTCGTGTGGTTTGCGTGATTTTGCCTTTTGGCTGCACACCACACACTGTACGACCAAAGGGGTTAGATCCTTCATTTTTTACCTCTGTGTGAGGTCACTCAGGTTTGGAAAATCAACCGACAGTTTTAAAATCGTCTTGTGTGAACCAGGATTAAGTGGCAAAGGAGATGGCTAGGCTAAATGCTAAATGTTTGCAACTCATTTGGGTGCATTAAATTATGTCACAGTAAACTTAGGATTCAATCGTTTCAATCTGCAATAAGAGTTGACCCCCTTCCACCTGTTCATGGAGCTTAGTACGAAATGAAATTTGTACAATGGTATGGTAAGACCAGGCTAATTAACACATACTTTTACTCGACATAAAAATAATTTTCATTGAGAAATATGCTCTCCATTGAAGTCCCCTTCCGTCTTTCCCTTTACCACTCTTTGAAACACTTTCTGACGGTACTTGCGCAGCCTTGTGTATTCATCAGAGGTTACTTAACGGTGCGACTTACCCCCCCTTTGCCGCTGTGCGAGCACAACACAGTTGTCTGGTCCCCGCGGAGCTACTCCAGTAGTAAGGGATTAATTAAACTTATAATGAGTGTATAGAAGCAACGCAAGCTGTAACTTCTGTCAACGTCCACCGGGGCCCGTCGCAAAACCCCCAGGCTGATAGCGCTGCTTTTATCCTCGTCTGGATAATTACAACTTACATATTTGCATTGCATGTTTGGACTTTCTAGGTTGCCACCTATGAATTATAACAAACATAGTTATTGTTAAACATATGTATTGGGTGTTTTTTGAAGGGCTGGTAAATGGAGGTATTTTTTAAATGTGTAAAATTTTTAACCCACTTTTTGTGGTATCTTTTCAGATGAAAAGAGCAATGATTTAGACTTATCTACAAGTGAGGACTGGGATGTAAAAACCATAACTAGCGCTTTAAAGCTTTATCTAAGGTAAGTGTCATAATTTCATGGACATTGCTTTATTGTTGGTTGCTTTGATTGGATTTTTGTCTCCGTGAAAATAATATACAGTATTATCCATCCTAACAAAAACGAAAGTTTTTGATTGATTTTTTTAAATTATGCACCACAAGGAAAAAAGCAAATCCCCAGTTTGTGAATTTTGTTCATAGAAAAGGGCTATAGATTTCTGATTCTGAGACCAGATACCACACAGTTGTAATGAGTACTGACATTTGTTGTCAACCAAACAGACTTTACTTGATATGTTATCAAACGCATGTTTAACACTTTGCCTCCTAATGACCCAGTTTAGTCTAATGCCTAATGTGTTAATTTTAGTTCGTGGCTGTTTTATTTATTTTAAATCCAAAACATGCAGAATTATTGAGCCATTTCAGACATTCAATAAACTTTGACATAAAGTTTACTTTTAGTTTGACTGGCAAAACAACATTCCTCCCAGCCAATTAGCACACGTGCTAACGTATTCTCGTGCACTGGGATGATGAACCCTCTCATGGTTTTAATGGTAATGAGGAGGTTATTAATAAGTTACCAAAATAAAGTTACATTTGACTACAAAAATTTATATTTGACTATTGGAAACAAGGCGACTGAAGTTAAAAAAGGGGCTAAATTAGATACAAGGTGTACCGTGGAATCCGTTTAGGAATAAATTGACAACTAATACAATTTGTACTATTTGTTAGAACAAGTTGGTGCTTGTGTATACAAGCAAAAAGTTATGCATTGTCAGCGCCACTCTACTGCATTTGTACCACTAACTTCCTGACCAGAGTTGGTATGAGAGTGAGAGGTCACATTCCCCATTTCATCTGCTCTTGGGCTGTTTTGGGAATGAGATTTAGCAGTATCTCTTTTTGAATCACACTTGTATGTTGTTCAACATCAATCCTAGCCTCCACAGCTCAGAAATGTATCAAATCCTCCCTAGTAAAGGTGTTCCTCCTTTACACTAAATAATAAAATAACTTGACCAGGGACGGCCAAATATTATGTAGAATTCTTACTAGAAGTCAACACGCATAATTTTTTTTCAGCGATATAGATTCCCCATAATGCCAACATAAACATTTGTTTGTGATAGATTGTCTTTAGTTTATGTAACCTGCCGTGTGCATTGTCCTATCCCCAGTCACTCTTGAGTCTCCTCTGAGCCTCAGAGCTTTTGGCCCGTGTCCAGTACCTTCAGATGAACTTGGTTTTCACAACGCATAGAGCGTCTAATTCTCCTCCGTCCCAGCCGCATAAATCATCCCAGCAAGCGAGGACCCTATAAAACAGCACTATTTCTGTCCCCCCTTGGCTAACTTGTTCTCTCCCTCTCCTCCTTCCACTCCTCCCTTTCTCTTTTGTTTCTTTTTCCTTTGTTGTCATCCTGAAGGAGCCTACCCGAGCCACTGATGACCTATGGACTGTACAAAGAGTTCATCAACCCTGCAAGTAAGTGGACACTGCTCATCGCCGCTCCGCTTTCTAATGTTAACAGAAAGACCTCGCGTGTGGAGCTGTTCCTTTGATTCTAACGTCACTCGTGGGAGTAAATATGGCAGTTCAAACCCCGCCAACCAATAATGTTCTGTGCCAGATGCTTTGCTTACACAAGACTAGTGTAAGTAAGGAGTTGGGACTGTAAGGGCTTAAAATCCAGGAAGTGCTATGACTCCATCACACTATGAAGACCAAGGCTATATCCACACGAAGACAAAACGCTTATAATTTCAGAAACTTTTTCTGTAAACACGGAGTTAGCTCAGTAAATGTGTGCGTCCATATGAATGTAGTCAATACGCCTGAAAACGCTGTGAAACTATGCCAGACCTGTTGGTGGCGCTGTGACGCAATGACGGGATCAAGCCCAAACTTCCGTGGGCATGCGCGGAATTTTGTAAACAGACAACATGGCGAGTGGGCGAGCTGGTACTACATTAGTATGGACGGACGATGAGGTTGAACTGTTGCTTCGGGTCGCACTGGATTACAAAACCAACAAGCTACGTTGTTGTTGTCATTATTTTCTGAGTGCGGCGCATGCGTGCTTTAACAAGAGGTGGGGCGATGACGCAAGCGTCTCAGATACATTGCGGAGAGGCAGTAACCACGGAGCGGCATATACGGAGTTTTGAAATCTTTCCACTCTGGGACCTAGTTTCAAAAATGTTCGTTTACACCCCCCCAAAACGCCGGCCTCGTATGGACGATACACTGGATTGATAAAGTATTTTTGCGTTTAGGCCTGAGCTTGACTTCGTGTGGACAGGGCCTAAGTAATCAATCAACATTCAGGGTGATTCTTTTTTGCCTTTCAAATAAACAGTAGGAAGTGGGGTTTTCTCTTGGTTAAATGAAAATACAACCGCACCACAGAATTGTTCAAACCAAAGCATATCAACTTATCTACACTATGCACATTAGAAGATAAAGAAAGTAAAGGCCACACAAGGGCTATTGTATAAATCTAACAAAGCTATTATACAAGTAAAATAATGACTAAATTGAAGGTTAGAAAGTCGTTTTCATCATCCATTGCAGATTTCGCTGACCAAGGTCCCTTCAAGTGCTTTACAATGTTTCGAGAATTTTTCTTTCACTACACACACATAGTGATGCTGGAAAAAAGACCCCGATTTGAATGAACACTATTCATTAATTCATTCATTACCTATTTTACATGTTTTTAGTGGTAGAAAGACCTGGCATATACAAATCCTTGCTTATACAGTTCCTTGCGAAAATATTCGGCCCCCTTGAACCTTTCAAGGGGCGTTCACACCGGACTTAACTTCGGCGTCAAAAGCGTCAGGTTTCCATTGAAAGTGAATGGTGAAGCGCGTCAGGTGAAGCCGAGAGCCCCGGCGTCACTTGACGCGCGTCAAAAGCTTCAAGAGTCGCGCGTAATACGCGCTCACTTGAAGCTTTTGACGCGCGAAACGCTCGCGTATCACAACAATCCCTCTGACGCCGAAGCTGAGCAAAGCTGAGCTTTTGAAGCTTTGACGCGGGCTTCAACCAATCAGGAGACGAGGAGCAGCAGCAGCAGAGGGTCTGTCTCTGTCATGAAGAGAAGTCATGCTGCTGCTGTTTTATTGTCATTATTGTTATTAGTAATATTATTTGTATGAGTAGTAACGTTCTGAGTAACAAAATCATTGTACACATGCTGTGTAGTAAACGTAGTTTATTTAAAATAAGAACAGGCTGACGATGAGTCTGGCTCAGAGCAAGGCAGCTCCGGGCGGGCGAGAGCCGGGGAGAGGCAGGGAGAGGCAGGGAGAGGCGAGCGAGAACCGAGGAGAGGCAGGGAGAGGCGGGGAGAGGCAGGGAGAGGCGGGGAGAGGCGAGCGAGAACCGAGGAGAGGCAGGGAGAGGCGGGGAGAGGCAGGGAGAGGCAGGGAGAGGCGAGCGAGAACCGAGGAGAGGCAGGGAGAGGCGGGGAGAGGCAGGGAGAGGCGGGGAGAGGCGAGCGAGAACCGAGGAGAGGCAGGGAGAGGCGGGGAGAGGCAGGGAGAGGCGGGGAGAGGCAGGGAGAGGTGAGCGAGAACCGAGGAGAGGCAGGGAGAGGCAGGGAGAGGCAGGGAGAGGCAGGGAGAGGCAGGGAGAGGCAGGGAGAGGTGAGCGAGAACCGAGGAGAGGCAGGGAGAGGCAGGGAGAGGCAGGGAGAGGCAGGGAGAGGCGAGAGCCGGGGTTTGAGAACTCAGACTGGGCAAGTGACATGCGGAAGTACCGCTGAAAGCGAAACTCCTCCGTACGCAGCTCCTGGAGTAAATGACGGAACTCTGCAAACACTGCAGCCTCTCAAGTCTGTGGTGAACCCAGAACATGTTTTGTTGAAGCCCTACAACAACGTTATTTTGCTTTATATAACAAATAAAGGCTCGCTGCTCATTGAAAAATCCACCGCTGTCCTGACTACAGGCAACAGAGAAGCTCCTCCCACCGGCAACAGAGAAGCTCCTCCCACCGGCGTCAGGCGCGTCACTCGCGTCAAAAGCTTCAAGCACCAAAATGACAAAACTATCCCGGCGTCAGTTGAAGCGCGTCAAAAGCTTTTTGAAGCTTTTGGTCTGAACGCGCCTTCAGGCTTCAAACATAAAGATATAAAAATTAAGTTTTTTGTCAAGAATCAACAAGTGGGAAACAATCGTGAAGTGGAAATTTTATTGGATTATTTAAACTTTTTTAACAAATAAAAACTATAAAGTGGGTCGTGCAATATTATTCGGCCCCCTTGCGCTAATACTTTGCAGCGCCACCTTTTGCTGCAATTACAGCTGCAAGTTGCTTGGGGTATGTCTCTATCAGTTTTGCACATCGAGAGACTGGAATTCTTGCCCATTCTTCCTTACAAAACAGCTCGAGCTCAGTGAGGTTGGATGGAGAGCGTTTGTGAACAGCAGTCTTCAGCTCTTTCCACAGATGCTCGATTGGATCCAGGTCTGGACTTTGACTTGGCCATTCTAACACCTGGATACGTCTATTTGTGAACCATTCCATTGTAGATTTGGCTTTATGTTTTGGATCATTGTCCTGTTGGAAGATAAATCTCCGTCCCAGTCTCAGGTCTTTTGCAAACTCCAACAGGTTTTCTTCCAGAATGGTCCTGTATTTGGCTCCATCCATTTTCCCATCAATTTTAGCCATCTTCCCTGTCCCTGCTGAAGAAAAGCAGGCCCAAACCATGATGCTGCCACCACCATGTTTGACAGTGGGGATGGTGTGTTCAGGGTGATGAGCTGTGTTGCTTTTACGCCAAACATATAGTTTTGCATTGTGGCCAAAAAGTTTGATTTTGCTTTCATCTGACCTTCTTCCACATGTTTGGTGTGTCTCCCAGGTGGCTTGTGGCAAACTTTAAACAAGACTTTTTATGGATATCTTTGAGAAATGGCTTTCTTCTTGCCACTCCTCCATAAAGGCCAGATTTGTGCAGTGCATGACTGATTGTTGTCCTATGGACAGACTCTCCCACCTCAGCTGTAGTTATCTGCAGTTCATCCAGAGTGATCATGGGCCTCTTGTCTGCATCTCTGATTAGTCTTCTCCTTGTTTGAGATGAAAGTTTGGAGGGACGGCCGGGTCTTGGTAGATTTGTAGTGGTCTGATACTCCTTCCATTTCAATATAATTGCTTGCACAGTGCTCCTTGAGATGTTTAAAGCTTGGGAAATCTTTTTGTATCCAAATCCGGCTTTAAACTCCGGCTTTAAACTCCGGCTTTAAACTTCTCCACAACAGTATCTCGGACCTGCCTGGTGTGTTCCTTTGTCTTCATGGTTCTCTCTGCGCTTTAAACAGAACCCTGAGACTATCAAAGAGCAGGTGCATTTATACGGAGACTTGATTACACACAGGTGCATTCTATTTATCATCATCAGTCATTTAGGACAACATTGGATCATTCAAAGATCCTCACTGAACTTCTGGAGTGAGTTTGCTGCACTGAAAGTAAAGGGGCCGAATAATATTGCACGCCCCACTTTTCAGTTTTTTATTTGTTAAAAAAGTTTAAATTATCCAATAAATTTGGTTCCACTTCACGATTGTGTCCCACTTGTTGTTGATTCATGACAAAAAATTAAAATTTTATATCTTTATGTTTGAAGCCTGAAATGTGGCGAAAGGTTCAAGGGGGCCGAATACTTTCGCAAGGCACTGTATATACCACTTTTACATGAGATATAATGTAATGCTTTACCAAAGACCTTGATGTATAAATGTTTTTTTAAATGATTTGACTTTGTGATGCGGCCATTTTCAACGCAGTTTATTCTCAGACTGGAAGAAATTAAGCCCCATATTCATACTTCAATGCACTGGATCAACAATTTTGATCTTTGGCAATTGCTCACTTGACTGACTTAAATTCTGCCAATGAGTGGGTGGAAAACATCAGCCTAATGTATGGAGTATTTAACCAGCGAACACATGCCATATTAGCCTGGCTCCGGCTGAAATTAAATAGTTCGGCTATAGCCAGGCTAATGTTATATGCTACAAAGAACAAACCAATTTTTGCATGATAATATTTCAACTTTATAATTACCGTTTAAAAGAAAATAAAACTTTAAAAGCTTCTCAAACCAGTGGGGGCAGGTTTCCAGCTCAAAAAGCTCCATGAGCACGTGCGCTGACATACTTGCAATCCCACTTCTAGCAGGTGCTTCTGTAAGGAGTCTTCTTTCCTCTCAAAAACGTCTTTACAGGATGGTCCAAAAGTTGGCTCTTGGCCCAACGCTACATTCCAGATGTGTGTCAATGCTGAGGGGAGTGTATTTTTTTGGACCAGTCGAGTTTAGCCACTGTGGACTTCAGAAGCCACTTGTTAAATGAATGGGGCTGGTTCCGGCTAATACATACTTTTCACGTATTCCTGTGGGAAGTGCAGCCTGCTACCATTTTGAAAAAGCCCCATAGAAGCCCAAAGGGATGGCCCATTAGTTTCAACGGCAGAGATAATGAAGAACCTATAGGTTTATAATGTCATGAAGGGTAGCTGGTAGTGATGGGCCAATCCACATGAAACAAAACTTGTCGCAAGGTGCCATATCTTCTTTGTCAGGACAAGATCAAAATATTTTCTCATCAAGAGATCTAGAAGTGGTGACGATTAAAAAAAAATATCATGCATTTTGTTGACCAGTAAAAAGAATTACTGGGCGTGAATCTAAACACTAATACCTTGTAAAAACATTTTCTTTTTCAGAATTTCTTTTAAGAAAGTCGCTTCATCATAAACCTTTCCTTACATTCCCAGCACAGACACACACACACACACACCTATTCTTTTCGACTCCGCTTAACAACCCGCAGAAAATGAGACGTAGTCAGGGTCAAATAGCTATAATGTCCTGCTCTCATGTTGCGCCAAAACCTACATTCTATCATGTTGAATGAGTTATACAAAAATGGCAGTAACCTGCGGCTGTAGGGGTAGAGGTGTACTCTTGTCTTCCGTTCCTATCCGGTGCCCTTTAATTACCCAAGAGCCATTGAGAAACCTATAGACAACCCCTACACTCACCCACCTCCAGTCTTTTACGCATTGAATGTGTTTAAACGCAGCCAAAAGCGCGTATCACATTACAACATGCGCTATTATGGGAACGAGGCTGACATTTTTATCGGGCCCTCGCAATGCCCTCCTAACGAGAAGGGGAAATGGATTAGTGACGAATGTTATTTTGACGGGTGACAGCCTCCACACACTCCAAATCCTTGGCGTTCCCATAGTAATGATTTTTTTTGGTGAGCGTCTGGTTGTGCGCGTGGGCGGTCAGATGCCCATGTGCGAGCAAAATGTTTAAGAGATGATCTGGAAGGGGGGGTGAAACACGGCCCTGGTTTTTTCCTTTTTTTTTTTCTTACACTGCAGAGTTGGTAACGTAAAGCCTGCAGCAGCACATTGAAATGTGTTGCCAAAACTTCAGGCTGCAGACAGTATATACCATCATCGCACTTTTATTTGTGTGGAGGAATGTGATGCTGCTACCAAAGTCTGTGCTCGTTAGATTGATAATTTATCATAATGTTTTTTTTAGTGTACTGGAGAAAATAATTTACAGAATTTGATAATTACAAATGATCTATTACAATATTGCCTGTTTTATAACATTCACTCATTGAACTTAGGCAGTTCAGTGCTGATACATTTGATTACTTATTTTAAAGCTGGGGAAAACACTTTTTAAAAAGAAATTAATGCAATAACATCCAACGTAGCTCTCAAAACAGCTGGTATTTTATCACTATTTTTCCCATTCATGTATTTTTGGCCACATATTTAGCTCTCAGTTACAGTAAAGTGAATTAGGAATATAAAAACGGTGTGATTGGTTCATAAAATGTTGACTTGGAACTGTTGAATGAGACTCTGTTTGGAATAACATCTATAAATCAACATCTAAGAAATATTAAACGTGGGTACGCTGGCGTTGAGGCAATACATATTAAATCCATTAAATAAACAGCAACACATGGTTCAAACACTATGAGCCATTCTGGGTTTATTTGTTTTGTCTTTTCCTCAATAACCCCGTTTTCTTTTGGGGTTTTTTTTACTGTGGGAGAAACACTTTTTTTCATTCACTTCTGAAATCAGTAATGGAATAAATGAAACAAAAGACTGAAAGAGGCTTGCGGGTTGCCAGGTCGCTGTACTTTAATACATAATCTACTAATATGAACAACTAACCTGTCTTTTTGGAGTGGGATCATTTTAATTCTTATTGTGAATCAGCCCATTCATTGAAGGAAAGCATGTGGAAAAAATGGGGTGCAGGAGGGTCTAAGGACATGATGCTATGGGACATTTAAGGACATATATGGGCATTAACATGTATGGGCACTGCTCCCTATGGACTAATGACTCCTATGTGTCATTATTGCATTTCCTGTGTTTGATTCTCCGATCTGCTGTAAGTGAATTTGGGCTGTTGTGATTTAGGAATATACAAAAATACTTTTTATTGAATTGAAAATTGAATAGTGTTTAAATGTATGTGTCGGCCTTTCCTTATTCAAGAATTAAATTGGGTTTGCTTTTGAAAGTCTTATCTTTTCTTGTCTACAGCCATTTTACAGCCATTTGTGTTTATGTAAAAACACAAAAAACGGTGTATTGAATATCAGTTTTAACCACTGCGGCTCCTCTCCTCCAGATCTCAGCTGCGTTGGCTCCGTGCCTACTTTCCGTAGCGCACGGCTTTTCTCCTCCTCGTCTAATGCCAGTGTTTGTTGTGCGTTTGAACAGAGGGCGGGAGTCCAGAGTCTCGCATCCAAGCCGTCCACTGCCTGGTCCACAAACTGCCTGAGAGAAATCGACTAGTCCTGGGGCTCCTCATGAAGCATCTGGCCAAGTGAGTGTTTGGGTCGGAGTGTAGGCCTCCTCCGCCTGTCTGTCTCCCAGTTCTCACTCCACATGCTTTTTCTCTCTCCATCTCCATCTCCCTCCCACTTACAGCACTCCCCCATTCCTGCTGTCTGTCCATATCTCCTCAGCCTCCTTCGGCAGCTCGCACTCAAAAGCTTCTCCGTTTTGTGTGTGTGTGTGTGTTTTTTTTGTTTTTTTTTTATTGTCAGAGTTCCCACGCGTCCTGGGAAAACCTGGAGTCTTTAATTGGAGGAAATTTGCAAACAGTGTTCTGAGCAAAGCGCTAATTGAAAACGTTAAGTTCTCGTTTGATAATGTAATTAAGTTGTGCAGTTTTGGAAAGTGGTGAAAGTTCTATTTAAGTGTTTTTTAAGTTTTATTTTTCGTTGTTATTTTGTCGTATTGTTTCAGGCAAATTGGGAAGAACAACAAAAGGTTTCGAAAAGTCATCTGGACGTTTTAGTTGAGCATATTTCAGTAAAATGTATGGACACAGTGTGCTGGTGACTGTAGATGGAGAAAGTGATTCATAATTGAGAATAATGAATACAAAGTTAGACTAATTCTATTAAGTTTGAGTTTTAAGTAATACATGTATCTTAACTTTGAAATGCATTTGTGCCTCTTCATTTGTATTATGAAGTTTAATTGTTCTTTATGTACTCACAACTTGGACAGTGCTTTAAAACATTTTTAGATCCTACCAATGTATTCAGTTAGTAGATCAGTAGTTGTTGTTAATTATCACATCAAAGCATCAAAATTAAGTAAACTTCATTGTTAGGGGTTTTAGGTCTGATATTTCAGAAATTATGCAACTAGTTTATATTCCAGTTCATGTTAAATTGGAATCCCCGGCTGTTTTTTTTGTTTTTTTTTGTCTCCCTTTTTGTGAAAGGTCTGACCCAGACATTGCCAGAATAGTTCATATTTGATATCTTACAAACTTGTAGGATAAAGCAATGCAAGTCACATGTGTTTGGAATAAAAGCTTTTTGGCTCCTGCACCTATCTGTCTGAAATGGCTGTGTTCTGAAATGCAAAAAAAATGAATTTTAGTGATATGTTTTAATCAAGTAAGAGATGTATTTATACCTATATGGACATACTTGGTCATATACGCCCCAAGCATTGAGGTATTTTCTAATTAGGTTATTGAAGTGGTGCTTTTCCCACGTTTTCCCAAATAAGAAGTTTGTATGGTCTGGGCAGAAATAACTTCAGGCACATTGTACTTGCTGGACTGTACCTGTTTATCATGCAGCTCCCCTCACAACAGCTAGGCACAATAAAACGGACCACTCAAATTAAGCCCTCCGCCGCGATTACGCAGCTCTCTTTACCGTAGCCTGCCCACCACTCTGACTGCATCACTCAATTTGAAAGATTAGATGGATTGATTGAAGATTTAAGAAATGGCATTCGCCCCCACATTACAAGTTTTTTTTTTTACCTCGACAAGCTTTTTATAAACTAAATATGAGCAAATTGAAGATAAGTAAATAATCCGTCTTCCCCGAGGCTCGCAAAGTCTGCTGGATCTTATTTCATAGAAGCCCTGCTGCAGAATCAGGCGCTGGTAAAAAGGCAGCGCTATTGAAATTGAATTTGGATTATCCAGCGTGAAATTCTCCAGACTGGAAAGACTTGAATATTTTTCTGAAGTTGGCTTGTGTGCATGTCCTGCAGGGGGAAGGAGCAGAGCCAGGATTTCACACTCCTATCTGAGGCGCTTTCCGAGATGTTATAAATGTGAGTTGTCACCAGTGTTTTTGTCTTCAAAGCCGTCCTTTGAAGCTATTTAAACTGTCTCTCTGTAGATGCTGCGCCGTATCGTCATGCAGGGAGTGTGAAATCTTTTCACCTGGCCACAACTTTTTTTTTTTTTCTCTTGTACTCCTATATGGATTCCACCTACTTTTCTGACCCTTTGAGAAGCAGCTCGCGCTCCTGAAGCTGCCCTACTTTCACTGTCAATGTGAAAGAATGTAATACGAGTCCTTGAATGAAGCTTGGTACCTGCTTTTAGTGCTTTTACAGATACAGTTAGTAGTTGTAGTCACTGGTTTATAGCATGATTTTGGATTATGTATGATATTGTTTGTCAGTAACACACCTTGCCCTGAGACCTCTCTTACCTGTTGGATAGGAAGTGTTTAGTGATGTGTATCTTCCTTCAGTCTTCACCAGGGCAGCTGTGGCTATAGTAGTACTGAGTGAATAATGCGTCCAAAATGTTTTGGGAATTTTCATGAACATACATCAAAGTCGTCATGGTATCGGGTCTTTTTGTTCCACATTTGTCCTCGCTCACCAATAGCTTGGTATTTCATCTGGACTGAGTCGTAGTGTTTGAGCCCTGCTGTGGAGCTGTGAAAGCCGTACACTTGAATTTGAAAGTGTATACAACTGTAAAGGGCAGTACACTCTTCGCTGAGCAGAGCAATGCTGGCACCTTCACCTGACTTTAAATAAAAGTAACTCTCATGTTATACTAAAGATATTGTTTGCTAATGTTTTTTTTTATTATTATGTTTTTGGAGTTTGCACATGGCACACGTAGACGATGGCTCCTCACAAACCTGTTCCTAGCGCAGCACACTCACTCTCGCTCTCAGATGCTCCTATTCTGCCTGTTTCCTCCTCTGTCTCAAACACAGAAGTCAATGGGCTCTAGTCTCGTACTGTATCTACATCCATTGCTCTGTACAGTGCTGTCAATCCCGTTGCTTTCCTTGTTTGTGACTCACTCGCAGAATGACTTTGAAGCGCCTGGCCTCCTGTTGCTTTGGCGTTGTGGCCCTTCTTCCCGCTATGGAAATGTACTAAACAGCTGCGCAAAGTCCAATTCAAGAAGAGTCTTTTTTTCTTCCCTCCATCCTTTTTCCATCTCCGTTTCATGTAGAGCACTGATGAGTCGACGTCATGGAAGCAGTCTCGCTAATCACTAAAGGCTTGAAACCCACAAAACCGAAGACCCTTGATTAACTGGATTTATCACCATTTATATCAATATTCAGATTGCGCTTTGTCATGACATCATACCATTACAGTGTTTGGTCGTGCATTCCAGACCTGTACCTGCAGTGATTCCCTACCTGAACTAATTCACCTCTTAAAATTATGAGGCCATCTACACATTATGTATTTCGGCCAAACAGATGTTGCATCATATAAACATATAGTCAAGTACAACAGAGTTATATTCTTATATTAGTCTACTTTTTATTCACTCATACAACAGTATGAGCTTTAACAAGTCTAACAAGCTTTTACAAAACAGCCCAAAACGCTCTGTCAATCAATCCGTCGAACACCAAAGCAGTGTTAGAGAAACAAGACGATACGAAACTATTAATGGGAGATAGTTTGCTGCTTCTCTGAGCCTGCAGCCAGGGGTACCATTCGTAGTAGTGGATAAATCCTTTCTCTACTGAGTCAAGCTTGCTAACGTCCGTCGGCCTGCCTCTCTTCAAACCTTCTAGCTTTTCTTGAATGTCATAACTATTTATGCGACCAAATCAATATCTTTGCCTCCGTTGACCATCTGTTTCAAAATAGCATTTTCACTTATTTTCTGTTTATCACAATGGCATGTCTGCATTGACTTTATAGCACGTATCCTTTCAAAAGGCATGCACTCTTTGAAGCTGTAGCCCTTCTTGCTGGCCTCAGTAAAACTAACCAGATGCTGATTGGTTAATGGCACAAGTTCGTTGCCATCTACCATGGTCCAGCACTGTTGCTTCTAAAGGCCTAAAGGCAGATTTTGAACCCTGGCAGCACGTGACGCTGAATAATGATCTCCAACATAAACGCCCGCCCTCCAAATCTCGACCTTAGGCTCGAAGCACCACAACCAAGTTGGGGAAACTATGAAATTAAGAGTATAGACTAATTATTATAATTTATAACATCTTGTGAAAAAGAAAATATTTTAAGACGGAAGGAGCGGAACTACATGCTTGTGCTAGAGGTTCCTGATATTATTATCTAAAATGATCTCCAGGTCTGTTTTTTATGAGACACAATTAACATGGTTCAAAGTTCAGAAATATTACCCACAAATTGTCTCTTTGAAATGTTTGCCAATATGGCCCAGTCCACTCATCAGTTCCTCTTTTTTTCCTCTATAGCGTGGCTGCCCATAGTAAGCAGAACCTGATGACTGTAGCAAACTTGGGGGTGGTGTTTGGTCCCACGCTGATGAGGCCGCAGGAGGAGACTGTCGCCGCCATCATGGACCTCAAATTCCAGAACATTGTGGTGGAAATCCTCATCGAGCAGCATGAAAAGGTAGTTGCCCATACATTACCACATACACACTCAAAGCAATAGCAGGGAGCCATTTCAGTCCACTTTATTTGTATATCATATTCTATATTATATTATATTCTAACGTTTACCCAACTGCTGCACTTCTATTAACAATAAATACTCTCACACGTCTTCCATCAAAAATAAGTAAGACAAAGGAAAACAATCATAGAATGAATACATAAATGATGTAAACGGAAGCAATAAATGATTAAAATCCTTAAAATAGCCGTATTGAAAAAAATGTAATCACAAAATGCTTATACATTCCATGGGACGTAATTGTGGTGGAGGGATGGTTAATCCGCAAAGGAACTTTTCCATCGGAGAAGTGATGTATTCCACGGCCCATACAAGATGTTCTGAGATGTAATTATTGTGCTGCAACCTGAGAATTTTCTATCACGACTGAATGAGTCTCAAAGCGCTGGTGCTTGAACTGAAGTGTTCACATGTGGGTGATTGTAAACCATGTGAACAGTTGTGATTATAATCTGGGTTTTACTCAGTTCGTTGATAAAAAGTCATTATACAAAATGTTTTAATTGTTTTCCTGCCTTTCTCATGCATGCTTGTTTAATCTTTTGTCCTCCTGCATTTGAAACTGCATTGCTTCGGACAGGTCCTCATATTTACCAGCACACGCCCAACATTAACAAATGTTTGTTATTTCATTTTTCTTAATCTGACATCCAAGCATGCTTTACTACAGCTACAGAACTCCGCAACAGTCTCCTGTCGTGAAGAACGAATAAATATGGCTCTGTCAAACTGTCAAAATAATTACAGTATGTTTGGTAGATAGATTGCACAATGTATTTTGGTGGTCCATATTTATGTATTTATATTTGCAATATTGGCTGGCATTCTAACGATTTATTTGCAATATGGTCAAATGTCAGCTATAAATAGTTGAATAGTATTTTTATGGCTAAATATT
Source organism: Knipowitschia caucasica (assembly GCA_964034765.1). NCBI lineage: Eukaryota > Metazoa > Chordata > Actinopteri > Gobiiformes > Gobiidae > Knipowitschia > Knipowitschia caucasica. Next base: position 16,480,920 of record OZ035825.1, on the reverse strand, counting down.
GCTTAATTATGCTGTTTTTTGTATATGAATATAGGTCTTAATGTAGCCAGGCTAGCTCCAGACGACTACTTGTGGTGTGTCTCTCGTATTGTTCTGCACAATTATGTTATGTTGTTATGTAACAATCATATCAATTCAACTTGATAATGTATTGCACAAGACTGAAATGCAACAAGAGGAGGAGAAATGCCAAAAAGACAAATTATGTTTGCACAATAGTGCTATCAATTACTGAAATGTTGCAAGTTAGACATGCGGGAAGATGGCTTTCGCCAACTACAAGCTTCCATCTGCGGAACAGTGAGTCATTGTCGTCTTGCAGTCCCTCCCAGTTCTGTGATTGGTCCCCAAGTCTATGCGACAATTTTGGTTTGAGTTTCCTGGTTGTGCAATTTGAAACAATTCTCATCATGGTAAAATGAGGTGCCGGGACACATTTGGTGATATAACAAATACATAATAGTGGGAACTAAGAGTTGTGCCAACCTCCATTTTACATGTTTGGTATTATAGTTGTGTCAGTGGAAAATGGCACTTTCAATACTATCGTTTATATGAACAAATTATCATTATATTGCCTATAATTCTTTGATTCCTTTGAATGCTTGACATTTTGCTACATTATTAACTCATTATACTATTTTTTTCTTAATGTTCATCTTGGACTTGCTGGCCTGTCTGCCTACATTCTCCTTCATCCTTTCTGCAGCCTCAACAAACATACCTTGATTGATTATATTAACAATCCATTTGCTTTTTTAATAATAAGCTGATAAGACGTTAACACAAATTAAAATGTTGGGGTGTTCTCCGTGACCGACAAGAGTAGCCCTTTGCGCCTGCCACACACGGTCTCAAACACCTGCTTGCCTAGCTTGATTAAATAGTAGATTGTAAGTGCGCCTGTTTTAATATTCATGAAGTATTTTGGCAGGCCCAACGCGTTTATTTGTTTCGTAACCTGTAATCTCCAAATGTTATTAATCGGTGCCAATCCTCACATCGGGATCACCCTGTGTGCCAAAAGAGAAGGGTTGGAGATGAGTTTTCTAATCTGTTTGGAGCAGTGCCACAGTCTGAGCACAATCAGATGGAACCACCTTTTGGAGATTTTATTTTTTGACATTTCGTTTAAAGCCACAGTACGAAACGTGTGAGCCAAATAAAATACTAATATGATAGCATGTTTTTACACTTTCAATGTTTTTGCAGCACTGAAAAAGCATAATAAAATGTGCAAGTGCTGTGAGTGCATCTTCACAAACCTGATAAGTATTGTCTGAGTGGGCTCCCGAGATGTGTTTCAGCAGAAGGTGTTTCATAATATGAACTTTTTATTTCAATGGAATCATGCAGGTGATTTCACACCATCACACTGTTATTTACGCATATATTATTATATGTATGAATATTATTCCAAAGTTAGTTTCCTTCTTTAATTCAACTTACAATTTGAATTATTATTTTCAAAGTGGACTGTAAGCCACTTTGCATATAATGAATCTATATCTAAATTGGTTTCACATTTTAAATTGAATTACAGAAATAAAAGAACCTATGAACAATATTCTAATTTTCTGAATTTCAGTTGTAATGTGTTCATTAAAAGTATTCAGATTCAGATTTAAATATGTTTGCTTGTCATTGAATGTACGCAATTATATTTAGTTTGGTTAAAAATAGTTTTACTTTATTCAGATGAAGAGATGGGGACATTAAGATAAAGGTCCGGTCGTGTGTGGCTCCGGCCAGGCCTGAGTCTGTGTCTGTTTATTTATCATGGTCCCAAATGGCAAATTTGCATGTTTTAGTCTGTGAGCAGCTTTAACTGCATTTGTACAAACTGTGTTCACAGATATTGACCCATGGAAGTGTTCCTGAGCCCAAACAGGGAGTCCCACAATCTGCCTGATTTGTACCTTTGCCCTTTACTCATTTCAATTCCTTGCCAAATGTTCACTCCAAATGTTATTTTTTAAATTGCACTATTTTATATAATCTTTTTTTAATTTTTTTTTATAAATGTTCTCATTCAAATTAAAATGTTATACTTTTAAACAAAAAGTTAAATATGATATATATTTTTTATCTAACTGTTTGCCTTATTGTTAATAAAATGTATCAAAATCGAGATTTAAAAAGCTTGCATGTTGTTTTCATTTTCCATATAACAATTATCTGGCACGGAAATGAACCATACAAATCTGTAAAGTTGATTCTTTATTCCACTTTAGTTCACAATGGCTACCTTTTTTTGCTCTTTCATGTGAGCATGTTTGGCACATTCACTCCAGATCTTCCCTGCGACACCTCCAGACCAATGGGCTAAAAGGCCTCACCTCAATGGGTCGAGTTAAACGGTTACATTTCAATGTTGTGTAGGGACTATACGAGATGTTTGTATAATCACTGATTTTGATAATGCCTTTTAATAACGAGACATGAATTAATCCCACATGTAATGTATTGCTGTTCTCTGTGAACTCTTGAACTCTTTCAAGGTACCTCTGAATTAATTCATGAGTCTCTCTAATGAATTCATTAATGAACTAATGGGTGAAGTCATCTAAATCTTAAAGGAATAGGCCACCATTTTTACATACTGACATATGTTCTTACCTTACCTTAGACTAGTTGATATGTACCTGTCTGGTCTTTGTCCATGCGCTCTGTCATGCAAACGGAGCAAAAACGATTCCTCTTCCACATACTGTATAGTTCCAAATCACCTCCCGTTAGAAGCTACCAAACTCTACCCGGTGTTCCCTATTTAAATACAGTTACGTGACGTGTTACACTACAAAGTATAGTAACACAGAAATGTAACATGTCGATTTTCTCAGTGGATAAGAAGGGGTACTATATTGTGAGGCGTAACAATACGAGGAGCACTTCGTCCGCGCACTAACTCCTAACGACTTCTCTCCCACTCACGCTGCTTCTATTGACGGAAGTGAAACACGTCACGTAACTGTATTTAAATAGGGAACACGTGGAAGAGTTTGGTAGCTTCTAACGGGAGCTGATTTGGAACCATACAGTCTGTGGAAGAGGCTGCGTTTGTGCTCCGTTTGCATGACAGAGTGCACGGACAAAGACCAGACAGGTACAGTACATATCAACTAGTCTAAGGTGAGGTAAGAACATATGTCAGTATGTAAAAACGGTGCCCTCTTCCTTTAATATACATTTTTTAGAAAATGTATAAATTGCACATATACAACTTGTGTGTGTAAATGACAAGAAAAAACAATACATTCATTCATGGAGTTTAGTTATTGTTCATTCACGCATTGTAACAACATTCTTACAAGGTGAGTTGCATTGTTCATTCATTGCTTTGAATAAATGATTCAAATGATGATGATTGAAGATACTGCAGACTCAAAATAGTTTTTTTTTTTCTAGTCATGGTTGCGTACAAAACATGCACAACTTTTTCTATAGATCATTTAGCTGTTGTGTTAAAATGCAAAGAGGACTTTGGAGAAACTGCAGCTCTGACAGTAGCTGCAGCAGTAGTAGCATCATCTCTAGAGCCCGTAACTAAAGTTGAGCAGACACAGACAGACAGGCATTAACTTCCCTCCCATCCGTGGTCCCAGTGCAGACTGCTGATACCCCCGATACCTCCAGTAGACCCTGCTTTACATTCACCCTCCATCTCCAGAGCCAGCCGCCAGAGATCTAGCTCAGAGAGAGAGAGCGAGCAGCGGAGACCAAACCATATCTGATATATCACACTTTTTCCCTCTATCTCCCAAACTTTCTCACTTTCTCACTCCCCGCCTGCTTGATCCGTTTCTAAGGCTGCCTCTGCTGAGATTTCCTCTCCTCCGCAAGGCCCCGTTCTCTTTTAACCCGGCATCTGAGGCTGTATGTAAACACGGCCGCTTGTAAACAGCAGTCTGGGCCTGTCCCGCCGCAGTCCAATACTGTGTGCATTTGTGTGTGAGCGTGTGTGTGTGTGATATCTGGTCTGAGACACTGAGGAGCTGCAGACTTGAAGGGCCTTTATCTGATTTTTGTAGTCTTAAAAACATTCAAACAAGTGGTTCAATTTTTAAACATTTGCAGTTGTAGAAGGTTAATGAATAGGTACCCAACTTTCAAACCACAGATACTTAATCCATCCAACTATAGTCCCTGGTTCTCAAGATATTGGAACACTTCTTTCCACTTGTATGTATTTTGGGCCTCTGTTACATGTACTTATTTATTTTGATGTGACCGTGTATTAATGAACGGCAGGTGCTGTAAATACACTAGATGGTAGCTATGTTGCTATTATCCAAATGTAGTACCACCGTCATACTCATTCAACCCTCGCCAGTTGTACATGTAGGGGAAACCGGCGTACCCAGAGGAAACCTACACAAGGAGCATATGAAAACTCGACAAAGAAAGGCCCTGTCTGGAGGTGGAAAATGAACCCAGGACCTTCTTGCTATTAAGCTCTAGTTCTATCTACTGCACCACATACAGTACAGACCAAAAGTTTGGACACACTTTCTCCTTCAATGAGTTTCCTTTCTTTTCATGACTATTGACTGTAGATTCACACCCAGGCTGTTTAAGGGCTGTTTGATCAATAAGGAGAGTGGTGGGTGCTGGACCAGATGACCTGGCCTCCAGTCACCGGACATGAACCCAATCCAGATGGTTTTGGGGTGAGCTGGACCACAGAGTGAAGGCGAAAGGGCCAACTAGTGCTAAGCATCTCTGGGAACTCCTTCAAGACTGTTGGAGACCATTTCTGGTCACTACCTCTTGAAGCTCATCAAGAGAATGCCAAGAGTGTGAAGCAGTAATCAGAGCAAACGGTTCTACTTTGAAGAACCGAGAAAATAAAGACATATTTTCAGTTGTTTCATACTTCTTTAGTACGTACATAATTCCACATGAGTTCATTCATAGTTGTGATGCTTTCAGTGTGAATCTACAATTTTCATAGTTATGAAAATAAACTCTCGATTGATTATTGATTTCTGTTTATAAGCTTGAAATAAAATGCAATCAATTATTCAATGAGAAGGTGTTTTCAAACTTTTAGTCTGTACTCTATATCAAGAGAGGATTGCCCTCACATCAGCTCGTTGTGTAAAGTCAGATAGTGACACACAAGGCAAACAAAATGTATTGATTAATCTATCTTTTATCATGCAATGTCATTCATGTTCTGCATGATGTTTTTTTCACATAGTGTATTTATGACACCAGCTCAAATTGGGCTGTGACAGTATTGTTGGCGCGAGTTTGTCCAAGTTAGAAACAAACGTAACGCTGAGCCGACTGAGACAATGTGTTTAAAAAGACAGAAAATGAGCTTCTTAGAACCTCTGGCTGGATAAAACAGGTCAATAAATCCCATTCGCCACCTAAAAGGGATTGCTCAAGTCCATCTATTGAACTGAAAGAATTTTGGTTCTTTAACCGAGCAACTGCATTTCAAAAGTTTCACTAATTTCACTTGACTTCAATCTTATTAGTTATTCTGTTTTAATAGTCAACATAATTAGATAGTTGTTGCATTTATGTTTCCCTCAATATATCCACAAAGCACAGAACAGATTTTCCACATGCAAATGAATACGTTCATATTCTAAGTAGTCTTGTGTTTTTTAATTGTTTCATTCATGAACAAAATAAAAATCTCATTCTTCACATAATGATAATGGTTACAATATATAATTTAAGTATTTACATTAATGGAAAGGACCAGAAAAGAAGATTACAATTCTTAAATTTGTCTGCCCCTTTTCAATATTGTCCAAACATGTGATGATCTTCTGACTTTCCCCCAGGGCAATTTCCACCAAAGAAAAAAGACAAATATGCATATATTTCAAACAATGCAACCAATCCCACTCAAAGTTCATGATTCAATTTTAAATGTTGTATTTAGAAAAAAAATTAAATATATTATGAATGTTTTATTCCATTTTCCTGAGAATTCCAATCTGTTCTAAGCACATTTTTCTGGAATTTGTTCTAATGTTGTTTGTGCAAACTGTTGTTTAAAGTCCTAGAAGAGGTTTGACTTTATGAGTGATCATATAAACAGGTCTCTAAAATAAAATGATCAGTAATAAGTAGAGGTGCACCGATCGATCGGTGTATGATTATTATTGGCCGATCACGGCTTAATCGGTGAATCGGTGAAATGTGCCGATCAAAAAGACCGATCAGATGACATGAGGATTCATGCGCACAAGTTACTTTCTCTCGTCAAAATTGCGTAAACAAGCAACTCATGCAGCTATCAGTTACGGAGATTCTACAGCGGCAACAACCATACATGACGGTAAGAAACAAAACAAAATATGCACGAAAGTTATGGAATTTTTTCCCCTCTGCCACCAGCCCTTGTCTATCGTGGAAAGTGCTGCGTTCAAACGACTCATGTCCACTGCTTCGATATGCCATCACAGAAATATCTGACTGATGTCTGCCGGCCGCAGCTTTACCAAACTGAATATTCTCGCATTGACACTCCAAGACCAGCCAGAGCATGGATCTATTATAATAACGAGCCAGAGTCACACCGCGCAGACACCGAACACACTCAGCAGCGAGATGCTGAACTCATCCCGTGTCGGGACTTTGCAAGTTATGTTCACAGACATGTTGGATTAAGATGAGTGTAGTCATAGTACAGACAGTCCTACAGTGTCGCAGATGCAGCGTTACTTCCTCGGAGCGGACAGCCGCTTAGCCGCTTGTTTATTGAAAGGAAAATAAAAGGCGCTTCCCTGCTTTGGCCAAAGCAGCGAAGCTTTCCTCTGCGCTCCATGTACATGTGTAGACAGAGAGCGGCTGTTTTCGCAGCAGGACTATTCAAGATGATAAACGTAATAATCTCTCCCCTGCAAATGCTGAGATGCTAATATTACTGAAGAAAAAACATTGCCTTAACTATCTATTTTTAATCCGTTTAGAAATGCAACCTATACAGTATTGTTGTATTTCATATTATTTTTTTTGTAATTTTTTTTATGTATTTCAATGCTCTGTAACGTATACTTATGGTTCCCAACCTTTTTGTCTTAAGTATCCGAGGGCATTTTATTTATACTACCTAGTACCTTGATGGTTTTTAAAGATTACTTTTAAAGTGAATAACTAGTCCTATTCATTTATCACTAAAAATATAAATATTGGATCGGATCGGCAATGATCGGTATCGACAGATCAACATTTTAATGATCGGTGATGGGTAATCGGCCGATCGGTGCACCTAGTAATCAGTATTTTTCATCACAATTTAGATACAACTTGTAGAGCACAGACTACCACCTGGAGGCCGTTCTTCTTCAATGGGCCAAACAACCGTTGATGATCATTTTACCCACTGAGTGGGTAAAAATAGCACCCACATTTTGTGAATGTTGCACTCCTAAAAAGGATACCACGACCCATTTTGGGGTCCTGTCCCACTAGTTGAGAACCTCTTGATCTAGCACAACTCATATTAACCCGTCCATGAGCTGACGGTAGATGTTTTTGGCTGTAAATATAAATGTGCACTTTATTGTCCCCGTAGGGAAATTTGTCTTCTGCATTTGACCCATCCTGATGACACTAAGGCTTACGTCAGCAACAGTGGTCTGCGTAGTAACAGCGCCCGGGAACCCATCTCCAGATGTTGATGCTCGGCTTGGTCAGGACCATAGACTGTAAAAATGGACAGAGTCACGCCTATCTCCGCCATTCTAACAAATGGGCCAAAAATAGTGCTACTGGAGCTATCCAAAATGGCAGCGAGTGGTCCCGCCCACAAGACAATTTTGAAAAAACGCCTCTGTGCATGCGTAAGCCGGCGCAGCTCCATTCTTTAGAACGAGAGACTTAAAAAATTCACAGCGAGTAAACTAGAGTGGTCCAAAAATATTCACTCCCTCAGCATTGACACACATGTGGAACGGAGCTTTGGGCCAAGAGCAGACTTTTGGACCATCCTGTAAAGACGTTTTCAGGAGGTCTGCCAATGCTATATGTTAGCATTGGCTAATTCTTATTCCGGGTCCACCCCCATCGCCCTGGGCGCACGTCATTTTGGCCACTTTTGAGCCGGGACCCGCCCCCACTGGTCAGGACTACTTATACCTAGTGAGCATATTTTTAGTGACAAAGACCTGGCCAATTAAATTTCCTCTTTGCAACACAGATCAAATAAATATTATAATAAAAATTCTCTATCAACTTCTGAAACTTGCCACAAAATTGAACAGCATGCATCAATCTGTTTTAGTGGTTTTTGACACCTTGTTTTTTGCAAGGACAGCTGCACAAAAGTATCTTTCTGACTGCTGGGGTAGTCTTGATGTTCTTTTTTCTGTTTTTGAACCTAACATGCTAACTAAATGCTAGCAACTAAGAACCTACATTAAAACTCATACTGAGTAATTGACACAAGTTTTCTCAAGTTGCACACATTTTGCTGCTAATCCTGAGAAACACTAATATGTTTCCATACACTCTGCCAGACTGGATGTCTTTATTGGACTAAAAATGTCCTCTAAGCAGGACATGCCTCCTTTTAGTTGCAAACGCTTCTTTGTTTGCTCAGCCTCGAACACAATCCCTTTTAAATACCGTTTTAAGGCCCAATCAATACCTTATCCCTCAGCGGCTCCAACTCTTTTTTTTTTTTCTTTTTTTTTTCTTTCCATTTGTCTGAGCTTTCCAGTCCCTGAGCAGGAGAGAGTTGGTCTGAGGATACGCCACAACTTTACTATTCCCTGCCATATGTGTGCAGTTTGCGTGTGCGTGTGTGTATAGTATATAGATATTCATGATGTTGTGTTGTTTTATTCAGATATTTGCAGATGCTCCGGAGTCGTGCCTGCCCTCACCTGAGCCCGTTTTCACCGCCCCCACGCGCCAGTCCAAGAAGCTGAGTCGGCAGAGCAGGCCACTGGCAGTTTACAACCCACAAGTCCTGGATATACAGGACGGTGAGGAGCTGATGTATATAAGTATAAGTATATAGTGAGTGCAACCATTCAAGGGTTTGGTGCTTATAGAATGTAGTCTTCACCTGTTTAACTTGAATAGGCCAGTGTTCCCTTAACCTTTTATGAAACGAACCAAAGGGCACAATACAATTTATTCTTGTATAGCCCTAAATCACAACAGCAGCAATCTCAGAGGACTTAACAAAATCATTTAAAACATTATTTTAAAATATATTATAACATGAAACATTGTAGCCTGGTCGTACCACACCATAGTACGAATTACATTTCGTATTGAGGTCTGCACAGGCTCCATTGAGCTCCGTTAACAGATAGGAGGGCTTTTGCAGATTGAAACAATTGGATCTGAGTTTACTGTGACGTATGTAGTGCGTCCGAGTTTGTTGTTAGCATTTAGCATTTAACCAAGCCATCTCTTTTGCCGCTAACGAAGCCCGTGGGGACATTACCCTTGCTCCGGCTTAAATTTCTTGATAGAACCAGACCGGATTACTTTACTATCGCATTTTTCGCCATTGCCAAACTACAACCTGCCCGTTCGACGCAAACTCTTGACATCACCCACAACTAACTACGACACCCGCCTTCCGCGCTCTCTGAATGGTCGGTCGAAATTCAAGCGATTGTAATCGCTAACACAGGGACCAGATCCAAACGTTACATGCAGTGAAATGATGAGTGAACGGAGTGTACGGATGGCTAAGGCCAGGCTAGAAACATTGCAGTATATTATAGAACCAAAGAAGTGCCAAAGTTGCTATCTTTTCAAATGTTTAGACTAGGGCTGTCAAAATTATCGCGTTAATGCACGTTAATAAGAAAAACTCATTAATCGGGTAAAAAAAATTAACGCATTTGACACATTCCCATGCGTCCCATAATAACACTTCAGAATGGGGGCAGAGCAGGTAGGCCCTCTGGGGATTCAAGTTTTGAAAGAATACACGCGTGACCGCGAAGCACTTGTAGTTTCCTGTATGAACTCTGCAGGATGAGCTGCGGGCGCCACAGCGCTCTGGACAGCAGCACCACTTCCAGCGGCTGTGATCACGGCGAACGGCGCTGCGTAATGTGATCATATCCAAGCCTCAGTCTCCTCCGTGTCTTCTCCCGAAGCGCACTCGCTAAATTAAAGCTGAGGTACCTAATTTTCCTTTCGACTACCAGTTCATGTTAGCTGTGCCAAAAAAAGTAATGGTGTGAAAAAATCAAACAGATTTAATGACATTCTGCATTTCAGACTATTTTCAGACTATTTGAAATGTCCCTCATCTGTAACAAACAATGGTTTTGGTCTGAGTCTAAACAGAAAGACAGAATGTTAATAATGTTAATTCCATTTTATATGGTTTTATTGTTATAACAAACAAATACAGTACATATGTTCACAAAGCTGTCATTTATCTTTCCATTCAAACAACCATTTACAGAAAAATATGGCATAATTTTGCCAGTAGTTTGAAATGTGATTAATTACGATTAATACATTTTTAAGCTGTAATTAACTCGATTAAAAAAATTAATCGTTTGACAGCCCTAGTTTAGACCAAAGAGGTAATATTGGATAATTGTCAAAGGCACACCAAACATCTCACGGAACACTGGTTGAAAAACACTGGAATAGGCTACTGCATTTAATTAAATGTTATTGTTTTACATGTACAACTCATATTTGACCTTTTTTGGAACCTATTTATTTAGGGATTTTGTGTTTGAAATGTGTGTTCTCTAGAGCGGGGCCATATGGCTAAAATAGAAGAAAATATGAGAAGAAAACATAGCAATACAATTTACACAACAAATACTACTAGAAAAAATGATCCAAAAACTGTATTTGTCACCCATGTATAGGTTTTTGCTGTACTTAATATTCACTTTTTTATTGTATTGTGTGCTCCCGTTACTATTCTTGAACTTGTGATGCAACACTGGAATTTCCCCACTGTGGGACGAACAAAGGATCTCTTAAACTTGATCAATATACATATTTTGTAATTGATATTTACTTACAAATCTCATAATTAGTTGTTCATAGATTCAACACCAGAAAGTTTGATAATTTGGGTCTCTTCTCTTGCCAACTTGTAAAATATAGCAAACCTCCCATTATTTCCTAAAAGTGTTTGCCTTTCCTCAGTATTCCCCCCCGAGTTTCATGAGTTCTGCGCCGATCTGCAGGAGCGCATTATTCTGAACAATTCCGAGCTCAACATAAGTGCTGCCTGTTTCGACGGCAGTTTGATTTATGCGCTCCCCGGTTGAAGCCGCTTCGCCTTATGTATTGATAAATTATTCACATGTGTCTTATCAGGCAATAAGCTCTCATCCCTCCGCTCAACTAGGCCACGTTTTCTACTACACTGTAAAGAAACGTGGAACCCGGCGTCATTCCCAACTAATGTCACCACGAGGAGCCTTTTTTGGATTTGACGAAATTGCTAGAAATTTGATACTGTCCAGGTGAAACTCAGAAAAGTAGAATGATATAAAATCAATTTGCTTCTGTAATTCCACTTAACATTTGAAACTTATTGGATGAGACGTATTACATGAAAAGAGAGATCAAGCCTTTGTTATAATGTTGAAAATTATGGACCCCAAAATTTGAGGGCTGAAACAACTAATCGATTAATCGACGACTAATCGATTATTGAAATAGTCGACAACTATTTTAGTAATTGATTAATCGTTTTCTGGTTCACACGGACTCAAACAGAGTAAAAATGACATGAAAATGTAGTATTTTTGATTAAAACCGACTTTGTTTTTATAATTTCATGAATATCTGTCTGTCTCATCCAATCAGAGCAGAATTAGCACAAAGAGCCAGTTACAAACATTTACTTTAAGTTTACGCCATCAATACGTCCTCGAGTGTTGCCACTTTAGCTTTTTGTGATGAAAAAATATTTTTTTTCTACACAATTCACAGCCAAGCAATTACTCGATTAATCGTAAAAATAATCAATAGATTAATCGATTACAAAATAATCGTTAGTTGCAGCTCTACAAAATTTAGAATATATGGAAAAGTAACTTGGTCATAATCATAAAAATGGTAACCAATGAAGGCTTGACTTGGTACTTTGCATGTAATGAGACTATAACATATATTTATTTCACATTTAAGTTAAATTACCATTGTTGCCAAGATAATTATTGAACAGAACAGTTATTTGAATGCAGGAATACATGTCATGGTCACCTGAGCAAAGGGGAATGAATCAAAACCTCTGGGTCATAGAAATATCCCCACAAAAAACAATAGAATTATGGGAGGGCTAAACAAATGAAAGATTTTTAGAAAAATATGGGTTTTTTTTTTTTTTAAAGAAGTGTAGATACATTTTGTGGATTATTGATTGGTTTAGTGTAGTATTTTCATTATTTATGAATGAATATAAATATAAAATAAATATGGGTGACAGTGGCTCAGTTTGTGGAGAAATGGCCTTTGGGCCTGAAGGTTGTGGATTCAAGCCCACCACGAGACCTACTTTCCGACTCCTGCTGTTGTTGTGTCCTTGGGCAAGACACTTAACCCTACTTTGCCTGAAGCCCCCACTGAAAGATCTCAGCTCCTGTGGACTCACCACCTGCAGGAGGATCAGTGAGGGGCTGGTGCTCTGTGTACTGGGTGCAGCTCTGACTGCCACCCCCCCTCGACCTAGAAATGGATTAAGGGGAAGAAAATGGATGGATGGATGGATGGATAAAATAAATACATATTTCAATATTAAGTGATAACATGTACATTTATCTATATTATGTCAGAGTTTCACAGATTGCAAACATATGCATGAAGCAGAGAAAACTTCTCAATCATTCTTCAATTAATAGAATGGACCAAAAATCTGGTTCGTTTGGTCAAATGGGTTTACAGACAAAAAGCCTTTATATTTTTGAATCGTATCAAATCATTTGGAAATATACTGTGTTAAATTGTGTCTGCTTAATACATAGGCCACGATACAATACATACAGAGATTGTATCGACAACCTCTCACAGATACCCGGCCTTATTCCCTTCTGTCTTTGCTAGACTTGTAATAATGTCTTTGTTTCTGTAGTGTCTCCAGTGGTGGACAGCTCAGTGGTTCTGGCCTCAGATGAGACGTCGATGGGCAGCAATGAGTCCATGTCTTCACACTCCTCCTCAGAGACCCCCGCAGACAAGAGTGACCACATCGCCCTGTGCTCCACCCTAAGCTCTGGCAACAACTTAAAGTAAGTCAGAGGCATTCACTAATCTATCCATATGACAATAAGGCATGTGGTGTTCTTGGTTTTTATCATTAGAGGCCACAAAATTACTGATCCATCCATCTTCTCTCCAATTTCTTCTACTTTTTCTGTTGCTGGGTCACTTCCTCCACCTCCCTCTCTCTAAGGGAGAGCCTGGCCATGCGTAGAGAATTTAAAAATGTATCCGCGATCTTGTTCTTTCTGTCATCTGAAATGTATGGGTCTGAATTTAGACTTACTTTAAAATCTATTTATGAAGTTACTTTTTGATACAACTTACTTGAGAAACTAAAGACATTTTTTTTCAAAAACTGTTTTCTATTTTCAAACTATAAAATTTAACCGCCTTGGGGAGATCTCAAATGTGCAGTTCCTACAAGGCAGCCCAGTTTTGCCAAGAAGAAGGTGCAGCTTTACCATAAGAGAGGATAAAGAATTAGCGGGATGGAGAATTCTAATCAGTTTCAGAAGAATTGTTTCTGTTTTTTATTATAATTTTAAAATGGGAAACATGCTGTATTTGACATTCAATGGCTTCACACAACAACTAACAATGAGTGAGAAAAAAAACAAAATATAAGATAAGATAAGATAAGAAAAACCTTTATTAGTCTCACAGTGGAGAAATTTCAGTGTCATCGTTGCGTACATTACAGCAGAGAAAGGAAATAAGAGCACTCAGATTGCACACATCAAAGAAGTGTAGATACATTTTGTGGCTGATCATTTTCATTTTTGCCTGGGTGTTTAAGTGTAAGCACAATGTACTGTGTATATGGACAATAGTGTCTTATGTGTTTTATACATAAGACACTATACAAGCGCCAAAAGTAAGATGGTATTTAACACTTTTATATCTACACCTTATTGAGGAAGTTTAAAGCGTCTTCAAAAACAGACTTGGTTTGATTCCTGATTGACGAGGTTAAACAGGTTTGCTCAAATATTTATTCAAGATCTTAAAAGATTATTGAAGAAGATGACAAAGTCTGGGATCGTGTCTTTAATTCAGACAGAAGACATGTTTTATTGTTGATGGTAGACGCACGAACACGAACAAAATGCAAGTGGTAATCAATCAATCAATCAATCTTTATTTATAGGGCGCTTTTCCTGCACAGGGCAACACAAAGCGCAAAGCGTAATATACAGCAGGAGAAACGGAGACCTCCAATCAGCAGCTGCCACGGTGCCAGCAGCTTCAACCTTGAGTTAACCAAAACAATGGATGAGTACTGGCTTCTGCATATGTTAGAATGATGAGAACTTTAACCACAGTTGCTTCAAAGTGTAATGAAATACCTAAATTATCTTCCATCATTCTGTCAACAACAATGTTCCAAATGCAACACATTCTTTTAATTCAGTCCAGAAAGATTTTAGTAAAACTTTAGTAAGTACTGTAAAAGCTAAACTCCTACAGTTGCAGAAGATGAAATGGAAAATTCAAAGAATCCAATAAATCCAAATATTTAACCAAGTAAGTTATAGACTTTCAAATTCATTTTGGTCGGGGCTGAATTTGAAAAGCAATAGCTGGTCAGGGGCCGAAACTATAAAAACTATAAAAGTGGTTTTCTGAGTAGAAAGTTACTGGAAGAAATACATTTATTTGTTGACATTATGAAGGCATTTTGACAAAGTTATTACCTTTTGTCTGATATTTCTTTTGGATAATTCTCAACAAAATGAGTTCAGTTACAGATTCAACTGAGTCCCCCGAGTCCCATGTGTGAGCCGAGGTATTAGTGTCATCTCAAGAAAAGAAATGGATTAAAAAAACAAAACAAATATATTGTCCATTGTCAACCCCTAAAACAATGTAAACATTTGTTTTGTTTTTCTTCTGTCCATTAGATACATACAATCAGACCTGTCTGTTTTAAACCAGGATTTATATTTCATCTTGTCATTGAAGTCTGTATCAAACTAAACTATGCCTTTTCAAGCATACCACATTTTAGTTATAACGTTTGTTTTACATTTATTTATCATGCAAGCATTTAATTCTGAAGACAATTTATTAAAACCTTCATTTCTAAACCAAATTTAAAAAATCTGTTTTTTCTTTTTCATGTTAATACTAGTAACTATAAAATACTTTCATTATTTCCAGATCAGATGAAAAAATGGGATTGTCTAATCTACTATAATGGCAAGAATATCCTTCCTAAACTAATAGTTACACAAAATTGACATTTATTTTTGACAATGATGAGAGTGAGCTGAGAAGTCTGCTTGGCCCTCTCCCGTCCTCTCCGTCTCTTGTCCTTGGTCCGTTTTGTTGTTTCTATCCCTGGACATGTCTCGAATGCTGATGTGAAAGATGAATTATCAGGTTATTCGGCAGATGTTAGACTCTGCTGCGTCATGTCTCCAAAATCACCTTGAAAATGGAACTTGGATATTTTTACACACACATTGTCCTACTTGCCTCTCTACATTAGCTAAAGGCACACTATTGCGGCATTTGCACTGTACAGTATTAAACTGCCTACATCAGGAAGATGTCTTAGTTATTTTTAGGCATATTTTTAAATGAATGTAATTGTAAAAGAGAGACAGGGGTTCTCCAAGAGGTTGTCACTGGACTGGAAGTTATTTTATATTTTTTAATTCAACCTAAAATAGAACAAAAGAATTGGATTTTTGGACTGAATGAAACACTTTCAAATTAAAAAAGATACAAATTCAAATCGTCAAATTTGAAAAATATAATCTTGCTTGAATGAAATCAAAATGCACAAGATGTCAGGTGGAAATCCAAGAAGTGTTTCTCTGCTTGTAGTTTATATCTTCTAATAGAAATCGTTATTCTGCTTCTCTCAACTTTTACTTTTTTTTTACTTCAGAATTCTGAATTGTTTTTATATGTTCCAATATGTATACAAGGATGCAAGTGTTCAAATATAGTATATCCAAATACTGCCATTTGGACATAAAATACCAAAGGCAGTAAATTGTTGTTCCAGAACTATATCTCCATGCACTGCCAGAGCAGAGTAACACATTCTCTCTCTTGTCTGTTTGAGAAATGACAATAAATTATGGTCTCATCTCGTAAAGCAGCAAATAAATCCAGTCGCAATTCAGTAGGAACATGTACAGTATATCAAAACCCAGTCATAAACCATGTCTTTACTGACTGTACTCATCGACACCACCTTAGAGTTCCATTTACATCCTTTTCTTTTGTTAACTCACATTACCTTAAAATTAGTCCATATTTATTTATTTTACAGCACATATTTACTCCAGTTAGTGTAGATTACTGGGAACAAACATTGTAATACACTTTTGTTTTTGGGCTACACTTAAAGCTGTAGAACTGTATTTGCTAAATTTACCCAACTCTATCAAATATAGGTAACAATTATATCTATTTGTGTTAGTGAGTACTATTTTATAATGTATTTAATAAGGGGTATGTCAAACAACATTATCCTTTGCAGACCTGGTCTTTAAAATATTTTGCTCTCTGAAGGAGTATGCACTTGGCATGCTGACGGCATGAATGTTCACTGGAACTGAAGGTTGTGAACTGAATGTTTATTTCTACCATAAGAAGTTTTTAAAAGACCTTTCAGACACCTGCGTCACAACCATAGACCATGTGTAATCACATCAGAACCTCCACCTCTGCCTCGGTCACCTCCAAGACCCTCTGACTTTCAGAACCCGCCTCAGGGAAGGTCCTTTGCAACTTGTCTTCATCAGGGTCTCTGCTGCAGTTGTGGCCTTAAAGGAGCTATACCCCCCCCCCCCCCCCCCCAACTGACTCACAGGCTTCTCATTTCCCCTACGCTCTCATCCCACGAAGCCATTTAGTTTTATTTGTGATCTGATACATATGCAAACATTAGCATGAGCACAACTTCTTGTAAGCTGTACGACAATCACTGATGAAGTGGTACAAAAGCAACGCACTGATAACAAAATGTATAACTGAAAGATTACTGCTAGTTTTGCGTCCGAATGTAGTCAGAGGCGGTCCGCACCCTCAGTCTCTCCCATAGACTGCAAGTCTTTCCAGAGGATAAGATGTAAGCTAGCTATGTTCGCCGGGCTTGATTTCTTTGATTATTTTTTTGCTTTAGTTCCCTCTTCTCTTCCTCACTGTTGTGTCGTTTGGGCTGTTTTGCTGTGTCTGCAGTTACAGCAAGAGGAGTTATAGCCAATTCTGCTAACATGCTACCTTGTTAACCAGTTCAATAAAATTACGGATTTTAATACAACTTGCATGCAGTAATAAGCATTTTTATGAACTCATTAGAAAATCAATCGGATATTCTTGGGTTTCATTAAACTGGCCACTAGGTGCGAATGAGCAGAAGTGGGACAACTCAGTTTTGCTCCCATTGAAAACCATGTAAATCTTGTCTGTTTTTGAGTCAAAAGGCTCTCATCCTGTGCGGTGTACAGTTGTTGCAACAGTCTTAATCGGGAGGGGGACACTCAATTCTAAGGGAGTACTAAAAAATATTCCTTAAAAGAGTCTTGATTTTGGGCATTTTTGGAAAGAAAAACAGAAGAAATTGCAGCGTTTCATTTGGGTGGCCTGCAGGGGGCGCTTATCTGTGACTCCTGGCCTCCATTATGCATTAGTCCTTTTGTATCCTATATTGTAGTCTTCTACTGCATGGTGTCTGTGTGCACATTCCCACATATGGTTCATCATGTTGGGGCAGCGGAAGCACTGACCAGCAGGGGGGTGTAAATCTCAGGGCTGATTTGTTTGGGAGGCAGGTGGCTCAGAGTTGGCTCAGTAAATGTTATTGACATTGTGGGAGATTCATCTTGTTTACCGTATAGTCCTTTATGAACACTAGTACCATATGTCACTGTGGTGTCAGTCTGGCTCTGTTCACTTGTAAATCTCAATGTTTAGAGCGAGGCATTTTGGACCAGGCCATGACAGTAGATCAAAGAATGGGCATGGAAAAAAAAAAAACAGTATAATATGCTCTTTTGGAAATCTTTTAGGAAATTATAATGAGGTCATAGATATATAAAATATTTAAATATTCATATCAAATGTTACAAATTATGAATATGATGT
Organism: Knipowitschia caucasica; assembly: GCA_964034765.1. NCBI lineage: Eukaryota > Metazoa > Chordata > Actinopteri > Gobiiformes > Gobiidae > Knipowitschia > Knipowitschia caucasica. Next base: position 16,462,638 of record OZ035825.1, on the reverse strand, counting down.
AATTTTTCTAATGGTCCTTGTATGTTTGTAATGTTTCCTTTCTTGATTTGAGAAGCATCGTAAGTGTCTTTATGTAAGAGTGTGACGATTGCAATTAATTAGAATATTATTATTATTATTATTATTATTATTATTATTAATTATATTATTATTATAATAAAGCTTATCTTTATTATTTATGTATGAAACACAAAAATTAAAACACTCAAGGTGAAACTTGTAAAACAGTATTTGCGGGTTTCAAATATAAATAATCAATTCAAACCTTGTTAGTTTTGCCATTTCACCATGTAAACCTGTATTATTCAAAATGTTTAAAGTTGTTCTCATTCAAAACTTGGATTATGAGCGATAAGTTTACAACAAATATGTCTGGGCCTAATATAGATCCTTGGGGTACATCACTGCTATTTTTGGTATTTTTCTGTTTTTCCTCTATACAAACTTTAAAGTATCAGATTTCTAAATATATCTGAAACTGCATATGAAAAATTACTATTCATTGGGACTATACATTACCATTTCCCAGATTTCTAAAGAAATTTATTTTCCGTTTGTCTGCTTTTAATGTTAAAGCAAACGCATAGCTTTTCTGCAGAACAGCCGTAACGTATCTGCCTGGTCATACACTAATGCGCTATATCATTGAGCAATAACTCTTTTCGGAGCATGGCATGATTTATCTCCTCCGTCACCTTCCTCGTCGCGCCTCATTTCTCCTGCTCTCCCTAAATGCAGTCACTGTTCGCCTCCGGCCCTCTCCATTCTGTGTCCGTGCCCTTCTTCTCACCACCGGACAGCTGTGAATCATAAAGTAGTGGATCAGAGTTGATTTCCTGCGCACCCAAACTTGTAGAGAAGGTGAGATGCGGAGATATAGGCCTGTTCCATAACTTTGGACTAAAGACATACCTTAGAAACCCTCCTTTGGTCTGCTCTGTGTTGCTCTAGTTTAGTATTAAGAATAGCTCATCCCGGACTGGATTACGGGGTTTGAAAAATCTTGCATTCCTGTGGTAATCAGAAACTGCATACATACTGTACATTCATGTATATGTATAGTCCCACACATGCAGGTTCATGACTTAAAAAACATAAAAATGAAATGTATACACACTTTAAAACTATATTAAAATGAAAACCATATAAAGTAAATAATCATTATCCCATGTTGATGGCATAAATAGAAAAGCAGAAACATTAAGAAAAGGCAAAATAGAGTGGACCAAAATGAAGCTAGATTGGTCGAGTGGGCAAATACCATTAAGTTTGAGTGATTCAGAAGAAGCGGGGTAGAGCAGGGAGCCAGGCACGTCAGAAGGACAAGGCAATCCCCGGACACCTCTGGAATATGGATTATTTTTATTACACACTTCAACATTCAAGAGTGTCAAACTTCGACTTCAGGATATTAATATTTACTCTTAGAAAAATTACAGCATCTCTCAAGTTGAGTGTCCAATGGTGAAATTAAGTTATTATAGTCCTCACCTTTACCTGCAGATAGTGATCGATCAGTATGTGTTGCCAGTGTCTATGGAGGAGCTGCTTAACACACCAATATCTAACTACAACTCCAATTATAAGGCAAAAATTAACAACAGTTCGAAATGGATTTTGGCGAATGTGCAGTTTATACAGTGCATTCTCCACACAAGCCCCATTTACTGTATTTAATCATGTTTACAGAAGAGGCTTAACATGGGCAGAAACAACCAATGAGCAATTCAAAGGCCTATGCTATTTTTGTTGGAAGTAATGGCAAACAATTTCCCTCGGTTTGGCTTAGCTATAATTGTGAAAAGCAATTTTGGGATGAATCCATTTACCTCTGGTACATTGAACCAGTTTCTAGGACAGCCCATTCACTGACTTTGCTGTCATTATTTGGATGTTTACTCTGGGGTGAGATGGATATGCACACATTAACTATTTTGTTTGTGTAGGGAAAATGATGATTCTTTTATGCCATGTGCTTTATGCTTTATATAGTCACACATGATGCATGCGACTATAAATAATGTTTGTCAATATTTTTATTTGTCTATAGCCAGAGCGCTGTCTATTTTAACATGTATGCCACCCAAAACACGTTGTAACCATATTTTGCATTGCATCTATGGGTCTCCACCTAGTTTAATTTAGGATATTCCATTTTCAGGACTCTTGACTGAAATAGACATGTCCATTCCTAAACAAAATGTTTTACATCAATATCAATTTAACCATGTATGTACGTTTGTGTGTGTGTTTATATATTTGTGTATATGTATGTGTGTTTGTTTGTGTGTATATAACAAAGAAATATATATGTATAAAATCTTCCATATGGTAGAGCATTGGCTTTTGAGCCTGAAGGTAGTGGGTTTGAGCCCACCACAAGATCTTCTCCTCCCACTGATGTCTGCTGTTGTCGTTTCCTTGGGCAAGACACTTAACCCCACTTTGCCTGTAGCCCCCGCTGAAAGATCAAGGCTGGTGCTCTGTGGATTGGTTGGCTGATTGCCACCACCCGACCCAGAAATGGACAAAGGGGAAGCAAATAGATGGATGGATGTATGATTGTGTGTGTGTGTGTGTGCGGGTAAGCTTATAAGTTTGACTATTTTTCACTCATTCGTGAGCTTGAAATACAGTATATCAAATCAAATTAGAACCATTAATACTGTAATTTAATGTTTAATAATTTCAAGATGTTTGAATGAGAGAACAAATGTCTTTAAACAGTAGAGACTGAAGTCTCTACCCATGGGAATTAGTCCACATAAGTGTACAAGTCTTCACTAAGTCCTGATCCTGCAGCCTGCTTTTTGGCCGTACAGCTCAGGCCCTTCAGGTGCGGAGGTGCAGCTTCTGGCTATGACCCAGCAGACGGTGTCCGGCCGGGGCGCAGGTTAATGAGTGGATTTGGTGCACTGCAGCGCCTGTCCCCCATGCTGATGTGGAGCAGCTGAGCTCCACAGTGGCCCTGGCTGCTGCAGAGCTATAAATCACCACTGTGTGAGTGGGAGAGAGCCGGGCCGGGCCGGAGCAGCACCTCTGGGGATGTACAGGCACATGAAAGCCCTGCGTTCACCTCACAACTCCTGTTTAAATGCGTTTCCTCCACCACAGCCAATGTAAGTGTCCGGCCTGGCCCCTCCTAGCTGCTCTCTAATTGCCTTTATTAACGTCTCTATGGGAGCGGCAGCTAGGAGCAATTTGCTCATTATGTGCAGTATTAGCACTGGCCCTGGGGCAGGCATGGAGCACAGAGGGGTGCCTGGCTGCGCCTCTGCTCTGCTTTGCTCTTGTCTGGTTCTCCAGGACCCCTGCCTCCTCCAGCTCAGCTCTAGCACTCGCTATACTCCACTAGACAGCGGGACAACCACCTCAGCACACCAGGCTTTCTCACTCTGATGCTAGTGTCTTATGAGGACACAGGGGCCTGAATTGCACTTATAATTATATTCTTCTACTGTGTAAGGTTATACAAACAAAAGGGTTTAGAAAGAACAATCGACCACCACAAGCAGTTGAATCACTGAAATACTGCACACCTGTACCAGAATTTTAACAAACTCCATACATTCTTGTTTGTTATATATGTAATGACCAGGGCTTGTCTTATCTGTCTGACATAAGGCAAACATGTATGAGGATTTTACCAACATTTTCATCAAAGGCTAAAAAATGGGACAAGGAACAATGTTTTTTTTAATTTTTTTTATGGAACCTCGCCTATTGGTAGAGGTCTGCACTATGAGTGTGTTTAATTAACTATTGTACTATTTAATCATGGTCGTGAGGTAGAATACCCCCACCGTAACTGTCTTTGGTATGGTCTCATGGTCTGGCAATGCCCAGGGGTTGCTTAGTCTGTATGTCTGTCCTCCTGTTGTGCCTGGTTTCCCTGCTCTCCTCTGCTCCTCTTATCCCCCTGTGCTCCTCTTATACGCTCCGAGCTTCCAGCTCGACCGCACGGCATTGTGGGTAGTTTTCTCAAAAAGGTGGGCATCAAATCATACTGCCAATTGGATTACTTGTTGCGAACGTGATCTCTTTCTCTTGTTTCCAGCCCATAGATTGTTTTAATAGCTAAAAAATTCACAAATTTCAGACATTTTGACGGTAAGGTAAAGATTTTTTCATTTAACAAAAAGCAATGCATTTTTTTATTTTGGTTTTAGATGTAAACACAACCAACTGACTATAGAGCTACATGTAGCTTATGCTACTTACGAGGATTTCTGATCAGAGCATTTAGAGTGGGGACATTATTAAGAACAAACAGTGAGCTGGCGGTATAGAGAGGTGTGCAGTAGGCTTTAAACAAAGTTATTTTCACTTTCTCTGTACACATGTGAAATCTTCGTGCTTAAGTGTTAGCCTGTCCATACAGCTTACAGTACTGCCGCTGAATGTCATCGTCATCACTGAGGTCACTCCTGATTACGTGCCCCAGATATTTGGCCTTCTCTACATTCAGAAGCTCCACACCAGACAAATATGTCCAAAGTACAGCTTTGGGTAAGTTTATAAAGCTCGCGTGTGAGCATTCCACCCTCGTAAGTAGCATAAGCTACATGTAGCTCTGTAGTCAGTCGGTTGTGTTTACATATAAAACCACAAGAAAAAAGTGCATTGCTTTTTTGTTAAATGAAAAAATCTTTACCTTCTAAATGTCTGAAATTGGTGATTTTTTTTTGCTATTAAAACAATCTATGGGCTGGAAACGAGAGAGAGAGATCACGTTCGCAAGTAATCCAATATGGCAGCGTGATTTGATGCCCACCTTTTTGAGAAAACTACCCCCGATGCCGTGCGGTCGACCAGGAAGCTCGGAACTCTTGATGCATGTATACTCTCCTCTCCCTTGCTCCTCTGCTCTCTCCTGGTGCTCTCCGATTAATGGTGTTGTTTTTGTCATTTTTGTTTTATTTGTTAGTTGTGCAGATTGCATGTTTGATTTGGTTTGTTTGCTGTCTTGGATCTGTGTGTGTAAAAAAGGTTTATAAGTCACCTGATATACCGCTGCTATTTAACCATTAGACTAAACGAAACATTTCAATGTTAAAATAGTTTAATGTTAAATGTATTCTGAATGAAATATTTTTAGTTTATTAATCATTTAACATGTACGGAAAGGCAGGCCTTATAGATATCCTTGTCCTTTTCCTGTTGGTTAGATTTAAGTTTTCAAGTAGTGAGCTGTCTGAGTCATTCAACATGAACCTCTGCTTCTTTCAGCCTTGTCCACATACCGTTTTTTGACCAAGTACTTACATCTAGATTTTATATTATTTTCACTATACATCTGTTCTTCAAAGCACACAACTTACACTTGAAGAAGGATAAACGTGCTGCCCGACCTATTCAAAGTTCTTCTCACACACTGTTAGACCTCAGGACCTCATGGATTACACTAGCAGTATCCCACAGTAAAAAGTTATCAGTCAGATAAATGTATTTGTGTACACAGGGTGTCGACAGCTGCTTCCCGGTCCAGTCCCACATCAGAAAGCCCTCCCGCAGTCCCAGACAAAGACCCGCCTGAGGAAAGGTAACAAGGCTTTGTGCTTTGAAATCTGTTTGAGCTCCTTGAAGCCTCACTGGATGGTGGCACTTTTATTTTATTATAATATATATATATATATATCAACTATCAAAATATTTAGGGTTAGCCACACACAAAGCCACTTTTAGTAAATGTTTTAGAGTTCATGGGGCAAATTTTAGAAACACAGCCCTTGTAGAAGCTTGGAACTCTCCTCTGCCCTTCCCTGCTCTCCTCTGCCCTTCCCTGCTCTCCTCTGCCCTTCCCTGCTCTCCTCTGCCCTTCCCTGCTCTCCTCTGCCCTTCCCTGCTCTCCTCTGCCCTTCCCTGCTCTCCTCTGCCCTTCCCTGCTCTCCTCTGCCCTTCCCTGCTCCCTTCTGCTCTTCCCTGCTCCCTTCTGCTCTTCCCTGCTCCCTTCTGCTCTTCCCTGCTCCCTTCTGCTCTTCCCTGCTCCCTTCTGCTCTTCCCTGCTCTCCTCTGCCCTTCCCTGCTCTCCTCTGCTCTTCCCTGCTCTCCTCTGCCCTTCCCTGCTCTCCTCTGCCCTTCCCTGCTCCCTTCTGCTCTTCCCTGCTCCCTTCTGCTATCCCCTGCTTTCCCCTGCTTTCCTTTTCAATTCCCTACACTTTCCTGATCTCCACTGGTCCTCCCTCAGAATGACCTCTCTTGGCTTGGTCCTAACCAACCACAACAAAAGGTTCTTCTTACAGTCGCCAAAATGATTGCCACAAATTGGAAGCCTCCTCATTCACTGTCTTGCCAACAGTGGGTCATGACACTTTTTGACATTGAGTACATGGATCTCTCTACAGCACTTCCTTGTAGAAGCCTGGAGCATGCACACCGCGCTCACCTGTGCACTGCAATGACACCGCTGTCAGTCAAAACATAGGAAATATGCTTGTGCTAATGGTCAGCTCCACACGTCCATCTTGTGACCTGGTTCTTCTGCAACACCGGTTTTTAGTTCAATAAATATTTCATACAAACCATATTTTTTAAGAAAAGAGCCACAGAAGTCATAGATTATCATATATTAGAGAACAGAATGTCCCCATTAATGGACAAAATAATGTATTCAAGCAACACATTTTCTAAACCGAATTTCACATGCATTCCTACTTCTAGAATTCTTAACTTATTTCATTTGTGTCCAAGTTGTTGTTCTTCATTCACCAGCATACACACTCCCTGCTTTATCCAAAATCACGTTCGCTTGCCCGCATTGCAAACAGCAGCGTTACTTTGGTCGCGCTCCGTGCACATTATGCACTGTGTACAGTATGGCTCCGGCTAAATAATGAATTCGCGCTAGTGCTTTCAGATGTCGCAGAGGCCAACGCAAAAAGCCCTGTCATTCTACGGAAACCCATTAATGCCTTTTTCATGTAGATACAAGCCCGCATTTCCCCCCAATAGAGCGTATTCTTTCCCCATTCAGAATCCAGGAACTCTGCTAAACATTGTATTGACAGCACCCTGACCACATTTTGGGTTTTCTCTCCCTTTTCTCTATCGCCGCTGTGAAAGATTATGAAATATTTATCAGGCGTTTTTTGAAGGCACTATTTCAACATGCTAATGTCGCTGGGGCGGGAGATAACACGTCGCACTGACTGGCAAAACAAGCTTTCGAATTGGAGGAGTTTTTATGTTGACGCAAACGTAAATACCGGCTTTTAAACAACCATTGCAAAGCTGTGAATGCTGCTGCTGTGTTGGGGCTCTTAGGCATCAAGATGGTTGTATATGTGTTTTTCTCATCTATACCAAATGTGGGGTTAAAAGCGGGAAGTCGCCATTCTGCCTATGTTGCGAGCGCGCAAGTTGTTTTCCAAGTCTTGAGCTACTTTTGATTATGGCGCACAAAAGCAAACACAATACAGTAGAATGTGTGATGGGTGGTCTGAGGGGTAACGGGGGACAACAGATCTAAAGCTGGACATAATGGGCCTGCTGTAGCTATTTTTAGAACCATGAGTGAAGACCTTGTTTCAGAATGAGCTGTTTGCACTGCCCTTTTTTCCTTTCTTTCACTCTCATGTTAACTCGGATAGAAAATACTGGGTTATTGATAGAACTGAGTTAGAAACGTTTCTGATTGGATAACGTTTCCTTGTTATTTTTTCTCTCTTTTCAAGTATGCATACTCACTTTTAAAATGTTAAAATGGTAACAGATTAATCGGAATAGTACTTGCATTGAGAAAAGAGCCTGAGATCCAAGGGTCAGGGTTAGACTCAAGACTTTAGGTTCGACTCGGACACAAGATTCATTAAACCATGTGGGCCATACTTACAAGTGGAAGCCAGATCCTGTCACACCTCTCAAACTGTGCAGGGCAGGGCCTGGTTAGTACTGTGATGGGAGACCTCTGGGAACACCGCACCTGATGGGGTGGCTGAAAAGTGCACAAACACAAGTTGTTGTGTCCTTAGGCAAGACACTTTACCCACATTGGCAAGAATGAGTCTGGTGTGTGCGTGAATGGTTGATGGTGGTCGGAAGGGCTGACGGCACATACGGCACATCTACTTTGTGTGGGTCTCAGCAGTATGACTTTGTATTTTGGGGCCTGGATCAAAAAGAGTTTCACACGCCTGCTTTAAGGTGTTTTAGATCAACACAATCTACGGTTGTATATTAAAACGAGAGTCATCTAACCAATTAAGTAACGTTTAGTAAAGCTACAATCCTGAAAAAGCAGCTCTAGTCAGGCCCAGACTGAAGCAGGCTGTAATCCTCCTCCCATTTACTAGTTGCCTTCACTTTTCACATTTCAGCATCAGCAGGAAGGCCGTGGCCGTGTACCCGTGTGAGGCGGAACACGAGTCGGAGCTCTCCTTCCAAGTCGGAGCTGTATTCAACTCTGGTAAGTCTTATCAACCTGCCAGCGCGCACAGCCACCACAGTATTGGATTCGCGGAGTAGGGGGAAACTAAAAGCCAGCGATCTGATCTTCAATCGGACACTCGGAGCAGACACAGGCTCAAGAGGGAGTGGGACGGCCAGGCAGAAAGCTTTAATCACTGCCAGGAAATGAACATTTTGTGGGTGCGCTCCTTTGATGGCGCAGCGATACAGAAGAGTGTTGTTTTGCAGATGGAAAAAACATCGGCCCTAAAGGTGATGTCAGTAAATAATGGCATTTTAATCACTTTACCTTGTACTATTGTGTGAATTCAGTTTATTTAAATGGCTATAGCTTTAATTCAGAGTTTCAAACATGCGACCCCATAATCGGTATTATGTGGCCCCCCTATTGGACATCAACGTTGAATGTAATTTTGGCCCCCACTGAGTGCCTCAGCTAAAATGGCATGCTATACATAATTTTAAAGAACAATCACACTATGTATATTATCATAAACATTGGACCCTAAACATAATAAGTATTATTGTATTAGTGTTAATAGTTTGATATGAACATTATTCAGCCTTGGTGTTTTTGGTCTAGTTTTGTTTCAATCTAAGCAGCTGTATTATTTTGTTCAAATCAAAGTATATGGTCAAAATACTTTCATGATTATAAAAGTTGCAGATGCAAATAATGAGCTATAAACTTATTCCCGTTTCAATCTCTTTCTGTTCTACAAGAAGAAATGTTTACTTTCTCTACTTTCTATACACATTATATATAGTGTGTCCAATGTTAGTGGTTTAGTTATACTGTACATCTGCATGTGCACCATAGATCCATTGTTAATTTATATTGCACATCATGACAAATATCCCTAGCCTCACCCAGACTTGACCTAGTGCAACCATGATATAAATTGAGGTCCCTGCTTTAAAGTATTCCCTCTTCTTTGCACCAGTAAGATTTGATTATTTGAACCAATTGGGAGGGAGGAAGCCAGTGGTACGAAATCACCAGTGATGCACAATATATCAGCCGTTTTTGTAAAAAGAATTTAAACATCAGTATCGCACAGGTGTCAAAATAGTTATTCCAGTGATTTTTTATGTCTATTTGGGCTTAGAAGTGAGTTTTGAGGCAGATAGTTCAGAGTTGGGAGTCTGACTGTTCCTTACATTTGAATATTCTCTTTTCCAATTGTGAGGAGCTAAACTGGGACCTTCACTTGACACTTGACAGTAAAATGTTCTTAGTATTCCTACTTGTATCCATGAGTTTCCAGAATGATGAGCGTTAAAAGGATATGAAAGCAAAATGGGCCTTCAAAAATGTTGCGTGAAAAGGAAGATGAGACCTGGGGATAACTGTACGCCATTGTTACTCGTCAATTTGCAAAATGTTGAATATTCTGTCTGGATAAACTCTCAAATCCCTCTATACAAAAAAAATACAACTTAAACCTTTGGTATGTAATGCGTGTATTTCTTGTTACAAACATGCCTCAATCCCAAAGACTGGCTTTGTGATTGAGGTGCATTCACCGACTGCCAAAACATTCTTCACATTTACTGATATCATAAAAGATGAACAATAAAAAACATTCACGCACTATTCTCACTTGTCAATATTGGAACGAGTATTTTGGGCTGTGAGCCAAAACTTTTTTTTTTATTACAAAAGAGGAGCCCAGGAAATATTATTGTAAAATTTGACACCTGTGAATTACTATTGTGTGTATGTAATATTTAATTTATACATTTGTATCTTACAGGTGTCAATGTTAGGATTGCTAATATACGCACTATTTTTAATTTTTGGTTATCACAAAAGTGTGGAGCAATTTAAAAGAGAAAAAAAGAAAAAGACAAACCTTGCTGGGTGTCTGTTCTATTATAGAGGTTTAGCTGTTGTCCTGATTCTGCTAGTTAAGCAATTTCTTTCATAAAAAAGTAACTCTCATAAAGTGAATCTCGAGTTGTAAATGAGTTGGACTCATTTGTTTTAACTGTGATTTGTGTATATTTCACTGATATTGAAATCATATGTATCGCAAAGAAAATCCAATTTCCAGGTGCTAAACTATTCATTCACCAAAACAAAATCAAAAAAAGAAAAACATCAAAATCAAACACAGATAAAAGAATTGCAGTATATTAAAAAATAGCAAAGATACAATCCTTCAGCTGTTTTTACCCAAATTTTAACATTACACGGAAGAAGCCTGTCTCACATTTTACAAAAGACTGTTCCAGATTTTGGCTGGCTCCCTGTTATAAGTTCTGACTCTGGGCACCAGCGGGAGGTCAGTCCCTGTGCTCTTCAGAGTGCGGTTCATTTGGCACTAACATGTCACAGAAGCCAGTGCAGAGACCTGAGACCCAGAGTAATGGCAGAGTCCCTCCTAGTTCTAGTCAGGACTGTCTAGCAAATTTTTGAAACGCACACAATGGTTTATCACCTCACTCACTCAAACTACTCGCATACAATACTGTCTTTCTTCCTGCAACAATAGTTAAGTCAAAACTTCTCTGTTGACTTGTGAGCCATTGTTCTGAAAACGTGACGTGCATCAAATTAACAAAATCTCTCCAAAATGGATGCAACCCTTGACACCGGCACACTTCTGCGCACTTTTGACTCGCTCTTGTTGGAGACAGCAGTCTGCATGATAATTGTTCAGAAGGTCAAGAGGTCCGAGGAGATGTTCTTTCTACGGCAATGTATACAGAAAAATCCAATATACATTGTTGTGCATTTAACCTTCAAATTGTGCATGTTTTATCTAGAAGTATGTGTACGCTTCCCCTGATCTGTGCGCATTTAATAGGCCGATAGTAAAGTTCCTAATAAGCTTAAAGTCAAAACCCTTTCTCACTCAAACTCTCTGTGATTTACAATTCTTTGCTAAACTAGTAAAAAGTACTGCTTCAAGGCTAATTCAATATGTCAGGGAGGTTTGCACTGCATTTTATATGCCAGAAGAGTCGAATGATTTTTAACTTTTTAAAGAATCTGAATGGATATATTTTCTGATCGTTAAAAAAATACATATGGTCATTAGTTAGCTAGACACTAAGTACATAGATTTTATTACGTATTTAATTGTGTTGTGGTTTAAAGAAACTTTAGCTTTAATAAAAATGCAATATACATGAATTAAGTAAACAATAGGTGGTTATCTAATAAAAAGCTTGTTTGAATTTGATAATAAACATGTTAGTAAAATTGCTAATAAAAATAAAGGCATTGTTTAGGTGTCCCACTGCATCCTCTGTCCTGGTCTATGTCTGGGCCCTAGAGTAGAGCAGGGGCCGCCATCTCCTGAGCTCGGTGCACAACAGGAAGCACAGTTCCCCTGGCTCCACAGAGAGAAACAAAAAGGGGGAAAACCACAGGGCAGCAGTTTAACTGTTATGAAGGCTTTTTATTTAATACATGATTATTTATTGCATGATGCTGGCATATGGTGTCAGTGTAAAGATTATGGGATGGGCTGTGGTGTGTGTGTGCGCGTGAGTATCTGTGGACATAGCCTTATGTGTGCCTTATGTGCTCAAGGCGACTCTCAAGGGGTGGAAAGTGGGGGTCAATGTCACATGGTGTCTCAGTGTATTTGTACATCTCAATAACAGGTTATGTTTACAGTATGTGACATCCAAACATTCCCATAAAGCCTTTAGTTTAACAATGTGGAGTGCAGCTGAAACATCTCTCCTGGTAACTATGGTAACTGTACAAAAGCCAGATATTTTAAGTTTTTGTTTCATGTGGATTGGCCCAGGAATTACAGGAAGTCCCAAAACTGCTTCGTCAGTATCGTATCAATTATGGTCTAATTATTTTCTCATCAAGGTGACTGATGGCAACATTCAAAATAACATTGGTATGATGCTGTCCAATAGAATCATATCACTGTCAAATAATAATCTGGGGAAACATTTGGGAAAGAAAAAAATAAAAAATGCTTTTTTTATTGGCACTTGCCCTCCAACGGAAATACAATTCTAGAGAAACTTAAATAGTTCACTGTCAATGTTTTGATTTAAAAATATATATATAACATTTCAGATGTTTTACTGCTCATAAACCTGGGTTCATTCTTACATCAGACTGACTCTCCACAGATAGTTAATTTATTTTGAATCATGCATTATTTAACTTTGCCAAATCAAATTATCACCCAAACATATTTTTTACTTTTAGCTTACTCTCCTTTTCTTCTGTAGCATCAAGATAAATTCTTGTATATTTTCCCGTAGTCCCTAGGTCCACACTTTTAGTCTGCCACCATCAAGCGAGTGAACAAATGTGACAAGTATTCAGTGCGTTATTAAACCATGGCCTTGGAAGTTATCAGTGGCAGATGGCTCTCGAGACTGCGGCACAAGGCACTCTTTAAAGTTGGCTCACTTTGTTGACACATCCCAAATACAGGGAATGATTTAGAAGCCACGCACAGCCACAATCAGTCAACGGTGTGTGAAAGACTTCTGAAGTTTGCTTAAAAACTGACTCTTACCATTGTATACAGACCGGGGTGGTGCTTCCCAAGCTACAGGCCGAGATACACCAACCCCCAGAGAGTTGGATATATATTGGGTTGGTCTGTTCCAACACAGCGGGTCTTCTGATTGGACTGCACGTGTCATGTGTTTGGTTGGGAGAGTTGGTGGCGGGGGCGGAGAAGTTAGCTGTTGGATGTTGGCTTTCGTCTTGTTGGTGTATCTAGGCCACGGGTCTCCAACCTGTGGCTCAGGAGGTACCTGTAGTTCGCCATCCCCTTTCAGCTCCCCAAAGTATTCAAGAATCTGACACTAATTCAGGGATACTGTAGTATACTGGTATTTTATGCATGTGTGTTCTCCATGGTTATACTATGATTGTATTACAACTGCTAAAAGCTATCCAATCAAAAAAGTTTGGGGACCTGCATTAAGTGTAAGGATATCTTTGCCGTGTTTTTTACTTGTCAGTTCACTGTTTGTCATTTTACTTGTCAGTCACCCTTCTGGAAACAGGCTGATGGTTCAGTTGAAGTAATAAAAATGATGAGGCTTTTAATGTGTTAGATTCTAGTTGGGACTTTGTTGATTAGAGCCCTGAAATAAACCATTATTTTTGATAATAGTTGGTTGACCCCATGTACATAATTTTCTTTATTTGATTATGATAATTTCCCCTCCCAAAAAATGTGCATAATTTTAATGGAATCAGTTATTATCTGCAAGTGATCAATGTGCCCTAGCAAGGCCCAACTCATCTTCGCACACATTTACTATGCATTCAAACAGATTATGAGCTGTTGTTAATGATTGGATTCAGTTCTTGATCAAACAAGGTTATACAGTTAAATATTTCATAGGCCTGAAGTATCCGTTACTGAAACCTCACGTGGCTTCGCATAAGCTCTTCCATGCATCCGTCCTTCTCTGTCCTTCACTCACTGTACACTGTGCCTGCTCTCTGCTCTCTCGTCACAGTGACCACGTCCAGGGAGCCGGGCTGGCTGGAGGGCGAGCTGGAGGGCAAGAGGGGCCTCATCCCGGAGAACTACGTGCAGATGATGTAGCGCCACCTCACTGAGCACACGGAGAACAGCAGACAAGAGGCACGCATCCGCACCAAAGTGACTATGTGGGGGAAAGCTTGTACCAAGGACCTGTCATCAACTCAAACACTTTATTTTTGTATATTTAAAGTTTGTTGCTGCATGTATTATAGGCTCCCGGTAAAGCCCATATCCTTTACAAAAAGTCTATTCTTAAGTTTTATTTTTTATTTTTTTTCCACTTAAATAGTTTATGAAATTGCTTTGACAATGACACATTTGCCTCCAGCTGATCGCCTGTGCCTTATCCACCACAGCATTGTAATGTATGTACAGGTGTACAAAAAAGAATTTATGAGGAATTTAATGATTTAGACTTTATTTTAACACTATTCACCAGCTTGTTACATTCAAGTTAATAATATGGCACATGTGGAGAAACGGCTATGTATTTTTACTGCCATAGGGACGCAAGCAAAAGAGGTTGAAATGAAATGATGGACAGTTCAGTTTTGGCCAAGAATAAAAAATGTTAGTTGTTTTTGTATTGATCAAACAGCGCTTTCTTAAATGACGAAGCTACAAAGGTGATTTTAACATTTGACATGGCAACCATTAGCATTTGCACTATTAGCATTAGCATTGCTGTTGCCCTTCTTTGACACAATATGGACTATGTGCCCATATCTCTTTTTAACACATTTTGATGGACAATATATTAATTAGGAAATGTATTAAAATTCACAATAATATTGAAATAAGTTCATGCCATTGATGTTAATATCAGAAGCAGCACATTTGTTTAAATTTTAAGAAAACTAGAACCTTAAAACACATCGTTTTACAAAGAAAATAGCAAAAAAAGAACCAACAATAAATATTTTTCCCCATTAATTTATTTTATTCATTTGTTTATGCGTCAATATAGTAATAATTGTGACAGGCCGAGACATTATGAACTTGTAAATGTGTAGAAATGTTTGCCCTGTCTGGATAAATGTAACTAAAACACAAACCGCACCAAAGTGACACAGTGCTCTTATATAAATATATATATTTAATATTCATATGACATCTGCTGACGACTCCACAGCTGCCATAGTGTTACTGCGCTGTATTATAACCTGCTAATTGGATTTTAAACAAGGCACATTGCTGTTTAATGTTGATTTTTATTTAATTGGCACGGGTGAATGCATGGGTTTGGAATCGTAAAGCACTCCTTTTTTAGATGACATTATGAACCAAAGCCTATAGCCTTTTGTATGTGTTCTGTTTGAATGTATAACGGCTCTCAAAGACAACATTTTTAACCAGCCGTTTTTAACCATATTTAGAGTTTTAAAATACGTCATGTTTGTCACAAGTGTCTGGAGGCATTTTGAGTAGTTGCAGAATCTCCCTACGACCGTCCCGTTCAAACAGACGGTTTAATTTGGCTGAGAGCTTTCGGTTCAGCTTTTGGAATTGTAATTTTAGACACTGATTTATAACCTCTGTAAAAGACATTGACATCACCTTCGTTTTTATACCTTTGGGTATTCTTTTGATTTATGCTAAATAAATAAAGTTTTTGTTCATTATTGCATTTTGTCTGGTCTGTGTTATGAGATTAGCTTTGATCGAAAATTTCTGCGTCTGATTGTAGTGGGCAACGATGAAAAATGTGGATGACAAAGCTATAGATGATAGAAGTGGAGTTCATATTTAGAGTGGCTATAATGATAAAAAATTGCTCTTCTTGACCTGTTTTAAAATATGCCGTATATCTCCTTTTCTTAGGTTACAATTAATAATGACTAATACATGATAGATGCATTACACAAAAAGTGAGATTTATCAGGCCTTGATTTGTTATAATGTTGGAAAACCTAAAAAAAAAACATCTCATACGTCACTGTAGCAGACTCTATATTATGTATTGCTTCACACTTTTAGTTCAATACAGAAATAAATGAACCGTAGTTGCATTATTGATTACACCAAAGGTTGGTCCTTCTTTCTGTACCAATGGAGTGGCAGCTCTGCAAATGCATATTTTCTCACCACATTAAAGATGGCATGCGCCCCATTCATTTGACGCGTGCATTCAAAAGTCCACAGTGGATTATCAAGTTGGCCAAGAGCCTACTTTTGGACCATCCTGTAAAGCCGTTTTCAAAATGGAAGAAGGTGTCGTAAAAATGAATTGGATGATTCTGTTTCTGGGTACACCACCACCGGCAAGGAGTCGGTGGTGGTGTACCCAGAAAGCCTGTCAGCACATGTGCTCATGGACCTTTTTGGGCCGGGACCTGTCCCCGCTGGTTTTACAGTTTAATATGTGCTAAAACAAGTGAATATGTAGTGCAGAAACACAGCTTGAAAGACTACTAAATGATAACTGCTGTTAACTAAACCCTGTGTTTGCTATTGTTACTAGCACTTGCTCTTCCATCTCAGCTCAGAACCAGACCCAGCCCTTTGGAAAAAGGGGCTTTAACAGCCATAGAAAGTGGGTTGCCTAGCAACCGAAAAAGGCTACATTTTAATTTGACATGAAAATGAGTAGGAACCGTCAAAATGACTGCTCTGGGAGTTAGGTAGAACTCCTCACATAAAAAAAATAAAGATAATTTCATAAAAACAATAGTAATAAGCTACATATAGAAACACACAAAGTTAGGAATCCGTCTATGTACTTAGTGCCTAGTAATGAGTAATTACTCAAGCTGTCAAATCGACTGCTCTGGGCGTTCTGCAGCGAAACCCTTCTGAAACATTCCAGTCAGTTCACCAGCAGCACCAGCTAACTCAGTGGCCTCCCTCATTATCCTGCGCTCCACACTCTCCTGCATCTCCACTTTTGGCTGCGAAAAGCCCTGTCCACAAAATTTGCAGAGTCATGGTTAGTGTCACCGAGAAGGGCTCCTGCTTTTCCCACAGAGTCTAAGAATAACGCAGAGATGAGGCCTCGAAGCTGCAGCCACTATTGTTTCAGCAGCGGTGTGGCGTAATGTAAGCCCTGCGCCTATTGACCCATGTCTGTCTGAAAAAACATCAGAAAAGGTTTAGGCAACTTCCACTTGAATTGTAAAGTCATCTTCTTTTTTTTTTGGTTATTTATTTATATTTTTTGTTTTTTTACAAACATGTATACACCAAAAGACAGAAAACAAATGAGATACAAAAAAATCCTCCAACTCTTTTTGGCGAACCCTTCTCACTCATCACCCTAGAAAAATTATTTGTTTAGGGAGTGTATTTTTTTAAATTAAATGTATATATGTTTCTCCCCCCTGGACTGCCACCTTAACGTGGTGGGGGAGTTTGAGTACTCGGATGATCCTGGGAGCTATGCTGTCTGGGGCTTCATGCCCCTGGTAGGGCCTCCCATGGCAGACAGGTCTCAGGTGACGAGTCAGACGAAGCGCAGTCCAAAAACCACCATGGATCGCACTATAACGAGAGCAGTGACGTCGCCCGGCATGGCGCAGCCGGGGCCCCACCCTGGAGCCAGGCCTGGGGTCGGGGCTCGTATGCGAGCGCCTGGTGGCCGGGCCTTAGCCCACGGGGCCCGGCCGGGCTCAGTCCGAAGGGATGACGTGGGCAGTCCCTCCTGTGGGCCCACCACCTGCAGAGGGGTCCGTGGTGGCGCGGTGCTGAGAGGACTGGGCGGCAGTCGAAGGCGGAGACCTCGGCGACCCAGTCCGCACACACAACATCTGGCTCTTGGGACGTGGAACGTCACCTCACTGGGGGGGAAGGAGCCCGAGCTCGTGGGGGAGGTTGAGCGATACCGACTAGAGATAGTCGGCCTCACCTCCACACACAGCTTGGGCTCTGGAACCCAACTCCTTGAGAGGGGTTGGACGCTCCACTTTTCTGGAGTTTCCCGCGGGGAGAGGCGGCGAGCTGGGGTGGCCATTCTCATTGCCCCCCATCTCAGCCGCCATGTGTTGGAGTTCTCCCCGGTGAATGAGAGGGTCGCGTCCCTCCGCCTCCGGGTGGGGGACAAGTCTCTCATTGTTGTGACGGCCTACGGGCCTAACAGCAGTGCAGAGTACCCGGCCTTCTTGGAGTCCTTGGGAGGGGTACTGGACGGTGCACCGCCCGGGGACTCCGTCATTCTCCTGGGGGACTTCAACGCCCATGTGGGAGGCGCCAGTGACACTTGGAGAGGGGTGATCGGAAAGAACGGCCCCCCTGATTTGAACCCGAGCGGTGTTCAGTTGTTGGACTTCTGTGCCAGTCACAGTTTGTCCATCACGAACACCATGTTCGAGCACAAGGGTGTCCACCAGTGCACGTGGCACCAGGACACCCTAGGCCGGAGGTCGATGATCGACTTTGTTGTCGTATCATCTGACCTTCGACCGCGTGTCTCGGACACTCGGGTAAAGAGAGGGGCGGAGCTGTCAACCGATCATCACCTGGTCGTGAGTTGGATCCGCTGGCAGGGGAAGAAGCCGGTCAGACCTGGCAGACCCAAGCGTATAGTGAGGGTCTGCTGGGAACGTCTCGCTGAGCCCCCTGTCAGACGGACTTTCAACTCGCACCTCCGGGAGAGTTTCTCCCAGGTCCCGGCGGAGGAGGGAGACATGGAGTCCGAGTGGACCATGTTCTCTGCCTCAATCGCCGATGCGGCGGCTCGTAGCTGTGGTCGCAAGGTCTCTGGTGCTGGTCCCGGCGGCAACCCCCGAACCCGGTGGTGGACACCGGCAGTAAGGGATGCTGTCAGGCTGAAGAAGGAGTCCTATCGAGCCATGATGGTTCGGGGGACTCCTG
Organism: Knipowitschia caucasica; assembly: GCA_964034765.1. Lineage (NCBI taxonomy): Eukaryota > Metazoa > Chordata > Actinopteri > Gobiiformes > Gobiidae > Knipowitschia > Knipowitschia caucasica. The sequence goes on along the minus strand of OZ035825.1, from coordinate 16,443,931 downwards.
AGGCAGCTGTCCAGTACCGGCAGGCCAAGCGTGCCGCGGCCCGGGCTGTTGCAGAGGCAAAAACCCGGGACTGGGAGGAGTTCGGAGAGTCCATGGAGCATGACTATCGGTCGGCCTCGAAGAGATTCTGGCAAACCATCCGGCGCCTCAGGAGGGGGAAGCAGTTCTTTGCCAACACCATGTACGGTGCGGGTGGAGAGCTGCTGACCTCGACTGGGGATATTGTCGGGCGGTGGAAGGAATACTTTGAGGTTCTCCTCAATCCCCCCGTCACGTCCTCTGTTACAGAGGCAGAGGCTGAGGATGTTGGGGCGGATACATCTATCTCCCTGGCTGAGGTCACCAAGGTGGTTGGTAGCCTCCATGGTGGCAAGGCTCCGGGTGTGGATGAGATCCGCCCTGATTATCTAAAGTCTCTGGATGTTGTAGGACTGTCTTGGCTGACACGTCTCTGCAACATCGCGTGGCGATCGGGGGCAGTGCCAATGGAGTGGCAGACCGGGGTGGTGGTCCCTCTCTACAAGAAGGGGGACCGGAGGGTGTGTTCCAATTATCGTGGGATCACACTCCTCAGCCTCCCCGGTAAGGTCTACTCCAGGGTACTGGAGAGGAGGTTACGGCCGATGGTCGAATCTCGGATCCAGGAGGAGCAGTGTGGTTTTCGTCCCGGTCGCGGAACACTGGACCAGCTCTATACTCTCCATCGGATACTCGAGGGTTCATGGGAGTTCGCCCAACCTGTCCACATGTGTTTTGTGGATTTGGAGAAGGCGTTCGACTGTGTTCCCCGGGGTGTCCTTTGGGGGGTTCTCCGGGAGTACGGGGTCGGGGGTCCTCTGCTGAGGGCCATTCGATCCCTGTATGACCGGAGCCAGAGCTGCTGTGTTCGCATTGCCGGCAGTAAGTCAGACCTGTTCCCGGTGAATGTTGGCCTCCGACAGGGCTGCCCTTTGTCACCGGTTCTGTTCACTGTATTTATGGACAGAATATCTAGGCGCAGCCAGGGGTCGGAGGGGGTCCGGTTCGGAGACCACAGGATTTCATCTCTGCTGTTTGCGGACGATGTTGTCCTGTTGGCTCCAACGAACCAGGACCTGCAACATGCACTGGGGCGGTTTGCAGCCGAGTGTGAAGCGGCTGGGATGAGAATCAGCACCTCCAAATCTGAGGCCATGGTGCTCGACCGGAAAAAGGTGCCTTGCCCTCTGCAGGTGGGTGGAGAGGTCCTTCCTCAAGTGGAGGAGTTCAAGTATCTCGGGGTCTTGTTCACGAGTGAGGGAAGAATGGAGCGTGAGATTGACAGGCGGATCGGTGCAGCGTGCGCAGTGATGCGGTCGCTGTATCGGACCGTTGTGGTAAAGAGGGAGCTGAGCCGAAAGGCAAAGCTCTCGATTTACCGGTCAATCTTCGTTCCCTCCCTCACCTATGGTCATGAGCTTTGGGTAATGACCGAAAGAACGAGATCGCGGATACAAGCGGTCGAAATGAGCTTCCTCCGCAGAGTGGCTGGGCGCTCCCTTAGAGATAGGGTGAGGAGCTCAGTCACACGGGAGGAGCTCGGAGTAGAGCCACTGCTTCTCCACGTAGAGAGGAACCAGTTGAGTTGGCTCGGGCATCTGTTCCGGATGCCTCCTGGACGCCTCCCTGGGGAGGTGTTCCGGGCACGTCCCACCGGGAGGCGGCCCCGCGGAAGACCTAGGACACGCTGGAGGGACTATGTCTCTCAGCTGGCCTGGGAACGCCTTGGGGTCCCCCCGGACGAGCTGGAGGAAGTGTGTGTGGATAGGGAAGTCTGGGCGTCTCTGCTTAGACTGCTGCCCCCGCAACCCGACAACGGATAAAGCGGAAGAAAATGGATGGATGGATGGATGGATGGTATATATGTTTTGGATTCCTGTATTGCCTCTGTCCTCGTTCTGTAGCCCGAGTCCTGGATCTATAGCTCATCCGTGTGTGGGTGAAGATGCAGATTTCAGAAACGTCTCCATTAAATGTTTTATACTAAGGATTATCATTAGGTGTTTGCATAAAAAGCCTTTGTATAATGTTTAGCCTGAGTTTAATGAATTCAGGGAAGATTAAAGGACAATGGGCCTCATTCACGAACGGTTCTTAGGAACAGATTTGTACGTAAATCCTACTTACGCGGTTTTTACGAAGAAAGTGGCATTCACGAATATTTCTCGTAACCAGAATTTCTCTTGGGCAAGTACAAATCCTACGAGTCCTCAGGAGCACTCGTACGCATTCAGTGCCGACATGTTCACACGCGGGGGTTGTCCTCTTTGGTGAAGTTGAATAAAAATACAACATTCCAGTGATATGTCCGTCATATCGATGTATGTATTTATTTATTTGTAGTAATCTTTATTAGTAATCTTTATTTATATACCGCCTTTTTCACTGCAGATCTGGCCTACTTATTAATTCATTTTGAAATGAAATGTGCCAACGCTTTATCAAATACATTGGAAATCTTGCCGTGTATTAGTGACCCCTTCCTATTTATAGGGGGCATTTCTTTATCCACGGGCCACAGAACAACGGCATATATATACTGCTGCTGCAGGAGGTTACTGGGTCCGCGCTGAGTCTCTGCGCTGGTCTCTCCCATGGATCTATACGGGTCTGCGCTGGTGTCTCCCATATACGGGTCTGCACTGGTCTCTCCCATGGATCTATACGGGTCTGCACTGGTCTCTCCCATATACTGGTCTGCACTGGTCTCTCCCATGGATCTATACTGGTCTGCACTGGTCTCTCCATACGGATCCGCGCTGGTCTCTCAAGTCTGGTCTATGCGGTCTCTCTTCGGTCCGCGCTGGTCTCTGCGCACCGGTCTCTCCAGTCAGGTCACTACAGTCTATGCGGTCTCTCCAGTCAGGTCACTACAGTCTATGCGGTCTCTCCAGTCAGGTCACTCCAGTCTATGCGGTCTCTCCTATAGGTCCGCGCTGGTTTCTGTGTGCTGGTCACTCCAGTCTCTCCTCGGGTCTGCATTGGTCTCAGCGCTGGTCCGCGCTGGATCTCCTCCCAGGGTCCAAAATATTTTGAGATTAATCTCAAAACATTTTGAGATTCATCTTTAAAATAATACATAATATATTTTTAAATTAAGCTCATAACATTTTGAGATTAATCTCATCATATTCTTAGATTAATCTCATAATTTTGCTAGTTCGACTTTATTATCATAATATTTCGACTTTTAAGTCAACATTTTATAACTTTATTCTCAGTCTGGTAAAAGAAGAAAAAAGGGTGACTTTTGCTCCGTGTAAAGGCCTGTTGCTGTTTCCTCTGCCGTCTGCACACGGCCCTGCAGTCCCTTATATGGGCATTAGTGGGCGGTTACTTATGCTAAGTACCTATGCTAATGAAGCACCTGGCACGCGCGCTGTACTTACGAGGAAATGGGATTCATCAATCTGAGAGAACAGCTGCGAACAATTCAGCGGCTTACGAGTGCGTTGATGAATCCCACGTGGGGACTTCTTAGAAATCTACTTAAGGACAACTTGAGAAGAAAGTTGAGTAGTTTCTTACGAAGTTATTCGTGAATGAGGCCCAATGTTGGTTTCTGTGATATAAGTATCATTTTAGGAACAGCATGCCTCTCTCATCGGGACAAGGCATGAGACCCATTACCAGACTAGACCAGACCCAGACCAGGGCCTCAGTCGGTCTCACCATATGACGTCATCAGACATTTTCATAAAAGTGTTGGTAGGGCATTTTGTTAGCAGTCTGAGCAGGGACAGAGAGAGGGGAGCACCTGGATGTCGTCTCTCATTTTCAGGCCTGGAGGTAGAGTTAAAATGGCTCTGCTCATACTGTAGGGTTAGTTAGGGAATTAAAAGCTCCGAGAGTTTTGTATTAATATTTCATTGTAAAGAATTAAATATCGTTTTATATTTAACTCTTGAATGCTTGATCTTTTTTTTTGTATCAAATTTTGAGACACGTCCGTCATTTTTTTGACAATAGTGAAGATCCCTCTCTCAATGTTAGCCTCGCCGAGGTTTCTCACCTTTTCCCACTTGGTTTGAGAGTTTTTCCTTGCCGATGCAGGAGGGTCGAACATAAGGACAGTGGTGATGATCCAGGACACTCAACATACATCTTGACATTTATCAGGATGTATGGACCAATGGCTCAATGTGTTTTTATTATTTATTATTGTGTTACTTGTATTTCAACTGTTTGTTTTACTGATCAGTCTTGGAAAACTATTTTGTAAAATAAAAGTGAATTGAATTGAATTGACATGTCTTTGGCCCGGTCTTGCAAATCTATATTTACAGAATTCCGTCTGTATTATAAGCAATATATATATATATATATATATATAACAAAAAAATGTGTCAGCAAGAAATGCAATCAATACTATTTGTGCTTTTGCTCCTCTAATTAAAATGTGACTTAGCCCGTTTTTGTGAACTGTCACCCGAACTTCAGAATTGCACATAACAAAATGAGCAAGTGCCAATGACATGAAGGAGCCGTTTCCCCAGTGGCACCCTTCCAACTGGAGCACCCGTGGGTCCTAATCACCCTCACTCTGCTCCAGTGCTGCTGCGTCATGGATCCAACACGTATCCAAGAACTTCTCATCATCCTCTGCGTCTGAATGCATCCATCATCGTCAAAATATAATCATGATGGATGTTTCTCTAAGTATTCATATTTAATGTAATGAGACATACTATTTTGAGCTTTTAGCCAAGTCACACTAGACCTGGAGTTGTTTTTTAGAATGTGTTTTAAGTTCCTATGATTAGACATTTCTTGCTCGAACATGTAACTCTGCCCCTGTGAAAAAGCTCCTGTCTCATGACGCTTTCATGAGCTTTCAGAAACTCTGAAGTTTCAACTTCCCACTCTGAAAATGGAAATGAACACTTTTTAATTCCGAAATTCAACTCAGAAACTCGGGCTGGGTCAAGGTTCCCTGAGTTGTCTTCACTATGTCATGTCAGATTTTGTGATATGGCAGAATAGAGAAACTGAACAACGACATGTTCTTGATCAGACTGATGGTTTTACTTCTCAAAATAATCATATATAAGCCTGAAATCAATATACAATACAATTTGTGAATTTATGGCCACAAAATCTTTGCAGAAATAAATACGTTTTAAATGTATTCTCACTTTTATCAGAAACAACATACTTGCTTCTGCATTTCTCAGATCACTACTGTGCCTCATGGACGAGCAGAGAGAATCACATGTCTGCACGTTTTAGTGTGGTTGTTGTTGCTGCTGGAGTTTCCCCTGCAAATTAAGGCATCTGCGTTATCAATCCTTATGGTTTTATCTGGATTTACAAAGACAGATCAGAATATAAACATCAAAATCATAGATAGCACTAAACCACACATTTTCATGCACACAATGATGGTGAGCAAGAGGAGTTTAAGGCCCTGTCCACACGAAGTCAAGCTCAGGCCTAAACGCAAAAATACTTTATCAATCCAGTGTATCGTCCATACGAGGCCGGCGTTTTGGGGGGGTGTAAACGAACATTTTTGAAAGTAGGTCCCAGAGTGGAAAGATTTCAAAACTCCGTATATGCCGCTCCGTGGTTACTGCCTCTCCGCAATGTATCTGAGACGCTTGCGTCATCGCCCCGCCTCTTGTTAAAGCACGCATGCGCCGCACTCAGAAAATAATGACAACAACAATGTAGCTTGTTGGTTTTGTAATCCAGTGCGACCCGAAGCAACAGTTCAACCTCATCGTCCGTCCATACTAATGTAGTACCAGCTCGCCCACTCGCCATGTTGTCTGTTTACAAAATTCTGCGCATGCCCAGTTCCCGTCACGGAAGTTTGGGCTTGATCCCGTCATTGCGTCACAGCGCCACCAACAGGTCTGGCATAGTTTCACAGCGTTTTCAGGCGTATTGACTACATTCATATGGACGCACACATTTACTGAGCTAACTCCGTGTTTACAGAAAAAGTTTCTGAAATTATACGCGTTTTGTCTTCGTGTGGATATAGCCTAAGTCAGTTGTTGGTCAATAGAGCAAGTTTGAGCAAAACTTTGTCCGTGAGCACCTCCCTGTTGAGCGTCATTGAGCTAGGGGGGTTATCATTGTCCATCTATGCACAGTCTATGGTGGAGGAACGTTAAGCTCAACCAATCAAAAGCATCAAGTATTCTGGGTATTGTTGTTCAGGGAAATACAAATTTTCCAAATCTGGTTTAGCTAAGATGCTTTTTTCCGCAACAACTTACTTTGTGATGACTTTATATCCACATACAGTAGGTGATGTATGGCTCGAGCTGACATAGTTACAGAGTTACAGACTTTTCTCTACAGCCTCACAGGAAGTGCCTTGAGAGGGCGGGACCTCAGCATTCTATTGTGGCACCAGTCGATTCAAAATCTTAAAAAAAACGAACGATAAAACCAACTCATTTTGAACACACACTTTCACTACAGATGACCCAATTGATGCAGCGTGATTTTCTGTGAGGTTTCACTCGGAGTCCTATGGCCGCGTGCCTGATTCCGTGTCCTCCCGTGGCGCAGTGTCCTTCAGCCCAAATCCAGTCCCCAGCGTGAGTCAGCAAACGGCCCACGCTCTACAGAGGACAGAGGCAACATCATGACATTCCAATGGTCCTCAGAAAAGTCACTTCACTTGGGACTCAAATGTATGCTTTTCAATTGGTATTGTAGCCATACCTGCCCTGTGGTAGACTGGCAAGAGCAAGGCAGATACAGTTTACAGAGCATTAGAATATGTACAAAATAAATGGACTCTACTCTGCGTTGCAATGACCAAACCGCTCAGACCGCCTTACTCCAAGTCTACATGTGAGGCGTTTTATCTAACTGTGAAGAGTTTTAAAGGCGTCTTGTAACCTTCTCTTATTACTCGAACTTTGGAAGTGCAATTGTAAATGTAATTGCTATCACATATAAAGTGCAAGCACAATTTAGTTTACTTTGAGAATGAGTTTATTTGGACAAGGCTTTATTGCAGCAGCACAATTTGTAGTGTTGTTTATCTTTTCCTTCACATGGCAAAAACAAAACATTTTAAAATGTGCAGACGGCTTGAGTGCTTTAACGCAATGATAAAAGCAAGTGAGTAATATTTAGGCATCTAAAATCATTGATGGCGTACAGTCTTCTGAGATGTTTAACTTGGGGTTTTTACAAGCTATGAGTCAAATATAAACATAACAATTAATTGCCTGATCCATCTCACACACTCTCACCAAACTGACTGGTTTTTCCAAACTTTTGTTTGTATATGTTGTAAGGATGTACAGTATTAAAGAATATATCTAAGAACCTTTTTGTGCCATTTTGTTGAAGACTAAAGTGAAATTGGTTACGAGTTTTAAAGATGGAGAGACACTTTTCAAATGTGATCTCCGGTAACACTCTTGATTGAACGCAATGAATTTATATTCTTTATAGGCTTTGTCTGACTATTCTCCTCCAGTAAACTTTTTTTTAAACATCCAAGGGGATGAACTGTTAGGAAATGTACTTACTTTAAATTATACAACAAGGTAAAAAATTAAAAAGGTATACAAAATCCTAGAAAAATAAAGTACAAAGTTAAAGAATAGCTTGGTCTTTCCCATAGACTGTAAATATTAACGGACAGAGTCACGCCTATCTCCGCCGTTCTAACAAATAGGCCAAAAGTTGTGCTCTACTGGAGCTATCCAAAATGGCCCTGAGTGGTCCCGCCCACAAGAAAATTGTGAAAAAACGCATCTGCGCATGCGTCAGCCGGCGAAACCTCAAAAATTCACAGCAAGTAAACTAGAGTGGACCAAAAAAATCCACCCCCCTCAGCATTGACACACATGTGGAACGGAGCTTTGGGCCAAGAGCCAACTTTTGGTCCATCCTGTAAAGACGTTTGTGAGAGGTCTGCCGATGCTATATGTTAGCATTGGCTAATTCTTATTCCGGAGTATTGCAAGCATGTCAGCGCACGTCCTTTTGGCCACTTTTGAGCCGGGACCCGCCCCCACTGGTCTTTCCACACCTTTCATTTCATAGGTCTGCATTTGCTCAATTGAGCTCCGTGAACAAGACACTTAACCCCACTTTGCCCAAAGCCCCCACTGAAAGATCAAGGCTATGCTCACACTCAGAGAGCAGCCGTCCTCCTGTGGACTCACCACCTGCAGAGGGTCAGTGAGGGGCTGGTGCTATGAGACTTGGGTGGCATCTCTGACTGCCACCCCCCTGACCCAGAAATGGATTAAAGGGTAGAAAATGGATGGATGGATGGAGCTCCGTGAACAGGTGGGAGGGGTTTAACTCCTTTTGGAGATGGAAACGACTGGAATTGAGTATTCCGTGACGTGTTTAGCATTTATCCTAGCCATCTCCTTTATTACAAACGTTTCTTGATATTTGGAGCCGAATTAGAACGGATTACTTTACGATCGCTTTCGCCGCCATTGCCAAACTACAACCAGGAAACTAGGCAAAAACTCTTGACTTTTCCAACTCTAACCTACAACACCCTTCAAGCAATCAGCAAGCCTTCCCTGCTTGCTGATTGGTCCGATGGGATACAACCGAGGTAATGGCCATGGCCAGACTAGTTAAAAATATCACCTTTAGAATGAATGAAACAACATGGAAACACATGTTGACTTGAATGAGAGCACAAGTCAAGTTAGGAGAAATAATTGTTCAAATGTAGAACCAAACAAATTATTCTCATCAGTATTACGGCAATGTCTACTAATTTACTCACTTTATTAGTTCAGAGTGCTTCAAAATGATATTATATGCTATATTCTCCAAACTAAGTGAAAGAAGATTAAACTAGGCCACAGCGTGCGTATGTGCAATTCTGCCATGAAATCGGGCTGATCCAATAGATTGTGTTTATCTAGCTCTTCAACGAGAGAATGCAATCGGAAAGTCTGGATTTATATTAATGGAGAGAGGATGAGACGGTTATGTCCAGCTTCAGTCTGGTTCTACAGAGACTTCAATTTACAGCAGGTCAAACTTCCTCACTTTTACGTTTCCAGTTTGCAAAAACAAAAATATTGTTTCATGATTATGCAGCATTTTTTCCACTCTTGCTAAATGTGCTCTAATAGTTTTTGCCATGAATGACACAAATAAACAGTTACCTTGAATCTTTGAAGTAGCAGTTATTTGCAAAGCAGTCATATTTGGGCCGCGAAAGCTGAACCTCATCACGATGACGACCAACTGTATGAGATTACTTACTTATTGACATTTTAGCCCATAGTTGTGATTTCAAGATTTTCTCCCATTTTGTGGTACATGTTTTTTATCTTTTGAATGAGTGCATACAAGTACAAACATTCACTCACAAGTCCAGGACATAAAGAAGTTGGTTACGAACACATTTGTACAGAACCGGTTTTGCCTGATTTCACACCATGTCGGAGGGTAGCAAGAAGCTCCTGGATTTGATTCCACCTCCAGGTCTTTCCGAGTGGAGTTTACATGCGCTCCCTGTGTCTTTGTAGATTACCTCCGGGTCCTCCGGTTTCACCAACTTCTATAAACATGTGCAATAGGAAATATTGTATGGGAAAGTGAAGGGATCGGGATGGTGAGGTGCTTTGAAGCGTCCAGCCTAACTGGAGATAAACAGTCGATCTCCGGATTCAGTCAGTTGCCCGTATTCTACTTTTCATAGGCGACGGATATAATCAGTTGCCAGTCCGATGCACGCCAGGCATAAGGTTTCGACATCTTGATTCTGTCATGACTGTGTGGAGTGAATGGGAATCACTGGTACGCCAAGATTATGAAGTACTGCATGTAACATGTTTGCACATTTCCTCCTTTTGCACAATCTGAGTGTCTCTATCCATGCTAAATGTGACATGTAAATTTCTCCTCTGTGAGATAAATAAAGCTTATCTTATCTTATCTTACTTACCAGACGAAGTCCAGACATAAATCCCTGGAAAAACCTGAAAAGTGTTGTTCACAGACTCTGACTCTGATCTGAGCGGTTGTGTAAAGACGAATGGGGAAAACTTTCAGCCACTAGCCCTGCAATGCTTGTAGTGTCATACTCCAAAAAACTTGATGTGATTGCAGCAAAAGTGCGTTACACTGAGGAGGAATTATGAATGAATACTATTAATAATCTGATTCTAGAATTTATACTTTGTGAATAAAATGTATATGCACGTTTATGATTGTAAACATGATAGTAATTTGCAAAAGATCAAGCTGTTGCGGGGTTTTTTTCTCTCAGTCCAAATCGCTATGGCAATGCGATCAATGCAAGTATGTGTAATTACGTTCTAAACCAGTCAGCTGCAGGAAGTGTTTGACATCCTTGTCCACACAACAATCCTCTTTGCCTCCACTTTAACCTGGCCGTTTAATTGTCTTCTTTTCTCATATTAGCTGCTGCTGCTGCACTTTTGGCCTGTTTGATGCTCATTTGGATTTCTCTCTCTCTCTCTCATTATCCTCCAGAGCAGACACCAAATGCAGCTGTTTCAAATCCATCCACATCAAACACAGCGTTTTCAGGCCACCTTTTCTCGTATGTTCAGCTTCTGTTTCATTAATAATCCAAAAATGAGTCTGTACTAAATAGTTGCTACATTACCTTGAATGTACTGCCATAGAGCTGTGTCTTAAAGCTGGGTGACGCATTTAATCCACCAAAATGAATGTAATACCCTCCCTTTCAACAGTTATCTATTACCACTAGTTTTCACATGAGTCCGGTCCCACCGTAAATGCACATACACATACATTAGTCCCAGAACTTCCAATAGTGGGCTGTGCTTTTTCACACTTCTTAATGGCATTGCTCAAAACAGTTTTGCTTGTTTGCTCCTTTGGTTTAAAATCCAAATCCGTTCAGACTATGACTGTCATTTAAAAAAACCAAGAACAAACACACCAAAAATATTGGCTAGTTTTATTGAATATGTTGATTCTTGTACACATTACGTTAACATCAGATTGAAGTTCCCTTGGGCTGGTAAGCTCTGTAGTTGCTGGATCACGCACCCACCATCATCCCAGCTTGTCTTCACAGCTCATCCTGCTAAACTCTTACAGTCAGGACTCAGGAGCAGGAAGGTGTCACAGTGTTTGGGGAAAAGTCTTAAATTGTCACCGTGCGATCACAGCACATGTTCAATCGCTCTTTCTCCCAGAGGTGATTTACTTTAGTGCGAGGCCTCCTGCAGAGGCCTCGCTGTGCTGCGTATCAGCCTTTCCATGAAGCGAGTGCCATACAGTATATTAGATGGGCGGCACAGTGGCTGAGTGGATAGCACTCTCGCCTCTCAGCAAGAAGGTCCTGGGTTCGAATCCCGGTCGGACCAGGGCCTTTCTGAGTGGAGTTTGCATGTTCTCCCTGTGTCTGCGTAGGTTTCCTCCGGGTACTCCGGTTTCCCCTACCACTAAAAATATGTCCAATAGTTCTGGCATGCGCCTCCTGTACTGGCGACCCCGCTCCCATCTCTGTGTGGAGTGAGAGACAAATGCCCAAAAATTGACAATTGTAAACCGCTTTGAGACTCATATCTGCAGTGAAAAGGCGGTATATAAATACAAACTTACTTACTTACTTACTAGATCGTTTGCCCTACCCATCAGCCACCACAGCCATGGACACAGGTGGGACCAATCCTGCAGTTGGACTACATTAGACAACCCAAACATTTTCTTTTTAATGTAAGCTTTTTGCTTGATCCAATCCCATTTCAAACCAAATCAAGGAAAATTTTGAACTGGGAATATTATGAGATTAATTGCAATTAAATGTTTTAATCGTTTGACAGCACTAATACTGACTTTCTTTAAACTGATAGTCTGGAACTCTAAATGAATTACAAATTTTAAGAATTGTATTAGATTGACCTCCTGCGTAGGTTTCCTCCGGGTACTCCGGTTTCCCCTACCACTAAAAATATGTACAATAGGTCTGGCATGCGCCTCCTGTTCGGCGACCCCGCTCCCATCTCTGTGTGGAGTGAGAGGACAAGTGCCCAAAAAATAACAATTGTAAACCGCTTTGTGACTTTGGTCTGTGAAAGGCGGTATATAAATAAACATTACTTACTTACTTACTTACTTACTTACTTACTTAAATGTTGATATAAAATAAGTAATTTTATGGGTTATAATATCACGGGTAAGTCCCGCCTTCCCTTCTCTTAGCTATAGCTCAGAATCCACGATGTCGTCCATGTTAACCAACCAAGTGATGCCAAGGGCTGTCAATCATCGCGCTGATGCTTGTACAGTGCCAAAAGTATTTGCCCCCCTTGAACCTTTCAACATTTTGCCACATTTCAGGCTTCAAACATAAAGATATAAAATTTTAATTTTTTGTCATGAATCAACAACAAGTGCGACACAATCGTGAAGTGGAACAAAATGTATTGGATAATTTAAACTTTTTTAACAAATAAAAAACTGAAAAGTGGGGCATGCAATATTATTCGGCCCCTTTACTTTCAGTGCAGCAAACTCACTCCAGAAGTTCAGTGAGGATCTTTGAATGATCCAATGTTGTCCTAAATGACTGATGATGATAAATAGAATGCACCTGTGTGTAATCAAGTCTCCGTATAAATGCACCTGCTCTTTGATAGTCTCAGGGTTCTGTTTAAAGTGCAGAGAGAACCATGAAGACAAAGGAACACACCAGGCAGGTCCGAGATACTGTTGTGGAGAAGTTTAAAGCCGGATTTGGATACAAAAAGATTTCCCAAGCTTTAAACATCTCAAGGAGCACTGTGCAAGCAATTATATTGAAATGGAAGGAGTATCAGACCACTGCAAATACCAAGACCCGGCCGTCCCTCCAAACTTTCATCTCAAACAAGGAGAAGACTGATCAGAGATGCAGCCAAGAGGCCCATGATCACTCTGGATGAACTGTGGATAACTACAGCTGAGGTGGGAGAGTCTGTCCATAGGACAACAATCAGTCGTGCACTGCACAAATCTGGCCTTTATGGAAGAGTGGCAAGAAGAAAGCCATTTCTCAAAGATATCCATAAAAAGTCTAGTTTAAAGTTTGCCACAAGCCACCTGGGAGACACACCAAACATGTGGAAGAAGGTGCTCTGGTCAGATGAAACCAAAATCGAACTTTTTGGCCACAATGCAAAACGATATGTTTGGCGTAAAAGCAACACAACTCATCACCCTGAACACACCATCCCCACTGTCAAACATGGTGGTGGCAGCATCATGGTTTGGGCCTGCTTTTCTTCAGCAGGGACAGGGAAGATGGCTGAAATTGATGGGAAGATGGATGGAGCCAAATACAGGACCATTCTGGAAGAAAACCTGTTGGAGTCTGCAAAAGACCTGAGACTGGGACGGAGATTTATCTTCCAACAGGACAATGATCCAAAACATAAAGCCAAATCTACAATGGAATGGTTCACAAATAGACGTATCCAGGTGTTAGAATGGCCAAGTCAAAGTCCAGACCTGAATCCAATCGAGAATCTGTGGAAAGAGCTGAAGACTGCTGTTCACAAACGCTCTCCATCCAACCTCACTGAGCTCGAGCTGTTTTGTAAGGAAGAATGGGCAAGAATTCCAGTCTCTCGATGTGCAAAACTGATAGAGACATACCCCAAGCGACTTGCAGCTGTAATTGCAGCAAAAGGTGGCGCTACAAAGTATTAGCGTAAGGGGGCCGAATAATATTGCACGCCCCACTTTTCAGCTTTTTATTTGTTAAAAAAGTTTATCCAATTATCCAATACATTTTGTTCCACTTCATGATTGTGTCCCACTTGTTGTTGATTCTTGACAAAAAAATTAATTTTTATATCTTTATGTTTGAAGCCTGAAATGTGGCGAAATGTTCAAAGGTTCAAGGGGGCCGAATACTTTCGCAAGGCACTGTATGTGTATCAACTAACACACAATGATCCATTCTTGCTGGGGTACCATCTCATCTTATAATTGTGTATTTTATCTTATCGATTGCAAATATATTATCTGAAAATAATCAGCTTGACAACTTACTTTTTTGATTATTTCTTTTTTATTCTAAAAGATGCAAAGACAAAGTTATAATCTACTGGAGTATTGCAACACCATAAATACAGAGCATCAAGTATACAGAATACAGTATGGTTGGACTATGCACCCAAAACATTCTTAACTGTAACTCAATACATTTCAAGTATATATTCAAGTATTCACGACAAGATGTTCCACTGTCCCTTATTTAAAGTACATAAGGAAGACGCTAGATTATAGACACGTGGTGAAAATAAAAAGTATTTATACTGCTGTGAGCAAACATACATGTGCTTATTTTATATGAGTTGACAGTCGCTGCAATGATTGTGATCCATACCTTCAAATGTAGAATACCAACCTACGTACAGCACGGTGCAGGGGAAGATCCAGAGACAGCACCTGGTGGTTTACTGTGTGTGCTGTTTGTCAAGGATATAAATAATGCTTTTGGAGGAGAGCTGATTGGCAGCACACCCCACATTATCTACATCTTTATGCTTAATTTAGCAACTTTTTCACTAATGGTTGTGCTCAGAGGCAAATTTTAATGCACGTGAATACAGGCTAAAAAAAAATATCAAAATATATCATGATTATTTAAGCCAATCATTGTGGAAGGGTGCATAATGCATGATTCAATATTGATAAAGTGGAGATTGATCTAAATGTTTTGAATACTAATGATGGTTGACAGGTGACAGGTAGGTACAAGTTAGATCGATTTAAAAGAATATAGTTTCCTTATTTCACAGACTGACAGTTAGGTAACCCAGCTTGGATTCCATACTTCATAAGATAAGAAATATAAAAAATACATTTGCAAAAAGGAAATTATAACAGTATTGTCATTGAACACTGCTGAACACTGAATTTGCCACATACTTTCTCGAAATTATTCTCTAAAAAGTACCAGAATGTGCTGCTGCTGATGACAACAGAATGATCCACCACTGTTTTATGACACTTGTGCCTATTACTGAACCCACCATGCAGGCAGCATGTATGTACAGTACAGCATAGGGAGGTGCCCCATTTAATTAAACAGTGTCACTGAGAGGGCTGGGAGAGCCGGGGAATCCACTGGGGGTTGATTATTGCAATGTCCGACTGATAAGTGGTGATTATAAACAACAGGACTTTCCTTTGTACAAAACGGGAAATCACAGCATTAATTATGACTTCAGTGCAAGACGTCGTCAAGCATTTACTAAAACAATCTGATGGGTAAACAAAGTACAGTGCACCGACAAGAAGAGGCTATGCAATAAACTATTTCCAGTAAGTGACCATTATGATATGCGTGAGCCCTGCAGCAGCGGACAACCAGGGGAACCTACAGTAAATCGTCATTGAATCCCACAGTTCGAAAGCACCCAATACACGTTCAAAACGCATAATGTGCCAAAGAAGTGTCTCCCTTGAGTTTTTTACCACACATGAACGATCTCCATCAATGGCACACTTTCATTCAAAGGCCAACCAGCACCGCACCCACGCACCGCTGGATGTGCAAGTTTACAATAGACGCATTCAGCCGCCCACACACCTGCTTGCGCTGTCATAGAATCTCCCATGTTTGTACTCCATGCACAGGGACGCATCGGCAGGGCTTTCCCTATACTGAAAACAGTGCGGCATGCTCCTCTCTAGATGCGCCCACTTGCACACAACTACTATTTATTCTACTTTTTCTTCATAATACAGAAAGATGAAGTTGGTGCATGAGGATTTTGAGAAGAAAAATCCAATGTTGTTTGTGAGTTGGCAAATAATTAAGTCATCGTCTTAAAAAAAAAAAAGTAATTCAGCTGCAAAGGGAATGCACAAAACATACCTCAAGCAGGGTCTGAACGCAGAAGGCATTTAAGAATCTTCTGTGTGTCCGCCGGAGACAGCCCCAATCATATGTGTAGGGTTGCTCCAAACCTCACTCCTGCTCCCCTCTCTCCTCCGGTCACAGTCTGCTTCCCTGCACAAAATTGCCGTCCCTTACATGTATCCAGATTTTGGGGGAAAGAAAGAGCAGGAGAGACTGAGTGGGACAAGCCAGCTCGGACACTGCTCCTCGAAGAGACGAGTTGCGAGCGGCCGGTGGAGACCAACCACTGCAGCAGATCGGAGAGAGGAGAGAAAGAAGAGAGAGGGATGAAAGAGAGATAGCAAGCCACACTGCTGCTGCTGCTGCTTCTGCTGGTGCCTTTGCTGAGGGAGCAGACAAGATGTGGAGGCGGATTGTGGATTCTGGACTATGCCGAACAGATGGAGGATGAGTGAGAGACATGGGAAAAGAGCGCGAGAAGGCTTTTAACACATGAGCAGATTTGGAGAGTCTTGGCGTGAAGTCAGGCCTGGATACGGCTACATATTTTCTCCAGCAGGCATGCCCTGGCATCTCCACACACTTTTAATAGCGCATTTAAGAAATATATTGAACAAAAGTTAGACAATATATACAGTAAGTGAGATCTGGTATTGTCAATAATAAGCAACTTCAATATGTGAATTTTCAATCGTCAAAATTGTGAAATTATATATTAAGTAATGGCGAATCAATAAAAATTAATAAAGCACAAATCAATACAAATATGCGATGAACAAGAAGTGGGTTAAATTGATGAGGTAAGCTAGCAATACTGTATGCTAACTTTATGCTAACGTTATGCTAAAAGCTGTATTGTTTTTCATTGTTAACATGACAAAGTCAATGACCCTTAATACAATTTAGAAAACAAGTGTTAACATGGTTTTCACATTATAACAGACAGAATTATTCCAATGGACTGTCCTTTTGTTTGCATTAGCTTTAGCCTGGACCCAGAAGTGCAGTGTTGATGTCATCCCAATTGGCTCATCCCAATTGGCTCATCCCAAACCCCAATTGGCAATACTGCTCGGCTCGACACACAGGGGCGACGGAATGCAGTGATAGTGAGCATAATCACAAGTTGTTTTGGTCGCGTCTTTAAGCCAAAATAGTGAACATGAAAAAAGTCCAGATATCCCTTTCCACACTCTTCCTCCATCTCATCTGGGGGAATAATCTTGAGGCGTTCCCAGGCCAGCTGAGAGACATAGTCCCTCCAGTGTCTTCTGGTTCTTCCCCACCTCAACTGGAGCAGCAGCTCTTCTGCGAGCTCCTTCCGTGAGCCTGAGCTCCTCACCCTAAGAGAGCGCCAAACCACTCAATAGTTGTATCCAGTAGTCTCCATTGTGGAACTACTTTGAAAAGCCACTGGTAGCTCTCGAGTTACAAGTTGGTGACCCATGTTATAGAGGCAGCACATTCATTGATTCCAGTGCATTAGTGTGTTATTAGATTGCAATCAATTCTTATCATATATAATATTACTACTAATAGTTATATACATACATCCTCATTCCTGCAAGTTTTCTCTCCTGAAATTCAATCAAAGTCTCAAAATCTCCTTCAAGGTAACAGCCAATCAGAGGTGTGGAAGACTTTCAATCTTCCTGATTGTGAAGCTGCAGTCATGTTCTCTTTCCGGCCTGGTGCGATCGCATACGTTTTAATTTTATTTGTCGCCCCTGGGAGTCGAGCCCATGACTTCAAAAAAGGTATCTAAACACAAAGTTCTAACAAGAGTAGCACTTCAAAACATAAAATTCAAATATGACATGAATATTTAGTTTGTACTATCTCTTATTTCAAGTCAATTGATCAATATCGTATAATTTCCCCACACGTTGGCCTTGTTTATTATCTGTTTGACAGGTAACTACAATAACTTCATGTTATCTGAATAAAAACTCAAATCATCCAAACTGAGGAAAAATAAAAGCTATTCGGTCAAATTTCAACAATCACTGCGTACACTGCAAAAAAAAAAAAAAAAGCCAAATAAGTCAATAAATCTTAAAACAGGATTATCCAAAGGGACATCCCAGCCTGAATCTTGTTAGACTTAAGCTGCGGATATATTTTGCGTTTCCATACACACGTTAAATCCTTCCTTGCTAGTATGAAAGAACATTGTCCAAATGCAAAAATGTGTCTAAAAGAGTGAGGATATGAAAGAAGCGGGTCGACTAGATGCATGTTTACAATAACATTTCTAACTCTTTATTTGCTTTTTGAATAGTGGTTGACTTTGAAATATAAGCAGCCCCTGCTCTTCATCCACATCATTTAGTGCACAAGACATGATCGTAATCTCAGTGTGTTTTAATGGTAGTGATTGTTAGTTTTTTTTTTTTTTTACTTGGCGGTTCTCATTAGTAACTCCAGCAACAACAACTCAAGGATCCATCACTTGTTACAAAATAAAACGTTTTTTTTTTTTTTGAGCCACACAAACAAAAATGCAAAAGTAAAAAAAAAGAAAGAAAAAAATATGAAATTATATAACTTTACTCATTAAGATGATAAATGTATTCTCTCCAACATTCAAGGTAGTTCGTCTCTCGCACTAATTTTACATTCAAATCTCCATAGAGCCGCACCATAGAATCAAATTGTTAACATGGCATTACGTCCAACATTTCCAACAAAGATATAGAAACGCTTCTATACTCAACATAAAGACTCGCTATTTACAATATTTATATGTACACTGTAAAATCGTCGTGAGATAAAAAAGGCACAAATTTCCCTTTTTTTTTTTTTAAATACAATGTAAACATCTGGTCGAAAAAAAGCATGCATTGACATTTCATTTTACAAAAAGGAGTTTAGACAAAGTACTTAAATATCGTTTTCCAGCAAAATATAATTCTCTCAGAAAATACTTTCCCATTCGTTCCTATGAACCTTTTTTAGATAGGTTTTTAAGAAGGGGGCGGAATAAAGAAAGCGTGAGAGATCAGCGTGAAACTGTTGTTGTTGTTGTTGTGAATGACGTTTTCAGATTGCCAAAAAAAGAACAAATAAAATGACTATAGGTGACCGTACACAAAATAGTTCCTGTCGCATTTTCGCAACACACACACACACACGCGCACACACACACACACACGCACACACACACACACAAAACTAAAAACGATCCAAGCTTTAGCTGCTCTAATGCCTTATATTCACATTGTATCTTCACTGTGCAAATCTAAATCTGGAAATAGGATATGGATAATCCTATAATGTAAATGCATAATACCCACGCCAGCGGATTCACTACGCACTGTTTTGCCAGGGAAAAACATGTTTCTCCCGGCGCGCTCTCCCCCATGTAAATGCGCCCCTTGCCCACCCCCGCTTCTGCCTCCGCCCAGCGACCCTTTCACTTTCAGTAGCATCATATTAGTCGTGCACAGTACGCAGCGCTTCGGTCCGGGTGTTCACATTAGCGCCGGTTAAAATAGTCGCAGTGTCATGGCTGGATGGGATCTGAGTCAGGAAGTTAGGAAATGTTTGATTTTTGGGCAGAACATTTTAAATGATAATGGTGACAAATAAGGCTGTAATTAATTAATAGTTTGAACATTTATCTGAAAAACTGGCAACCCACATGAGACCCTCTTTCCGCTCTCTGATTGGAAACACAAATATTGTGTAAATCATGTCCAAACATTTTTTAAAGTGAGAAATCTTTTTTTATCCAATGTTTTTGGAGTACCAACCTTAGTGCAACCCTCAGGTCAAAATGACCCGCCACAGTGTTTCAAATTAGACCCTTGTGGATCTTCTAGGGTCTAAATGACCCAGGGCTAGACAAGTTAGGAAATATATGGCTGTGGTGGGTCAATTTGACCTGAGGATAAATCCACTTTAAGCTTTTGGACAGTAAAGGCCTACTATAATTTTTATGTATGATAATCTGGGGACACACATGGAAGATGGAGATGTATTTAAATGTTAGTATAACATACGCTTCCTTTGCGAACACCTTCGTATAGACTGAATGTAACGTAATTTGTTCTTTGATAAGAATGACTAATTCTATGTTTTGCACTGATTTTAGCTCTGTTGGAGTCATTAAACCTCTTTTTAGCATGTTTTGGTACAAGTATGGTTCAACCGATATTAAATTAGTTGATATTTAAATAAATAATTAGTGGCAATTAACTTCTTGCTGAAGCCAATTTCCACGTCTCATACTAGATAATCTGTATTTAGACAAAATGAGGAAATTGCTACCATGAGAAATAAGAAATTTACACCTGTTTCAATGCCAAATCTTAGCAGTCAAAATAGACTCTAATTAAGACATAAAACCAACTTGACTCAAGCCTTTACTGCCTTTTATTTGAGTAGTTTCAGCGAAGGTATCAATTTGTCATGTGTTGTTTTGGTCTCTGAAGCAGGAATCTATTAGTCATATCACGTGTGCATTTTGCCATTAACTTTGTTAGAAAACAACAGGCTGTGCAAAAGGTTCTGAAAGTGTTGGACGTTGAAGCATTTAGAGAAGAACACATATTTTAGGTTCATCCTCTCTGTCGTGTATGCCCTCTTTACTAAGGGTTGAGCCTGTTTATGGAACAGATGTTATTTGGTTTTGCGAGTCATTTTTGTTTCTGGCGGGGGGTTCTGCCACTTGCTTCCATAAAATGTATTGCCTGAAGTAATATTTTCTTAAAGCTGGAGTACCTAACATGGCATTCTGTAACAATACCCAGCAAACAAACCCATAGCTCTGGTTCTATCAGTATATTTTCATGCATGTTTTTTTTAAACAGGCAGAAAAGTGAAAATGAGAGGACCACCTTGACTCAGCCAATCAGCTTAAAGACTCACAGGGCTCGTTAAAGGCAAGTTTGCAACATTAGTTTTATAATAGAATAAAGACAGCATGTTGTGGCCAGATTTGTTCACAACATGAGACTTTCCCGAGTCTTATTCTGTTGAGACAAAACAATGTATCATCTATTTTTAAATTAAACAATTGAACAATTTTTGAGTTGAGCATCTTAAAATCTCCATATGTCTAATACTAGGCTAACATAACCCTTAGCATTAATATTATTGAGTGAAAAGCCAGCGCCAATGGGAACACCCAGCACAATACAGCGCTAACACAAAGCAGCAGAAAAAGCAACATTTTAGCTTATTCTACAGACTTTTTTGCCTGAATCTCAAACATTTGGCCCAAATATTAATCCAGAAATTCAGCTCAAGTACTGTACCTCTAAATAATGTCTGTACATCCGCTAAATAGAGTGAGTGGTGAATACCTGTACACACCTGCCTGTTGGATGCGTCTGCAGTTGGCATACCTATAGCCTACGTTTGCCTTAATATGTTTAGCTTTGAATGGTAGAAAGCCTCTTAAATTACATTATTTGTTAAAAAAAAAAAACATTTGTAACATAGCATTTCTAAAAAACATTATTTCGGGCAAGAATATGTAACTTTGAAAAGGACTGATTTTGCTTCATGATGAGTAAAAACACTTAGATAAGCCGAAGAGATAGAATTCTAAAATCTCCTAGAATGGCCTTTCCATTTCGTTTGATATGCCAAAAATGAGTGAATGACAGGGTTAGCTTTGCGTGCAAACTTTCTTTTGTCTCCGCTTTGGATAATTTTTGCATATATGTTTTTGATTGTTTAACTACACATTTGAAAACGAAGCATGTAGATGTTGATAATGATTGCATTTGAGTGGGTTAAGCTAGTTGGAATGCTATAACAATTCCTAGAAATGGTGATGCATAAATTTAGCCCTTAGAATAGACCACTCTTTTTGTCTAAAATCATATGGCAAAGCTACTTCTAAGTATGTGTTGGCATCTATTTTTATAGTTCTGTTTAGCATAGACTGCATAAGCCACAGTTAATATTTGCAAAAAAACATGTCTGTAGGTGACCAAGGCTACATCCACAAACTTTGCATTTAGATTACAGTATTTTCTGGACTACTTCCGTGTACTTGGCGGTCCACAGAGCTCGGCTTTGGACACAGCTGCGGATCTCCATTCCTGCTTCCGGTGTGTTTATGTGAACGGCAGAGAGCTGACAAGAGAAAGTGCAGGGAAATATACAGGACTTATTTTAATGTGATTAGAACTAAAGAGATTATGGCCTAATTACTTTGACTTTTGAGTTTTCATAGGAATGAGACACACATGTGTGGTCAAACTAGACTAAATTCACAATAGCTGTGTCCAGTTATAAGTATTAACTATTGCAACATGAAAATGTATGGCCTATATGTAGACAAAATTAACTTTCTTTTGAAATTTAGCAGGTGTGGTTTATATACAGGTGCGCTTATTAGTCCAGCAAGTACTGTAAAAATGAAATAATACTCCCAAATGTATCCGTGTGTGTGGAAGTAGCCTGTGGAGCGCCTCTGTCATCAGACAAATGAGTGGACTTCTCTTCATTCGTGTTAAGTGTTTTAGTGACTGTCAAGCGCGGCCTTAGAAATGTATGGCTTTACTCCGTAGAAAATACTGTCATCTTTGGGGCAGGAGGTGGGGGCATGGGGGGAGGGGAGTGTCAGGGTTGTCACATGTCCTTCTTCGTGCTTCTCTTCCACTCTGTAGATTCAGGCTAGATTTTGCACCAAAGCGGCCTCTCCCTGGCCTTCGGTCACTGTGTGGCTTTAAGTGTCTTGTCCTGAGACCAGATCAAGTCCAGTGGGGAGAGAGGGCGGGCTGATCTGTGAGCTCCTCTGGTTCCTCTCCTGCTCCAGTTCTTTGAGTTTGTCCCAGTCACTTCTTGTGGAAGTAGATGGTGTGTGTGAGGCCGGACTCCACCTTTGGTATCTGGTCGCTGATGATCTCCACCAACATCTCCGGGAACTCCACCTTCAGCGACTGCGACTCACGAAACGTGTAGAAACAGAAGTCTAGCAGGTTCCCCACCAGCTGCAGGAGAAGAGACAGTATAGTCAGAAACCACTTATTTTTAGAACACTAAATGTTGGAGGAAAAAACAACAACAATACAATAGGAGCTCTAGTGCTTCACATTACAGATGTGTTGTCACCTTCCCAGATCAACCTAACATTATTTCTGTGGCTCTGAATCCTCCTCCTCATCATCATCATTTATTCTGTGTTTATTTTTATTTTTTACGTCAACAGAGTATAGCCACGTGGGGATTGAGATTTCAATTCAAAACTTGTGATACTTGTCTTCAGAGGACTCATCACGCAGATAAAGCACCAAGCTAACTTATTCTGCCATAATCTGCTGCAAGGGGGCGCTTACATTTGGAACTAGGGCTGCACAATATTGGAAATTAGTGCGATATTCGATATTAGTGTTTAGTATTTTGATAAAATATATTTTTGTCTTTCACCTAAAATTGCAATCTGCATTGAAACGCAAGAGACAAATAAAAAAAACAAATGCACATATTTATATACCTTTTTGTTTGTTTGTTGTATTTGTTGAATGTCAATGTGTCTGTCTGTTTTGTTGTCTTTAATAAAGGGATTTTTTTTTTGCACATATTTTCAATATGGATATTGCACGCACCCATATCGCGATAACGGTATTTTTCCGATATATCGTGCAACCCTATTTGGAACTATAATTTTTTTTATCAAAAAACCAATCCGGAGATAGTCCAGTCCTTTACCCTAAAATGCACAATATTCAAAGAAAATGTCTGCCTTTTAGTGCCGGTAAAAGTAAAGGAAAGAATAAATAACTTGCATGGTATCATTGTCACGTGACACAATAGCTCTGATATAAAAATAAAGGTTGAAGAGTCTCAAGAGACAAGAAAATGAGGAGTGGTCGGTGAAAATAATGTCTGTCATTTTACTGGTCCTTGGTAATAAAAAGGTTGGGGACCACTGATCTATATATTTGCAAATTCACTTTTTCCAAGAGATTGTTGGCACATTTGGCCCTCCACACAACCAATTTGCAAGCTGAGTAAAATGTTTGCCCGTGTGTTAAAACATAGCATTATATCTAAGGAGTATACCTTCCAGCAAACAAAAATAACTTTTATACAGTGTATGTTACTACTGGTTACTGTCTGTTAATGGATTAATGTAACCCTTACTCTCTGAGGTCTTTTTTACCTTGTTTTACCACAGGGAGGCAACACTGATCCTGTGTGGCTTCAGGGTCAAGTGTTGTCAAGTGTTGTCATGTGTTGTCCCGTGTCGTGGGAGTACTGTAACAGCATACATTATAACGATTCACACTGTTTTTGAGTTACTACTTCTCAACTTAAAGGACAACTCACCCTCAAATCCACTTTTTTTTTGCTGATAAACGGTATAAATGAGTGTCCAATAGTGTTGTCTACATATCCTGGTCATAATCTTGTCACTTTGGTGCAAATTAGTTGAAAGTTAGACTTTCTGCCTAAAACCGTCTGTGAGGCGCCATCTGCTGGCGACCTGTATTACTACATTTGAATTTTGAATCTGGCGCCAACACTGGCACAGAAGTTGGACCTGACGTCTGCAAGTTGGACCTGACGTCAGCAGCCCCCCGCCCAGAGCAACGTAAACGGCCCAGTCTCGTTCACGCCCCCTTTAGTCCTCCAGGCTACGCCCATTTAGAGGAAGATTTGAACAGGAAATGTGAGTAACGTAAGCTCCGAGGAGCGGGGGTGAGAACCACTTTAAAGAAATGGAAGACTTCAAAATTTAATGATGCACCCTAGGCCTTACAAACCATGCAAAATCATACTTTAGTTTAACCCTGTGACGCTTTTTTCCCATGATAATATGCAAATGCGTGTAATAATATTCCAATACAATACTCTAATTGGAGATGATACGTTATTAAATGGGTATTCTGTAACTAATTGCCTTTCTAAAGTATTCTCACCAACACTGGTTAGGACTTTTGCTAACCTCGTTCCCCCAGCCTGTAGAGTCATTGACCCTCAGCCATTAATCTGTGTGACCTTCCAATGCCCCTCTTATTTAATTACATAGCACTACAGTGGGCCCACACACACCAGCAGCACTGACCACCCAAACAGGTTCAATAAACTTGAGTCTGGCAGCGATCCCGTGGCTCAGGAGTGACCTTTCCCTCGGGGACATATTTGGGCAGTTGTAATCCTCATTTCCAACCGCAGCAGTGATACAAGGCTAAATAAATCCATTATCTAATCACCCAGTGTAATAGATTAAAATGTTTTGATTTTGAAGTAGGGGTCGGATAAGGAGAAACACAAATTAAGTAGCCTATGAACCTTTTCTCACTACTCAAGAGAGGAAAAACTCACTACCTTTGCATAAATTAGTAAATAATATTATCTCCTCTAGTTAGTGAACAGAACATTGTACTAATTTAAACAGAGATTGTGTTTCATATTTAAGATATAGCTTACTTATAATTAGGAAGATTCACATGAGTTATGTAGGCCTCTTTTGAGAGCTCATTGGCTGGTACAGGAATAATCCACCCCATTTCACTTTTGTGTGTGAAAACGTTGATGTTGTACCACAGCCTTTATCAAAACTGAATGGCAAATGCATCAGCTTTAAAGTTGGAGTACCCAATTATGTAACCGTAGTTCTTGGTTCTGTCACTAGTTTTTGCATGCATGTAAGGCCCTCTGTCACAACTTCAGAACGGCGTTTTTTGACAGAAAAGTGAAAAGCATCAAATAGTTACTCACAAGTATTCAAACGATAGCGTGTTCACTAAAAAGCTTGTGGAAACCAAGCTTTAAATATATCCAATTATTGTATATACATGTAAGTCTATCTATTTATAGCCGTAATGTTTAGGGTGGTTCAGATCACGCACTCATTCATACACATTCACACCTCTAGACCCCTCATTGTTCAAGGTATGGTAAAAATCCAGTTGATTTGAACAAAACAACACAGGTTTCCGGACTCAGACTTACATCGTGCATAGCGTCCAGGAGCTTGGTGAGCTGGAAGAAGCGCTGCCAAGTTTGACCAGAGTTGTTGGTTGCTTTTCCCACCGACCGCCGCAGTTCCTTGATGTAGTTGACTCGCATCTCCTCAAAGGCTGGCTGATTCTTCAGGCCCTCTTTAGGAACTGCACACACACAAACCAAAAGCTTTAATGGGAAGTAACTAGGAAAGTTCTAAATATCTCTCTTTCATTTATATAATGCTATTGGTTTTTATCGCCAAAACATAAAAAAATGCTGTTTTGTGGAATCATTTCATGGAGAGAGAAGAGATGGAGAAAGGATGGAGAAAGTTCAAGCATATCTGGAAATTAAGCTGTTGGAGTAGCCTGGTCGTACCACACCATAGTACAAATGACATTTCTTACAAAGGTCTGGACGTGCTCCATTGAGCTCCGTTTACAGGTGGCCTTTTGCAGATTGAAACGATTGGATCTGAGTTTACCGTGACGTATGTTTGGCGCCCGAGTGAGTCTTTAGCATTTAGCATTTAGCCTAGCCATCTCCTTTGCCGCTAACGAAGCCCGTGGGGAGTAGCGACACAATTCTTTCCAGCGATTACATTTGCTAAACATTACCCTTGCTCCGGATTCAATTTCTTGATAGAACCAGACCGGATTACTTTGCTATTGCATTTTTCGCCATTGCCAAACTACAACCTGCCTGTTCGACGCAAACTCTTGACATCACCCACAACTAACTACAACACCCACCTCCCACGCTCTCTGAATGGTCGGTCGAAATTCAACCGATTGTAATCGCAAACACAGGGACTAGACCCAGACGTTACATGCAGTGAAATGATGATTGAACGGAGTTTTTATTTTTCATACAATGGAACAGTTTCTAACAGAACATATCGATGTGTTTAGAAATCTAAATCCAGAGAAAATCTGTGGAAAGCCCTGAAAACTGCTGCTAAAAACAACCTACATCTAATCTGATAGAGCTTGAGTTATTTTGTGAATGGGGGAGAGTTTCTAGATTTGCAAAGCTTGTAGAGTTATATTCTAAAAGACAGGGTTCTCGTAAAGGTTCTACAAAGTATGTTGGATGAATGTGGTTATAAACATGACAGTTCAAGTTATATTAGTACATGGATGTATGTTTTTCCCCCTTTGGCTGTTTCTGACTTCTAGAATGATCCTTGCTGACCGCATTACACTGATTCTGTAGATGTTTTGAAACAAGCAGCTGACGCCACAAGCTGCAAAATTTTTTACATTTCTTCGAGTCCTCTGAACAATTTCCACTTCTTGAGAAAGACATCCATTCACACTTTTTCACCAGTTTCTTGAAAGCCAAACAACCACAATACCCAAACCACGCCACAGATGTTAACACACACACACAACATGTTATTACCTCTTGCAACAGACTTGGCTATGTCGATCTAACATTTAGAACTTATACAAAAAAATGCTTATTCCTAAGCTATGGTTTTGAGGAGATATTTGATGCTAATTTCAGTTTTTAACTATGCCTCATCAAAAACAGAACTGAAGTTGCTTTTTAATTGGTCGCCCATGGACTTGGACTCACGGGTCGCAGATGCACAGCCTGAGTCCTGGATCTACACCCTCAGTCCTGGATCTATTGCCTGAGTCCTGGATCTACACCCTCAGTCCTGGATCTATTGCCTGAGTCCTGGATCTACACCCTCAGTCCTGGATCTATTGCCTGAGTCCTGGATCTACACCCTCAGTCCTGGATCTATTGCCTGAGTCCTGGATCTACACCCTCAGTCCTGGATCTATTGCCTGAGTCCTGGATCTACACCCTCAGTCCTGGATCTATTGCCTGAGTCCTGGATCTACACCCTCAGTCCTGGATCTATTGCCTGAGTCCTGGATCTACACCCTCAGTCCTGGATCTATTGCCTGAGTCCTGGATCTACACCCTCAGTCCTGGATCTATTGCCTGAATCCCAGATCTATAGCCTGAGTCCTGGATCTACACCCTCAGTCCTGGATCTATTGCCTGAGTCCTGGATCTACACCCTCAGTCCTGGATCTATTGCCTGAGTCCTGGATCTACACCCTCAGTCCTGGATCTATTGCCTGAGTCCTGGATCTACACCCTCAGTCCTGGATCTATTGCCTGAGTCCTGGATCTACACCCTCAGTCCTGGCTCTATTGCCTGAATCCCAGATCTATAGCCTGAGTCCTGGATCTACAGCCTCAGTCCTGGATCTACAGCCTCAGTCCTGGATCTATAGCCTCAGTCCTGGATCTATAGCCTGAGTCCTGGATCTACAGCCTGAATCCCAGATCTATAACCTGTGTCCTGGATCTACAGCCTCAGTCCTGGATCTACAGCCTGAGTCCTGGATCTACAGCCTGAGTCCCAAATCTACAGCCCATTGTCCATGGAAGCAGATCCCTTTCTCAAGAGCAGGACGACCGATGTGTTTGTTATTATTGCATTTCCTGTGTTCAAACTGTTTGATTGCCGATCACATTGTGAAGTCCTCAGAGACGACTGCTGTTGTGACTCTTGTCAAAAATAAATTGAACTGAATTGAATAGATCCATCCTTGCTAATTTTTGTGAACTTCCGTCACAAACGCTGTCCCGTGCTCCTTCGGGCTGAATGCTCCTGGGATTTATCCTTACACTCTCACGCCATTTTCAGAGCTGCCTCGCTTTTTTTTTTTTGCATCTAAACTAATTTTGACAATTTATGAGGAGAAATAACATTCTTTACAATTAAAATAAATAAAATACCTCAGAAGATAATCATAAGCTTATTTGAAAACTCAGAGCAACAAAATTAGCAGTTTATTATCTGACACAGGCAAAACACTGATACATGTTTCCCCCTGTGTACAAATGTGGAGCTGTGTAAAGGCTAATTAAAGGTGCTCAGTCAATTCTGTTTCCACTCCTACACAGCAGCCTTTTTGGGACATTTGGAGTGTTACGGCCTATTTACCGACTCATTACGGGCACTTTCACCATTTCGAGTGGCAATTACTTTTACTGTGGAGCCTCCAATTCATACGACTGTTAAACCAACAGCTCAGATTAAATATTATCTCTAAAACCATAGACAAAAGCCCGCTGTGTTCAAAGACCTTGAAATGTTATGTCAATGGAAATCATTTTGGTTTCAGATACAAGCCCACATAGCTGAGTTTTAAGAGCTATAAACCTAATAGTTTTTGGACATGAACCAAAAGAATAACTGACACATTTACCAAGAGCATATTCCACTGGTATAGAAAAGCCACTGTTTATTCACATAACTTCATATGGGCCTATAATATTATACTTAAAAAGATTTAAAATGAAAATCAAAGTCTTCTGACTGGGTGTTGCAATTCTGAAATTCCACATCGTGTGACATTTTGACTCTAATTCAAAACAGCTTTTTAACTATCTAATCCAAAATAGCAAATGATCTATTTTTAAGCTGAAATTGTTGTTGTGTTAACCAAAGAAATTATAAAAAAATATGATAAGAATAATAATTGAAAAAAATATTGGCTCAATACCAGGATATTGAGCGAGCCCAATTAAACGACAAACTTTGAACTTAAGTTTGTTTCTCTTTTACCCATCCTCTCCCCTGTTGTGTTTTATTGTAATTTTCCTGTGCGAACCCTTCCAGTACTTTTTCTCTACTTTCTACAATCGACTCAAAAATTGTATCGTCATCAAAGGGAAAATTGTTTTCATGTGGTGGAGTACAATAGTAGAATATATTTAATAATTATATATAAATTTCATATTTTTCATGTGAAACAGATAGGGCTGTCAAATGAGTAAAAATGTTTAGTTGATTAATCGCATAGTAATGGTGAGTTAACTCACGATTAATCACATTTTTAACATTCTATTTCAAATCCACTCCAATTTAAGTTAAATGAGATTATCAAATGTAATGACACATTGTCATTCAAAACAAATGTACCTAAATCTGTTTGATTTGCTCACAACCTTTTACTTTTGGGAACAACCAAAATTAGCTGTTAATGAAAGGGGAAAATTTACGTACCCCAGCTTTAATTTAGCGAGTTTCGTTTATTTTTCAGGAGGAGACACGGTATTTGCATGCACAGGTTACGCACAGGTTGCAAAGACACGAACACAACATGCAGAGAATGTGGCGTATATGGTCTTACATGTATATGACCACAATACCGCAGCGCCGTTCACCGTGTTGTTGTGAGCGGCTCACAACAACCAGAGCGGCCGCAGGTACCCCAGGGGTGTGCCCGGGAAGGCGGACTTCAGTTCATAGACTGTAGCCCCACGGTCACACGCGTATTCTTTTAAAACTTGAATTCCCAGAGACCTGTGGCCATCTCACACAGGCATGTGTAGTACGCAGCATTCTGAGTGATAATATGGATAACTGGGCGGGTCATTCGGACATGCGTTAATGCGTTAATTTTTTCTTTACGCGTTAATGAACAATTTAATTAACGTGAGTTAACGCGATAATTTTGACAACCTTAAAAAATATGAAAAGGGTTGCTGTGAGAAATTGAGTTTGTGTTTTATTTCTGGTCCATGGCGTCTCTCAGATGAATCAAAATATAAGTCTCATCAAAAATCCACTTCACATCTCCACTGCGGGACAGAGTGTAACATTTCAGTGTAAGGTTAAATGATAGATGCAGCATGGGGCAGAGATCCAAAAACAACCAAGGCCACTGTGAACGTATTTATTGGCTCTCAAGACACACCTAACTATGTTCTTTCTCAACAAGTGTACAATAATAAGATGAGTAACTGTCTGTAGAGCCTCATTAGCACAATGTCAGTGGCAGACATGCTGACAGGTGGAAGCCAGTCCAACCACTGCATCAACCAAAGCATCATTTTCAACAAAGCTTATATCCTCTATTGTAATTATCGTCTTAAGTCCTTTCTCACATCGAGCACTCGCTATCCTGTTTTAATAATTATCACTTTATCATAATTATAAAGTAAAGTTATTAAGACAGAACCAGTTTGTGTTTTATATATATTTACTTCCTTTTAATGCATTTGTCTAGAGTTTATATTTTATAATTATATATAGTCTATAGTAAGGTATATAAAATATAACTACCAACCGGACCGTGATACGCAAATACGTATTAATGTAATAAGTACCGACAGCGCGGACGCAGACCGTTTGCATTTTCCGATAATGACTTGTGTTCTATACGTTATCCCATACATAATGTATTTATATATTGATTCTATTTATTATTTTTAACCAGTGAGACAAATTAGGCATTTATTTGGTATTGTATTTTATTGTTTCTTTTTTTTTTATTGCCTAGACCTGTGCAACACTGTTGAAACTCTTTAATTTTTTATAATGTGCTATATAAAAAAAGTGGATTTGGATCTGTTCGAGCCACTGCGGCAGTGTTCCAACGCTTTAGACGTGACATTGGATTAGATTGAGAAACACCTCACTCCTCCAAAAGCATAGGCGGTATCAGTCCTTAGAAAGCGGATTTAACAATTCTCCTCCAGCAGTGCTTCCACGGCCCAAAGTCACACAGAAAAATCTTGCATGATAAATTGTCTTAATTCAAACGGATCCCCTCTTTGCCTGACACTTATGCTCATATTTCCTGTAGCTGAAGGATTTAAGCCGTGGAGGTTTGGGCTTACAGGTCACAATGAGGCCTCACATGTGGACGCAGGGTGTTGCTTTAAAGTCCTGTTTAACTCTTGTGTTATAATTCTTTTCAAATGTGTTTAACAGAAGATGTGAAATTCTAAACCGAGTGTGACAGAATATAAAGAGCCAGTTAAATATTTCAAGATATTGCGTGGTATGTTTATGACCAGCAAATGCGATTTCCAGGGTTTTTTGTCAACTAGTGGGAAAAATACAGGTGACAATGGTTACACTAACACTAGTGGAAGTGACGAATGCATGAACCACGAATACATATCCAGAATACAGTGACATACTAAATTAAATATGAACAATAAAAAAAACGTCACATGAAGAAAATTTGGCTTTGTTTATTTCTGCACTGAGGAGAGACACAGAACTATCCACAAACCCCTTTAATAACATGCCCTTTGCCTATATTTTAAGTCATAAGAAAACATTTGTGGCTTGTGTGCACCTCAGCTATTAGTACAAAGGACTACTGCGATTGTCCTATTTTAGTCACTCAGCGCGGTGATCTCTAAAACTAAGCAGAGCAGGGCCTGGTTAGTACTGGGATGGGAGACATCTGGTAACACCAGGTGCTCATCCCATTAGCTTATGAAATATACAGTAGCTATTCTTCCAGGGGTCTATTTACTGATCATTGTCATGTAGATAACACCAAAATAAATGTACAAATAAACAAAAAGTGTGCTAAAACAAAAATCTGAATTATTGTAAAAAAAAAAAATACACAGTAATCACTCACACACACACACAATTCCCAGAGTGGCTGAATGATGACGTGAAGTGTCTTTGCGTGTCCAAAAAGCGCTATATAAAAACAGATGCATTAATACTGTTATTGTTTTATGCTTTGACTTTAATAACAAAGTCATTTGTGACAGTAGTATATATTCCGAAATAAAATGTTGTTTTTCGAATTGTATAGAATTGAAAGTCAGCTGTATGGAAATGCGTATCGTATCGGCAGGCTGCCACAATGTCACTACTCCTGAAGGTTATTTTTAGAACATAATCCCCGGTACTTCCCTTTCATGCGATCACAAATAGTGAAAAAATATATTCATCCAGGTCAGCATTCTAATTGAATCATAATGCTGGATATTTGACCCCTCTTCTTTTGGTGCTGCACAGTGTAATAAGTAAAAGTGAACATGAGGTAGAATGAATTCACTTCATTCACATGCAGTGTGTGACGTCCTCCATTGAACGCAGAAGTACAGTGGACTCCTTGTACTCTGATGTCCAGAGCTAATGTACAAATGCTGGGATGGATTCTTGAAATGAGGAGAATGTGCTAAACTCGGCCGCTCTGGTTTGATCTTTTGTTTTTCCCCCACTGACCCACATAGAGCCGATTAGTCCCTCACATGGCATTTGTGAGAGGCGTTACCTCAGCCCCGGCTAATACAGGGCCTTTAAATCACAGTAATGGCCGTCAAATTGTGCTTCCTGGTACAGAGCTTTTGAAAACCATAAGTGTGGCCATAGGTCTGCGGAACACTGACTCACTAGGTAAATATTGTTGCAGGAGATTCAGCTTGATTTCATTGAAAGACTAATTTGCACTGCCCAAAAAGAAAAAAAAAACCTGACACTAAATGTCAAAAAATGTCTTCTAGTGGGTGAGGTGTATTTTAATTTGGATATATTTTGATTGTCGTCAAGATTTCTAATGCAAATTGGACGAGCAAAAATGTTTTGTTTTAAAAGAGAAAGTGAGGCTCTAAAGCAGCTCAAACACAGACAGAGGAGGCTCTAAAGCAGCTCGGACACAGACAGAGGAGGCTCTAAAGCAGCTCGGACACAGACAGAGGAGGCTCTAAAGCAGCTCGGACACAGACAGAGGAGGCTCTAAAGCAGCTCGGACACAGACAGAGGAGGCTCTAAAGCAGCTCGGACACAGACAGAGGAGGCTCCAAAGCAGCTCGGACACAGACAGAGGAGGCTCTAAAGCAGCTCGGACACAGACAGAGGAGGCTCTAAAGCAGCTCAAACACAGACAGAGGAGGCTCTAAAGCAGCTCGGACACAGACAGAGGAGGCTCTAAAGCAGCTCGGACACAGACAGAGGAGGCTCGAAAGCAGCTCAAATACAGACAGAGGAGGCTCTAAAGCAGCTCAAACACAGACAGAGGAGGCTCTAAAGCAGCTACAACATCATTGACACAAAGCATTAGTTTTACCTTTAGTATTGTCCAAACTTGAAGCAAACATTAGCCATGTGCTAGGGGTGGTTTCTTTTCTTTAAGGATGATGAAGCTGAAGTAAAATGAAGTCTATAAAGTGTAATTCTATAAACAAAAATGATAATAAAAACATTGTAATGATGATAATAATAAGACTTTTTAAGTAGGCTTTTCGTATACTGGTGATTTAATTTAATTTGATTGGAATTAACTCCAACATAGCAGAATTGTTAAAATTATAAAAGAAAACCAATTATTTCCTTCATGAAAACATAAAAGCATTGAGATGGAATCTATGTCAGGAATTGAGGGGGACTACCCTCTTTCAAACCATTGTGATTCCTCATTGTCAACAATGTGATCCATTCTCTCCAGACAAGATCCCCCAGATGGCTGATCTGTTTCACCAACACACACACTGTTACAAGTAATTACACAAACTACAACCCTTCCCTGCTCTTAGGGGTCTTCTCATTAGTGTGTGGTCTTACTGGCCTGGCTCACAGATTTGACCTGTAAATAAATTTGTCAGTCTGTAAATACATATGTTTATTACTAAACTATAGGAACCAGAAGGAATTACCAGGTGAAACACAAGATCCCTGCACTAAGTAATGTAACTTTAGCTTACTCAATGTGAAAACCAAAGGAGACCAAAAATATGAAATAATTAAGATGATGATACTTTATGTCCTCCCACACACAAAGTATCATTTTTCTTTTTTTAAAAGAGCTCTCATGTTGTAGTGAAAGTGAAGAGAAGAGGTTTGCTTAGCTCAAACAGTCACAGGACACCTCCAGCTGAAACCAAAGCCAAGGTCGAAACCCAATAACACTCTCTCTCTTCTCCTCAGCTTCATCTTCTATTTTGTAAACATTCGAGCCTCTTTCTCTCTCTGCTGCAGTATCTACAGTGTAAAGCAGCTAACAATATCTCTGTAAACATGATGAGCCGTATCTCTCCGGGCTCACACCAGAAGACTAGCCTGACTCTTGCAAAACTCTTGTAAAAAAATAAATAAAAAACATTATATGTGATTGGATAAACCAGTTGCGTAGTGTGGAATGACAGGAGCAGTTGACTACTTAAACCATTTGACTTCACGGGTCTGGCGATAGTCAGGCTACTAGAAGACTACTGCTTTGGGAAATAACGTGGGAGAGCGACACATGCAGGGATTTTGATGTGCGGACACAAATCCACTCTGTTTTCAGGTCACTGGAATAAAATGCAAGTTGAATGGCATTTTCAAAGTGGTGTTGCTACAAGAGATATGGTTTTAAGACAGAGTAAAATAAAAAAATAAGGTGTGTGTTTGTATCGTAACCACTAGAAAGAAGCTTGTTTGCTGATAAAGACACACATGTTAAGAGGGATCAGAGCCAGAACTGACTGTTTTCTTTTTGATTCAATTGAATTCAATACATTTTTGTATAGCCCTAAATCACAACAGCAATTATCTAGGAGGACTTTACAAAGTTGTTGATTTGGCGACAACAGATGAGAGAATCAAACAGTTACAGGAAATGCAATACATATTAATGTAAATGTACACTTCATTTATCCCCATAGGGAACTTTGTCCTCTGCATTTGACCCATCCTGTAATGCCACTTGGGCCTCTGTCAGGAGCAGTAGTAGTAGCGCAGTAGTACAGCGCCTGGAAATGAATCTCCGGATGTTAATGCTTGGCTTGGAAAGGACTAAGGAGCTGGAGGATGTACCATTGAATAGTAGGGAAGGCAAGTTTATTGGTATAGCACAATTCATACACAAGGCAACTCAATGTGCTCAAATAGTATTGTTATAGCAAACACATATTTATGTTTGCAATTTCAAGTAGATTATTCAATCAGAGAACAGAATGACTCTCTTTGGGTGAACATTTTGCTGGATTTTGCACCCCCCCTTCTCCTTCTAAATATTTTTTTTCAAAATCTACAAAAAAACAACAACCCACATTTATATTGTAATGAAACCAGAGACAAAATGTAAGTGGTCATACAGTAAGTGACAGAGTTTGTATTGTTTATTTTGAAGCCCCAGCAGGTGGTGTCATCTGTAATCAGTGTTTAGGAGTTACAAGGCGACAGTGGTTCAGTTGGTAGAGCATTGTCCTTTGAGCCTGAAGGTTATGGGTTCGAGCCCACCACAAAACGTTCTTCACCGACTCCCACTGATGTCTGCGGTCGTTGTGTCCTTGGTAAGACACTTAACCTCTGGGAACACCAGCCACAGTGGGGCGGCTGCGGCTGTAAAGTGCCAAACTGCTGTTGTGTCCTTAGGCAAGACACTTCACCCCCATTGCCTAGAATGAGTCTGGTGTGTGTGTGAATGGTTGGTGGTGGTCGGAGGGGCCGATGGCACATACTGGTTGCCTTCTGTCAGTGTGCCCCAGGGCAGCTGTGGCTACAGAAGTAGTTTATCAGCACCGTGTATGGAGTGAATGAATAATGACATGTAAAGCAATAAAATTACGCTTCAAAATTACGAACGTTTCAAAAACATATTGTCTGTCTTGTTGTCGTAGTTCACAATAAAACCAAACAAGCTTAATTCAAAACATAAATATACATATGACTGGTTGGTTGTAGGTTTGAGCTGCTGCAGCTGTCAAAAGCCAAGGCGTAGAATGTAAAAAACATCTGCAGGGTTCTAAACTCCCATCCATGTCATCCTATACGCAAACAGAAGAGGGATTTTATCTTGTGATAGTGATAATTCTTGATTTTATTACGGTGTGATTGTTAAGCGCTTTGAGTTGCCTTGTGTATAAACTGCACTATACAAATAAACCTGACTTGCCTTTCCTATTGCATTTCTCTTCTGGACACATCCTAAATATTAACTTATCCTGACTCCCCACCCACCCCAGCCCAGCCTCCCTTGCTCCCCTCCTCTCCTCACATTCTCAGGCTTTGAAGGAAGCTGTATTTCCAGCAGGTTTGGAGCGTTGCCTCTTCACTGGCCTTTACATAGTACAGCGGGACTCTCTGGGAAGAGTCCAGAGCAGCAGAAGGCCCCGCTTTGGTCCTGGATGCTCTCTTCTGCCTATACGACTGCACTTGCCTCCTCCACGGTCCCTGTCAGCGCCAGTCTGACTGCTCTCTCCTTAAAGCCTGCCCTCCCATAGGTTTTGGAGGAGTCTTCGCTCAGTAGTCGGCCTTCCCTGCAGCCACTGATGCCAAGGAGCTCCCAGTGCTTCGAAGAGTCAACAGCTAGCATGCTTTATTCCACTGACAGAGCACACTAGCACGCCCATATGCTGCTGTATTCTCCTCTGTGTCTCTTGTCATTTAAATTTGGGGTACCTTTCATTTTCAAAGCACAGGAATGACAACTACTGAATAAAATGCATAGTTCATGGTTCTATAACAGTGTGTTTCTATCACTTGTTTTCACTGTTAGTCTCTGTCTCATCTTTCGATTCGCTTTTTTCAAACAAAAGACTGAAAAAGAGAGGACTGGCCTCACTTGGTCAATCCTCTCTCGGCCCAAAGACTGAAATAGTGACTCACAAAGCTCTTTCTTACATTTTCTCGATTATAAAAGATGTTTTATATTTTCCTATAATAATACAGAACACTATTAATTACCTTTGGCATAGCCACCCTGCACCAGAAGATTTAATGAAGGAGAAAAGTTAGACCAACGGTTAAAGAGCTTGTCCATCATTTAAGAATTTGTCACACATTTTGTCCAATGGAAGCAAGGGGTGGACACGGACAATTTTAATTCTAGTGCTTGCATTCAACTGACAATTATTCATTGGGGATTTTGTTGAATGAGTGACATTTTTGCTTTACATTTTAACTCATTCATACGCGGTGGTGATCACATAATTGAGGGTGGTGTCTTGCCTAAGGACACAATAGCAGCACAAACCATACGCTCTGGCACGTGATCTTACAGCAGACTCCTATCCAAATTATCCTGCCAGTATTCCCTCCACCACTATTCAATAAGTTACCATGTTTACATCAATAACACAAATAGAAGGAATTCTGCAAACATAATTTGTGTTGTCTTCTGCAGATACAAGTGTTATTATGAATTAACAAAAAATCTGTTTAAAGAAACCGTATAAGCTTTGAAATTCTGAGTTGTGAAAAACACAGTGTTAACAAAATATTCTGTGTCTTTATTTATTAGATCCAACAAGCCAATGGCAATATGATTAAAACAACACCATACCAATCTTGTTGTTAGAAAAAAATGCATGATGCTTTTTTGTCGCTTTCTTCAAACAAGCGTAAAAGTCTCTGAACATTTGAGAAGCTCAAGCAAAGCCAAGCCTGACACAAGAACCAATACAAGCCAAAACTCTGATGCTTTCAATATGAGATTTCTCAGACAAAACAGAAAATAAACAGCTCTTGCACCTACAGTATATTTGACAACAAACTTTAGTCTGAGAACCCTATGTCTTCCATCAGTCCTGGATCTATCTCAGAAAGCTTTATGTATAGTCGTCTTACAGCCCAACCACCTGCAGTGGGTGTAGCGAATGAATTGCTCCCAAACAGTTATGAAACATCAAACTCCAAGTGAAAGACGCTCGTCAAAATGTAGCACCAATTTGATAAACGTACAAGTCACACATGCTCGGAGTCAAATTCCATTAGTCTGTGGGTGTCAAACTTTTCATGTCGGCAGCTATTTGCCAAGGCGTCCGGCATTAACATACCACTTTCAAAGAGTTGGTGACTAAAAAAAATAAACATCGTGCCAATGAATACTTCCACTGATTGGCACTGCCGCTGTTCCAGTTTGTAGTTTGAAGTCTGGCCAGCATTTGTCTCATATTCTCTTCAAATATCTCGTCACCTGTCTTTCGCTACTCGATGCAGCGCTAACCACCATATGTCCAGTGTAGTTGTCTTGGTTCTACTGTATGTTGGTGGGCGTAACATTTATTATAGGGGAGTGCATAATAGATCATTCCCTTTATATCGTCTTAACATGGCACTCGCAAAGCGTTGAGTGACAGCGCAGCGTGTGGGAAGATGACGACTTTCCGTAGTAGAATGATTTGCGGCGGATGAGGAAGGAGCAGTCTGGCAGCAGGGGCAGAAACTTCCTATGACGCCAGGATCATTTCTATAGTTACAAATGGTTACAAGGTTTTATGGTTCCGGTGGCTCAGAGAATAGACTTTAGGCGACATGGTGGTAACCTTGCCTACAAGCTGAATTCTCGCGGTATTTGTGAGTTCACAAACACTCGAGAATACATCTTGTCCCGCTCCCGCCAACTCTTTTCGAGTAGAACCAGGTGTTCAAGCCAATCACGCGCCAGTCTGGGGGTTTAGGGCGGGATATCCGGGTTTGACGAAAGCAAGAAGTGCCGGGCCGAAGCAAAACAAACATGGCTACGCAGGAGGACAGACGCGTAGCTGAGGCTATCAAGTCAGTTTTAGCAGAATCTCCAATTTCATTTTTTAAAGATGAACAGCGAGAGGCGCTTTGTGCATTTCTGAACGGCAAAGATGTTTGTGCATTTTGGCAAGAGATGACGACATAATGTTACCGGGATTGGTTTAAGTCAAACCTTGGTAGGCGGGCACACAGCGTCACTTCGCCCAATCAGCTTGAAGTATTCTGCTGCTTATCCCTCCTTTCCCCGAAAGGATTCTCCTGCAGAAGTCCCAGATTGATATTGTGGAGAATGCATTAGAGTTCTACACAATCATCAATCTGGCTCTTGCCAGGTTAGCATGGTGGCTGAGTGGATAGCACTCTCGCCTCTCAGCAAGAAGGTTTTGGGTTCAAATACCGGTCGGAACAGGGCCTTTCTGAGTGAAGTTTGCATGTTCTCCCCGTGTCTGCGTAAGTTTCCTCCGGGTACTCCGGTTTCCCCTACCACTAAAAATATGTGCAATAGTTCAGGGTGAATGAGTGTGTGTTTGTGAGTGTGAATGTGGGACAAAGGATTGAAATTAGCCCATGGCTACAATCCGGAGTGATGTGTTCATTAACATGTACTGTCCCATACAAATAAACAATAAATATTAAATAAATAAATATTTTAAATATAAATATTAAGAATGTTGTAATGTGGCTGTAGGTTTTCATTCCAACCAAGCCGGAGCACATCAGACTCCACTCATTTAATCAATTGGTATCAATGGTATTTAGGACGATTGTTTTTTCTCCACAGGACCACTCTAGTTTTATTTTTATCCTCCTCTGTCTTATGTCTTACATCTGGTCAACTACCGACAGAATGATGTTTTTTAACCTTTTTTTTAACCAAACCTCTGGGAGGCCCTTAATGAGAGCGGGATCCACTCCCCCGAATCAACAGGCTGTAGATCCTGGACTCAGGCAGTAGAACCAGGACAAACTCTATAGATCAATGCAACAAGGTTTTTGCAAATAAGTTGT
Source organism: Knipowitschia caucasica (assembly GCA_964034765.1). Classification (NCBI taxonomy): domain Eukaryota; kingdom Metazoa; phylum Chordata; class Actinopteri; order Gobiiformes; family Gobiidae; genus Knipowitschia; species Knipowitschia caucasica. Next base: position 16,403,942 of record OZ035825.1, on the reverse strand, counting down.
GTAATGGACCTTTAATCATTAGTATGGGGAAAAACAAGCCGCAACTGTAACAACCCCATCCCACACACGCCAATCGGAAACTCATCAAAAGTCAAAAAGTGTTATCATCTGCAGGTGGGGGTTTCTGCTCTTGATTTGCATGTTAACGGATTACCCAGAAGACTTTACAAAAAAGGAGTGGTCGCGTCTGCCAAAGTGTGCGCTGCTTTGCCAAACTGCTCTGAGTGAGAGGAGGTGCGCAGGCTTTTCACAGGCTGCCATCTCCTCTCAGGTGCTCAATGGACGAGAACGGGTTATCTGCGTCTCTCTCTTTAGTCTGCCGAGTGTGGGAGGGTTTGGCAAGTTCGGAGCAACAACCGGATTGTGCCATGTAAAACGACAATGAATATGCTCCCTACAGGTGACATGGGTGATGTATGGGTTGTAAATATAGCATTGATTAAGGGGAACACAAGCGGATTTGTCAATGTTTTCATTGTGTTCAATTGAGAAACCGCTGTAGGGCACTTCATTCAAGTCAAACTAAAAAAAAGTCTCCTGGAGGGCATAACAACAAAAGACAGATGGAGCAGTTCAAAAGTGCAAAATTATTGTCCTTTATTGTTTCAAAGACTTTTTGGGGGAAACTGGGGGTGACCCAAAAGTCATTGCCAAGCCAAACATTTTCTTATAGTGAAGTTTATTTTGTAATTTCTTTGATTTTGGATCACCAAAAACATAAGCAAGAACCATGTATAGAATATAATATATATTTAGTCTGTAAATATTGTCAAACAGTTTGGGTCCCAGTACAAAGCCTTGAGGAACTGTGGAACGTGTGTAATGCTCTTATCTGAATTTGCATTTTGCATACACCAAACCATTTTGTTTACATGTGGAATCTATGATGAGTGTAACAATCAATAGACTGATCTATTTTGTCACTGTCTTATCTCACACGCATTCACAAGTGTTCACGTGTTTGAGTACATTGTCCGTGTCTATAAATTAATAGAGTGCGAATCTGAAGATTTTATTCAACTGTCAACATAAGAATAATGGAAACGCTTTGTTTCTGAAGTAATTCTGGCCTCTCCACAAGATAAAAACATGTCCAGTTTCAAGCAGAGTCATGGAGATCAAAGTTTTTTACTATTCACTCAACGGATCTTCAACATTTGCAAGAAACAGAAATGTTTGTGTTGACATCTTGACACAGGAAAGAGCTGGAAAAGCAGTCACTGGTTCTAAGCATGTTATTGTATGTTTTGTAACTAAGTCTTAAGAAATCTTCAAATGCCATGTTGTCTAAGGATTACGAGGTCATGCCTCAAAATTCCAAGGGATTTTCATTATAAATATGTAATTCTTTTTTTACAGATGCAATTTATACTGTGCACTTTTTCAAAATAGATAAACGAAAGCAAGTTTTTTATTGTTGTTTATTGGAGTACTTGCCTTTTAACCCTGAAGTGTGTATATTAATCATTCAGCTCTCACCTGGGCCTCTGCCATTTACTTTAAATCTACTTGACTCATCCACAGTATACTCTCAACTCAAATTTCAGGATTAATCATTTCTTGGGGCCTTTCCATTATAAAGCCAGAACGATGCTTGGGGGCAGAATTCAGAAATGACACCGGTGAGATGATGTGCATTGAATAAACACCTTGTGATTGTTCCATAATGGGATGGGATAAAAGTAAGTATGGCCTAGGGCTTACCTGTGCTGAGCAGCAGTAGCACCTTCATGGACAGGAACTCGTCATAGGTCAGCTGTAGCCTCACAAACTCCTGGCTCACCTGCCTCATGCCCAGACACAGGTCGTACATTGCCGACTGCTGCATGCGCTCTCTGTAAGTGCAAGAAAATATATTATATTTATAACTTTTCTGATACTAGAACCTATTTTGATTGCAGTGCATTCATCACATTTCAAAGAACGCTGTGGTGGAGGGCAACACAATCTGTCCTGGTCACTATGGTAACCGTCAAAAGTCAAGATTTAAAGTCTTATGTGGTGACAATATACAAAAAAATAAAACACATACATGATTTTGGGCACAAAGGACTTAGTAATTTTGCAGGTTTCTCTGAACATTTGCTTTCTTTCCAAAGACTCATTCTCCAACTGAAACTAAGTTGAGTTGTTTAATTAAAAGTACTTTGTAAAGACAATTTCATTTTGTAATCATTATCAAATAATCTGACCCATAATCAAATTGTTAGTATTGTCATTGTAAATAACAGGACAAACAAGGAATTTCCAAAACAAATAACAAAAAAAAACCTCTTTATTGATCACTAAATTAGTTTAGATTACTAAACTGTTGCCTCCTTAGAAGCTTCCCTGTGTTTATGTATCTTAAATTTTTTTTTTTTAAAACATACATATTAATTTGCTTTATTTATCTAAAAAAATGCAGAAAAAACCCCTCCTCTTCCCATACAAAACATAATCAATATTTATCCAAAATGTAATCAATGGAATTCTGGCATGAGTATCCCACAACATCTTTTGGACTCAAAGTGTTGGGAAATAACAGAATACATCCAAACACAACAGTATGAGCAACTACAAACAAACCCATATCTAGTAAGATACAAGTTTTGGCATACCCCAAGTATGCAGTAGCCCCACCTAGCATGTACAGTACAACCACCACTACTTTTTCTCACCCACTCTTGTATTTTCTGTCACTCAATCAGCGCTCTTTTTGGCATAGCCCCATCCCTCGTACACTGGCTCAGTCTGCTGCTGGTGAGGCTGCTGCTGGTGGTGGTGGTGGTTGTGGAGGAACTGTATTTTCTCTCAGTGCAGAGGAGGATGCTGCCTGCTCGTCTGGGCTGAGAGCAGAATACCAACTCCCTCCAGATTGCAGTCGGCGCGCTGCATATGACGGTATACTACTGCACGAATGCACCACTTCTGCAAAGTAACTGTATACGGCAACTTTGAGAGAAGGATGAGGCTCCACAACATCTGCAGTTATTCTTATAATGACGAGATTTCTACTGCTTTGGGTTCATGTTGGTTATGCAATGCAGTTTGAAAGGGCATTTTGTTCAGTTTGAGTTTTCCTCTAATGTAATGTGTGCAAGTTTCTTCTGCAAAGCTTTATACATTGACTTTACTTCAGTATTCAAGGTTTAGATTTGTCTGGTTTCAATATGTTTCTTGCTTTTTAAAAACATTATTTCAAAGCAAGGATATACCTAATTGAACTATGTACCGTACTAAACTCCATCCCACCTTCTAGTTCAATAAATTTAACATGCATTTATTTTTGTTTCCGTTTTTAAAGACAGAAAAGTGATAAAGAGAGAACCACCCTCACCATAACTACTTTATGCAAAAGACAACATGTTTTCTAATTATATGAAGACAGCATGTTGGGCTCTGAATTGTTATCAACATGTTTTACTCTACAATAGAAATGCACTTTATTGTTTATCAAAAAAACTTTTTGCCCATGTAGGAAATAAAAATCACATTATTGGCAAAAAGAATGGCACAGCGGTTAGGTTGGGTCAAATGCGATAGTACACATTTTTCTAAGTGGAAAATAAAGTTTAATTTAAGCTCAAAAAGCAAATAAACCTAGCCCCATCAACAATATTAAAATGCAGAATAATCATCCTAATTATGATTGTTTTATGAACAAATGACTCAATGTACCTGCCTTGGCCACAGAGTAAACAGCACTCCAGCAATCATTCAGGTTTTCCAAAGTTCTAAATTGGATCTTTAAAAAGTAATTCCATCTCCATGGAGACTAACAAGATCAATTTGACTCCTGCTAAAACTCTCTAATAGTTTGTAATAACCAATCATGGACCATTATGTGACGGAAATAGGCAATCTCCGGTCACCACTCTAGTACTCCTCAGTTACTACACGCTAGAGGCTCACCATTTACCTGACTGCATTTACACTGTGCCTTGCTTTAAACTCGTGCAGCAACCCCCCTCCTCCTCACCATACGTCCGCTATAACAAAAATACTACATGCGATTGCAACTCTATGGAAGCCCGTTTCCGCCATGTAAAAAAAAAAAAAGCCTACAGAAAGTCAAAATTTTGACTTTAAAAGTCCAAATTTCGACTTTAAAAGTCAAAATTAGGACTTTAAAAGTCAAAATTACGAGTTTTCAACTGTTAACTGCGTTAAAATGCAAACGGTCTCTCCGTTTATGATTAGAATCCGCTTCAGAAGCCTCTATTTAGTTTATCCTAAACGGACTGTGGAAGATTAATAAAACACATGTGGCTGTTCAAAGTCATTGAGCATCAACTGGTGACGTCTGGTCAGTATCATTGCTATCGATGGATGCACCAGAAATGCAGTGAATATTATTGTGACTGACAGAGAGACCGTTCGCGATTACTGGATAGTGAGGGAGGTCCGCAGACAGAGGCAGGAGAACCACAGACAGAGGCAGGAGAACCACAGACAGAGGCAGGAGAACCACAGACAGAGGCAGGAGAACCACAGACAGAGGCAGGTAAACCACAGACCAGAGGCAGGAGAACCACAGTCACGGGCACTGACATTATTACCCTTTTGGAATTGCGATCAGTGCATTGAAGAGTATGTGACGTGTTTGCGTGCATGCGGGGGTGAGCTGATGGAGCGTGCGGGTAAAGTTGTTGGCGTATGAGCAAGAACACAGAGACATATAGGGAATAAGTACCTTGTCTGATTATTTTATTGTGACAAAATAAAGCCCACGACTCTTTTAGCAACAATCCGGAGAAATAACTCCGCAGATAACAGTGAGGGTCTTTGAAAAGGTTTAGAAATAGATAAACCCATTATAGATGCATGAATAAAACCCTGTACTCAACACGTAGAAAGCGCATCCTTTCAGCCGTGGAAATACTCGCTCCGTGTGGACCCCTCTCAGCGTCATCGTCTGGTCAGAGTGGTCTACAGCAGATTGGATTGGAATGTCTCGATGGCTCATTTTCCTTTGATTTATTATAAAAACATATTGCTCACATTATTTGTTACTATGTCGAAATAAGAAGTCGTTTGATTTAAATGTTGTATATATGTAAATTGAATTTAACATAAATAAATAAAAAGACAGCTCCTCCCTGCGTCCTACGACCGCGGTCTGGGGCTTAAACAGGAAAGTTTTACAGAATCAATCAAACAACATTATTTCTGGCTACTTCAAGGATGCAGTGGTCGCTGTCAGCAATATCTTCACATAATCTGCAGGTGAAGGATGTCCAGAGGCCGTTCCAGACAACAACACATACGAGTTTTCAACTGCACATGCGCAGTTGAAAACTCGTAATTTTGACTTTTAAAGTCAAAATTTTGACTTTTAAAGTTGTAATTTTGACTTTTAAAGTCGAAATTTTGACTTTTAAAAGTCGTAATTTTGAGTTTTAAACTAAAAATTTTGACTTTCTGTATGCTTTTTTTTTTTTTTTTACATGGCGGAAACAGGCTTCCATACAACTCAAACACAATTCTAATAGATATTTTTGTCTGTTTGAGTCTCTCCAGATTTAAATGCAATGCGTACAAACATATTTCTTCATCTAACATATAACTAACTAATCCATCACCATTACCCAAGTCACAAATGTGCTGCACAGATGTCAAAGAGCGACTTCAGACTTTGGCTCCAGTGGCCATTTCCCAGTCACATAAATGATTCTGACATTTACATATACAGCCATTAAATACAAGTGGCTGATGTGAGAGGTCAGGCCTTTGCACCTGAGCCCGTCATTTACAGCACAGACAGCAACAACAATAAGCAGGGAAAAGGGACCCACAGTTCAAGTTTCTAGTAAACTGTGAAACATAATGGCAACAGCCTCTCACCATCCTCATTTATTTGTTTTAACACACCAGCCCCAAGGTCCGTGTTTGTTTGCAGGAAAACAGCTTTTCAAGGTGAGCCATAAAAATACACACACAAGGAAATGAATGCAAAAGTGATTTGCCTAATGGAATACCATTCATTCCAACCGGGCAAAGCAGTTTGCACATCTTTAAAGGAGACACATTATGTCAAATCGACCTAGAGTTATTCTTTGATGCAACAACGCTACTATCTGTGACTTCTGCCACAAACATCTCCCCTTCTTTCTAAAATCTAACAGTTCATGTCTCAGTCCTGTACTAGTGTGATATCATTGAACCACTATGACACTCAAAGCAATTTTCTGTCTTTTGAAACAATAGTGTTGCCCATAAATTAGTTTTGATAATTCCTCAGATGAATGATTTTTTGCGACCACAAAATTGTCAAATATGGAAAGAATTCAGCCCCTACCTCTGGTGGTATTAGTTACAGGCAGAAAGTATTATTGCACCATATATTTTCTACATTGGAAAGTGTATAAAGTACAGTACTAGCTTCCTAACACTTTTGGCTTCTAAACCACAACCGTTATTGTTCTTGATGGAGCCCATTAAAACTGGGGTGTCTAGCTACAAAAAATGGTTGAACCTTACTGTTTGTATCTATCATTCACATGCATGCAATTTCTGTCCTCTGTCACATCTATAGAGCATTTTTTCAGTCAGAAAAGTGCAAAAGAGAGGACCGCTCTTTTTCATCCAATCAGCTTTCAGGCCAACAAATATAATAGTGATGACAATGCTCCTCAGGTGCAGTCTAATAAGATAGAGACGCCATATTGTAGAAAAAGTTAGGGTACCCCAGCTTTAAAATTCATGATACACATTGCAAGTACTGTACATTTTTTCCCCTGACATGAAAACCGCCAACACTAATCTATTCATATCTATAAACTGGTCATTCTCAGTATATACTACATGACTTGAATGATTTTTCAAGTTTTTCCTGACCGGTTCACGAGGTGCGCAGAGGCATAACATAATTTCAGACGAAGTTCAGCCCGAGTTTGTAAAGTCTTCACACGATTTTCTCTCTATGCTACAGCCTCCCTCCTTCTTCCTTTTCCTCTCCTCGAATCAATTTTGCTGAATCACTGGCCAAAACGAACCTTTTTTTTGGTGGGGAGGAAAAAGTATAGATGGACTGGTATATAGTAACCTGCATAATGTTTATATATATATACAAATTTAATTTGACTTAATATGTGTAGAATATATTCTACACATATTGAAGTCAAATGAAAAAAAATTATTTACTTGGAAACATTCACCTGTTTTGAGCTTTTCAATTAGCCCTTTAACACGTTTTCCGCAGAGAGTTTCTCTATGTGCAGCTCCGTATGCATACGTCCTTATAAGGCAGTGCTGGGGGAGTGCAGGTGATTGGCAGCTGGAAAGAACGTGGTAAGAAATGCGAAGAAAGTTGTGTATATATATATATATATATATATATATATATATATATATATATATATATATATATATATATATATGAATATATATGAATATATTGGTGTCTCGAGAACTAACGGTAAAGAAAATCAGATATGCGACTTATAGTGGTAGAAAGGCTCTGAGCAAAGCTGAACAAGTTGGATTTTATTGTTCTTGGAAGATTTGTAAAGCTGGGGTAGAGTAAATCCATAGAGTAAGTTTGTTGTTTGGCCCCTTTGCTTCTTGGTTAGCCCACAGTAAGTTCAGATTTGTCCAGCTATACAGAATCAGAATCATTTTTATTGCCATGTATGACTAGGAAATTGCTTTGGCTCTCGGTGCAAACAAGTCAAAAGTAGAGATAGGCATAATAAAAATCAATACACTTTTCTAAATTATCCATTTAAACTTATTTGTATGTATGTATGTATGTATGTATGGATGGATAGATGGATAGATGGATGGATGGATGGATGTATGTATATACATACATGTATGTATGCACATCTACATCACAGCGGATGTCTTTCCTTGCAAGGAAGTTCAACTAGTTCAACAATTTTGTATGTAATGACTCAAGCAATGAAATGAGGACTATTAGTTTTATATGGAATGACTATTCAGCTCCATGAGTATGTTTCATTTTGACAGACATGACGGAAGCAAATGATGTTATAAAACAGCCGAGAATTGTATGAAAGTAACGGATTTCAATTTGTTCAAATGAGAAACTGCTACGATGATGTGCACAACTCACTGATGTGGAGGTTGAACTAATAGTTGTGAGAACTTTCATTCTGATCTGAGAAAATCAACTCGGTGCACACAATAAACATAAAGCAGTGGTGACGGCAGGAAAGTAATGTTATAAAGGGCAGTAATGTGATGTTATAAAGGGCAGTAATGTTATAAAGGGCAGTAATGTGATGTTATAAAGGGCAGTAATGTTATAAAGGGCAGTAATGTGATGTTATAAAGGGCAGTAATGTTATAAAGGGCAGTAATGTTAAAAAGGGCAGTAAATTAATGTTATAAAGGGCAGTAATGTGATGTTATAAAGGGCAGTAATGTTATAAAGGGCAGTAAATTAATGTTATAAAGGGCAGTAAAGTGATGTTATAAAGGGCAGTAAAGTAATGTTATAAAGAGCAGTAAAGTGAAGTTATAAAGAGCAGTAATGTTATAAAGGGCAGTAAAGTAATGTTATAAAGGGCAGTAAAGTAATGTTATAAAGGGCAGTAAAGTAATGTTATAAAGGGCAGTAATGTGATGTTATGAAGAGCAGTAATGTTATAAAGGGCAGTAAAGTAATGTTATAAAGGGCAGTAAAGTAATGTTATAAAGGGCAGTAAAGTGATGTTATAAAGGGCAGTAAAGTAATGTTATAAAGGGCAGTAAAGTGATGTTATAAAGGGCAGTGAAGTAATGTTATAAAGGGCAGTAATGTGATGTTATAAAGGGCAGTAAAGTAATGTTATAAAGGGCAGTAAAGTGATGTTATAAAGGGCAGTAAAGTGATGTTATAAAAGGCAGTAAAGTATTGTTATAAAGGGCAGTAAAGTAATGTTATAAAGGGCAGTAAAGTAATGTTATAAAGGGCAGTAAAGTAATGTTATAGAGGGCAGTAAAGTAATGTTATAAAGGGCAGTAAAGTGATGTTATAAAGGGCAGTAAAGTAATGTTATAAAGGGCAGTAAAGTTATGTTATAAAGGGCAGTAAAGTGACTTATAAAAGGGCAGTAAAGTAATGTTATAAAGGGCAGTAAAGTGACTTATAAAAGGGCAGTAAAGTAATGTTATAAAGGGCAGTAAAGTGACTTATAAAAGGGCAGGAGGACAAGGTTATAAAGTGTTCAGGGGTCCAACTGCAGAGGGGAAGAAACAGTTCTCATGGAGGGAGGTTCTGGTCGTGATACTCCCAGTCCCCCCTTTGAATGGACTTTTGAACAATATAAAAACTAAAAGTTCCACTTGTATTTTACCCCTGTTATGTATACATTTTTAAAGGAAATCAATAATTAAAATTAATTGGCAAATTTTGGCGGTGTCTTTGGAAGCAGTTTGAAAAAGAACACTTTCAAAACTAGAAATGTTTTCCATCAGGCTGCTTTCTTTCTGACAGGTTGATTTGCTCAGAAGCGATGAGCTAAATACAGTAGTGTGAATGAAATAATTAAAATCCTGTGAATAATGAAATTGTGACTCATTACTCATAACAAAAGAGAATAATTTTAACCCATATCATCTTTTGTTTACATATTGGAAAGAGTATTATTTCTGCGGATAGAAAGAATATAACAATAAAAGCATGAAGGTTTGAAAAAGACTTGAAAAATAAGCCATACTATATTACTGTAAGTAGTTTTTAAACATTGCCAAGTAATCATAACTTCATAAGTCAGCCCAAATTGTCCTACTGTGATCAAAAAACGCAACAAAAATTCTCTGAGTGATTGGCCAGTGCAATACTTAGATCAGTTTAAATTAACTGACCTAAATATGGGGTTCCTATCTTTTTGTTACATAATACATTGTTTTTGTCCCAACAGTAACTTGTACGAACAATTCCAGGGAGTCATTATTTGATGTTTTGGGCTGGGAGCTGATTGGCTGAGTGAGGGTTGTCCTCTCTTTGTCACTTTTTGGTCTGAAAAAGTTGATCTATGGATTTGGCAGAGGCAAAAGAATACATGCCCGTGAAAACTAGCTAAACAACCAGACTGTTTTGAAAGCGACAACCCAGTTGGATTTCATGAAATAGTTAAATTTGTTTGTGGTTTGAAAGATAGGTAACCCAGCTTTAAATCAGCTTAAATAATCTGTTTAAGTTGAGTGCACTTTTATAGCAGTAGTAAATTTAAGAAAGGTTATGTAGATTTTCAATGTTTAATTTATGCCTTATTCTATTTTTACTTTTATAACTTGTTTGCACCAAAAGCCAAAAAGCAATTTCCTTGTTTGTGACTTTTAGTGACTTACAACGGCAATACAAATAATTCTGATTCTGATAATTAAGTTGTGCTCTCAAACACAATCCCATCAATTGGGTTAAACTAAACTAAAACGCTGACTAGTATTTGTGTGCGTGCTTTTAATACAGTGCTTTTATAGGCACGTAACTGTACTGTATGCTGGAATAAACAAAAACAAAACTGTAATCCAGAAAAAGTTGCGTCGGTCCATCGCACTGCAGTGGACATCTGACCTGCAGTCCGTCCACTATGTCCACAGCTTATCTGCCCTGTCAGTGTGAGTGACAGCTCCATCCATCAGCAGCTGCAAATGCATTAGCACTGGACGCTTGTGTCACAACTCTGACTGTCTGCAAATAATTCAGTAGATTCTATAGAGAGCAGGGAGTAGGAGGCCGGCCCGATCCCCCAGTGTCAACTCACTACTGTATGGGAAACTTTCTTTTAGAGCTTATATGAAAGTGGGCCCAGAGGTAGAGCCAGTACTATTCCGTACCAATACCTCTCACCTTATTTTGGAAATTGTGTAGAAGCAATGGTGGGAAATCTGAATGACATTTTAGAATATGACGCGCATTTGAAACATGATTGAAGAAATGTGAACACGGGAATAGGTCTCAATAGGGGGATAGGTCATAAATGCCATAAATGTATACTGTATTTATAAAAACCCTATGAAATTCAGGATGTACAGTACTTTAATGGTCAAAATAAGGCTGAATGTATTTTGAAAAAAAAGCACATTATTTCACAGGAGAGGTATTAGGGCTGCACAATATTGGAAATTAGAGCGATATTCGATATGGGTGTTTTTTGCGATAACGATATTATTACAATATTTTATTTCTTTCACCTAAAATTGCAATCTGCATTGAAACGCAAAAACACATTAATGACCTTCAAATGCATATATGTATATACTTTTTTGTTTGTTTGTTGTATTTGTTGAATGTTGATGTGTCTGTCTGTTTTGTTGTCTAAAATAAAGGAAAAACAAAAAAAATTAAACATATTTTTTTATTTAATCGCGCATATTTTTTTATGGATATTGCACGCACCAATATCGCGATATCAATATTTTTTGATATTTCGTGCAGCCCTAAAAGATATTATGTTATATTTTACCGCAATACAATGTGTCTTTGCAATCGCAGAAAAAATAATCATTTTGCAATAATAAAAGTTGTGAAATCTTAAGAATAGAATAATAGACCATCCTTCTCCATTCACTCACTGATTACATTCAGACCTACAGTGGTATGAGGGCTCCCCTAACAATTTGTATGATGAAGAAGAAATTTCAGTTTAATATATCATATAGGAGACAAACACAGTGATATTTGAGAAGTTAAATAAAGTTTGTGTCATTTACAGAAATTATTATTTACAGAATTATTTAAACCAAGTGCTTTATTTTACTTTTCCAACGCTAAAGTTGGAGATCATACATTTGCTTCCTTATTATGCAAAAAGCTAGAGATTTTATACATGCTTCTTTTTTATGTTTGAGTTAAAGCTTTTATTTTAGTATAGAGATATTGTTCATTTGTCTTGTGCTGTGGACTCCTCATTTCTGTTGGTCTGATGCAACACTGACATTTTCCCACTGTGGGACGAATAAAGGATCCATCCATCCATTTTCTTCCGCTTTATCCGTTGCTGGGTCGCGGGGGCAGCAGTCTAAGCAGAGACGCCCAGACTTCCCTATCCACACACACTCAGCTCGTCCGGGGGGACCCCAAGGCGTTCCCAGGCCAGCTGGGAGACATAGTCCCTCCAGCGAGTCCTGGGTCTTCCCCGGAAGACCGCATCACTGTGCACGCTGCACCGATCCGCCTGTCAATCTCACGCTCCATCCTTCCCTCACTCGTGAACAAGACCCCGAGATACTTGAACTCCTCCACTTGAGGAAGGACCTCTCCACCCACCTGTAGAGGGCAAGGCACCTTTTTTCCGGTCGAGCACCATGGCCTCGGATTTGGAGGTGCTAATTCTCATCCCAGCCGCTTCACACTCGGCTGCAAACCGTCCCAGAGCATGTTGCAGGTCCCGAATAAAGGATCCCTCAATCTTAATCAAATATCACTGTGCTTGTCGCCTATTGATATATTTAACTGAGATTTCTTCCAAATAACCAATGAAAATGCTACAAATTGTTAGGGATGCCAAAAACGTTTTCATACCACATTTTTTAGTGGCCATGCAAACTCAACAAAACGTTGGTATTTCCATCTTCTAGCAAACTTTTTCGCAACATCCATAGTGAGAGGCTTACACAACAACTAAGTGGTTTGTTGATCCGTTTATCCTGGACCAACTAACCTACTGATATCGATTTTTCACAGGCAGTCAGTAGCCGCTTTTAACGCCGGCCCATCGCCTACACAGACATGAATTGGATAACACTGCTCCTCCCATCCCATCGCAGTTCAAATCTATTAGGACAGATCAAGTGGGCTATTGACCGACCCTCTTTTGGCTTTGATAGTTCCCGCTATAGCGCAATTAAAAACCCCTGCAAAAGTAAGTGCTTTAAAAAAAGAAAAAAATGCGCATACGACCTTGTTTATTAACATCATAGCATTTTCCGAGACTCATTTTGGCTTTCAAAACACAACACAGGTATGCTTATAGGAAGCTGAAAATAGTCCGCCCCCCCTCGAAAAGAGAGAAAAGTTGAAAAGTCCACCAGCTAAATAGATATTAGCATACATTAGCATCTAATTAGCAACTCAAACAGGAGACAATGGCCACTTTATGGAAAAAAGTATGTTTTTTTGACTACCGGAAGAATAATACAAAACTAGCCGCCTACACGCAAACACAGACACTTCGCCAGGCTCTGTTGACTTGTTATTATACCATTCTGCGCTCATTATAAACAGTCGTAATGTGTCGAAGCAGCAAATTAGTGCGTGCATCCTGTTTTGAATAGAAAGATAAAATTAGTTTCTGGATCTGTAAATTACCGTGACAAAGAAACTAAATTTTGAAGTGATGCTGGTGTGAAATTTTGCAATGAAAATATGCAGAAGTGTGCCGTATAGCAGAGTTTGTTTACATGTAGCACAGAAATACATATGCAGATGTGGAACCTGTTTGTGACACATGCCGCACTCACTCACTCAGTTCTGTTGTAGCTTTTTGACATTACCGTATACTTTTATGCAGGAAATCATTGCATGCCTATAGTGTGCATCTAAATTTGCTCAAGAATGATGTAACCTTTTGAATTACTTAACAAATCCGATGTTGTAGCCAGTGGATGCAGACCCCTAGAGGTATGCTAGGGTATTACAGGAGGTACTTGAAATACTTGCAAACACAGATCATTTTCCCAAAAGACGCATTATTTAGTCCAACAAGGTTCTTTTGGTTTTCTGATAGATTCTACAAGTTGATTGTTTTTTTTAGAACCAGAGACAAAACCGCTGCCGCGCAACCATATACTTTATTTTATTCCAAACATTAAACCCAGAACGCAATTATTGATCATAAAAGAAGACGCAATAAACAAGCCTTTCTTACTTTTGGTCCAGTTTTCTTTCAGTCCAACATTGAAATACAATAATCCTATGCAACAAATAAATTATAAACTAACTTTCCACAAACAAAATGAGCAATGAAATGAGGGACATACTGGTTGTCTCGCTTCTGTCAGAGGTAGTTTATCACCACTGTGTATGGAGTGAAAGAGTAATGGCATATGAAGCGCCTTTGAGTGTCCAAAAAATAAAACCGATGCGTTATTATCATATTTACCCAAATGTCCTTTCCCACCCCGACATTACTATTGTTGTTATTTTTCTGCATACATACTCGTTGAAGATGAGGTCCGGGGCAAAGTAGAGCATTTGTCCGTTGGTGTGTTTGTAAGACCTCCAGCTGAGAGAGAAAGATGACAGGCACATCCACGAGTACTGAATCAGCGTGATCTGGTCCTCGATGGGCAGACCGCGAAAACCTGCAACAAAAACACACAAAGAGATGAAAACACAGCACTTGGAAGTTGTCTGATATACCAGAAATTTTCTATTTTCCAGGAATTATCCACAATACAGCTTTAAAAACCTCAATGGATGAAAGAGGGCTTGGCTGTAGTTTTATTATTACCTTTAATAATATTTTTGGTTTATTGTTTTATGCATAATTATTCATGTCTTGCTTTTATTATTCTTTATTTTATTTGGAGGGGGGAGTTGACATACTAGATCAGTGGTTCTCAGACATAAAATAAAACATATTAAATCTTTTATTTTTTAATTTATTTCAGTGATTCTTTGGGAAATCAGTAGAGCGAGCGTACCACACTTTGAGAATCACTGTACTAGATTAAGATTGATTTTAAGAGATAGTGGAGACATTTCAGTGTTGCATCACAAGTTATAGAACAGTAGGAGTAAGGAGCACACAGCACAAGATACTCTGCACTTTGGGTTGCACTGTATGAATTGTGCTTCATGCATTTTCATTCATAATAAATTATCAATATTATAAAATGAAAAAAATATGAATGTAAATGTATGAATTACAACATTATATTGAATTAAGGATTTTGTTCTGGTAATAAAACCATTTTTTGTTTGTTTTTTTAAGTTAGTACATGGGTTGGATGGAACAGATATTAAGGTAATTTCTTTCGCTATAATAAGGTAAAGCTAAGGTAATTGCACTGAAATCTATTTCTTGACAGAAGTTCTTGAAATATTGTTTTTAAATGTTCAGTTTTCAAGATTCAAATGTACTTTTCTGATCACAGACACAAGTATTCAATAGCATTTTATTAGCTATCTGTCTTCTGCAATGACAAGGAAGTCCATCCCCACTCTTGTAACCTGAATTGCATAGTGAATGAGTAACTTTGGTAACTGGTCAGAAAGTAAATACATGTTAATATGAAAATAGTAAATGCTAGACAGATTTAATGCCATATTGTGACACATTTCAGGGCAAACATGAGCATCTCTGATTAAAAGTTGGTTAACATCCACACCTACAGTATAGCAGCAACATACATTTTGTGTTTCATCACTAAATCCTCATACATGCGAGCAATGTTAACAAATCCAGCCATAAAGCAGAAAGAAAAAATGTTTTCTATCTGCTTTATGGCTGTTTTGTGGTGAAGGCCATTTGTGAAAAGAAGTGGAAGGAGGAATAACAGGATGGGATGAGGTTATTAAAACATGAATAAAGACACATGCCTCCCACTATGTTTTTGATTATTTAAATTTTTTTCCAGAACAATAAGTTACGATTTTAGCAAAAACATGAAAAGATACAGATTATGAGCTGACAATGAGCTACAAAATTGCAGAGCTTAGTTTTCCGTAGAAATTTCGAAGACACGACTGAGCGTCAAAGAGGTCCCAGCCTTAGTATTGATTCAATTAAGAAGCTCCTTGACATTTTTTTTCTTGAAAAGATAAGATGGATAAATTTAAATAGAAAATGTAGCTACAGTATATGGGAGAAAAATGTTGTAAAGGTAGATCTTGCCTTCATCACTCACCAGATATCGGATCATTCCCAAACATGTTTTCAATCTTTATACGAATTTTAAAGAAATGTATAATCCCTTGGTGAAATTTACATTCAGAATTTTACATCCTGAAACCTTAAGCTTCGGCCACTTAGCAGCTCTATTGGGGGAAGGATGGCAAACTATGTCGTAGCTGGAAAACACGAGAGGTGGAAATACACTAATCCTAGTTATAAAGTTACACACACCACACAAATGTTCCTCATACACATCTGAAACATCCATGTATTCAAGCCAAGCATGTGTGCGCGTGCCCCGGCTTCCTCGCTGTCTTCCACAACAGCGTACAAATATTTGCCCAGACTTGATAAGCACCGAGTAGCATTCACCCATTCTTACTTTTCCTGAAATCCCACAAGGCCTGTGGTTATTGGCATGTTGTCTATGGGGCTCCTAAAATAGAGTCAACCACGAGGTCTGCCAAATTCTCAATCAAAGTCTGGCAACAAACTAGTCGACATGAAAAAGATCGGGCAGCTGAGGATACACAGAGTGATTACAGGCTTAGGAGCTGTTTGTGTTTACGTCGATCAGGCGAAGCGTTCTTTGAAGAGCGGTAGGTGTCATACACGCTCTAACGGCAGCGGAGATGACAATGGCGAATGATCAGGGTATGACAAGTATGGTAAACAGCCACAGGACATGGGAGTGATGTGGAAATGATGGCTGAATGCTTTTTAAACCTTTAATCCAAAGGCTGCACGATTATTATGAATCAAATTCCTGTTTTTTTGGTCGCAGTTAGAAAATTGCAAAGACTGCAATTGTTTAAGTTCTTTGCAAGCAAAAAAGCACCGAAGAAAACCAAACAAAAATCACTTGAATTTGGGAAAATGTTTCTTGATTTGAGTGTATTTTGAAGATTTGACAATGGAACACGTGGCTTTAGTCTGTCATCTCTAGGGACTTATCCTCCTAATAAATACATATTTAAGTAAATAGAATAATTCATAATATAGATAAACTGTCAAAATGTTTTCCGACAATAAGAAGCCCTGTAATTTGTTTCTTTAATAACAGGACAGAATTATGAGGAAGGAAAGCAAAAGGAAGCCTTCCTTACTTTTGGATTACTTTTGAATGGAAAATCTGGTGAGAATTCCCACATGATCAAAAATAAACTTGAAAGAAAATACTGTAATGACTGGACTATTACGCGCACCTGTATGTTAACCGGATCAGCTGTGGAAAAGAAAGTAACTTTTGTCCACATATGCCACACTTTAACAGAGGCTACACCTTTTTCATGTTGTAACATAACACTCAAACTAAAGCTAATGGAGCAAAACAACGCTGATAGATGGTTTTTGCTGGACACGGCCACATATCATGATAATAAACTCTCTCTAGCTTCCATGTCTCATTTACCAATAGCAGCTAGTAAAACTTGTACACTTGACTCAAAATAATAATTCCATAGTCCCATGTAATTCAGAATTTCCTCATTTTGTCTCTCTCTGCTGTTCACATAAACATAAAACACAGCTGATAGAACTATCCAAATCTCTACATTACAATAATATTAAGAATGTCCATTATTTGTCCCACAGAGGGGAGATTTCAGTTTTATGTACACAGATACACATCCAGGCAGGCAGCAAACCTTATTTCCGCGCTCCTTTTAGGCAATGTGGGTGTCTTGCCCAAGGACACAATGACATCAGTAGAGGTGGTGGAGAAGGTCTCGCAGTGGTGCCGAACCCACAACCTTTAGGCTCAAAGGCCAATTCTCCACCAACTGAGCCACTGTTGCCACCAACAATGCTTCAGTTTTATAAAGCACTTTTTTGGACGCTCAAAGACTCTTCACATGTCATCATTCTTTCACCCCAGACACAGTGGTCAAAAACTACTGTGGCCACAGCTGCCCAGGGCACACTGACCAAAGTGAGTGAACCAGTATGTGCCATTGGCCCGAAACCACTGCCTTCATCTGGTATCGGCTCATATCGGGTATTGGCAAATTCTGAAGCCAAAGTTTATAGAGATAGCAAACTTGAAACAGCTGTACCCTATTCCAAAGCCTTCCTGCGGCCCATCTCCAACATCTCTCATTCTCCTCCCTCTTCCCATATGTAAAGCGAACGCAGCTGCTGGTGACATCTGAAAGTCAAGGTGCACGTTTTGACCCTTCTGTCTGGCTCCCCTTCTATTTATACCCCCGGATACGCAAGCAGACACCCAGGAGGTATCAAATATTTGCAATACTGCAATTTAAACATCATCAAAAGCAACCTGCGTGGCCATACCTCTATACATGTGAACTGACTGGCATTTTTTTTTGGGAACTATAGCAAACTCTTTTTTAAATATTTTTATTCCAGTTTATGTGCCAAAATTAATATGATAGACATCGGATCCTCCTTTCAACATCAGAGGAGGCGGTTTGAAGGGGGCTGTGTTTTGGAAGTCTTAATCGTGATTCTATTTAATGGTCAAATTGGATTTAGTCATAATCTTTGCGGGAGCTTTGCAGAATCGTTCTAAGATCTAATATTTGGAAATGGAAATGGTTTGGCCTGATATAACCAGAGTGATGAATAATTCAAAAATATAGAGATTTAAAGAGGAGATGTAAGCACGTTATCCTCATCAAGACGCACTGTATAATTGAGGTAAACAGGATTGTGGCTGAACTATTTACACCAGTCGCTACAAGGGTTAAGTAAGTCTTTGGCATTTCGCATGAATCCTAAGAGATATGCTAATGTCGGTTTGATCCTATAGCATCAGCAAGTGCCTCGTTATGTACCTGGGAAAATGACTTTATATTTGAACGCAGTGTCTGCATTACAAAGTTCGCACATAATGAACACAAAGGCACATTTCTATCACAGTTAACAGAGACACCCATTATAGGTGTGTAAAAGCTTTCGAGGCACAACTGGTTTCACACAAAGTAACGCAGTGCTTTTGACCTTTTAATGTTTAAATCGTCTTGCATTGCATATCATAGGCAGTTAGGTAGTTGGGTAAGTTACTCTGATGATTCAATTAGTTACAAATGACTAAAAAGTTTGTTAGTTTCATTACTTTGTCACTGCCCGAAGAAAGAAAAAGGAATCATAAAAAGATTTAAATTGTAACTGCCCGAAAAAAGTAACTTCAGGACTTGGTTAACTCCGTATCACAAAAAAGGAGGAAGACATACATAAGCATAGAATGAGCACATTTCCAAATAATCTTTATTTCAGACTAAATTGGTCCATGTTTTAGACAGGGGGGGAAATAGATAATGTATTACAATGTAAACAGTTACATCCAAGCCAATAAATAGATGGTAGTGCGTAATTGTGTATATGTCCAGTGCTTTCTTAGAGCAGAGGTGTAGTGACATGAGCTCATTTAACAGTGTGTCAGAGAATGAAAAATTATGTTCTTAGACACCTCCAGATGCTCCTTGAATCGATAAGTTAGATGTCGTACCTATGTTACAACTACATTAGGTTGGTATAGATTTGTGGTAATGACCAAGTGACAGATGAGAAGTTATGGAATTTTACTTTTTCTTTTTCCTCCCCAGCTTTACTTGCATGCTTAGAAAACAGACCCGCATCTAAACGCCCTCCACTGCGAGATAAAACTCATTGGCGCCCACGAACCTGGAAGTACTTTGGCCCACTTGACCATGCGCACCATCTGCTTGCCGGCCAGGCGGTTGAGACTGGACAGCAGGTGGTCCGTGGTGTCTGGCTGCGTGTTGTCGTAGCCGGAGTACACCTCCTCGGGCTCTATTAGCTCCAGCACGCTGCAGATGGAGGGGGGCAGGAAGGGCGAGACCACCCCGGGACCGTGGGGCACCAGGGCGTTGGCCGCGCTGGAGCTCAGGTCCTTCTCCGAGCACAGGTATCCTCCCGAGCCTGCCTCCTTAGAGCTCTGGAGGTCCTCGTGCAGCCCTTTCAGCTTGCCCAACTTTTTTGACTTTCGCGCTGTGGTAAAAGAAAAGGATAGTGGGTTTGAATTAGGGGAAATATTGCATTAACATTTCATTCCTGTAATTTAAAATGAAATAAAAAAAAAAATCATCATATTACGAACATACTGGCACGTCATTTATATTGCCATACATTCATTTGTGCAACATGAACAAACAGGAACAGAGGGAAGACAAAAACATGATTTAGACATTGATTTTTCCTGTAAGTTTAAGAGATATCAGATTCAAATAAAGTTTAGTTACCATTTGCATAAAAAAAACAAAACAAAACATATTTGAATATGGCCAATATAATGGCAAAAATACCCAGTGAGCAAAAAAAATAAAAATAAAAAACAGACATTTGGTAAAATTTTTGCAGCAGACCCTTGGTCGCTTATAATCATATATAATTTCATATTATATTGTATCTTTATTATATTAATGTATTAAAGCTGGGGTATTTAACCTTCAAACTTTAAAATAAATCTAACTATTTTTGGGTTCTATCACTGAAAAGGGAAAAAGAGAGGACCACCCTCACTCAGCCAATCAACGAGATCCCAATGCTGCAAATCATGACTCACAGGGTCAGGTAAAGACAGCATGCTGTGGTACAATATGTTCACAGAATGTTACTTTCACTAGATTATTTAGGGACAAACACGAGGGAAGAGTTAGGTACACCAGCTTTAAATACTGGTGTCAAGAAATGCAACTCTCCAATCGCAGAATATGTTCCCAAGTACCAGACAAAAAACGTATAGCACTGTATACTGTATACTGTATACTGTATACTGTAACCATTCACTCCTCTACAATACATACAGAAAAACCTCAAAATCACTCACAAATGTCAAGGTGTAAAAGGTTATTCATGTACATTGACCAGAAAAATAGTTCTTCTTTCACTGTGCAGGTGATTCATAGACATCTGCTGCTCTTCAAAGCAGACGGACAGATGTGCTGAGCAAAAATAGGACATTTATGGGAAAACACTGCAGATTTTTTGATGATTTACGTCACCATATGAAAGGCAGACCAAACAAAAAAATCAGGGATAACACTGATCCTTTCACATTTTTTATGTATACTTTTATATATTTAAGTGAATCTGTATTCCACGTCAAAGCAAGGCAAGTTTAGTTGCGTAGCACAGTTCATAACAAGGCAACTCAAAGTGCAGGCATACACAAACATTTCAAACCACAAATAATCTAACTGTGTAATAGAAACTTTTCTTCTATCGCTCACTTTCGCATGTATTTTTGGCCTCTGGATTTTGCACCCGGAGGAAACCTAAGCAGACATGGGGAGAACATGCAAGCTCCACACTGAAAGGCCTTGAGGTGAAATCGAACCAGGACTTTCTGGTGCTAACCACTGCGCCAGCGTGCCACCCACTGTAGTGGTTTTGAATGGGAAATTGGTTGCTATGAAAAGTGAATGAATCATGAACAAAATGTGTGACAGAAAAAAAACCAACACTAAAGCCGATAATGTCTCCTTTGATGCCTCTATTGCGCAATAGTCTTGTTTTTTTTCGGAAATCAAATCTTGACAGGTGCACAAAATATTGAACTTTTTCACTTATCCCATACACTCAATATTAATTCACTTTTTTTCCTCATGATACCAGATGTTTTCCAAAGCACAGCCTTTTAAAGCTTGTCAAAACAGTTTTATACCAGCAACGTGGAAATGTTAACACATTTAATGAGTTTGAACATGTCTGTGAACTGCGGATAACACGAATGCCAACGGTAACAGGTGTGGATTAGACTGGAGTCAGCTTTAAGAACTTCTCAAATGCTTCATTTTGACAATGTGGAGACATGTTGGTTTTAAAATGGCAGCACGCAGCAGTTCACACTCTCCTGTTCGCTTGCTGTATAAGTATATGGTATTTTGTAGTGATGGGGAAATGGAGGCTTTTCTTGCAATTGTTTTGATGGATTCGGTTATACTGTTGAAGCTAGAGCGAAGGGGCAGACTGGAAACTCTACTACCAATATCTCACCTGGTCGCATTTAAGCACTGCCTTGCATTGTCATAGTAACCTGAACCAACTCCACTTCATGTTTCTCATGGCTGTTTCTGCCCTGGACCATAGACTGTATATAGATGGACAATGCTAACCCCTTAGCACAATGCATCCCAAAGGGGAAGTTCTTATGAACAACTCCAACTCGCTCTGGCTCCTATTGACTTTGATGAAAAAGTAAGCTCAATAACTGTTTGTGTCACACTCACCATTTTGGGATCAAAACATCTGTGATTAAGAGGCCTCTGGGATCTTTGTATTTATATTGTGATTTTGTGTTTATAAAACCAGTGGATAAATATACACTCTATGCCCTCTGAAGATGCTTCTTTGTTCAGGACGACGCATTCGATATTATGATTTAAAAAAAATACATTTTAATAACCATTAATGATGCATAACATGTCTCCTTTAAAAACAAAGGAGTAGAGTAAGAACATTAAGTGATAAATTACTGATATCAAAATGAAACTACTCCAGTACAGCACTTAACCATTTCATGTTCACTCCTTGAAAGAAGCAACGTAAATGTGTCCTTTTTTGATTTTGTAAGATGTAGGAGCACTAATATTTAGTTTTAAAGTTGAGATGCAGTTTGATTGTAACAGTGCCTAAAACCAAGTAATAGAGATGCCCCAATGAGGTAATTTCAATTCCAAGCTTGAAGTAGATTCTAAAAGTGGTCCACCTTGAGGAAACCAAGCAAGGGTTAACTAATAATGCGTGTTACTTGCACCCTCTGAACCGTTTCGTTTGAGAACAGCACAAAAGCAGCCTCTTCATGCCCTACATATCTGTAAGTTGTTGACGTCACTAGACCGGCGCCAGAACACACAGGCCATTGCTGCTGTGACAGTAAACCATGATAATGCATGAATGAAGCCCTGAGCCTTGGAACAGTGGGCTCATGTTTCTTGATAACTAAAGCCGCCTCTTGTCTGGGAGCGTTGTCACGTATTGTAAGGAGCGCATTAGCCGCACGCTGTTGGGCGTCTTGCTGTATATTGTGCTGCCAGCGGCTGAGCGCGCAATCGTTATGTGAGTCAGCGTCCGCGGGCTTTCTGTGACTCCACACAGCCCTATACTTGTGCTCTTTCTATGTGTTCGGGGAAAACCATAGACTGTAAATATTAGAAAAGAGAGTGGAGCTGACTCAAATGTCATGCTTGAGACACGTGACGGCAGGAACAGTACAGTATGGATGAGATCTACTTTCCCTGGGAACATGTTGGCAACTTTTTGTGTACTTTTATTTCTCGTATTTATTTCACCTTTTATCTAGTTGCTTCTCCAAGGGTGTCCTGGCAACGAGGCATTAATGCAACATTAATTTGTTGGCAAATAAACTGAGTCTGTGTGTGTTTGGCAGCATCTACATGCAAATTTGCGAAATCACACACAACAAACAGATTATAAAAGTTGTCTGCTAATCTAAGACACCCCTATAGGATCACTGAATCTACATTTGTATAATTGTTATTGACTGCAAACGATATAATCAAAAGAACAAGTCCACACAAGATTGATATATTTGGCCAAGAGCAGGAGGGAGGAGGATTCCAACGCTGCTAAAAAATCCTGACTCTGCAATTATGAACAATGACAGGTCATCGATTGTATTTCCAGGTGTTTCAGAAAGGTGCCAACTTGTTCAATTGACTTTGGAGTTTATAGTTTTTGGGTCATATTCCAGTATGACCTTCTCAAAAAGGGGGAAACGTCATCACTGTTGATTAAAAAGTGAAATCACTAAATAATTACAGTCAATATGGTGAGGTATTATATTTATTTATTACACGCTCCTCACAGCAGCAGTAGAACGCTCCATTGATTTCAATGTAATTTCAAAA
Organism: Knipowitschia caucasica; assembly: GCA_964034765.1. Classification (NCBI taxonomy): domain Eukaryota; kingdom Metazoa; phylum Chordata; class Actinopteri; order Gobiiformes; family Gobiidae; genus Knipowitschia; species Knipowitschia caucasica. Next base: position 16,380,316 of record OZ035825.1, on the reverse strand, counting down.
CGTTCTACCGGTCATTATTTCTTATAACGGACCTCTCAAAACAATAATGACCGTTGCCCATGGCAACGCACTCTCTGCTTGTAATTCAGGTGTGTAGATTACTCGGCAAGTAGTTCCGGTCACTCCGGAGCTAGCCACGCTCAATAAACGCATATACCAATCAATCAACACAATTACATAAATGTTAATCGGAGAATAAATTATACATATACATTCATAATACACATGCACGCAGGTTTTCAGAAGTATCTGTAAAGGTTTTCATGACAAAAATACTGTTTTAATGCGAGAAAAAGCGATCGCGAAAAACCATGATGATGACCGTAATATACATTATGTGTTTTTACTAGGGCTGGGATTTTAACGCGTTTATCAGGATTGCACAATATAACACGTGAAAAAATAATAATAACGCATTTTAACACACTTATTTTTGCACCGCAAAACATTTCTCACTGGATGAGTTTTGGGGGAGCAATTAGAGGAGCACCACCTAGCTTTGATATGACTTAAGGCAACAACAAGTACAAATAGCAAGTTAACCTGCTTTTCATTACACTGTTTCAATCTGGAAACATGTCTAGACACCAGCAGAGGCATTGATTGGGTATTGATATATTTATGACATTTGAACATGAAATGTTTATTAAGATTTGCTATTAGACCCCGGGAAAAGAATACTGCATGACGAATGCAGGAGGGAGGCTAATGACACCCCCTCTCAATAAATGTTTCTGAAATGTGATGTTTTTGATCAATGGCTGAACTTTACTAGAGTTTAGTCTGAAGTTTGTATTCCTTACTGTTAAATCCAAAGATCTGGACTTTCTTCTCTTTCTTTTGTCTGGATCACAATGCAGTGGCATCTTTTCATATTTTTTTTATCTTAAGTCCTTACACTTTGGATGGAGGCTATGGCAATGACGACAATTGCAGTAATGGCATAAAGTCTTAAGAATTTGTACAGAACACAGATCTGTTTGCTCTTTGACTTTTTTTCCTTTCAAACCAGTTTTTGCACAATTTACTCACTTCCGTTTGCATTGCTTGACTTATGAGTCTGCAGTCAAAGGTTAAAGCTGAACTATGAGAAAATTTTATCAAGGAGAAATTGTAGTATACTGAAAATGTTTGATGTGGATTTCTGTGAAAAATAATATTTCACTGAATCCAGATAATAAATAAGACTGTTTCTATTTGCAAAAACGTTTAAAATGGTTTGATTTATGCACTGGTTCCTACTTTTTATACAAATATACTTGCAAGGTTTTTCCTAACAATTCCAAGAGGAATGGTCTGATTCTCAATGCGTCCAAGACCAATGATCATCACTGACTTTCACAAGAGCCCATCAACAGATCACACTAAATGGACAGGACATTGAAGTGGTACAGTCATACAAAAACACCTGGTCCACCTGGACCACAGACTGGACTGGTCAGCTCAGGCCAATGCTGTCATTAAGAAAGGTCAGAACAGACTCTTCTGAGACTGAGGTCCTTTGATGTGAGCAGTCAGATGTTGCACATATTTTACCAGTCTGTGGTCGGTAGTGCCGTGTTCTTTGGGGTTGCGTGTTGGGGGCGGAAGTCTGACCTCGAAAGACAGTAACCGGCACCACAGGCTGATCAGGAAATGTGTCTCTGTGATGGAGAGAAGTGTGGACTCTGTGGGAGCTGTGCTGGAGAGAAGGGTCAGGGCTCTAATGCAGGGCATCCTGGGTAACTCCAGACACCCTCTGCATGACACTATGGCCGCTCAGAGGAGTAATTGTAGCAACAGGCATATATCACTGCGCGAGTTAAAAATATGCACTATTGTTAGGTAGTTAGTTAGAAATGTTTATTAAAATTGATTTACTTTCTGCTGCTGGACACCTGAATTTCTCCTACAGGGATCAATAAAGTATCTATCTAACTCAAAAGCTGTAATAAATGCCATAGAATAATTCTTTGTAGTAACGTGACCCTATCTAAGGGTAGTTCTCATCATTAAATAATGAAGTAGTAGCTCGCTGTCTTTTTGGTCCTGAGAAAGTAGCTCTCCAGGTGAAAGAGGCTAGAGACCCCTAGTATAGATCCAGTATCTACCAGTGTATCCCCCTTTGTCTTCCCCATTGCCTTGAGCCTCACCTCCCAGGTTCATCCCGGCCTGCAGACACTTCCGTACGCGACACGCAGGGCAGTTTTTCCTGCGGATCTTGTCGATGATGCAGTCGTTCCTCCCGGCGCACAGGTAGTTGTGCTGACCTGACACGACACAAGACACAAATGTTACTGTCTCGCTCCAGTGCGCAGCCTGACACGCTCCTGACAGGGGATCAGCGCCAGGATGGAGCATTCTGCTGCCAGAAAATGCCAAGAATACAAAGTAAAGCAAGTTTACTCCAAGCATGAACGCTGCCTAGTTTGATCGGTGCTCGGGCATTTTGATGTGGAGTTTGCATGTTATCCCTGTGTCTGTGCTTGAAGTGTATGTAGAACTTGATTTGACTGCCTTAATGGTGTTGTCAGCTTTATTTTCTATAAGCATCTATATTTTTGACCATGGCGCATTATAGCATTTGCAGTGAGTATTTTTCAACAAAAACATACTGAAGCTTTTATAGTCCGCCCCCTTGGCATTACTACCAGTAAGACTTGGTGAATAGTTGAACCAATGACAAGGGCCTAAAGGATTGGAATACATTTTGACCAATTGGGGAGCTTGGGAGGGGAGCATGGGCAGATATAACCAGTGCTTGTCTCCCATAAGTTTTTTTCTATCTTCACAATTTGAAAAGTATGTGTACTTTAAATGAGACATGTAATGCTTTCTTTGAGTAATCAAGCATTGCTTGTATCACTTGTTCTATCACTAGTTTTGTTGGCCTCAATCACACCTTCAGATCAGCGTTTTCCGACAGAGAAATAAAAAAATAGAGATCGGCTAGCTCTCAGCTTAAATAAAAATGCCAAGGATAATTTTCTTCATACCTGAGAGAGAAACATAAGAGAGAAATAAAAAAAATTGCAATAAAAGAATAATAATAAATAATTGACCGTTTAAGAAAGCAATGTTTTCTCTTGCTATTGTCAATAAAAATACAGGAATAATCAATGGACATAAACACAAAGCAGTTTTCACTCCAGACATCCAGTACATTAATGTGGAACAAGCGCTGAAAACAAATTCTATAATTAGCTTTCTATAAAATAATCAGTGACCCAGCGTCTACCCAGAGCCCACCTGTTGTCTGTGCAAATAGACAATGCAAACGAGTAAACGTACATGCCCTAATGACAGCCAATTACCACTACACTTCTATATACCCAAATGGTTTCTTGCTATGCTGGGGCTATACTAAGAATTCTTCATAATTACATTTTCTGATTCCATGTCTGCTTCTCCATAAAGTAGGTCAGCAACTGTGAGCACCATTATCTGATATCCACTGTTTTATGATTGAAAGGTTGTGATGCCTGTATGGACTGTAATGTTCATGGGTGTCCAAAAGCAGCAGGCAATTCCAACCGTACGATATATAAAAGATTGATTGCAGATCCTGAGTTGGGAAAAACTATAGGTGTAAAGACATAGATAATATTCTTGTGCAGTAAGGAAAAAGTAAGTCCTTTCAACAGTTCTGACTCTGGGCAACAGAAGAAGGCCAATCCCTATTGTCTGAGATAGTTCATATGACACATTATGGGACACAGTCGAAAATGATTATTAGTTTGGACAAATCAATATCCCGACTGGATTCCAGAGGTATGAAACAAGATACAGCATGAAACAGAAGTTGGCTGGATGACACTGTGAGCTTGTGTTTAGAGAGCCTTAGTTTGGACAGTAATTATCTAGTGCCGGGCTACGACGGTGGCAATGGCGGTGGTGAAAGTAAAGCGAACATGAGGAGAATCCCCCTGCCTACTGCCCTGGCCCTCAGCTCAGCCCCAATCATCTCCCCTTTCAGAGTGCTTCCTTCCGCTCGGCTGGCTCTTCACTGTAAGCTCTCCTCTTCCTCCTCCTCCTCCTCTTCATTTCCACACGTCCGCCAGCCCTCCCAGCTTCACATACGCCCACACATGCACACACACACACACACACACACACACACACACACACACACACACACACACACACACACACACACACATACAGTGGAGTCACCAACGTACATGCAGCGTGCCAGAGATGCTCCACTTGGCTTGTTTGAAATGGGGAGGATGAAGTGTGGGGTGGACTATAGACTTGGAATAGTTTGGTTTGGAGTGGACCGGGCAAGCGAAGAACAACCCGGAAAAACAGCTCTGTTGGAATGTGAATATCAATCTGTAATAATGTGTGCTATTATTTTGACTGTTATTTTGACTGTTATTTTGGAATTGAAAAATGAACATAAAGCACAAAACACGTCTCCTTGCTTTGAGCTAGCCTGGCCATAGCCATCCGTACATTCCGCTCAATCATCATTTCACTGCATGTAATGTCTGGGTCTGGTCCCTGGAAAAGCGATTACAATCGGTTGAATTTCGACCAGCGAGCGCGGAAGGCGGGTGTTGTAGTTAGTTGTGGGTGACGTCAAGAGTTTGCGTCGAACGGGAAGGTCGTAGTTTGGCAATGGCGAAAAATGCGATAGTAAAGTAATCCGGTCTGGTTCTATCAAGAAATTGAAGCCGGAGCAATAGGAATGTTTAGCAAATGTAATCGCTGGAATAAATTGTGGCGTTACTCCCCACGGGCTCCGTTAGCGGCAAAGCAGATGGCTATGCTAAATGCTAACGACTCACTCGGGCACATTACATACGTCACAGTAAACTCAGATCCAATCATTTCAATCTGCAAAAGGAGTTAGCCCCTCCCATCTATAAACGGAGCTCAATGGAGCACCTCTAGACCTTAGTACGAAATTTAATTTGTACTATGGTGTGGTACGACCAGGTTAGCTTTGAGCTGACTTGATTCTTCACAAATTTGACCCTAATAGATCGTATTTGAGAGAATGTAGCGGCCGGAACGAAAATCATCACCTCCAAATCAAAGGCCATGTTCCTAAACTGGAAAAAGAGATGGAGGAGAGGTCTTCGTCAGGTGTCTGGAGTGGGGAGTTTGCGTGTCTGAGGTCTCGCTTACAGTGAGCGAAGGATACAGTTCTTAATCTGCTGTGATCTGACTGCTGATGAAGGGTTAGGGCTCTCAAGTGTGGTGAGAATCTTTGTTCCCACCCTCACCACTGGGCGCTGTCTTACTGAGTTGGGATGAGCTCAGAGTAGAACCGTTGGACTTCAACTAGTACAGGTCTGTTGACTGAATAGTTTTATTGCTTGACCTGAGAATGAGAGAGCTGCAATAAGGTCATGGAAACCCACTTGTCCATCATGTCATCAAAGTGTATAAACTGTACTGAAGTTTACAGACAGCTGCTGTATTGTGCCTGCATGCTGTCTCCTTCACATTTGCTTTTAGAGTGATGCACTTTTGAATCCACTGTTCTGACAATCTCTACGCAGCGGGCTCAGATTAAGTTATTAGAGAACAATTTACCTAATTCAATCGCACAAAATATAAAAATATAACTGTCTATGGGTGTTGCAGACGGAAGCACTATATTTCTTGCACTGCATGATTTAACAGCTTTCTGTCATTTCCTTTGCGGTAAAATACACTTATTAATAACGGCATTTAATCAATTTGACTGTATAGCAAACTCCACCCTCTGTCTTTCATCCTAATGCAAGCACCATACCCTATCTTCCAACCTATACTCAGGCTGCACAATGTTAGCGAAGTAGTTTTAATTTTCTCACAAAAGTCTTGAAGGAGGTTGTGCAACTTATTATGAAAAAGATGATCAAAATAATGTAAGGCGAAATGTATTTGCTTTCATTCACAAAACTGCAAAGTATGCTCAAAACATGTATTCAAATCATTAAAACAAAAAGGCTAATGTTTTCTGCTAATTAAAACATTTCAAGATTTGCTCATTGCAACCATGGAAATTGCAATTACTTCAACATTGTGATAAACGATAACATTGAAACTACAAAACTACATATTGAATTCCATAAACAACTTTGAAACAAACAATTACAGTACCACAACAAAATTTCAGTAGCATAATACTTTGATTTCTCTATTTGATTAAAAGGCCTGCGATGATAAAATAAACGGTGGAATTTTTATACAATCAAACTTGTCTTCAATCTTCCAGAGCAAAAAAATCTAGGAGAAAATATAAACAAATGATAAAAATGGAACCCCAAAAACGATGAGTCGACATAGTAATTATTATGAGAGACCGACCTAACCCACTATTCGCAGACATTGCCATGTGGTTATTTTACTGTCACAGTCTGGATGGCATTTCAGATATTACATTTACAGTAATCTCCGTATCTCTTCTGTAGTACAGTAAGAGCAGGAGCAGAAGTTGTTTTGGGAGCTGCACGGAGGAGCGGCTCTGCCAAAAGTGGAGGAGCCGAGCAGGCAGGCAGCAGCTGTAGTCCCACCACTATTTCTGGCCAAATCACATGACCGTTACATAAGCCCATTTTTCTTGCTCTACAAAACAGTAAACTGCGACACAGGAAATACACAGCCCCCCCCCAGCACCCCACACCCCTTTCAGCCTGGACCGCGTGCTATTTTGGAGGATTGCTGTTAGCTCTATGGAATGTGCACAAGTTGTATGAAGCGCAGGAAAAAAAAGTTTTTTTGAATGGCAGGGTTTTTTTCAGAGCATTGGCGATTGTAAAAATACTGTATAAAGAATTGTGTGTAAAGACCTGAAGGTTTTAAATATGAGGAGTCCATGGTAAACTATAATGAGAGAATAAAAGATCCTTTATTCGTCCCACAGTGAGGAGATTTCACTGTTGCATCTCAGGTTACAGAGCAGTAGGAATGGGAAGCACACAAAACAAACTAGGTAAATACTAAGTGCAACCCAATTCTAGAAAACAAAATTAAATCTCTTTTTGTTGCTGAGTAAAGAAACGCCGTTTGCATTTAATCTTGCAATTAAATATGAAACAGCATTCTTCAATGTGTGTCTCAACTTGTTGTTTATCGGAATAATCTGAAGGATGAAATCAAAGCAAAAGAGGACACTGAGGGGCAGGAGCACGACTAAAAGGGCCATGGGAAGACCGCAGTAGTCCTTTGAACTAATCACCACGGTGCTCACAAGCCACAAAAGTTTTCTTCGGACTTTAAATGAAGGTAACTGTCATGTTATACTAGCGGTTATGTGATGTTGGATCTGTTGCTGTTGGAGTAAAAAGGCAAAATTGCACAAAAAAAAAAAAAAAACAGTGAGGCCGCATACAACTACAAGACGAATCAATTAGCAACTTTTTCAAACCCTTCTTTTTGTGTAGCCCAATTCATAACAGGGCAGATCTCAGTGCTTTATCTATCAATCAATCAATCAAATTTAAAGGCAAATAATCACAGTGCATTTGACGTGGACAAAAGAGAACTGCTCTCATTCATCCAATCAAGGCTCTTTCTAAGTATGCAAACAATAAAAAAAATTCTAATAAAAAACAAAAAACAACGGCATGCTGTGGTCTGATTTTTCCACAATATGTTGCTTTTAAGACTCTATCTGTATAAAACTTAAAAGATATATAATACAAGTTTGGTACCTAAGCTATAGAATAATACATTTTAAAAAACATATTTTATTGACGTCCATTAAAGCTGGTTTTGCTCGGAAACTCTCAAAAGTGAACGATACTTCAGATGGAAGCACAATCTTTCTAAAAAAAAAGAACATAAAATGTGTTTTTTGTATGACTTTTTGTTTTGGCTTTGTTCATGTTCATATCAGTTGATCCAAAACACAGCTGCATATTTCTTGCCCGAAACTATTGACAAACGTTTTGTTGAAATTGGTGAGTATCATTTTGCAGGCTCCTAAACGACGGCCAAAAACAATAGGAAACTAAAAAAAGTTGTTTGCGAGATGTATTTGTTGACAGCAATGCGGGTCAAGCACCATCCCAATGTCCACAGCTCAGGAGAAAACAACTTCAGCTGCTATGGACACTGCACTGTGTGTGTGTGTGTGTGTGTGTGTGTGTGTGTGTGTGTGTGTGTGTGTGTGTGGGTGTGTGTGTGGGTGTGAGTGTGTGTGGGTCTGTGTGTGTGTGTGTGTGTGTAAAAACAAGTCTATAGTCCAGTAAGTCACTTATGATTTTAATGTTTCCTTTCCTGTTTTTGAAAGCCCTTTAGTTGCCTTGTGTATGAACTGGGCTCTTCCAATACACTCGCGATGCGTTATTTTACTCAATTACAAGCAAAAAAATGACCAAAACACACACACACACAATCCATCTTACTAACACACAATGATTATGTAGCTTCCAACTCCCAGCTGGTTACAATACTGCTCTGACCGCGATCAAAGAAACCTCCAAAACACTCACGCCGGGAGCCAACATCCCGCCCCTGTCCTCCCTCCTCCTCCTCCAGCTGCAGATACACAACCCCTCCCTGCCCTCCCATTGGCCCTCTCAGCCGCCAATCAACCCGGCATCGCCTCCAGACGTGTCCTCAGATGACCTGCCTTTCCCTATAGCGCAGGCAGCCAGTTCTTACAAAGCTGTTGAGATTTGGAGATTAAGACCCAGCCAAGGCCATGGAAACCACCGGCAGTCACGGCACTTTGGTTGGACAAAGCGAGGGGCCGCGAAGGGGTCTTGTGTGTGGGGAGATTTTGGAGAGAAAGGCGAGTGAAATAGAAGTGGGGTTGCTATGATGGTCGGAGAATCGCCGGGGCACTGACGACATGAAAATAGCACTTCCAATGAGATCCACATGTAGCCGGTTTATTGGCCGCAGCAGCAGCTGTCCCGTATCAACAAACGCAGTCTTTGGAAGGATGGGCCACAGATGAGTCCAATGTTAGCTCAAAGTTGTATTCTCGGCGCGTAAAATAACAATTTCAGACGCGTTAAAATATATTAGCTCCCCGCCAGGTTTGTTTACACACTGCAAAAAATTATCAAATATGAGATCATAATTGCTAGAATCGAGTTTTTTTTAACTTGACTTAAGTTCATTCTGACTGTCTTAAAATGAGATTTGCCAATGAGACAAGCAATTTTGACTTGATTCAAGAACTATTGCTTTATTTTCTCATTCCAAGAGAGAAATGTCTTGTGTCTTTTTAAAACAAGACAATTTTTCTTGTTCCACTGGCAAATCTTGTTTTAAGGCAGTCAAAATGTGCTCATATTTAGATACATTTAGCCAAATTTGAGCACTTTTTTGTCTTTAATTCTGTCATCTTTTGCAGCTACCCATAAAAAAAAGTTAAAGCTGGGGAACCTCAATTACTTTTTAATAATAATAATAATACATTTAATTTAAAAGCGCCTTTCTAAACACCCAAGGACACTGTACAGAGCATAATAAAAACATTAAAAACAGAAGCAACATTTTAAATAAAATACACTTTACCCTTTCTATTGGTTGTCACAATATAAATAGTAAAATCTCATCGTTATATCAATCATTCTGAATATATTACAAACATATTCTAATATTCCTGCTACACCTTTTTTACTACTACACCACTGATTGAACCACATTGATTTGAGAGCGAGGAAGAATATAAGAAAATTAGGTACCCAAGCTTTACATTTTGAATACATTACACACACATTTGAATATGAAAACTAGCGACGGAACCTTGTAACCAGGAACTTGTCACATGGATTTTGTTTTTTTGTGGTTTTAAAGTTCTTTACCCCAGCTTTAAACAGATAATTATCCACAACTTGCGCATCATCAAAAGCATGTCCCAGCGCAAGCCTCATGTAGCTATATATTCTCCCTCCGGTCCGAGAATAAACCATCTCCTCACGTCCGACTTCCACCTCTCTGCTGACACATCACTTCTTTCTCCTCTCCGCCATATTTTTTTTACGTCTCCGTCTGACTTTCCCTGTCCTTCGCGGCCCCTCCTGTTTCCGTTTAGCACCTCGGCAGCAGCTGTAGCAGAGGTCGTGCGAGGTAACGCGTTCTGCCCACGTCACGTTCAGACTGCGTGACTTTCTCTCCACGTGCGCTGCCCTTGTTGCTTTTATTGTGGTTTTCCAGAGCTAAAATGGTAGTAATGGGCAGCAGCGATTAGTACGTAGCACTTTATGAGGGTTGTTATAGGAAGGGGTGGAAGGAGTACTCAGACGAAGAGTTGAAACGTATTTAAAAGTCAAACTACAGACGTGAAAAATCAGCTTCTAGGGTATTTCCAAGTGATTTTATACAATTCCAATATGGCAGTTTCAGTTACCCTTTTACTGTTATGACTACTTTTAACTGCTCTCCAATGTAGTAGGAAGGAAAACAAGTATCCACAGTCAAATTCATATAAAGCTGAGGTACCTAATATAAAATTATTAATACCTATATATTTTGTTTGTGCCAACAGAAAAAGTCATTTTTTGACAACAAATCAGTCCACATCATACCGTCTTCCTCTTTTTAGAAAACATATTTTGCATATTATAATAAGATGGAACCCTGTGAGTCATAATAGTTTGAATAGAGGCTTTTCCAAAATTGTGCAATTTATGTTTGATTTCGAAATTTAGAAACTCTTTGTCTTCATTAGAGGAGAGGCCCCAGGATTTAATATTTCAGTTTTTTTTGTTTTTACCCCATAGCACCCTAGGTCACAAATACAGTATGCAACATAAAGTTTGACGGTTATGGCGAAAGACTTTTGACTTTTTTGGTTTAATGCGTTAACTAATGTATGTACCTGAGAACCCAAAGAAGCAAATATGCAACATTGCCAAATTTGGTCATCAAAGTCTGCTTTCCAAAAATAGCACCAATAGGTTTTTTCAACTTTTTTAAAATGTTTTTATGAGTGGGTTCTACAGGGTTAAACTTTTTTTTTCCTTGATGCACACGGGTCACACACAAAACTTTACAGCACGAAATGGAATCTCGATTTTTGGACAAAAGTTACGCACAGCACCTTTAATTTATCTTTATATAGATCCTGAAGAGTTGCTGTCTTCACCTTCTCATTAACTGGTCATATTTCTGACTATAGTGTAGTCGTTATTTCAGATTTACAAGACAGAGTGAAATACAGGACAATCGGAACTTTTTAAGTGTTCAATCCAAACTGATGAGAGCAGCCATGTACGGAGAGAGGGAAGCAGCGACAATGGAGTCAGACTCTTGCTTAATGCAGAGAAACATGTATAGATGTGTAGTATTTCCCAAATCTCAAGATGCTTTATGCCAATAGAAGCACTGTAAAATCTCTATCTAATTAATTTTAAAAAAACTTCCAAGGTGGATTTATTACCACACAAGAAAATGTTATCCAATGGACTTGGCTTGTGCGCTCAAACCCCACAAAAAATAATGATAAAAAAATATATACATATATATATAACTAATATTGAATAAAAATACATAAACCAAAAGAGCCAAAATAATAAATAATGAATAAATATAAAATTGATCATAATCAACATAATACAACACCATAGAAAAATAATAAGCTTTGAGTTGAATTATATTAACCATTTTACGGCCCAATAGAAGTTTATATGAATTCAAACTGGGCATGAGTTTGTCCAATAAAAATACCGAACCTCCCTAGCAACGCCAAGCTCTTACAGCAATGCCAGTTCAATAAACTTGTTCTCTTTTGCATAACCATATTTCTGTGATCTAACCGGAGAGACAGACCTCAAGGCCTGGTCCAGAGCGCGTTGTGGGTTTTTTTTTTTCTCCTCTTTGCTTTTACAGTGAGTGTATTCCAGCTAAAGCTCTGGGCACTTCAGCCTCGGAATGAAAAGCGCATTAAGCTGCTCATTTCCCACTTGTATATCCGCTATACAGGAGCTGGAGTGAAAACATGCACTTTTAATTCTGATTTATACTGGAAATAGAAGAAACAGATGTATGCTATGGGTAAATGGAAAAAATATTGAAGAAAATATTAGAATTATCATAGACGGTTCTTTATTTGCATATGTGAGTATTATTTCAATCATTCACAGCCTGTAGATGTAGCTTAAAGCCAAAAACAATGGACTCTCAAAGCTGACTGATCACATGCATATGTTCATAGGCCTCTGTCACATCTTTAGATCAGCTCTTTCAGACAGAAAAGTGAAAAACAGACTACCGCCCTCACTCAGCCAATCAACGCCCAGGCAAAGTGCCAAACAGTGACTCGCGGGGCAGTCAGATTTATTCTCAACATTTTACTCTTCCTGTTGAGACAAACAAAAGCCATTATCCGGGAAACAAAAGTTAGGGACCCCAGCTTTAAACCAGCGCACACAAACAAATACACCAGTTCCCCGTAATGCAACATTAATGCTGTGATGGGAGACCGCTGTAAGTTCCACAGAATGGGGAATGGTTGTTGTGTTTGTGTGTGTGTGTGCGCGTGTAGGTGTGTTTGTGTGTGTGTGCTACAATAGCTGCTTACCAGAAGAAGCGACAAACCACAATAGTAATTTCCTGTCAGATGTATATTATGTAGCAACAGTAATTATCCGATCCATGTGTGCTTTTGTTCTTTGTCTAATTCATTACATCTGCTAACAAAGTGTATGATGGATTATCATTCACTCCTCTCTGTTTCACTGAACACCTGTAAGCCCATTGAAGTCTTTTACATCCAACAATAGCATATGGCTGCGAACATTTGTCACTTAGCAGCTGTTTATATGAACAAAACAAACCATGTATTGTATGTTATAATTAGGCTGGGCTCTGTAAGCTGTCATATGGCCTCAATTCTTCTTTGGCTATTGGATTTTACACAACACCATCTTTCAGGACCTCACAAAATTATGAATTCTAACAAAAAGTACAGAGGCCAAGGACTTTGTGAGAGACCTTGGTGTCATTACTGTTGCTCGCATTAATTATGTCATCGATTGGTCAAGATTCTGAAACATTACTGTACCTGCATTTGTAGATTAGAATCGACTTGCACTTTCAGTCAGCAAAACAGACCAGGAGTTGTTTTTAGATTGATCCAAGCTAATAACAGGTACTTCTTGAACAAACATGTAACCCCGCCACTTCTATCTAAATAAGTAATAGTAGTGTCTAAAGCAGATTTGGAGATCCTTATCCATGCATTTGTCTACAGTAGGTTAGCTCACAGGTCTGTCCAAACAGGCTGCAGTGTGTTGAAAACGCTGCAATGCTGACTAGAACCAGGAAGTATGATCACATTAGTCCAGTTCTCAGGTCTCTGCACTGGCTTCCTGTGGCTCAGAGAATAGACTTTAATGCAGCTCTGCTCGTGCAAAAGTCTCTCTATGACCTCGCAACGCAAAAAAAAAAATCCTCAACTTGTTCGTGCCATATGAACCAACTAGGACTCTGAGGAGCACAGGGACTAGCCTCCTGCTGGGACTCTGAGTCAGAGCTAACTATGAACATGTGTGTTCTGCTTACAGAAGTCAGTTTTCACACATATATTATGACAATAATGTTATTCATTCTTGTATGTGGTAGTAAAACGATTTTCAGCTCAGAATTCAATAAACTATCTGCCTCCCTGTCATCAGCCCTGTCATAGATAGTTATGGAATCTATGACATACCATAACTATCATATGGTATAGTTATGTTTGTGAGGGGAGTTCGGTTTTCATGTCCAAAAAGAGCAAACCGAACTCCCCTCACAAACACTTTTACCAAATAATTGCTGATATGTTCCACATGTCCCTGTGATAATCGTTGTATTGTATTCTTCTGTATCCTGGTGAGTGTTTATGTGTGTGTGTGTGTGGCGTACCTTCCACTGCTCTTTTGAAGAAGACTTTGCAGCTGCCACAGGTCACCACGCCGTAGTGACACCCCGACGCCTCGTCCCCACACACCAGGCACACTTTGGCCGTGGACGAGGGCTGCCTGAGGGGCGAACTGCAGACACATCACAAAGAGCAACAGGATTAGGATGTATAAGAGATCAAACCCATCATGCTTGAATTAGAATCAGAATTCTTTTGATTGCCATTGTGAGTAATAAGACGTCACAAATTGCTTTGGCTCTCGGTGGATTCAGACATAGAATGAGGCAGGAAAACAAAAAATATATTTTCTCATTTCTTAAAATTGCTACTATTTACAAGTACACAGTTACCATCAGGTACTTTTATGTCTAGGATCAGGTTTGATGGAAGACTTTACAAAGTTTTCTATTTGTCAACAATAGATCAGAAAATCAAACAGTTTAAACACAGGAAATGCAATAATAACAAACACATATGGCCATTGGTCCATAGGGAGCGGGACCAATGTCTGTAAATCCTCACTGTCATTAGACCCTTCTGCATCGGCTGTAGATCCAGGACCGAGCCTGTGCAGCTAAACTAATGAATAGATCATTTTTATTGTTGCATACAGTGGTCAATAACATGTAGTGAAATGACTAGTGCCCAATACATCTGTCTTTTTAAACCACTTTCTAAGCCCATTATGCTACTAAATCCGCAGAATTACTGCAATTATTTAGACACAATAAAAACTGTGAGGGAGAAAAAAAATAACATTATGTCTTGATAATTAGTTGACGTCCACAATAGATGAATGTGCCCTGAAATTCTCGGGTCACCTTTAATATAATTAACTGGCAACTTTTGCTGTAACTGGCAGGAATTTTGCCGTCCGTAATGTGCATTGCGTTTTCAAAGGAAGAGCTAATTATTCACAGACCTGGTCAAAGGTCTTAGACAAAAGCGTGACTTATGTCTATTGTTCATCAAAATCGTGTTAAAAAAATCTCTATGTTCCCTTGATTACTGGATTGACTTTATGTTCATTACATACTAGCTGGGACAATACATTTCGAAAACATATCTATTGATTTTATATCTTCTAAAATATTATTCTTTTAATGTTATTTTGACTGTGATAACATATGAACATTATAGACATAATTCATTCACTCTAAAAACACAGTGATAAACTTGAACTGTAGCCTCAGCAGAAGCGAGGCAACCAGCAGTTCCATCGCTCCCCCTCAGACCACCACCAACCATTCCTGCCAAAGGACACAACAACGAGCTATAGAGGAATGACCTC
Organism: Knipowitschia caucasica; assembly: GCA_964034765.1. Lineage (NCBI taxonomy): Eukaryota > Metazoa > Chordata > Actinopteri > Gobiiformes > Gobiidae > Knipowitschia > Knipowitschia caucasica. The sequence goes on along the minus strand of OZ035825.1, from coordinate 16,365,245 downwards.
TATTAGCTAATTATTGTCATGTTCCACTATGTGCAGCTGTAATTATGTCATTTGTACATAGAATTTTCAATATCACGGAATGTGCATTTGCTATTGCATTTTATTGGGCCTCAAAATAGTAAAATAGAAAGATTGTATTTCTTGCCTCCTGTCACTTGCCAATCACAACAGTCAAGCCATTCCAGCAAAAAGCATCCCATCTCTCTTTGCTAGAAAAACATATTTTCTCATATGCTTGTCCTGCTATGCTATGTCCGTTCTCTTTTTTTTCGATCATTCATATTGACAAATGTAAAGTGGTAAGAACACAATTACACGTTCAATGAGGTTGAACTGCGGACCTTTTGTTCATCCAGTATGGTGTGACTGTGAGTATGTATAAAACCCTCTCTTTTCACAGAAGATACCGTTTCACAACATCAAATCAAAACATGTTGACACAAATAACTACACAACATTAGTATTTTTTCCTATTTTGAATTGTTTTAATATTGTTTATAATTTTTTCAGGAAAAACACAAAAATACACACAGGTTCAAGACAGAAACCCAAAACAAATATATTTTTACATATTGAATTTTACTATTGGAAATGCTGTTTACAAGTTGCAGTGCTGTGTGTGATCTTGGTCTGTAAAATGTTTTATGAAAATAAAGGCTCTTTTCCAAATACTTCATACTAGTAGTTAAAATTATTTCTAGTACTCCTTTTACGCAGGGACTGCGTTTCTCCGGTTTGTAATCTCTGACAGCACAAGAACCCAGGCTTGAACGCAATGCACTGGCTAACCTCACACATGAATATTGTAACTGCAGGAGGCCTATTGGTTTATACAGGCCGCACGCATACATCCAACTGTACAATATAACAATCTGGATCTCAGTGGCAAGGACTGGGATCAATGCAGAGATTTGCAGTGAGACTTGGAAGCGCTACAAGGTCATCAAATCACTAAATAAACTTGTACTGGGTTGCTACTTACACTTGGCACCTGACTCATGGTGCTATAAATAAGTTCCACTGGCCAGGTTTCAATGGTATATTATTTATGCCGGCTGTTAATGGAACGGCCGTATCAGTGAGGTCCCCCGTGCATTCAAATGAACATGGTGCCTTTTTAAAATATTTACATTTATTAAAAGCTGTAAGTATGAATATTGCATCCTGTATAGGGCAGATGCATGTGATCTCCCATAGGGAGAGCTCATTTAGATCTTAGACTGTGTATTATTGATAGAGACAGCCCATTACAGCGTGACTTAAGCTTATGAGACACATTATGTAAGAATAGACAGGACCTCGCCAAGGCGCTGGCACCATACATTGCATTTTATACAAACACAAAATTTGTTAGAATTATAATGTTATTAATGTTATTCTTGCACTGTAGGCTACTGAACATTTTCACCAACAAACACCTCTTGCATATTCACCAGATGGAAAATTCACACGTTGGTAATGAATTAATGAATGAATAACACACCGCTATGTCTATTTCACATATTCACCTATTTAGCCTGGTTTGGGTCTGATAAATCCAGCCTTGGTCTATGGGTACCTGGAAAGACCAACGCATTTACTGTATATTATTATCTCAAGGTGTTGAAACATACCTGTGTCCTCAGACACTGATAGAAAAACAACATCATTAAGTAGAGAACATGTTTGCTTGTAGATGAAACATTTGCAAACATTTGCAAGAAGAAAGGATGATCAACATAGTAAATACAACCTGTGAGGAATACAAAAGAGTTAAAACAGCAGTATTCAAATTAAACTCAGACCAATGTCACTCAAACACAATCAGTGTGACTCTCAGACTAATGCAACTCAATGTAATGCAATGTTGCCTTAAGAAAAAATAAATATATTCTAATACCAATGAAAGGTTTTTACTCATACAAAAATATATCCCTTCAGAGTAACTTGTCCATCACTGTCAAACTTTGCACAACACACGTTACTCCTAATTTGCAGAATGCATTCGTTGCTAAACAATCCATATATCTCTTTTAGATGATTGTAAAAAGAAAGCAGTAACCTTTGAGATCTTAAACACAACGTTCACCAGGTCATCCATGTTTTTAAATCTACAAATACAAAATAAAGCTGCCCTTTAAAGCTGGGGTACTGACATCATAAATCACAAAACATGTGACAATGCTGCTCTACAGTCCTGCTCTCAAAACCGTTCTTTGTACTTCATTTCTATTTTTGTGGCCACAACTTTAGATCAGCTTTCTCAGACAGAAAAGTGAAAAGGACCACCTTCACTCAACCATGCAGCTCTCCCCAATCAAGCGTCAAAAAAGTGACCCACAGGGCTCTTGCAAGAAAGATAATATATTTTCTAAAAACATAGAAACTGCAGCAAGTTCTGGTTTTCTTTCTGTTGGGATATTATTTGTGAAAAACGTGGTACCTCAGCTTTAATCAGTGCAACCTCACTAAACACATTATTTGCAGTCCTAGACCTGTGTGTGTTTATACTATGGAAAAGAATACATAATTGACATGCTTGGACGTATACACACATACAGTAGAGACCTGCAGACGTTTTTCTTAATCAAATAGAGCTGTTTCGTGTGTCCTACCAAACGCCTTGTCTTTCTTGAACAGCCCCATCATGAGTGAATCTAAACACCACATATTTTAACAGCCAGATTATAGCACCTGCAAGTGTCCATTCAACACTTGTCATACAGTATACATTAGCACTAAGAATCATTATCATTCAATAGAAACATCAAGCATCATCATCGCCCTCCAGAGCGACCGAGGACGACTTCGTGAGGAGCCACACTTTGTACGATGTAAATGTGATGTAAATTGTGATGTTATTTGCTCTTCTAAAGCCGGGTGTTGCAAATTAGCCTTGGCTTATAGTGTTGTAGTGTGTCACAGCAGTGTTGGGGAGGGCACCGACAAAGTATTCGGTGTTACATTGTAAGATAAGTTAAGTTACAGAATACCTTCTTTCCCCTGACACTGTTACAAACATCAATCTCTAAATGTCTTAATTTATGCAGTATCAGTGATCTGCACATACAAACCACTACACACACACATATACACACGCTAAAATACATACACATCCCTCTGCTTTCTGTCAATATTCCTTATTTTAATTCCTGTTCCAGTATATAAACATGAGTGGAAACGCTTTTTTAGTAGTGTTTGTGTATAATGATTCTTCCAAATATAGATAAAAAGAATTCCTGCTTTCAAATGTTTTTTTTCTTTTTTTTTTTTTTAAATCAGTGTGTTTTTAATTGTTGGTGAAAACCAAAATCTCCACCTAAATAATAACACAAGTTGACAGCCAAAAAATGGTCAGGGGTTTCTCGACTGATTCAGACTAATTTTGGTGTTCTGAGTCCGAAGATCACATGCATTTTGCTCTATCAGGTCAACTTTTTGAGATACAGCCATAGTGTTACGGATTACGTACGTCTACGTTATTATGAATTCTGCTTATCAAATTTGATGGAGTAAATAAAAACTGAATGACTTTGGATACGTTGACTTTTATTTCTTGAGGAAAACGGAAAAAACGTCAAGGGTTTCTCAGCTGATGATCCGCAGAAATTTGTTTTTTACGCAAATTTGATTGAAAAAGATATTTCTGTAGCAAAAAATCCTGACCTGATTGAGCAAAACCAAGGTCATTTTCGGACTCAGGGCATCAAAATTAGTCTAATTCAGCTGGAAAACCCTGGACTATTTTCCAAAAATATTTTTTGTTACCCAATGTAATAATGCATTAGTTTTAAATAGCGCTTTTTGGGACACTCAAACATGCTTCACATGACGTTATTCATTCATTCATTTTTGCCATTGACCCCTATGACCCCCCCCAATCATTCACACACACTCACACACATACACACACTGTCTATCATTCATTGTCAATCATGCGAATTGATGACAGAAATTGCTATTACATACACGTACACACACACACACACACACACACATAGTCGCCCCTGGTGTTCCCAGAAGTCTCCCATCACAGTACTAACCAGGTCCACCCCTGCTTTGCTTCAAAAGTCTGACTGTATCTGGCTTTCACCTACTCCATTTTAATCAGACTGAACAAGACCCATGTACAGGCAAAATTCACTTGAAGTCAATTTACTTCTGTAATTCACCTTACAATGTGAAACTAATATAAAACAGACTGAATCTACATCATATATAGGTTTCACATTTAAAGCTGCCTTTCTAATCTGTTGTTGGCAAATCAACAATATTCTATAGGAATGACCATTGCTGTAATACTGCAATACTGCTGTTGTGAATTAGGTCTATCCAAATTTAAATGAATTGAACCTGTAAGGGGGCTTCCTCTGGTCTTGCAAACCTCAAAGCTCTGCACGTCCCTATAGACTTCTTCTAATTATGCACATGTTTACACAACACCTGTAAAAAACCTTGAAATATGAATATTCCTGGGCTCTTTTCCGCTCCGTAATATTATGTCACCGCATTAAACGGGCACAACCAGGGAACAGCTTGTATCAAAACATCCAAAGTGGCCCGCACATGGGCTGCCCCTCCTTTTCCCAGCCTCTAATTAGCCCATAGTCCCGTCTGGATCAATAGCACGGAGGGTGATTGTCTGGTTAACATTCTCCTTACAGCATTGGTCACACCGCTGAACCCCCTCCTCCCCCTCCCCACCACCCCCCTCCTCTGCTCTGTCTGTAGCCGCACACACATCCGTCCCTCCGGGGGATACAATCATGACCACTCATCTAATTCCCTCTTGTCCATCTACACGCATTCAATTTGTTGGACGCTTCCAGGGGTCTCTGGTGGGGTGTTTGTCTGACTGGATCTCTGGCAGCGGGCCCATCCCTTTGCAGAAGTGTGTGTCTTTGTGTGTGTGTGTGTGTGTGTGTGCGTGCGTGATAGAGTGAGTGTAAATCAAATCTCCGTCAAGAAGCGTTTTCAAGCCACTTACTGCACGAAAGATTCTCCAGTTCAAAACGAGTTGGAATCATACACTGTAAAATTGCATTGGGCACATTCAAATCCAATCTGTAATTCCAGTGTTGTTGTAAAAACTATTGGTACTTGGAAAATTGAAATATCAATGAATACAACAGTTTCTTAATCTTTGACATTTTCAATAATTGTTGTTAAATAGCAACTGTATTAACACTCAAGGGTAAAGAAAGATTTATCCTCTAGATACGTCTTCAATTATTGCACTTGTTTGAAGATAATTATGAGACAATGTAATGTTTAATTCAATCTGGGGAGACTAGACCAGAACAAAACAGGGCCAATATAAGGTATATAACGGTATATTGGTTGGCAATTAACTGACACTGGATTAGGTTATACATAGAACTCTGAAGACAATATTTGCAAGCTAACATTCATTACTGCTGTACAAGAAATATGGTTAAGATTTGGCGCTTAGACCCTGGCAGAGCAACGCAAAATGATATGTGCAGAAGGGGAATTGAAGATAAAGATTATGAGATGAAATCTCCCGGGGGGCCTAAACCCTGATGGTCTCCTTTCTAGCTAGGAAAAAGACCTGGACTGGACAACGAGGCAGAGATGGGGAGGAGGAGAGTTGCAGCATGAATGAATCCTGCTGCTTGAAGCTTCCTTGCAATATGAAGCTGGACTCAGGGCAGGGCTTGATTACTGCCAGGTGAGTGTTGAAAGTGTGGCGCAAGGAGGAGGATTTGAGCGCAGTGAGCTTAGTTCTTCCTATCTTCCAAACTAAATTACCGCCTTATTATTATTCACCTATTTCTTGGTGTGTTTTCAAATTGACAACTTTGTAAAGTCCTCTGAGATGACTCCTGTTCTGATTTAGGGCTAAACACACAAAAACTTTATTGAAATTAATTTAGAGCCAAGAACCAGTCACAGAAATGTTATTACATATTTACATTATTAAAGTTTTTAAAGTGAGGTACCCTATAGATAAACAGTCAAAAGGCTTTAAGTATTTGATTGTGCTATTGATTAGGGGTGTGACGATATATCGCTTTTTCAATATATCGCTTTTTCAATATATCGCGATACTTTCTCCCGCGATTCGATTATCGATATGCATTTGCCAAGTATCGATACCGATTCTTTTTTTTTTTTTTTAATTGGTATCAATACTGAATATATGGCTACATTACGCATCTCCATTCCATTTATCATGAAATAAAGTATATTTTTCTTTTATTTATGCCATAAATTGGCATATTGTATTAGGGCTGGGCGATAAAACGATAACGATATATATCGCGATAGACATGTGTTCGATATCAATAGAGAATGGGGTCGATAGAATGTTCGATAGTTTAACTTAACTCCGTCAGGGAAAACAGGAAGAAAACACCGGAAGTAAAGCCGACTCATAAGCGCATGGCATTGTGGGGGATGTAGGCAGAGGCTTCTCGACCAATAACAGCCAAGCAGGAACCGCAAAACTTTGTGGGAAATGCAAAAACAACAACAACCGCACCATGCGTAGCGTCCATGGATCTATAGCTCGTGTTTCAATGCCGTGTCAATGGTTATGCACGTACGTACGCGGAATAACATGTGCGGCGGCAGAGGCAGTGGACAGACCCGATGTATTCGGCGAAAGCAAGAGATTAACTTTTTCCTCGGGAAGCATGTGCGGCACAGAGAGCCGCACGGAGCGGTCACGGGGACACAAGACCCTCAAACAGCTAAACCAGGAGCTAAACCAGGAATAAAAAACCAGGATTAAACCAGGACTAACAACGAGGGACACAGTGTGAACATATTCCTCCAGCCTCATCGCCCCGTGACTGTAAACAAGGCTGCTAAGGTTGGTTAGCCCACACGACAAATATATTTATTTAGGTTAAAAAAAAAAAAACTCAATATATATCGTTATCGACCGATATGAATGACTTATATCGTGATATAGTTTTCAGCCATATCGCCCAGCCCTATATTGTATATTTCTGACCAATATATCAATAATCGTCATATCGTTATCGTGATAATATCGTTATCGTGATAATATCGTTATTGTGAGCTTTGTATCGTGTATCGTATCGTATCGTGAGGTACCCTCAGGTTCCCACCCCTACTAGTGAAGTAGTAGGGGTTAAAAACAAAAGAATGTAAAAAACCAAAGAATGTAAAAGCTCAAATCCAACGCAAGTCCCCAAAGTCATACAGGTGATGCCCAAGTGCCGCAACACCAGCTCCTTTTAGAGTTTGGCTGGGTCTTAATGACAGTGTTTGCAGACACCTCCAGGCGCTGTTTGAATCTATAAGATTAGAAGCCTCACAGGTTCACAGACAGTTGCAACGTGCACCTGTGCACCGCCTCGCCAGGGCACATGGAGCAGTAGTATCAATCATAAGTTCCAAATCCTCCTCGCCCACTCAATACAGAGACACACAATATGGACCAAGAACGTCAACAATAACATTACAAAAGCAATGCAGCCGAACTTTAACACAATGATGCCAATGCATATACAGTATATACGTATATCCTGCACATATTTATATGTATTATACTTTAAAATGTTGCACACTTCTGTCTTTTTGCACAATCTGAGTGATTCTATCTGTGCCAAATGTGACAAGTAAAATGTCTCCATTGTGAGATCAATAAAGTTCATCTTATCTTATCTTCATGTCAGAATGAGCAATATGAAACCACATGTGTCCACTGTCACTTTACGTAGTCACAATGGCCCTCGTGTATAAAACTTGCGTACGGCCAAATCTAGGTGTAAAAAAAATTTACACTTTTCGGCCTTTATCAATCTGGACGTGAGCGTACCGTACGCACAGAATTTACACCAAGTCAGGAGGTGGTGTATATGTGTACGCTCATTTCAACCTTCATTACAACACCCCAAAACACGCATGAAATGCAAGATTCAGACAAAAATAAACATATTCCCACTCTGGCAAGATTATAGGCACACCTCTCACATTACAAATATGCAATTTTACGAAGTTATGTTAGGGCTAGTTTGTGTTATTAAATAACGTGCAAGATGTCAAACTCAAAATCTCCCACAAATGTGTGGATTGTTATATGCACCCACAATCAGTGCGCAACAGCAACTGGTTCATGCGGGTCCAAGCAAAGACGCGCGCCACCGTGGAGGCTGCGAAGGTCTGATCAGAGGAAGATAAGATAAGATAAGATAAGAATTCCTTTATTCGTCCCACAGTGGGGAAATTTCGATGTTGCAGCGCACATACAGGACAGTAGTAAGAGCACACAGGGAGCACACACAGTATATACAAAATAAGTAGTAGCTATGTTTCTTAGCTAACATAACTAGCTGTAGATGCTGAAAATTCTTCAATACCAGTCAAAAGATATATATGTAGTAGTAGTGCAGTTATATACTGTACAGTTATATAGTGCAGGATAAAAAGTAGATGGCTCTGGGACATGATGGGGCTACGCTCTGGTACCTCCCAGTAAAAGTGTGCCATATATGATCCTGGCTCGGTTCTCCACAGCAGGCACAGGACCACGGTGTGCCACTGGAGGCACTGGTGGAGCAGCCCATGGATGAGAGATTTTGAGCGTGGCATTTATTAAACAGCCGCAGGTGCGTACGCTCAGATCTGTGCGGATCTCACACGTTCATAAATGCCACGTCAGATCTTGCGTATCTGGAATCTACACCCAAAATGTACACCTTTTTCTGCGCAATTTTCATAAATGAGGGCCATTGAGCCTTTAGTCATTTAGTCTCATGCTGCTAACATGACAAAAGTTGTCAATTCTACAATTCCACAAATAATAATCCTCTAATCAGTATTTGAAATATAACTGCATTGGTAAAACCAAAACAAATACATTCTCTAAAGCTATGCAAACAATTGTTATTGGCAGATGCATTAAAAAAACAACAACCTTGAATTAAACGAGCTTAAACCGACAATCTTGCAAAAACAACAAGAAATTTGTTGTAGTATATAAAGAGGAGTTAGCATGAGCTCTGTGTCTACAACAAATCGCTCTGCGTGTCCTCAGTGATCAAGATGAACAGTGTGATTTTACATGCAATCCATACCAATCCAATTTAATTATAGAGCACATTTAATAAGCAAACAGGGCTGCATGAAATTATTGAAACCGTAGTGATGAAAATGAAAGGGTTGATAACAAAGAGTGGATTAAATGACATGGTTGTTGTCAAGTTGCAAGCTCAATGGTGCAACTTAATCATGAACTTTGAAAACCAGTTCAGGGACCAATAAAAATGGTCTTGGGGGGCATGGTTGTGTTGGAATTTTCTATATGAGGTAATCGCTTCTACTGTAACTCTCTTGACTCGCAATTCTATACTTTGCCAAGATAAAGCAGTCTTCACTCTAATCCAAGACGGTGCATAGACAAGGCTACATTTGCACGTGTATTCCAATGTGGTTCTACTGCAAAAGGCAAAGAAAATGAATCGGCATCAAAACCTCCAAATAAAAACTCTGATTTTGCATGTGTCCTTCAACAGCAGACCACATTACACTCTTGTGGGAGCATGCCAGCCACCGGCCGCCCAGCAAGGTGACTTCCCCTCCCTCCCACAACTATATAGGTCAGCGGCTGAGCGGGCTTATGAAAGCAGAGCGGTGAGACAGCAAATGCCTGGAACACCAGCCATACAGAGGCACACTTCAGACTGGGCCAGGGAGACGAGAGTTATCTAAGAATACAAGGGTGCAAAGGGTGCAGTGCATTATGTGGATTGGACTCTATCTCACTGTGGCTGGGCTGCAGACTGGTGGAGTGAGACGTCATTGGGTCAGACTGTTTTTTAAAGCTGGGACTGTGTCATTCTTAAAATCACAACACTGGAGTTAAGAGACCCTTTATTCGTCCCAAAGTGAGGAAATGTCAGTGTTGCGTCACATGTTACAAAAGAGTAGGAATGAGGAGCAGACAGAGCAAAATGAGTGAGCATTAAGTATAGCACTCTTCTATGCTTAGAAAAAAATAACGCAATTAAAAAAAATCTCTATCTTTAGCCAAATATTGTATGTAATAAAATCATAAAATTGTTTGGTTCTATGTCTAGTTTTCACATGCATGTGTTTACATACTATTGACCTCACATTACACTTTAGATTAACTTTTTCACAAGGAAAAGGGGAAAAAAGAGGACCAGAACTCAGAAGTCCAAAATGATGGCTCTTTCTCACAATCATGCAACATGAAAATATGTTTTCTAATGGATAAAGACAGCACATAACGGTCTGGCATTTTCTGTTGTGGACAAAATAATACACTATTTATGAGAAAATATGAATGAATATAATATATTGTGAAATGGACAGGTTACAGTAAGAAATGTAGAAAAAAAATATTAATAATATCATGCATAGGTTTTATATAGCGTTGTTTTGGACACTCAAAGACGCTTTACATGTCATCATTCTTTCACTCCATACACGGTGGTGATAAACTACTACTGTAGCCACAGCTGCACTGGGGCAGACTGACAGAAGCGAGGCAACCAGTATGTGCCATCGGCCCCTCTGACAACCACCAACCATTCACACACACACACACACACACACACCAGTCTCATTCTAGGCAATGGGGGTGAAGTGTCTTGCCTAAGGACACAACGGTAGTTTGGCACTTTACAGCCTCCGCCGCCCCTGGCACCAGGTGTTCCCAGAGGTTAAGTGTCTTGCCAAGGACACAACGACAGCAGACATCAGTGGAAGTCGGTGGAGAAAGTCTTGTGGTGGGCTCGAACCCACGACCTTCTGGCTCAAAGGCCAATGCTCTACCAACTATATCTAAAGTTCTGACTGGTTAACCCATTTAAGAAAAAATATGTTTTTCGTCATGGACTTGTTCACACATGAACAAAGCTAAATCTTGGATATAGAATCTAATTATTTCTACAAGACGCCTCGACAAAGTCAAAAGCTGAGTTTGTAGGAAGGAGATAAATCCGCCAGGACTGTAACAATGTATTATGTAAGAAAGCTCTATTGTGTAATTATTTGGCAAGATGTAATGTTTGCACTTGTGAGTCAAAGAGCCTCAAATATTGAAACAAGGACAGTGCCTTTTTCTTTCAACAAACTGTGAACTGTGATACAAAGCATTTGAAAAATAGATCAACACACAAAATGGTCTTGCAGCCTGATTAGATCTTTATAGTAGCATTATTTAACATAACAATAATCGAGGCTCACGCCAAAACAAAAGTGAAATGCACTTTTGAATGAGTGATTGCAGTTATATCTTTACTGCATTACTTATGTAGTAGTACTCATTATGGCCTGTCACAATAATGACTTATCTTTCAAGAACTGATGTAAGGAACAATTTATTGTAGAGGTAAATTTGTATTGTCTGTATATTTTCTTAATACAAACCAGTTTTTTATAGGTTCCTTGGTCATCATTTTAGTGGGTTGAATGTTCCCCATTTTGAATTTCATGTTTTTTAGTATTTTCTCAATTTTTATGCTGGCATTTTCAAAAAAGAAAAGCGATATATGTTCCATCAACATTTGTTATCGTTGAATTACAGTACAGACCAAAAGTTTGGACAAACTTTCTCATTCACTGAGTTTCCTTTCTTTTCATGACTATTGACTCTAGATTCACACCAGGCTGTGTAAGGTCTATTTGACCAATAAGGACAGTGGTGGGTGCTGGGCCAGATGACCTGGCCTCCACAGTCACCGGACCTGAACCCAATCCAGGTGGTTTTGGGGCTGGACCACAGAGTGAAGGCGAAAGGGCCAACAAGTGCTAAGCATCTCTGGGAACTCAGACCATTTCAGGTCCTCTTGAAGCTCATCAAGAGAATGCCAAGAGTGTGTGAAGCAGTAATCAGAGCAAAAGGTGCTACTTTTAAGAACCTAGAATATAAGACATATTTTCAGTTGTTTCATACTTTTTTTTAGTATGTACATAATTCCACATGAGTTAATTCATAGTTTTGATGCCTTTAGTGTGAATCTACAATTTTCATAATCATGAATATAAAAAACTCTTTGAATGAGAAGGTGTGTCCAAACTTTTGCTCTGTACTGTACATACATACTGTATATATATACAGTATATAAAACACCAAGTACTGAGTTGTCTGCTCTCAAGTTACAGGTACGTGAATCTCCGTCCTAACTTTAACAAAAACATTGTGACGAGACTAAGAATAAAGCTGTGGCGATGTACCTGGATGCATCTCTTGTCAGTGCGTTGGACTTGTTAATTTGAGCAGCCAATGTCACACTTCGTTTATAATGAAGAGCAAGAGCACATCTGCAAACTGTAAATATGTTCGTTAAGAGCGCTCTACCGTGAACCTCAGCAACCTACTTTATCATGTTGCATTTTGACACTTATCTTTCCCACACACAACATGCGGTTTAATATGTTTACTTCTTTATTTATGTATTTCATATGGACATAGCAGTTACATTGGGAGGACCAGATGTGCTGCCTGTAGTGTTGGATTTGCAAGACCATGATTGTTTTAACCAATTTTGCTGCTCAAAAGTCCATTTACTTGTATCATTCAAATTACAATGTGAAACTAATTTATGACAAACTTTATAGTTGCAAAATGAGATATTGTATTTGTTATAATGTTGATCCTTGGCTCACAGCTTGTAATCCCCCCCCCCCATAAAAAAATTGGAGAAAGGGTGAAATCGATCTTTAGTATTTTCTTTTTTATAAAAACGCTGAGACAATTGACAGGTTTTGTGGACCATGCAACTTCTTTTGATAGTAGAAGTCTGAGGAGCATCCAAGACAAAAGGAAGAAAAAATTTTTAGCCTTTTAATATTACACTTAACCATTTGGAAGAACTTGATTTTTTTTCCATTTCTGATTGTCATCGCAGTTTGATTTTTGTTCTGTCATTTATCAATCTGATTCATTCTGATCCAAAGATTAGTTATCCATGTTTATCTACACATACTTTCTATTTGAGACATGGTTGCACCTTCTAAAACATGAAATGCCAAAGAATATATTTTCACACTCATATTTGAGACCCCGAATGGTTACAAATTTGCATAATATTTGTCATTTACCCAAACATTCCTGGCTTCTTCCTTGTCGTGTTAGCTCTGTGGGCTTCAAAGCTGCAGTTGTTGCTTTTCCTCTTCCTTCACAAGCCTCATTGTTTTCACTGAGCTTTCATGTTTTAAGATCACGCCCAAAGCCAACAACTGGTCACCTGCTTGTTCCCCACATAAACCTGCATTACAAATACAACCGCAAACTTGTTTTTGTGAGTATAATTTATTATTTTAAAGAATTGAGCACAAAGACAAACAAAGGTCTAGGTCTGCAAAACGTTTCTTTGCAAGTCAACAGGGGCCAGAGCAAAACTTCATCCATGAGCTTCCTTGAGCTCGGGGGTTAGCATTGTCTGTATATATATACAGTCTACGGTTTGCCCAGGCAGAGACAAATGAAAACAGGAGCAAGATATGAAGCAAAGGGCAGATGTTTGGGCTCATAGGGACCTCTGGATAATTCCCATGTAGCACTGGGGAGCATTCTTCACATGGTTCAAATATCTCAGCTGCCAGGAGAATGCATAATCAGCAAAAGACCAAAACAGAGCGTTATTCAAGCCAACGATTTATCCGAATCCGGAAACATTGCACTTGATAATTCTATTCTTGTTCGAGCACTTTTTTTTGTTTTGTTTTTTTGAAGCTGCTCTGGCGGTATGGAGACCGGCTGTGTTTTCTGTAAACAGGCCAGGCTAATGTCAAAAGTCAGTCTGGAAGATACATGTACTGCACAAGGGTGAGTGTTGAGAAAAAGTAAACAAAGTTTCTGAATAAAATGATTTCCAGTTTGAGGATATATTCACAGCACTGTAGTGAAGTATTCAGAAAAACGAAAAGTTATACCAAAAGTGTGACATGGCTGCAAAATCACTACTGCTTTGATTAATAACATGTATTGTATATGTATTTTGTGTGAAAAACAATACATTTATGACAATATTTGTATGTCCTCACCTGTTACTTGACTCTGTGTATTCATTGAGGCATCGATCTCCATTCTTTTAGATTGTATCACTAATCTAACAGTGCAGAGTTAGCTTGCGGCAAAAATAAGAAAAGTGTCCTTTCAACTACCTTAATAATATGGAGATATAATAATACATTATTTTAAAACAGTTGCAATGTTCTACTGTACGCCCATTTCTTCTTTCATTTCTTCACATATTACAACCTATTTTTCTTCACATAAATAATATAGTTTGCTACAACAGAGTGAGGCTTGTAAAAGACAAAGTTATGAGCAATTCAGACCACAACCTGCTACTGTATATTCGTCTTATTGGCGAAACATCTTTTGCATACTTGTAAGAAATAGGTCTCCTCTACCTCCAGGTCAAATTACGCATTATGCATTATTCTAACATTAAAAAAAAACATTAGATCAGGTGTGAGATCAGTCTGTCTGAGGCATTATTTTCAAAAGTTCCATCCGCTATAGCACACATGGAGACGACCCATTATCAGTCAGGAAAATTACCTTTAGTATTACTCTACACCGTTTATCCGTCACCTTGACTACTACTACTAATTATCGGTATTGGCCCTAAAAAAATATATTTCAGCTTACCCTTTCTCAGCGCTGTGTCTGAATGGGGCAAAATAGGGCACAGTTTATTTGACCTGATTTTAGTTTCTAATCTGAGGCCAGTAGCTGCAAATCCAGTCCGATTTGACACTCAGCATGCGATCCATCTCCGCTCTACAACTTTAGAATTAATATTAGTTTGAACACCACTCAGATTTGATCGATAATTGCAACATAATAACAGTTGGAGCAGATTTTTGCTGGACTATATGAAAGGTTAGAGGTGTTCAATATCTACTACTCCAATAAGTTCCCAACTAAACTATAGTACAGCAACTTCACACTTTTCAAATCAATTATTCTCCATCGCGCATTCATTACTTGGCAACTCCTTATCCCAACTCCATCAAAGGTTCTATAGCGTTTCGCCACATCTGCGCTCTCCATCTACCGTAAACAGGTCAGCACGGGTCAGCAGTGCGGCTTCAGCGGGCAGCCGACCGTGCTCCAATGCGCCAAAATTAGTCGCCATGGCAGCTCGCGGGGAGATGAATTAGCGCAACGCAAAGGGAAGTTTTGAAGCTATTCCGAGGGCTCCGCTCCGCTAACACAATTACAAGACAGATCACGGATGTACAGTAGGCTTTGTGACATATCGAGCTGCGGCCACATGGTGCGAGGGAATGAACTCTGCGACCTGCAAAGCACATTAGCGCCACGCGTAAACAAGCGGAGGACACTGGGGCTTCTTGTAAGGGCTGAACAATGTCTCAATCATGCATGTATCTGTGCATGTAGCCTACTATTTACGCGGCCCTTGTGCCAACCGCCCACTGTAATGCATTGGAGAGTGCGGCGCAGAGCAGCAGACACAGGCCTCCTTCATTCTAGTGGCTCTCATCGCGTTTCAGACAAGCCCTGTGTATACTCTTGGCCTTTGTGAAAGAGAAACCTTCTCGAATACGAAAAAAAGCCACTTGGTACAGTAGTCCTTGACAATATTTATGTAATGCACACCTTGGCATTTGGGGGGGGGATAGAGGAAAGGTGAGGAACATTGGAGCATGTGGTTCAATGCAAGTTTATGTAATGCGCAGCTTGGTGCGGTGGAAAGAGGTAGAGGGATGGCAAGGACAGACTGGAGATGGAGAATTATGTAAGCAAGAGCAGACAATGGAAATATTTGCCGGACACCCACTGTGGTTTAGTCATTTACGAAAGTCTGTTACTGCAAAGGTACTTTTTCAAATGTATGCTGTTGTTTCAGTGTATTGTTTTTTCTCTGCGCTAACAAATAGAAAGATATGAAAAAGTCCCAAACACACTTCTCATCCCCTGATTTCAATCATGCATTGTCGCCTGGTGTCTCTCTGCAATGCCATGTTCAGGTGCCTTTATGTTTATTAATTACATTTTTTTAGTCAATTTGACAGCTTTTTATTTTAGAGGTGTGTACATGGCGTTTATATCTTTTTCCATTTCTATAGTCCGGCCACTTCATCGCTAGCCATGCTCAATAAACGCAAATATCAATCAACACATTTAAATGTTAATCGGAGAATACATTATACATATACATTCTTAATACACATGCACAGAGGTTTTCAGAAGTATCTGTTAAGGTTTTCATGACAAAAATACTGTTTTAATGCGAGAAAAACCCGGAAGTAGATTCCGGAACATTTTAGGACACATTGCTATGGATTTAGGTTAAGTTTATGTTTGGGTCACTCACCGCTGATGTTGAGAATTCTTTGTTCAGTTTCCATGCAGTTCGATAGAGTTCTAGTTTGGAAGTTGTTAGACTAACTCACATAGCCATGGGAAATCCATTTTATTTTCTGTCATTAAATAAACCTTTTGGCATTCCTAAAAGTGGACTGACGTTACCTTCGCCCTGTTGGTACTTATTTTCCGATAATGACCTGCATACTATACATTATCCCTTACGTAACTGTTCATGAAATTACCTCTATATAGACTGGTTCAGAGCAATCTCAGCGTGGAGCAAGGTGCTGGTTACCATAGCAACACACTGTTTATTTGCAACAGGTAGTATTTACCTTTGCTGGATATTCAGTTGTTCTCGCCAGTTTTTTTTTTTGTATAAAAGATAAAAACCCCCATGAATTACTTAATTTGAATAAACTGGGGGGGATGTTTATAGAATCCCATTTATTTCGATAGGAACCATCAATTTGACTGCTCTGGAAGTTCTAGTAATTCTAGTAGTCTTGACACATAACGCTTTTTATTGTCAGACAGAAAAATCTAGTAATAATTGTGAACAAATCAGACTACATCATGCTGTATACTATTACATTACTAATTTGTCTGTGGGTTGAAAGTTGGGTACCCCAGCTTTAATCACCAAACCAACACAGATCTTACAAAAACAAGACATACACGTGACCTAAAATCAGACAGACATAGAAGGACAGAGAATCACAATATCGTTAAATATGTAAAAATATTAAAACCACCCTGTGTGATTTTTGCAGCTGCTCCATATGAAAAAACATGTTAACTAATAATAAATGTGACTTTTTAAGAATATATATATTTTTTTGTATTCATAGGCTTAGAATGATGATCCATGAGAGAGGAGGACTATCCGTGTAAATGCGCCATCTTGGAAAATAATGGTGGATAAGGGACAAAAAGGATGCGAGAATCGCGTTTTGTTTCACATGAGCTACTGATGTCGTTGCTTTCACTGTGCCTTCACAAGTTGGAAGAAGGAACCATGAAGGACCACAGTTATATGAAAGAGCCATGGAGAACCACAATTATGTAAATGACCAATCCGAACAACAATCTCTTAGAAAAATAATTATGCAGAAGTCCAGGGTCATAGCAGCAAAGTGTCAATTAGGGTTGGGCGATATGGGCCTCAGCATGTATCACGATTTTTGTTGGTATGTATCACGATATGACGATATGATAATTTTAACAAAGCCTCATATAAAAGCTATAAAAACTTAGCACTGATAATTTTAAACACACTTGCCTCAAAGTGCATTTACTGATTTATTGGCAGCAAAATGTGTAATACAGCTATTGTATATAAAACGTATTAACAAAACTGAATTGTAGAGAATTCTGTTTTGTACATACTGAAAATTGCAGGCAACATGTAATGAAGGTGAACATTTGTAATTTGTAAAATATATAAAAGTTTGTCCTTTGTAATATAAAAAGTGTAGCATTTTTCAAATAATTATTTGATCACTTTGGCTTATGTTTCCTAATCCCAATATAGTCAAAATGATCAAATACTGTATATATTTTTTGTATCCTTTTGCGTTTCTATAATTATGTAATTATAACTTAGTTGTAATTATATTGCAATGTAGACAAACACATGCATTGAAGTAAAATGAATGACAGTAAACAGTAAATAAAGCTTACCAATGGCACTATGAGAGAGAGAGAGAGAGAGCGAGTGTCCGAAGCAAGCCACTCGAGTCCAGTTGTTTAGGGCAGCTGCTTTCACAACATTAGATCCACTGTCGATAGTTACACACAATTGCGTCTTTTTATCTAGTTCCCAAACTTCTCCCATATGTTTGAGGTAGCTCCGCGTTTTGGCACAATGTCTTCTACAATCTGCATGTCTTCACCATGGTCTTCACCGCCGCCCTCAGCCATGTTTGCTCTCTGCTCTGTTGTTGTTGTCCCTGCACGCCGCTCTGCTACACGTGTCGCGCAGATGCGTCATCAAAGTGCGCCGCACACAAACGTGTCTTCCGCTCGCTGTTTTTAGTGTTAAATGATCGTTTTCACCGGTATAAGGCATTTTCTTATCATTTAATTTACTTATACCGGTATACCGGTACAACAAAAATATCGCCCAACCCTAGTGTCAATATCGCAAACCACACACACCGAAAGACATCAATAACACAACAGGAGGCACATTGTGTAGTTTGTACACACAGACTCACACGTGAACAATACGTAACATTTTCACACTGACAATAATGAGAACGAGGCAGGATCTTTTACACAGTCTCAGGATGTTCTGACCCGATCGGAACATCGGGTCAGACTACTACTATGTCACAAGTTTCAACTAAACTTATTCAGGGAAAAAGCCTCAAATAAAACACACACAGAATCCCTAGCAGCGTAAGTGAATGTTCTGTTTCTTACCGTGATGCAGACAGGGCGCTGTGGCTATTGATAATGCTAACATGAGCTTTTAGCCATGTCTGCCGCAGCTGTATATATCTCCTGCTTCTTTGATCACCGTTGTTTTAAGCTCCCACATACGTTATTCCTCCATGCCTCTCTTCACAACGCGTTTGTAAAACTATATATTAAAATAGATCCATGGTAAAACTCAGTGCAGTGCAGCCTCTGTGCAGGGAGCTGCGTCTGAACGCGGTCCTGTTTACATCCACTCCTCCACACGACTGTCAAGTGCCTGAGACATTTGGAGAGATCTGGTCATTTAATAAACTAAAGTATTCTTTCCTTGGCATTCTGGTGAATGACTGAGAGTTGAGGAGCACTGTCAAAGACCATGTACTGTAGGCTTCCGTACTATGATAGACAGCAATATAAGATCTCAAAGCTAGATGGCACTAAAAATTACACAGTGTACCTTTAAAGAAAATTAGCTAATTGAATCTGGATATAAACACATAAGCCACTTCTTCACAGAAAAAAAGTTCTCGAATCACACAGGTGTTAGGTACGTCATAGAAGACTAGAAGGTTGTGCAGGAGAGTCTGAGGACAGTGATGATGGAGGACATTAAGCAACATTTATAGGCATTAATGGACATTGTCATCCTGCTCTAAAAACCAATTGCTCTGATGCGTTTACTACTATTACATTTCCTTAGTATGAACTAATTGATTCTCTGATTATTGTTGGCAACTTTGTCCTATGAGGTTAATGCTGTTGTGATTTAGGGCTATGCAAAAATAATTGAATTGAATATGATAAAATGTTTTACCTATTACATTTCCTTGCCAAAGTCTCTTTTGTTACTTCTGATCCCTTAGACTCCAGATTAAACAGGTTGAGTTCAAAATAATACACAACCATTATTGAACATAAGAACATTCTACTAACCTACTTGACTATTTTAGATCAATGTGGCAAAATCCAGTGAATTAAATATTTCAACAGCAAAAAAACAAGTTTAAAATGTATACAAATTTAACGTACATATAACTATACCAAAATACTGTATGTTGAACCAAAGTCTCGGTTAGTGCAAAGTGGGCCGCTTATGCTGGACCGCTTATGTTGGAGCAGGCAGCAGACACCCACTCACACAAGGTCTTCTCCTGAGCACATGGAGAAGGTGACCCTGGACAAATTATACACTGTACCTGAGCCTACAGTAATGTGAGATTTCCTCTTGGCCTGGCTCATGTTTCGCTCCAGCTATGGTTAAGTAACAGCCGCTACTTTGGGTGTCCATGGGATTTTAACTGTATTGTTTAGGTGCCGTTTCAAGCTGCCATTTCAAATTGTGCAATGTCTTTTCAGGTGAGCTTGTGGGTGTTCTCATGCGGGTAAATGTGAAAAAAAATGGTGAAAAGGGTGTTTTTGAGTCTCTGTGTCTGCACTAAGGGCACAATCAGGCATGTTGGTGTTAACCTTGCCATAAAGCGAAATGTTAAGCGAAAAAATTTAGTGAATCCCTTTTCTTCTGTCTGTGTTCTGTAATACAGCGACCACTGCTCCTGACTGAGACCCTGGTGGGATTGGAAGGAGGGGTCAAATGCAGAGGACAAAACATACCATAACCACTTAATTTATTTTATTATAGTTGCAAGGTTCCATCCTCGATTGGAGACATTCTGTTTCGAGTCTTGTTATTCATTCGTCTCTATGTGCTCTGATTATGATTTTAAAGCCTTGTGTTATTGTTTCTATCTTGTTTTGTCAACCACGTTGAGTTGCCTTGTGTAAGAGCTGTGCTATACAAATAAATTGCCTTGCCTCTATATGACACATGCCCAGATGTCTATTAGAAACCGATTCAAGCTATTATGGATGTGTGTAATAATAATTATATTTTCTTATGATAGGGTTGGTGGCCAGGAATAATAATGTAACCGGGACTCCTGATATATAAAGCAGTTCTCGCGCAAAAAAGAGGCACTGATGGTCCATACAACAGAAAAAACATTTTAACAATAGTTAACTCTGGTGGTGCACAACGCCTTAAACAACTTTGCAAACTCTGCTATCCACATTACCATAAATTAGACAAAAAAACTCACGGTGGGTCAATACTCCCACTCCACAATAATGGCCATATGTAGAACACAATGTATTCACACATAAAAGCACCAGGCCAACGACCCCGCTAGGATTATTTGGAAGGTTTTAGTGGATGGGAAATATAGTTCTCCAAGTAAATTAGCTGAAAATGTATATGTACTTTTGAATATTGAAGTCATAACATCTGGAGAGAGCTGTGCGGAAATAGTAACTTAAGCTTGGGTTAGAAAGTGGTTGTAGGGATTGCTAAAATGTTGAAATATCGATAAACTGAAGATTTATATTATACTCAGCAATAAAAACGGCTTATTCACCGAGCGCGAGGTCTGTATGGAGAAATATCAGACCGCGGCCTTAATGTACAGACCGAGCCGTGGCGAGGTCTGTGCAAAAAGGCCAAGGGCTGCGGACCAATCGTCATGGTAATGGTCCGAGATGGGAAAATATCAGACCGGTAATCAGCCAATCAGAGCGCGCGTACGGTCCAAGTCACATACAGTATGTGTATGGGTTATGAATGGTTCAAAATAGGAAAAGGTTAAAGGTGGAGTCTGCTTAACATTCAAACCACTAAAAAGTGTAACAAAATCCATCAGTTCCTTGTTCTCAAAACACGTTGGTTCTATCACTAATTTTCACATCCATGTATTTTTGGCGTCTGTTACATCAGCTTCTTTCAGACGGAAAATATAAAAGAAGAGGACCACCCTCATTCAATCAATCAGCTCAAAGTGTCAAAGAGTGACTCACAAGGCTCTTTCTTACAAGATTACAAAAGACTGAAGACGAAGATGAAGACAGCATGTTGTGGTCTGACTTGTTCACAACCTGTTACTTTTATGAGACCCCACCTGCTGGGACCAATATGAATAACGTCCTTACAACAATTTCATGATGCCAACGGGTGAGTTTAATTTTTTGTCAGTTGATAAACCATCAGCTTAAAAATTATATTTGAATTGGAAATGCATTACATCTGACGATCATTTGACAAAAGAAAATATAATTGATGTGCTTTTGTACTTTACTGACTGCTCCGTGTTTCAGCCCTAAGCACACGCCACGCTTTACATAGATTAAAATAATTATTCATTCATAAATGTATTTCCACTTACCAGGAATATGAGAAGTGACTTTTGCAGCTCTATTAGCAGGGACAACAACAAACAGATTGGAGGAGAGGCTAATAACTATACTATACTTGCACAAAGCGTTGACGGTCTCTGAAAATAGGTTACATGCACGCACACACACACACACACACACTCTTATCGTCAAACCATCAGCTGACCCAAAACCACCTCATAATAAAGTACAACGCCACCATTCATATTTACACACAGATTCAACAGTTCAAGAGCCATTTCCCGCTATCCCACCATCTCCTGCAGAAACTCTGACTAAAGTGATTCTTTTGACTTAATGTAGCCCTACACACCACTCACATGACTCTCATAGATCTGTTATTACATGCTAAAAGCAAAATCTTTACCTATTTCTTATGACAGATTGTTGTCTGCAAAATAGTTTTGGATGTTCACAATATGCAACAATCGTCCTGTCGAGAATTAAACGTTTTTTAAAAATTGTCCTTTTGTGCCAATCTGGATTTGACTATGGACTATAACAATTCTTAGAAATTATAGAACAGTACATTTTCCGATAATATTTATGTAAAACCATTGACTGATATGTGTAGATTCTCACATAAAGCCTGCCTCTCTTGGCTGAGTGAGGGTGCTCCTCTCCTCTTTTTTTTTCTGTTTGAAAAAGTTGACCCCAACAACCAACAGAGGCCATGCGTGTAAAAACTAGGACCAGAGTATTTTGAAACTTAGTTAGGCACCCCAGCTTTAACTAGGACAGGCATGTCAAAGTCAGGCCCGCAAGACGATCGTAAGTGGCCCCGGGAATTATTTTAAACTCTACAACTCTTTACTGCAGTAACTTATGATAAAACTATGACATATTGTGTTAAGCCCATTGTCTCAATCAATTATGTTTTTCTTTTTTTAACGAGCACTTCCAATACATTTCTTGTTGATATTTGGCCCGGTTTTGGTTAAATCGAAACTTACTAGATAATATCCAATCTCATAACCCTAACCCTATCCCATTTGTTTTTTATTCACTGTATTCTACATGAGTTTGGATATTATCTAGAAAGTTTATTTATTGTTTAAACCACTATTATACTTCTTATACTATACAGCTCTTATGTTTACACATTTGGCCCTCGCTACACGATGTTAGACAATACTAATTCGCTTATGTTATGAACCCTTTAATGCATGACAAATAGACAGAAAGAAGCAAAAGTAGATTCTAACCCTGTTTCATCTCAAACAAAAGCTAACGCAAGAAAATAAAAAAAAAACCCCTACATTTCCAGTAAATCTTTTTCAAAACATTCATATTTTTGCCACTTGGGAGGAGAGGTATTCCAGCCAGTGCTAATCCTCCACACTGCCACCAATGCAAACATACTTGAAGCCCCTGAAAAGCTGGTAAAAAGGGTTTTGGGTGTTATCTGAGGCGAGTTTGTTTGGCCTCCTTAACGTAATGCGGCCTACCAGTGACTTCACACGATACAGGCTCTTTGAACTGGAACGGGGCAGTACAGCTAGAAAATATCACCTCAAGATTGACATCACACTATTTATTCATCTTTATAGACTCATGATTAAGTGCAGGTGGTGTAGATGGATTGTGTTGGTGTCACTGTGGTGTAAATCTTATCTTGAAAAAATTAAAAAGATGTGTGAAAGCCTAACATGACGCCTTGCTCAAAAATAAATGATAATTGATTGAATGTTAAAATGATTTTCTTATAATCGTCTTGTCTTCTGCAAAAGCTTCTCAATGTTCATTTATAATAGTAACAACAAAACACACATTTGTCTTTGATATTTTATTTATTAGATATGTTATTATTTTCTCTGCACTAGCATTGTCCAAGTGATCACTAAAGTTAAGTTACTCCAATAATATGGTGCGGCTCTAGTATTGATCAGATGACAAAAATATACATTTAAATACATGACTTTTATCATCAATAATACATGTGTTGTTTTTCCCAACAGAAAGAGTTTTGGAAAATAAAAATAATGTGAAAATAAAAATAAAAATATAGACTTCATCTTATTTTAAAACATGGTATTTTTTTCCATACTTGTATGAAAGAGACACTAATTACTCTGTAGGCTGAGAGCTGATTGGCTGAGTGAGTGTCCTCTCTTTTTCGTTTTTTTGCCTGACAAAGTCTTGAACGGTTTGATTCTCCGATCTGTGACAACGAATTTGACGGTTTTATAAAATACTCCGAGATACTGCTGTGATTTAGGGCTGTAACTGTTTCGCAAATGAGGAACTAAAGTTACTGTACACCGCATCTTTAATTCAGCCCCTAGCTAACATTTCTCTGTGTCCACTGACTCAATAGTAACATTGTCATAATAGGGACTAGTTCTCGGTGCTAGCATGTGCGAAAAGTCACGCCAATTATTTTTACACCTCCCCTCTCTTTCCACCCACCTCACAATTGCCTTGCCTCTATCACAGCTAGGCCGGGCCATGTTGCCAGAGCAGCCTGTCTGACCTCCACACCCAGCTTAGGAGCGATCGGACAAATGAGAAAAGCCAATCCCTCTAGTGGGAGATTATCTTTAACGGATCAGACCTGACCGGGGCCACCTCTGCGGCGCGCACTTCCTACCTCTAACCTATAAAAACGCGCTCACACACACACATGCACACAAAATAACTGCTTCGAAGAAAATGAGAGAGAGAGAGAGAGAGAGAGAGAGAGAGGAAAAACTGCCATGAAATATCTTATTCAAACGCACGACCTTTTCCTTCGCCAAAAGCGCTCGCAGCGAATGTAGGTTAATGTACACAGGCGCTGACACATGTTGCGGCTCCCCTACGCATTAGCTGTCACATGAAATCCCACTCAGCGGCCACCAGTCATTTACTATTCCACCGAGACAAACGGGTAGGAAGAACAAGTGGCCGAGCTGAGGGGAGAGGCCTGGGAGAGTCTTCACTGTATACGGGGGAAAAGACCATGTTGGTTTAGCTCAGTTCATTATTTCTATCCCTGTTAGCTGAGCTTAAAGGGGACATAACCCGATTCTGTTGTCTATAATATGATTATCTATGACCCCAGCAGCTCTTTATTATTAAATATATCCTTGTTTTTCCTTAAATAGTTTGCTTGACCATTTGGTGGATCACTTTCTGAATCACTATATCTACTTGAAGCTTGAAACCAAAATCTACCTCCTTGGGGCATCTCTATTACTTGGTTTGAGGCAATTTAACCATTAAACTGCATCTCAACCATTTGTCAGAGGCCTATGATTAAAAAAAAAACTTAGGGTTTAAAGGAAAAAAAAAAGTGATGATTGTTATTAGTGCTCCTAAAAAAATAACATTGCTTTCTTCAAGGATTAAAGGGTTATAGAAGAAACAAGTTGTGTTGTTCCAGTAGGGCTGGGCGATATGGCAGAAAAGTAAAATCTCGATTTTATTTCCTGCTTTGGACCATTTCAATTTTACATTGATTTTCATTAAAGTCACCGAAGACAGACTTTGTCCTTAAACATACTTTTTTATCTTTCCGCTCAATATTCAAGTTTCAAAACTATTTTTAATTTGTTTCCCCCAATACGTTTTATAAAAGTCACAAAATAGATTTTTTCAAAAGCCGATTAATTGCCTAAATTTGATTTATTGCCCAGCAAGAGTAGAAATAGTAGAATTCTATGGTGACAAGTATCAAGAGAGAATAATACTATTGATCTGCCCTTTGCCTATGCTACCATCATGGGAGGAGTAGATTTTGTATTTATTTATTCCAAAATAGAAAAAGACGGGCTGCAAATAGAGACAGTTGAAAAATAGTTTTTACCAAAAGGCCGATTTTATTGTTTTCCTTTCCTGAAGGGACTTAATGTCATTCTAATTACAATCATACCTACTGTATGTCGCCAGATTCTTTGTGTCTGTGACATACTCAGCTCCTGAGCACTGATTACTGATGCAATCCACCTGCTGGGGTGTAGCTAGAAACAGAACACACTGTCTATTAAAGATTCCTTCAACCAACTGTGTAGTGCTATTTTACTCTTTTAAGAATTGTGTTATATATAATAAACATCGAGAGCCAAGACCAGCTGCTCTCTGATTGGATAAACTGCTTGAAAATTATGTCCGGTGTAGTTATATATTTCAACATGTACTGTTGAACTATTATCTATAATTTCTTTAAGTCTATGTAAGAAAAAAAAAAAAAAAAAAAAAAAAAAAAAGTTGTAACCCGTTAACCTGTTACAACCCTACTCCAGACATTTTCTATGATTTATTTTTTGTCATAGATTTTAATGTACACTTATGAATCAGGTCTGTCACCCTTCATGTCTCTTGTCTGCGTAAATAACGGTCCTGTCCTAGCAGCTTCAGGGGGTGTGTGGCAGAGTCTGGCTGTGGTCCAGGTGGTTAGCACTATAGCAGCACATTCTGCATGTTGGCTCCAGCGCAGAGACCTCCCTCGCTATACAATCTGACAGCCGCGCATATAGGAGCAGTGCACTTAGCTCAAACCACTGCTGACAGCTTATTATTTACACATGGTCTAATGAAATAACAAGAAGCGGGAGCACGGCTCAAGTGGAAGCGCGGGTGTTTAAGGGCATGATGCTCAGGGATTCTGTGCATTCTTCTGTTTGAGAGCACTTTTGACTCGGTGTCTTGCAGAATATTCTTGATTTTTGGTTTCGTATGAACAAATCAGCATATATATGAGTCTCTGGGTAAAAGAAGAGAAAAAGCTATTGTGTTTTTAACTGCAGCTACTAGCACAAGTTGTACCTTCTTAAATCCGTGTCTATTTTCATGATGTACAATAGGTGAAAATCAAAAATTCAATACTAAATACAAAAGTCCAATTACTTCTGTACTTCAGCTCAAGATGAGAAATCAATATACTCTAAAATGTTCTGAGATGTTTATTTTGGGGGTGTTGCAAACCGTCTGCCATTATAACAAACTACAGATTGACATTTCTCACGTTGTGTGTAATAAGTCATATTAGTTTCACATTGTGAGTTGAATTACACACCAAAAAAAGGACTTGTAAAGAATGATTTTCAATGTTTCAGAGTTGCACTTGCACATGCGATCAACATCAACCGACCTTTTACATTTCTGTTTTGTTTATTTGGTTTCTTCAACCTTACGGGGCTCGTTCAGAGGCAGCAGTTTAAGAAGAGAAGCCCAGACTTCCTTCTTTCCTCGACCCTCTCGAGGCCACAAACAGCATATATGTCCTGGGTCTTCCCTGGGGTCTCCTCTGGGTGGGACATGCCCAGAACACCTTCTTGTGTTTCTAGAATCTGTCCTGCCTTGAGTTCAATAGCTTGTTGATTTTGTGAGATCAATTAGCTTTATATCTCTTTATTCTTAATTATGTCAATAAATTGTGAAATGGCCTGTAATTTTTTTTTCTATATAAATATAATTTTTTATCCTGTAATATTGGTGTTCTTTCCCATCTTAATCGATTTTTAGAGTTTTTCCTTGCCAACATTCCATGACATTTATGGACTTTATCAACATTTATGGACATTGGTCATCTGCCCCTTATGGACCAATGGTTCTGTGTGTTTTTATCATTGCATTTCTTGTGTTTGAACAGTTTGACTGATCTGTGATTGTCAAATTCACCGGCTTGATAAAGTCTTTCCAGATAACTACGGGGCAAATAAGACAGAGATCGTAAAAGTAGATTTTGCACAATACGTCTCCGTTAACAAACATGTGAACAAATTCATGTGAATGCAGTTAGTCCCAGTGTCTATTGTATTGACTGAACATGATCTGCCCAAAAGAGAAGGTCAATTTAATGAGAGTTGAAACTCACGAGTACAAAAGGTCCAACACAATATATGTGCAGAAAGGAAAGGCCAAAGGTCTGGGAGGTGCTTCTTGACTTGTCCAGTGTGCACTATGGCCAACATTGTCAGATGCGTGTCCCGAGGATTATGGCCCCAGATGGCCCCTGCCGCCAACAATAACACACCTGCTGAGGGGTTGCACCAATTATGTCCACCCTCCCCATAAAAACACACGCAACCCAAGAGAGGCGAACTATTGCACTGTATTTCAAGACAAACACACCGTGCGTTCAGGCTGCTATGATAATCTAGGACACTGTGGCTTATTATTATATATTTACTACATTTAGCAAAAGATCGTTATCAAAATACTCTTTTCAGTCTCACATCCAAATCCCAGCAATTCAATACTCAGCCATTTAATTATATATCTATTTATCTTATTTATATAGCGCCTTTCACAGACCAGTATTTGCCCTCTCACTCCACACATGGGAGCAGGGTCGCCATACAAGAGGCGCATGCCAGACCGATCGTACATGTTTTTAGTGGTAGGACCCGGCAGAAACACAGGGAGGACATGCAAACTCCAAATGATTGTTATCAAATGTTTTCTCTATTCAGGCTCACTGTAACCATGGCCACATTAAAATCCCGGCAACTCCATTCCCTTTATTAACATGATTATACAAAATACACTATACGAATTTCTATTATGTATAAGTGCTTTGTAAAAGGGAACTCCCAGGATGCTGCAGGAGCTTAGAGTCGGGGCCCCAAAACCACACCCTCAGACCACACATCACGCATACAAGGTACACTTAAGTTACAATTGGGATTATATCCATAAGTAACAGTAATTTGGAAAAGATTAAAATATTATTGCTCAGTATGTTTAGAATGCAGTGTTTAGAATGCAGATTAAATATGTTTTTTTTTTTCAGTTTGACTCAGACAAATCTTAAGTACATGGCATTCAGGTGTAGGGTCAGAGAGTGTGTGGACCTACATGTATATATAGTGGCTTGTAAAAGTATTAATACAACTTGAACTTTTTTTTAATTTTTTTATAACAAAAGCATGTGAAATGTTGCTCTCACTCTTCAGCTGTCTTCTTTGTTGTGGTCATAAAAATAAATCGTTATGTTTGCGGTCATAAACATGACAAACTGCAAAAGTTTGTATTGTTAATTTAGCAAACCACTGCATTTCCCATATTTCCAGTTTTTCTTGTTCTCAGTTTTTGCCTTTGACGCCCATCTGATCCTGCTCGCAAAAACAAAACTTGAAATGAGATGAACCATTTCTAAATAAAATACGTTTCATTCGAGCTTGACAATATACTGCCAATGATGAAGTTTTCCCATAATGCCATTGTGACCAAAAACGCTGCAACCCGACAATGGTGATCACATTTCTGTTTTGTATTTCTGTCATTGAAGAGTTGAAACGTGACCACTTTGGCCTTTCCCACAGCGGGAACACCTCAGCTCTGTGCCCTCCTCACTCCTCCTCCACAGTGGACCTCACATCAACGAGGTCCACTCACCATTAGACTATACAGTGATCTGGCCTGGAATGGTTTGTGTGCTACGAGTGCTTTTAGTCATGACTGTACACACACTGATAAAACTGGAAAAAACCTCAATCATTCAATAGTTCAAATATTTGTGTACAGTATTTATACACACTACATGCTGAGTCTGCAAGTGCCGTTTTTAAATCTCAAAGTGTACACAAAGGAGACTGAATCGTCAAAAACATTCACAATACAAGATGGATATGTATATTGATTATTTGTGTTATAATGATAAGAGGCTAACAGAATGAAGAGAAAACACATTTGAAATAAAACTGGTCTTGTTTTCTCTTTTGGCAAACATTAAAATAATTTTAATGGTGAATTTCAATTCATTACCACCTGATCTGTGTAATTTTTGTTAACCAATTTTTTAACCAATGTAATTACTATATTTTGCCTCCATCAACACTTAGTATTCAGCACAACATGCACACCAAAAGGTTATACCTCACATTGACGTTTTGAATCAACACATAGTATTATGTTTAGATGTATAATGCTTATTTCCCCTAATAATAATCATATTTGCTTTCTGCTCAGTCAAAGAAAATGTCATCACTGTTGTCGTGAAACTTAAACCCAAATGTTCAATGAAGTTACAAAGTGCAGTTGACGAGTTGCTTGTTTTTTATTAGTATATTTTCAGTCTATATTTTAGGCTGAAATCAAACAAAATGAGTCCCAAACAACATTTTAATGAGGGTATTAATATTTGATACTGCATACACTACAACACATCTTTTCAGTGCAAATCCACAATCAAACACAGAGAACAAAATGAAAATGTTATGTTGAACTGTTCAATGCAGTCCATGCCACACTAATGCCCCATGCAGCGTCCCATGCGTGACTCTAGTTTATAAATAAAATGAGTTAACCTTGGTTCTGGTGAGAGAGGCCCCTCTGGTTTACCTCTCTATTGATGTATATTTAATAAGGTGAACATTTTGCAGCGGTGCATGCAGCTACCCTTTTCCATTTCAAACCATGAGCTGGGTTTGGAGAGGACGACCAAAGACCTCGGATCACCCAGGATGAAAGATCAATTTTCCCACTGGACTTTACAAGCTGCTGCTATGCCCACTACTCATATAATACTAGATGATCATACGTTAGTTTTGCATTACATTCGACTAAAAAAAAACGTAGAACATTTTTTAACTCATTTGTTCTCGTTATCCTCACCCTCCTATGTGTGTGCTACTTCTGAAATATAGGCTGGTGGGAGATGATTGTTGAATCTGTTTTAAAACATTTTTCAATAATAAATGTATATTCTACACAATGTACTGGAATAACTGAGATTTAATTTAATATTTAAATCATGTGAGAATTGTAATTTCAAAAATAATGTTCCTAATTCTACAATATACGGGGCGACAGTAGCTCAGTTGGTAGAGCATATATGTTGATATGCATATTGTCTTCATTTCTTGTTACTTGTTAAAACAACCACATTTGTTTTCCTGAGAAAAATACCTTTATTTATAGGTATAACCATGGTAGCACATACGTTACAAACCGTCATCAAATCGAATGGATAGTATGAGGTTAACAGATGAGGAGGGTCCAGGAGCCGCATATGAATTGGACCGTACGTGGCCCCCGGGCTGCAGCTTGCCCAAGTCCAATCTGCAGTATAAACCTCACTGAAACCATGGTGAACTGTTTATGCCCTTTTTCCATAGACACCATACATATTCAACAACATACCTTATACATTTTCTCAAAAGCATTATAATTCCATTCACACCAGACCCTTAATAAATCATAGCACCGGACGATAACATTAAAACTAAAACCAGCCAAGGTTGTCCAGCTTCTCCCACAACATCCCATAGCATGCTTTCCTCTCCGACATTTTCCCCTCTGTGCTAGAGACACTTGGTTTCATTGTTTGGAGCGCTGGGGGAACTGTGTAGATTACGGTAAATACATGAGATCTCGAGCGGCTCGCATCAATATTTAAGAATGCAGACAGTTCTCCAGTGGAAGAGACAGGAGAATATGGAATACATTTATGCTAAGTTGGTTCTGGGATGTACACGG
Source organism: Knipowitschia caucasica (assembly GCA_964034765.1). Lineage (NCBI taxonomy): Eukaryota > Metazoa > Chordata > Actinopteri > Gobiiformes > Gobiidae > Knipowitschia > Knipowitschia caucasica. The sequence goes on along the minus strand of OZ035825.1, from coordinate 16,333,909 downwards.
CTTAGGGGGAGGGTTTTAGATTTTGGGGTTGACATAGAGTATTTTTTTAATGTAAAGTTTTGGTCATGAGGTCAGCCATTACCATAACTTGTAGTGTTTGGAATTGAAGAATAAATCTTTTGTTTATTGTGATCATTGGTTTTCAATATTTCAAATATATTTGTTCCATTTGCCTCGAGGATGAATGCATTTTGTTGCTTTATCGGTTGATAGTTTTAATGTTCAAATAAGGGATATTTTAAGATGCATTCAAGGCATTAACTTCCGATCCACTTTATTTATATGGCACCTTTCATACACCATCTGTTTCTGGAGTGCTGCACAGAAAAAATTGTAATAATAAAATGTAGAATAACAGGAGTAATCATCAGAGGTGGGACAAAGTCATTGTTTAGCAAGTCACAAGTCAGTCTCAATTCATTGCCCTCAAGTCCCGAGTCAAGTCACGAGTCAAGACAGGCAAGTCCCGAGTCGAGTCCAAGTCAAAGGCCAACAAATCTCAAGTCAGTCCCAAGTCCTACGGTTTGACTTTCGAGTCCTCTCGAGTCTTTTTGACCGCGATTTGTTTCTTGTTGGTCTCCACGTACTTTTGTAGGCAAACAAAATAATGTTAGGAATCATTTTGCTGGTGCATTCTCGTTGGTCTCTGACCCATGGACTAACAGTTTGTTCAGTGTCGTTGGCTGCTGATAAATCAAAACTATCTACGTGATCTAATTGGATGTTGTGCCAGATGCAGGCTCAGTTACACATGCACAGACCACACATAAAATCAGAGCAGTCCGTGTCAACATACTTTTTATCTTTGGGGTTTTTAATGGGAAGTAGCAAGTGCAGCAGTGCAGCATATATGAATATGAGTATTGGGCTAGGACCTGTATCTATATAATCAGTTTAATGTCCGTAGTGGTTATTGTTCCAAATGTCCTACTGTAGAATAGGGGTAGTATGAGGGGTCTAGGCTTTGGACCTGGGGCAGCTCGCCATCAACTGGACCAGCATTAGCAATATCTCATAATTACCAATATATCATTACATAATAAAATGTCTCATATAAATTAATTCAATCAGTCAAAGCACTGATTCTCATATCAATGCACCATAAACAATAGTGCAAATATTAATCTAGCTTAGTGCACATAATCAAAACAACTATCTAATGTATGCAAACTTTAGCAGGAGGAGCACAGCAAAAACATACTCATAATAATAGGCCTCGGCGCCCACACAGAAAAATATAAGAAAGAGCCAACAGAGCAGCGCAGGCTAGCGCTAGTTTGACTCACCAGTTCCTCTTTAAAACACGGCACACAGTGTGACAACTGCGTCGATTCAATTGTATGAGGCGCCTGTAGTGAAAGCATATCAATTACGGTTTGTAGAACAAAATATGACGTTAGGTCGCGATAAATACCTGCAGCTCGCTCATTTCCAGCTCCCCTAGACAACACACCCACCGGTGAATGCAGTCCGCTTGTTTAGGGAAGTGTTGCTGCGCGAACTGCCTGGAACTCACGTTCGAACTCTCGCGCGAGCGCTACAACTACCGCGAGGCTTTGTTTCTTCAGAGACGGCATAGATAGAAAGAGAGATGCGGAGAAAGGTAAAAATGGCCCGGGTTACGCAAGTCTTTACAAGTCAATTGGCGCAAGTCCAAGTGAAAGTCAGAGTCATTGATGTTAAAGTCCAAGTCGAGTTGCAAGTCTTTTTATATTTGGTCAAGTCGAGTCTAAAGTCATCAAAATCATGACTCGAGTCTGACTCGAGTCCAAGTCACATGACTCGAGTCCACACCTCTGGTAATCATAATATCAATCATAATAAGGAATTTGCCAACTATAAGTCAAAAAATTTCCAATCTATAAAATATTAATACGAATATAAGAAAATACTAATATGTGTAAAATGTGTAAGAATGTTTTGCTGCATAAAAAGAAAAATGTGCAATATACTTTTCAAACAATGTATTACTTTCAGTCATCTGCAAATGTCAGAAGGACCACTTGCTTCATATTTTGACAGTTTATATGAAGCTGCTTTTAGGTGGAAATTAGTCACTGCTGTGAAATGAATGGAAATGTTATTTTTACTCTTGACGACCCATTATATAAGATACCAAGAATATGAAAAACAGATAGATGCATATACAACTATTATAATTAGCATTGCAGTTTTACAACATTGCCTACAATATTTATTCACCAATATCTCCGAGTGAATTTTGCCTCATTAAAACATGCGCAAACGTCTTCACCACCAGCTTTGATTTGGTCTCAAGTGACGACTTTAGTCCCACTCTTAGGCACGCCAGGCCGCGGGGATTTGCAGAACGAACAAAGGATTCCCTATTGAAAGCCCTACACACACACACACACACACACACACACACACACACAAACAACTACTTATAGTTCTCACATTTTGCGTCTAGCCGGTGTTCTGCTTCATGTTGCGAGACCCGTCCGTGTTAATGAGTGGTTTTTATGGGGGGAACTAGAGCGTAATTGGATTGAGTGAGGGGTGGGTATGGATGAGGAGAGACAGTTGTCAGTCATACTTGAGTAATATGCTGTAATGTATGTGGAGCAGTGAGATCAGTGACGGAGTACTGATAGATATAGTCAGTGCTATTACATGCGCCGTCCTCCCGGGTTTGTCCACACATCATTCACTGTCAGACACAGAAATGTCTCGCTAAAGAGGAATCGGCGTCCCACTTGACTGAATGACACCCGATAAAGACCCCGGCTAATAGGTCGTGTTTCTGTAGTCATGAAGCTGGGTAATACTGACAAACCTTATGAAGCAATGGGAATATGAATACGTGTTTTCCTTTGGTATTTACTTTCTACAATATTATTTATTTGCTTTTGAACAGACAAATTGTAGCATGAAAATGTAATTCTAACAGAAATGGTACTTGGGGTGATAGCTCAAACAGCTTTTTCTTTTTTTCCCACTCTTGTTTGTAATATTGGCGCTTTGCTATTCTTTATTCAAAAAATAGGCCAGGGCTTGGTTAGTTCTGTGATGGGGGACCTCTTGAGAACACCAGGTGCCACATTGGGGCGGATGCTGCTGTAAAGTGCAAAACTATTGTATCCTTAGGCAAGACACTTCACATACATTGTCTAAAATGAGTCTGGTGTGTGTGGGAAGTTCTGGTGGTGGTCAGAGGGGCCAAAAGCACATTAGTTTGCCTCACTTTAGTCAATGTGCGGAGTGATAGAATACTGACATGTGAAGCGTCTTTGAGTGTCCAAAATACTCAAAGACGATTGTTACGAGAGGTGGTTTGATGATTCACAAAAAAATGTGTAACTGGTTTTTTCACAGTTCCCATGATTTTGAAACTATGTGTTCACTTGTTGCATTACAATCCACAAATGTATTGACTGTAAGCTGCCATTGATATCATAACGTTCATAAATACAAATTTGTGGATGTCAGTCAAAAAAATTGCTGTATACAACTTGGACAGCACATGTTTTGGACAGGGGCAGTAGAGCAGTAGCATCACTTAAAATATGCTGCTTCAAAGTACATAATTATTTACTTGCAGTAAATATGCCTTGTCCAACCGTGTTTGGCTCCATCATCAACAATTTATTTTAAATTTTTTGTGAAATATATATGATATCCATGATCATTTATAGGGGTAATACAGAATAATTAGATAGATAGATAACATTATTTCTAAATATTGAAAATATTAGAAGTCATAAATGTTAGATAGTTTAACCCATCCTTCAGAGTGAACCATCTCCCAATTGTAGGCTCTCATATTACTGTATATCCGAATTAGTTTGACGATCTTAGAAGTACATTGCTAAAGCAGGAATGGAGAAAAATATGGTAATGGTAAAACAACTGAGTGATTGAGAAAACATTCATAAACGCCCGCCTGTCATTCCCACCACCTCTGACACTCAGCAGGGCCCCTTCATCAGGTGAAGCAGACAAGAGGAACAGCCCGACCTGTCGCAACACTTTAGCTCAGACGTGTTCCCTGGTCTCACATGGGACGTCTCACATGCTTTAATGAGCCAATTCGAACAGGCAACTGAAGGAAATGCAATATTCTGGCTTACGCCCCGGCACCGAGGCTGGCTACCTTGTACATGGACCTCTATGTTAACAAATACAGCTCGTCCTTAGCTGACATTGACCCTACAGCTTTGTAAAAGGTCAGTTTTAGTGGGGATTTTATTCAAATCAAATCAAATCAAATTTTATTTATAAAGCGCTTTTCATACAAAAGATGCAACACAAAGTGCTTTACAGTTTGGTTAAAAACAATCCCGCCGGCCCATGTCCCCTCCCCCCGACCACCCAACAGACCCACCCCAAACCACAAACACACACACGCTCCCATGCACACTCTCTGACGCACACACACACACACACAAACACACAAGTTAAACAATAAAAAAAAATTATGAGAGACTTGGCAGGGTTCGGATGCAACCAGCTGAAAAAGCGTCATCCAGTGTCACTCTTAACCCAGAACTTTTCGGATTAGTGCAAATAATACTACCAATTTTTCATTTTCAAAATTACCAGCTACAAACATGGCCATTTGTGATACAGGAGTTCTTGATATGAGCATGGAAGGATCCAAAAGCAAGTCCCGGTCTGTTTATCATCCATGACAAACAATGTTGAAACATAATTAAAAGCTCCAAAAAGTCAATGTTGCATAGTGTGTCTTCTTTAAACGTCACGACAGGGGTACAGTAGTCAAAGTAGTGACAGTACATGTCACTTAAGAAACTTTCCACCTCCCAGACGCTTCATTTCCCCTTCTCTAAACCAAACACTCACAAACAGACACTGTGCTTTATCCGTGTAATCTCGGACTCCTGTGGTGCTACTTTTTTCTAATTTACGCAGAGTAAAGCCGAGAATACCACTTGCCCGGTAAACATCTACAGTATACATGCTGCTCTTAGCCTTAAGCTCTGCGCAGCGTTCTCACAGACAAAAGCCCATTCGGAGAGTTGTTTGTGTTGCGTTGTGGAGATAGCATCATGTTCATAACGAAGAGACAATGCAGCATAAATGAGTCCGTCTAAGCCCCTGGGCCATCAATCAGAGCCGCTGCACTTGACTCGAAGTTAATTTAAAACGTTTGTACTAATGACATTTGGACTGCTGCAAAGGATGGAGAAAATGAATGGCCGTCCAAAGTTGACAAGATGTTAAGTACATAATAATTGTAATACTGCTTTGGTTTATCCCAATCACTTTATAACATCAACATGCAGGCCTTGTACACCATTTTAAATACATTTCTATCCAAACTAAACCGCATGTTTGTGCCACTGAGTGCGATTATAGGCTGCAGCACCTGTAGTTCCAGGGTTTGTCCAAAGAACCATTCAAAGCATCCCAAACGCAGAGCAAAGCGGAACATTTGACACACATCAGTCAAACACGGCACCGCACGCCTCGGAAGGCTCTACAAGAACTTCTGCAGATGTTTGGACTAGAGATTTTTTATGCCAACACGCTTGATAAAATGAGGCTGTGTTTGAAAAAGGTTGATTGTTGTGAATGTAGTGATATCACGTAAATAATTTTGGATATTCATAAGCAAAAACTGAGCTGACAGCGCAAACAACTACTTGCGTCTGACTTTTCCAAAACCTTTGTTATCAGAGCTGTGTGGATGATTGGTCAAAACATGTTAAAATATATATGCTTTTCTTCAGTTAGCCAGGTATACCTGAGCTAAGATGGTTGCTAAGGCAAGCTTGCAAGGCAATTTCCCCCCCCTGAATGGAGGCACCTGGTTGGTCAATCCTTACATGGCTCATATCTAGATTTAGAAAGACAATATCAGAGAGAAAGAGCTAAATGACAGGTTTTTAAACCTTTAAGTGTGGCACAAACAGTTATCGAGCTAGAGTTCTCAATGTAAGTCAAGAGGAGCCAGGAGCTTGTGGATTAGCATTGTCCATCACTTTGCCACAGTCACTTCCTTACATCTAAGGTCTAGAAAAGACAGGTATTGTTCATTATTGTCAGCCTTCCTAAGTCATGCAGTATCAGTAAAATTGAGTGTATCGGCACACCAATCACCTCCACCACAAGCCAAGCTTCTGCTAAAAGTGAGGCACTAATCCAGTTTTCTCATGACTGACAATCAATACTTAAACTTTTAATATCTACTGAGACCCTAAACCAGTGAAGAGAATGAAAATATCAACTATTTCTCCAAAATCAACCAAAATGGGTCTAATTGTTTTTTTTTTTCCTGTAAGTTATAATAGGACAGTCACAACTGTCCTGGGTTAATATCAGCCATAAGTCCTTGTCCTATTGCATCAATTAAAAAGTTATAAAAATGTCATATTGCTATGACAGATGTTTACAGATGTTGCCATGACTGAAAGAATGTTAGCACCTTCTGAACAGCGTGTTTTGACAAAGGGCCGTCCATCTTTTCAATCGAGGTTCAGTTTTATTACCGGAGCCTGGTCCTCATGCCTCAACGTGTAAGCAGTAACTCTCTAGTACATCACATTGTGCAACAACATACAGGAATATTTTACAAGGCATTTACAGTTAAAGGGGACATGACATGATCCAAGACACATTTTTACAAATTTAGTGCTTTGTGAAACGTCATTATTTATTGAAATAATGTACTATATTTCTGTGTCATTAGATGTTACTTTTATCAAGTGCCTCAAGCCCACAGTTTTTAGTTCAAAGCTGTTTTAAGGATTGTGTGTTTGCTAAAGGCGCCCCCTAGAGGCTTAATGCCTCCTGCCCAGGATGCTTAAAAGAGTCGTGTTGAAATTTTACACGCAATTTTTTTTTATCCTTTTACATGGGAGCCACAGATTTTGCAGACTTGTTGAAAATAAACACTCCCAATAACCAGATTTCACTCACACATTAGAGACACAGTGGATAGCACTTCTGCTTCTCAGCAAGAAGATCCAGGGTCGAATCTCATTGGGAACATTGCCTTCTGAGTGGAGCTTGCACGTTCTCCCTGTTTCTACAATTGGCAAGAAGTCTGCATCTTTGGTCCTGACCAACCCGAGCATCAACATCTGGAGACGGGTTCCATGGCCGCTGCACTGTGACAACCACTGCTCCTGATAGTGGCCCTTGTGGCAATGAACTAACTAGCTAACTACTATGGAAGAAACCCCAGTGGCATTCAAGTGTTTATGGACTTATTTTAACTTAATTCTGAGCGCCAATAGGAGGATCTTGGAGTGACGTCGTTGTTTATATTTTTTCCGCGCCGGTCACATGACTGGGTGGCAGTACAGCATAGAAAGCTACCTGGATGCTAGAGAGTTAGCTATTTTTAGACGTTTGGAGAGAGGTTTTACTAAAAATCAAATGGTCCGTTCTTGTTTTGTGGTCGGTTGTACGGGTCCCAGTCCAGCAGATCTGTGCCAAGACAGTCTGACCAATGTTTTTCTCGTCTGAAATTGTTCAGTTCGTTCTCATATAATTGTTTTTAGCTTGTCTTAATATCTCCTCTGATCTTCTTGCGTTAAAGTGCTTATATACAGTGCTATTCGCCCACTGAGTCTTTTAAAAGTACTCGTCGCATCCATGCTTCAGTATGCGCCGCACTGTCTTGTTGCCACCCAGCGAAAACCTTATCCTCCTATACAAATTGTTAAAATATCTTGAAAAGCTAAGTCCAGATAAGGTCAAGTATGATGTGTCCATGTTGACCTATTATCTTGGGAAACTATTTTTGACAACGATATTGACTTTAAATCATTTAAAAGTAAAAGAATAAATATAATCAATTAATACAATGTTGAAATCAGGCCGTTTTTGGTAAAGCCTTTGAGTCTGCACACAAAGTTAATTCACTTTCCATCTTCACACTTTTTAATGCTGTAAGGGCCTTATGGAATCACATGATATCAGCCCGGGACTCATGACACACTTGCATGCGCACACACACACACACACACACACACACACACATGAGCAGGAATCACAAGGCTGAGTTATATATGCAACACACCACCATGTACATTCTCTTGGCCTTTCAATTCAATTTTCTCCAATGACGTCCAGTGAAATCAATGGGAACCGTTTCAGTGTGGGAGATACAGGCTAATTTGCAGTCAGAAGCGGGTTAATGTAAAGAGCAGAGGGTCAGTGAGCATGGAAAGGTAACTTTGCTTGTGGAGGTGACTTTGGGGATACTGCAGTCCCTATGTGCTCCTATTCCCTTCACTATTTTTTGACCAGAATATATATATACGGGTTCATCTGCAAGGTTATACTTTGGATTTGAAGCCCTGTAAGAATAATGACAACTTAAATAATTTCTTAATGGTACAATACATAGACCTGACACAATAACAATAACAATGTTGAGGGACAATATATTGCTTCAGAAAAAAATGTGGTAAAAAATATTAATCAAACAATTTATGTTACTCAAACAATTACAAATATTCTAAACTTTTTGTGTTCGAACAGACATGTATTTTAGTTTACTTGTAGTGAGCACAACTTTCTTTTTACACAATTATTTTAAGCTGTTTTGCAAATATTTTCTACTATGTCGTAAAATCAATCTAATATGTTCCTAGATCTCTCAAAGGAACTTGAACTCGTCGAACTCTTATGTCACCAGTGTGTGCGGCGATCCACTCTGCAATAATTGGATTATCGAACGATCAGCAAACAAACAAACGGATCTGGATCAATGCAGGGCGACAACCTCCTTTGAACAAACTCATCGCGAAGGTGTTGATGTATCTGTCACACCAGTCTCCGACAGATTCTCTACATTTGCATGTTGAGATGTCAAAGAGTAGTTTTTCTGTACACACACACACACACTGCAGTATGTCTGCTGTGTTGTGAATGAATGTGGGTCAAGTTTGCCTGGGTAAATACACTAGGAGAAACAGGGCAACCGTGTCTTGTCACTTGATATCAAGGTTACTTTAAAATATTTAGGCAGAACATTTGATACTTAGCTAACTTTTTGAGATGAGAAAAAAAACAGGTCTGTTGGTCTAACACACCTTTCAGAGAGAAGATTCATTTCAATTCGGGCGTTCTGCTCTCCCAAAATTTCATCCACTGATCGGCGCTGTGATCAAAAAATGACACCGTTTGTTGCCCAGTTCACTTCCGGTTGATTTCATACAATGGCGAATATGGCTCACAAAAACAACAAGCGATTGACAGTGCCTGAATTGCGTGAAAGGTTGAAGCGAAAGGGTATTTGCAGTGTGGGAAAACGAAAGGAGGAATTGTTGTTGCTAGTTCAACGAGCGGATGGTGTTTATGAAGATTTAGAAGAAGATGACAGCGAGCAGAGTGAACGAAAACGGCGGTGTGTGCGAGTGACAGATGGTAACAATGAGAATGAAGTTCAGCTAAGAGGGAAGAATGTGAATTGGACGGATGATTTGCGCGATATGCCACTAGTTAGAGACGGGAATGTATTTGCATACAGAAAATGACGAAAACACTCAACCATTTAGAGAAAATGCGCCGGGCAGAGAGAACCGGAAGTTGCGAAGGCAACTGTTACCCATAATGCAACGCAAAATTCAGTCGCTCCCCCGCCCATCGGATGGAATTTTGGGAGAGCAGAACGCCCGAATTCAATGTATTCATGTGATGGGTGGAACAGTCCTTCCTCAAGTGGAGGAGTTCAAGTATCTCGGGGTCTTGTTCACGAGTGAGGGAAGAATGGAGCGTGAGATTGACAGGCGGATCGGTGCAGCGTGCGCAGTGATGCAGTCGCTGTATCGGACCGTTGTGGTAAAGTTGGAGCTGAGCCGAAAGGCAAAGCTCTCGATTTACCGGTCAATCTTCGTTCCCTCCCTCACCTATGGTCATGAGCTTTGGGTAGTGACCGAAAGGACAATATCTTGATTTGTCTTACCTTAATTTGAGAATATGTTAAATGACATGATTGTTTTTCAGAGAACATTTGTTTTAAAATGAGGTATAACATGCCATATAATCCATTATAACAAATTTCATAAATACTACAAGCTAATCATAAACATAAATCTCTTCTTCTCCCTCTCCTTTTTGAGCTGAAAAATTGTAAATAGAAATGCATTTGTAAATATATATTGAAATTATAAATATGCCAACACTTGGTGAAACTACTACTGGTATTTTTATGTTTATATTTTTGCACATGTATGTATTTACTTTAAGTGCAGTAGTCAACATAACAATCTACAAAAGTTCTCCATGAAGTAAGGGATGTAAATATTGGAAATACTCACGAATGTATAATTTCTATTTGAATTAATAAAACCCATCAATCAATCAAATCATTGAAAACTAGTTTAGGGGCTGATGAAAATAGTCACATGTGTAACGCATTGCATTTGATTATTTATCTACTTGTGCACTTATTTTGAAGGCCCGATTATAAAAAGGCAGCAGACCAGTGTTCGCTGCTACGACTTCTCACTAAAGTATGCAACACATAAACAGCCTGATGCGAATCTAGATATGACGCTGTGCACAACCCAAACATGAATGCGAGCTATGCGACTGTTATAAGCGAGACTCCAGCCCCTGAAGCCTTTTCTAGGTCAAGTCAATAAACATCACCAGTCGTGCATGCTCCCATATGCAGTTCAATAAAAGGGGGGAAAGTTTGTCGAGCGGGAATCCTGCAGATACATATATATATATTTGTAAAAGTTTTATTATCTTATTTATTTGTGCCGCTCTCGTAAAAGTTGGGCTACGGGCGGGCTGTCAGCCACATCGATAAAAAAATGTTACATCTGATTTGACGTGCGGGTAGTCACTGGTACGAAAGGCCCGTGCTGCCAGGCCGCCTTACCGTCTGTGATAGAGTCCCCCCTCTCTCTCCCCTGCCTCACCCTCTGTAACAGCCTTGTGGGACTTTAGCAGCTTAAATGCCAGTCTCATACTATCAGTGCTATTCAGATTAAGCTCCTTAAGTATGTTGTAAACGCACAAATGTAGGCCAATGATGAGTGGGCCCCACTAAATCCAATTATAGCTGCAAGAAAGGCCAGGAATTTCATAAGCACATCATTTTTTGCAAATCATTTCGTCGCAGATTATTGGGGGTTTTTGTGCTGAGACCTGATGGAAGCGGTTGGCTTAAAAGAAAATTTGCTATTGTATGATGTTTCTAGGAAACGATCTCAAAGGACAAAGTTTTTATTAGCAGCATCGACTGAAAAATGTAATTATCATTTTAGCACTCGAGAGTGAGAGTGTTTCCATCTTTATGTATAAAATCATTTCACCTATATCTGTTCGTTGCAAGTTATGTGCCAGATTTACAGGAGGAAAGTTTTGCTTGGATTTGTGAAATTATGGCTCCTGTGAATCTATATAATACATAGTCATTGTAGTTATAATTCATTTTATCCTTAAAATGTTGTGAACAAACCAGAAGTAGTATGTTGGTTTGTTCACAACATTTTACTTCTAAAAGTAAGATGTTGTGAACAAACCAGACCACAACATGCTGTCGAGAACCAGTCAGAGTGAACTGGTGGAAAAGTTGCGTTGCACAATACAACTGCCAACACTTGAAACACTGCTGAAGTCTTTCTGTGCGAGTGTCAGTTTTACAGAAGGGATAATGACTCCCACGAAGTTAGCAGCGCCTGGCATCAGCTCCATTGCACTTACAGATCTAATCTTTACACCTTATCTTCAAAAAGTGCCCATCAGAGGATTTGGTATTGCTGCGAAAAAAGGCACCTGTCAAAGCACTGAGCATTTGCAGGCAAACGTGTTTGTTAAAAATAATATATGTAATATGAGGGTGTGACTTTTCTGTCTGCATCTCATTACACCTGTAATTGGCGGGGTGGAAAAGCACGTGCAAACTTGCATTGCAGGTATATACTGTATATATTAGAAATATCAAACCCGTTCGTTTGATAGTTCGTGATACAGCTGTGCATACACTGTCAAATACAGAAGCAGAGGACATTGCACTGAGGAGCAGGACTGAGGGCTACAGGCAGACCGTGGAACTCCTCTGAACTAATCACTGTGGTACACACAAGCCACACAAGTTTTCTTCTGACTTTAAATAAAGGTAACTGTCATATTATACTAGCGTTGTATGATTTACAAGCTGCACATGAGAAGCACGCTGTAAAATGCAATTGCACACAAAAACAAATACAAAACGCAATGCCACAAAAGGTGAACTGCACAATAGTGAGAAACCACTGTAGCAGGAAATGTCTAATTCCTAATGTTATTGCGAAATATACTGATTTTTTTATACCTGAAACAATAGACACCCAAAGTTGTAGCTAACAACTAATTATAAAGATTTGTATTAGATTCTGTACTTCCATTTTTGTGTTGTCTGAAAACTAAGTTCCCCAGCTTTAACCCTCTTACAGTAAAATTATTCTCATTACTGATACATTTGAGTCCAGTTTCCAAGCTCTACTGTTGGCACTCTCTGCCAGTCTACCTGTGTGTGTGTGCGTGCGTTTGTGTTTGTGAGAGTGTGTGTGTGTGTGTGAAACGCCTGTGCCAACGGTAGCCTCATTTTTGGGAGAATCAAACATTAGTAGGCAGCATTGATTTTGGAACGCGCCTGTATGCTCCGTGCTTCTGCCAAGTTTGTCTGCTCCGTCTACTCACTTTTCCCTTCCAAGCCGTCGAGCTGTGATCAATGTACAGCCCTGCTCTCTTCAGCTAAAAATTACAGGTTCAAGTCTGGGATAAGAATAATAATAATGTGACAAGTGAAATCTAGATACGTCTCTCTCCCAATAGTGGGTTTGACACAGGGCGGAACCTTGGAGGGACAATATTATTTCGCCGGCAAGCATGTTTTATGTTATAAAATGGAGCTACCGTTTCACACAACACAGCAAACCCGGACACAATATACTGTAAAGTAAGACATAATTGAATTAAGATGTTTTAACGTAAGTAAGTAAGTATCCTTTAGTTACGCCTTTCACAGAGTCACAAAGCACTTTTCACTTGCTGTGGGCATTTTTTCCTCTCACTCACACAGAGCAGGTCTAATGTACTTGGTTATAGTGGAAGGGGGAAACCGGAGCACCTGGAGGAAACCTCATGCTTTCTCGGGGTGGAATCCAACCCAGGATCTTCTTGTTGTGAATCTTTTTTTTTTTGAGGCAGCACTTCTTTGAGTGAGGTTTTCTCTCCTAGTGCAGGTTTTTGCTGCAAACTGTGAACAACTCAGTCAAAACGTCAGTCTCAGTGGTGTCTTATGTTGTGTACCTTTCAAACAAGATTTTCCAACAGGACAAGCTAAAATTTATTATTTTAAGGATGGTCAGATTTTTTTTCTTATTAAATGTTGACTGTCCACTAACAAGTCCTGCTTAGAATTCAAAGTCAAAGTTTTTGCTGCTACTGCTACTACTACTACTACTACTACTATTACTACTACTTCTACAACAACTACTACTGCTTTTTCTACCACTGCAGCTTTTTCCCCTCAATAATAACATCTTTGCTAATAAGACCATAAACTGCTTCAGAAGGAAAGCTTGGAGATCTATAATCTGGCTCTTAACGTTTCTACTTAAATTCTTTAAACGGACAACAATCACGTCTTTCTGAGCAAATAACACGATTATTTCAGCCTTATAGAGTTGGACGCATGTGTGGTTATATATACACGGATAGAGGAGCAGATAATATGTTATACCCAGTGTCTCCCGAGTGCCTGGACCGCTGCCAAAAGGGAAAGATGACAGGAAGGACAAGAGACTCATGTTTGCATTCATGTACATTCCATGCTGCCTTCAGGCGTCCTCTGTATAATCCACATTTCCAACACTCGACCTTATACACACAACGGATTAACCCCTATACTTTACATTAACTTTTGCTAATTAAGAAATAATTGCAAACATTCTCAACCGGTCATATTCATTTAGACGTTCTGTAATGTATCTTGAATGGTTGAAATAACAGAAAGATTTGTAATTTGTCTCTAACATGTAAAGTACATAGACATTGGACAAGGCAGATCTATTGCTTGTCCATGAAGTGAAGTCAGAGAAATATATAGTGTAAAAAGTACATACAATTTCAAATTCCCCATGGTGTTAGCAATAATTTGAAAATAAGCCATTTTCCTTAAGCGGGTATTTCTTCTGTGGCGTTAGCTTTGCGCCGTAACAAAGACAGACGTATTGCCAAGAAGGTGGCTAGGGCAAGCTGGAGTTTCCTCTACGAATGAAGGCATCTGATTGGTCAATTCTTATACGCCTGAATTGGTGAATGTGACACAAACGGACACTGCAACAGATGAGTTTCATTGAGCTAGCGCGTTAGCATTGGCCATCTATATACAGTCTATATTGCATGTGCACAAGCAATGGTTGATATATTTTCACCATGTTTATATTTCAATAAATTTGCAAATCTATTTATAATTTATCAACTCGAATTGGAGCTGAAAGATACATATATAAACTCCCATCACAGTTAGCAATGATGCTGTCTGACTTTATTCTATTTGCAGCCACCTAAAGTAAATAACATAAAATGTACTCTTATTTCTGCTTCTGACACAGCTCACATTGCTCAGGACACATCGACCATGTTCAATTTCCAAGCAACCACACTCATGGGAAAGATCTAATTTCAAAATGATGTGTTATCTTATAATGTAATGTGTACATTTACCTTGATAAAACGGCTATCTTGCGCTTTCAAAACGGTAGATATATGTATGCTGCTGAAAGGTGAAAGAGAGCGACTCCTCATGGTTCAACTATTTTCAGCCAAATTATGAATGGTATTGGTAAGTGTTGAGATGACTTTGGAATGGAAGATGAAAAGTCATAAAATATTATTATTATCATTTATAATCGTGAGACCTGCAGCAGAGGAGCAGGGCGGGTGACTGTAGCCTAGATAATAATGTGAAATTGTAATATTATGTAATATAGGCAAACATTTCATTTCAAGTGTAAAATATTAATACACAGAGTTGATAGAAACGATGAAATACATACAATGAATGAATGTCCCTCATATACTTCACGTCAATGGAATATACTTTTCAAACTGTGGAGAGAAAGTGAAACGTTTTGAAAACATCCACTGGTTCGACCAGAACGCTGCAGCTCCATGATTGGTCGATATTGGTTTAACTATTCTCCTTCAGCAAATATTGCTATACATATTTATGCCAATCGAAAAACGACTTACTGCATTTGTTCATTCATTCAGTATGATGTGCCATAGTTAGAAATGTATATTATGTCAAAAATGAAATGCAGCTTAAGTTGCCCCTTTAATACATTGTGCAATATTGATCTCGCTTTTGATTATGATGTCGGTTTTAAAAAGTGTTTTTCTGTGCACTCAAACATACCTCATATGGCATTATTCATTCACTCGGTAACAATGGTGATAAACTGCAACTGCCACTGTTGCCCTGGGGCAGACAGAAAGAAGTGAGGCTGCCGACCACCACCAACCATTCCCTCACACTAGACTGATTCTAGGCAATGTAGGTGTCTTGCCTAAGCGCCTTTAGATACTTTATGCTGATGAATACATAATATACTTAATGGTCTGAATGACATTATCGGCAAACATCCCCCAAAAATACAAATATAGCCGTTTTTATAAACCTGCATAATTTTTGCACTCCTAAAATCTACACTAACCACCAAACTTGCTGTGACTAAAATGAATTGTAAAATAGCCTTAAAACAATCTGTATTCAAGTGGCATAGAACATGGTCTTTTATTTCAAACTTATTATCCTGATTATCACTGAGCCTAATTCATTTGCTGGGTATGGCGTGTTTTTGCTGTTTAATTAAAAGGAGGAGGAAGTGCTGGGCAGGCTGTAGGGAGATGTGCTGGGATTAATTATGGGAATGTGCCGCTTTCTTAGAGACTTTCTACGTTGAATCTGTCATCAGTAATGAACAATATACATGAAATTGAAAAAGTACTTAAGCGCGGCCTTTTGCCTCTGGCCTTCTGTTCTTTGGGTCGTCTTATCTCTTGTCATCTCCTGCTGTCCTATATCTGTTTATTCTATCCTCTGCGATATGTCTTATGCTATAGCCGAAGCACCAAATTTCTTCTCATTATGATATGATTTTATTACTATTTTTTATATACGTATGATGTTCAGGAAGGAGTTTACTGATATACTTATATTTAAAAAAAAAATTGCTTCACAAAACAAAAGGTTCTATCACTTCACATGTAAGTATCTTTTGGCCTCTGTCACATCTTTAGATCAGCTTCTTTCAATACAATAGAGCACATTTCATACCAATCTCCCCCAACATTGCACATTCAAAACAAGCCAAAATTATGGAAATGTCTAGTGCATAGTGGGCTGAGAGAAATTGCCCACTAACTAAACTAGTCACATGTCTCCCTACATACTGTATACACGCTTCAACTGCACACACGAGCCAGATGGTGATAGATACTGTAGATATCACTACTATATTTTTCATGATAACCCATGTTGAGACAAAAAGGCAAACCCAGGGCCCAATAACAAATCTTCTCTCTTGTTTATACTGCTGCTTGACTGTGCTGGGATTTGTCTCTGGTGCTGTAATGCTAAAATGTGGGAGAAAACAGCTTTCTTTCTATCTTATCTCCCCTCCATGTTGCTGTTTTGAGCAGTGCAAACTTTGAACTGTTTACTTTGTAGACTTTGTAGGGGTATACAAAACACAAAATGTTGTAATTGCTGAATACATTGCATATGTGTGGAAAGAAAAGGATCTTTAGCCCAGCTGCTAGAGTCGACCTTGGCACGCTTTTGTGTGTGGAAGTCTAATCTGATTTTAATACACTGCTGGGTCAACTGGCACTGGAGGCAAAGTGCACTCAACTTTACAAGCACAAGATTTGATCAATTCCTCGATCAATCGATACAGAGACGTACTACGCAGCTCATGCACAGAGGCTGAATATATTCTGCTTAAATAAGAGGCGATACGACCTTTGGCCAACGCTACAGTGCTCCGACCAATGAGGTGTGAAGAGACAGGAGCTGACAGGTCTGAGTGTCCTTCGGAGTTTGCCCTGTATCATCGCCCATCTCTCCACATAGGCACCTAAAAAGGAATCTGCTGTCATCGGACTGGAATTTCTGATGCGCTGCACTTTTAGTGGAAGTCCAAAAACTATCCACAACCTTGAAATTCTGTCTATGAACAAATTACCATAATGATCCAATAATAATAATCCAATCTATAACAATGAGTGGAATCCCGCAGGGTTCAGTCTTTGGTCCATAAGGTTTTTTGTATATTTTTTGAGTGGATGAAATATGACCTTGGGGTGTCAAGAGTTTATTTTTTTGACATGCCATTATTCAGGTTACCCTGAAATTGTAAAATAATGAGAATTTTAGACGGTCATTTCAATATTGTGTGTTTTAACTTTCCTTAATTCAGAAGGTTTGATTTAGTAGACAATAGATACATATTGATTCAACATGTATTTGCACATGTAACTGCAAATAATGTCACACCAAAGCCTGATTATGTCAGATTGTACAGATTTAAAAATTAAGGAATGCATAGCGTGGCCATTGCTATGATGAGAGACCTCTGGCAACATGGGGAGCTACGTTGGGCTGACGCTGACATGTCAACCTGCACTGAATGCACATTGCCTAGTATGAGTCTGGTGTGTATGTGTGTGAAGGGTTGGTGGTTGTCGAAGGGGCCAATGACACAGACTCATATCCTTACTCTCGGGCAGCTGTAGCTTCATTCAAAAGTACAGTGCATTATCATTATTAATATTTATAATGGTAAATAGCTGCAAGATTCCTCCTGTGGACTCATCACCTGCAGGAGGATCAGTGAATTGGGTGGCAGCTCATTGTCCATCCGCCAAACACAGAAATGGGGAAGAAGATGGATGATGGATGGAGTGCTAGCTTGTTATGTTTTTTTCCCACAGTAAGTAAGTAAGTAAGTAAGCTTTTATTTATATACCGCCTTTTCACTGCACATCAGAGTCTCAAAGCGGTTTACAATTGTTGGGTGGGGGTGCCAGTACAGGAGGCGCATGCCAGACCTATTGTACATATTTTTAGTGGTAGGGGAAACCGGAGCACCCGGAGGAAACCTACGCAGACACGGGGAGAACATGCAAACTCCACTCAGAAAGGCCCTGGTCCAACCGGGATTCAAACCCAGGACCTTCTTGCTGAGAGGCGAGAGTGCTATCCACTCAGCCACCGTGCCGCCCCGGATGTCACAGTAATGGTGACATCCCTACCAATATCAAGTTAATG
Source organism: Knipowitschia caucasica (assembly GCA_964034765.1). Taxonomy (NCBI): domain Eukaryota; kingdom Metazoa; phylum Chordata; class Actinopteri; order Gobiiformes; family Gobiidae; genus Knipowitschia; species Knipowitschia caucasica. Next base: position 16,315,635 of record OZ035825.1, on the reverse strand, counting down.
CTGCATTGTACAAAGGTAAACATGCATATCACAAAATGTGTATCTCCACTTATATTCCCCCAGTTTTGTACTCATTTGTCAAAAATAGAGACGTCAAGAATATCTAACTGTCATGAATGCAGCTGAGGTTTGTTTACAGCGTTGAGTGCGGGAGCAGAAGCCAGGGGAGTAAAGAAAAGCCTTCTGACATAACAAAGTCCACAGATGTGAACATACGACCGCTACAAGAGCAGGACACACACCCAGGCTGTCAGCTCTTCACTACGGATGTATTCGAGAGACTCTGTCCAACCAGTACAAAGAACCAGTTTGACAAAAGCGCCACTAAACCCCTCACTGAATTCATGTCAGTTTGTGTGTAGCCCTATCAAATGTAAAGTCTGCAACAGGAGGGAAATAAGCCGCGCGCAAACACAACTTGGCAAAATCGAGTGACCGCGGAAGTTGCGGCGATGCTGCATTATCGGGGAAATCTGGTTAGAAAAGTCTTTGCAAAACTTTTTGTTGTCCCCCAGCTTTTAAAGTACCAACACAAGCTATCATTAGACTAGTCAGCTGTTGTCTCCCAGTGTTGCAAAAAATAAAAAACTTTTCAAGAGCATGTGCTAGAAAAACACTAACAGCAAAAAAGCCTTACGCCATACAGAAAAGCACAGGGAACGTGCGTCATTGCGAAAGTACAGCAGCTTGTACAGTGGCCTGGTCCTTCTGGCTATAGCCCCGCACTGCTGAGGCCACCGACTCTCCCATCGCGTCAACACAAGTGACGTGCCCTCGTTTGCAACACCATTAATCTGCCGTGGGGAAGAGGGAAAGGAGGGGAAGGGGGTGGTGAAACTTGAGGCAGTAAACCGAACGCTTGACTCAGCATTATAACAGAGGCCTGCGTAAACGTTGTGTGTCATTGCTTAAACAGAGGCGAAGGTGAGGGCCGGTGCGCGCTTAGGATGCGTGTTGTGTATAAACATGGACAGGATATAGCAGGATGGTGACGCTAAATATGGGTCTGTTAGGTTTTTTATAGATACAATATTTTCAATGCTGTGGAAGGATTTTGGACTGTGGGTCATTTTATCAGTTCATGATGTTCACAAAATATAATGTAATTGTAAAATGAGTTGAGATGAAAATTATTGAGCTTATATAACAATCAAAATAGTAATAGCAATGCATCAGTTATATATCGCGCTTTTTTGGACACTCAAAGACGCTACACATTCTATTCTTTCACTCCATACACATTAGTGATAAACTAATATTGTAGCCACAGCTGCCCTGGGGCACACTGACAGAAGCGAGGAAACTAGTCTGTGCCATCTGCCCTTCTGACCACCACCAACCATTCACACTCACACACACACGCCAGACTCAATCTCAGAAATGTGGGTGAATGTCTTGCCCTAGGACACACCAACAGTTTGGCACTTTACAGCGGCACTTTAAAGCCACAATAATAGATTCTATATGGATTATAAATATATAGATATCCAAAATCATTTTATTTCAACTTATTATTTTTTCCTTTCTATTCATCTTTCCTAAAAACATCATCAATCTTAAATTTTGTATCATGTTAAAGACAATGAATTTTTTCCGAACATGTAATCTTTTACATACTGAGAGCTGATTGGCTGAGTGATTGCTGGTCCGCTTTTGGTCACTGAAAAAGCTGTTCTAAAGAGAATACATGAATGTGAAAACGAGTGATGGAACCTGTTAAGAGGGAAATGTAATACACAGACATTTTTGTGATTTCATAGTTAGGTTTCATTTCATTTCATTATCATTCCTTTATCAGGTTTTTCATCCCTTTAGGTTTGTTTGACCAAAACAAAATAAACTGTTTGTAAAGATGAAGTATAACAAAACCGGTTGTTTGATCTTTATTATTTTCTCACACATTTCATTCTGCATTAGATACGGCTCTCTCATTTGGGTTTTCAGTTTTTTAGAGCCAAAACCAGCAAAATATCCCCTCTTGTTTGGGGTTTTTTATTGCTAAAAAGTAAAAAAAAAAATTGCACCAAACATTAATTTGAATGAAACGAGATACACAATAAAGTGGTCATACGTAACAGAGTCTGTATTGTTTATAGCTAAACCCGAGCAGGTTGATTGCATTTGTAACACACAGACACATACAAAAGCAGACAATAAAACTAAAAGACAAATCTTATGCCATTCACAGCTTAGGAGCTACATGTGTCGCGGAACATTCTGTATTCTAATTGACTTTATACCAGGCTGTTACTCGTGCATGTACAAATGCTACTGCTGCATGTCACACCACCATTAATTAAGAGTTAAGTTGTTCATGTCACGAAACGTAAACATGATGTAAATGTTTACATTCTGTCATGGTGATGTTTGCTGGTACCCAACGGACTTGACAGACTGGTTCCTCTGATGTCATAATTACATCTATAGTAATTATACATATACAGTACATACCGTATATCATTACTTTTGCAATGCTTTGTCATATGCCATAGACATCCACACCCTATTGGCTTCCACAGCAAATGAGGAATGAAGATGTGAAATATATTTGAATCGTTCACCACCATGGTGGGACCAGAAAGGAAATAGCTATTGCAAAAAGAAGAAGAAGAAAAGAAGAAGAGAAGATCAGCTGACCTATGAATTTATAATTCCGACACACAAGAATAAGCATGGTTTTACTTTAATATTGTTTTCAAATTAGAAGACATTTTTCACACTACAAGTCTATGCGTTCGAGCAGTGGTGACAAGCTCATTTTGTATTTAAAAAGGGACGCTAACCCAGGAGCTGAAAGTATGTTAAGTGTTTGAAGCTCATATGTGGTTATCTTATCTGCAGTTTAAACATTATGAAAGTATGTTGAAAAAAGTATTGCTTTAATTCAAGCTGAGTTTGGATAGTATTTTCTGGTAGATTCTTTGGAACAACACATTTTTTGTGGGCAGATATATTTTAGGGCAATAAAATGGTTCACCCTTTCTTGAGGAAATCCTTTCAAACCCACTGCAAATAACAAAATGTGTTGAAGATTGCAGAAGAATCTGCTGCTCCCTCTGTGTGGCGTGAGAGGACAAATGCCCAAAAATAACAATTGTAAACCGCTTTGAGACTCTGGTCTGCAGTGAAAAGGCGGTATATAAATAAAGATTACTTACTTACTTACTTACTAAGAATCCAACTTATTCACAACAAATGTAGAAAAGTCTTTAGTCTTGTTCTTTGGGTAAAAATTATTTTAATACAACAAGAATCAACAACTATCAAGTTCAAAGCCAATGCCAACAATATAAAAAAAACATACAGTGAAAAACACACATTTAAAGGCAATCTTTTATCTTTTTTTTTGCAAATGTCTTAGGTGTGTGCGACCTCTGGACAGAGCAGTCGCATTCTCTTGCTGCTCCTCGCTTTCTGCTTTTTTATCTCCTTTAATCATTTTTGCTTACATTTTTATTCCACAAAACACGGATTACTCCTTTTTACAAACTTCAACACAAGACTTGTGGAATTTACCTAACTTACAGCATGTCGGGAGGACGGGAAAACAGAACAAAACTTTGCGACGGCTGTTTTTCACTCAAACAGGAGCTAAAACTTCTTCAAGACCGAATGTTTGTGCTTGAATCAGAATTGGGGCTGAACACAACAATACCAATGAAGGGAAATGGACCAAATGGACAAAACGTAAGTTATGATGACGCTATTTCATTTCCCAAAATCAACAGAGACAATTGTTGGAACACATATGGTGCCAAGCCCAAACAAGGCAAAGCTAATGATAACAAGAGTGTCATAATGCCACAGCAAAAATCTTTAATTACAAGAAACCGCTTTTCCCCACTTTTGGAAGATGAATCAGCAGTAGTCTCTCAGTCCCAGTCTCAGTCTCAGTCAAGGTCAAATGCAGCTGAGTCGCTCTTTATCGGCGATTCGGCGATAAGACGCGTAAACATGCGTAATCTCAAGGTTCACTCAGTACACTCTGCCAAAGTGGATGAGATAAGGCGGCTGGCTCCGAGGCTTCTGTCTGAGACCGGCGGGGTAAAAAGATTGTTGATCCACGTGGGGGCAGTAGACGTCTATGACAACACAAGTGAAAAGTTGAAACGGGATTACTCTCTCTTATTGGACGACCTTGCTAAAATGGATGTAAAAATCGTTATCAGTGGCCCACTACCAAATGTGGACGGGAAGCAAATGAAATTCAGTCGTCTGTATCAGCTAAATACTTTCCTACTCAACGAATGTTCACGCAGAGGACTTGCCTTCATTGAGAATTTTAATCTGTTCTGGAATAGGCATGAGCTTTTTGAAGGGAAAGGGCCACATCTGAACACTTACGGAGTAAAAGTGTTGATGGATAACCTTTCTTTTGCCCTGAGACCTCAGCCTGCGCAGCTCGTGCAGCCATCGAAAAGGAGGAAGCCGACTCTAAAAGTCTCTGCACCTCCACCACCTCGAAGGATCTCAACACCTCCACCACATCGAAGGATCTCAACACCACCACCACCTCGAAGGATCTCAACACCACCACCACCTCGAAGGATCTCAACACCACCACCACCTCAAAGGATCTCAACACCACCACCACCTCGAAGGATCTCAACACCATCACCGCCTCAAAGGATCTCAACACCTCCACTGTCATCAGAAGCAGCTGCATCATCACCAGTAGCAGCACCAGCAGCACGACCACCACCACCACCAACATCCTCATCCCTAGCCTGCTCCAAAGCAGCCACGCCTTCTTCTTCTACAGCGCCTCTGAAGCCCCCATCCTCACCCCAGGCTACAGCAGACAGGCCTGTGCTGGGGTTTCCTCAACCACCTGCCCCTCCATCAAAGACTCCCTCGCCACCTCCCATGGACCTGTCTTGGGTCCCCCCTGCCACGTCCACTCCATCAAGAGAGAATGGGGACACGTCCCTTTGTTTTTCATCCCCGCCTTCACTGTTAGACCTACCTGAACACTCTGCAGGGCTAATAAAATCGGCGATGAAGACTATTCCTCTCACACCCATATTAGCTAGATCTAGAGTCCTGTCCAACATGCTAAACCACTCCCCATATGTACCTCCAAAACCACCTAGGGTTTCCAATTCACCTACAAAAACCACCTCAGCCAGTCCCTCCCCTAACCTCATGACCATTCCACCCCCACTTCCCCCTCGTTCAGCACCCAAAACCTCTGCCTCAGCCCACCCCGGCCCTAACCCATCACCAAAAACCCCTCCACCTCCCTGCCCCCCTCGTTCAACACCCAAAAGCCACCCACCTCTCCATCCTCCTCCCCCGCCTTCCCCTTCCCCTCTTTTCTCTAAACACTAGGATGCACAGGGTCTCTGCTTCGCAGCCACTGGCAGTCTAGTTAGAGGAGAGACCCGGCTGGGGCCCTGTCATGAAGCCACCTGTGCCATTCCCGTAGTGATAACACAAAGAATACATTACAGAAAGACATCTGGAGTTAATAAGTCTAATCTGGAAAATCTAATTCTTGTTCCGTGTAAGAATCAGCCGACCACAACCGCTGATACTGAAACTTTGAAACTTGCTACGCTTAATGTCAGATCTCTTTGTAACAAGTCTTTTTTAATCAATAATTTTATTTGTTCTCATAATCTTGATCTTATGTGCATGGCTGAAACTTGGCTTGACCAAAATTCAGGAAATGCAGTTTTAATAGAAGCATCACCACCAAATTTCAAGTTTGAATCTGAAATACGGGAAAACAAAAAAGGAGGAGGCTTAGCTGCCATTTTCAGAGACCACTTTGTCTCCCATAGAATGTCTCTTGGGAAGTTTTCGTCTTTTGAATATGTGTCTTTTAAAATACAACAAAAACAATCTCCTCCAATACTCTTCATTGTCCTATACAAGCCACCGCAGTCATGTCACAGTTTTATTGATAATTTTACCGAGTTGCTTTCAGTTGTATGCACAGATTTTGATAGTTTGGTTATTACAGGTGATTTTAATATTCATGTGGATAATGTTGATGACAGAAATGCAAATGAGCTGAGTTCTGTACTTGAATCCTTTGATCTCACTCAGCACGTAAGTGGCCCCACCCACAGCAGAGGGCACACTCTAGATCTGTTAGTTACTAAGGGGGTGAATATTTCAAATGTAAACGTGGTCGATGTTGCTCTTTCGGATCATTTCTGTGTTTTTTTTGACATGTGTTTCACTAACAAACCACCAGTGGACTCTGCAACTGTACGAAGAAGACACATAAATGAAAATACGAGTGAACTATTTATGGGAATGATAAACTTTGAGAATGCATCGTATTCTACTGTAGATGAACTGTTTAACTCTGTCACCTCTAGTGTTTTGAATGTTCTGGATACCGTTGCCCCTGTGAAGGTTAAAATAGTGAAAAATAAGCAGAAGGCGCCGTGGGCTAAAGCAGACTCGGTCAGGGCACAAAAGAGAAAGTGCCGGAGGGCCGAGCGGAAGTGGCGCAAGTCCAACCTCCAGGTTGATTACGAGATCTTCAAAGATAAGTTGTGCGAGTTTAACCGGGTGCTACGTAGTACGAGAGAAAGGTATTTTTCTGAAATGATTGAAGGCTGCAGCAACAATCTGCGTGTTCTGTTTTCAACAGTTAATAGATTAACAAACCCCCCTGTTCAAATGCCATTAGAGCTTACTTCCAAACGTAAATGCAATGAGTTTGCAAATTTTTTCAATGACAAGGTTCAAGGCATCAAAAACGCCATTGTCTCCAATCCACAGATAACCATCCAACAGCCAGAAAGGCTCTCTGAGCTAACTCACTTTGCACCTGTAAATGATAAAACTGTCCAAGAGATAATCTCCAGTTTGAGCTCCTCCACATGCAGCTTGGATGTACTACCCACTAGATTTCTGAAGTCTGTTCTGAGCAGTCTGTTACCTTCACTCACACAGATAGTAAACATGTCCCTTCATTCTGGAATATTCCCAAAGGCCCTGAAAACTGCAGTCATCAGGCCCCTGCTAAAAAAGAGCAGTCTCGATGCTACGGTACTTAACAACTATCGTCCCATCTCAAATCTGCCATTTATGGGGAAAGTCCTTGAAAAAGTTGTCTACCTACAGCTTACTAGATTTCTTATAATCAACAACTCATTTGATATGTTTCAGTCCGGCTTTAGACCCCACCACAGCACTGAGACTGCTCTCGTCAAGGTTACAAACGATATCCGGCTGAACACTGACGCAGGCAAAGTCTCAATCTTAATCTTGTTAGATCTAAGTGCTGCCTTTGACACCGTCGACCATGAGATCCTCTTACAGAGACTAGAGGACTGGGTTGGAGTCGCTGGCACCGCCCTAAGTTGGTTTAGGTCTTACCTTGAGGACAGGAAGTACTTTGTGGAGATTGGAAACTGTGTCTCAGATCATATGGCCCTGACCTGTGGAGTACCACAGGGGTCGATCCTGGGACCTCTTCTGTTCAATCTCTACATGCTGCCGTTAGGTCAGTTAATACGCAGAAACGAAGTTTCCTATCATAACTATGCAGACGACACTCAGATCTATGTCTCACTGACTGCAGGAGAACATGGACCAGTGGACTCACTCCTTCACTGTATCCAACAGATCAGTGAGTGGATGCAAAACAACTTCCTTCAGCTAAACACAGACAAAACTGAAATGATTGTCTTTGGTCCCCAGAAACAAAGAGAGAGCGTCATCTGTCACCTACAGTCTCTCTCCCTAAAACCTTCAAACAAGGTCAGAAATCTAGGGGTAATACTGGACTCAGACTTAAATTTTAATAGCCACATCAAATCAGTAACATCAGCAGCTTTTTACCATCTAAAAAACATTGCCAGGATCAAAAACATAGTGTCTAAAGCAGACTTGGAGATTCTTATCCATGCATTTGTCTCCAGTAGGTTAGACTACTGCAATGGCCTGCTCACAGGTCTGTCCAAACAGGCTGTAAAACAGCTGCAGTACATTCAAAATGCAGCAGCTCGAGTCCTGACAAGAACCAGGAAGTACGACCACATTAGTCCAGTCCTCAGGTCTCTGCACTGGCTTCCTGTGGCTCAGAGAATAGACTTTAAAACAGCTCTGCTTGTGTACAAGTCTCTCCATGGCCTCGCACCAAAATATATTAGTGACATGTTAGTCCCATATGAACCAGCCCGGACTCTGAGGAGCACAGGGACTGGACTCCTGTTAGTGCCCAGAGTCAGAACTAAACATGGGGAGGCTGCTTTTCAGATTCATGCTGCTAAAATCTGGAACAGTCTTCCTGGAGATGTGAGACAGGCCTCCTCTCTGACAATGTTTAAAGCCAGGTTAAAGACAGTTCTGTTTAGCTGTGCATACAACTGAGGGATTTTATATTTGTATCTTTCTTTTTAATGTTCTGTGATTATTTATGATTTTAATGCTTTCTTGTTTTGTTCAGCACTTTGAATTGCCTTGTGTATGAATTGTGCTATATAAATAAACTTGCCTTGCCTTGCCTTGCCTTGCCTTGCCTTGCCTTGCCTTGCCTTGCCTTGCCTTGCCTTGCCTTGCCTTACTTTGACGGAATTTTGCAGCCCTTTTATACACTACACACTTTCCATTCCAACTTCAAGGCATAGCACATAACAATATGCAGACAATGGGCCTCATTCACGAATAACTTCGTAAGAAACTACTCAACTTTCTTCTCAAGTTGTCCTTAAGTAGATTTCTAAGAAGTCCCCACGTGGGATTCATCAACGCACTCGTAAGCCGCTGAATTGTTCGCAGCTGTTCTCTCAGATTGATGAATCCCATTTCCTCGTAAGTACAGCGCGCGTGCCAGGTGCTTCATTAGCATAGGTACTTAGCATAAGTAACCGCCCACTAATGCCCATATAAGAGACTGTAGGGCCGTGTGCAGACGGCAGAGGAAACAGCAACAGGCCTAAAGCAACGAGTTACACTTCTTTTACCAGACTTAGAATAAAGTTATAAAATGTTGACTTAAAAGTCGAAATATTATGATAATAAAGTCGAACTAGCAAAATTATGAGATTAATCTAAGAATATGATGAGATGAATCTCAAAATGTTATGAGCTTAATTTAAAAATATATTATGTATTATTTTAAAGATGAATCTCAAAATGTTTTGAGATTAATCTCAAAATATTTTGGACCCTGGGAGGAGATCCAGCGCGGACCAGCGCTGAGACCAATGCAGACCCGAGGAGAGACTGGAGTGACCAGCACACAGAAACCAGCGCGGACCTATAGGAGAGACCGCATAGACTGGAGTGACCTGACTGGAGAGACCGGTGCGCAGAGACCAGCGCGGACCGAAGATAGACCGCATAGACCAGACTTGAAAGACCAGCGCGGACCCGTATGGATCCAGGAGCATGCAGCACGGACCCGTATGGAGAGACCAGTGCAGACCCGTATATGGGAGAGACCAGTGCAGACCCGTCTAGATCCATGGGAGAGACCAGTGCAGACCAGTATAGATCCATGGGAGAGACCAGCGCAGACCCGTATATGGGAGAGACCAGTGCAGACCAGTATAGATCCATGGGAGAGACCAGTGCAGACCCGTATAGATCCATAGGAGAGACCAGCGCAGAGACTCAGCGCGGACCCAGTAACCTCCTGGAGCAGCAGTATATATGCCGTTGTTCTGTGGCCCGTGGATAAAGAAATGCCCCCTATAAATAGGAAGGGGTCACTAATACACGGCAAGATTTCCAATGTATTTGATAAAGCGTTGGCACATTTCATTTCAAAATGAATTAAAAAGTAGGCCAGATCTGCAGTGAAAAAGGCGGTATATAAATAAAGATTACTAATAAAGATTACTACAAATAAATAAATACATACATCGATATGACGGACATATCACTGGAATGTTGTATTTTTATTCAACTTCACCAAAGAGGACAACCCCGGCGTGTGAACATGTCGGCACTGAATGCGTACGAGTGCTCCTGAGGACTCGTAGGATTTGTACTTGCCCAAGAGAAATTCCGGTTACGAGAAATATTCGTGAATGCCAAAAACCGCGTAAGTAGGATTTACGTACAAATCTGTTCCTAAGAACCGTTCGTGAATGAGGCCCATTGACGTCTTTTACATGCTGACAAGAATCTCTTTTTGTGCAAATCCGCTCTTATTCAAAACGCACGCTTCTACACACAAACGGGCTCTGAAGTACAGTATATGAACCGCGTGACCCCTGTTCGGCGTGGGGAATGTAAACAGACAGATCTAGTTCAACATCATAAGACAAGCCTCGCATTGTTTGACCAGCACTGCACCTAATAATGCACAGAAGTGTTCTGATTCGACATGGCTCTTCATCTCATGAACTCTTTGACTGATAAATCACACTCATATTGTTTTTCTGCTGCGTGCGTTTAAAGCCTGTGTTCCATGTTTTCCCAGTTGGCGTCACTCCAGCGTGATCACAAAGGGCAAATGCATGTGTGTATTTGGGCTGTGATCTAATATGATATTATAACTCGGCGTATAGTCTACACAAGAGGAAGAGCTTTTATTCCGTCGGTGGAGCACGAGTAATGATTGCTGAAAAAAAAGAACCATTATATTATGGATTTCAATAAACCAGTGGTGGAATGGAGGCAGTAATCTGGATATGACACTATACACATTTTAAATGAGTTGAACAACATAAAAACTAAGATACAAATGGATGAAAGTGTTCTTCTTCAGGTACATTCATAGTTAGATATTGATATGTTTCTCTTTTAAAAGAGCATTTGTAGTTTTCCTATTATTCAATCAATCATTTTCTATTTGTAAAGTGATTTAATACAATAACGCAGAGCCAAGTTCATTGAAAATCTATGTCTGGGAAGCTGTACAGTGGTTCCTCACTTTAACGCGGTTCACCTTTCTTCAAATGTTTCGGAGATTTATTTTCAAAGCGTTCTTCTCATTTTCTGTATGTTTACTCCCACATCCTATACAACATCTACAACTCTTGGTTGCGACAGTTACTTATATTTACAGTTAGAAGTGAACTTTTGTGGCTGGTGTGCACCACGGCCCTCCCATACGTAGCCCCCAGTCCTGCTCCTGCCCCTCAGAGCGGCGTCCTCTGCAGCTGTATTTTACGGTATATACTGTATATAAGGTACTGTACACAGATTTTGACAGCCTCAGCAGTGCTAAGACCTACAACTAACCGCTTTGATGGATCCGCGATTACACTTGTGAGTTCAGGTGGTTTCTGTCTGAAAAAAGCTGATTCAAACATATGTCAAAAGCCAAAAATACATGTGTGTGAAAACTAAAGGAATTTTATTACATAGTTTTTGTTGTTTGTGGTTTGAAAGTGGGTACCCTCGCTTTATTATAATGAATATTGCCTATGTTTATTGTAGCAAACTTGTGAGAAAGCACCCTGTTAGACAATGTGATTGGTAAAAGCTCTTCTTGAAAGAGGCACCATAAACTCATATGATATTAAAATATTAATCATTATTATTGGCCATTAAACTATAATGAATATATTTAGTTTTTCATTTCATGTTTTGAAATGGGAAATACTATCTCAAGTAAAAAAAATATACCGTGAAACAACTATGAAGGGTAAATTATGCAATCAGCAGCCACTGACCACAACCACCACTCTAAAAAATCTAAGAGCAACTCCAGGTCTGTTTTTTGATGAGAGAACAATGCACAATTACGTATACTCATTGATTTATGAAAAAAAAAAGTTTGTAAGCGCACTTTTCCCAGTTGGATTATCAGGGACACCAGCTTAAAGCAGGTTTGAACTTTCAGATCGTTACACTGTTGTTCCTTGAGTGTGGAGGTTATATCGCTCATGGTTTTCTAGAAATTGCTCCACTGATGACACATTATTAAGGATATAGTGGCCTAATAAAAAAAGATCAAATTGTCTCAAAAACATATTATAGCCCCGATGACAGTGACGAATAAGCCCACTCATTTCCACTGATTGGAGAGTAACCTCAAACAGCTCTAATAACCCAAGGCTAACCTATATCAGCCATGTGAATAATTAGGTCATAACTTTTTTTACTCTCCCCATTGCCTGGTGAAGCGATGTATCTATTAAGGAGAGATGAGTCTTTCTACAGCTAAGGCTTGGTTTGTCTCCTCCGGGCTCCTGTAGGAACACGGCAGAACAGCGTGTAGCTATCACAGAAACCCGGAAAAAAACGAAATCATATTTACAATTTACAATAAGTGGCGCTTACCGGCATTAGCACTATAATCATGCAATCAAACCAGTTCTACTTCAATGCAACAGCCAATATTTGAACACAAGGGAGTTATTTTATCACCAGTGGATTATTGTAATACGTTGGAATTAGCCATTTTGGTGTATTTTAGGAACATTTTATGATTCAGAGGTTGGTTTATAAACTTAGAGAATATGTAATGCTTTAGCAAATACTTGAATACTTTAATAACACTAATCATTTGTTAAACTGCTACCGTATTAAACAATAAAAACATACATATAAATATTTTAGTCATGAACATTGATAAGTATGTCTAAATAGAGCAACATCATTTCACCAGGCAACACTTTTATAAGCAAATGACTGAATAGGTTTTCTCAGATCAGCAACATTCAAATACATATTTTGTATGAAGGTGTAATGATAAATATCAAACTAATTGTATCCTGAATTCTGATATTTTTATTAAAAAGAATATAGCACATCAGACATACGGAATTGACTGCATGCACAGAGGTAATATTTACCACATCAAATTGCACAAATTCTTAATACATTTCTCATCAAGTGTGCTCCAATATCAATTATGTCACATTATTGTCTTAAGGTAGAAATATTATGCATTATTTTTAGCCATTAAAATGCTAGAGAAATGTTTTACTTTGTCATAACATGTTTTAGAATATGGAATAATATCTCAAGTAGAAGATATATAGTGAAAAAGTATTAAGGGTAAATAATTCTTTCCGACTGTAACCACCCATACTTCCACCAGAGGGAGGAATTTACTTTGTTTTTCTCCAAATTAGACAATTAAAATAACGTAATTTCACCTGAAGAAAATGACAAAACAAATACATAGGAAATACATTTGTTTTAAATAACTGATAACTGCTCTCGGTATGATGTCATGGTCTTACGATGACATCATACTATTACAGGACTGAGACACGAGGGAATTACGTGTATGTGTCAGAAGTTCATGATGAGTGGATGGTTCAATGCTCAAAAAATGCTCAAAAAAAAGAAGCCAATTTTGCATCATATATTTCCTTTAACTCAATTATTTTTACCCAATCTTTCATTATCAATTTTTTTCTTTGTTTCAAATACTAATTTATACATATTATTTTTACACCGCCTGTTATTGCCCCCATAAAGCGAAGGTCAGCAGGTTCATTGGGGTGACACATGGCATTCATTGTCAGGCGCATTATTACAACATAATTATATCAGAGGAGATTCCAGTCTCACAGAGCTACTGCCTCACAATAAGCACACCAGATAAACCTGAATGACGACCTACTTTACATACACCACTAATAGCCTAAAGAACCATAACAAAGCTCAGGCCAACGCAGCCCCACTTTTGGCTCTGGGCACTAACCAAACCCAGGGGTCAAAGTCTATGGGCGTTGTTGCACTGTAGTGTGAGAACTGTTTAATGGAAAGTTGTTGTATCCTCCTGTGGACTCACCACCTGCAGGAGGATCAGTGAGGGGCTGGTGCTCTGTGGACTGGGTGCAGTTCTGAATGCCACCCCCCCGACCCAGAAATGGATTAAGGGGGAGAAAATGGATGGATGGAGGGACATCTTACTAATCAAAGAGCTATGAGAAAAAATGCATCACTTAATAATCATCTGTGACAATCCCTAAATAAACCTTTTAGTGTTTGGCCAAAGTGACATTGCATCTGTCTTGTTCGAGCTTTGAGTTTGGAAGACAGCCAAATCTCCAGTTATGAGTAAGTACGTTTTTATTTATATACCGCCTTTTCACTGCAGATCTGAATCTCATAGCGGTTTACAATTGTTAATTTTGGGCATTTGTCTCTCACTCCACACAGAGATTGGACATATTTTTAGTGGTAGGGGAAACCGGAGTACCCGGAGGAAACCTACGCAGACACGGGGAGAACATGCAAACTCCACTCAGAAAGGCCCTTCTTGCTAGGCGAGAGTGCTATCCACTCAGCCACCGTGCCGCAACTTATGAGCAACTTTCCCACATTGCCTAGAATGAGTCTGGTGTGTGTGTGAATGGTTGGTGGTGGTGGGAGGGGCCGATGGCACATACTGGTTGCCTCGCTTCTGTTAGTGTGCCCCAGGGCAGCTGTGGCTACAGTAAAAGTGCCTTGAAAAGTGCTATATAAAACCTATGCATTATTATAATTATCATTAAATACTGTTCCATACAAATGTAGAAAAGTATTTTTCCGAAAAATAAATTATGTAAAACCGTTTGCTGATTTGGTAAAGCGGCACTATGTAATTTAGAGAGACAAAAGAGACATAAGCATAATCCTCCAACTCTCATACCATATAGTACATTATTTTACTAATTGACTTGTTTATTGTCTCTATTGTATTGTCACGTTTACAGTTATATTCAAATTTTGCAAAAGAAATAATGAACTGAAAAACGGGGAACCATTTAAAAACATACAAAAATACCCCAAGCGGTTAACTTTTTCACCACTCTTCACGGTCAGATAGGATGGCCTTTGGAGAGCTGTCATCTAATACTTAAAGCCAGCACTGTAGGCCCACAAGAACTCTGCCTGAGGGAAACATAACAAGGATTCCACAGGTGACACTTGAACTCACTGTCATCGCATAAATCTAATGTATAAAGTCACCGAGTTCAAGCTGTTCATTTTTATAAAAGAAATGATTCATGATGTTTTTTGAGAGCTATAAATATGGGGCATAGATCATACACAGTGATATAATCAAGCATGAGAACTGGTACTGGTAAAGAGCAAGGGACTTCTGTGTTATCATGTTTATTTTGGCACTTGGCATAACTGGTCGTGTCAATGCCAAGTTGTTATTAGTGGTATGTGGGAAGTGATTGGCCCAGCTGTAGCTTTAGACCAGGGGTGCCCAAATTGGGGATAATTTTTTAGCAGCCTATGGTGCTGATGTCTGTTTTTCACATGGGAGCTCAAGGATTCAGATTAGATTGTCTGAATCTAACAAACCACAAAACGAACCACATTTGTATGGAAACAGCTTGTTACACATTGGGTTGTTTTACTAAAAATACTTTGTAACCCCATTTTTAGTGCCCTTTGCAGTCATTTTAAAATGATCAAGAGTCACAAGACCTCTTCTCAACGTGTGTCTATGAAGAGTAAAACAAAAATAAAACATTTAACTGTTTATTGAATTGGTTGACAACAATGCAATGCAGTTCACGCTCCAGGTAAAAATAAAAAAGAGGGTGAATTAGTCTGCAGCAAGAGTTCCGCGGCCACAAGGTCAACTCAAAACAAACAATGGAGGAAGTCAGGACCCAGCATTTTAATGACAGAAGTGCAGCAGGAGAAGCTAAGGTGGGGAGGTACAGGAGCTGTCAGACAACTGCTTTAAGAATGTTATTATTATGACTAATGCGCCATGAAACTGTTATAAATTGTCGCGGTGTGGTAAACATTGTTACCCCCATGAAACCGGCTCTGTCAAAATAGAAGTTGGTATCAAAATATTGTTGAAATGAAAAGGGAAAAATAGGAAAATGCCCTTGTTTTGCAAATGTAACCAAAATATTTATATATATGTTTTGAATCATTTTTACTTGTAATCAGGATAATTCTGCTGTTTGCTTAGATCTACAGTGGGGGTTGACCATAACTGACCAATAACTTTTCTAAATCTTCATGCATGTTACAACTAATGGATGGATAGATTTGATAAAGTGTACAGGCATAAGTGAAAGTCGAGAAGACAGTGGTTAGCACTCTCGTCTCTCAGCAAGAAGGTCCTGGGTTCGAATCCCGGTCAGACCAGGGCCTCTCTGAGTGGAGTTTGCATGTTCTCCCCGTGTCTGCGTAGGTTTCCTCCGGGTGCTCCGGTTTCCCCTACCACTAAAAATATGTACAATAGGTCTGGCATGCGCCTCCTGTTCGGCGATCCCGCTCCCATCTCTGTGTGGAGTGAGAGGACAGGTGCCCAAAAATAACAATTGTAAACCGCTTTGTGACTCTGGTCTGTGAAAGGCGGTATATAAATAAATTACTTACTTACTTAAAATAACCATCAATATGCAAAATACCCGACTGAGCAGCTATATGTTTTAAGGCTGTAAAAGTACTCACCACACACTTAATACACTTTTCGGAAGTGGAATCTCAGAGATATCAAATGCGTTTGCTGATGGTCTGTGTGCTGCTGCAGCTGTCAAAAGCCATACATAGACTGTAAAAAACAACTGCAGAGGACACCGCACTGAGGGGCAACGAGAAGACCTCTGAACCACCAATCACTGTGGTACATACAAGGCAACAAAGTTTTCCGCTGACTTTAAAAAAGGTAACTCAAGTTATAATAGTGGTTATGAAAAATATCTAACAGCGGGACCGCAACAGGTGAGAAGTACTGTATAGCAAACAATCTTCCCAGGGGTTTCACCATGATTTAAAGAAAATTGTTGGTATAGGGCTGCACAATCTTGGCTAAATATCAAATTGCAGTGATAAATATTCAGATAAATATTGCAAATGCTAAATAAGGATTTTGTCCCATATTTTGAGTGATATAGTGTGAACTGAAACATATACAGTACATAAGTTTGCAGTAGTCAGTAATGTTGGGTGATGTTCTTGCTGTAAGTAATAATGTCCATACTTTTTTTGAAAATAAAAAAATCTGGTTATGTTACAGCAAAGAACAACATTTGAAACAAATATTATTTATTATCCCTGTGCACCTGGAAACTTAACAAACAATGCAGCATATTTTTTTTGTGATTTGCTAATTGCATCCGTTAACATTTTGATGTGATAAATGTGACAAAATATAGATAAAAACGTTTATGTTGTTGTTCTTCCATTTGAATATAGATAAACTGTTTTTGCTGCAATTTTTTTTTATATTTTTCGGTTAATTACTTTGTCAGGATTATAACATGCGTGATAAAAATACTCTATCATTCCTTAATACCTTCCACCAATGCAAACAGAGAGATATTACAAACACGAGCAGTGACAGTTCACTTGTCACAAATTAATGAACCCGATTTAGTGTTTTGTCTGTTTTCCCGTCATTACGCACTCTCCACAAATGATTCTTCACTGCTCATTGTTGCGGCGCATAAAGCTATTACTCGAATTATTAATGCTTCCAGCCGTCACATCGACAGTGCCACTGAAGCAGGGCCTGACGTGTGCGCCAATGTGTGTGTCTGAATGAACAATAAGACCATACTAAACATAAAATGCCTAATGAGATATTGGAAAAATAATGAGTGGATCAAATAATGAGATATAGGTGCTTGCCGCGGTGGAGATGTTATTTTCTTTTCCCAGAGTGGCACCTTCTCCAATTTAATTTAATTGATAAAGACGTATGTAAACCTGTACCCAGTCTCATGTTTTTGAGCTGGCATGTATGTGTGTCAATCTGATCCTTACGAGACAAGGGACAGTGATACAATTAAGAGCACAGAGAAGAGCAAAACTTGTATAAGAAATGTGTGTATTAGAACGGGTGTATGGGGCTCACTCCCGTTGTTTGGGATCAATGCAAAGTTATTCTCAGCACGTGTTTGTAAGCAAAATAGAAACTTAACAAGAATCATGGTGTGTTTATTTTTAATGCTTCAGCGGCTGAGCATGTGTGAAATCAAAAGCCTAAAGTAAACATAATGTGTGGTTACATTTGCCGGGCAATGGCTTATAATGTACGTATGATGGAAATTTGACTCACATTTACAGTAACAAAGTTTAGAGTTATAAGGAAAGGTTAATATTATTGTTTTATGCTAGATAATTTAAATACATGCTATTACAAATGACACAATGATGTCTTTCATTTTCAGTTTGGGTAATACATACAACGAGAGATGTTTACATAGAAATTGATTTGCAAATGTTATGTTTTTCCATCCATCCATTTTCTTCCCCTTAATCCATTTCTGGGTCGGGGGGTGGCAGTCAGAGCTGCACCCAGTACACAGAGCACCAGCCCCTCACTGATCCTCCTGCAGGTGGTGAGTCCACAGGAGCTGAGATCTTTCAGTGGGGGCTTTGGGCAAAGTAGGGTTAAGTGTCTTGCCCAAGGACACAACGACAGCAGTCATCAGTGGGAGTCGTGAAGTAGGTCTTATGGTGGGCTCGAACCCACGACCTTCAGGCTCAAAGGGCAATGCTCTACCAACTGAGCTACTGTTGCCCCTACAATGTTATGTTCTTTAATTATCTAAAAAAATGTATACGATTAATAAGTATAGGTCTACTGTCCATTCATGTTTTCCTTTCCACAAAATAGTGCTTCCACAGATTTTCATTTGGATTTTCTGTAGAAAACATTTGAAAGTAGAAAGACGTGGCAAGTCCACTTAGGCCATGTTTTATCATAGTTACAATTAATTGTGCTTTTCAAAGTAGCTCAAAGACAAAGACAGACATGAACATAAGGTAAATGTAAACACAACATGAAAAAACTCTGAGTTTAGCCTGTTCATTTATATCATTATAAACGTGTTCTAATGTTAGACTCTTGTATGGGATTAATAGATTTGGAGGTTACTTTAATTGCTATGTATTAATCTTCATGTTCTCTTAATGCCCTGTTGTTTCAAAAAGTGGTGGGCAGTGTGTGATGGCGTATTCCGCATGGTGACATTGTCCTGTCCAAAGGGCCCATGGCTCGCCTCAGTGAGGTCCGCACACAGCCTGCAGTTCAGCTGAGCCAACTATGCTTGACCTACTTTGGAGAGCCTTCATGCTGAACAATGTGCACTGTAAAAAGGGCACACCTTGAGGTAAAATTACTAGAATTCAGAATGTGGGTCTCAATTTGAGATGAGATTTCTTTAGTTTTGGCGTGTTTAGGTCGGTACTTCCAACTTGTTTCTGTTTTTCTCGCAAAAAGAGACTCAAGAAAGAAAATAATTGTCAATTTCCTCTAAACCAAATAATTTAAGAATAACAAATTTCAGGATGACAAGGGACACTGAAATCCCCACAAAATACAATCTTTATGAAAGCTGTGGGTTCTCTGTCAGCTGAGGTCGAGCTGTTTTAGTTTACATTGAGTTCTATGGGACTTTTTTCTGGGTAGCCCGTGTGAATTTAGTCTGCAGTACCACGGGCGCCTCTTGTGCCCATGGGTGGGATGAGATGGCCACTGTGAGACATTGGTTTCAACAAACGTAAATAAAAATAGTGGAAAACTGTGTAATATTATGTTTTTATTTTTTTAATAGCATAATAATTGAATAAAAAACATTTCAAACATATAAGGATAATTTAGGTCTTTCATTTACCAGGAGGGAGTCTATAAGATTGACTTCTTACCACTCCATTTCAAGCTTCGACAGGAGTGAACCAAACAAAACCCTAAAATGGATAAATGAATGTATGTTTATGTACGTATGTAAATGTTTGATTGTGTTTTATTTGTTTTTTTATGTATGCTTGTATTTTGTATAATATTTAAACGTAACAACCATTTCCTGTTAAAGCTATGTATAAATAATGAAATAAGATTAACCCTTTTGGGATATGGCTCTAAAAGCTTGACAGTGTTGACAATTACACGTGACACAAGACAGTTTGTTTCATCCCATATAATTATTACATAATAAACTGGCTCGAATTTTAGACTCTTGTATGAGACTAAAATGTTTACCGGTTGTTATAGTATCACAGCAGGGGTGTGCCTTTGACAATCACTGTCACCCATTATAGCACATTTTCCAAGTACTTCTTGTTAAGGCGGTTCAGTTGTTTGTCTCATGATGTGCAATGCATTTTTTTGTTCTCATAAGTCAAATAGATAATAGAGATAATTTGTATAATTGTTAGTCAGACTTTTTGTAACTACCCTGTCCTTCCTCGTGAGATTTCCGGTACACTATTCCCATCCATTTACAAAAGGACTCACATATCATAACCAAATAATATTACATTATTTTTACAATATGTTGTATATATTTTGTATTACATGTTTACCCCCTTTGAGAGATAAGATAAGATAAGAGTTCCTTTATTTGTCCCACAGTGGGGAAATTTCGATGTTGCAGCGCACAGACAGGACAGTAGTAAGAGCACACAGGGAGCACACACAGCATATACAAAATAAGTAGTAGCTATGTTACTTAACTATCTGTAAATGCTGTATCTTTATTTTTAGTTTATGCGGACTTCTTCTGCAGACAGTAGACAACATTAGGAGCTGTCCAATTGTGATGTAATGATGGAAGATGTGAGACAGGCCTCTTCTCTGACAATGTTTAAAACCAGGTTAAAAACAGTTCTGTTTAGCTGTGCATACAAGATTTTATATTTTTATCTTTCTTTTTAATGTTCTGTGATTATTTATGATTTTAATGCTTTCTTATTTTGTTCAGAACTTTGAATTGCCTTGTGTATGAATTGTGCTATATAAATAAACTTGCCTTACCTTGCCTAGACAGGAATAATTGAAATAATTTGTCTTAGAGTATCTAACTTATCGGATAAAACCTACATGTCTTCCTGACAGTGGTCTCTGTAATGTGTCTTGTCAACTGTTTGTTGTTGCCCCAGTCTTTCGACCACCAAAGACAGGACGACAAAAGCCACTCTGGTATTTAAAAGAAGAATGAACTTGTAGATTCTATGAGAAGACCAAAAGAATCTTGTTGGGCTAAAGAAAGGTACGGTAAAGTAAGGTACCCCAGTGTTAATTGTTAGGTTTCTTTGGAGGGTAATGGTCTCAAGGCTGGATATATGCACATTGCAACAACAGTATATTTGTTGTGAAAAATGCCAAATCACAACTTTACTGAGCCTAGACTATTTTCTCTGAGGACATTACACAACCGTTGAATTTGCCAACACCGATCAGAGAATCAAACATTTCAAACACAATAAATGCAATGATAGAAAACACATTGGTATTGGTCCATAAGGGACATGTCCACAAATGTTGATACATGTCCATAAACATTGTTGAATATTAAGTGTCCTTGATCATCACCACTGTCCTTATGTCACCACTGGCTCCCAAGGATGGACGGGTTATAGATCCAGGAATCAGGCTACAGAACGAGGACCAAGGCCACGCGATGCAGGACTCAGGCTGCAGAACGAGGAAAGACATGATGCAGTCTTTTAAAAGGAAATAAAAGGAAAACATGTTTGTGATATATTTGAAAGAGTAATAGTAAACTGTGAAACTTATGGCTACTTTAAACTACTGCTTATGGCTACTTTACATTACTGCTTATGGCTACTTTAAACTACTGCAGGGCTACTTTACACTACTGCTTATGGCTACTTTACACTACTGCTTATGGCTACTTTACACTACTGCTTATGGCTACTTTAAACTACTGCAGGGCTACTTTACACTACTGCTTATGGCTACTTTACACTACTGCTTATGGCTACTTTAATAAACTACTGCTTATGGCTACTTTACACTACTGCTTATGGCTACTTTACACTACTGCTTATGGCTACTTTACACGACTGCATATGGCTACTTTACACTACTGCATATGGCTACTTTAAACTACTGCTTATGGCTACTTTACTAACCTACTGCATATGGCTACTTTACACTACTGCATATGGCTACTTTACACTACTGCTTATGGCTACTTTACATTACTGCTTATGGCTACTTTAAACTACTGCAGGGCTACTTTACACTACTGCTTATGGCTACTTTACACTACTGCTTATGGCTACTTTACACTACTGCTTATGGCTACTTTAAACTACTGCAGGGCTACTTTACACTACTGCTTATGGCTACTTTACACTACTGCTTATGGCTACTTTAATAAACTACTGCTTATGGCTACTTTACACTACTGCTTATGGCTACTTTACACTACTGCTTATGGCTACTTTACACGACTGCATATGGCTACTTTACACTACTGCATATGGCTACTTTAAACTACTGCTTATGGCTACTTTACTAACCTACTGCATATGGCTACTTTACACTACTGCATATGGCTACTTTACACTACTGCTTATGGCTACTTTACTAAACTACTGCATATGGCTACTTTACACGACTGCATATGGCTACTTTACACTACTGCATATGGCTACTTTACACGACTGCATATGGCTACTTTACACTACTGCATATCGCTACTTTAAACTACTGCATATGGCTACTTTACACCACTGCATATGGCTACTTTACACTACTGCTTATGGCTACTTTAAACTACTGCTTATGGCTACTTTAAACTACTGCTTATGGCTACTTTAAACTACTGCATACAGTATGGCTACTTTAAACTACTGCTTATGGCTACTTTACACTACTGAAATGTATTCATTTGTATGAAACTTCTGAACGACTAAAGTTTTAAGCTACTGAATTGTTTATTGCATTAAGTTGTTATGTGCAGTAAAGTTAATGCATAGATTGAACCAGGATACAATGCATTTTAAACTACCTCCTACTCCTTTTGACCATCATGTTCTTGGTGTACTCTTATAAAAAACTAAATCAAATTCAAACAAATGCTGAATTGGAGTAGTTAGAGCATAACTACCAGGTATTAGCTTCCTGTTAAGAAGACCCTTTTACCATCCAAAATATATTGAAATGTTGGTTTGAATTGAATATCACTATCTAGACTGCTTGAAATACTTATTTGAAAACTACAGTACTTGGCTGTTTCCTTGGCTGACCTTTATTATGTCTATGTTTATTAAAGCTGGAGTACCTAACTAGTTTGTCTTTCATAAATTGTGTTTGTCCCAACAGAGAGTCTTGGTCAAGTAATGTGTGTATGCATTCTTTGTAGTCTTACATTCCGAGCCAGGGTGGTTTCACAGCTTTTCCGATCAAAAGCTGTGACTAAGGATAGACAGTTTGTGGTTTCAAAGTTACGTATCCCAGCTTTAAAACGTGGACTTTTATATGTATATGTAGTTATTTATAGTTGAAATTCGGATAATACATGCAGGTAAAAACTAGCGATAGGACCAAATCGTTTTGAGAGCTCATAGTTACAACACATGGGAAGTCATTTGGTTTCAAAGTTAAGTACACCAGCTTTAAACAAATAAAATTCCGATAAAAGCTTCCATCCTTCCATGCCACTCCTGTAAATTGCAAGCAGTGGTGTAACTAGACTCTCATTTACATAGAGAATTTCACACGCCATTGCACTCAGAGGGAATCAGGCCATCCACGCACACTCTTTGTCACCGGCCTTGTTTTTATTTTTTTCACTTTCCTTTTTCTTTTTAGGCTCCGCGGTAATGACCTCAGCAACAGAAGGCCCTGTCAGCGGTGGGTATCGGAACGCGCCGCTATGGGACGGCTGGAAATCTGGCCCTGTGTCACTGGTGCAAGTTCACGCCAGGACAAGACATTTGGGTCCCCCCCCTCACCCCTTCTCTCTCTCCGCTCCCTCTCGTTCAGTACAACCACACTTTATTATCCGGGGGTGTCAAGTCCAGTCCCGAGTGCGCGTGCTTGTTGCTATTGGCCGGAGAAAGTGTTTTGCGTGTGTTGTGCGTGGGAGAAAAAGGAGTGGAGATCTCTCTAGCCTGGTTCTTCTCGCGCCCAACGGAAAGCGAGGCCGATCGGCGCGCGGCGTGGTGCTGGTTCGCGCGTCCCTCCGGAGGTATTAGCTTCCTCTTTGTGAAAATAAAAAGAAGGGGGGACTTAACTAGGCATGTATGGGTGTTAGTTTGTGCGTATATGTGCTCTTTGATACTTGCAATAGCCAAAAAAGGAGACTGAACAAATGGTTTAAAGGTAATGGCTGCAAAAAAACACATAGAGAGAAACACATACAAGACAGGAACAAGAGCAAAATTACAGACTGCTAAGAGCTGCTATAGCTGAAGGGACTCTTACTAAATCTTGCCCGCTTCCATCTTAATGTTCTGTATCTGCGTCCTGAGGGCAGCAGAGTGAAGTGGGTGTGGAGGGGATGGTCTGAGTCTGTGCTAACTGTCCGGGCCATGCGTGTTACGGCTGTGAGGTCGAGGTGTGAGAGGTCTGTGGTGGAGTTTATGAATCCATCAATAGTTTTCTACTTTAGTTCAATCGGGTTGGATTCAATGTGTTTTTTACAAATATATTGAATATTATTGAATTGAAAGTACCCTAGAGGCCTCGAGTATAGGCAGGCTCTGAAAGATACCCTGCCTGACCTACTATCCTGATGTCATTTGTAATCTTTACCAATGAAAAGCACTTTGCAAATAATGAGAACGGTCACACATTTCACTGACATAAGTGTTAATATTTGTTCACAGAGGTGTTCTTTGTCCATAAGGTTGAATAAATATTTCATCAGCGATAGCCGGCTCCCGCCTACTCCGCCAGCAGTGTTATAGTAACAATACGCCCAAACAAAAGCAGCGTATAGCCTCTTCTATAGCACACTGAATCTTACAAGGAAAAGATCTCCTCACCAGCATCAGTGGAAAGGCATTAGCACCTCACAAAGCTACACATTTCGTATCATTAGTGCTTATTTACAACAGTGAGGGTGTTGCTGTGCCTCTGTGGTGTTGGAGTGAGCTCACGTTTTGGTCCAAATGCTACTTTCGCTTGACTCGCACTTATAGTTTCCACCGACTTGTGCAAAATCAGCCCAACCTGCCAAGTTATCCTGTAGTTATTGTTGTTTACCACCCTGCTGGATGCCCACTTTGAGATCTCACTATTTGCATTAAGGTCATGCATAGTAATAAGTATTGTATGATTAAAGTCGGGCAACCAAACTTTTCTATCCCTCATGTATTTGAAAGAATCTACTTAAAAGTAAAATGCTGTGGGCAAATCAAACTCCATTGTGGTTGCATACACGTGAGAAAGAGCCCTGTGAACCTCATTTTGGGCTCAGGGCTGAACGCATTTTCTACTTTTCTGCCTGAAAAAGCTCTTCTAAAGATAACACTAGAGATAGAACCATTTTGTTTTTGTTTGAAAGTTAGGTACCCCAGCTTTAACATTTGCTTGCATCTTTCATTCAGTCCACACCAGATATTAGGAATGAATGCGATCAGATCCTGTAACATTCATTGAATATGATCAGGTGAATTTTTTTGCTGTGATTCTTCAAATGGGTCAAACGAATGGGAGCGGAACATTATCAGAATAGTGCCTGAAAGCAGTGCTTCTCCATGCAATAGGTAACAAAGATATATTATTAAGGAAAATTAAGGAGTTTTTTGAGAAACTAGTAAAAGAAACTCTGATTTGAAAAACATGTCACTACAGAAAAAGTACAATTGTAAGTCATTTAATCCAGTGGTATATAGAACATTGCATTTCCTTATGGCTTTCAGAATATTAAGAAAATTCAGACTTCTGCTTAAGTGATGAACAATTTAAACAAAAAAGTACATCTTATAAATGGAAATACAATCTCAAAACATGCACAGGACAGAAATGTGAAGCTGATGACATAATGTATCCATGTGTTCCATGTATGCATAGAGATTTATCTTAAATACAAGTCAAGGACACAGCCGTGGAACAAGCTAATGAAGTGTAAATGACTCTACAGGCTTTAATCACATGTTTCCAGAATACATGAGGGAGAACTCTTGTTGTGAGCCACTTCAAATCACCATTGGTTTATAATGAGGTAACCTGATTATTGTTTTACATTTTCGATTCAAGAAAAAGACCTCAAGTTAGAGTCTCTGGTGTCGTTGGATAAGTTCGAGTAAATTGAAAAGAGTGCACTGACTAAGGTTTTTTCTATCTGTATAGTTTGCTTTTAGTATTCTATGTAGTGTTGTATTGACTGTGTGGGCTGTGACCTTGGCCAGGTCTCTTTTGAAAAGGATAGTCTGAATTTCAGTGGGACTTCCTGGTATAAATAAGGGTAATTAAGGGTTACGGTTGGGTCAATAACAATGATCTTTCTAATGCACAAAAAAAAAGACTTTGCTTTTGCATGACTTGAATCAAATTGAAAACAAAACATGTACAGTCATAGCAAAGGACACCTCCATTTTTCATATTTTGACTCAAAATTGTGATTAATTATATTCAAAATAATACAAAAAAATCTATATGTATGTGGGGTTTTTCTCTAAATAATCGTCTTTATTTTAAAGCGAGAAAAAACACAAAACAAAACCTTAATACACATCAGTAATGACATATCTATTTTTTTTTAATCAATATATATATAAAAAAATACTGTTTTTTAGCACACCCCTTGTCTGACGAGACACTTGCTTTTCAGGGATATACAAAAATACATTTAGTTGTTTTGAAGATAACGAGACTGCAAACGATACGGCCTCTTTAACGCCATACCACAATCTCAGACTATAAAATGTACTATTTAACACTTATTAAAGTATAGGTTAACGATAACTATAATATTTATGCTGCCATCTTTCTTCCTCCTCTTTTCCCCTAACTGTTCTTCGTCACACCTCTTTGCACAAGGCAAACACGCAGCTGCCCTGCTCTCCGCTGCACCAGGAGCCCCTGCATGTGCACACCCGGTGAGCAGGGGACTTAATTGGACATTAGTATCCAACAGTGTCTGGATTAATCAAATCATTTCCATCCATTAATTTAGTGGAGGAACATACAATTAAAGGGTTATTAGTGTGCTCTCAGGAGTATGCCTTTTCATCCCCAGGCAGAACATTGGGAGTTGGCCACAATCCAGTCCACGGGATTCTCCCCCACTTAAATCCACACGCGGCTTAGAAAGAAAGAAATGCAAAATATACTGTCTGTGAAGGGGCTCCAGGATTTTCAGAACAAAATCAGGATAGCAACGGCGTTTTCTATATCTATATAATGAGCTGCACCCTCTTCCCCCGCCAGAGAACCTTTTCAGTCCAGTGCTGCGCAGCCTCAGTCCTGGATCTACAGCCTCATCCCTGGATCTACAGCCTCAGTCCTGGATCTACAGCCTCAGTCCTGGATCTACAGCCTCAGTCCTGGATCTACAACTTCTGTTCTGGATCTACAACCTCAGCCCTGGATCTACAGCCTCAGCCCTGGATCTACAGCCTCAGCCCTGGATCTACAGGCCCAGCCCTGGATCTACAGCCTCAGCCCTGGATCTACAGGCCCAGCCCTGGATCTACAGCCTCAGCCCTGGATCTACAGCCCCAGCCCTGGATCTACAGCCTCAGTCGTGGATCTACAGCCTCATCCCTGGATCTACAGCCTCATCCCTGGATCTACAGCCTCATCCCTGGATCTACAGCCTCAGTCGTGGATCTACAGCCTCATCCCTGGATCTACAGCCTCATCCCTGGATCTACAGCCTCATCCCTGGATCTACAGCCTCATCCCTGGATCTACAGCCTCAGCCCTGGATCTACAGCCTCAGCCCTGGATCTACAGCCTCAGTCCTGAATCTACAGCCTCATCCCTGGATCTACAGCCTCAGCCCTGGATCTACAGCCTCAGTCCTGAATCTACAGCCTCAGTCCTGGAATTACAACCTCTGTTCTGGATCTACAGTCTCAGTCCCAGTATGTGTGTGTTTTACAAGCTTTGAGCCAATTATTAATATTATAACAAATAAAGACTTGATATATCTCACTTTGCGTGTAATGAGTCTGTCATATATTAGTTTCTCATGAAATAAATTACAGAAGTAAATGGACGTATATTCTAATTTTCACATTAGGGGCATATACAGCCACTTTGAGTGGGTCTATGCAGTGATCTAGTTTTCTAAATTGTAGAAAAATTATATTTTGAACGTGACAACAGCACAATGCAAACATGACCTCGATATGAAGAAAGCGATTTGGAGATTTCGGCAGCGAGCCAACCTAACCCGGCGCGCTAATGTAGGCTACGCTATCATCATGACAAATTGGAGAAAATGAATTTAGATACATTGTTATGTTAGGGGAAATGAGCTTATTGACCCATATAACACCAGCGCTTCTGTTTTATCTCTGTCTCGCCTGAATCGGAGGTTAAACATTTTAGCGCCGAATAATTCCAACTGCTTAGACGAGCAGCCATTTTAATTAAAAGCATTTACAGAGGAAACCAAAGAGAGGAGATGTGTGCTGTGGGATTTTACACGCTGTCATCCAAGGCTAGTGCGGATCAAAGAGTTTCCGCGCTGCTTTTTAATGGTTATATAACGTTTTTGTGCCAGTGAAATATTAGGCATGGTGGGCAATGTGCTGACAGCCCCAGGCACTGTTGAGCCACTTCTTTGAATGTTTAAGAATATACAACTATAATAAAGTGGCAAAAAACATTTAATCCAGTGCAAGAATACAGCTGCAAAAATATTTTTTCCTAATTAGAACATTCATCATATTGCTAGGCACCTATAATACTGGTTGGCTCTGTGAGTTGCTGCTAATAAGCCTGTCCCAAATGGAGCTAATGTTACTCCAGTGGGCATTAGCTCACCTGCCTTCCTCCAGTCCTCCTCCCACTACTACACACAAGTGCCTCTGCTATAGTAACTGATATCATACTTCATGCAAATCTAACCCCAAAAAACTATTTTATGGACAGACGGATTTGGATTTTTTTGCATATGATACCTGTTTGGGGGGGATTCAAATTATCTGCTTTAAACTGATACAGGCATACAGTATGTGTGTATTAGCAGAGCTGAAGTTGGCTGAATGACTGGACTGTAAACTTGTGTTAATGATCCTGATCTTGCTGCTTTGAGTTAGCAAAATCATCCGCTGACTTTTTTTTACATTCATCAATAGGACGAATGGATTGCCTCATAAGCAAACTGCAGATTCTGAGCTTCAAAATGAGCAGAGGTAAGTGAAGCCGGGGTTAAGTTAGATTCAGATCATTTTTTGTGTGTGCCATTTGCAGTAAAACCACATTGGAATACATTTGCAAAAGTCTCCAGTGTGCACCAGATACATACTGTAATATAACAAAAAATATCAATTATAAATATGAATTTATCAATTTAAAAAGTATGTTAGAATACATTTTGGGATGAAAAAATGTGTAGTTTCAAAAAATGGTAGAAGTGACACTGCAGTTCATTGCATAGTATTTAACCACTATGCAAAATACAGTATGTACAGTATATATGGCCCAAATATTTTAAGTGCACAATGCAGTTCTTGGTAGTGTGGCACAAAAGAAGCATTTAAGCATCTTGCAAGAGTTTATATGTTGTTTGTTTATTTTCCAAAAAAATCACACTATTTTACTTTTAATTTAGTATCGCTATACATATCATAACATCAGATACAATTCAATTCACACCCCCAATGTAAAGCGCTTTGAGATTATATTGTCCAATCTATAGTCGGCTCTATAGTCTGCACACAAAGCAGTCATTTGTAATAACACATAGCCTTAGTTTACTACTATCTCACTATCCTTTGCCTCTCCTGGCTCAAGTGGAAACTGAAAAAAAAGAAAAGAAAAGACAAGTGTGTGATTGTGCCAGCAAATGTAGATCCTGCTCTCACAAAACACTATTCAATAAAAAAAACACAATTTCATCCATTTCTGTCAATGACTATGATGCTAAGCAGTTGAAATGGAGCAAGGTAACAGCAGCGTCCGCGCGCAGAGGAGCGTCCGCGTGCTAATTGCATGTAGTGTAGTGTTTGGGCAGAGTGTTTTCCCAGCTGCCTGGCCTGCTGCCACCGGCCCACCTCTCATACTGTCATCCTGCCTGACATTAGCACTAAGCTGGATCTCATTAGGACCTAAGGTGGCAGTGATCCCG
The DNA here is from genome assembly GCA_964034765.1 of Knipowitschia caucasica. Lineage (NCBI taxonomy): Eukaryota > Metazoa > Chordata > Actinopteri > Gobiiformes > Gobiidae > Knipowitschia > Knipowitschia caucasica. The sequence goes on along the minus strand of OZ035825.1, from coordinate 16,285,786 downwards.
TCAACATCGCTCTGCCATATGGGTGGCCTCCAAGCTAACGCGCTGTATCAGGCTGCTTCAAACCGCTCCAAACGGCAGCCCTTGTTACCGCCGGACCTGCATGCCACCTGGACGGACCAAAATAATATGTCATGGAGATTTTTTTTAAGGGTAGCGATGTCGACTCTGAATTATAAAAAGAATGAGTGAAAGGATTCGGACGGAACATTGCCAAAATGTTTTTTTATTTTTTTTAAATATGTAGTTATGGATTATCACCATAGTTTGTGTTATTACAGTCGCTTGAAGGCAAATATGAACATGTATTATGGTAAACCCTCTCATTTGGATCTACTTCAAATGTATCTATACGTTTGAACCAAGATTTTTCTGCAGTTTTTTGTAAGTCCTTTTCAAACAACACATATGTAGTCCAGTTTAAAATTAAACATTGTGTGCATGTAGGTAGGTCTGTGTTTGCAAGGAATTTAGGGAAATTACAATAAATTGCTGTAACTTTTTCATCTTTCATGATTTAAAAAAAAGGTCTAGTTTCTGAGGTTCAAATTTGGAGTCGAGAGAGAATAGTTTAAAAGGTACAAAAATGATTGGATCTCTTGAAATGTTGCAAAATATATGGATTATTAGTTAGTAAGGCCAAGTGTTGATATCACATATTGTCCTCGGCTCACAACAACACAATCTCTTTTGCACTTTAATTTCTGAAAAAAAAAACCTCTGTCCTGTCTTTTATTTATAACAAATAATCAATCATTCCAAGTCAATACTAACGTGTGTGGATATGTTTTTAATATGTCAAGTCAAAGTACAATTGTATCGACTGTCCCTATTCCAATAAAACAAATATATAAACACAGAAATACAGCCCTAGTTAAAGCTGGAGAACAGAACCACAGAAAGATTAACTATGTATAAAATCCACGTAATGAGTTGCTGGCTCTATAACAGCATCCATCACTATTTTTCACATGTATTTTTGGCATTTTCAACATCTTTGGATCAGCTTTGCAAAAGTGAAAAAAGAGGACCGCCCTCACTTGGGCCAATCAGCATTCAGTATGTAAAATACAACATGTTTGCTAATTAGATAAATACAGCTTGGTGTGGTCAGATTTGTTTACCAAAGATTCTGCCACCTTATAATATCCTGACCCTGATCACTTATTGATGACCTGCACTGTGAACGGCAACGCCACAGTCTAAATTCCTAGTTTGTGACTGAGTATGCATACAAGAATTTATTTGCCATTTGCAGTTACACCACATTGGAAAAACTGTGCAAGACTACCTCAATAAATGTGTACCAATAAATATGGCAATACAACAAAATCTGATTCTGATGTATTCATGAGATCCAAAAACAAGTTAAGGATTCCAGCTTTTACTTTGAGGAACTTCTTGCTGATGCTGGAGGATCGAAGGACAGTGATATTCCGGGACACTTATGGACAATTATGCACATGTATCAAGATTTATGGGCCTCAGTCATCCACCCCTTATGGACCAATAACTCAGAGCCACAACTAAGAGTTTGTTATTATTCCTGTGTTTGAAATGTTTGATTCTATGATCTTTTGTTGCCGCACTGAGTACTTTGTAAAGTCCTCGAGATCACTGCTGTATTGTACAATAATAAACAGAATTGAATTAATATCATTATGTTCAATCAATGAAAACAGCTTAAGTACTCCAGGGAGTAACAGTCTCATTTCACACGAGCACTCATTCTAATAATCCAAACTGTGCCCTATGTAACGTCCGCCTGGTCATTCTGGACATCATCAGTTTTTGCATTGACCTTGCGTTGTCATGGTTGCGGTCACACCCACAGCAGCATCACTGTACATCTCTGTCTTGCTCTTATCACAGTCATTTAAACAGACAGGAAGTCATTTATGGCTTTGTTTGATGCTCGTAAAGCTGTGGCTGTAAAAACATAACCACTGTTTCCAAAGCAATAATCTTAGCATTTTTATTTGCTGTGCATTTCTCATTTACGACAGCCCACTTTATTAACGATCAAATTTGCTTCAACTGCTGCCTTGGCAAATATTTTAAAGGTTGCTTGCTGTTTTTTGCCCATCAACTGTCAATGGCAGTTTTATTTTGAAAATTACAAACTCGGGTATCTAATTTTTGCATATGAAATATACCAATACAATAAATGTCCTAACAGAAAGACTCTTGTCAAAATTGTGAACAAATCAGAGTGCAATATGCTCTCATCATCTTATTAGAACATGTTATCATTTACGTATTTTATGCTCTATGTGTCACTTTTTGACACTGACAGCTGATTGGCTGAGTCAGGATGGCCCTAACTTATTAAATGTTCCGTCTAAAAAAGCAGATCTAAAAATGTGACAGAGGCCAAAAATACATGCATGTGATAACTGCTGTGAGGTTTACATGTATTTTATAGCAAAGTTATATTTTTATTTGTATCTAAATGTCTATTATTTATCATCAATCATGAGACTGAGGGACTTCTTATGCTGTGATTCAAGTCGACAAAATTTTACTATTGTCTAACAACCTAAATAAGCTTAAAGAGGCCTTACACAACCAGACTCCTGCACATTGTGGTAACATCACACGTCTCCATGACAGCATGTCAACCACATGTCGGGTTGATTGCATGTAGGTTTGAGGGAGAGTTTTCTCTCTCCCAGTGCATGTTTTTGAGGCAAACCATTGAGAACTTAGGTATACCCCAAAAATCGTACATACTGCCGCCTTTAACTCTTATTGTGCTTCTGTTTTGCTAATTTACTATGTGTACATTTTATTTTCAAATGAAGTAGGGCAGTGTAAATAAGGATACGGCTCGAATGTGATCCATCTCCAAAACAATGCTCTTACAGATCTCCGTTCTTTAAATTCCTGTATCCTGAGCCAGTATCCCGCTGCTTTTCCCAAGCCCAGCTCCTGCTATTATTTTGCACTTCTCAAAGCAAACACCCACAATCTCCAGGGCAATAGAAGTTGTAGTGATGAGGAAACTACCTAACTCTGTCCCAATCGCCAGCACAAAGCACCTCTAAAGAGACGTCACAGAAATCTCTATTTGCTAATGCTATTGCATTGGTCAGAAAATCGTTGTTCATGAATCACAATACACTGCACATACTGTAATGAGAAGTTTACCTCGACGTGGCGTCCGTAAGGCAGTTCTGACCCGGGTATCCATCTCTGCCCGACAGCAACCCCTGCGACATGGGACGAGTTTTCCATGACTCCATTAATGCCGATACTGGAGAAATTAGATTCAACATAGGGTTGGATTGGTCTCTCACATCATGTCGAGTGAAAGACATTGTTCCTTGTGCTCCAATCTGGTAATGGAATGAGTGTCCACTGGAATTAACTCCAACAATGGCCGATGTGGGCATACTGGTATTCTCTTGGTAATAGCTGCCATCATTGGCCTCTTGCTTAACCCCCTTAGACAGGGCGCTGTTGGAGAACACGTCAGACTCATAGTTTCCATTCATGGAGGAGACAGGGGGTCCTAAGATTCCAGAAAGACTGTACTCATCAATATTATTCCTCAGAGATAAATAAGTTGTCTCAGATGCAGGGAAGAGACCCAGAGACTGTGATTGTTCGTTATAGGGCTGCTGATTCATACAGTCCTCCTCTTTGTTTGGTTCTGTCTTAATCTGGGTGATGAAGGGCGTATTAGTTGCGTTACACTTGGAGGTTCCTAAACACATGCTTCTAAAGTCAGTGCCAGGTTCATTCTTAATGTATTTAACCATGCCCATCTGGTCCAAGCCAACATTAAAAACCTCCCCGTCTACCATCTCCACTTTGGGAAACTCAAAGTTCTTGAAGTCCATGTCCTGAGTGAGACTTGCCGGTTCTGGGCTCTTGGTGTCATTCTGAACCAGTCCCAGGGGGCCCACAGGACTGGGCTCAGGAAAACCTCCTGGGGGGGACTCGTGGGGGCTGCTCACAGGCATACCCCCGGTGGAGGGACTGGACAGAGGCTGTCGCAGGCTGCTGCAGTTGGCCGTGCTGGTGGGGCTGGACACAGAAGACCTCATGTTACAGGAGGTGCTGCAGGCGCTGCTCATGCTCTGAGGGCTGGAGATTGGAGACCTCATGATGTTCATGGGGCTGGTGAGCGGTGGGGAGCCCACAGTGCTGGACTCCACAGGGCTACATGTGGCTGAATTCCTGCGCTTGATGTGAGCCACACTCTGAGCACAGGACGTCTGACTGGCTGGACTGCTGACCGCTGAACACGGAGGTCCGAAGCATACAGGTGGACTGGTGGTGGAGGACACCATGTTGTTACTTCCCCCAGGGCTGGACATAGAGCTGGAGGTGTGAGGACTGCAGGACACAGAGGAGCCCAGCATAGAGCCTGAGCTCACAGGGGTTCCTGACCCTGCAGTGTGTGTGGAACAGGGGGGCTGGAACCCAAATGGTGTTAGCTTAGGGCTTTTTGCAGATCCACTTTGCTTCTCTTCTAGAGAACGCCCACACACTGGGAACATTTTCCCAGGGCTGGTACTGCCCCCGTGCTGGTTAAAAGCAAAATCTGCCTCCCTGGCAGCGTTCATGTAGAGGCCCATAGACTCTGCAACAGTTTTGGAAAGCTCCTTGGAGTCCATTTCCTGCTTATGGCCATGAAGAGAGTTGGTAAAGTGTGGGTGAACGAATGGTTGGTTCTGGCTGAGGCGTCGCACTGGATGCTCCGGCTTCTTTGTGGTGTTGTCTTTGCAGTCAGTAGCCGTGCTTCCAGCAGTACAGCTAACATTGACAATGTCCATCAGAATATCTCCAGCGGTCAAAGGCGAGTCCTCTGGTGCACAGCAGAACTCCGTAGAACGGACCTGAGGCCATTTGTTCTCTGTGTCATTCCCATCAAAGAAACTTTGGTATTGTTTGGTCTCCATCTCTAACTTCACTGACAGCCCTGAAAAAGAGAAGGAGAAAATAAGAGAGAAAATTGATTGAAAACACAGTAGTTTTATTATACGCTGTATCCTGATTTACCATATGAACACATATTTAAGTGTTAGCTAACAAACTGAAAACATTATCAAGTTCTACCCAAATACTTGATTGTTCACCTTGTGCCTTGCAACCTTTTAACTTGACCATGCGGGATGCACACAAACACACAGATGGGAGAAACTTGGGGGAATGGGTTAATTCATGAGAGTGACGCTCTTTGTGCTGTGGGCGCTAAGCCCCGCCTTCTCTATGCGCCTATTGGCCACAGACGAGTGAGTTCCCCCAACCTTCTTTGCCCCTTCATGGATTGGCCAGGCAGCTGTCATTCAATAGTTATAGCTCTAGCAGCCATAACAGAGCTGCGACACAAGTTTAAATTCTCTGTAAACGGCTAGAGGTACTGTGTCCTGTGTCAAGTGTGTCAGTGAATGACAGTCTGCGGTAGACGTCTGAGGCGTGTGCTCTCTCTACACCAGCACATCCCAAATACATGTACAGAAACCCTTTTTCTATACAATGGCACAACGTTTACCTAAGCGAGCTATAATCAAACCCGAGAGACTTCCAGACAGCAGGTGTGGCGGCGGAGCAAGAACTGTCTGAAAAGTAACAGCCCACATCCAAGCAATGCTGTCCGACTTCTGCAGGACACAGCCTCCAAACGTGCACTCCCTTCCACGTTGGAGTGCGTAAAGTGGATGTGAGATGATCATATGACTTTTCACGGCTGTAAAATGAAGTGCTTTGAAGCGATATTAGAATTAGGCGTACGCTTTTGGGATAGCGACAGTATCAGTAAAGTCAGCCTCTGCATCTCCCCTTCCTCATCGTTTTTTTTAAACAGGATGTTCAATGATAGCCAACATACCAACTTTGATTTTTGCGCACGCATGCATGGCAACTTATTATGGAGCATGCACGATCCTAACGGTCCGGGCTTGAAAGTTTAATGCGATGCGTAACACAGCGGAGACCGGGTGCACTTGTCATGAACGCAGCTCCAGCAAAAGTCGCGCAGAACACATCACAAACAAGCGAAGAAAACCTCCGTCCTCGTCTTACCTTCCTTAATTACGACATCCAGAGTTGTCAGGTGGCTGTGTTGCTGGGCAGCGATAATCCAGAAGGACAAAAAATAGAGCAGAGGGAAAAAGAAATAGAAAGCAAAGTGATGAACAGATCGGTACGTCTAGTCTCCACGAGCTTCACAAGATATAGTTCTCAGTTTGACAGCTCAGGACGCGCGCACGGGATAGAAGTGCCTGCGACTGCGTATATATAATTATATATATATATTCTCACTACTGGAGTCCTCCCAGGCTCTGACAGGGCGAACCAAGCACACAGCAGCAGCAGCATTAGCGACAGGAGGCGGACACGCTCACATCATGCTCGGGAAAAGGTCTCTCTCTCTCTCTCTCTCGCTCTCTCTCTCTCTCTCTCTCTCTCTCTCTCTCTCTCTCTCTCTCTCTCTCTCTCTCTCTCTCTCTGTGTGTGTGTGTTTCTGTCTCTCTGTCTCCCTCTCTACCCCCCTCTCTCTATCTCTCTCTGTATCTGCGTGCGAGCTCCACTGGACTGGACCTGGACCTGGACCTGGACCTGGACCTGGACGCGCGTCTGGCTGAGATCGGAGCAAGTCATTAAAACAAACGCAAAGCAGTCATCCGCGCTGCGACGAGTGCACAGGCTGAAACTCCGACCTGGGAGAGGGTGAGGAGAGCGGAGAGGAGAGGAGGGGGAGCGAGGAGGGAGGCAGAAGAGGAGGGGCTCCGGGGCCGCGCAGGTAGACGCTGGAAATAGGGCAGTCGACTCAGCAGCAGTGCGCACGGTCACCGAGAGAGAGCGGCCGCTTCTTTGTGGGACTTTGAAGTAGTCTCAGGCGCTGTGCGAGCCGGTTTGGTTTATTCTAATGGCGACGCGTTGATTTTCAGTCAGTGGATATTGTCAAGCGGCCGAAAAACTTACTATCCAGAGCAGTTGGAGAGTTTTACCCCTTTAAATGTTCCCTCAACCATTTGATGGATAACTTTTTAAGTCACTATGAAGCTTGGAATTGAAATCTACTTCGTTGGGGCATCTCTATCACTTGGTTTTATACAGTATAGGCATTTTTACCATCAAAGTGCATCTCAACCATTCATTAGAGGCCTATTATTACAAAATGAAGGGTTAACATTTTTTGTTTTGCTTTCTTTTTCAAGGGGTGAACCTTGAAGGGTTAAAACAGGGGGGTGAGAGGAGAGGAAAGAAAGAAGCATGATCATGATATACAAAGACAGGTGACAAAACTATAGACTTACAAAACTAGCATTATATGCATCTGATTTAAAGATTAATACAATTATAGATATAGTAATGACATTTTTCCCTTAAAGTTGGGTTGTCAAACAAGAAATTAGATTTTTTTTGTATTTATATTTTTGCATATTTATAAGAAAGAGCCCTGTGAGTCACTAATTGACAGTTTGGGCTGAGAGTTTCATTGGTTCCGCACTTATTTTACATCATCTGGAAAAGCTGATTTAAAAGCTGGCATTGCTTATAAGTAAAAGTTTAAAAGTACTTACGCCGCACAAGTTAAGTAAAACAAACAATTTTGTAGAATAAATGACGGACATATGAGAGATTTTAAAGAATATAATTTCTTTCTGTTGTAGAAATGCGACAAACTGGCAGAGATTACGATATGTAGAACTGATTATGTGAACTTAGAACCACAATGAATTAATACGCTTAGAAGCATGGCTAACCCCTTCACACTGTTGTGTAGTTGATGCCATTTACAAAGTAACGACTAATTTTAAATTGAAAGGAGCAGAAAGAACAGATATGTGTAAGTCAAATGATACCAGTAAAGCCAGCTGCTGCTATGTGTACTGGGTGGCATCTCTGGCCACCCCCCAACCCAGAAATGGATTAAGGGGTAGAAAATGGATGAATGGATGGATGGATGGACCAGTAAAAAATATATATATACTGAGTTACTTGTCACCTCTGACAATGAGGAAAAAGGATACTAATCCTAACCCTACATCATGAGAAGTGTACGAAAGAGGCTGTTGAAACCTGAGCTAAAATAACCGGATGGACAATACTGCCTTTTCACCTGGACAAAGGTTGACTTATCTTTACTTTTTTTATTACAATGTTTAAAATGGATGAACACTGTGAGAAAGGTCTTACATCTTACAATCCAGTGTGAGGTCTACAATTTCTGTTAAAATTGTATTGTCAAAACACAAAGAAGAAGAAGAACCAAAACTAGATGGACACAAATCAAATGCTAAAAGTGTTGCAGGCGTGTGAAGGAGAATCATGTCACTTTTTGAGCCTTTGGGGTGAGAGCAGATTGGTTGTCCAAGGGTGGTTACCCATACAGCTTTTTTCTGTCTGAAATGTAGTTCTAACGTTGTGCCAGCAGCAAACATTCTCATACAGGAAATAGTATTATGTTTCTCAATGTTTACGTCTATTATGAATCATTTGTTTTCATTCCAATAATTCAGTTCAATTCAATGTATTTTTGTATAGCCCTAAATCAAAACAGCACTCAGCTCGAAAGGGCTTTACAACGTTTTCATTTCCTCGACAGCAGAGCAGAGAATCAGTTCGGGCCCAGGAAATGTGATGATAACAAACACAGGAGCCATTGGTCCACACGGAGCATGAGGACCAATGTCCATAAATGTCTTTGTCCCCTTTCAACACTGTCCTTAGACCCTCCTCCAAATCCAAAAAAAAAAGCGAATTATGTGAGAAATCAAAGTTTTTCTTTCTTCCCGCCTCATTTCGAGTTGATAAATTGTGAATGAACTTGTAAATGCATTTTGTAAATAAATTATTATAATGGAGGGTATGAATATATCTATCTGCTTGAATTAATTAATTCATAAATGAAAACATGGAAAATAATTTGATTTCATGTATTGTTTGACATTTTAAAGGAGCACTATGCTCTTTTGCAGGTGACAACAAAGTAAATTGAATGGGAGGACTTTCTGTGTCTATAATACTATTTGAACGGGTTTTCAAAAGTGTTGAATATGAAAACTAGATACTAATTTGAGCTAGTATTGATACAACAAATAATGACATGAACGTCCTGTTCAACATACAATTCTTGAGCATTTCTTGACAAATGGTTCTTCTAAACTAGACGATCGGGTAAAAAACCGTATGGCTCCATAGATAGTATTATTATGAGTTTAAAATGTCAGTTCATAAAAAAGAGCATTTGAGAGTAATCATAGTGGTATTGAAATTGAGTATCAAAAACACTGGGTAACAAAAAAATATTTTTTGAAAATAGTCCAGGGTTTTCCAGCTGAATTTAATGTTGATGCTCTGAGTCCAAAAATGACCTTGGTTTTGCTCAATCAGGTCAGGATTTTTTGCTACAGAAATATTTTTTTAAATCGATTTTGCGTAAAAAACAAATTTCTGCGGATCATCAGCTGAGAAACCCTTGACGTTTTTTCCGTTTTCCACAAGAAATAAAAGTCAACGTATCCAAAGTCATTCCGTTTTTATTTACTCCATCAAATTTGATAAGCAGAACTAACCACGCTCATGCGATCTCAGAAGCTCGGATGTTCCGACTTCCCCCAAAATGGGCATGAACGCTGCTCAACCCAGAACCTCAGGCTGGCTCAATGGCCACTGAGTCCCAGAGATTGGATTGTGATTGGTTGAAATATATAGACAAACTAAGAGATGTGTTCTATATAAAAAAATTGTTTGTCAAAGCCCAAAATCAGTTAAAACATCTCATTTGTGAGTTTATGGCCACAAAAGTGTTGCAGAAATATATCTAATAATGAGCAGTTTTTATTATAAGGAACAACATATTTTTGTGTGTTTTTCCAAGATAGCATTAAAGCAACTGTCCTTCAACAGTTTGATGTAATATACTTTGACTTCATGCTCAAGTGAAATTATGTTTTTACAAGCTGTGTTTCCAGTTAGTAACTTTAAAATTAAGAAAAAGAAGAAAATGAAATGGAAAACTCCTCCCCCGGTGGTAGCTGAGGGATAGGGTAGGCCGATGGCATTGTTTGATACTTGTTCCACCACATATTTTCTGGTTGATAAATACTTTCAAATGACAAAGCAAATAGTCTCATCAGAATGTTGAATATAACGGGTAACATTTCTTCAATTTTTTTTTATAGTGTATTATAAATGTCCCTACCCCCCAGGCTGAGAAGCGCTGCCCTGGAGAACACAGACGTTTATCCGCGCTGTTCAGTGAAACCTTATTTATGTGGCGCGTTTTGATGCGAGCGCAGACTCTGGTCTTACTCCAGCTATATCCCATAATCAGTTTAATCTGTGGACTTGTCACTCAGTGCAGCCATTATGCAGCGTTTCACATGAATGCGTCAGCTCCCAATTCAACGACTAGAGCTGCACTTTCCCCCCTCCCCTTGTCTGTAAGGCTTTCTCACTCTTGCCAGTTTGCAGATGTTCCGCACAAGTTTGTTCAAGAAACGGGAGCAAAATAAAACAAATAAATCCCAGTTCAAAAACAAAATTAACCAAAATGTTTGTATTAAGTGAGACAAGCGACAACTTGTTTAAAAAAAACTCCTCCTTTTATATAATGGCGACACCGGCATGTTAAAAGCCACATCCTTTCCAGTGGTGGTCGGAGGGGCCGATGGCATTGGTTGCCTCGCTTCTGTCAGTCTGCCCAGCTGTGGCCACAATAATATACTGTGTATGGAGTGAAGGAATAATGCCAATGTATCATGATTATATTAGGTTTTTTTTATCTCTTTTTCAACATAATTTCTTTAGATGTTTTTATGCACATTTGTTTGGATGTGTCTTTGAATGTTAGTAACATGAAGTGAAAAAAATAATTTTAAAATGAAAAAATAAAAGTGATAAAGTTTTTCTTTTTTTAAGCTGTTGTCAGCATATGTTTGTTCAAGAATTCCTCTGCCTTTTGACTGAAATCCCTTCTAAATAGGACACAAAACAAAACTTTACATCAATTCAGATAGTTATGCGTCTATTGTACACAATAAGTACTTGTCACACATTTCAAACTTCGATGCTGAAAATCATAACAATTTTCTGATGGAAAGAGTTCTAATAATTGCGGAAAAAAACCTCAGCCTGGGCTTTTACGCGCAGTCGTTTTAGGTAAATCACAGATAATAACTGTCGCTTGACAACATTGCTCGTACACAAGAGGCTAAAAATATGCCTTTTTAGAAAGGGGGAAAGGGGAGAATCCTTTTGGATGAGTGATTGCAGTGATTAGGAGCAGGCTTCCTCTCTGGTTTGGACAAAGCAGGCAGCTCCAGTAGACGAAAGGGCCAGAGGCATTTATTTGAGGGAGGTGCAAGCTGCTTCTTTTGGGGACAGGTGAACTGGAGCATGTTTGAGCTTCAACAAAACACCAGTCATTTCCTCCGTCTGTAAAATAACTGAAGTATAGTTTTTTATCAGGGCCGGTAGGTTTTTGGTAGCAGCTTGTCAAGCCTGGGAACATTACCACCATTGCCACTCATTCAGACTCATTCAGTTATAGCAAAAAAAAAGAATGCCTATAAGTTTGAGAAGTTTATCGAGTAGGTGTGTGGTTATGACGGCTTTGGGGTATTGCGATGCAGTCCAGGGATCCAATATGATTCCAGAATTATGCCAATACAAAGCAAAAAAATATAATAAAAATATACTCTAAATATTTTGAAAAGGAAAACGTTCTTCAAAATATCTGTACAGAAAAAAATACAAGCAGATTTTTGACAAGTAAATTTTTTGTGCTGTCTTCCTCATGTCACATGATGTGCCTGTGACATGCCCTGTCAGCTGTTTCACAGTTTTTGGTGCCGTCTTCCTTCCACCAGAGGCAGCATGAGCAGAACAGAATCCCAGGTGTGTAAAACGGAAAAGCCCCCTCGTCACGATTTAAGATCCTGGGGGCACTAGGAAAGATACCTGTCTAAAAACAGAAACCTGTGTAAAACCCGACAAGGTACTTCACGTGACCCCTCTGAGGAAGACTATCATTATTGGTCTTTGTAATAATTAAGTAAAAGTGCTTTAAGTGTAAAAGACATGACCACCCTCACTCAGCCAATCAGCCAATCAAATATCGACTCACAGCCACAGGGCTCTTGCAAAATATGTTGTGGTATATGGTTGATGTTTGTCTTATCTATTTGAATTTTAGTAAAATTTGAGAATGAAAGTAAATAGTAGTAAAAATTGTAAAATAGGCACTCAAGCTTAAAGCTATAGCTAAACAAAGACATATGCTAAATGAACAGGCCTTTTTTTGTCTTGTGGAAAATAAGGCCAATTGGCAGTAGGTGTTATTTCTACAATTTGGTAATTGCAATAGCCAAAAACACAGTATTGTTACTTTTGCTAGCTTTGTTTCCACAAACTGGGATCATTGTTTCACTTTTGTCATCATGTTATCATTCTAACATTCAGTAGAGTTGCAGTCAATGTAATATGAACGACACACGTTTGGAAAGTAGCTGTAATCTCCTCTCATTTCCACGGAGCAGAAATGTTTAGTGGAAATGTAAAACCATGTTAAGCTGCCTTGGCCAAAGACAGTCTCTGACAGTTTGCATGCTCTCAAAAACATTCTTCATTATAAAATCTGTAGGAAAAGAAATGGCTTGTTATCGTCATCCGGTGAAGTACAATAACCTGTCTTTTTAATCATTATGATACAATGATTGTTTATTGAGTTTATCTTATTACTCTGCTCTCAACATTCAGTATACTTAAACAGAACAATCATTAATATACATTTCATTTATGCACCTTTTGTAAATAATGTTATGCAAATGTGAGATGACAAAAAAAAATGTAAACACACAATAGATCACATAGACAAGAAAATGACAATTTTGAATACTAAAAGATTTTCTGAACTGATGGGTTTTGAGGTTTTTCCCCAACGTGGGGAGGTCAGTGCAGTTCCAGAGTTAAGGGACTGTGAGTTCCAGAGTGTGGGGACAGTGATGGAGAAGGCCAGGGCTGAACTGGCCATCGGGCGTACCGGGCAATGCCCGAAAGGCTGATGCCCATGTTTGGGCCGGTCTGCCTCAGACAAAAAAAATATTTTCGTGAAATGTGTAAATCCGTTGAGAAATATTCGAGGGCGCATGACCGCGGGGCACTTGCTGTTCGCTGTACGTACTCAAACGGGATTCCGCATCCACCTGCAGCGTTCTGACCCGGGAGAGCGCCTGTGAGCCACTTTGACAACAACACGGAGAGCGCGCTTGGTGCTTGGTCTTGGTCCTACAGTATCTTACAATTAGTATTTAAATTAGGTGACTGTGAAACATGAGGCCGGTGTTTACCGTCAAAGGTGTCCATGACATGAGTCACATACAACTGCAGCTCTTACATGCCATCTGGGTGTGATTGCATTGCTTGTGTAATAACCAATATCAACATTATTCATTGCCGGGTCGCAGCTGCAGTTGTCAGACCTCCCTGTTTGTGCCCATCTCTTCAACTCATCCAAATGCTCCTGGGGCATTCCCAGTGCATCCTGGGTCATGCCCACTCTCCAGGATCCATCTGAACAGACTCCTGGGTCGCTGTAGCTGACTCCTTCCATTTGACCGAGGTGTTAACATTTTCTCCATTAGAGTACCCAGCCACTCTTCGAACTGGCAACAAAGGGCATCCCATGAGGTTGTTTTGTAAAACTCTTTACATTTATTAACAACCTCTGTCCACAATAAAACCACCAATCCAGTAGATGGAAAAGCATTAACGTTGGTTTGGCGATGTAAGTCTTAAGTGGTCAGACTCCAGCACAACGGAATAAGACTCAATGAAGGTCAGGACCTGGAAATATGCTATTGAATTTTGCTCAGGTTGCTATGGCAACAATCATGTCTTGTCATTGGAATAGGAAAGATGAAGTAGTGGGGGAAATGACAGGAATGCACTCAGTGTAGACATGAAATGTATGTATGTAAGTAGTTTGGTATAAGATTTTGTTATAATACCATTTCACCAATGGAAAATAATAGTGGTTGTATAGCAAACAATATTTTCTTTATTTCAAAAGCAACCAACAACCAAAGTCAAATTTCACGTTTGAATATATTTTCTTTACCATTGTGCTGTGACAATGTAGTAATGGGACAATTATCAGTATATACAAAAGTTATATCATAAATACTAGTTGATCAAAACTAGACCTATCCCTATTGGCACACAATAATATTCAAAATTATTATATTTTTTATTTCTATGATCAATTATTCAAAAAATATATTTGAATGGGGAAAAGGTCCAGAAAATGCAACTCTGACAGCCCAGAAAGCTGGAGTATTGGCATCTGATCTTTATCTTAGACTGTATGTAGGTAGAGAAATGCTATGCTCATGCCAGATACGAGCTATTAAAAGGTTCACCAATCAGATACCGTCATTCGCTGAGAAAACTCCAATTTCACCAATTTCAAATTAGCTGCAGCTAACTTATGTTTAAATTGGCAAACACTACAATCAGTCCATTCCTAATATACGGTCAATGATCTTGAAAAGTGAGGTAAGGTAAGTTGATTCTATAGCACACATAAAAAATGACTTTAATAAGAATATATTCGATAGATTTTTTTAGGGTTAGGGTTTCTAGGCACAAAATCATATTTATAATATAATCTATTTTCATATTCAATTGATTTATATGTTTTTCATAACATATAATTTGACTGTGGATGAGGTCCTGAAAACATACCCCTCAGACAGCCCAGACAGCAGGACTATTGCTGTCTGTAGACCTTGACACACATTGGCGTTCACCTAAGTTGGCCTGGTGCGCTGCCTGCACGAATCACATAAATGCTGAATTATATGCATCTCCCGCACTCACAGTGTCTCGAGTACTATGTGTACACCACTGTGATTTCTCGTCATCCCATTTAAGAAACAGAAAACACACTGATGATGAAATAACATGTTTACACAAGTGCGTAGACACATGCATATTCAGTGGGAACAAGGCGCATAGGTGCCAGCCCGACTTCTGATCGCGTGATTAACATGTCACTAAATAATCTGTTGTTCAAAACTGTGTCAAGTACATTATAAATTGATATTCCTGATCCTTGTTTCAGCCAGATTTGCCTTGGCTAAAAATACCACACGTGTATGTCAATCAACATTACAGATTACACATTATATTGAAATGTTATGCATATGTTTGTGACATTGTTATGATAGGACACTGTGGGAATCTGTGCAAAGTTTAAAGATGGGAGGTCGCTAAAACAAACAACATTTTTGGATGGCAAAACAGAGAAATATGAGATTTAAAGGCACCGTGTGTAAGAATTGGTGGTCTAATAAAGTCATTAAAATTACATCGGTTCCTGCTTCTAAGCACTTTTTACAAAAGCAATTCACCAGCTGGGGTTCACCTCGATACTATGTGTGTTACGTATGACTACTTATTTTTGTATCTGCTTTCATTTAAATTCATGTGCGGGGCTATTTCTTTGTGGAATTTTGAAAAAAATATATATTTTCCTTAAAACATATTATTTCACCTTACAAACTTAGACATCAATATTATGAACATCATGAGCATTTACTCCACTTGAAACTTTTGTCCAGAAAAGGTGATTTGTGGGAACGCATATATATGATGTAGATAACTTTAAATTAAGATATTGCATAACATTGCATCCACCTTCAACACAGTAAAAAAAAATACAATAATTATAATCATAATATATATGCTTGCTTACACACACACAATGTGTGCATCCTTGTACACAAATACAATGTCAAAATATAGTAAAAAATACTAACAATACTACTACTAATAATAATACACATAAAAAACAATATTATACCCCTATAGAATGACGATGATATGGACACAGCACAAATTTAAACACAATAATTTTGCAACAAGAACTATTTACAAGAGATAGTATCTTACAGAATGGTGTCTGATCCTCTGGTCCTGCTGCTGCTAGTAATGATAGCAACTTTGTAACTATGACAAATAAGTAAATACAAAGGAAAATTTTCCTGATTAATGGTTGAAACTTATACAGTATTCCATACTAGAACCAATAACAATATCTTTGGCAAAGGGGAAGAAAATAAATGGTGGAAACCATTTTATTTTGTTTTATACTTCATTTTGAGTGTGTATTGCTGTCCTTGTATAGTGTGGTTATTCAAAAAGCCAGGGGGAGGCAGGTGAGAGAGTGGGCAGAATCCCTCAGCCCGCACGCCCCCTCCCAGCTGCCCTATAGTTCTTTGTGGATAGTGTTTTGTTCCAAGCTGAGTTGGGGTTTGATGGGCCTGTGGGACCCTCTCGTTAACATGTTCATGTTATTATGAGTGCTATAGGTGGTAACGGCAACAAGCAATGGAACAGTTTGCTCATTCTGTTTGTTTTTTTTTCTGGTTTTGCAACTAACTCTCATGAACACAAATCAATCAATCGATCAAATTTTATTCATGAAGCGCTTTTCATACAAAAAATGCAACACAAAGTGCTTTACAGTTTAGTTAAAAACAATCCATGATGCCCACCCCTAAACCCCACCGCCCCACAGACCCACCCATAAACCACATTCATCACTATGTATACACCCACATGCGTATGCACATACACCCACATACGCACGCACGCACACAAACACAGAGACATATAAAGTCACATCAGACAGGTAAAATAGGAAAAACAATGAAAAGATATAGGGCTGGGTACAGATGTATCCAGCTGAAGAAGCGCCATCCAAAGAGCCATCTGCACCAGGAGCAGAGAGCCCGCTGCAGCCACAGGGAAAGACACAGGACCCAGAGGAGAGAGGAGGCCCCAAACCCCAACCAGGCCCAGGAGTCAGACCCCCATAGGACCCAGAGGAGAGAGGAGGCCCCAAACCCCAACCAGGCCCAGGAGTCAGACCCCCATAGGACCCAGAGGAGAGAGGAGGCCCCAAACCCCCACTAGATCCAAGAGCCAGACCCCCGCAGCCACAGCAGACCCCAGCTCCCAGTGCAGAGGGCTCCTCCAGAGGAAACACTGGACAATACAATAAAAGTAAAACATTAAACATTACACCTGCGGACTGCCCCGCCCGACCCGCCTGGGAGTGCTGTCCACGTCCTGTAGCTAGCTTAGGTCCTAGATCATTAGCCTGTCCGTCCAGAGGAGCGGATCCCTTTCTCATATGGGTCTCCCTCCCTGTGGGTTTCCCTAGTTCTCCCCAAGGTTTCTCACTTTTTCCCACTGGGTTTTTTAAGAGTTTTTCCTTGTCGATGCAGGAGGGTCTTGTTGGACAGTTAGTGTCCAACAGAAAGGATTGGTGATGATCAGGACACTTTAGCATTCTACAACATGTATGGACATTTTCTTCTGTGTGTGCTTTATATTCTTCATGTGTTTTAACTGTTGATTCTCTGACCTGTGTTGGTGATTTCAATGGTTTTGTTAAGTCCTCTGAGATGACTTCTGTTGTGACCTAGGGCTATACAAGAATAAATTGTGATGTATTGTATTGTGTATTAAAATGTGATACTAAAAAGAAAATGACAGCTGCCTAATATTAATAATAACAATAGTAAAGGGGTAGATAAAATGAATAAATAAAAAACAAAATATAATGTGTCTAAAAACATAAAACGCAATAATAAATAATAAATACTAATCAAAAGCTACTCTAAAAATGTGCGTCTTGAGCCAGCTTTTAAAAATATGAATGTTCTCTGCGGCCCTGAGCTCCTCGGGCAGACTGTTCCAGAGACGGGGGCCATAGTGCTGGAAAGATGCCTCACCGTGAGTGTGTGTCCTGACTTTGGGAATGTTTAGGAGTCTGCTGCCGGAGCAGCGCAGGGGCCGGGAAGGTTCATAGGATAAAATCAATTCTGAAAGATAAGAAGGCCCAAGACCATTTAAAACATTTAAAAACCATTAAAAGAACCTTAAAATCGATCCTGAAACACACGGGGAACCAATGTAGCGATTTTAAAACTGGCGTAATGTGGTCCCGCCCCCTGGTCTTGGTCAGGACACGTGCTGCCGTGTTTTGGAGGAATTGCAAACCTGAAATTTTAACAGATTGTTCAATGTTTGATACATCCATCAAGAAGAAAAACATAAATCAATTAAAAAACCAATGAAGAAAGAAAACAAAGAAATACTGACAAGATTTTTAGTTTCACATTTGTTCTTACTTTGGGTTTTGTAAACACGAGTGATCCTTGAAGTTTGTATGGAGTATTTTTCTTCTGGACACAGTCTGGAACAATGCTTGTTTGTTATTTTTTGCACTAGAATGGCAATTTTGCAATTGACTAAGTCATTTATTAGGGATTTTTAATTCGGTTTTGACTGTATCAAGAAGTTTGTTGGGTTATAATTTCCAAAGAAAAAAAATATTAGTATCATCTGAAAACAAAATAAACTGAAGATGTTTTGGGACTTTCAATAGGTCATTTCTAGATAGTAAAAAAAAAAGTGGTCCCAATATTGAACTATGTGGTAGTCTATTCGTAATCTCTTTCAGGTCTGACTTGTAGTTTTGTAGTTGAGCATGACCTTGCTCATTCTAGATCAGCAGCCCCACTGTGGACTTGTGTGTTGCTTTGTTTGCCATGTTTAAGTGAAAATACATGCACCAAAACCAACTGTTTGTGCAAGGGAGAGAATAAATATATAAATGATGAGCAACAACCTTCAGGCCTGTCAGAAAATCAAGATTTTGTTCATTTATGTTCAGCAAAATGTATGATGGATGTTTCAATTGGCAACATAGGAGGGAAGTATCCCTGACTGTTCGTGAGCAGACCACCTGACGTTCTGTAGCCTTGTGTTTGACCTGTTTTGGGATCTACATTCAGCTGTAATCACCGTCTGAATTATTTGTACAAAGATAAAACTTTATTAATCTCACATTAGAGAAAGGTACATTTGGTTTCAACAAGTCAGGGGGCGACAGTTGGTAGAGCACTGGTCTTTGGACCTAATGGTAATGGGTTTGATCGCACCACGACTCATGTCCTCTGCTCCCACTGATGTCTGCTGTCGTTGGGTCCCTGGACAGGACACTTAACCCCACTTTGCCCAAACCCACACCCTGAAAGTCCAAGTAAGCATGTCTTTGATGACTTACTTATTGTACATATTTTGTCATAAAAATCTCTTTACCAGACTGGTAAACTACATTTAAAAAGAAAGAACACGTTGTCAACATGTAAGCCACACTTGAATATAAGCCACTGAATCAGTTTTTGAGTTTTTGTTCAACTTGTTTTTTGCTTACTGTTTTTGTGTCCACTGTCTGCTTTCTATTCTGTTTTATTTTTTTCCTAATAATCCTCTGATAGTGACTCAAACCCAATCCCTGTCTGTGCTTTGGGGTCCAACATGCAACCATAACAGGAGTTTAAAGAACTTTAAAATAGTATATTTGTTTAAAATATACTATGGATTTAAATACAAACTTTATTAATTCATGACATCAAGAAATCCTGGAAAAAATAGAAGTGACTCCGCCCCTTTTGTCTAATACTATAATGTCATTGTTTATTAACATTAACTAGGGCTGTCAAAATTATCCCGTTAACTCACGTTAATTCCATTTTTCATTAACGCATTTAACGCATGTCCGAATGACCCACCCATGTATCCCATAATATCACTCAGAATGCCTCAGACACATGCGTGTGTAACATGTCGACAGAGCAGGTAGGCCCTCTGGGAATTTAAATTTTAAAAGAATATGTGCTTGACCGCGGGGCACTTGCTGTTGTTTGCTATAAACTGAAGGCTGCATTCTCCGTGACCGGAGGGTGCAGCTGGGGTGCGTACATTTTCCCTTTCATCCATCCATCCATCCATTTAATCCATTTCTGGGTCAGGGGGGTGGCAATCAGAGATGCCACCCAAGTCTCATAGCACCAGCCCCTCACAGACCCTCTGCAGGTGGTGAGTCCACAGGAGGACGGCTGCTCTCTTAGTGTGAGCATAGCCTTGATCTTTCAGTGGGGGCTTTGGGCAAAGTGGGGTTAAGTGTCTTGCCCAAGGACACAACGACAGCAGTCATCAGTGGGAGTCGGTGGAGAAGGTGCAGAGGTGGGAATTGAACCCACAACCTTCTGGCCTTAAGGCTCTACCAACTGAGCTACTGTCGCCCTATTTTTCCTTTCATTAACAGCTAATTTTGGTTGGACCCAAAAGTAAAAGGTTGTGAGTAAGTCAAACAGATTAAAGTACATTTGGTATGAATGACAATGTTTCATTACATTTGATAATCTCATTTAACTTAAATTAGAGTGGATTTGAAATAGAATGTTAAAAATGCGATTAATAGTGATTTAACTAACCATTACTATGCGATTAATCAACTAAAAAAATGTAATCGTTTGACAGCCCTATTATTAACATTTTTACTAAATTTTAACAATGGACCAATGGCTCCAATGTGTTTGTTTTCTATTTAATTTACCGTGTTCAAAATATTTGATTCTCTGATCTGTTTTTGGTGAATCAACAAGCTTGAAAAGTCCTCAAATTAATTTGAATTGAACCATTGCACCACTATGACATCACGCTCAGTTTTCTGCCTTTGAAAACAATTGCCAATTAATTAGTTTGGGAAATTTCTAAAGTGAAATCATTTTGAAATGTCTTCTACCCTCCCTCCGGTGGTAGTATAGGGAGTTACCAGCCATTATTCTTATTCACCCTCCATACTTTCTCCTCCATATATTTTCCACTGAAATTATGATTTCAGATTCTAATCCATTAAAAGACAAAGCAAATAATCACAATATTATCTTTCAAGGCAAATTATGATCTTAACATTTATTCTTTAAGTTACATTTTTTGCACTGGTCCAGACCAGAGCGGAGAGGATTCATGATCCGAACCAAGTGGATCAGGTGAAAATCCACTGGAGGAATGCTGACTTTTAGAAAAATGCTAATGAAGCATTTTGCATTTTACTTTGGACTAGAGCAGAGAAAATGGTCCGAACCAAGTGGCTACTCCACCTTGTGACCAGTCCTGCTCCACCCAGAGGCTACCCCACCTCTGCTGCTGTGACCTGAAGGGCTGTTGCTGATATTACTACTATGATGTTTTTAGAATGATCAATTTTATTTTTATTTTTGCTACTACTGGACCATTTCTCCTATGGGGATCAATAAAGTATCTATCTATCTATCTATTTAGCTGTGAGCTCTCCTTCAGACTGCCCTTTACTGGTGCATCACAACAGTAACCAGTGGACAGCCAACAAACCCCCCCCCCCCCCCCCCACCCCCCACTCCCCCATGCCACTCACAGATTGCACATAGAGCCCGGCATGGACTTCACGACCGGGCCGGATTAGAAAACGGCACCTTTTGCTTCAGTGGGCCGTCTTGCTGTTTGTATGTCATTTAGAAAGGTTACCGTCTGCTTCGCTGTCTGTCACTTATCCATTTGACGGAGAACTATGTAGAAATGTTCAAACAAATAGAGTGTAAATCCGCACGAGTCCCTTGTGAAGCTTTGATCTCGGTTTAAGCATCTGGGGTTTGCATATGGAAACTATTGTAGCGAAAAGCAGCCGGCCTCCGGAGACTCGGTGTGGTGTGGATGGATGTACTTGCAGTGCTAAATATGATGGAAGTTTGTGTTTTAACGCGTTCTCTGGGGGTCTAACGTGGAATTAAAGCTGGGGTACCTCACATTTTTGTGTCATAAATAATATTATTTGTGCATGTTAACAGAATGACTTCTATGAACAAATCAGACTAGATCATCTTGTCTTCACCTAATCAGCAAACATCTTATAATTTACAAGGTTTTCTTTTTCATTTTTCTGCCTGAAAAAGGTAAAAGATGTGACAAAGGCTAAAGACCATGCATGCAAGCAAGGATGTAGATGGATTTAATTCAATTCTGTTATTTTATGGTTTGACTGTTGGGTAACAGAGCTTCAATACATATGGTTGATATTCAGTAAGTAAGTAATATTTATTAATACAGCGGCTTTAACAGAGTCAAAAATGGCTTTACAATTGTTGTGGGCATTTGTCCTGAAACTCCACACAGTGATGGAGGCGGGGTCACCGCACAGGAGGCACGTGCTATTGCACATGTTTTTAGAGGCAGGGCAAACCAGGGAACCCAAAGTAAGAACATTCAAAGGGAGAACATGCTAACTACACTCAAAAAGGCCCCTTCTGGAGGTGGTGCTAGACCCGAATGGGTTTTGTTCACTTCTATTGCCATAGCCAGTGATCTGTGAATTCACAAACCAGGAATTTGTTTTGGCATCTTTGGAGAAAAAACTACAATAACATGGTATAACACAGAATTGTAATTACATTGTGAGTAACAGGACGTCACAAACTGGGAAATTGCTTTGACACATGAGCAAACAATTTATAAAAGTAAAACAGAATAAGGCTTGCACAAAAAGAATATATATACATTTAAATTTTTTAAGATTGCTATACACAAGTGCATTAAGTACACTTAAAAATATTACTTTATACAAGTGCACTAGGTGGACAATAGACACACACAATTGACATTAGTAGATATAATAAGGCACACAAACATGTATTATTGTAAACAAACAAAAAAACAAAATATAATAAAACATAATACCTTCATACCGTACATACTCCATAATGCAGAGTGTACAAGGATCATTTATTAAAAATGAATCGACGCTCCAGTAAACCCTAGTCTGAAAACACAGTGAACTGCAACTGATGAGACACTTTTGAAGCCTTTAACCAGCACTGTTTATAGAAGACCTTCCATATAGCAAAAGAACACAAAAGACGCTGACAAAAACAACTAATTATTCCCTGTGTTTTCCCCAAAAAACAGGAAAATTCGTTATACACACACTTTGAAGTATGCAGAAGATCAAAGCTAATCATGGCTGGGTTTCATTGGGGGCGAAAAAACCCTTAAAAAGGTAAACAATATGTGAACCTGATTTGAACAAAGAGCGAGATGTCAAATCAATTAGCCTGCATCTTGTTTGGAAGCAGCTTTGGCCTGTGATCATCCTCCGCTGAGGCTGGAAAACCTCTCAAAATGAGCAAGCGCCTCTTGTCGAGCTTTGCGCACTGATGAGCTGTGTGTCACATTAATTATGCCAGATACGGGCTGGCTGCTTTTCTGAAGTCTTAATTCATCTATTTGTAATCATAAAGTAACAAGGAAGGTTTGCGGCTAGCTGGAAAGCAACTACTTATGTTATGCATGAGTGGAGGTATACTGTAAGCGCTTTTCAGTACAATGTTGGATTTAAAAATAGCCCGTAGCCTCCCTGCCAGCTGAGTGCAAGTCAGTATTCCCATATAGGCCTGCATTTATTCCATTCCAATGCGCAGTCTTGTCTTGCAAAAAAACAATTAATTGGCTACAAACACAATTTCTTATCCACATTTTGCTTTCACTTTGTTTTTCGGGTTATTATTGAGCCATCAATGTCAGCGCGTAATCAGTGTTTGCGCGCAGTTTCTATTAATTACTCGGGCTGGTGTAAAGTCGAAACACTTGGTGGCCAATATAAAAAAGTGACGCCTGTATCATGATTAATTTCGCAGTGAACAGTCTCAGAGTTGTCAGTGGTAATTAGCCATCACCCATTGCATAACACACCATGTGTCAGGGTGGGTGGCATGTGTGTGTGTGTGGGTGTGTGTGTGTGGTGTGTGTGTGTGTGTGTGTGTGTGTATGAGTGTGTGATTGAGACTAGAGGGCAGGAGAAGGAGGCTGGCCAGACAAAAGCACAGATAGGACTTATTCGCAGGGGAAACTTGGATAATTGCAGATGTACTTAAATGGTAAGTATAAGAGATGGCTGAACAATTATCCAAAATATTTCATATACAGTTACTTTGAGATGGATATATGTGGCTACGCGCTCCTAAAATAAAACAATGAAATAAAAGAAAGAAAAAGACCAACAACGCCAGGGCAAGGGTGCACAAAATAAATAAAAAGCGCACTAAGGCGCACATGCATAGACAGACATTAAGTTACTTGGATTTATTATGTTATGTTTAGTTTAATTTTCAGGTTTCACAATTCCAGTCACATTTCCTGTCGCGATGGACTCAAAAGGAGAAACAGCGGTGGGCCGCGATGAGGCCAGTCCCCAGCCTACGAATTAAAGTAGAGTTACTACAAAACACAACACCATGCTGCTTTCAGCCAGTTTCAGATAAAACCTACTTTATGACACATGCTGAGCGCGCACCCTTGACGGGTGTCAAGCTGACCCAAACCCACAGCCAAACCCACAGCCGGCTACGACACGCTCGGACACCAGCAACGAGGGCGGCCAGAGCGACAGGACAGCATGGCTACATAAGCAGGACTTGCGGGGCAACAGGGCCTCACCACGGCACTAAAGCAACATTGATGTTAGTTGTTGTACATTCTGGATCATAACGTGCACAGTGGAACTACCTGAAGCAGGAGAAGGCTAGCCTGACTCTCACCATGCTCCACCAGAGGCATTTCGCTTCACACAAAAGGGTCTGGTATGGAGCGCATAGCAAACTCCTTCAGCATATCAGAAAATAATTGACCAATCAGGATCGCCGGTGTTACCTGGGGTTTGCACCGCCTTCTCAGGCGTGTCTCACACGGCAGCGAAAGCAATCCAAGATGGCGGACATGAAGTCCGTGAATTTTTATAAAAGTTTAAATACAAACGAGTTAAGACACGGAGGTCACTTTTAATGCAATATGAGGTAAGATGTTGATGGTTCTATGTTGTTATGTGTGTGTTTTAAGAGTCAAATGTTTGTATAAATTGTGGTTGTACTGGTTTAAATAATTTGGGCATACCTGCTCTAAGCAATAGAGAAAAGTAACTGTCCAGGGCAGATCAACCAACATTAAATATGCACAACTCAACTGAAAAATAGGTTGACTTTAAGAATATATTGCTCATCCACACAATAATGGTAGTCCCAGCTCAACTGGGATAATGTCCTGAAGCTCGGAGAAGCAGAGGCCAGAGGAAAAATAATTAAACAATTTTGACATTCCTTGGAGTTCCTATGACATGTCTCGTCAGCTTTTTTTTTTACACCTTTTGCTGTCTTCCGACCTCTTGAGGCAGGGCAACAGCACCATCAGTGCCCCACTGTTAACCTGCTCGAGTCAGGGCAACAGTGCCAAACTGCTGTTGTGTCCTTAGGCAAGACACTTCACCCATTTGCCTAGAATGAGTCTGGTGTGTGTGTGAATGGTTGGTGGTGATCGGAGGGGCCGATGGCACAGACTGGTTGCCTCACTTATGTGAGTATGCCCCAGGGCAGCTGTGGCTACAGTAGTAGTTTATCACCACCGTGTATGGAGTGATAGAATAATAACATGTGAAGCGTCTTTGAGTGTCCTAAAAAGCGATATATAAAGCCAATGCATTATTATCGGCAGTCCGATTTCTTCAGAACAGAATTCCAGGTGTGTGAGAGTGAAAAATCCCCCTCATCCTGGTTTATAATCCTGGGAACATGTTTCGGACTGAAAGAAACTTGTTGGAATATTCCCACAACTATGTTAATTAATAAATGGGATGTGTTGCCCAGCCCCACTGTATTCCCATTTGCCTTGGTAAACCTTAAAAATTGAAGACACAAAAATTGGGTAACTTCTTTACTATTTGTTTCAAAAAAGGTGCAGAAAGTGCATCGCCATAAGAAGTTTAAAATAACAAACTCGAGGATACACACATCTCAATATTTAGCATCTTCATTACTCTATCTAATTCCCACCCTGATCTCAAAAGTGTTTCCTCTCTCTTCCTTCAACTGTGCGTGAAATCACCAACAAAGCATCTTTATTAATCCTGCCAGTGACTTTTCTTCATTTCTTCTCTCCTCCCTTCCTTTCCGTCTTCCAAAATAAACAATGGCCCATAACACTCAAATTAACACAGATTGGGATTTGATGTGCCGTGCGGTCCAGATGGCTCGCTCATCGATTTCGCTCTCTGGCGGGCTGGCAGTGCAGCTGAGGACGGAAGCATTTCCAGAGCAGGATTTGAGCAAATGTAGGCCAGTGAGTGTGCGTGTGCGCGTGTACGTGTATGTGTGTGTGTGCACGCATGAGCATGTGTGTGTGCGTGCGCGGCTGCTCAAGGAGACTAGCCGCCAGTGCTGTCATGTTTTACTGCACTTTTTCTATTTGAGGAAAAGAAGTGAGGATGCGCAGTATTGCAGAGTGTGTGCGCCGAGGAGCCTTGATAGAAATGAAGAGAAGGAGTTGGGTATTTTTGAGCAGTGTAAACAAGCTTGGGGGAAAATATGGTTGATGAATAATAGACAGTGATGCGCAGAAGAGACTTATTTGTAAAGTAGTAATGTGATGAGACAAAGTGTGAATGATTAAAAATATTCTGAACATTTTTAAATCTAAAAATGTACTTAATGGATAGGACATAATTAACATTGTCTACGTACTGATGTAGACATAGGAGAGGAGCAGTATAAGTATAATATTTCTGCTCTTTCAAAAGCACAGAGCTATTTTTGTTCCACACATAACTATAAGGATCTTTGTTTTGTTCAATTATTAGTAAGTAGTAGTAAGTCACACCTGCAGCTGTAGTAGCAGCAGCAGCAGAAGTATGGTAGTAGCATCAATAGAAGTAGAAGCAGCAGCAGCAGTAGTAGCACGTGGTGCAATGACATCACAATATTACAGGACTTACAAGACAAAAGGGCAGAGCTACATGTGAAGTTCCTTCATCTACATATGTGTTTTTGATAACACTGCTGAAACAAAGCTGATGTTGCTTTTATATCCTATTTAATTATTCATGCCCATAAGAATCTCATGCAACATATTCAGTATCTGTGCCATATGAGGTCGGCAACGTTCACATTTAAATTACATTTGATTTTGATATGGAAACCCTTGTCAGTTTAAGTATTGATTTAGTCAATATTGATGCAGTATCTCTGCAAACAAGCAATAGCGTAAGTGGAATATCAATGAGGTACGACTGTAGAAATAGTTATGTATGCATTCAGCTACAGATACTTTTAATTATTTATCATAGAATGGCATTGTTGTAGTCTGTCAAAAAATAGAATGCCAAGAGGCATTTTACAAATTTTGCAAAAAGGTGACTCGAAAACTAACCACACTGATGGCTGGGAGGACTTTGGGAGAGTTTCCCAACTAACTTCACACTTCCAAACACAATGCCCAGAGCGCCATAATGCCCTCTTCACACATGGACAGTTCCTATACCAACGAAGCCACAGCTAAACTTTACTCAAACAATCTGCTATATAGGAAGCTGTGCCACAGTAAGTACTGTATGATCTTTTTGGTACTTTCATTTGACAATCCGAGTTCTCTTTTACAGAAAGCATTAGGCAAAACGTTTTCCAAAGGAGTATTGTTACTCATGAATCATCCAGGGACAGTCTGCAGTCTGTTACAGAAAAGTACAGTAGAAACAGAACTGTCCAAATGGACACTCTACAAGCAAGGGAGAGAAGAAAAATATGAAGACTAAGAGATCCTTGATTCATCACACAGTGTGGAAATGTCAGTGTTGCATCACAAGTTACTGAACAGTAGGAATGAGGAGATTTTGGACATGATGATGAAAAATGATAAAAACTCTAACATAAACGCCAGGTCTCCAAATTTAGACCTGGGGCTTGTAGATGCAAATCCAACTTAGAAAAACTATAAAATGATCAGTGTGGCATTTTTTATGTCTTTAGGGTCCACCACTGACACTACTATGACTACGGCTGTGGCTGCTTCTACTTCTATTGATACAACTACCACTACTTCTGCTGCTGGTGCTACTACACTGCAGGTGCGACTTATGTCTCTGTACTCTCAGAGACACTTCACCCCTATCTGTAAATAAGAAAATCTCAACGTTCTGCACAAATGCTCAATGATCACATTGATATCGCACTTCTCTACCTTTCAAGGCACTCAAAAGCACTTTACATCAAGGAACCATTCACACACCAGTGCAGGCGGGCACAACAAGCAAGGGGCTGGACGTGTCTTTGGCAAAGATGTTTATGTCTTGAGTGAGAATCGAACCTGCAACCATCGGCTCAGAGCACAGACAATCTGCTGGTTTACAATGCACACAATTTGCCTTAAAAAAGAACGTTCTCCAGGGGCATCACTTTAACTTTGTTTTTGTCAAAACTGTAAAAAAAAAAAAAACATATTCATTGACCTTTTGAGGTCTAAACAACTCATCTAAATAAAAAGGAATCCGCAAACTTATTCATTTTTCATTGTAAAAAACATTATATTATTGTTGTTATTATTATTATTCTTATGTATTTTATGCTTTATCTCTTCTGCCATTAGTCAATATGACAATCATAAAAAACAACCTTATCACCAGCCCTACTGTAGACGAACGCTCATATTACATTGTATTACATTTAGAGTCGAATGTGATATTATTGTGGTTACGGTTGTTGAAATACTTTTATATCATAAAAATGTTTACTTGCAGTTTATGAATCGTCCCAATATAACCTCTGTGAGCTTGGTTTAAGACTCAAAAGAAAGAGACCCAATTAAATAATAAACAGATTTTTTTTCTAACTATTTTTGTTTCACTTGCTCTCAGACCCTAAACGTATTGTTCTACCTCCTGTTTACTCATTACAGTTAACCTGATTCCGTCGCGTTTGATATTCCCGCCGTCACAATGCGCATATGCTTCCAATTTATCCTCTACATTGCACTTTCTTCCTTTGCTCCCAAGCAAACAGACACAAACGAGGACTCCTTTTGTTGCTTTGTCCCCACAAATTTCACTTCAACTTTGTTTTAATTCCCGTCTTAAAAATAAAACAAATTCCCCGGGAGACGCTGGGAGCACATGTGCGAGTCTGAAGAGCGATAATGAGGCTGCTAAAGAAAATGGGAGAAGAAAGAAGGAAGAGAAAAGTTAGTTTGTTCGCACAAGCCAGTATCAAGACTAGTGAGGGTATATTTAGCGGAGCGTACGGAGCTCTGCGCGCTGATAGCCATCCGTCCAAACAGAAGGTGTTGTCTGGCACTTACGGACATCCACGCAGACTTCTGGCTTTGGGTGCACTGTTCTATTAACTCGTTTGCCAGTATATAATTAATAGAATTCTGCCATTGAGCTTGCTATGCCGTTTTCTTGGTAATAGAGCCATTTTGACACGACCAACGCATTTTCCGGCACATGGAAGACAAAAAGGCGGCGACTATAGAGCCCATTCAAGGACGGGGATTTCATTTGCAGCCGGGCGAGTTTTAATTACTGCTGAATGCTTTACCATAACGACACTGCGCATTTGTGTAAACGGCAACTGCAGAGGCCTAAGGTGCCCTTGTCTTCGGCGTCCACTCATTCTCCAGCGATTGATGCCGCACTGGAAGGGAAATTGCAAAAAAAAAGGGAACGTTGTAAGTTTAGAAGGAGGAATGCAAACTGCTACGACGACTTTGAGGCGGCACTTACCCAAATACGCATGCACGGTTAATGATAATACACTTTAAATGTCCACAGCAAGCAGATATTTAAAAGGGAATGCCATGTGCAAAAGTGTTTTGTCACGTACAACCTCAAAGTTGTTTTTACAGATTCAATTATGCTTTGCCTGCCGATTTTGTCCTCCAAGTCATGTTTGTGTACAGGGAAAATCTGGTGATTGCTAACTTGCTGAGGAGAGCCTGCAAGGCCTTTGATGTGACCACAATACCACTGATATCTCATGAAGGGGCAGTGTGCAGATCCATGTGGAGGGACTGAATAAGGTAGTGTGTGGATCACTCAGACTAAAGAATTCAAGACTTAATCCGAGAATTATTGCTATGGAATTTTTTAAATACTTTTTAAGGGTACTGTCCAGAAAAAGTCGGGCTGCAAATGGCGCGGTTCTTCTTCTTGGACGGAAGATTGTTGGTGTATGTGCTTGTTCAGTCGCAGAATGTTGTGTATACTTCCTACAAATGTGTGTGCAATATGTTGGTCAGTCCAAACCTTTTGGTTGGCAAAAAAAAGTCATCTTCTTGCTAAGT
The DNA here is from genome assembly GCA_964034765.1 of Knipowitschia caucasica. Taxonomy (NCBI): domain Eukaryota; kingdom Metazoa; phylum Chordata; class Actinopteri; order Gobiiformes; family Gobiidae; genus Knipowitschia; species Knipowitschia caucasica. Next base: position 16,255,777 of record OZ035825.1, on the reverse strand, counting down.
ATGTTTTTGTATCTTTGACCGAAGACATTTATAAATACATTACAACTAAGGTTTGAAAATCTTTTGTAATCCTTATTTTTGTGTAATGTCCATTAACTGTATATAGATGGGCTGTGCTAACCCGCTAGCTCTATGAAGCCTCATAGAAAAGTGCTCATGGGCGAAGTTTTACTCCTCACTTTGACTCCTATTCATTTACATTGAAAAGTATACTCCTCTAAATCTGTAATGGTTTGTGTCACTCTTGACATTTTGGATTTTGCAATCCGTGGTTCACCGCTCAACACATAGTCCGTTGTGTTTGTGAATCCAGATATGAGCCCTAACAGCTAACAAATCAAATACCGTTGGCCCCAAAATTTGGTTTCAGATCACTGTGTTGTTAAAAATAAGTATATGAATAATAATACAAAAATGTTAGAGATTACAATTTCATTCAATAATAATAATAATAATGCATCGGTTTTATATAGCGCTTTTTTGGACACTCAAAGACGCTTCACATGTGTCATTATTCATTCACTCCATACACGGTGGTGATAAACTACTAATGTAGCCACAGCTGCCCTGGGGCACACTGACAGAAGCGAGGCAACCAGTATGTGCCATCGGCCCCTCCGACCACCACCAACCATTCACACACACACCAGACTCATTCTAGGCATTCACAGGCAAAAAGCACCAAAACAAAACCATACGTCATTCTGGTGCCTATACAATTTTCTCCAAACAAGAACTGAACATATGCATTCAAAGTCTGAAATATCTCTAACTCGAAGCGTTTTCCTTTTGCGACCGGAAATAAATGATGGTGGTATCAACTAAATTATTAGGGCCACACGTGCAGTTTGGAGCCTTATAACCATGTTCCCTCCACTATAACTGCTCCCCAAAGCTGACAGAAGGAAAAAAAAAGAATATCTAAGAAGATTTCCTAAACCTGAAAAGTTTCAAAGTCTTGTAACAACTTTAACCCTTCCACCGTTGGCAACGTTCAGCCTGCGAAGAAAATGATCATCAAAGCCAGACAAATTTACACCTTAGCCAAGTATCATGAGTCCTGCAATTTCACACAGACCCACTTTCCTTCTACAGCAACACCAGGAAAACAGCCAAGTTTGCCACTTTCCAGATGGAGGCTAGGCTTTTGAATAATGACTCGCTCCAAAAGTTGCATTTGAATGTCGGTTCTACATTGCTGCAAAAAAGCGCTGATGCCTATAGTTCTATCACATCCACATATTCTTAATAAAGAAATGACTTTTTAGGAGCTTTTAACCAATGATATTACACATAATAACACACTATGGAGACAAAACTGCAGCACATGGAGGAACTATGTAAAGAGGCAGATGACAAGAGAATTTATAAGGAATCTGAATTTGAACACCCAGAAGAACAAAGTGGGCTCAGCGTTGCAAAGTTAAACATATACGCTGTTTTTTGTAATTCTATAACACAGGACATTTTTTCTGTAAAACCTTGTCGGGCTTGTGTGCACCGCTGAGAATAGTTCAGAGGAGTACCACCGTCTAGTGTAGCCCTCAGTCCTGCTCCTGTGCCTCAGCCTGGTGTCTTCTGTAATGAATTTTACAGTGTTTGCACGGCTTTTGACAGCTGCAGCAACGCTCAGACCTACAACGGAAAAATGTGATATTACCATGATCACGTTTTCAGCAGTCATGAGCTCAGGTGCGGTTATTTATTGAGTTTAACCCTGTGATAAACAAGGGAGAAATGCATATGATAGTAATATATGCCTTTTTGAAGTTTCTTTGTAACACTTTGGTGCAACTCATTAATTTACGACTGAAAATGAGTAGTTTCAATGACCTCTAATTCATGCATACTTAATGCAGAGCACATTTGCTTTGTTTTTTCACTGTGGCATTTTTGATGCCTTTAGGGTCCGCCACTGACACTATGACTGTACTGTGACATCACACTCAGAGCAGTTTTTTGCCTTTTAGACAAAGTAAATTGTCTCATTAAATCAAAGTAAGGGTCAGAAAGACATAGACATAACTCGTCCCCTCCTGGAAATATTACTGGTGATTAGTGGTGGGAATTGGCAAAAATGGACAGTTCGATAGTAAAGTGATATGTGGGCCACAATTCAATTTTATTGTGATTTTTAACATGTTGCAATACAGCAAGTATTGCAATTCGAGCATTGCGAGTAAAATGTATTCCCCCCCACCCCTACTGGATATGTTTACGTATTTCAAGGGGAAGGACTGTTCTTAATATATTCATATATTACATGTGTTTATTTACTGTACTGTATATGGTGAAAAATATGCGTTTTTGTGTTGTAGACATCACTTTTAAACTCAAAAAAATGATGTGTTACATTTCTACATGTTAATAAATAATACAGGAAATTCCTCACTCTGGCTGGACAAGCTATCTCCAAAAAGAAAAGGAAAAAAATCTACAGTGCAAACATGTCAATGGTTGCACTGTAGATTTTGTTTTCAGCGAACGTTCCAACTGAAAATTTTTGCATTTGCTTAGGTACATTTGATCAACTGTTACAAGGACTTGCATCACCACACAAATTTAGCTCGCTCCCACTGCATTTGAAATACATTATTTACATTAAGAATATTCATGGCATCAGCAGCATGTTGTTTGGAGCCTGTCACTCTGCATTACTCGTACATGCATCCGTTCTCATCACTGCTGTCATCGCTGCACTAATCTCACTCAGCTTCATGGTCTTCCCCTGGGACATGACAGAGGAACACACTCACATCTGACAGAGGTTGGTGGCAGCAGCTCTGCACGATCCGAAGGGTTTAAGTACTGGGTCCAATAGGGAAGCTTGGGGGAAACAATGAAATATGACGTGAACAGCAGATGAAAGATTCTTTTAAATCGTTGTTAAAACAAAGAGGTGATCAAGAATAGTGTAGAGGACCAAACCTAAAGGACAACAGGTGTAAATTAAAGCCGCAAGCGGCGTCGAACGGCCCTCGCCTCACCGCGCGACTCCCCGCACCAAGCACATCATCACGCGCCACGCGCACCACCCCGGGCCATGCGCACCACCCCGCGCTACTCCGCCCCACACCACGCCGCCCCGTACCAAAAGGATCTGCACCACGCCGCTTCACACAAAGCCGCCCCGCACCAAGCGGATCTGCACCACGCCGCCCCGCACCAAGCTGCAACGTGCTGCTCCACAACGACGTACCACGCAGCATCGCGCAAAGGAGGTGGCACCGCCGTGTGATGATTTGTTCCCGTAGCAATAGAAGAATGTTATTCATTCTTCTATTGAATAACAAGAATGAATAACATTCTTCTATTGCTAGATGATGTGGAGCGATTTCGAAGCGAATCGCTGAAATGGTCGAGGAGGAGAAGATTCCCAACCGACATGTATGAAAACTATTGCTGTTCATTTTTCCATTTTGCAGTGAAATTCATGGGCTTCCTGTTTGTCAGAGGGCGGGGCCATAATAACTTATGGCCCCGCCCTTGACTTGTGGAACATGTGTACCGAATTTCATGGCTCTACGACAATCTCCAAAACTCCCATAGGGGTATTATTTTGGCTTTTGTAGGTGGCGCTGTTCTGGCATTTTTTGAGTCCCATAAAAATAAACACCAAAATATCAAATTTTTTGCCAGGTGTGATTTTTGGGCAAAATTTTACAACTTTTCATGCATGTTCAAATGCTCTCGGTCAAATCAAGGCTCAAAGTGCAGAATTTGACATCTCTCGAGCAAAAACAATAGGCCCTTTCCCCGTTCGGGGCTCGGGCCTAAAAAATATAATTTGACAGAAATCCCAAAAATATAGCAAATATTTGGGGCCTAACTGACTGTTCATTAAGTAAACTACCCAATTGAATCCAAGGAAAACCCAAAATACCCCCCACCAACATTTATTGTTTGTACTTAGTGCACTTGTGTAGAGTAGTATTTAAGAATTTGAAGAATGTTTGGTAGATTCTATTATTTTTATGCATGCCTTATTCTATATTTACTGAGAGTTGAAGCAATTTCCGAGTTTGTGGCTTCTTGGGACCCACAATGGCAATAAAAAGAATTTTCATTCGGAAAATTCAAGAGAGGTGATTGAAATTAACACCCAAGCGGGAAAAGCTAAACTGAAGTATAAGTATAATGTCAGATTCAGATTCAGATTCATATATTTTCCATTTGCAGTAAAACCACATTGGAAAAACTGTACAAGACTACCCCAGTGCACCAGACAGAGAGGACGGCACACACCGGAGCTCTTGCCACGGCGCCAAGTGTCTCTTTCCTCCCTCCGAGTCCTTGGGATTAGTGGACTCTCCAGGTGTATCAAAAAGCCAGGGTAGTCCATAAGCAGAAGAAACACAAATATGAGGAACAAAGATTAGCGGCTGGTGGGCCGTGGAGGTTGGGAGTGCAGGTTTTGGAGCCCGGTCTCTGGGCAAAGCTTCAGACGCTGACGATGAGGGACCGGCTGCTCGGCACAGGCTGGTGGTCTGATTAAGAAAATATAAACCAGGCGATTTTGCGTACATGTTGAAACGCTGTGTTGACCTGAGACAACAGTGGGGAGGATTGTTGTGTTTTCTTTTGACCCTCGATGACTTTTCCTCCCAGGGAAAGACAGGAAAATCTGAAACTAAAAGTGATAAAAAAAAGGTCCAAAACAAGTCTTAAAGTCAGTGCACCCACGACCCCAGAGAATCGCATTTTTACATTTTTGAGATAGCTTTATAAAGGAAAGAGCAGTGCATCGTGTGAGCTTCATTCTCGTGATAGCTGGGTAATTCAAGATACACTTTTTTAAGTCCCTCAGAGGGGAAATTTCAGTGTCATCGTTGCGGACATTACAGCAGAATAAAAGGGCAAGGAATAAAAATAAGAGCACTAGGGTTATACTTATATAAAACAAGATCTGTTCAATAAGGATCATAGATAATAAAACAATAATTCACAAACTCTGGAGCTTTAATTGAACTTGTGTCAAAGATAAGTACACTTGTGGAGTAAAGTGACTTATCAGTATAGATACATATGTACTGGCTGTCATTATGCCGAGTTGTGTTCCTCGTGTTTAATTCTATACACTGCAAAAGGTACTGAAAAATAAATTTGGCAAAATGTATGTTTGTTTGAGCACATTTTGACTGCCTTAAAACAAGATTTGCCAATGGGACAAGCAAAATTATCTTTTATTCAAAAATTTACAAGAAATGTCTCCCTTGGAATGAGAAAATGAAGCAACAGTTCTTGACATAAGAGTAAATGGGTTTGTCATATTAAAAACTTCTTCACCTGACCCCGGTGTAAGCAACGGCCTAACAAACATTTACCACTTTATATTTTTCCCACTGAACAGACTTTGGACAAAATATTGTAGGGTGCAAGGCGGGTTATATGCAGTCGATTTGACATCCTGTGTAGGTCAGTGTGTAAGGAAAGAGGCCCTGTAATAGGATTTCAGACTAACTTTCACAAAGCTTAGACAAGGTAACTTCACTGAGTAAGCATTCACAGAGAAAGTTAATGGCATCACAATAGCATAAACGCTAACATCTCACATTTCTGTTAATAAGTAAGATTTCTACACAATGCTCAATTCCCTCCATTCAACCTGCATGGACATACCTTGGATACCTTTTGTTATTGCTGTCCCCCTGCCGACCTATCTCGCTGTTGTTTTATAACCTCAGCCCTAATTGTAGTCCGGCCTGGCGTTGCATTGTCCCGGGAAGGCTTCTACAAAGTTATCTGGGTGCTCCTGAACTAACCTTTTGATAAGCCCTCGAGACGGTGTAAATTAAAGGCATTCAATCACGATTTGTCGGCGTGTTGGGGTGCTTACAGAGACATCCCCTTCACAGTCTGCTGGTCAGGGTGGAGGTGTGCGTTGGTCAGTCCAGACAGGCCATCCCACCGCAGTGACGGATTGCTTTCATCAAGGGGCCTTTGGGCTCGCTGGGGAAATGTACATAGAGAGTGCTGCCAACGAAACCGATATTTATCTACCAGCGGCCCGCTATCTGGGACACAGAAGAAGAGCGGCCAAGATGGAGAGTTTGGCCAAGATAGTCGCGGAGGAGGATAGGAGGAGGGACGTGGACGGGAACACGAAAGGAGTTTGAATAGGTGCTGTAAAGAGATTGGCTTGTGTTGGAGAGATAAGAAACATGGGGAATTTGACTGGACACAAATTTGTGATAAATATATGAGATAATACTTTAGAGTTGCTGGGGGAAACAAAAAAGATCCTTTACTGCCCAACTCAAGTCTTGGAATGATCAATCAGTTTCATTGATTTTGTATTTACTTATTAAGCTTGCAAGATTTTTTCATGGTTGTTGAAAGTCCTATTCGCAACTTGCGCAACTCCCATAATGCTGTTTGGCTCAGGGGGGCGGTCGTTTCCATAGAAGTTGTATGCAGGAAAGTTGACAAGATGTGTAAAATCTGTAGAAGACTGAGCATTATGAGTTTCAGTAAGGTCTTGTCTGGTTCCAAAAGTTCTTGCAAAAGTTTGCACTGAAGTCAGATGGGTCTTGTTATAGATCAATCAATGATCAAACACGTTGTCATGTGATATGAATCAAATACAATGTCCAAAACATGCCAGAATTTTCCAATCATTCATATTGTTTCTGACCATTTGGATGTGCAGAACAGAGATATTAAAATGCTTAGTGGGCTAGGCAGACTGACGTACTGTATGCATTTGTATTTTGACTTTCATTGCAAATATGAATTTTTTTTATAGATTTTGATAATAATTTGCTCACAATAGTACATTGTTCACAGGAGAGTGTCCAGGCATTGTAGTGAGAGTATACTGGCACATGGAGGTCACACACATATCAGTGTGGAAGTTGGATGAGTCGGTGAACAAATTTACACTTTGATTCTGAGCATTTTTTGATTTTTAGGAGGTGGAGTCTAGCCTGGCCTTAGCCATCCGTACACTCCGCTCAATTATCATTTCCCTTCATGTAACGTCTGGGTCTGGTCCCTGGGTTGGCGATTACAATCGGTTGAATTCCATCCGACCAATCAGCGAGCACGGGAGGCGGGTATTGTAGTTAGATGTGGGTGATGTCAAGAGTTTGCGTCGAACGGGAAGGTCGTAGTTTGGCAATGACAAAAATTGTGATAGTAAAGTAATCAAGAAATTGAAGCCGGAGCAAGAGGAATGTTTAGCAAATGTAATCGCTGGAAAAAAGTGTGGCGCTACTCCCCACGGGCTTTGTTAGCGGCAAAGGATATGGCTAGGCTAAATGCTAAATGCTAACGATGCACTTGGGCGCATTACATACGTCACAGTAAACTCAGATCCAATCGTTTCAATCTGCAAAAGGATTTAACCCCTCCTATCTGTAAACGGAGCTCAATGGAGCACCTCCAGACCTTAGTACGAAATGTAAATTGTACTATGGTGTGGTATGACCAGGCTAGGTGTTGTCAAAGTGTTCCCTTAATTTATTTGAAGAGTATTCTTTTTTTTTTTTACCTGCCTGTCTCTACAATCCTGATTCATCTTAACCTGTCAGTATTGTTATCTCTTGAGGCCCTGGGGCAGGCTGCTCTTGGCCCACATAGCTTCTTATCTGTTTAATAATTTTAAAACAAGCCATTTCAAGAAGGAGGGAGGTTAAGCCTTTTTCTGTTGGCTCTTTAACAAAAAAACAAGGGGTCAAAACCTCAGATTTCTCTATAAATGAAAAAATTCTTGCAAACCTGACATGAAGCTAAACAAACCATACACCGGCTTCTTGAAGTATATATCCCATGTTTCTAAATTAGCGCTCCCATCAAGGCTACTGTTTTGGATTTTAAACGCTTTAACCTATTGGAGGGTTTATGGCCAGTAGCAAGGAAATTCTCTTATCCATTTTCTCTGACCTATTTTTTAATCCTAGACAAGTATTAAAAATGGTTATGGAGTGGAAATTGCAGCAGGCTGTATTGTAAAGATGCATGTGAATGAAATGGTGCTAATGAGCGGCGCCTATAGGTTAATGAGGTTTCTCTGATTGATGCTTGCTGTAGCTCAATAATATACTGTATCTCAAAGGCTTTCTGGAATTTCTGTGCAGTTGGTGAGTTAAAGGTTATGTTAGTTTTATTAATTCCATAAAACAAATACCAAATCATAGGCCCCATAGGAAATAAATTGAAGAAAAGATGGAAAAATAACTTCAATAGAAATGACAAATTAAAAGGAAGAAAGGAGAGAAGATAAACCTTTATTTATCATGTCATCGTTGCGCACATTACAGCAGAAAAAGGAGGAATTCAGGCATTCAGATTATTTCAGATGATAGCTACAAAAGTAATAAGATTTTACAATAATAGTGTGACTAATTTTTCTTTCAATATTGAGAAATGTACTAAAATATCTATTAATGTGTGTCATAGATTATCATTAAGGCATGTTTTCAAATTCTGTTTTTAACTCAATACATGTAAACGGTTTGTACATTTAGTTTGAAATAAGAAAAATAATTGCTTTAAAGAAGCTTCCAAATATGATCCACATTTCATGGTATGTAAGAGTGTAAAAAAAAAGGTGAAAAAGGCTTTTGTTTTCTGTTTCCAGAGGCACTGCTCACAGCTGCAAAACGCATTTGTAGCTGTGAGCAGTGACTTTTTCTGCAAACGCCATGAACTATTGCACCTCACAAAAGTCATTATAATGAATATGTCACTAATTGGCTCCCAGAATCTTTAAGCCGGTGTATAGCCAGAAGTCTTAAAGTCAATCAAAGCTGATATTAGCGCTCAGCAAGTAACAAAATGAAAGTAAAACACATCTTTTGCATTTATTTGATCCATGACACTGGTGGGTTGTTAACTCTACTTTTTGGACATTTTAAACTTCAAAATGGATTTAAAATACTGCTTTTGTTTATGATGCTCTGCTGTATTCTGCTGACGAGCACAGTTCACAATAGAGGAGACTTGTTTCATTTACCCCCAATCGTGCAACTTAAGTCACTGAATAAGAATGCAGAAAAACCAACACTTTAACTTTAACTTGTTACAGCTCTCGCGAAGCCTGTTTTGATCTCCATAAATTTCTGTTTTGTTTTTTTTTGTCTCCTTTCGAGGTACAACAGATGGAAACTAGCATTGTTTGCTGTAATGTGGCATATTTGCACTGATTTACACCGATCCAACAGTTGATTAAACAAACTTTGTCAGATTAGTATATCTTTCCTAGTATGTGGATGTTTAAAGCTAAAACAAAGATGATTGTTTATGCAAATTCAACTTAGTTAACACAGTATTTCTATTAAGTATATATCTTTTTATTTAAAGTAAAGAGTGATGGTTGGCAAAAACAAGGAAAACTGAAGAAAAGTACAAAACCAAACAATATTAAGCATCACTATGTATGTCTACAATCACCTAAAAGTGTGTCTCCTCTTTGCAAATGTTCATCTTAACATAATCTGGGTTTATTTTATTCAAAGATATATAGGAGAATGTTCCCAATTTTTAAGAAAGAACCTCCCTCCCCACTACTATTTGAACAAAACTCTCTGGTCTTATTGACAATTGGGAAGGCCAATAGACTTGATGATCCACCCGGAAGTAGAAAATCCTCCTGCATACCTTTAATATGTAATATATCTAATACCAATGCATTATACATAAAACGGCAAAGAAAATGTCATACACGTTTCTCCACACATTTTGCAAACCTAATTTCAAACCTCAGACAAACACATTAAAAGTCTGGACAAGCAAACACATTTACGTACAGTCTTGACCACATTTCCGTTTTAATGATTTCTTAAATGTTAAAGTAAGCGCCAAAACATGCTGAGAGGTCGCGGTGACCTGGCTCTGTAATCTGTCCCACAGCCAAGCAGCGACCGGAGCCAAAGTGGTGGAATTCCTGAGGCATCTTGTGCACACATGCACTTCCCGCTCTGAAAAGAGAAAAGCTCTTCTGTGAGATCACAACAAAACTATCATAAGGGAATTAACACATGCTGCCAAACTACAGAGAGCAGTTATTGATTTACTGTTTATGCTAGTTTTTTTCCCCCCAGCTTTATTGGATAATATTTAAAACTGCAGAATAAAAATGATGTCAATGCCTTATATGGCTCATTTACAAAGAAAACATCAAACACCAGTATCAAGAGCTATGTTTTTTTAAGCCCAAAAGGGTGAGTTTACTTTTCAATGTAAGTCAGTGGGAGCCAGAGAGAGTTGTTGTTCATCCTGTGTCCAGCTAGTGGTCAGCATTGATCCTCTATAAACAGTCTATAAGGTTTGTACTCACTTTTATTTAGTTTGTGGATTGGCATATTATCATAAAAACGTACTGTATAGAATCTAACTGCTCAGAAGTTCAGCAGTCCCAAACTCTCACAACCAAAATCAATATGATGGCAGACAAAGAAACTTCCATTAATATATGCTGAATATACTAATATATCAAACGTGTCCTTTTGATAGATTTAAACTTTACTTTTTCTCATATATATGATCCATGTTGTTTGTCCCGACCAAAATAGTCTAAAGGTATAATGTTGAGAACAAATCAGATCACAACATGCCATCTTTGACACACAAAGAGTCCGTATAAAACTAAAACAGACGTTTACAAAATGATGCCAGACAGAGTGCCTAACACTGCTTTATAATCACATTAGAAAAGTCCATGCACAATGCCCATATACTGATGTCAGTTGTGGACTCTCCTTCTCTGTGAAAGCCATTATTAATAGAATTACGTTTTCCCCGCTCCTGTTTGGGCGAGAAGGTTTCTTGTAAACATGTCAAGGTTCTGAACTAAGTGGTTAACAATGAACCGTAGTGCTTTATCTGCTGCAGATTGTCCAACCCGCAGACCTCGGGAGTTGTATGACACGATCCTCATTTGTTAAAGTATATTCTCTTGTTACAAATTAGAGTTTGTGCCGTGTTTTCTGGTTATAGTTTGTCAATGGTGGCAAATGGGGTAGTAAAGTAATCTGGTTCTGGTTTGGCTCCAAATATCAAGAAATTGCAGCCGGAGTAAGAGGAATGTTTAGCAAATGTCATTGCTGGCAAAGATGTTATGGCTCTCCTCCCCAGGGCTCCATTAGTGGCAAAGGAAACGGCTAAAGCTAGGCTAAATGATTGTGACTCACTCGGGCGCATTACATACGTCACGGCAAACTCAGATCCAATCGTTCAATCTGCAAATGGAGTTAACCCCTCCCACCTGTTAACGGAGCTCAATGGAGCAAATCCAGAACTTTGTACGATGGTGTGGTAAGACCAGGCTAGCTGTGACCACACCCGGCTTACTTTTACGCACTTCATAAAATCGGCGCACAATTGCTCCCTCTGGCCTCAGACAAGGGTCATACATTTCTTTAAGATCATCACACTCAGCAGTGACCTGAAATGAACTAGATCGGCTTTGTACTGTGTCTATCTTCACACATTCAACATCACGCCAGAGTTCCTCTTGCAGATAGAGTGACAGTATTTCCGTTTCTGGTTCAGGAGTAAATGGCAAACACACTCGCCAATTTAGTCCTCCAATGTTATCCAAATGCTGTTCCCAGAACCGGTTTGGACAATACTGCTTCTCTTTTGGAATGTAAAAACTAGGGATTGAACCAGACTTTAAAAGATTTGTGTGTTTTGAAAGATAGGTACCCCAGCTTTAGCTACTGAAGCTGAGTAGCAGTAGTAATAGTAGTTTATTTTCTTCGGCCTACATGTACACCAGATCTCAGGTCACATGTTTTCAGAGATTGCATATACATTTTACAACAAGAAAAAAAAAAAAAACAGCATGAACCTCAGTGCGAAACAATGAGCAAAAAACAATTTATGATACAGAAATATCTACAAACATTTTGGTTTTTGGAGTTGGTATATTATCTTTCTTTATTTTATGTATATTTCGCTATCAGTGTTGTCTTTTTGCAATAGTTTTTGTGTTGATAGTTTCTGTATAGCTGATCGCTTACTCCTGCCCTGTCCGACACATTTGGACAACAAAGCTCCATAAGGTGTTTGGCGACACGACTAATCCTGTTCACGTTATTCTCCGAATCCTCTACAGTAATGAAACGGGCGGGACAGGGGCGAGTCAACCACTGGCTTTGGTTAACTGCGTGTCTAGCGTCGTCTTGGCCGGCTCAGTTAATTGGGAAAGATCAAGGGGATTCACAGCCTTAATGAGCTTCCCCTGAACCTTACTCATAGTTGGGATACCACAGGAGCGCTTCTCTCATATCTCACCCCCTCAGCCGTTAGTTCAGATAAAACTTTACGTTTTGTAAAAACTGTGTCCTTCTGTCTTCCATTGTGTTTTTGCCAGTAGTTCAAATGAAAACATAAACATGAATCTCAAAGGCTCATTTTGGGTTCTTTTTATAAGTGCTGTATGTTTGGATGTTAGTATTGACACACTTATGTAATTTTTGTATATAAGATAGACGTTAAATTTGAAAAACATGATAATTATTGGAATATGTGAAACAATATCTGCTCTTTTTCCGTTTTCTGTTTATCATATTGACAGAAGTTTCTCTATATCACACATCCAATCAAAAGATGAACACGCTCAGACGCTGTACGCCTGCTAGCTGGACCTGAGGGCAGGAAACTTGACTCTGATTGGTTAATGGCACAGGTTCGTTATCATTAACTTTAAGCTGCTATCTACCATGGGCCAGCACTGTAGCTTCTGAAGGCCTAAAGGCAGATTTTGGACCCTGGCAGCACGTGATGCTGAATAATGATTGGATAAAAACTCGAACATAAACTCCAAATCCTGACCTTAGGCTGGAAGCTGCAACCAGAGTATAGACTATGGGGAGTTATTTAATACATATTTGTGGAAAATAAATTAAATATATACATTCCTGATTATGTTCAGGCCAGCAGAGGAGGCCTTGAGGGTCCGCAAAAGTTATAATGTAAGAACCTGCAGCTTTAATAAGAGAGTACTGTCCATGTGATCTGAAGAAACAGCGGTCAATATCAAAAACACCTGTTTCTCTCAGCCTAAAGCGCCAAATAGTGACTCACAGGGCTCTTTCTTACAAATATACAAAAGATAGCAAGTTTTCTCATAAGATGAAGACAGCATGTTTAGGTTTGATCGTTATTTTACAGACTTTCTGTTGCAACAAACAACACGTATTATTTATTAAACAAAAAAGTTCAGTTTAAGCTAGTTTGTTTTGATAATTTGGTCGGGCAGAACTGTGTTAATTCGTCAGTTCTCATCTCATCTTTTATTTGTTTTGCAGTTCCTTGTGTCAACATTTCAGTCATTGGTAAGTCCTTTTTCAGTCTTATTTATTTAATTGTTTTGTTAAATTCTAAAATAATTGTTGTAGAACTAAGATCAACTGTATTTGATATTTAGGTGGCACAGACATGCTTTGAGTTTTACTAGTGAGAGAACTGCACTGACGTGTTACTGCTGCCCATTGAGTTCTTTGGAAGAATGTGATTTCTCCAGAGCCTGAGGGACTTGCAGGCTCATACGGCTCTATTCGTCAATGTTGGTGCACGGTCATTCCCAAGAGCAGTGTTTGCTCACACCGAAGACTGTATCCCTTAAACTCTTACAGTGTTTGCTGGTCACATGTTCACATTCACTTCATCATAGTCTCACCCGAAAAAAAACAGATTAATCAAAAATTGACTGAACTGAATAGAAACGTTTTTAAATTAGACATATTATTATCAATTTTCGTGAAATTTTCCTCATCCAAAACAGACTTGGAGTAGTTTTTAGATCCATCCACACTAAAAACTGCACAATTTAGAATTATTGTTTGCAAAGTTGAAGGTGGAATGTAATTCTTTACAATTTCATGCCTGTGGCATAACAAGAGAACCCTACACCTCCCTCTGGTGGTCGCATGGGGATAGGGCAGGCTGATAGAATTGTTTGCACTCATTACTTGTTTCACCATATATTTTTGACATAAGATAGTATTTCAAAATTTAAAACATGAAATAATAGTAATACATAGTCTCGTTATTGTTTTTGATGGCAACAAAATTCACAAAATGTCCTCTTTAAGTAAGCCGTGAATGTGGCGTACAGTGGTGATCAAGTCAAATCACGTTTATTAAGAAGAAACATTGTAGCCTTCATCCTCAGCTTGGTCACGACTAGCTTTGATGGAACATTTTACCGATAATCATTTTTTGTGTTGCAAACATAATAGACAAAGATAAAAAGGAGAGCGGAGTATTTGGATTTGCTTTACAGAGATCAAACATACCTTTAAATTTGACCTTTTATGTCACGGGGCAGCTTCAGATTTTGGTCATGTTCATTTCTATACCTAGTTTTTAATGCCACTGAGACCAAATCCTGTAGATATATTTTATAAGAAGCCAGATTGAAGCATGGTTTACAGTAAATTCATGCAGGCCAATTCAAAATGGGCCTGCTTGTTGCAAGTGTTGCATTCATGTTTTGATCGTATTTCAGTTGGAGGGAAGTTACCAATACAACCAAAGAAAAAAATATAAATGTTTTCTAGGATTATTTTTTGACAGCAATTAGATTAAAAAAAATCTGTCATCTTTTTCTCATGTAAGTGATCTTTATTCATACTGAAACATCCGAACTCCATAACTACATCATGGAGAAGGCCAAAACGGATGACGTACTCAGTGAATGTCTCAGGCAGTGGCGAGATGAGGAGGTGCTGGAGGAGAGCCCATCATGGGAGAACAAGCCCCTACATGGCATGTACCACCGGAGCATAACAGAAGTGGCTGATCTCAAGAAGTCCTACCAATGGCTAGAAAGGGTTGGCCTACAGGACAGCACAGAGGCACTCATCATGGCTGCACAGGAGCAGGCACTGAGCACCAGAGCGATAGAGGCCCAGATATACCACACCAGACAAGAACCAAGGTGTCGGTTGTGCAAAGAGGCACCTGAGACGATCCAACACATTACTGCAGGGTGCAAGATGCTGGCAGGGAAGGCCTACATGGAACGCCATAACCAAGTGGCTGGCATAGTGTACAGACACATCTGTGCAGTCCGCTTCGCCCTGTCGGCATTTATTTTCCGATAATGACCTGCGTAATATACATTATCCCTTACATATATACATGTTTTTTGTTTCATGTGGTTTTGTCCAAGAATTACAGAGAAATTTGCTCTAAACTAAGACTAGAAATCTGACTTTTCACAGTTACCATACAGTTGCCATATAAAAACTTCCCTCATAACAATTGTAACCAATCTTTGGAATGTTGTGAGGTCACATGAACCCAACCTATTGAATGCAAGATTTTGCCACACACATTTGATTGAGTTCATCAAAACAATTCCCTGTGGGCCGGAACTGATTTGCTAACTCTGACAGAAGAAAGCACGAGTAGCTCTATTATTTATTGTTTCCACAAAAAGCCTGTGCGACAGATGTGTCTGTATTAATCCAACTCGTTCTGATCAGATAAATCTTATCGTGCATTTTTTTTTTCTTCCAGTCTGAAAGAGCTGCTTGAAAACCACAAACATAAATATTGTGGAAATAATATTTGTGGAATAACTTTTAACTTTTGATTCATGTGACCTAATCTTTGGGGACAAATTTAAAAGGTGTTGATTTAATTTAGAATGTGTTTAGCATGGCATGTAGGGTAAATGAGGAAAACTTGTTTTTCTGTTTTTGTCTGTTTAACTATTTCATTGATTTCCAAGGTTTGCACTATTCCTGGTGAGTGATGCATTTCTCACATTTTATTGCAATAAATGTTGCAATGTTACTGTTGATTCTCTGATCTGTGTTGGTGATTTCAATGGTTTCATTGAGTTTCTGAGTGGAGTTTGCATGTTCTCCCCGTGTCTGCGTAGGTTTCCTCCGGGTACTCCGGTTTCCCCTACCACTAAAAAATATGTACAATAGGTCTGGTATGTGCCTCTTGTACTGGCACCCCCACCCAACGATTGTAAACCGCTTTGAGACTCCGATGTGCAGTGAAAAGGCGGTATATAAATAATAATAGCAATAGCAATAGCAATTGTACTCTAATTGTACTTAGCTCTAAGTGATATGTCAGCAATTATTTCCATTTCCAGTAAGCAGATCTTCATTGCAGAACTAAGAAACACATTTGCACAAAGTTCCACACAGAATCCTAAATTTGTCTAAAGTTAACTTTGGATTGAACCATCTGGTACTTCCGGCTCCGTTTGCGGAGTCTGGAATAATTACAACAAGAAACAGCTTTGTTCAACCACGGCCAGTTTAAAGCAGTTTGAGCTGCAACTAATTACTCATCATGCAGGCTGTATACAATTTCTAGTATTTTTCCTCTTTTAATGAGGGAAGATCCAGCGTTACCTTTTGTAGTTGTGAAAGTTTATGTTGTTTGGGCAAAAAAAGTACTCTCAACAAAGTTTCACCCCATAATTTCATTTATGCCTAAAAATGAAGAAATTGTGTTTAGAGATTGGATGATAGAAAAGAGACAAAGAGAGGATGTGTTTCATTTCACACTGCTGGTTTGTCTTTGCAAAATCAGTTCCATGTTATGATATATACAGTGCCTTGCGAAAGTATGTTGAACCTTTCAACATTTCGCCGCATTTCAGCCTTAAAAAATAAAGATATAAAATTTTAATTTTTTGTCATGAATCAACAACAAGTGGGACACAATCGTGGAGTGGAACGAAATGTATTGTATAATTTAAACTTTTTTAACACATAAAAAACTGAAAAGTGGGGCGTGCAATATTATTTGGCCCCTTTACTTTCAGTGCAGCAAACTCACTCCAGAAGTTCAGTGAGGATCTTTGAATGATCCAATGTTGTCTTAAATGACTGATGATGATAAATAGAATGCACCTGTGTGTAATCAAGTCTCCGTATAAATGCACCTGCTCTTTGATAGTCTCAGGGTTCTGTTTAAAGCGCAGAGAGAACCATGAGGACAAAGGAACACACCAGGCAGGTCCGAGATACTGTTGTGGAGAAGTTTAAAACCGGATTTGGATACAAAAAGATTTCCCAAGCTTTAAACATCTCAAGGAGCACTGTGCAAGCAATTTCTATTGAAATGGAAGGAGTATCAGACCACTGCAAATCTACCAAGACTCGGCCGTCCCTCCAAACCTTCATCTCAAACAAGGAGAAGACTGATCAGAGATGCAGTCAAGAGGCCCATGATCACTCTGGATGAACTGCAGATAACTACAGCTGAGGTGGGAGAGTCTGTCCATAGGACAACAATCAGTCGTGCACTGCACAAATCTGGACTTTATGGAAGAGTGGCAAGAAGAAAGCCATTTTTCAAAGATATCCATAAAAAGTCTCGTTTAAAGTTTGCCACAAGCCACCTGGGAGACACACCAAACATGTGGAAGAAGGTGCTCTGGTCAGATGAAACCAAAATCGAACTTTTTGGCCACAATGCAAAACGATATGTTTGGCGTAAAAGCAACACAGCTCATCACCCTGAACACACCATCCCCACTGTCAAACATGGTGGTGGCAGCATCATGGTTTGGGCCTGCTTTTCTTCAGCAGGGACAGGGAAGATGGCTAAAATTGATGGGAAGATGGATGGAGCCAAATACAGGACCATTCTGGAAGAAAACCTGTTGGAGTCTGCAAAAGACCTGAGACTGGGACGGAGATTTATCTTCCAACAGGACAATGATCCAAAACATAAAGCCAAATCTACAATGGAATGGTTCACAAATAGACGTATCCAGGTGTTAGAATGGCCAAGTCAAAGTCCAGACCTGAATCCAATCGAGAATCTGTGGAAAGAGCTGAAGACTGCTGTTCACAAACGCTCTCCATCCAACCTCTCTGAGCTCCAGCTGTTTTGCAAGAATTCCAGTCTCTGGATGTGCAAAACTGATAGAGACATACCCCAAGCGACTTGCAGCTGTAATTGCAGCAAAAGGTGGCGCTACAAAGTATTAGCGCTAGGGGGCCGAATAATATTGCACGCCCCACTTTTCAGTTTTTTATTTGTTAAAAAAGTTTTAAATTATCCAATAAATTTTGTTCCACTTCATGATTGTGTCCCACTTGTTGTTGATTCTTGACAAACAATTTTATTTTTATATCTTTATGTTTGAAGCCTGAAATGTGGCGAAATGTTGAAAGGTTCAAGGGGGCCGAATCATACATACTGCAGTTATGTATGATTTGTGAATTGATGAGCAGCTTGGCAGAAAAATATTCAAAGTACAGTGCCTTGTGAAAGCATTAATACAGCTTGAACCTCCGCACATTTTGTCATGTTTACAACCATAAGGATAAGTGTGTGTGTGTGTGTGTGTGTGTGTGTGTGTGTGTGTGCGCACCAGCTCCTTATGAGTAATTTTTTCAATAATATGTCTTTAATGAGGACATAATATACAAAATTCAGGATGATGACGAGTGCACATTTTTACATTAGGCCTATTTACATCATAGAGGTGGATACAGAATAGTAAATATTTCTTCTGGACAAAACCATGCGCAAAATTCCAGGTTTATTTAAGTCAACCAGTGTGAAAACGGAGGGCGATGGGTTATCTGGCAGCTACCGCGGTCTGCCTTCCTCACTGCCATTAGGCTGACATGGGTGACAGATGCCAGCTCCCCTGCCAAAGGCCGCATCACTCGGAGCGCCCCCGCCTGCCAGCCAGCCATTACTGCGGCTGAGAACCAAACACATGAATCACACTACAGCTGTCACTGCATCCCGGCCCCAATCTAATTAAACAATTAGGACATTTGGTTAGCAATCACTCACAGTCACTGACAAATCTGGGTTAAATGGATTTGCTTGTATACTGATGCAGGTTGTGACAGATAGAAGCCTGTAGTTCTTTAACCAGCGGGAAATTGACAAAATGATTAATAGTGATGGATGGCTAAAATTCACTTTGAATTGTATTCAAAGCTATGGTTTACACCGTCTCACTGCCATATTGACAACACAATTTGCAGCTATCAGAAAACTGCAGCGTGCTCCATGATCAGCCTCACAGTGAAACAGTGTGGACAGTTCATTCTTTGCTTCTGTTCTGCCACAATGTTATTTGATATACACAGAGGAATACACATGTTATGCTTGAATGAAGTCACTGCCAATAGCTTGTCATGAATGTCCAATAAAGGTGGTGGATGTTATTGCAAGGGTTGTCCCTGGTGTTTTCAGGTGGTTTCAAACTAATCCAGTGTATTTCAGAAATTTGATGTGCAACAGACAGAGCCCTGAAACGTTATAAGGCAGATGAAAGCCAGATCCTGAAGCTAAACAGGACAGGGTCTGGACTATACTGGGAGACCTCGAGGAACACCATGTGCCACAGTGGGGCTGTAAAGTGCCAAACCGACGTTGTGTCCTTTGGCAAGAAGACACTTCACCCACATTGCATAGAATGAGTCTGGTGTGTGCATGAATGGCTGGAGGCGGCAGTCGTAGTTTATCACCACTGTGTAAGGAGGGAAAGAATAATGACATGTAAAGCATCTTTAAGTGTCCAAAAAAGCACTATATAAAACCAATGCAGCTTTCTCATACATAAAAGTTAAAAATAGGGACTTCTTTACCTGTAATTATCTGTTTTGTATTTTCAATATATGGTCTTTGTTTGTTTTTTCGTCTCTGTGTAGTGTAGTGTAGTGTTATTCACTGGCTAAACAGCACATTCAAGGATGCGCATTTAAGGTTGTGTGTGATTGGTCAAAGTAAAAACAAGCATATGTGTGAAAGAAGCACATGATCTTCACATATTAGTAACTCAAAGTTATTGTACGTCTTTGCAATATGGATATCACTATTATCACATGACAATATTTTTTCAATA
This sequence comes from Knipowitschia caucasica, assembly GCA_964034765.1. Taxonomy (NCBI): domain Eukaryota; kingdom Metazoa; phylum Chordata; class Actinopteri; order Gobiiformes; family Gobiidae; genus Knipowitschia; species Knipowitschia caucasica. The sequence continues at coordinate 16,235,976 of OZ035825.1, read as the reverse complement.
TATATTGTGCAGCCCTCGGCCCAACTCCCTGACTCATACAGCCTTCGACTTGTGGCCCTTTTGTCTTTGTGTGTGTTGGTCACTGCAGAGGAAGTGAATAAAAAAACACTGACAGTATAGGAGGAGAGATAGAACCACACGAGGACGGAGATTTAACTGCAAAGAAACCCGGGGGATTTAATCACAGTAAAACACTGCACCCTTATTGGGAAGTATCAAAACAGTTTATGGGAGCAGCTGTGCCAAACTGTAGCCACCGCAACCGTCCAGAATAAATCTCCTCTTCACCTTATGTGTCTCATTGAAATGGCTACAACTGCACAGCTGGCAAGTGATATTTATCGAGCTGACATGAAAACTATGAGCTGCGTGATGGGGTCGTACAACATAATAACACAAACGAAAATAAGAACTCAGACTGATTTCAATCATGGATCAAAAAGGGCTGTAATTAAATAATGTTTGGATAATGGATGAGTTGTTTGGATCCAGAAAGGTCAACGATTATGAGATTGTTTTGGTAGTTAACACTCAAACCCCTCACCACACACTTTATTCACTTTTCTACCACCTGAATTCATGACTGCTGAAGTGGGATGGCGAAGATATCAAACCTGTTTGATGGAGCAGGACTGAGGGCTGCAGGAAGACTGTGGCCATCCTCTGAACTAATCACAGGAGAGCACAAAAGCCACAAAAGTTTTCTTAAGACTTTAAATAAAGGCAACTGTCATGTTGTAACGGTCATATGATGTTCTATAAAGTATTGTTGGAGTGTATACACCAGTGGGGGCGGGTCCCGGCTCAAAAGTTGCCAAAATGACGTTCACTGACATGCTTGCAATACCACCCCGGGCCAAAGGGGGTGGACCCGGAATAAGAATTAGCCAATGCTAACATATAGCATCTTCTTACCTCTCGAAAACACCTTTACAGGATGGTCCAAAAGTTGGCTCTTGGCCCAAAGCTTTGTTCCACATGTGTGTCAATGCTGAGGGGAGATAATTTTTTTGGACCAGTCTAAGATAAGATAAGAAGATAAGAATTCCTTTATTCGTCCCACAGTGGGGAAATTTCGATGTTGCATCGCACATATAGGACAGTAGTAAGAGCACACAGGGAGCACACACAATATATACAAATAAGTAATAGCTATGTTTCTTAGCTAACATAACTAGCTGTAGATGCTGAAAATGCTTACCAGTCAAAATATATATGTAGTAGTGCAGTTATATACTGTACAGTTAAATAGTGCAGGATAATAAGTATATAAGTAAAGTGACATGAGGTAAAGTGACATTGTTCTGTGACATCCTGAAGTTGCAGTATTGCACATTGCACATGATTTAATTTACTTAGTTACAGATTAATGAAATTTACAGGCTCAGCAGTTCTTATTGTACAGTCTGACAGCAGCAGGAAGGAAAGACCTACGGAACCTCTCCTTCACACAGCGAGGGTGAATTAGTCTGTCACTGAAACTGCTCTCCAGAGCAGAGAGAGTGTCCTGCAGGGGGTGACAGTCATGGTCCAGCATAGATGTTAGTTTGCTCAGGACCCTCCTGTCCCCCACCTGCTGCACTGTGTCCAGGGAACAGCCCAGGACTGAGCTGGACTTCCTGATGACCTTGTCCAGCTTCTTCCTGTCCCTCTCTGTGATGCTGCTGTTCCAGCAGACCACACCGTACAAGATGGCTGATGCCACCACAGAGTCATAGAAGGTCTTCAGGAGTGGCCCCTGCACTCCAAAAGACCTAAGCGTCCACAGTAGGTAGAGGCGGCTCTGGCCCTTCTTGAAGAGGGCGTCTGTGTTATGAGTCCAGTCCAGTTTGTGGTTCAGATGAACACCCAGGTACCTGTAAGAGTCCACTCTCTCAATGTCCTTTCCCTGGATGTTCACTGGAGCTGGAGCGGCAGAGTGACGTCTGCGGAAATCCACCACCGTCTCCTTGGTCTTCCCCGCGTTGATGAGGAGGTGGTTCCGCTGACACCAGTCCACAAAGTTCTCTATAACTCCTCTGTACTCTGTGTCATCGTCCTCGGAGCTGAGTCCGATGATGGCAGAGTCGTCGGAGAACTTCTGTAGAACACAACCGTCCGTGTTGTGTCTGAAGTCCGCAGTGTAGAGGGTGAAGAGGAACGGTGTGAGGACAGTCCCCTGGGGGGCCCCCACACTGCAGGACAGGACCTCAGACGCGCAGTCCCTGGTTCTCACAAACTAGGGTCTGTCTGTGAGGTAGTCCAGGATCCACTGGGACAGGTCGTAGTCCACACCGGCTGTCTCCATCTTGTCCCTGAGAAGCCGCGGCTGGATGGTGTTGAAGGCCCTGGAGAAATCAAAGAAGAGGATTCTCACAGTGGAGCCGGGTTTCTCCAGGTGGGACAGGGAGCGATGGAGGAGGGAGATGATGGCGTCCTCGACTCCGATGCCCGGCCTGTAGGCGAACTGTAGCGGGTCCATCGCTGGGCTCAGAGTGGAGCTGAGATGTCTAGTCTCCGCTCCATAAAATTCTAAAAATTCTAGCTGTGAATTTTTGAAGGCACGTGAAGGGGGGTTCGTGCCGGCTGATGCATGCGCAGATGCATTTTTTCACATTTTCCAGTCCCCGCGGCCATTTTGAAACTGCCCATAGTCTGCGGAAGTTGTGGCACATTAGTTAGAACGACGGAGATAGGCGTGTCTATTGTATACACATGGCTCATTAGAAGCACGCTATAAAAAAGACATGCAGTATAATATGAAACATGCTCATATTTTTCCTGTCTTATTGGTCTCATTACAATTAGAATATTATCATTTTTATTTGAAAATCACAATCTAAATGTATCCAGATGTCCATGTATAGGAAGAAAATGCTTGTATGTGTCTCTGGTAACCTGCCAAACAGCCTCTTGCTAACTACTACCTCCTACTTCCATTGCTTTTTGAGCAGCGTAAATCAATATTTAAAATGTCTGCAAAGATGTTAGCCTCTTAACAACACAATAGCGTAGTTGTTTTTTTCTCACTTGGCTTTATAGATTGTTAATGTAATTCCGTTTGATTCCCGTGCATCTGAGGCAACAATGTGCCAATTTTGTCTGGCATTGTCTTGGCGATGCAACTTTCTCGCATTAGTTGCCCCAAACTTGTGTCTTAATTTAGAAATATCTTCTGTCTGATTGCTTTGAAGCACATTTGAAATGGATAAATGAATATTTCCAACACTTCCCTGAAGCTTCAAAATATGTGAGGTTCCAGGGCCAAAGGAGGATGGACAGATATGAAATGAGCAACAGATGGCTAGAATTGATGAGGAGAGGAAAATGACACTATTGAGTGCAGTCGAAGAGGCATTTGGGCACATTTCAATCCCATCGTCTTCATAGTAATAAAGCATTTATTTTTTTTAGCCAGAGGAAAGGAGCTCTCCTCAAAAACATGAGCCAATATCTGTTAATCACACCAGGCAGAACCTCGAAGATGAGGCAACACACAAAAGGCAAACTTCACCAACTTCTGTTCTTGCTCTGTGGAAAGTTAGAATATCAACAGGCAGTCTGTCACATCGCACTATTTTGGATGCTTATTAATTCAATGTTATTATACATACACATAAAGCAAGGTTAGATTCCTCCAAGATTCAAACACAAGAATTTGAACTTGAATTTGAATTTATTTATCTCGCCTGTTTACATTTGGCTTGGGCAAAAAAAGGGTTTTTGGAAGCTAATAATTTCTATCTGTTCTGGACTAAGGAGTAAGAGAAGCAATTTTATGTGATTTTTTTCTTTTTTTTTTTGCTCCATGGACTCTCCGAACTCTGCAACAGCCCAGGCCACTGCACGCTTGGCCTGCCGATACTGTAAGGCTGCCTCAGGAGTCCCAGAACCATCATGGCTCAATAGGACTCCTTCTTCAACCTGAAGGCATCCCTCGAAGAGATTCTGGCAAACCGTTCAGCACCTCAGGAGGGGGAAGCAGTTCTTTACACCACCGTGACTGGGGATATTGTTGGGCGCCGGAAGGAATACTTCGAGGTTCTCCTCAATTCTTTCGTTAAGTCCTCCTAGGGGCTGAGGCAGAGGCTGTTACGGAGGCAGAGGCTGTTCCGGGCACGTCCCACCGGGAGGAGGCCTCGGAGAAGACCCAGGTCACGCTGGAGGGACTATCTCTCTCAGCTGGCCTGGGAACGCCTTGGGGGCCCCCTGGACGAGCTAGAGGAAGTGCGTGTGCTAGGAAGTCTGGGCGTATCTGCTTGGACTGTTGCCCCCGCAACGGATGAAGCGGAAGAAAATGGATGGAGGGATGTTTTTGGCCTTCAGAAATGTTAATGAGACAGTTTCTTGCTTGTCCTTTCTTGTGTCAGAATGTGAAAAATAGAATTAGAATATAATCTAATCTAATTATAAAGTATATGGTGAAATACAAATAATGGGCAATGCTTTTGTTTTAAAAGGCAGAAAACTGCTCGGACCATGATGTCATAGTTGTACAACACCCCCTTACAGGACTTACAGGACTCAGACGGGAGCCCTTAGACAGAAGTGGCGGAGCTAACTTTCCGTAGCATTAGCGTTTTGATTTAATGTGACTTGAAACCTGTCATTGTTTTGTCTTGTGTTTATTATTTTGTTTTGATGTGCACTTTTTGTGTGTTTTGTGCTTTTGATTTGTGCATGATCTTTGTTTTAAATTTAAACACAGCCATAAAATGACATGGATAAAACCCTCACATGTGAAGTTCTGCTAAGCTAACTGTCTGGTGTTGCTGTAATGTGTCAGACTATACTGCTGTAAATTCTGTGTTTTCTTTTGTGATGGAGAAACAGCGGTGGTTGGAGCAGTAGTTGCGGATTGATGGGACAGAAGTTCAGATGGTCACCTGTGAAGCATATTGGAACCTGCACCTGTAACTCGGAGGCTCTTGGGATGTAATTCCAGACAGCAGTGCAGTGTTGCCAACTCCTCAGTAAGGAAAGTAGCTATTGGCTGTCCCAAAAGTCGCTAGAAGTCGCTAAATGACGTCATCGCCTAATTTGCATAATTTGCCATTTGCAAATAACTGTAACGGACGCTGTAGGAGAGAGGAATAAGGTCGTGGGAGAGACAAAAGTGAGTAAAAACACCCTAAATATGTTTAGAACTACAAATGTACAAAAATAATTTCAACATTAACAACATTTAATGATTTTAATGCTTTGTCTAGATCCACATTACACACATCAGTTTTGTCCTGTATTGTTAAATGTTATAACAGCAAATGTAATCAAAAGATTGTTATGTAGGGTGAAATTGCTAGCTCTACAACCAACCCTCCTCCTTTATCCGGGCTTGGGACCGGCAAAGTGACCCAAAAGACACACTCTGGCAGAGTTACTTAGGTTTATTTTTGTAAGTTTTTTTTTTTTTTCATAGTTTGGCATAACAAATGATTTAATGTGACCCACTACTGAGAGAAAACAGAGTCACGGACAGAGCTGCCGCGGATGGAGTGGGGGGTAGTGGGGGGTGGCGGTGGTAGGAGTGGCCGGGGAGCTTTGGATGTGTGGTGGTGGTGGAGCTGAAGTTCAGTCTGCAGCAGCCTGAAAACTTCCTGTGCTTTTGAGTCTCCTCTCTCTCTCTCTGCTCCGCCCATAGACTGTAGCTGGGACTGCTGCGCAAGGCTACTGTGAGACTGGCCGCCTGTAAGTGCTTTGGGACGGGGGAGGGGCTCACGTTGAGGACAGCAGAACAATACGTGCTTCACGAGTCTCCAAAACACCAGATAAGTCGCCAAAACACCAGATAAGTCGCCAATAACACCAGAAAAAGTCGCTAGATTTGTCGCTAGTCGCTTTTTTGAAAAAAAGTCGCTATAGGGGTCTGAAAAGTCGCTAAATCTAGCGACAAAGTCGCTAAGTTGGCAACACTGCAGCAGTGGTGTTGTGAGAGGAAGGATGCCTCACTTAGCGTTTAAGGCGCACCTGTTGTTTACCTGTGTGGTCTGGGAGTACTTCTGTGTGCAGCAGGTAAGCTTGTGAAGAGAATGTAGCACTGGACTTCCAAAGCCTTCAGGGCCTCCTGTTGTTGCCCTCACGGCAGTAAGATGGGGAATGTGGTTGTCTCATCAGTAGTAGCCACTGACTTGTTTTTAAATGCGTTTTAAGCTTAGCGCCGCGGGGTCTTGTAATGGCTCAAACCCACCAAGACCAGCTATGGGTCTTATAGTGGCTCAAACCCACCTAGGCCCAGTTTTAGCTTTTGGATGTACGTGTCATGACCGGTCATTGTGTGTCGTTTGAATGGTAGCGCCACATGAGTTGTATGTGTGAGCTTCTTTGACGTTGGGGCGTCGTCAAAATTTGGGGAGGATGAATGTGGCAAGCTGGACTTGGCCACCATATTGGTGTCCACTAGAGGGCGCATTAACGTAAAAATTGCCTCGAGTTGAGTCTTTGTTTACGTCTGCACTTCCGTCTCCTGTGTTTCGTCGCGCCTGCCTTCTTCTGCTCCAGTGCCCCGCGAGTCCTGCTTGTACAGTATATGGCCATGCTGTCCTGTCGCTTTGGCGTCTGGCCGCCCTCGCTGCTGGGGTCCGAGCGTGTCGTAGCCGGCTGTGGGTCTGTGCCGGTAAACTGCCACCCGTCAAGGGTGCGCGCTCAGCATTTGCCGTAGAGAAGCTGGGGAATGGCCACATCACGGCCCACCGCTGTTTATCCCGTTATTCTCCTGTTTCTAATAATAATAATAATAATGCATAGGTTTTATATAGCACTATTTTTGGACACTCAAAAGATGCTTTACATGTCATTATTCATTCACTCCATACACAGTGGTAATAAACTACTATTGTAGCCACAGCTGCCCTGGGGCACACTAACAGAAGCGAGGCAACCAGTATGCGCCATCGGCCCCTCTGAACACCACCAACCATTCACACACACACCAGACTCATTCTAGGCAATGGGGGTGAAGTGTCTTGCCAAAGGACACAACAGCAGTTTGGCACTTTACAGTCGCAGCCGCCCCACTGTGGCACAGGTGTTCCCAGAGGTTAAGTGTCTTGCCAAGGACACAATGACAGCAGACATCAGTGGAAGTCGGCGGAGAAAGTGGTTTCGAACCCACGACCTTCTGGCTTAAAGCCCAATGCTCTACCAACTGAGCTTTGTGGAATTGTGAAACCTGAAGATCAAACTATGCAGCTTACTGTAATAAATCAAAGTAACTTAATGTCTGCCTATGCCTCTAATTATGATTTAACCTGTGCGCCTTGGTGCGCTTTTTATTTTGTTTTGGGCACCCTTGCACTGGCATTGTTGGACTATTTCTTTATTGTTTTATTAATTTAGGAGCGCGTAGCCGCCACGACTTGCCACACGAGGATGGATCTTAAAATAAAACCAGGTCTGTGACTGATGAGGGAACAATGTTGTGACATGGTTAAAAAATAAAAAAGATTGATTTGCATAATATGTCTACTTTAACATACAAATCTGAACAAGGAAAAGACAAAGAAGAGGTTTTAAATGCAGGAGGACTGACCTAAATAACACACAAGAGAGACGCTAAACTGAAATACAATACAAATTTGAAATTGTGAATTAACATTTTAATAATAACTAATCTGATATAGCATTGTTTTACAGATGGATAAACTAAATCCCTTTTCACTCCATATGCCGTGGTGTTTGGCTGTCTTGGGGTAGAATGTGTTATATAACGTATCTATCAGTCAAAACACAAAACAATGATCTGATCATTTTCTCAGGTTTGAAAAAAAATCCACATTGTTCTGTTTTTTCAGAGAGGACCATCCTGACTCAGCCAATCAGCTCGCATGATCTAATCAATCAATTAATTAACTTTTATTTGTAGCGGGTCTTTCATATACAAGGCCACACAACACATATCACATCAGGCATAATCATAAACATTAAAATCTACAAAAACGTAAAAAATACGATTAAGAAATATGATTAAAAAATATGGTTTAAAAAACATAAAACCAACATTAAGATCACAAGAAATAACATGAATAATCACAGTGCATTAAAAGAGTAAAGATACTGTACAAAGATCAAATCTGTTGCTGTGGTCTGATTTGTTGACAAAATTTTACTCAAACAAGACTATTTCTGTTGGGGCAAAAGCATGTATTTATGAAACAAAAATAAAGTCAAATTTGTTGCTAACATGTCTTTGATTAGCTGATCTTGCCACACTGCAGACTGAGGCCACGAACTCTGGTCTTTTACAACAAAATCCGAACATTTGGGGTCAGCATCTGTCTGTCTGCCACTAGGATTTAATCTAGTTTAGCAGCTCTGGCGATGATGTAACATGCCACCTGTTCATTCAAAAATCTCTAAACTTGGAGAGCTTAAAACTGTAGGACCTAACTATTTTTTTGATTCATAAATCTATTTTGTGTGTCCCAACAGTAATATCTGTTTGTTATAAGTGGTGAACAATCGTCTTTATTTGTTATTGTATAACTATTCATTAATTTTAGACATGCACACACAAGAGAAAATTAGCACTAAGACATTTATAGTCTTTTTTTGTTGTTTCAAAGTTAGGTACTCCAGCTTTAAATGTGCAGCTCATGCAAGGCAACCAAGGAATTTACAGAAATTGGAGACTTTTTGCCAAGAACAATGGGCTTACGTGCTATTTATGCAAACTTCTAATCAGGGTCAGAAGAGTAACCAGTACTCTACAGTATATATGTTGTTATAATTACAAGCTTGTTTTCACAAAAATGAACAAAATAAACAAGGGTGGTACAATGGAGTTAGAACTCTGGCTTCCGAGAAGGTCCTGGTTTTGATTCTCAGTCGGAACAGGACTTTTCTGAGCGGATTTTGCATGTTCTCCTTGTGTCTGTGCAGGTTCCCTCCGGGTGATAGTTTCCCTACCACTAAAAACATGTACAATAGGTAAAATCCCCCAGCTCTAGTCATCCTGTCCAAGAGCATCAGCATCTGGAGTTCCTGGCCCTGGTCCCTGACAGGTTTCCCTAGTGCTTTTGAAAGATTGGTTAAATGTAGAGGACAAAATTCCATGTGGGAAGTATACCCACCGTAAACAGGATATAATTATTCATTCATTAATTTTCTACCCCTTTATTAGTACATTTCTGGGTCGGGGGGGTGACAATGAGAGCTACCACCCAATGCTCATAGCACCAGTCCCTCGCTGATCCTCTGCAGGTGGTGGGTCCACAGGAAGATGGCTGCTTCATAAGTGGTGCCACAGCGTTGGTGTTTCAGCGCAAGCTTCAGGCAATGTAGGGTTAAGTGTCTTGCCCAAGGACACAACGACAGCAGACATTAGTGGGAGCTGTTGGAGTAGGTCCCTAGGTGGGCTATAATTAGAATTCAAAAAACATATTTATTTGACAATTGGGCTTTACACAACCACTAACAATAAATAGAAAAAAAATAATTACGTTGTCATTCATAATAAGACATTTTTTGCCTGGGTATGTAAACTTTCAATCTTAACTGTACTCTATACTATTACACAAGCCACAAAGACCAAAAGAATGCAAAATACCGTTGCGTGTTTTGTTGAAGGCTGTACACCACGCGGCCCACAGTGGATGAGACCCGTTACTATAGCAACCGGTGTGATTGTTTCATGCTCAGGGTGTAACTTCTACCAGACCAGCCCCATGTGAGCCAAGTGGGTGCCACGCTCTCACAAAACCTTGTTATTCTTGTATTTCCAGAAAGCAGCAAGGAACAAAAAGGCGGTGAAAGTGGTGTTTTGAGCTCCCGCTGAGACCCAGAGCGAGTAGGAGATTCATGCAGCCTCAAGGTTTAAGACATTTCAAACGCAGGCAGTGGTTCCAGGTATAGACTATACTGATGACGCATCAATCAAGGATCACTCCGACCCATTTTCACACTACATTCTGCAGTTAGCTGTCCAAGTAATTAAGAAAATCAACCAATACATTAGGAGTGGTGGGGTAAATTGAAGCTGGGTTTTTGTGTTTCATAAATATTACATGTTTAACAATAATAACTATTATTTGGGTTTTTATAGGGGTTTCATGTATTTTGGACACTCAAAGACACTTCACATGGCATTATTCTTTACTCTGTACACAGTGGTAAAAAAAAAAATATATATTTTTTTTGTCAACAGGCTGACGCTATACTGTTGTCAACAGGCTGGGTAGTGCTACTATAGGCTGGGTAATGTGGGTGAAGTTTCTTGCCTAAGGACAAAACAACAACACCTTTAATCCCGCAGCGTCTCCACTGTGGCACCTGGATTTCCGAGTCTCCTATCACAGCAGTAACCAAGCCCTGTCCTGCTTAGCTTCTGAGGTTGGTTGGGATCAGTGTTTAACCTTCAGGTGTCTCAATTTGTTGTGAATGGATCAGACTGCAACATGCCTTCAACTTATTAGACAACATTACATTGTCTCACAAAGTCACTATTTGACACCTTGGGTTTAGAGTGAGGGTAGTCCTCTCATCTTCACATATCTGTCTGAAAAAGCTGAGCGAATGTGAAGACCAAAAATGCATGCATGAAAAATAGAGCCAAACTGGTATGGTTTCAAGGCACATACATGTTGTTTCATAGTTCCATTTGCTGTGGTTTGAATACGGATTTCACTGAAACAATTCAAATAAAAAAAATGGCTATATCTTAGAGCAGTATATATGTGACATATACTGTGCCTACCAAAAACGTTGTTGAATTTTTGCTCATACAAGAAAAAGTTGGACAATTTTTACTGAGAGACCAAAACAAAGTATACTGACAACTTTGAACTTTGGCAAAAGTAGAACGCAAGATTTTCCTGTATTTTGCCCCATCCATCTTCCCATCAACCACAACACTCTGTCCTGTCCCTGCTAACGAAAAGCAGGCCCATAACAGGATGCTGCCACCTCCATATTTAATACTGGGGATGGTTTCGGCTTTGCTTCTTGCAGGTTTATTTTTCCACTCGTCCTTAATAGCAGATTTGTGTAGGGGTATTACTAATATTTGTACAGATTTGCCCAAGTGTCTGCATCTCTGAGCAGTGTTGTCCTTGTTCTATCTGTGAGTTTGGGCAGACATCCAAGTCTCTATCACCCAGATGATTGAGAGATGTTTGTCTAACCTGACCATTCCTGGGGTCTTCTCTCGACGTGGAGAGGCAGCAAACCTACTCCGAGCTCCTTGAAGCGATATTCAAGCTATAGTCTTTGCATAATTTATGTTTATGTCAAGCTGTTAAAACACTTTCTCAAGGATCCGTAGGTACAAGTATAGTTATAGAAATTTCATACATAAACAACAGAATACTATAAGTGAACATATGACACAACAGATTTGTCTTATTAACTGAACGTTTAAACAATCAAATATCATGATTATTTTCTATGGAAATTGGTGAGATCACAGCTGTAGGGAGAATTTTAACAATTTCTTCTTGTCACAAAATGAGACTTGTTGTTGTGAAACTGTTATCAATACTTACCAGGGGTTCTCTCCCACCAAGAACATTTAAATTCTAACCCTTAATGCTCAAGAAAATGATTAAACAATTCGTTTTTCTGACCATTATATTTCGAGTGAAACATATGTGTATAAATGCAGTCTCTTTACGCATTTATTGGTTAATTAATCTATAATTTAATGAAAAATTTACATAATAAATAAGTATTAAAGGAGATGCAAAATAAGAAATTGAGCTTTTAACCATCTTACAAATGTGTTTTAGGTCCATCCACCATAAAATCATTAACTTCTGGCACAAAAATGTCACTCCGCCCTTCTGTCTAAAAGCTCCTGTCTCAGTCGTGTAAATGTATGATGTCATTGTACAACTATGACATCATACTCAGAGCCGTTTTCTGTCTTTTACAACAAAAGCATTGCCCATAAACTAGTGTTGGTCATTTATGTTTTGCCAGTGTTTGCAGCCAGTAATACTATTTTTATTTTTTTACCTAAACAAACTGAACTTCTCCCAGGCAGATGGTATTATTTCCCCTTGATACTTGCTTCACCACATATTTTCTGCTGAAATTATTATTCATTCTAAAGCAAGTAAAAAGTCATTTTTCTGGCCATAAATAATGCGTAACATTTAAAGTTGCACCCTCCATCTAGTGAGTTAGAATACATGCATACATTGATTGTTGAATACGAATTGAATCAATGTTAAATCATCTAAGTATACATTGTAAACATAAATACATGTTTGACTTAAATAACTGAATTATTTTATTTTAATCAACTCATTTTTAAACTGTTGCTAAAACCAACACAATGAACTATTATGTGTTATTTGTATTTAATAAAGTTTAGTTTAAAGTTTAGTTGCAGTACTTTAAAGCTGTGGTTACTTTTTTTGCTTTAATTTGTGCTTGCCTCAACAATAACAAAAAGTCTTAAGTAAAACAATCAGACCACAACATTTCTCTTAGTAGGTCTTATTAGGTCACAGTTTGCCTTAGAAAGAGCGCTGTGAGTCACTATTTGTCTCTTCAGGCTGAGTGCCAAAAGGCTGATTGAGGGTGGTCCTCATTATCTGAAAAAACTAACTAAAAGATGCAACTGAGGCCAAAAATGCATGTGAAAACTAATGATATAGAGCCAACAAGTTATAAAGCCAGGAATGATCATTTTGTTGTGGTTTGATAATTTGATACCCCAGCTTTAATTGTGCAATGAATTGTTTGACTTACTTTTTTTATAGTCGGAGCATTTGTCTCTATGTAGGTTACAGCCTTTGCAGAATGAAATTGAAAGTTTAAGACAATACATTCATCCACTGTACACATAGTTTTCTGTTAGCATCACTGTTGACAATATGCTAGTGTCCTGTAGCATATTAATCCATGTTGTTAAAAAACAGTATCAAAAAGTCCCCTTTTGCCCTTTTCTATATAACTCATACAGTGTATTGCCAAACACGTTACCAAGTGTCCACTGCCATCTATTGGTGGCACTGAGCGCTTTGTTGTGAATGTACTATTTTAACAGTTTGATTTTTTTACATTCAAAATTACTCATCCGGTACATTTCATTTAGTAAAACACATGGGTCTAAACCACATCATTTGAAACTAAAGTAAGGTATCCAAAAACAATGGCTTCTCTCTTCCCCACACATCACTCCCACAGGATCATAGCATCACATTCACACCATTGGATTTCTCATGTTGACCACTCACTCACACATCCACAGTGACTCTAGTGCCCAGACCCCTCAGCACTCTCTGACATCACAGCCGAGCTCTGGGGGAGTGTGCGAGAGGATTAGTTGAGGACCAGCAGCAGCAGCAGCAGCAGTGGCAGCAGTAACAGCAGCCCCATGGTTGATATGCACTGTGAAAGACAAACCGGAGATGACCAACTGCTCACCATGCTAATTTATGACACTTCCCCGCAAATGTGAAGCCGGGCAGATGACGTGTGGTGACCAGTGTATCATAGTTTGTGTTGGATGGTTAATAAGAGCCTGGGGTTGACGGATAGAGGAGGTATAAAAGTTTTTTTGTAGCCAGTGATGATTTGGTGAAGGTTCATTGCCCGGTCAAGAGCGTCACCACAGGCTCTCACCTGTTCTCCACTGCTTCAAACCAAACTGGGGGCAATAATTAAACGCCCTTCTAATAATCTGTTGCAGCTGCTTTGATTTTGTTGGTTATTTCCTGCATAGTAGGAGCTTTTGTATTTGCAGTCATAACAAAATATGTTATCCCTTCAATGTTCACTCCTTGAAGAAAGCAATGCAAATGCTTCTTCTTTTGAATTTTCAAGATGTATGCCCACTGATAACATAAATGATTTGTTTTTATGCTTTTTTAACCCCTAGTTTTTGCCTTTACAATTGTTGAGATGCAGTTTAATGGAAACTTTGCCAAACACCAAGGTTTCACCAAATGGTTGAAACCATTACATCAGGCACGTCCAAACTATGGCCCACGGGTCAAATGCGGCCCTCTGGCACCTGTATTGGCGTCAGATCAGATCTTCAGTTCTGTCAAATATTTATCTCTATGGACAGAACAGCCCATCTGGATTGTTGGTCATTGGAAAAGGCTGGTTAACTAAAGTGGCCCTCTAACTAAAAGGTTTGGGCATCCCTTCATTAAAGGGTTATAGCGGGGGTATCCAACCGATTGATCAGGAGTTGCCAGTAGCTCTCCACCCCCTTCCAACAAGCTCCCAAAAAGATTTAGACATTTGAAATATTCTCCTCACTATTTAAAATTAATTTGAAAATTAAAGTAATGCATTCATCCATTGCACAATAGTTTTCACTTGGCTTCACTGTTGACAATAGGAATGCGATGAAAAAAGTGATGAGAAATAAGTAATTGCTCACATTTTGCAAAATGTTTCATAATATGACCCTTTGTGCCATTTTCTCTTCTTATTCACATCTTATACAGTACAGTATATTGCAAAACTGTACAAGTTACCATAAGTCAAAAGTAAATATTTTTTCCAGTGACCCCTAGATCTTGTGTGAAAAAGGACATAGTGTGACTGTTGCATAAAAACCTTCTCTGGAACTTATTGAAATGGTGACATCAGTGGGAAAGGTAGTCATGTTGTTTGAGCATGTGTTGGTAATGATCAGAAGGACAAGATTGGGATGAAAAGAAGGTGTGTTTCCTTCGCAGGGTTGCTGGCTGCTCCCTTAAATATAGGATGAGGAGCTCGTCATAGAGCCACTGCTTCTCCAGGTCGAGAGGAACCAGTTGAGTCAGGACAGAAATCTTTTTTTGATGCCTCCTGTACCTCTCCCTGAGTAGGTGTTCCGGACATGTCCCACCGGGAGGAGACCCCGGGGAAGATCCAGGACCCAAAAATGGATTGATGTTTGATTAAACTTTATATTCCTGCATTTTAAGCTTGTGTGCAAAACCCCATCTATATCTCATACATACCCATGCCATTTTTTATCATAAAGAACTTACAATGTAAAGTAGGGAAGTCTCCGTTCTGCTGCTTTGCTATCAGATCATCAGTTTGTTATTAACATCATAATATAGTTGCTAGATGTGACGGTGAAGGTAATTTTCTCGTCACCACACTGACCCATTGCACAATCACAGTTGAATAAATGAACATGTTGTGACAGGATCAGATCAATGCTGCTGTGCTCCTCTTGATGCGAGGTCCTGGGATTTCTCTGGGGACGACCGCTGTGCAGGAGATCAGCTCTGACATGTGTCAAATCCATTATATCTGAGAGTACAAGAGGATGTCCCTCTAACTACCACTGCAGCGCCGCACCTTTAACACTACAGGCCTAGATGTCTGCATGGGAAAGACTGAGAATGAAGCACTTTTAGAAAGAAACGTTGAGACAATTTTGTTCATGTTTTATATTGCCTGAAAAGCAAAGAAAACCAATGCATTATTTTATCATTATTATTTTATTGTAAATAGATTCACAACCCGCCATATGATTATTATATATGAAAGTCCTTTCTAATGACCAATGGAGGCATTTCAAAATTACATAACTACAACTACACACTTTTATCACGCAAAAAAATAGACAATAGTTGATATGACAATAAAGATTTAGAATATTGTGACATTTTTTCTTTCATCTGTGGTCCAGGAAATACTGTGAAATTAGATAGACTAAAAGTAACTTTCCAAACAAATGGGAAAGGTTAATCTTGTCTTCTTTGTGGATTAAGTTATGTTTTTTTCCCCCCAGACTATTAAGATCTGGTCGGGCAAACAATTACCTTAACTTACCATAGTTAGCAAAGATGTTCCTCCAGCTCATCCGGGGGAATCCCAAGGCGTTAAACGTTCCCAGGCCATGATTATTCAGGCATTAGTCCACCAAAAAAATTGAAAAGCATAACTCATAAACTTAGAAACAGGTTATGAGTTTGGGGCAGAAGAGGATGAGAAGTTACACATACAAAATAATGTGTGAGTAAAAAGTCAGTGTAGAACAATTTCACTTACTCCACTTACTCCAGGCTTGCAGCAATCAAATATGTGAAGTCTCATAGCTCCATCTTGTGGTCAAAAATGGAGTCTGGTGGCACTGCTACCAGGGGTCATAGAAAATGGCAAAACTGTTCTTTGAACTTTTGGGGTCATAGAAAATGGCAAAACTGTTCTTTGAACTTTTGGATTCCTGACGTATGTCATGGAAAATAAAATGTGTTTTTTAAGGGAAAGATGAAAAAAAAGAAGATTGTCCTGTTACTATGTTCAGTGTGTACAATGTTGCAATAAGCTCATATATTTCTAAACATGGCAATTAAATATTTCCATTGGTCCCTCCCTTAAGATTTTATGGAGGAGAATAGATGAACATGTTACATTGGGCCTCAATGGATTTTAATACATTTTTGACCAATCAGGAAGCTACAGATGTGAGCATGGGCGCGTCTAACCAGTGCTCGTTAGTAAATGACATCCACTTTAAAGCTTACATCAAACAACACAGAAACAGTCAAGGTGTTCATTAATATGATTACAATCCTCTTGCATAAATTGACATTACATTTAAATATCCACAGTGGTAGCAAAAAGCCCCAGAACAACAAGCCTCCTCTCATGATAGTTCAGATTCAGATTTTGATTAATTTTATTTGCCATTTCCTATAAAAACAAATTGGAAAAACAAATTTTCTAGGTTCCCCAGTGTGCACCAGACAAGTACATACATTCTCACATTAGTCCACCAACAGTTTTCCAAAGACAATAGACATGAAAGTTAGAACACAGATTAGACACAAACTGATTTTGATTTTTGACAGCAACTTGTTAAGTCCGTTGAGTCCAGTCAAGGTGGTGGTAATGCACAGTCTTGGGCTGTATGATAACATTCTATTCACTTTTACGTGATCGGTAATCTGTTATCAGCCTAGAAGTTTAAACTATTATATTATTAAACTATTATAGTATTAAAATTATATAAACTCTCTATATAAACTCTATTTTGGGGGTAAACATACAAGAAAAAATATGAATGCACTTGCAGAATTGCTTCAGTAGGTGGCAGAAGAGTCACCTTTCTATAATCTTTATATACAATAGTTCCTAAGGATTAGTTGATTGGTTGAAATAGTCTTAATGCCTAACCAGCTTTTACCTTTTAAACTCCTTTTTAATGATTTTAGTATGTGCGTTTGTTTAAAAAAATAAAATAAACATAACTATTGACTTGACAAAACAAATTCACGCAAACAACACTGGCCAAATTGTAGCAGTAGGAGCCCATTTCATACAGGACTGTAACTCAGTGTGCTTTACAAAGAATATGCACCAAGTGTGGCCGTGGTGGGAGACGAGAAAGTCAGCCACAATTGTGAAAAAGTCACAAATCAGTGACAGACTAATTCACCCTCGCTGTGTGAAGGAGAGGTTCCGATAGGTCTTTCCTTCCTGCTGCTGTCAGACTGTACAATAAGAACTGCTGAGCCTGTAAATTTCATTAATCTGTAAATAAGTAAATTCTTAAATCATGAGCAATGTGCAATACTGCAACTTTAGAATATCTACTGAACAATGTCACTTTACCCTATCTACTTATTATCCTGCACTATGTACAGTACATAACTCTGCACTACTACATGTATATATTTTTTGACAGGTGTTGAAGCATTTCCAGCATCTACAGCCAGTTATGCTAGTTAAGAAACATATCTACTACTTATTTTGTATATTTTGTGTGCTCCCTGTGTGCTCTTACTACTGTCCTGTCTGTGCGCTGCGACAACAACATTTCCCCACTGTGGGACGAATAAAGCAATTCTTATCTTATCTTATCTTAAATCAAATATTGAGGCAGACAGCCAAGCTCCAGTACTTCAATCAGGGTTATAGAAGGTGACTCTGGACTAGTTGCAGAGTTCCAAACTCGCAAAACGAGTAATCCAAGCAAAAAGAGACACCAGTCTCTTCCAAACTTAAACAACTGAATGACAGTTGTTTGAGAGGAGCCCCAGTATAATGAACCTTGTTGGGAGTGTGGAACATTCTGAATTGTAATAGAAGGAAAGAAATAGTCCTTGGTTATTAAAGCTTTCTGATTGCTATAATAAATCATGTTCCTACCAGCCCAAGAGTGAAAATGCTGTATTGTTTATCCATTATTTATAGTAATAATAATGCATTCACAAGGCCATCAGGAAGCTAAACTCCCTGCCCTCCCTCCCATATTTGCTTGAGTTTTTTTTTTTTATCTTAATTTTGAGAACAATTCACAACATTCTCAGAAAAGCTCTCAGAAAAAACTCAGGATGTGCAATAAATAGACAGGAAATGTGTATCAATTTCGTGGTCAGTATATTGTATCTTGTATTCAATGAATACAAATAATAGAAATAAAGAATAAAGTTTAAACAGACTGATTTGACAAATTGTAAGAGATATCAAAGTGTCCTTTGGATATTCTTTACAAAACTATACCTTATTTGCATAACATCCATCCATCCATACATTTCCTACATTTCTGGGTCGGGGGGTGGCATTCAGAGCTGCACCCATTTCACAAAGCACCAGCCCCTCACTGATCCTCCTGCAGTGGGGTTAAGTGTCTTGCCCAAGGACACACCGACAGCAGGCAACAGTGGGAGTCGTGAAGGAGGTGTCATGGTGGGCTCGAACCCACAACCTTTAGGTCCAAGCCAATGCTCTATCAACTAAGCCATAAAATAGAAACATTGAAACAGAAGTGACCTTTTTTTTTCTTTCAATTTCCAGGCCTTTTTAGGTCTAGACACACAGTTAGCCAGGAAAAAGCTGTTTTTCCTAAAAGATTCAATTCAATGTATTCTTGTATAGCCCTATATAGTTAAAGTATCTCGGAGGACTTTACACAACTGCTGAATTCACCAACACAGATTAGAGAATCAAACAGTTCAAACACAAGAAATGCAATGATAACATTTCAAAAATGTATATCATTGCATTGCACAAAACGTTTTTGACAATACTGAATTATGATACAGAAGATCACTTGTTTTGTAAAATACTTAAAAATCAGATTATTTTGGCAAATACCATCCACTCTGTTTTCCAGGTAATGCAAACACTAAGGCAAGACATTTTATCTGAAGGATCCAATTGTATGTATGGACAGCACGATAAATAGAACAGTGACGTCGCCCGGCATGGCGCAGCCGAGGCCCCACCCTGGAGCCAGGCCTGGGGTCGGGGCTCGTATGCGAGCGCCTGGTGGCCGGGCCTTAGCCCACGGGGCCCGGCCGGGCTCAGCCCGAAGGGATGACGTGGGCAGTCCCTCCTGTGGGCCCACCACCTGCAGAGGGGTCCGTGGTGGCGCGGTGCTGAGAGGACTGGACGGCAGTCGAAGGCGGAGACCTCGGCGACCCAGTCCGCACACACAACATCTGGCTCTTGGGACGTGGAACGTCACCTCACTGGGGGGGAAGGAGCCCGAGCTCGTGGGGGAGGTTGAGCGATACCGACTAGAGATAGTCGGCCTCACCTCCACACACAGCTTGGGCTCTGGAACCCAACTTCTTGAGAGGGGTTGGACGCTCCACTTTTCTGGAGTTTCCCGCGGGGAGAGGCCCCCCATCTCAGCCGCCACGTGTTGGAGTTCTCCCCGGTGAATGAGAGGGTCGCGTCCCTCCGCCTCCGGGTGGGGGACAAGTCTCTCATTGCTGTGACGGCCTACGGGCCTAACAGCAGTGCAGAGTACCTGGCCTTCTTGGAGTCCTTGGGAGGGGTACTGGACGGTGCACCGCCCGGGGACTCCGTTATTCTCCTGGGGGACTTCAACGCCCATGTGGGAAACGCCAGTGACACTTGGAGAGGGGTGATCGGGAAGAACGGCCCCCCTGATCTGAACCCGAGCGGTGTTCAGTTGTTGGACTTCTGTGCCAGTCACAGTTTGTCCATCACGAACACCATGTTCGAGCACAAGGGTGTTCACCAGTGCACGTGGCACCAGGACACCCTAGGCCGGAGGTCGATGATCGACTTTGTTGTCGTATCATCTGACCTTCGACCGCGTGTCTCGGACACTCGGGTAAAGAGAGGGGCGGAGCTGTCAACCGATCATCACCTGGTCGTGAGTTGGATCCGCTGGCAGGGGAAGAAGCCGGTCAGACCTGGCAGACCCGGGCGTATAGTGAGGGTCTGCTGGGAACGTCTCGCTGAGCCCCCTTTCAGACGGACTTTCAACTCACACCTCCGGGAGAGTTTCTCCCAGGTCCCGGCGGAGGAGGGGGACATGGAGTCCGAGTGGACCATGTTCTCTGCCTCAATCGCCGATGCGGCGGCTCGTAGCTGTGGTCGCAAGGTCTCTGGTGCTGGTCCCGGCGGCAACCCCCGAACCCGGTGGTGGACACCGGCAGTAAGGGATGCTGTCAGGCTGAAGGAGTCCTATCGAGCCATGATGGTTCGGGGGACTCCTGAGGCAGCTGTCCAGTACCGGCAGGTCAAGCGTGCCGCGGCCCGGGCTGTTGCAGAGGCAAAAACCCGGGACTGGGAGGAGTTCGGAGAGTCCATGGAGCATGACTATCGGTCGGCCTCGAAGAGATTCTGGCAAACCATCCGGCGCCTCAGGAGGGGGAAGCAGTTCTTTGCCAACACCATGTACGGTGCGGGTGGAGAGCTGCTGACCTCGACTGGGGATATTGTCGGGCGGTGGAAGGAATACTTTGAGGTTCTCCTCAATCCCCCCGTCATGTCCTCTGTTACAGAGGCAGAGGCTGAGGATGTTGGGGCGGATACATCCATCTCCCTGGCTGAGGTCACCAAGGTGGTTGGCAGCCTCCATGGTGGCAAGGCTCCGGGTGTGGATGAGATCCGCCCTGATTATCTAAAGTCTCTGGATGTTGTAGGACTGTCTTGGCTGACACGTCTCTGCAACATCGCGTGGCGATTGGGGGCGGTGCCAATGGAGTGGCAGACCGGGGTGGTGGTCCCTCTCTACAGGAAGGGGGACCGGAGGGTGTGTTCCAATTATTGTGGGATCACACTCCTCAGCCTCCCCGGTAAGGTCTACTCCAAGGTACTGGAGAGGAGGCTACGGCCGATGGTCGAATCTCGGATCCAGGAGGAGCAGTGTGGTTTTCGTCCCGGTCGCGGAACACTGGATCAGCTCTATACTCTCCATCGGATACTCGAGGGTTCATGGGAGTTCGCCCAACCTGTCCACATGTGCTTTGTGGATTTGGAGAAGGCGTTCGACTGTGTTCCCCGGGGTGTCCTTTGGGGGGTTCTCCGGGAGTACGGGGTCGGAGGTCCTCTGCTGAGGGCCATCCGATCCCTGTATGACCGGAGCCAGAGCTGTGTTTGCATTGCCGGCAGTAAGTCAGACCTGTTCCCGGTGAATGTTGGCCTCCGACAGGGCTGCCCTTTGTCACCGGTTCTGTTCACTGTATTTATGGACAGAATTTCTAGGCGCAGCCAGGGGTTGGAGGGGGTCCGGTTCGGAGACCACAGGATTTCATCTCTGCTGTTTGCGGACGATGTCGTCCTGCTGGCTCCAACGAACCAGGACCTACAACATGCTCTGGGGCGGTTTGCAGCCGAGTGTGAAGCGGCTGGGATGAGAATCAGCACCTCCAAATCCGAGGCCATGGTGCTCGACCGGAAAAAGGTGCCTTGCCCTCTACAGGTGGGTGGAGAGGTCCTTCCTCAAGTGGAGGAGTTCAAGTATCTCGGGGTCTTGTTCACGAGTGAGGGAAGAATGGAGCGTGAGATTGACAGGCGGATCGGTGCAGCGTGCGCAGTGATGCGGTCGCTGTATCGGACCGTTGTGGTAAAGAGGGAGCTGAGCCGAAAGGCAAAGCTCTCGATTTACCGGTCAATCTTCGTTCCCTCCCTCACCTATGGTCATGAGCTTTGGGTAATGACCGAAAGAACGAGATCGCGGATACAATTGGTCGAAATGAGCTTCCTCCGCAGACTGGCTGGGCGCTCCCTTAGAGATAGGGTGAGGAGCTCAGTCACACGGGAGGAGCTCGGAGTAGAGCCGCTGCTTCTCCACGTCGAGAGGAACCAGTTGAGGTGGCTCGGGCATCTGTTCCGGATGCCTCCTGGACGCCTCCCTGGGGAGGTGTTCCGGGCACGTCCCATCGGGAGGAGGCCTCGCGGAAGACCTAGGACACGCTGGAGGGACTATGTCTCTCAGCTGGCCTGGGAACGCCTTGGGGTCCCCCCGGACGAGCTGGAGGAAGTGTGTGTGGATAGGGAAGTCTGGGCGTCCCTGCTTAGACTGCTGCCCCCGCGACCCGGCAACGGATAAAGCGGAAGAAAATGGATGGATCCAATTGTTGAGAAATGAAGACATGGCAGCGGCGATTGAACGAGAAGAGACAATGCTTTTGATATGATATGTAACAATGTGCATAAGAACAATAGTAACAATGTGGGCAAAACAAAGATGTACAGTGCTTCAGATAATAATGTTTAGCAGTAATACAGATATAACAGGGGTCCACAGTACACAATATGCAGGTCAGATTACACACAATGTTGCTACACTTCTTGATCGAAGGCCAGCCCTTTTAGATGAATCTCAGGTTTTTCCTGCACTAAACGTTGCAGGAAAAAAAAAAGTTTTTAGAATCACATAAAGTTCCCTTTGGAAAATTTTCATAATTTGAATATGTGTCTTTTAAGATTGAACAAAAGCAATCTTCTTCTATTCTTATTATTGTCCTATACAAGCCACCGCAGTCATGTCATACTTTTATCGATCATTTTACCGAGTTGCTTTCAGTTGCCGGAGGGCCATGCGAAAGTGGCGAAAGTCCAACCTCCAGGGTGATAATGAATTCTTTAAAGAGAAGTTGTGTGAGTTTAACAGGGTACTACGTAAAACCAGATAATTGTACTTTTCATGAAACTATTGAAGGCTGCAGCAACAATCTGCGTGTTCTTTTTTCAACAATTAATAGATTAACAAACCCCCCCGTTAAGTTGCCATTAGAACACTACTCCACATCCAAGTTTAGTTTGCACAGTTCTTCAGAGACAAGGTTCAGGGTATCAGAAACCCCATCACCTCCTCAACACGAGTAACAATGCAACAGCCAGTGAGGCTTTTTGAGCTAGCTCAATTTGCACCTGTCGATAATGAAACTGTTCAAAAGATAATCACAGGTACCTCCTAGATTTCTGAAGTCTGTTCTGAGTAGTCTATTACCCTCACTGACAAAAATGGTAAACATGTCTCTCTTATCTGGAACATTTCCAATGGCCCTGACAATGGTAGTCATCAGGGCCCTCTTAAATAAGAGCAGTTTGGATGCTGCGGTACTTGAAAATTACCGTCCCATCTCAAATCTGCCTTTCATGGGAAGCATTCTTGAAAAAGTTGCCTACCAACAACTTATTGAATTTTTAATAACTAATGACTCATTTGATATGTTCGAGTCTGGCTTTAGACCCACCACAGCACTGAGATTGCTCTAGTCAAGGTAACAACATTCGGCTTAACACTGAAGCAGGAAAAGTCTCTGTTTTAGTCATGTTAGATCTGAGTGCCGCCTTCGACACCGTTGACCATGAGATTCTCATGCAGAGACTAGAGCACTGGGTCGGTGTTGCTGGCACCGCCCTAAGCTGGTTTAGGTCCTATTTAGAAGTAAGGAAGTACTGTGTGGAGATTGGAGACTGTGTCTCAGATAATATGGACCTGACCTGCGGAGTGCCACAGGGGACGATCCTGGGACCTCTCCGTTTCAATGTCTACATGCTGCCATTAGGTCAGTTAATTCAAAGTATAAAAGTGTCCTACCACTTTCGGCACGGGGCGGCACGGTGGCTGAGTGGATAGCACTCTCGTTTCTCAGCAAGTAGGTCCTGGGTTCGAATCCCGGTCTGCCCAGGGCCTTTCTGAGTGGAGTTTCCATGTTCTCCTCGTGTCTGCGTAGGTTTCCTCCAGGTGCTCCGGTTTCCCCTACCACTAAAAACATGCACAATAGGTACGAATGTAAATGAGTGAATGAATGGATGGTGTTGATTGGGGGCTGATGCGCCAGTGTGTTCTGGACTCGCTTCTGTCATCACCGTGTGTGGAATGATTGGAACAATATCTGAACTCTGAACATTGTAAAGCGCTTTGGGTGACCTTGGTCTGTAAAATGCGCTATATAAATAAACATTACTTACTTACTTTCTTACCACAATCATGCTGATGACACTCAAATCTATGTCTCACTGACTGCAGGTGAACATGGACCAGTGGACTCACTCCTTCACTGTATCCAACAGATCAGTGAGTGGATGCAAAATAATTTTCTCCAGCTAAACGCAGACAAAACTGAAATTATTGTCTTTGGTCCTCAGAAACAAAGCGAGGCCGTCATTTATTACCTTCAGTCTCTCTCCCTAAAACATTTAAATAAGGTCAGAAATCTGGGAGTAATAATGGACTCGTACTTAAATTTCAATAGCCACATTGGATCGGCAACGAGCAGCATTTTACCATCTGAAAAATATTGCCAAAATTTGAAATATTGTGTCCAAGGAGATTCTTATCCATGCATTTGTCTCCAGTAGGTTAGACTACTGCAATGGCCTGCTCACAGGTCTCTCCAAACAGGCTGTAAAGCAGCTGCAGTACATTCAAAATGCAGCAGTGCTCTATAAAAAAAGATTGATTGATTGATTGACATTTAAGTTAAGCATGAAGATAAAACAAAAACAGAACATTGATCACCTGTAAGTTATAGTTTTGCTTTGAAAGAACACAAACATGTACAAAGCAATCACTTCAAAGCTTTTTGCATTCTGTCAAAAGTAATTAAAAATATGTATTACTTAAAAGAGAGCTAAAGTTGAAAGAACATAAAAAGGTTGATGGATGTGCTTACGATAAATATTTTGTTTAAAAAATCTGATAAAAGCAACTTTTTACAGTGCAGGGACAGTCTTCCTGAAAATGTGAGACAAGCGTCTTCTCTGACAATGTTCAAATCCATGTTGAAAAAAAATACACAAATAAACTCGCCTTGCCTTGTCTAAAGGCTTGTCATCACGCCACACAAAAAGAGGCAGGCTTTGGGGTCAGATTTCTGAGATCCATTGTTTTGGAAATGAACAAAAGGCGTGCGTTAGGACCCTGTAGACCCCTCCTCCTCGCCTTCCTCTCTCTCCCATCTGCTTCAGAGCGCACAGCGGCAGTCAGGGAGGATGCGGACGCGCGACTAGGAGCACGTTTGGAGCGATCTCTGCGATGTCTAAGGGACTAAGTTGATGAAGTTTGGCCTATTTGGATTCACAGCTCCAAACAAATCCCGTAATAAATCTAGCAACATACTCGACTCGACCTTGGAAGCATATATTGGGATTTTTGCAGGGGTGCTTGGGAAGTTTGGCACGTGCGTATTGTCACTTTTTTGTTGTTGTTGCATGATTTCTGGGACACGCAGTTGAGAACATGTCGCTCAGCAGAAGTATTGAATTCGATCACTTTGAGGAGCTTGGAGGACACCACAAGCTTGGACATCGCCCCCCAAAAGCCAGCTCTGTGTCTGGTTCCCACAGCGGCTCCAGGGGAAACGGTGTGGCCCCCAGCCCGGCTCACAGCGCGCACTGCAGCTTCTACCGCACACGCACGCTCCAGTCCCTCACCTCGGAGAAGAAGGCCAGGAAAGTGCGCTTCTACCGAAATGGAGACAAGTATTTCAAAGGCCTGGTTTATGCCGTGTCCAGTGACCGCTTCAGGTCTTTTGACGCACTGCTCATGGAACTCACGCGCTCTCTGTCCGATAACGTCAACCTGCCCCAAGGAGTGCGCTCGCTGTACGCGCTGGACGGGGGCAGGAGAGTCACCAGCCTGGACGAGCTAGTAGAAGGTATGTTGGGTTAGTGTATATAATAGGCATCACTGTAAAAATGATCTAACTATATATTTATTATCTTTTTTTCACTTTGTATATGGCTAGAAACTAATAACCCTAACGTCATGCTTTATTAAGACATTTTTATTTGCTCCACATATAGATTATTTTGTCCCAACAGAAACACTCTCGTCAAAATGAAAAGTTGTGTCATATCAGACTCCAACACGTTCTTAGAAAGCATTTTTTTTGCATAGAGAGATTCCCATGAGTCACTACTAGACGCTTTCTCTCTTTTTCACTCAAAGCTGATTCAAAGTTGACAAAGGGAAGAAGTGCATCTTGGCGAAAGCTGTACTATAAGCCCTAAGTACAACAATAAATAACTTCTCAGTGGTGCAAACTTAAAAAGTGAGTGGAATTGCTTTAACCTTTACTTCATCTGTTTCAAGTTTTAACAACTCACAGATTATGCGTTTTGAGCTTTTACCTCAGAAGTAATAGGAGTCACTATATGTTTTTTGACTCATAATCTGTGAATTGCTAAAACCTGAAACATATAAGTAAATAAAGTTAGCTATGAGTTCAACCATATTCAAAAGTTGAAGCTACTACACTAATCATTTTAAGTCTACACCCCTCAAAAGTTTGTTGTGCAGCTTTCACAAAAATGCACTTCTTTGGAAAAGAGAGAACCACTCTCACTCAGCTCTCAGTCTAAAGCGTCTAACAGTAACTCATAGGGATCTTTCTTTGCAGTATGCCAAATATAAATGGTTTCTAAGAACACGTTGTGGTCTGATTTGTCACAACTTTTCAATTTGACAATTATCTTTCTATTGAGCGAAAAAATTATATCTATATTTATTTTCGCTATTAATTATAAGTTAGATACCCCATGTTTAAGTCTCAATAAAGCATGACAGGAGGATTATCAGTTTCTTTCCATATACAGGGTGAAACACATGGTTACAACTAGGCAATGACATTTTAACAGGTGACAATGAGAATATTGGTCAAAAGTTAATGTATTTATGTAATTAAACTTACAATTAGACTTGTTCCAGTTAAAGTGAACCAGACCAACACATGTGAACACGCCTTAAAAGTGGTTTGATCATCTTGTCCATAGTTATTCCCATTTTTGTCCTTTTTTGAACGCACAAACTTTACACCAATCACTGGGGTTAGCAGTTGTACACCTCAACGTTTAATCTGAGACTCTTAACTTAATGTTCCTGCTGCCACTGATCTTGTGACCCCCTTTGAAAGAGCTGTCAGATATTATTGACTGTATAAAAGCTTTATTAAACGTCCCGTGTTCTAGTTCACCCTACAGCTTCAGGCTAAATGCTGTATATTTAGCGTTGAACTCATTCAGTCATACAGTCATTCCACTAATGTCCATATCTATTTGAATGGAAAGTCTTTAAAGCAACACTTACAGGAGGTGGGACAGTATCCATCTGCACAATTCCATAGAGTTATTAAATGAAAATAAAAGTTATAATTAGGGACGAACCAATCCAGATTTTATATGTCCGATTCCGATCTCAACACTGTGACTCTGCCAATACCACATATGGACTAGTATCAGAGCAAAAACTGGACAATAAACAATAGATCACAGCAAAATTGTTACAAAACCTTTGTAGTCTCTGCTATGGTGAATTTTATAAAAGATTTCTCACTGCAAGGACATGTGTTTGACACTTTTTCTTCACTATAAACCCAACCAAAAAAGCTGTAAAATGGCCTAAATTTCTGTTCTTTGTTGTGAATAAAAAGTCTATTGATACTACTATGTAACTACCATGATCTCTTTATTCAATGAGTGAATGAACCAATTGGAGAATCCTCTGAAGCCTAACCCTATCCTGGTATAGGCTTCCTTGACATAAACACTCCATAATTACATACAGCTTACATTTTAAGCTACATCTCAACAGGCTTTCCCAAATAAAGTCAAAATAAAACATTTTTGATCTACAGTATTATACAGTAAATCCCCGTTGGTTGGCGCCTGCACTGGGCCACGTCCAAAATCGGATTTCTTCACATAGTTACTGTCTGGTGACGGTTCCAACTTCTTATTCCTCTGTTAATTCTCATGTACTGGTCTATTTCCTTCTCCTAACCTCCTAAAATGTGTGCTATATTAATTTGAACTGATTTCATCCTGGGGGATCTTGGGTAGATTGAGGCCAGGCAGTAGCTGATCTGGATTCTACAGATGTGTCGTTGATGTTTTGCCTCAGAGACTCATAAAATAAAGCCTTCTGCCCCGTGTGCATTTTGGCTAACAACAAGAAATCAGAGTTATTTCTGTTTTCTGCATTTTACACGTGGATATAAAGGGAATAAAGAAAGTAGTGTGTTTTAATGATTTGTATAATTTTAGGAATGTGGAGTAATTGCAGCTATCAGATAGCTCCGTCTTTCAAAATATAGAAAAAATGGCTTGTTTACACACAATGCAATACCACGCTAAATGCTGGAGCAGCTGCAGTAGTTACATTTTGTTTGTACCAACAAAAAGTCTGAAATGTTGTACTCATAAGAGTTTCTTGAGTCACTATTTTATGCTTTGAGCTGATTGGCTGAGAAACAGCTGGTGTAAACACATGTGATAAAGACCAAAAATGCATGCAGGTGCAGTAGAACTAAAATGTTTGGAGAGTTAGAAACGACTTACATGGGTAGTTTTAAAGTTAGGTACCCCACATGTCGCCCCAAATGTAAAATCTGAAGAAATAATGGAGTCAGATCAAGCATCGGGAGAGTGCGGTGTGACGTCCTGGTCTCATGTAATAGGCGTGCTGTTGACTCATTAGTGCCGCTCTCAGCAGTCGATGGAGGTCATTGATTGCAGCCTTTCATGCTGTGTCTCCTCTCTGTGAACCCTCCCAGAGTCTAGCATCCCCCTTCAGGCCTGGAGTCACCCCTGGCAACATTTCCAGGTGGATCCCTCAGATGTATGCACTGTTGTCATGCAATTATTTTGTACTGAATTTCCATTTGAGGATATTTTTGTAACATAGTAACAAGCCAGAAAAAATGCACTTATAGACGTTAAGCTTCAGCCTTTATGCATCATTTACAACTCATTTTCTGAATAATGTCATTTTGATGTATCAGTTATGTTTGGACGGACCCCAAACTGGGCATTGGCTGGGTATTGAAGACTGTGAGGCAGAAGATTAGCTTCATAGCCATATTGAACCCTTATGACCATTGCTGTCAATAATAGATATTCTAAATAATAATAATAATATGGTCAGTTGTCACCAAAAAAACATCAAAAAAAGTAGGCCAATTAATTGTGAAAAACATTCATATTGAAATCACTGCCTTTCACGGATGCAAGTATAATATATATATTCATACATTTAATTGAAAAGCCTTTGCCAAGAAAATGTATTCCCAAAGTATTAACAGCTTAGTTGTCAATCTGATCTTGTCTGTTAGTTATTTTTTCTTTGTTATTTTCTGTAATTTATTCCTCTGGCTCGTCAAACTCGTCCGGATAATAGAATTCACTGGAGAATGCTTCCAGTTGTTGCCCATTATTTCTTTTTTACCGAGGAAACTCAGGAAAGAAATCAATTGTGATACCCGCTGCGGACTGATTGTCATGGTAACGGTCCGAAGAAAGATATCAAATGTGATACGCGCTATTCGGACCAATTGTCATGGTAACAGTCTGAGATGGGAAAATATCAGACCGGTAATCAGCCAATCAGAGCGCACGTACGGTCCAAGTCATATAATAAATAGTTTTATCCATCAGTTATTGAATGAATGATGAGTTGATATTGTAACTATTGGGACAGGAATAACAAAAAAGTGATTATTTATTAAAACACTAGAATATACCTGCACTTAACTTGTTTCATTTGATTGTATCTAATAAAAGTCACTATACTCTAAAAATACTATGATTCTTTTGTCCACTACACAACCTAAAACCAAAACAGAGAGAGTTATACATGTATACTTTGTTTGAGCAGTATAAAAACAAAGTCAACGCAGAGCATCAATAAACTTTCAGGAAACGAACAAAAGACAGCAATTTGCTCAAAGGGAGTAGTTACTGTAGAAGCAGGTTTATACTATCGCACTTCATACACAAGGAAACTTATGTGGCGCTTTCTAGTGTGCCTGCCCCCATTCATACATTTCCATTTCTTTCAATAAGGATCTTTAGATTCTTTACTAAAAAGGAAAAGAGCTATGATAGGGAGAAGTACTGTACTCAATATACACCCTCAGCCTATACATGCAAGTATATGAATGTACATACGTGCACAATAAAAATAATTTAAATATAGCATAATTAAACTGTGACAATAAATAATAGAGAAAAAAAGGCTAAAAAAGGTAAATAATGAACTAGTTTGACTACATTCCAACAAGTAAAAATCTAAGATCTATATTGCTTTAACCATTACCACTATTAATACAGACGAGATGACTGGTGTGGTCAGATATGACCGGTCTATCATCAGTAATATTCTCATGTATGATCCAGCTGAGCCACAGTCAGAGCCCATCAGCCTCCACACCTGAGACCCTCCTCCTGGGACCTCCCTGTCTGCCTGGACGAGACCTCAGCCCTGGTTTTGACCCCATCTGTGCTGGAGACTTTTAATCAGCTGCTCATAAATTGGCTAAATTAGAGTAGATGTTTTATTAAGCTAATAATAAGAGTGTCCCATGTGTCACACAAACTTTCCACAACCCAATTTCAGAGATTGTGAAATTAATGAATTGTATGTATATTAAAGGCACTGGGTAAAGCATAGAACAAATTCACGGTGTGTTGTCGAAAAACAAAATAATGAATATTTTTGACCATATGACCCTGTAGTATCAAGTATTTTTCAAAAACTCACTCAAGAATCATTATAGTCCCTCTCCTTGGTGAAAACACAACCAATCTGGAGAATTGGCAGTGAGCAACGGGCCTTGTCTGTGTTGGAAGTAGTAAGGATTTAAAGTAATACACCCATGCAGCGGGCGAGGGGCTTGCCTTAAAAAAAAAAGATTATTCATTCAACAACATCTTTACATTATTTATTATTAGCATTAATGGAGGATTATTATGCAATCCCTCAATAACAGTCACTATGCCAAGATGTGTGTCGGTCAAATCTCAACAGTTCTCTTAAAAAAAGAAAGCATTTTAGTTTTTCTTATCTATTACTTGCTTCCTTTCATGACCACATTCATCGTTCCTGGATTGTTGGGACAAACGTAGCATGCTTGGAATGCACTTTCCCTCATTCAGAATCCCGGCACACGCTGACATACCACACATAGCAGGGCTCAACCGTTGGTACAAACTCCACGCATTCTCCCTGTGGTTACAGTCACTCTCCAAGCATTTACATGACATTGTCCTGAGGAAACATATGCTGGTGTTCACTGCACTATTGGAATGTTTTAGATGGTTTTCAAAGAGCTGGAGGAAGGCCAGTGTCGCCCAGAGCTGCAGGAGAATGGAGGAAATGCAGACGGACACTGCCCAGCCTCTTAATGTGCAAGCTTTTTGTTTCACAGGGCAAATGTTAACTCCTTGGACACTCTTGAGATGTCTAACTTTAATCATGTGTCGGACTAGATTGGTGATTGAATGAGTTCAGTTTGTGTTATAATCATTTAAATGCATTATTGTTGTTGTATAGAACTTATGTTGAGCAATAGACAGAAGCAATAAACAGGATGCAAAAAAAGAAACAGCCATACACGGTTAGGCTCTTGGTTCCACCCCCTCTCACTCATGAACACAACAAATACACACAGGCCCAAACACTCTCTGACCCTAAACTTATCTCAACATTTTTTGTCACACAATGCCCAGATTGTAATAAGCCTTTGTGATAGTTCACTCCACACAGCTGTCTTGACTCCGAAGACCACCAACCAATGTACTGGTGAAACTTTGCAAATTAGGATATTGTTTAAATGCAAAACAATATTTATGTAATTCAACTTAAAATGTGAATTAAAATATTTGTTAATCTATGATATAGACTCATTACAGGCAAAGTGTCGTATGCCAAGCCTTTGTTTGTTATAAATTTGACGATTATGGCTCCATTTTCTAAATATTTCTTTGTGTGTTTTTACAGCTTTGAGCCAATTATCAACATTATAGCAAGTAAAGTCTTTATAAATCTCACTCTGCGTCTTTCATTTCTCTATTCTCATAGTAATCGTAGACATGTATGTTATCAACAAACACCATTAACAGGATGAAATGCAGAAAAAGATTGACAAGGGGTCGGATGA
This sequence comes from Knipowitschia caucasica, assembly GCA_964034765.1. Classification (NCBI taxonomy): domain Eukaryota; kingdom Metazoa; phylum Chordata; class Actinopteri; order Gobiiformes; family Gobiidae; genus Knipowitschia; species Knipowitschia caucasica. The sequence goes on along the minus strand of OZ035825.1, from coordinate 16,203,943 downwards.
AGCAGACGATTATTTGGTTCTAACCCTTCTCACTCATACAGCACAATGCAAAACACACAGAAAACACACACGCTGTTGATGATGATGGCTCACAGTCCATTTTCAAAATATTATAATTATCTTAGATGTTTTATTTGGGGTTTTTACAGCTGTGAGCCAATCATCAACATTAAACAGATCAACTTCACTAATGCACTAGGACTGAAAAACCTGCACTGCTATTGCCACTCTTTCTTTAATTGCCACTTTTTATTGTACATAATATATCCTGCACAGACTATATTTTTAACCTTTGACTTGTACACACACTTCTGTCTTTTGCACAATGTGAGTGATTCTATCTATGCCAAATGTGATATGTAACTTTCTCCTGTGTGAGATCAATAAATTTCCCCACTGTGGGACGAATAAAGGATCTCTTAATCTTAAAGTCTATCTTCTCTTATTTTATCTTAAAAGCTTCATATATCTTACTTTGCATGTAATAATAATAATAATAATAATGCATCGGTTTTATATAGCGCTTTTTTGGACACTCAAAGACGCTTCACATGTGTCATTATTCATTCACTCCATACACGGTGGTGATAAACTACTACTGTAGCCACAGCTGCCCTGGGGCACACTGACAGAAGCGAGGCAACCAGTATGCGCCATCGGCCCCTCCGACCACCACCAACCATTCATACACACACCAGACTCATTCTAGGCAATGGGGGTGAAGTGTCTTGCCCAAGGACACAACGGCAGTTTGGCACTTTACAGCCGCAGCCGCCCCACTGTGGCATCAGGTGTTCCCAGAGGTTAAGTGTCTTGCCAAGGACACAACGACAGTAGTCATTGGGAGTCGATGGTGAAAGTCTTGAGCGGGGCTTGAACCCACGACCTTCTGGCTCAAAGGCCAACGCTCTACCAAGTCACAATACATATTACATATTAGTTTCACATTGCAAATTGAATGACAGTATAATTTTCCGTGTTTCACCACATGTATAGTTCATTCTTACGAGGTGGCCGTGTCTTGCCTCAGCACAATGTGTTTACCAGGCCAATATAGCTTTTGTTGTTGTTTTTGGTTTCATAGTTTTAGCCATTGCCTTTGCATTGCTGATATAAACTTATGGTTTTGCCAAGGGTTAGGGTTAGCATTTAATGTATTTTCACATCATGTGCATCAGTGCCTGCAGCTGGACGTGCTGTGTTTGTACTTTTATCAAACACAATGACAGTATAAACTCTCATGTACTCAGTGTACTCATGATGAGGCTTGAGGCTGAGTTTATTAAAGGCAAGGCAAGTTTATTTGTATAGCACAATTCATACACAAGGCAACTCAAAGTGCTGAACAAAACAAGAAAGCATTAAAATCATAAATAATCACAGAACATTAAAAAGAAAGATAAAAATATAAAATCCCTCAGTTGTATGCACAGCTAAACAGAAATGATTTTAACCTGGTTTTAAACATTGTCAGAGAGGAGGCCTGTCTCACATCTTCAGGAAGATTGTTCCAGATTTTAGCAGCATGAATCTGAAAAGCAGCCTCCCCATGTTTAGTTCTGACTCTGGGCACTAACAGGAATAGTCCGGTAACATAAAGTATATGTTACCGGACTATTGGGGCTACATATTAGGGTGTGTCGGCCATGGGGCACTCTGTATTCTAAACCAAGTGGTGTAGGCTATGGCTGTTTTATGTTTTGATGTTTTACATCTTTTTTTTCTCAAAACATGGCGTAATAAAAAATAAAACAACGTAATTGAGGCAAATTATGAATTTTCTCCCTCTCATCAAAACAGACCTATATTGTTTTTAGATCCATCTGCACTAATTTCAAAAACTTCTGGCACAAACTCCGCCCCTTCTGTCTAAAAGCCCCTGTTTCAGTCCTGTATTAATATTATGTCATCGTACGACACACAGTTTTCTGCCTTTTAAAATAAAAGTATTTCCCCTAAATTAGTTTGTCAAATTCTCAGGTGAAATTACATTCTTTTTTAAATTTGGAGAAAAGCAACACAACTCCAACATATCAATCTGATATCCTTTATCTGGCACGTCGACAACATTATTTACCCTTCATACTTGTTTCAGCGTGTATTTTCTATTGAAGATGTTATATCACATTCTCAAACATTAAGTGACAAAGTAACTAGTCTCATTATCTCAGTATCTCTACTTTAACCAAACTTTTCCTTCTACACATCGCAGGCGAGAGCTACGTGTGCGCCTCAAACGAACCTTTCCGGAGAGTGGACTACACCAAGAACGTGAACCCCAACTGGACCGTGGGCTGCAAGACCAGCACATCCCGCTCCCTCCCCTCCCTCACCGCCCTGAAGAACGAACTGCAGCGGGAGACCAAGGACTTCATCAAGCCCAAACTGGTCACCGTGATCCGCAGCGGAGTCAAACCTCGGAAAGCGGTGAGAGTTCTGCTCAACAAGAAGACGGCCCACTCCTTCGAACAGGTTCTCAGCGACATCACCGATGCCATCAAGCTGGACTCCGGGGCAGTCAAGAAGCTGTACACGCTGGAAGGCAAGCAGGTGAGTGAGCAAGAGGCTTACCAGCAAAAGTATTTAGTCTAATTCTGGACAGAGCTACTAGTGGCTGGCTTGTGGTGGGGTAAAAAATGGATTCCGTTCAGTATCACAATATTTTGCGCACATATTTAATTCAATAATTAAATAATTATCTGTTTCACTTTTGGGTTTTCTCCGAGACTACTCAAGTTTACTTATGTTACTCTATTACGTCTGCTTTTTGCGACTCTAATATTTGCGTCTAATTGCCTTGTCCTGACCTGTAATAAGGTTTTGTGTCCTGAGGTTTTTAGCACTTCAGTTTATGTGCAGACCAAAATAAATGTGATATTTGAGTTGAGAAGTCTTATATTCTCTATTATTTGTAATGCCTTTGAGGGACATGAATTGTAATATATCGCAGAATTGAATGACAATACTTGCTGTATCTCAATATGCTGTGAAATCGTCACATTTTAGCCAATTCCCACCCCGACCGCATGCTGTAAATGACTATTTTCAAAACCTGATCCCAGAGTGAATGCGTTTGAAACCAATGTTTATGCATCTGGGTTTTGTTGCCTCATGTATGACCTTTTTCCCTATACCAGAAAGACACAAACCGTCACAAAAACAATCACCAACAGATATATTGTTAAAACTAATTGTTTGGAAAATGTAGGGTTAATTGCACTGAATATCCCCCACATTTCCCCCCTTTTTTTGCTTGTTTGTGTCCCGTATTATGAGGAGGGAAAAAACGAAAAACATTTTTAACAAGACAAAATAACATGTTGTAGTTTTCAAAGCTAAATAATTACAGTCATTGCAAAAGGCTAGTTTTGGCCACAAAAGTTTAGATTCAACTGAACATGACCTCTGGTCAAATTGGATCAAAATGTAATCTTTTGGACAAAATGTTAACATTATGTAAATTTCAGTACAATCACTGCTCCTCACCCTCAGTGCACCATTCACTGTGTCAAATATGGGGGCTGCTTTTCTTCATCAGGGACAGGGAAGAGTGTCGGATATGATAGGAAGGTGTCAGTCAGTAACTAAATCCAAAGTAAAGTCTTTGTGTTTGTGGTTAAAACATAATGCTAAGCTGTATCAATGCTGTTGCAGAATGTTGTCATGTATGGCTTTAACAACGACATAAGCGCTTTGAAACAATAATAATAAAAGACACATTATTGCAGATTTGGCCAAATTCCACAAAAGCACAGACAGGATCTAGAGTTTTGGCTCGTGTGTTATTGTTCGTAGTGAAAAGTGAGATAATGTGGCAGATGACGTGCAGAGGACTTCCAGATGGGGCCGGGAGACGTTTTGGCTCAATGTTTAATCCATAAAAGTCTATAATCTTCAGCTGTGTCAGCAGTCTGGACAATTACCCCATTCTTAATCACATAATACACAATGATACACCTCTTTCATCTGAAGCCTGTAATGAATGAGGATCTGTTTTGTGTTTTATCAAATGTATTCCTCCCATTCATTCACTGCGTTATAGACACACAAGCCTGTAACAATGGGTGCTCCATCTGTGTCACATTTATATCTCACTATTCATTTACAATTCATATTAACGGCTCCCTGGTGATGGGGGTGAGAGGGGACTTACACACGTGCTGCCCAATCAAATTGATTGATACTGGGGTCACATCTGGGGTTGCACTTAACACAGCCAATTACTCTTGAATAATCATGATATTACACCTCGCCTGGTATTTGCTGTTCTATGCAGGAATGAGAATGATTTTGTCAAGTTGGAATGTTATAAAGGAGTTGTTGTACCTTCTAGTGCTGTTTTTTTGTCACTGCATGATCATGAGAGATTGATCAATTTATCTGACCATTTTTTAATGTTTTTGAAACATCAGGTCTTGGGCAAAGATTCTTCCCATCTGGCCAATATTCTTCACCATAACATGTTATACCTCATTTTAAAGTTCATTTTCTCAGGAATAAAGACTTACTTTTATAAAGATTTATTTACTTTTGTTGTCAAGTCCTTCATCCAAAATGATTTACATCTATCCAAAATAAATGTATTGAAATACTCTAAACACCGTTCCAAAACTTAATTAGCTATAAAACATTAAAAGTAATTTCTCTTCTTCATTGGTCCTTGGGCTCATGTGGTTCAGCACAATCATTGAGGTATTGTGCAGACGCTGACATTTCTAGTTCAATGTTCAAACAGTCTTGCATTACGGTTGTACGACTTGGAAGAGCAGAAGCCCACAGGAATGCACGAGTGGAAAAAGTGAAAATGAATAACATTTTCAATGACAAAAAATTACCAGGATGTAAACATTTAATTCATTGCAATTGCTCTGTTGTGGTTTGCCTCCCCCGTGTGGTTTTGTTTTGTTTCAGGCATGGCTCCTGTTGGGTGTGGTCTTCGAGCAGGCACAGCTGTCTTCAGTTCCCTCATCACCACAGTACAAAGTCTCCAAGCTGATCTCCACTCATCGTCAGATTGTTCCGTCTTCCACCGTGTTCCACTGCCTGCTCGAAGCCCCCCACTGGACCAAGCCTTGCCCTGTTTCCCTTCAGCCAAGCCTGCTGCACTTTTTGTTAATAAATATTTTTACTGCCCTTTTGCCGTCTGCTTTGAGGTCCTCTCATCTACCCTAACAGAACAATCTGACCAGCATGGACCCCGCAGACCAAGATACCATTGTTAAGGCCCTGTCTGCTCAAGGACAAACTCTTGGACGCCATGACCAAGAAATGAAGGAGGTTATGGACGCGTTACGGAAACTCTCCTCTCATGTTGGTGAACTTGGAAGCCAGCTCCAGCACCTAATCACACACCAACTCGCTGCACCTGCTCCTGCTCAGCCTGGCTCCTCTTCTCTTCCTATGGATCCTACTCAACCACCAATGCCCTCTTCTAATGCACGTGAGCCATTTATTCCTACACCTCAACCTTTTTCTGGTGAGCTTGGATCATGTGGGAGTTTTTTGTTAAAATGTGACCTGGTTTTTGAACAGCAGCCCCAGACATACACTACTGATAGATCCCGCATTGCATATATGGTGGGGTTACTCTCAGGGAAGGCTTCTGAGTGGGCTACTGCTGCATGGAAGGGCAATGCAGATTTTTGCCACTCTTATTTGGGTTTTTGTAAAGAAATGCGACATATTTTTGACCATCCTATCCAGAGTAAGGAGGCAGGCCAACGACTTTTTTCTCTAAAGCAGGGCAGTTCATCTGTGGCCCAGTATTCTTTGAACTTTAGAATTGCAGCAGCTGAAAGTGGGTGGGACATGAACGCTCTGCAGGGAGCATTTTTTCATGGCCTCAATGAAAGTATGAAGGATGAACTTGCTTCTCGTGACGAATGCCCAGATTTGGAAACTCTAATTTCATTAGCAGTACGTCTGGACAACCGCCTGAGGGAAAGGCGCAGGGAAAAAGTGATGTCAAGTTCTCGGCCTATGTATTATGTCCCCTCCCAGTCTGTTCCAGTGCCTCTACCAAAGGAGCTTCCACCTTCCTCCAGCGAGGAACCAATGCAGCTGGGACGTCTCCGCCTCGACCAAGTGGAACGACAGCGCCGCCTGCAGTCCCGTCTCTGCTTTTATTGTGGGGCATCAAATCACTTTCAGAGCCAGTGCAATATGCTGCCAAAAGATCAGGCTCATCAGTAAGTAAGGGGGTACTGATGAGCCAGCACTCCAGCCAATTCCCCCAACGCATCCAGTTGCAGACCTCTCTCCAACACAATGGTGAGTCATTTCCTGCTTTTTCATTAGTTGATTCAGGAGCTGATGATAACTTTATTGACTCGGATTTTGTAAGACAAAACGGGATCCCCACTGAACTTGTTGAAAGACCTAAATCCATTAAGGCAGTGGATGGGCGTCTTATTGCCAATGTTACTCATTGTACTGTTCCTGTCACTCTAGTCCTCTCTGGTAACCACAAAGAGACTATTAGACTCTATGTCCTTCCCTCACCACTCGCTCCTATTGTCCTTGGTATTCCTTGGCTGTCACTGCATAATCCCCAGTTTGATTGGCCATCCAGATCAACTACATGGAGCCTTTTCTGCCACTCTAATTGTCTCCGTTCCGCCAACCCACCTGCCCATGTCCCTACTACCACTCAACCTGCACTAACTGATCTCTCAGATGTGCCCCCTGAGTATCATGATTTGGCCGAAGTTTTCAGCAAGGATCGAGCCCTCTCTCTTCCTCCACATAGGCCATATGACTGTGCTATTGACCTTTTCCCAGGGGCACCTTTACCGTCTAGCCGTTTGTACAATCTCTCAGGTCCTGAAAGAGAAGCCATGGAGAAGTACATTCATGATTCACTGGCGTCCGGTCACATCCGGCCCTCCTCCTCCCCTGTTGCAGCCGGGTTTTTCTTTGTAGACAAGAAGGATAAGACTTTGCGGCCATGTATTGATTACCGTGGTCTCAATGCTATCACAGTAAAAAACAAGTATCCACTCCCACTAATTGATTCTGCCTTTGAGCCTCTGCACAGGGCTACGGTTTTCTCTAAGCTGGACCTTCGCAATGCCTACCATCTTGTGCGAATCAGAAGTGGAGATGAGTGGAAGACTGCATTCAATACTCCACTGGGTCACTTTGAATATCAGGTAATGCCTTTTGGGCTCACAAACGCACCAGCAGTCTTCCAGTCACTCATAAATGATGTTTTGCGTGACATGCTCAACAAGTTTATTTTTGTTTACCTGGACGACATTTTGATTTTCTCCAAAGACATCCAAGAGCATGTCCAGCATGTTCGGCTAGTGCTAAAGAGACTATTGGAAAACAAACTCTACGTCAAGGCTGAGAAATGTGAATTTCACAAACCTAAGGTTAGTTTCCTCGGGTTTTTTATTGAAGAAGGAAGACTGTCAGCAGACCCAGCCAAGATCCAGGCTGTTGTTGATTGGCCTACACCCACATCCCGTAAACTGCTGCAAAGATTTTTGGGTTTTGCCAATTTTTACAGACGTTTCATTAGAGACTACAGCAGAGTTGCAGCTCCCCTTACACGCCTCACCTCTACATCGTCCCCCTTTGTCTGGACCCCTGAAGCTCAAATTGCTTTTGATTGGCTAAAGAAAAAGTTCACCACTGCACCTGTTCTTACCCATCCTGACCCTACAAGGCAGTTTACAGTGGAGGTAGATGCATCAGACCTAGGGGTGGGGGCTATTCTGTCACAGCGATCCCCAGAAACCAACAAACTTCACCCTTGTGCATTTTTCTCGAGGCGTCTTACTAAGGCAGAGGGCAACTATGACATTGGTAATCGAGAATTGTTGGCAGTCGTCTCAGCGCTTCAGGAATGGAGACACTGGTTGGAGGGAACACACCACACGTTTATAATTTGGACTGACCACAAGAACCTCTCTTACCTCCAGACTGCACGCCGACTGAATTCCCGTCAAGCTAGATGGGCCCTTTTCCTGAGCCGGTTTAATTTCTCCTTAACTTACCGTCCAGGGTCCAAAAATGCAAAGCCTGATGCATTGTCTCGCTTGTACTCCCTTGATAATGTTGACTCTGTTCCAGGCACCATCTTGCCACCTTCCTGTGTTGTAGCTGCGGCCCACTGGGAGATTGAAAATGTCGTCCTTGAGGCACAACGTACAGAGCCGGACCCTGGCGATGGCCCTCAAAACAGTCTTTTTGTTCCTATGGCAGTCCGCTCCCAAGTTCTTCAATGGGGTCATTCATCTAGGCTAAGTTGCCACCCAGGTATCCATCGCACTTTGAACTTCATAAAACAAAAGTTCTGGTGGCCCACTATGGCTCCTGATGTTCGTGAGTTTGTGTCTGCCTGTGATGTCTGTGCTCGTAGTAAGCCTTCACACTTGCCCCCTGCTGGTTTACTGCATCCCCTTCCTGTGCCTTCGCGCCCCTGGTCGCATATCGCTGTTGACTTTGTCACTGGATTGCCCCCATCACAAGGTAACTCTGTCATCCTCACTATTGTGGACCGGTTCTCCAAAGCAGTCCACTTTGTTCCCCTACCCAAGCTTCCTTCTGCCTTGGAGACAGCTGACCTGTTAGTCCTTCATGTTTTTCGTTTACATGGAATTCCTTTAGACATTGTGTCGGACCGTGGGCCCCAATTTTCGTCGCAGGTTTGGAAAGCTTTTTGTACAGCCATTGGTGCATCGGCCAGCCTCTCTTCTGGTTTCCACCCGCAGTCAAATGGTCAGGCAGAGAGGGCAAATCAGAGCCTGGAGGCGGCTCTTCGCTGTGTGGCAGCACGGAATCCAACTGCTTGGTCCACTTTTCTTCCGTGGGTTGAATATGCCCACAATTCGATGTCAAGTTCTGCCACTGGTCTCTCCCCTTTCATGGTGTCGCTGGGTTTCCAGCCTCCTCTGTTTCCGTCACAGGAACAGGAAGTGTCTGTCCCCTCAGTTCAGGCTCATCTCCGCCGGTGTCGTGCTGTTTGGAGGACTGTTAGGTCGGCCCTTATCCAATCGTCCGCTCGCAATCAACAGAGTGCCAACCGCCGTCGCTCTGCTGCGCCGGATTACCAGCCAGGACAAAAAGTGTGGCTTTCATCACGTGATCTTCCCCTTCAGGTAGAGAGCAGAAAACTGGCACCCAGGTTTGTTGGACCCTATGAAATTGAGAGTATTGTGAACCCAGTTTCGGTCAAGTTAAAGTTGCCTAACTCCCTCAGAGTGCATCCAGTTTTCCACGTTTCTCTGCTCAAGCCTGTTGTGTCGAGTCCACTTTGCCCTCCTTCCTGTCCCCCTCCTCCCCCCCGTCTTATTGATGATCACCCTGCATTCACAGTTAGCCGTATTTTGGATGTTCGCCGCCGGGGACGTGGTTTCCAGTTTCTGGTAGACTGGGAGGGCTATGGCCCAGAGGAGCGGTCCTGGATTTCCCGTCACCTTATCTTGGATCGTGGTCTGATCCGGGACTTCTACCGCCAGTTCCCGGACAAGCCTGGAAGGCCGCCAGGAGGCGTCCGTTGAGAGGGGGGTCCTGTTGTGGTTTGCCTCCCCCGTGTGGTTTTGTTTTGTTTCAGGCATGGCTCCTGTTGGGTGTGGTCTTCGAGCAGGCACAGCTGTCTTCAGTTCCCTCATCACCACAGTACAAAGTCTCCAAGCTGATCTCCACTCATCGTCAGATTGTTCCGTCTTCCACCGTGTTCCACTGCCTGCTCGAAGCCCCCCACTGGACCAAGCCTTGCCCTGTTTCCCTTCAGCCAAGCCTGCTGCACTTTTTGTTAATAAATATTTTTACTGCCCTTTTGCCGTCTGCTTTGAGGTCCTCTCATCTACCCTAACATGCTCATTATGCCTTAGCCCCATGTTTATTTGATTAAATCAATTAATTCTATTGTATTTGCAGCCCAAAAAAAAAATCCCTTTTAAATTGGCCTTTTTAAATCGGTCATCGGTCAGTCATAATCTGCCTCAGAAACCCATATTGGTCAATCTGCAATTACGGCTCCTGCATAGTGTGCACTGTGCTATCAAATGATTATTTTTGCTTCAGTCTCATGTGGGCATGAAGGCAAAGGTTACAAATCTAAATTAAGTGACAAATCTAAAAAAATGACTTATTAAGGCGTGTCCACAGCTGCTCAGGGCCAAGCCAACATAAGCGGGTTCAATTTGATGAAACGGGGCCAGCTGACTGACATGAGGTCCTGATGTATTTCCATCAGCTGCACCAGCTGCTCCCTGGGGTCCTGTCTGCCACCAGGAACAGGCACGGTCCATAGCTGTAGGCTTTAACTGCTTAATTATAATTATAGATGCACTTTCTCTTAACATTCAAATCAGGAAGGACTTTCTTTCAATATTGTTCTTTCATATGTATAATACAAATAGTTAGTTTGAACAAGAAATCACATTGAAATCTAAATCCCATCTCAAATAATGTGTATATCATTATCTCTACAAATGCAGACAAAGCCGCACATTACAATACAATTGTTACATATAAATACTACACAACAAATACTGTACTAAACAACTTCCTCAAAGGTAAAGGCAATTTTGCTTTTTTAGATGCTCTGCCAAATGCTTCTTGTGGATTTGTGGATGCACAGGAATATTTTTACACTTACATGATAGACATGTATGTATACTGTGTGTACGCAATATGTATCACCTTTATTTAAATGTATGTATTTACAATGTATGTATGTACAAACAAGTATATAGTTGTATTTGCCCCAGCTCCATCCCAGGAGCCCTTCCTTGTCACATCTCCTAATGTCTTTGCAACAAATACAAGTATACAAAAAGCTATGAAAAACATTGCTCATATAGAGTCAGTGAAAAAGTCAATACAATTCTGTACAAGTCAAGTCAGTAGATTGAAAAAAAATAATTTAGCTTTAAAACATGTTACAAAAGTATTCCCGCTTCAAAAACAGACCTGGAGTTTCTAGATCCATCCATACTAACATCAGGCACTTCTGGCACAAACTTGTAACTGGCTCAGTCCTGTGTGGTATGATGTCATTGGACCAATAGGACACACACACGCACACAAAATAAAAAAAATGCCAATACACAAATAATCTGGTGAATTTGTGTTCTTTGCAATCAGATGGCTGTGATTGCAGCTGGTAATTTTTCAAACTTGAAAAAAATGGTTATAGCATTACCCTTCATTCTTGTTTTGCCATACATTTTCAACTGAAGATATTATTAGTGATTTTTATTATTATTACTGATTATTATTATTAGTCTTGTTATAATTTTGAATGGACTAATGCGTAATATATCTTCTTTCATTTTTAAAGACAACACTGTATTGATAGATTTATATTTTGACAGGTTTTTCTCCCAACTGCTGAAATCAAATGATGTTGCTTTTATGGAGGATTAACCCATTACGCTGAAACCTTCGCCGGAGCCGGTCGTATCCTGCCTTTGACGATTTAACTCAATTATAGGGTCCGTGCTGCTCAAAGATGACCTGTCGACTCAGCACTTATTGCTTTATCTGGAAACTCCTGGATAAATGCTTGTGCTGATGAGCAGAGACGTGTTGTGTTGGCTTTGTGTGGGCCTTTCCTGTATCGTGTGCCCCTCGGCCTTCTGGGAGCTCTGAGAAGACGCCCACTCGAGTGCAGAGAGATAATATGACTGTGGTTTGTTTAGGGTATGGCTCTGTACATCCTGGCTGTTATTATGGCGGCTGCATCTGTGGGAATAGGCTCATTTAGCAGTTTTTGATGGACTCACTTGATCTTTGTCTTTTACATGGTTTGTGTGCTTTGTGAAGCATTCAAATCAGTGTTACTAATGAGAACACATGTATATTATAATGTCTTGTTCATACTGAGGTAATGGTGTTTTATATTCACTTCATGCATTGTTGTTGATCTGTTTTTGAGGAATTCACAACGTTGTCTTTGTAGTACGCCAAAATGACTACTGTAAGGATTTAAGGATATACAAAATTAAATTTCATTGTATCGAATTATGCAATTACCACCTTCCAAAAGTTGTTATAGCGTGTATGCATATTTTATGATTGATGATCATTTAAATGTAATATTTGATGTTTCCAACTCCAGTTACGTATGCAATACTTTTCAACAGTGGAAATCAGTGGAAAATCAGTGGATGTAAATATTGTTATCGATATTTAATGGTCCATTTGTATTCTTTTGCTAAAAGAAACCCCCACCAGCTCATTAAAAAACCATTATGTCAGTTAAAGGTGCAGTAAGCGATTTTGTTAGCTTAGCCGTAGCAACAACTTAAAACCACCCTACCCTCGTCTCGCCACCAAACCAAACATCCAGCCTTTTCTTTTCTTTGTCACAACAGAGAGAGTGGGTGGCAAACGTGAAATTGGCCCTTTCTGTTAAGCCATTTTAGGTTTCAGAAAATCCGATAACTCAGGTGCGCGCACTTTATTTTGATCAGTCCACTCCAAAAAATGTTTTATTATTTTTTGGAGACTATAGGCATCTGGTCAATTCCATTACTTTTTGAAAACACATGATTACTTTTAGGGTTTAGGTTTTAGGGACGTTTTCCCAATATATTTCAAAACATTTGTCTGGAAAAAATCACTGAGTGCATTTTTAATACACAGTTACAACTAGGCATGTACCGAAATCCAGATTTTTGGGGTTCATCTTCAGTCCATTAATGTTTCATACACAAATGTTTTAACAGTGGCGATGTTGTGCACTGTTTTTAGGGTCTTTACCACCATGAGACAAATCGGCATTGCAAATTGAACATGTAGCTTGACTAGAATCACCTTCTTTGAACTGAAAGTACTGCGACACAACACTTTTTCTGCTCACGAGTTCCATTTTTATTTTCTGTGCCTTTGAACGCGCCCAGATGCGTTCAAAGGCACAAGGAAATGAGGCTAACACATAGACAGTTTCATTCTTGATTAGATTCACTGTCCTTTACTTGCTTAATCATCATACACCTGTTATGTGTATCCCTGTGTTGTATTTCTGAAATAATTATTCGAAATAAAATGGTAAACTGTCTATGTGTTTCTCACATTTCCGTGTGCCTTTGAACGCATCTGGACTCTAGCTGCCGGCTACTAAAACTATTTTTTTCTTGGAGCTTGTTTCCCGGCATTTCTCGTAATAAACCTTGCTACCTATGAGCACAAATCAATAATATAATCTGTATATAACGACACAAACTGTTTACATGTTTATTTACACTTTTTGCATATGCAAACTGAACTTCCGGACAAATCCAGTTTCCGGGATGAATCCAGCAGCCACAGTGCGCATAGTGTAAGCGCAGGGTTTGGTTCGGTGGGGAAAAATTCTAAGGTTCGGCCAGAAATCGAACCCCCTGTCAAAAAAGCCAATATTTGGCCGAATCTGAAACCGAATCCTGGATTCGGTACATCCCTAGTAACTACGTGTATTAAAGATACTTTATCTACTACACAGACATCACTCAGCTCTGTCTCTCACTGACTGTAGGATAACATGGGCCAGTGGACTCACTCCTTGACTGCATTCAAACAGAGGATAGAACCTGAAAATTATTGTCTTTGGTCACCACATAAAAAACACAAATCATATTAGAAATCTAGCAGTAATAATGGACTAGTTTTTTATATCCTTATCAAATATGTAACATTAGCCACTTTTTACCATAGAGATGTTGCTTGGTGTGCCTTTAGAAATAATCCAAAAAGGTGCAGTACATTAAAAACGTTGCATTTTGAGTCCTACTAGAATGCACTAGAACTACAAGTACGATCACATTAGTCCAGATTTCAGGTCTCTGCACTGGCGCGTCTAAAATGGGGTGATAGTGGCTTAGTTGGTAGACAATGGTCTTCGGCCAGATCAGGAGGATCAGGGAAGGGCTGGACAGCAGTGGGAGCAGGTGGAGAAGGTATTGTGGGGGGATCGAACCCACAACTATTAGGGTTAAAAACCAATTGCTCTACCAAGTGAGCCACTGTCGCCCCCTTGCCAGTTTTTGTCTTTTGCCATTGTAGACACCACTGAAAAGACCAGTGGCAGAAATTTTGGCAACTGCCACCACTCGGCTGTGGCAGCTGCTTGTACCACAATATGAGCCCTTACTGGCTTTTTGAGCCATGGATTGTTGAATTGAAAACAATCACATAGGAGACCACAAGTTGAAAGGACAAAATCATGAAACTTTGCAGCCTCTATTGACAATGTCAGTCAAAGTCAAGAGGTTATATTGAAAATCAAAGAAGGACAAAACAGTCTTTCAAATCTTCTCAATACTTTCTCAATCTTTTCACATTATTTTGACCACTTGGGTGATATTGGATCATTTCTAAAGGCACACCAAGCAACATCTCTAGGTACATTAACGTTCCACGACACACTGGCTGTAAAACACGGACATAGATTATACAGTGCCTTGCGAAAGTATTTGGCCCCCTTGACCCTTTCAACATTTCGCCACATTTCATGCTTCAAACATAAAGATATGAAATTTTAATTTTTTGTCATGAATCATAAACAAGTGGGACACAATCTTGAAGTGGAACGAAATTTATTGGATAATTTAAACTTTTTTAACAAATAAAAAACTGAAAAGTGGGGTGTGCAATATTATTCGGCCCCTTTACTTTCAGTGCAGCAAACTCACTCCAGAAGTTCAGTGAGGATCTTTGAATGATCCAATGTTGTCCTAAATGACTGATGATGATAAATAGAATGCACCTGTGTGTAATCAAGTCTCCGTATAAATGCACCTGCTCTTTGATAGTCTCAGGGTTCTGCAGAGACTATCTGTAGTTATCTGCAGTTCATCCAGAGTGATCATGGGCCTCTTGGCTGCATCTCTGATCAGTCTTCTCCTTGTTTGAGATGAAAGTTTGGAGGGACGGCCGGGTCTTGGTAGATTTGCAGTGGTCTGATACTCCTTCCATTTCAATATAATTGCTTGCACAGTGCTCCTTGAGATGTTTAAAGCTTGGGAAATCTTTTTGTATCCAAATCCGGCTTTAAACTTCTCCACAATAGTATCTCGGACCTGCCTGGTGTGTTCCTTTGTCTTCATGGTTCTCTCTGCGCTTTAAACAGAACCCTGAGACTATCAAAGAGCAGGTGCATTTATACGGAGACTTGATTACACACAGGTACATTCTATTTATCATCATCAGTCATTTAGGACAACATTGGATCATTCAAAGATCCTCACTGAACTTCTGGACTGAGTTTGCTGCACTGAAAGTAAAGGGGCCGAATAATATTGCATGCCCCGCTTTTCAGTTTTTTATTTGTTAAAAAAGTTTAAATTATCCAAGAAATTTCATTACACTTCACGATTGTGTCCCACTTGTTGTTGATTCATGACAAAAAATTTAAATGTTATATCTTTATGTTTGAAGCCTGAAATGTGGCAAAATGTTGAAAGGTTCAAGGGGGCCGAATACTTTCGCAAGGCACTGTAACAATGTATTAAAAGATCAGGACCAGACTTGGCCCATATGCTTTCAATGATGTCCTGATGCTTTCCCCACATCATCATCATCATCGTCATCTCTTGCTGTTGCATTACAGTACAGTCTTTCCTGTTGTCTCAAGAACAGAGCCGGTCCAGCTGTCAGGTGCTCTGTCCCACAAAGCGTCCTTATGCCCTGGCCTTACCCCATAGTGACCGTCCAATAACCTTTAGTCTTATCTGAGCCAACAGAATCAGCTGCCGTCTTTCAGGCCCACTTCTGCTTTACATGTCAAAGCCCAGAAAATACCTTTCCACTATTTGTCTTTTCTTTAATTAGTCTTTTCTGTTTGAGGAGCGTTTGGCAGTCCAGTGCAGGCAGGAGGAGGTGTAGTGCGAGATAAGACAGGGAAGTGAATTGGTCTATAGAAACAAGAGCATTTGGAAGTAATATAAAAGCAAGGATTGAATTAGTAAGAGGTCTGACTGGCAAAGTGGACTTGAGATGTGAAAGAGGTTTTGCTAAACTAATGTTTTCAATCAATGTTTTTATTGTATATATTGTATGTATATATACAATATGTTGTATATATTCAATGTATATATTTTCCTTCAAATTGCTGTTTTATGCACTTATTTTGTGTTCCGTGTTATTGTACATATTCTCTGTGTTCAAACTATTAGTATCACACCCTTTGATGAGGTTCAAATGCGAAAGGGATCATTTAAAAAGTATCCATTTTGTTTTATGAATTAATAAAAAAAATTAGGGGCAGTGCACAGTAACAAACATCAGTAAACACTGTGCAAATATGCCAGATTACAGCCAAAATGCCGCTTTACATCTGTTGTTCCGAAGCAGGGAAAAGAAACAAAAAATACTTAGATTAGTTAAAAAACAAAAAAAAGCTGAAAAATGTTTTTCGACATTTGCATTTTGAGTGTGCAATGCTTTCTCCTTACTTTTCAGATTGATCCAGGCCGAGTTTTTGAGATTCATTTTTAATTGTTTGGGAGGTCGGAAACTCTGAAGTTTCCGAGATCACATGAGTTTTTATGTAGACAGAGGGGGCGGAGTTACATGTTTGTGCCAGAATTTCCTGATAATAACGTGAATGGATCTATCCAGATCAGTTTTTGATGAGGGAACATGGTTATTGTGTTTGATGTAATATGGTTAAAACCTACGAAAACCAAAATGTCTTCATTAAAGCATTGATTGTTGTATGCAGAAGTTCGTCACTGTAATGTATGTAAAGGACAAACTGCAGATAGACAGCATTGACAACACAATAATAGACAAACTAGAGCTGACAGTGTGAGGTTTTGGGGCCAGGCTGTGAACTGATGTGGCCTGACACCGTTTCTACAGAAGCCTGAGCACTGTCTAATAATATACACTGCCCTCTATTAATATTGGCATGTCCTCTGAGCTGCTGGGGCTCTTTGGAACCATCCTCATGCGGGCATACGAGATACTAAACTTTTTCTTTAAATGTATAATTCACGTTGTTTGTCTCAACAGATGTAAAATAAATCAGACCAAAATAGTTCATCTTATTACAAAACATGTCTTTTATATGAAAGAGCCCAGTGAGTTACCATTTGAGGCTTTGTGGATGAGGGTCCTCTCTCTTTCCTCACAGTGTTGCTAGGTGCTGCACTAAAATTATCAAGTGTGAATATTTGATCGACAAGAGAGTCGTGTACACCCTTAGGACTGAGTAGGATCACTACTGTCTTCTCTGAGTTAACAAGTAGATAGTTAAAAGTCATCAACGTTTTTAGGTCTTTTATGCCTTTCTAATTGATCTGTCTGATTTGGTTTCATCGACAGGTAAAGCTAAAGTGTGTCATCTGCATAGCAGTGAAAGTTAGTACCATTCTTTTTAATGATGTTGCCTAATGGCAGCATTTACAGTGTGAAAAGATTTGGTCCGAGTACCGATCCTTGTGGCACACCAAATTTTACTTTAGAATAACCAACAACTTTTGGTTCATATACTAATACCGATCCAATAAATAGGATTTAAACCAGCCGAGGGCTGTTCTTCTGAGACCTATGTCACATTTGTTGAGGTCTATTGTGTCAAATGCAGCACTGAGGTCCAGTAGGACCAACACTGTGACTTTGACTAGTGTCGTTTCAGTGCTATGATGAGCTTTGTACAGATACAAGGGGGAAAAAAGGACAGAACATACCAGTAAGTAATATACTTAGTTACTTCAGCACAAGTTACATTTAACCCTACACAAACTATGATATTTGTCATTGATAAAAAAAACATAATCTTGCACATGATTTTGTCACTGTTTGTTTGTAGTGTGTTGTGGTTGTATGTGGCATTGCTCGGAGATGAAGTCTGCTTAAAAACTGAGAGTGTGTATATGGGATGTGCTTCTTGGAGACGTGTCACAGACGGATCAGAGGACCACGAGTCTGCTGATTGTTCACAGGGATTATCCAGCGTTTATGCGGGTCAACAGCCTTGAAATTAGCAGGGCTGCCTTTGTCCAGGGGGGCCGTAACATGCTCCCTGTCAAATACATCATCTTAACAAGACACTTGTGGTCTACTTTACAACAGCAAGTACGTTGTTTACTGTAGCTGGTTACTTAGTTCACTCAGTACTTACTGTTATTTCTTAAGTTATAGTTTTGTCACTATATATATTTGGTCGATCAAACCGATTAATTGACTAAACAAGTTCAGAATTTCCCGTTCAGATTTGTTATTTGTGCTCAGACTATTACATACAGTTGATAAAACAACAAAAATACACTGTTTGTGTGAGTGCTATATAGAGCTGAGTATTACATGGATGCATTTCAGAAGTACTGGAGTCAGAGAAGTGCATACATTCTAACAACAACCTTATTCTTCTTAATAATTACACATGAAGAATCATGTTGCCTGTCTGTGTGTGTCCTTGATGCTGGAGCTGCTGTGTGCACGCGCTTGTGAGGATGTCTATTGTTCCTGGTGACCTCAGCCTACATTACTGTTGGCCCGGCCTGGCTCTGCTTGTTTTCTACTGCCTGTTTTTTCACAGCTACAGTGATTATTGCCACTTCTTAAGCACAGTTATGCACTCTTGGCTTTGGCCGCTTTTTCATTCATCCATAAAGTTTTGAAATACAGTCAAGATGCATTATTCATCAAGAAAATCACATGCTACTATAGCAAATTAGATTCCTTTAAAAGACTACTGAGATTTGGACACAGCATCTTTCACACAGGATATTATATGTATTTTAAGTGCGATATTTATAGCTGTGATTATCTGTATGTTTGAAAACATATTTGCATCTTGTGTTCAGAAATACAGTATATTTCTGACCAATCCTTGATGTGACTCTGTGGCGTGTGATGTGATTCTGCATGAATAAGAAGCATGTATTAACATGTACAGAGCTGAAGACTTCCCTCTAATATGAATGGGTATGAAAGTCCCGGGAGGTGTCATCAGACATCGATTTGCAGTTCTTGCAAAAACACTGTTCTAACGCGTACGGGAAAGGTAAAGAAAATGTGGATATAATTTTCCGACTTTGAAACTTTCAAAGTCTTATACTTGATTATAGTTTCAGGTGAGTTAGAATGTAGAGCAGGTCTTTGGCAGTGGAGTATCTGGCTTGTTGATGTTTTTGTCCTTGGAGTGTCACAGTGTTGCAGTGGGCAGCAGTCCAGCTGGGCAGAGACAGAAGGGCTCACACACTGAAGGGCACGTCACTTGCTATCATATATATTTACTTCTACTTTAGCCTTAATACATCACACAATACTGAGAGGACAAAGAACACAGCATACAGTTTAGCACAAACAACACCATGTGCACATACATGTATGTATATATGTATCAAGCACTATAGATCTCTTTAAATACAGATATTTCTAAAGCAACTGCTCTAATATCGCTTCAGAATGCAGTGTTTTTCAACACACTCCAACTGGGCTCCCTATGGGCCGATGGCTCTTATTGTATATCCTGGGTTTTAACTGTTTTATTCTCTGATCTGTTGTTGAGGAATCCACAATTTGTTACTGCTGTTGTGTTTTAGGGCTATGCATGAAATTGAATTTTTTATTTTGTTGATTGTGATTTGTAAGTAATTAAAGCTCCACTCACAAAAACAAGTTTTCTAAAACAATGTCTTCCTGATGACAACTTTTTAAACGTCACTAGTCTGATTTCCAAGAAATTGATTATCCCAGACACATTCTGTCTCAGCTCTCACTCTCACCTCTCCTGAACAGCCCATCCGTTTGCGGTCCCCTGTCTCCCAAAGGTGTCATTGTGTGTCTCTGCAGTGCTTCAGGGCACAGCTGCACATTGGGAGGTGTGCTGAGGCTGGATACTGTATTACAACAAAAAAGTCAGTCCTGAGCAATGAGACAGCAGGTCTGCTCACTTTGTACAGAGGGAATACATTAGTATGGAAGAGGACTTTTACTGTTCAGGTGGAAATTCTACTTTGCCTTTATTTTACATCATAGTAAAGTAAGTAGTAATGGCGATGATCAAGGACACTCAACTCCAACAACATTTATGGACATTTCTAAGTTCTAAGGAGTTACTTTTTCAATAATGTAGCTTAGTGCCAGACCTAAACAAGCTTCAGTCAGAATCGAAACTGATCAATTCTTTCTTGAATGTGAGGCGATGCTCTGTCTCTTTACCTGCATAAGACTCCAGTCCCAGTTCGTCCCCCACTGTGTCCCCTGCTGAAGAACCATCTGGCCCCTCCTCCCCTCTGCACCCGTCACACAGACACCTTCTCTGTTTAAATAGGACAGCCCATCTGGTGCTATCATTTTTTTTGTTACTTTATGAGACACCTGATTAATACATAGCTAAATCTATATTAATGCTGCAGCATTGGAACAACACTAATGATGCTATGTGTATGAAAAACACAATGTTAATTTAATGCATTATTTTTTGCCATTCATATGATAATGAGACTATATCATTTTAGGTTTTAGAATGTGAAATCTTATGTAGAAAATTTATGGTGAAGGGTTAAAAAACTTTCCTCCTGTAACTCCCTATGCTACCACCAGAGGGAGGGATAGAAATGGTTTTGCTTCCCCAAATTTCATTCTAGACATTGGATCATCCGAATAAATTCTAAAACTAATTTATGTGCACTACTTTTGTTTTATAATGCAGAAAACTGCGCTGAGCGTGGTGAAAACAAGAAAGGACCCAAAAGCAGAACTGCACAATAATATGATTTAATAAATGCCACAAGGTAGAAATCTATCCAAATGAAACCAGGGACAAGACATGAGGGAAGAAACAACGGACTGACAAGAGGAGGACAGGAGCACAGGGTCTGAATACTCAGCAGGAGACACAGGTGTAATACATCAGAGCGGGGCAACAATCAGTAGGACATACAGGAAGTAAAACGCAAATAACAATAGAACGGATATATATCAACCTAAAACCAGGTAAAAACAAATCTACAAGAAACAGTATTATACATTGTACGCATTATAATTATTTGTGTTCTATTACAGGAGTGAGACCGAAGTTTTTAGACATAAGGTGCCGAGTTACATGTTTGTTACAGAAGCTTCGTTGTAACATGGTTAAATGCTCAAAAAACCCAATTTTGCATAATATGTCTTCTGATACTTATTGATAATAAGTATCAGTACTTGCTCTTGTTCCAAATTTGGTTTAAGTATGGAGTGATATGAGATTTGTGATACTTTTAACCACCTTCATCTATACCCAGCGAGGCATAGAAGATTCCATAAGCTTCATATCCACTCTCTCCCCTCCTCTTTTGTCTCCATCCTGTCCTCCCACACACACATACATACACACAGACACACACAGAGACGCACAGAGACACACACTGGGGATAGACGGTGGGCAGCACGATAGCACAGCTCTTCTCCTGAGCTGGACGTGGGTGTGAGAGGAGCCAGAGCTGCAGAGAAAATGACTAATGTCCCTTCGTCTGCAGAACTAACGCTGCACCATGACTTTGCACAACTCAGACTTGTGAGCACACAGAGACGCGTTTCTTTTTCCTTACGTAATCCCCAAAGCACAATAAATGCTGTGTTTCTTGATCTTCATTCTAAATAATAGATCAACTTGAGAGATATTGATTGCACTTCTAGTCTATAATAGTCTTTGTAGTGTTAACAAAATGGTATAAAATTAGTGATTAAAAAATACTATTCCAGCCATAGACTATTGCATCTTACTAAACAAATAATTCTGCCTCCACAACCTGAAATAAAACCTCAATTCTGATGTTATACTTATCATGTTCAAATTCATATTTTCAGAGGCCCTTGACATTTTATTCTGTATGTATACATGCTAGCGCTGCACTTTTGCTTTTTTTTTTTAGATGACAAACTCTAGTGGCACCCTCATAACAGATTATAACAAGAGATTGGCTGGTTCTACCTCATTGTAAATATATTATTTTTACCGAGTTTATTTTACTCAAACATCACATCTCAGGGTTTCAGATTATTTTTATTTGCCATTTCCAGTTAAACCTAATTAAAATCACACACCAAAATGGATGTGCTAAAGTCCCCAATATGCCCCAGACAATTATATAAAACAATACCAGAAACAACCCGTGAAATCCATCAACAGAAACAGTTTCAACTGTTTTTAAACTAATAACAACTTGTGGGAGGAAGCTGTTAGCATATAAACAATAGTGAGATGAACAATATCTTCTGCCAGGAATATAGCTTTTCCAAGGTGGCCAGAAGAGTCAATCCCTAAATACAGTAATAATTATTAATAAAAAAAACAAAAATCAGACAGTACTCAGCCACATTTACTTCTGGTTCTGGCAAACTTCTGTTCAGAAAAAACTACCAAACAAGAACCTCAAAACCCTTTTGTAGAAAATTCCCACCATAGTGTGAAAACATTTTTACACATTGATAACCACAAATGTAAAAGATGAGCTATAAACAAACTTTCAAATTCTCCACTCCTACTAGAGCTACAACTAACGGTTATTTTGTAATCGATTAATCTATCGATTATTTTTACGATTAATAGAGTAATTGCTTGGCTGTGAAATGTGTAGAAAAAAATTATTTTTTCATCACAAAAAGCTAAAGTGGCAACACTCGAGGACGTATTGATGGCGTAAACTTAAAGTAAATGTTTGTAACAGGCTCTTTGTGCTAATTCTGCTATCTGATTGGATGAGACAGGCCGATATTCATGAAATTATAAAAACAAAGTCGGTTTTAATCAAAAATACTACATTTTCATGTCATTTTTGCTCTGTTTGAGTCCGTGTGAACCAGAAAACGATTAATCGATTACTAAAATAGTTGTCGACTATTTCAATAATCGATTAGTCGTCGATTAATCGATTAGTTGTTTCAGCCCTAACTCCTACTCAATAATAAAACGATTCCCATCAATCAGGTCTTATGATATGACCCGTGAAAAATGTCCTAATTGCACTAGCATTGACTCTTGCCACATGTTTATTTGCAGCCTTAAAAAACTGCCATTTAAATCAGTAATCGCCCTCAGAAATCCCATATCGTCGATTACACCATCCACCAAACAGTGCAGCTTACCTCTATTCAAAGATAAACTGAATCCTCCCAAAACACATGACGTTCAGTGTCCAGTGAAGCCAACAGGCATATTATTCAATCACTGCAATAAGGCAATGGTCCTCGTGATCCAAGGGGAATCCAAGATTTGTTCATAACCAAGTGTGTGTGTGTGTGTGTGTGTGTGTGTGTGTGTGTTAGTGGGGGCGGGTGCTGGCTCCAAAAAGTCCTTGCTTGCAATCTCTCTCCGGGCCGGTGGGGGTGGACCCAGAAAAATATTGTTACCCAATGCCTTTGTATGGCGTCTTCTTTCTTCTTTAGAAAAAGCCCACGGAAGGCATAAGTGGTGGCACATTAGTTTCAACGGCAAAGATGAGCATGACTACGTCTGTAAATGTTTGGCTTCTTCAATGCCTGTGATGGCTTAACTGGCAACAGAATTATCCAATGCATTCTTATGGTGCCTACAGCCCGGTCCAAAAGTCGGCTCTTGGCTCAACTCAAGAGGGGCTACTCCCGGCCATTTTGAAAAGCTCGACACGATGGAAAAGTGATCAAACATAAGTTTAAACGGCGGGGATAGGTGTCACTACGTCCATTAGTATTTACAATCTATGTTGTGTCTACCTTCTGCCCTTGAAAAACTGATCAAAATATTCATCCACTTTCCTTCTAATGGAGACTGGAGATGTTCTCAACCCACTCTGTACCAATCCATACCTGTGGAAAGGCTCTCTATGTTCCCTGGTTCATCAAATTCACATCAATACATTTTTGTATGGCCCAAAATTACAGCAGCAGTCGTCTCAAAGGATGTCATATTTTAGGATAGGATAAGAGTGATAACCCCTGTTCTTAAACCCTCCTCCATTCCTGTGCAAACACATCCTGCTTAGGTATAACATGCCATTGTAGCCATATTAACCTCATCAAAACACTGACAGGAAAGTCGTCTGTTGCAGATCACCAGCCTGCAGGACTTCTTTGGAGAGGACGACGTGTTCATAGCCTGTGGTCCAGAGAAGTTCCGCTATTCTAAGGACGACTTTGCGTTGGAGCAGAGTGGTAAGACCTGCAGAGCCTTAGTGACAGGTAAACATCACCACCACTGACCACACACTGTCTGTCCACGAGTACAATGCAGCATCTACATGTCTTAAGGCAGGAGTCTCCAACCTTTTTCAATCAGAGAGCTACTTTTATACGACAGAAGAGGCAGAGAGCAACTAAATAGCTAATAAAAATTGATGCGATAATTACGACAAAACATGTAAAATACACGATAATACTGTATAACCCTATATTTATACTTATAATAGATATGTGATGACTCAAAATGTATTCATTTGAGATCATGTGTTAAACTCTAAATCCCTTGGTCGAGCTACCTGAAAGGGGTTGGCGAGCTACCGGTAGCCTCCGAGCCACAGGTTGGAGACCCCAGTCTTAAGGCCTGTCCAGACAGACGCGGTTTCAGTCGTATCAGAAAAAGTGTTTTGTCAAATTCAGCTGTCGTCCAGATGGAGCCGGTGTATCTCCATGGCGAATAGAACAAACCGTCGTATTACGGGGACAAATGAAGGATCTCCTAATCCAGGGCAGTAGCGGCGCCAGGTTTGTAATTATGGGTAGGCCTGCAGATTAGTAAATAGGCATAATTCGCTCGCAAACTACAAGGGGTAGTTGAATTGGGGTTTCAAAGAATACGGTTCAAACGCACGCACTCAGGCGTGCACACAAACACACACGCACACGCACACATACACGTTTTTGTTACCTGGTGGGTCCCTTTGACAGGGCCGTTCAGAATGGGACCCATAGACATAATCTTTTTTTACTGGGACTACTTTAAGTAATACAAAACAGTCAATAGAAACCAAACAACTATTTTAAAGGAATTTTATTTTAGATTTTTTTTTCGAATTGCAGTGATTCTATTTTTGACATAGAATTTAATGCCACTCCATGTCCGATGTCTAAGGTCATCTGGTGAGGCATTAATGCAGGCCAGGCAGTGAGACTTCCCAGGGACCTTTCCAGTCTGTATGAAAGGTGTCATGGTCTTCTCCACAGCCTTCACCTCAGATGCAGACCATGGCTTTCTTACACGTTCTAGGGAGAGAAATAAAAATATATTAGCAATATACACTCCCAGGGTTAGGACCAAGCAGCCTGGCTGTAATCCCCCACCTGGTACACTTACCAGAAGGGGCACTGCCACTACCATGGGGTGCATCTGGATGAATGGTTGAAGGTTCTCCGCTTGAAGTTTCTTTTAGCCCGTCCGTTTGTGAGAGGATCTCTACTGCTCTCCCTGTCGCACAGAAAATAAAAATACAAGTGGCCTTTAGGGGAAAAAAATCATACATATTTTAATAATATCAAGAATTACCTTCAGGCTCAATTTGTATCTGGTCGAGGCTCTTTCCTTCGAATTCCGTCACTCTTCCCTGCTCCATGGCCATCAACACTTTGCTGATTTTGGCCAGCTCCAGTGTCCCCTCTGGTAGTCTGTAATATTGCCTGTGGATGCGAATGTCATGGCCGAGGAAGTTGGCAAGTATGTCCATCTCATTCTCTTTCATATTGAGAACTGTAGACATAGTAGCTATGTGCTTTCTAAGTTTGGTTGAGGATAGCATCTCTGGATGCACCGCACCACATTCTTTGGCTACCTGGCGTAGGGAGTCTGATCCCCTGATGTGGGTGTCTGCGCCCGGGCGGGAAAAGAAGTATGGGTTATGGTCAGAGATGGAACAGGCCCTTCTGTTCTCCACCAGCACCTCCATCGAAGCAATCATTTCAGGAGTCAAAAGAACCGGCACTTTCCGACTTCTTTTCCCTTTAATTTCAATGCGTTGAAAATGCTGACACAGCTTTTTCTCAAGTTGGGACAGTCCCAGAGCAATGTCAGAATGGATCCCAGTCTTACTTCTTAAGGTAAACGCTGTCAGTGGCAACTTTGAAACCTCACCTTCCCTTCTTCGATTGAAAATAATGACCTCACAAAGAGTCAAAACTGCCAGTTTAGACCAATGCTTAGACGTTGGCTCACTTATTAGGGTTTGCACATATTCAGGTCGACATACCTCAATATGTGCATGCATGGCTCTAACGTCCTCAGTCAGAGGGAGCAGGTCCGGAGTGTTCCACTTGGCTTGCCGGAGGGTCTGTAGGGCAGCAGAAGAAACACAGACGTCCCACCTCTTCTCAAAAAGCAGCCGGCTTCGTTGGAGGTTTTTAATAAATAGTTCATCAACACAATGCTCCATTTTTGAGTCACATTCAAGAATATCTGCTAGCTTTCTGAGGCTATGGCCGAGTTTGAGGGCCAAGGATGGAGTCTTGTATTGATTTGTTTCCTCATCATATCCAGCCACAGACCTGACTGCATCAATCACATGGTTAAAGTTGGAAGGAATAAAGAAATCCTTAATTGTTTTCAGTTTCCCTGCAGTTTTTGCATCGTTAATTAACCTACCGACTTCTCTCATTTTCTGCCTAATGTAATCATGCTTAGTCTTATCATGCCCGTGTTTTAAGTACAGGTGCTCTCCGAGTCTCAGAATCCCCTTTTCTGCTTTGACAACACCCGTGACCTCATCCTGATGCATTGCCGAAATTAAAGACCACAGCTTTTTGCTGATGCCCTCCGGTACAGGCTGGGCTAGGGAGCAGAGGGACTGGACCCTACTTCTACCTGGTTTAGCCTGGGCATCTTTCTGTGAAAGCCGGCACCTGGCCACATGCCTCCACAGCGACTTTCGCTTAAGCAATGCCCCACAGTCTATACAGTGCAAAAACTCACTGGATTTAACTGGGCAATTTGGCTGTTTAGCTGGGACTAAAGTTCCAATGCCGGCCTTTAAAACCTCAAAATTGTGCTCACGGTTTCCACTATTCCTGATCAAATCAAACTGAAGTTTACGTGCTTTAGATTTCACAGGTAGAGCCAATGCTCTGGCTACGTCACTTTCATTTCCATGTTTTCTAGTCAAATGACGGGACATTTTGTGGCAGGACATTGAACAGTAGAGGCAGAAGTGTCTCTTGCTATAAACTCGCCCCCCATTTTTCTTCTTTTGCAGCTGCATGATAACAATCTTATTTGCCTTTGGTTCGTCACTTTCCGAGTCTTGAAGAAAAGTGTTTTTGATTTTTCTTTTTCCATACTTTTTTACAGGTTTCTTCTTGACAGTTAAATCGTCAGAATCTGAGTCGACTTCATCAATTAGGGACTCTTGACTAAGCTGCACAAACAACAAATAATTTGTAATAATTCTATATAACAATTTGAAGTCATGACTTGTAGTCAGCACTTACCAGTGGTTTGTAAGCGTGCGCTTCAGTGTGCTCCTCCATGATTTCTTGCAGCCTAATGAACCACACACTTGCACCTTTTTCTAGCCTGACACCTGATTTCCTCTGTTGTGCTGCTCCATGATTGGCTCCAGCCTGCTGGACTGAAATTGCCCCAGTGTGCCCCTCCTTGATATCCCGCAACCCACCACCAGGGTTCCGACACATAACACACTTTTTTCAGGAAAGTAAACCTCCAGGGGTCCTTTCCATATTTTTACAGAGACTGCATAAGGACCGTTGGAAAAGCATTACCCATTGATTATTAAGCTTGGACCAGTGGGGTCCGGTGTTCGGGCCCCACCACGTAAAACCAGTCCCCATGACGTGAGCGGAATCTCAGGTTATGGAACCCACCAGGAGTTGAAAACAAGTGCACTCAAGCGCGCACACAAACACGCACGCACACACACGCGCACGCCTGGAGTTTACCTCATTAGTGCGAAGCCATCCTGCATGGCCTGACTGCGCTCTCCTCTTCTGTGACCTACAGGGCCGGGCCTCTGGCTACTCTACCTCACGAAGTTCACGCTGAACTTTCTTAAAACTAGAAATAAAAAGGCTACTCTGTTGTGAATGTTTTGAGAGCATTGTGAATCTTGAAGATGAGGAATAGCTGATTGTTTTCGGGGAACGAGCTTTGCGCTGTGTGATATGATCATGCAGATCATTGGACAAAGTTTTCAACGAATAATTGGAACTATATTTCGAAGCAACGTAGGAACGTGATGACGCTCAGAGGGTTATATTTTCTAAAAACCTTAGAACACAACATTTAGGCAATAATTTGTGTATAATAATAATCAAATTATGACCTATACATAAAAAAGACTCATGACTTGAGAGGCAAAGAACAAATTTGAGTAAGCCAGGAAAAAACGTGGTAAGCACAGGCCTACCCAGGCCTTCCCAGGCCTACCCCTGGCGCCGCGGCTGATCCAGGGGGTGTCAAACTCTTTTTGGTCAGAGGCTAAATTATAAAAATATGAACTGGTCGGGGGATTTTTTTCTTCATATAATTGTTTTATACATGATGAAAGGGTTTGACATTAGATGTATAGAGGTATGACATGCCTTGGTTTACCATTACCATAAAAAGCAAATTATAATAACTGAAAATCACTTTACCAAGACTCTTTCTATTGGAATAAACAGTATGCATTACTTATGGAACAAAACAAAGTTAGGTCCCCCAGCTTTAAGACCTTCATCAAAGCTCCACAAGTGTTGGCCGGAAGTTTATTTTTATCCAAAGTATTGACATCCTGTCGGAATGTCAGTTGTTATTCCAGGTTTGCTGTGGGCCTAAATGCATTGTGCTCAGTGCTCGCTGCTGCTGACATGAGGGAGGATGATGAGGCCTGACGTATCCAGACTTATGTCCCAGTTATTCTCTGGTGTTCCACTTTGAGGAGGCGGTCTGAACCAGCAACACTGTACTGCAGCGCTGAGGGGACGAGCAACATGTACAGGCCAACAAAGAGTCTACACCACAGATAATAACTAGTACTTTATGGACATCTGTACACACACCGCTTACAGCTACATTAAACAAGAAAGTATCTTTTATCCACATATGGGTGCACTTAAAAATCCTCATTGAATATGATGTTGTAACATAACACTTAACCAACAGCTGATGGCAAAAAAACGAAGCCGATGACTGTTTTAACTGGACACAAGATTTAATGATGGAGGCAAAAACTAATGAGTCTATAAACTATGTTCAGACAATAGCACAATTCATACAATAGCAAATCCTGCATACTTCACTGCACTTCCTTGTGTCTCTCTCTCTGCTGTTCACATAAACACATTGATGCAGGAATGTGTGCTACAGGATCAGCTCTGGAGATCTACAGCAGAAAGAACTGTGTCCAAATCCCAAATCCATCCCTCCACTCCAGAGGGCACTCATACAAAATAAAAATACATACATTGGCCGCATCGTTTTAAAGAGTAGCGACTTATCTTTCTTCTTGTTTGACAGCAAGTACTATACATAAATACTATACATCAATACTCAATATTGTTGCCTTATTGAACAGCCAAAAGCCTGCATAACAGCAGAGAGAAATTGGAAAGGAAAAATGGTTATACATTGTTTTTTTTTGCTAAAACGGCTGTGTGTGTGTCAGAATGCAGAGGGCCCAAGTCTTCGTCTCACAGTCGATCTGTTACCCCCAACCGCACCAAGAGCCCCGGCCTCACACGGAGGAGCAAGTCCCCCGCCTCCGGTACCAGACGCTACTTTACTATGTGGTCTATGTAGCACTCTGATGGCAGAAAAACCACGTCCTCTCTGTACACTGAACACACAAAAACACACAAGTTTTCAATCAATTTACAAACTCTCGGTTTCTCCCATACACAGTATGTGAGTGAAATCAAGTTAGAGGTATTTACTACAATAGCCTTTTACAACAGGTCGTACACAAGAGCAAGAAAACCAGTGGAGCACAATGTTTTATTTGCTTGTGTCATATTGAATTGCTGTAAACTTAAACACTTTTACCAGTTTGTACCATTGTTAGTGGAAAGTGTATTTGATTTTCCGATTGTGGTTAGAACACTGAAACTGTAACATGTGTATTAAAGCCCACAGAGGCACACGAGAGAAAAACCAATTAGATAAAACTAAACTAAAGGGTGAACAGCTGAGATAGAATTAGATTTTGTTGTCAATAATAGCAGCGATATTCTAACAGATCTATTCATTATGTTTACTCTGATGATCTCAAATAACATTTTCTGTTTGTACCTTTTCAATCTTTAAACAGCGAGACGACCTGTCCACTTTGCCAGCAGCCGGTCCACCAGCAAGTCTCCAAGTAAGATGAAATTAAAAGAAATTAAAAAAGATAGTTAAATGAAAATGGGGTGTGGACTTGGGTGATTGGTTTATTTTGTGATTTTTCGCTTCTTATATTGGTCTGACTCAAGCTATGGACTTTCAGCTTTTCAAAAAGTTGCCATAAACGATATAGAATTCATACCAATACCATCAAATTAGTGCTGAAAGTCACCCATCTCCTGAGAAGTGTTACATTTTCTGTTTTTTGTTCTTATTTTTCTTGTTGAAATCTTTGTTTGCAGCAAATGGTTTCTCGAGCAGCCAGTCGTCTTCTTCTAGATCAACCAAATCTTCCACTCCGTCTCCCACCAGCCCCAGAACCGCTCCCGGATTTAAGGTTACATTTATCATTTTGGGTTCTTCCTTATAAAGTTTCTTTCTGTGCAAATCTGAAAATGTAAGATGGAATTATGACTGTATATAACTGTATCCATGTTTCCACATACGTTTTGTGTTCACTTACAGATTTAGATCAGTCCGTTCATTCGTTATTATTATTTTAGTTAGGGTTACTTTTACCATATTTATCGGGCGGCACGGTGGCTACATAGCACTCTCGCTTCTCAGCAAGAAGGTCCTTGGTTTGAATTTCAGTCGGAACAGGGCCTTTCTGAGTGGAGTTTGCATGTTCTCCCCGTGTCTGCCTAGGTTTCCGCCAGGTACTCCGGTTTCCCCTACCACTAAAAACATGTCCAATAGTTCTGGCATGCGCCTCCTGTACTGGCGACCCCGCTCCCATCTCTGTGTGGAGTGAGATGACAAATGCCCAAAAAGTAACAATTTGAAACCGCTTTGTGACTCTGGTCTGTGAAAGGCGGTATATAAATAAATAAAGAAAGAGATATTTATTCATTTATTTTTCTCTACTATTTCTTATCAAATTGTTGTATTTATTATCAACAGAAAACACAAAGAAGAACATTCATAAACACATACAGACAGGTCCAGAACTGAAAAGTAAAGAAAACAAATATTTAAACAATATTTACAGGGATTAAATTACTAATAATAATTATATGAAAGAAGACAGCGATTGAGGGGGCTTCCATCTTGTATTTTCTGGTATTGTTTTAAAGTTGATTTATGTAGGTTTACCTTTATTTGCTGCGAGTGAATATAAAGTACTCTTTTAACAGATTCAACTGTGTTATCACTGGAAATTTCTTTTTGCACTGTTATAAAATAGAATAAAAGGAATACTTTTTAATGTTACCACAGAGAGGTCTCACACATGTTTCATTCTTCTCAAATATCAAATATATTCAATTAAGTTCTTCAATAGTAAAGCCTTCACACATTAGCTTCATTCAAATAATCGTTCATCATAACTTCAAATAAAAACATGTCTCTAAATATCTCTGAATACGTCTGAATTTTCAACAATATTTTATGCTCAAACCAACATGTATTATTCTTCATCTCTAAAGCTTCCTATTTCAAACGGCGTCTCGTTGCACACGAACGGAGCCGTGACCAACCACCAAGAGCAGAGCAACCTCAGTCCAGAAGGTACATATACACATGTTTTATTAGACAGTTCATGATCTCACAGCCGTGCACTTTCTTCAGGCATGCATTTCAATAGTAATAGTAAACATGTTTGTAACATGTTGTATATTGCGGTTCTCAACTGGTGGGTCAGGACCTAAAGGTGGGTCACTGGATATTTTTTAGTTTCTTCCCTGGGTTACATTTGAAAAAATATCTATGTTTTGTTTTGTGACTTTATTTTGTATTAACTATACCAGAGTGTTTTGATTATCACGAGTCAATAGTTAAAACACCTTGTTATTAAATCATGTCTCCAGTTAAAACAGTTGTCTATCAGTTTGGTTTTACTCCATCAGCTTTTGGTTTAGTTTTGGGTTACAACACAAAAACCTACAGCTTAAATTCAAGTGTGGCGCCTATATGTGTACAAGACTGCTTTCTTTTCCAAATTCAAGAACATTCAGGAATTTATTTGCCATTTGCAGTAAAACCAGCTGAGGCAGTTTATACTCTAAGTTTATGCTCTAAAAGTCTAGTAAAAACTGTATTATTTGTTATTGTTTTTGGTTTTTTCTACAGTCAATGGAAACCAATGTCTACAAGCTTCGCCCATCTCTGAAAAGTACAAGGTCGGCAAAGTGATTGGTGACGGGAACTTCGCTGTGGTCAAAGAGTGTGTGGAGAGGTCAGTACCGCTGCTACAACTTTACATTAGAGAAAATAATGAAAATGTTGTAGCAGAAGCAAAGTTCTCTGTAATTATCTCATCATTGAAATGAAAATGGTGTAATCAAATGAAACTAGGTCATTATGGGGTTCAAAATGCAGTCATTGCAATGTTGTTTTTTGTTTCTAAAATAGTTTAAAGTCAGAGGTGGTACATGTCACAGTGTTGAATAAGTGCCTTAGATGCTTGGAATTAGCATCTTTCTACAAAGGCTTTAGTTGAATAATCAAGGTCAAGTTTAATCCTACAGTATGTATTTTAGATTAGTTTCAGTAACCTGTATGCACGTCTCACAGTATCGCAGAATACTATTACATCAAAATACAAGTCTTATTAGAACTTTTTTTTTATTGCTTGCATACTTGTAAGAAAGAGCCCTGTGAGGTACTATATGATGCCTATTAGCGGATTGGCTGTTTTATACCCTTCTGTCTGAAAAAGCTGATCAAAAGATATGACATGCATTTCAGGAATATTTGTTTGAGGTACCCCAGCTTTAATGTATTATTTATCTATTGGACTTCTTTTGTTTTTTGCCGATCGGACCTCAGCAGTGGGCCGTAAACGAGGATGAGACAGTGTTGCAGACTCAGAGCTGCTTTTATGGCGCTCTGTAATTCCCTGAGTCTCATTAATTTGTTTGTGCGCAGGTCCACGGGAAAAGAGTTTGCACTGAAGATCATCGACAAAGCAAAGTGCGCCGGCAAGGTACCTCCAGGGACGGGCTCATTACAAAGTGCATAGTGTTTGGTTGGTCTTAGGCGCTCTCTCATGCTATTTTAACAAAAGCCAAACTAGGAAAGCGCCTCACCTTTCATGGCCTCACTGTTTCTCTTTTTTTTGTGTATGCAATTTTGTATTCTTATTTCTCGCCGTGATTGTGTGTATACTTCAACAACATCATTCACAACATCAAGAAAACAAGAAAACTTACCTACTAATCTTGCGTCTTGCGTGCATTGCGGTGACTAGCTCAGAGGACAACCGCGGTCTTCCTGTAGCCCTCTGTCATGCTCTTGCCCCTTGCGTCCTCTGCAGCTGTATTTTTTCAGTGTATGCACGGCTTTTAACAGCTGCAGCAGCGCTCACACCTACAACAAAATGGTTTTTCTAGTCCTGCCATCACACTTCAGCAGTCGTGAGCTCAGGTGGTTAGAAAAGCGTGTGTATTTACAGCCAAAAAACATAGCTGCTACTTTGCGGATTTAGCTCATTGCCGGGTTTTATTTTTTCAGTGGTCCCTGTGATAATTGAGGGACCACTGTTCTACTCTTCCAGTCTCACCCAACCTGATAGTTTTCCACTCTGCATTATTGAGGTCTCCCCAGTCCCACCATAACAGTCGAGCAGTCATTCATGAAGTAAATGATATGCACTCTTGGACACTTCCTGATCCTGTACCTTGAAAAATAATAATAACATACATTGGGTGTCAATTATTCATTAACGGAACAAAGACCCCACAAATACACAGTCTGATCTATGATAAAATATAAACCTGACTTCTAACCTTATATGTACTGTATATAGAAAAATATGTACACATACACAAAAACATATAGTAATGTTTTGGAAAACTACAATGTCTTTTGGTAACACTACTTAAGTAATCTATTTGTTTTGGTTCTGTTTGGTCTTGTCTTGACACTGTATGTATTTTAGGTTTTAAAATAAGCACATACTGACTGGTCCTGTGTCTGTTTGCAGGAGCACCTGATCGAGAGCGAGGTGGCGGTGTTACGCAAAGTGAAGCATCCCAACATCATCATGCTCCTGGAGGAAGTGGACACGCCAGCCGAGCTCTACCTGGTCATGGAGCTGGTCAAGGTGCTACTTCTACCACTACTTTTACTTTTACTAGCCTATGGAATCACTCATTTGTCCGGTTCTGCACCACAAGGCCTAGCAAAGGTTAATGTTAAGGTACACTTTATTATCCTTGTACGAAAACGTTGTCCTCTGCATTTGACCCATCCTTGAATGCAACTTGAGCTTATGTCAAGAGAAATGGTCACCACCTATAAGGCATGTTTTGGGTGGTGGGGGGGGAAACTGGAGCACACGGAGGAAACTCCCCCAGTCATGGGGAGAACATGCAAACTCCACTCGGAAAGGCTTGGTCCGACACAAGGTCCAACCCAGGACCTACTAGTTGTGTGAAGCAGCCACCATTATAATTTGTGTTACAATGGACTGAGCTACTGGAACTTTTGCATACAGTAGCTAGCTAGTAGTTACTAGTAGTGAAAAAATACTTCAATCAATAAAGTACGCCCAAAATAAAGTTTGTTCTCTTCCTAGAGACATTTAATAATAATAATGCTTTGGTTTTATATAGCACTTGTCGCGACTCAAGACACAAGACACATGGTACTATTCATTCATATTACTGTAGCCACATAGTGTAAATTAAAAAATGTCTTTGATCTTCTTGATAATAAGCATTATTTTGAAATGGTTTTATATCAAATAGCACGATTTATTATAGCATAATTAATTCAGCATGTATTGATGCTTTGAACTATCAATATATTCAAATGTATATAAAAGCAGGGATTATGAGTTCCTGGCATGAACATTTCTGGATCCTCTTCCATTTGTAATATCAATGTGTTAAATAAAAACACAACTTCACATTTTTTTGTTTTTATCTTTGTTAGGGATCATTGGTTGGAAGGATCAACTGTAAAATACTTTTCTGTTGCTCCTCATTTATTTTTTAGTAATATGTATGTTTTTTACACATACATATCATAGCAAAGGAAGGTTTCTCACCCATCATCTGTACTTCTTAGCAAGTTTTCCCGACGTTTCGTCCTCAACCTGGGGACTTCTTCAGGGAATTCCCTGAAGAAGTCCCCAGGTTGAGGACGAAACGTCGGGAAAACTTGCTAAGAAGTACAGATGATGGGTGAGAAACCTTCCTTTGCTTTGACTAATCCCTGTACGACTGAGGGCTTACACAAACATACATATCATAGTAATTCTCACAACATATGTATTTATTTCCACTTTCCAAACCAGGTAAAATCAAAATAGAGGTAATATTCAGAGAGAACATTGTTAGAACTAATACCATATGTTTTAAATAATGTGTTTTTGCTGAATTGTTGTGTGTGCAGGGAGGCGATCTGTTTGACGCCATCACCTCCTCAGCCAAGTACACAGAGAGAGACGCCAGTGTCATGGTGTACAACTTGGCCGCCGCCCTGAAGTACTTACACAGCGTCCACATCGTACACAGAGACATCAAACCGGAGAACCTGCTGGTGAGGCTACATTTGAGACCATAAATAGTTAAAGGCAATTACAGTTTTTTATGGGGAGGTAATAATTGCTCATCACATTCAGCACTTACTGTGTAGTATTGTACCTATTATTCGCTACATGCCATAATACTGACCTAAGACGGCTAGGTAATGGAAACGGGTTCTTTGACTTCCCGTTCAAAATTGTCAACAGTTATTAGGCGATATCATACAATCCAATTCAATATATTTTTGTATAACTCTAAATCTTAACAGTGATAATCTTGGAGGACTTTACATTTACAAAAGTGTCAAATTCGACAAAAAAGATCAGAGAGACGTGTTGACCGTTTCACTGTGTTACTTGGTTTTTTACATTATCATGAAAAGTCCCTTGTGTGACTTGGTGCAATGTTAAAACTGACCCACATGTAAGTAACTGCTATATTTGGTCTGACACTGAACAACAAAAAAACAAGGTCGTTTTTTGAGGCGGGTTAAACGGCCGTTATCTGACCCAAATTTCACTCACTGGAAGCACAAAAACAATGCTTTTTGTTTAGTTACTTGGGTACATGGGCGGGGGGGAGGTGGTAGGTGAAACCAATATTGTTTTGCACTGAACTTCAAATGCAGGACAAAACAAAATTGCTCAAACCTGCAATGACGAATTAGATCAGTCTCCTTTCATGTTTTTGTATGTGTTTTAGGTGTTTGAGTATCCGGATGGGACCAAATCTCTGAAGTTGGGGGACTTCGGGCTGGCCACAGTGGTGGAGGGGCCCTTGTACACTGTCTGCGGGACCCCCACTTATGTGGCCCCAGAAATCATCTCAGAGTCTGGGTAAAGAACACACTCAAGTGGATCATGTGGATTTGTTTTTTAGCCTTCTTTATGCACTGGTAATGACTTTGGATATACCAATACTACTACTACAACTACTACTACTACCACCAAACTCGAAATATTACTAATAGTACTGCTTCAACACTTCAACAATAACAACTACTACTACTACTACTACAACTACTTACTGTATTTTACTACCACACTCAAAATATTACGATTCGTACTGCTACCACACTTCAAGTACTACTACTACTACTACTACTACTACTACCAAACTCAAAATATTACTATTAGTACTGCTACCAAACTCAAAATATGACTATTGATACTGCTAACACACTTCAACAACGACTACTACTACTACTACTACAACCCTCATATAATACAACTATAAAACATAATACAACAACCCCCAATACTTTTACTAGTACTACTACTACTACTACAATAACAACCCACAAATACAACTAATACATTGCTGAACTACTGTGATTTACATGAATATTCTTTTCATACCAACAGCTACGGTCTGAAAGTGGACGTCTGGGCAGCAGGGGTTATCACATACATTCTGCTGTGTGGCTTCCCTCCGTTCAGAAGGTGCTCCTCTGTCTCATTTCACTTCAGAAATACATACTGTAATCTAAACTTGTAGTATGTTTGTTAAAGCCTTGTGTTTCTGTGTTTGCAGTGAGAGCGGTCAGCAGGAGGAGCTGTTTGAGCAGATCCTCCAGGGGCGACTGGACTTCCCCACCCCCTACTGGGACCACATCAGCCACTCAGCCAAGGTCACTCCCCACACATTTCACAATATCCACAATATCAGCATTTACCTAAGAGATTTATAAGGATAACAAACTATTTTCAGATTATAATGACACAAGAAACTCCTATTCTGATCCTGACCAGAAGTTTCCATCCCCTAGTTCTCAATAGCGTCTTTTTCCCATTTTACATCTATGACAGCTTGGAGTCATAGAGTTGTGGATGAGGGTCTTCATCCTCTCTGATGGTAAAGCTGCACAATCTCAGGAAAAAGACTCCTGGGCTGTTGTTTTAATGAGGATGTTATATTAGGCATTCTACTACTACTGCTAACACACTCCAAATACTACTACTAATACTACTGCCACTACTAGTAAATACGTAGATAGATAGAAGCAGAAACACTTCCATCCATAAAAAACATACATATAGTTCTAACTTACTAACTAACACTAATATTACCACACTCTCTGACATTCACTTCAAAAGCTATAGAAAAAAAAGGTATCCTCGGTAGATGACATTAGAAGCTGATAGTGTGGTGGTATTTTAGGAGCAAAGGCTGCCCTCCCTGACTCAGCCAAACCCATATCTCACCTCCACAACTGCTGGCTCTCCTTGTAGTGCACACTCGCACACGGCTAAATCAATAAACACACCTTAATTATGCGTTCAACCTTTTATACCATCAGTTTGTTGCGGAACTTAGAATTACCTCGGTGTTCCTCGGAAATATCTATTCACCATGAAATGTGACCATATAAAAACTGCCTCTGCTCGAGCCTTGAAGAAAGAAGCCAGTTGTAGGTGCATGTCAAGGCCTTATTTATTATGAAGTGTGTAAATAATTATCATCAAACAAGAAATATTATGCATTATGACCGAGACAGGCCTCCTCTCTGACTATGTTTAAAACCAAGTTAAAGACTGTGCTGTTTAGCTGTGCATACAACTGAGGGATTTTATATTTTTATCTTTCTTTTTAATGTTTTGTGATTATTTATGATTTTAATGCTATCTTGTTCAGCACTTTGAGTTGCCTTGTGTATGAATTGTGCTATACAAATAAACTTGCCTTGCCTTGCCATGACAGTGAGACTATTTACTTTGTCATTTCATGTTTTAGAATGTGAAATAATACAAACTCTTTGGTGAAAAAAAGTTTTCTACCTGCCCTATC
This sequence comes from Knipowitschia caucasica, assembly GCA_964034765.1. NCBI lineage: Eukaryota > Metazoa > Chordata > Actinopteri > Gobiiformes > Gobiidae > Knipowitschia > Knipowitschia caucasica. The sequence continues at coordinate 16,165,471 of OZ035825.1, read as the reverse complement.
CGACACTATGCATCCTCCAGAGAGAGGTGTAGAATGTGTTTTGTTTTTCTCATAATTAGAAAATTACCAGCTGCAAACACAGAAAGGTGATTGTAAATACTGTAATTTAACCTCGGAAAATTCCAAATGGTATTTATGGGCAGTATTTTTGCTCTAAAAGCCAAAGTAATTTCCTAGTCTGTGATTCCCTGTTACTTACATGGCATTCTGATTCTGATTAAAAAGGCAGAAAACTGCTCTGAGCGTGATGTCATAGTGGGTTAAGACAAGACAGAGACTGGATCTTTTAGACAGACGGGGCCATTCACAGAACAAGACCAGAGTCTGTATAGTCTGTAGCGTACGGATTGACTTCAAAGTCTATTTTAGTGACCATATAATGTGCTTTTCTAAATATACTGCGGTCCCTCGTTTATGGCGGGGGTACATTCTAATAATAACCCGCTATAAGTGAAATCTGCAAAGCCTTTGTACCATGAGGAGTATTTTTTCTGTGTTTTGTGCAGGAGCTGATAGGACAGATGCTGCTGGTGAATTCCGAGGCCCGGTTCAGTGCTGTGGACGTCCTGTCTCACCCCTGGGTCACCGTCTCCTGCTACAATGTGAGCAGAAGAGTTTGCCGCAAGTCAACTGTGGACATTACTTGCTAAGCTATCATCATTATGTATTATTATATATTAGTTTGATTTTGTGGTTTGAGCTTTAGTTGTCTCCGCTCTTTTCGTCTTCTCCTTAAAGCTCTACACAGGTGCATTTTTCTTTGCGTCATGTTTTTTAACGCTTCATTACAAGCGTTTGAAAGAACCCTTTATTTATCCTTGTGGGGAACTTTGTCCTCTGCATTGTGACCCATCCTTCCAATGCCACTTAAGCAGGTGTCTCCAAACTTTCTCACCCAGAGAGCTGCTTTCCCGGGATGATAAAGGCAGAGAGCTACTCTTTTAAACGGCCCTGGGAAAGATTTGGTGATATATTGGTGTGAACAAGCCTGATATTGGGTACAGTCATTATTTATCATTGTATATTTGTTACTAGTGACAATGTAAGTGTATTTAGAATGATAAATAATAATAATGAATAATACAATCTGAAATATACAGTATATTATTTAATTTGTTCATTTCTAAATCCTTTGGTGAGCTACCTGGAGGGGGTTGGCGAGCTACTTGTGGCTCCCAAGCAACAGGTTGAAGACCCCTGCTCTTGGCCCTCTTTCAGGAGCACAGATGTTGATGCTCGGCTCGACCAGCACCACCGGAGCTGGAGGATTTTCGCCTATTGCTTATGTTATTAGTGGTAATGGACATCGGAAGAACTTGCAAATTCCATTCATAAATGCCCTGCTCTGACTGTGCACCGGATCTTTTTATACCTGCTTTTTTACACATTTTTCAAGATTTCAGAGCTATTGTGTCTCATTATCAAAATAAGCCATTGTTCAGATAATGTAAAAAAACAGAGATAATGGGTTGGGATTGGGGACCACTGCTATAATCTGTTCGTCTAATAAGACATTATTTTGTATGTATTTCCCAATAGGAGGAGGTTGTGGCAGAGAACAACATGAAGATGGAAGTGTCTGGGAAACTGAGGACTCATTTTAACCCAGCACCAAAATACAACCCCACCACAGCTGGAGTCTCGGTCATCATGGTATGGACATAAAACACACACTCTATGTATACAAGTTAAGTTAATATAAGTTTATTTTCAAACTGAGAAGACGTTTTGAAGACAAGCAGGTTAGAGCCTCCTCTGCTCACATCCACATCCTGATTGGTCAAAATAAATTCAAACCCTCAAAGGTTCCTCATCATTGGCTTAACTGTTCTCCTCCAGAAAATCTTACTGGTTCGAAGTAATGTCAAGGGGAGTGACCACTTTATTTTTACTTACTGTACATGATAGTACAGTGGTCAGAAACACATTCTTTTGAAAATGAAACTCAATTACAGTGGCTGAGATTTCCTTTATGTCAGATTTAAGCTACAGTTTATAAGTGCTCTAAAACACTACTTTATGACGGCTCGTGCTCAGGGAAAAGTTGCCAGCAGTAGGTTTTTGGCTATCCCACCCTTGTTCCAAATATACTATCCAACATGTCTGGCCTAAATACGTACACAACATTTGGACTTCAGAAATGGGCCAAGAATATGTGTGACCTCGTTCCTCCTCCACCAGACGACAGCCGAGAGCAATAGATTAGGGATTTCAGCCTCAAGAAGTGCATCTGCAACATGGTATTAGCCGTAGCTTGAAATATCCCAATATCATATTTTGGTATCGGTTCTGGTTGATTTCTTCAGTATTGTATTTATATTTTTCATTATTTTACTTTTTTTTTACCACTCAAGTGATTAGTCTTGTCCAGCCTACTGGTCAAAGCAACAACACAAGCTAATTATACACAAACTTGTATTAGTCACTGAAAGTGTTGGAGTTTGTTTTATTCAATTTTTTGACACCAATATTTTAACTTTTACTGCAAATGAATCTTATTTTATATCAATCTCCTTCTCGACTAAATGGCCATAAATAAAAAACATATTCTAAGCCTCTCGTTTGAATACAATTGTTCTGCTAGATTGTATCTAAGCTCCTTTGTTCATTATTAGTAGGAATCATAACCCAACAAACACAATGGAGATAGCTGTAAATGCTCCTTTAGATGTTTTTAAATGATTTTTTTTACAATATTTAAATGATGGAGACATGTTGGGCTGTATTCAATTATTAAGTTTTACTTCAATTTGCATTGCCCTTAATTACAACAGCAATGCAATAATAACAAACACATATGAGCCATTGGTCCATAGGGAGCGGGACGAGCGATGTCCATAAATGTCGTTAAACGTGCATAAATATTTTGTTGTCATCTAAATGTACAGTACACTCACTCATACATCCATAGCACCATCTCCATCCGCTGCCTTCACTTTCTCTCCTCCCTCTCTCCGTCTGAGCGTGCAAGTGTGTGAGTGGTCCACTGGTCACTCATTGTCTGACCGTGTCCTAAATCTCATTTGACAGTTTGAGGTGTAAAGGCTCCTCCACTCTGCCCCCTCCTCTCCCCTCTTCACATCCATCCACACGCCCCGGGACCGCAGGGACCACCCAGAGCCCAGAGCTGTGCTGGTACACTGTCGAGCTTGCTTCCTTCCTCCCCCTCCTCTTCCTCTTGTCTTTCTCATTATGTTGTTTGTGTCCGGGTTGGCTGCAGCTGGACCCTTGCAAGAGGGCTGGGCTCGCAGGCTAACACAGGCTAACACAGGCTTACACAGGCTTGAAGCTGGGTTTTCGAATTAACGTTTTGGCACACTGTATAATAATGCATTCATTCATTTAAATGCTTGTCTGTTCAGGTTCTTGCGATGTGTTTTGTATGGCAAAAATAGCATGTATCTTTATGATCGAAAATGATTGGTTATTATAGTTATAGTTGTCAGGAAAAAGGTATGTATGGGACCAGATAGCATGAGATGTCAATATATTTTTCCTTCTTCCAACATGTTTCTATTTTGATCAACTTGCAACATTGATGGTATCACAAGTAATTAGAAATATCAATGGTCAAAGGTTTATTTATATCTCAAAATCAACTTTGAAACCGATAAATTCACCAATCCTCCTTATGACAGGGCCTTTATGTGTGGAGTTTGCATGTTCTCCCTGTGTCAGCTTAGGTTTCCTCCAAGTGCTCCAGTTTCCCCTACTTCTAGAATACGTACGATCGGTCTGAATTAGAGACGGATGGAGATGATCGCCGTGTGTGGAGTGAATATAAAATGTTGGTACTTTAGCTGCTTTAGGTGACCATGGTTGGTGAAGTGCGCTATATAAATAAAGCTGACTTACTCACCCACTTACAAGTCCAAAGAGCCGTGCATGAGACGAGTCCTGGTCTGATCCCAGCACCTGAGTCCGCTAAAGCCCTAATTCTAATCTAACACCAAAAAATACACTTTTAATCTTATAAAATGTGATCGCAAATGAGAATCATTGATTTGTGTCGAGGTTACTTACAACACTGATTTGCAGAACCACATTATTGGAAGACTATATATTTAATTTGTTTTTTTTCCTTTTCCATATTTACAAATATTATTTTCTGAGATTATAGTGTGTAAATTCCAGATGTGAGTATAACGTGCGCTCTTGTAGTTTTCCTTAGTACAGCTCTGCCCTCTTGTGGACATATGAATGAAGTGCAATATCCTAGAGCCTTCTGATTGAAGCAGACTGCACACTCAGACTCATATTGTTAATGCCAGTTTCTGGAGCTAATGCTGCACAATAAATCCCCATATAAGGACATTTGCTTCTGCTAGCTTATGATAATAATTCACAGTAAGAAATGTTGATCATGTGTCAGCCCGGACCTCTCTGTGTGGAGTTTGTCCTCTCTGCATCTAGGTGGGTTTCCTCCAGGTGCTGAGGTTCCTCCACTGCTCCAGAGAATTGGCCCTAGAGGCAAGGGCATGGCAAATCATTATTTTCTTTGATTGATTGATTGAATACTTTATTTTGAGCCAAACAAAATTGAAACACTCTGCACAATGCAGAAAGCACTGTACCCACTTACATCAAAAAAGGCTCAAACAGGAGTGGGCTCAACAGGAGTGTTCCTACATTTCATTACTAAGCTTAGTTTCTGGTGTCTTCCTAACATAGATATATACACACACACACACACACACACACACACACACACACACACACACACACACCTGTACATACATAATAATCAACGTTCCTGCATAAGTTGTTTTTACATAATAACCACTACAGTTCTGAATGTGGGAGTTCTTTGGCCTCAGGAGAGATGGCCTATGTCTTCTTTAGTATGCAAACTTTAGTTATTTGGGGAAAGAAAATATGGAGTTTTCGCATTCTTTAACACCATTTTTGAATAATTTCTAATAATTTGCAGCCCTAGAAGCAACTAAAGCTCTTTTCTCTCTCTCAGGTGCAGTGATCTTCCTATGTGTATATATTTGTTGGTCTTTTAAGTGAGTCTTTTGAGGGTTCCTGCTTTATATGTGCTGCTTACATGAGCTGTGTCTCTGCCCCTCTGCTCCCGCTCCCCCCCCCCCCCCCCCCCCCCCCCCCCCCCTGACTTACTGTAGCTCCAAGACCATGGTATGTACTAACCACTAAAACCTTCTGCGGCCGCCCACGGCTCTAAGGCCAACGGAGAGACGCAAACCTTTTATCTGCATGTGGAAAATCAAATCTCTCCTTTGCCCTCAGAGTCAGTGTGGAGGAATACTCATTTCCATTGGTGTGTGACATTGTCCTGTTTTTATGGTGATCATTCGCGGTTACTCATCATTACTTACGTTACTGACTTTCTCTGTTCAGTGATTTGATTATGAGAGTAACTAAAAACAAAGAGTAATTCTTTGAGAATGATGGTGAAATGGTGTCTTTGTGTGTGTGTGTGTGTGTGTGTGTGTGTGTGTGTGTGTGTGTGTGTGTGTGGGAATCCATGGTGCCAAGATAAAGGAAAAGCAATTGATTAGGAAAATTATAATGGGGATATTATCTTTTTTGATTTCAAATAGATAAGGAGTGTTTTTTTTTTTTAAACATAATCAATATAAGCAGTTGTTGCTGAAGTAAAGACCTATGTCATGTTTTCTAAAACACTAGTGACTTGAATCATTTGACCTCCAGAGAAATTAAATTAAACCGTTTTTTTGTTTTATAACTAATACTTTATGTACATACCGTTTATTCCAACAGTTTTGTAAAAGTAAAATGTGAACAAATCAGACCCCAACATCCTGTCTTTATCTTTAAAGAATATATATATAAGAAAGAGACCTCCAATAGTGACACTATTAGAGCTGATATGAGGGTGGTCTTCTCTTTTTCATTTTTCTACTTGAAAGCTGATCTAAAGATACGACAATAATGTATGCATGTGAAAACAAGTGATTGAACTGTTTTGCGTTTAGATTAAGTTTCAGTGAGAATTTCATTACAGAATACATTTTTTGGGGTTTAAATTAGGTACCACAGCTTTAAGAAAAGGGAAAAATCAAGGACCACCCTCACTCAGCCAATCAGGTCGCAGCCCAAAGCATTATACAATGACAACCAGGGTTATTTCTTACAAGTATGCATAAGATAACATTTTTTGAATCAAATATTTGCGTGACTGCTGGTACAAATGTATTATCTATGATAAAAAAGTTAGGTACCCTAGCTTTAGATACTGAAAATAGTTTTTTGCAGTGAATCATATATGAGAGACACTATAAAATAAAATTAACAGCATGGACTTTTGTTTGATATGTACGATTATGGATACATTATTGTAGTCATATCTCTCTCTTATAGTAGATTCTTTATGGAGGCACATGGTTGATTCCATTGGCTGTCACTTCAATCGTTCCTCCCCCCTCTGACCATGTGTCCTTGTGTCTTGTAGAACACAGCTCTAGATAAAGAGACCCTCACCATCAGCGGCCGGAACGCGCCCAGAACTCCATCCCTCACTCCGGAGGCCAGGAAAGCAGAGAAGCCCATCCTCCCTCCAAAGCCCCCCCTCACCAAAACACTTCAACTCGACTCTGCAAGCGAAGCCTCGGCCAATCAGAGCTCTCCGTGCACCCCCTCGAGCCCGCCCCTGCTGTCCCCTTCCTCGGAGCCCATCATCTGTCTGCCCTCGTCCCTGTCCTCCCAGACTATGGACGAGTCTCCGACCAAAGACCTCTTTCCCCCCGCCGTCTCCTCCATCTTCCAGCCCGCCCTGTTCCCATCTCCCCCATCCACCCCCACAAAGTCAGACCCTCCATCGCCGACTTTGCCCCCAGCTCCCAGGGGCCTCCAGGAGCTCTCTGAGGCTGTCTGAAGATGAGAGATAAAACTGTCTTTTTGCTGTGGTTAAAAAGGGGGGAATGGAAAGTGTGAGACCAGCATTTTTAAAGATGACATGATGTACATTGGTCTGAAGTAACTGAACTAAAAAATCATTTAAAATAGAAAATACAGTAATTGCTCAACTACAAGCCGCATTTTTTTTTTTTAAGTTTGAGGCGATTCCCCTATCAGCTGTTGATCTCCAGAGCTGATGACAGAGCACACAATCTTGCTACATGGTTTGTTTATGTGAGCAGCAGAGAAGTGTAGACAAATACATTTATATGGCCTATTATTTTGAAAAGTTTTAGTTGCTATAGGACACGTGTTTAATGTCAAAATAGACTGGATTTACCAGAGTGCTTTGATCATCACGAGTCAACAGCGCGGTTTTGTTTTACTCCATCAGCTGTTGTTTAAGTGTTATATTACAACATGAAAACCTGTGGCTTATATATGTGCACAAAATATACTTTCTTTTAAAGTTATGTTTGTGTGGTTTATACGCAGGTGCGCTTAACAGTCTAGCAAATACAAGATACAAATTCCAATATTAAAACCAGAGTGACAGAAAACTGACGGCATCACTCATTCACACAGTGGTGGTGAACTGGAGCCACAGCTGCCCAAGGGCAAACTGAGAAGCGAGGCGACTAATCGGTGCCTCCGGACACTCCGACCACCACCTCCGAACACAACCAATTTTTCATACACACAACAGACTCAGTTGGTAGAGCATTGGCCTTTGAGCCCAAAGGTCGTGGGTTGGAGCCCACCATAAGACCTACTTCACGACTCCCACTGATGACTGCTGTTGTTGTGTCCTTGGGCAAGACACTTAACCCCACTTTGCCCGAGGCCCCCACTGAAAGATCAAGGCTCCTGTGGACTCACCACCTGCAGGAGGATCAGTGAGGGGCTGGTGCTCTGTGTACTGGGTGCAGCTCTGATGGATGGACTCATGTGGTTAGGGTATAGACACTGCACCTATACTAGACTTTATAGGTGCAGTGTATTGAGTTTGTCCGAAATCTCCGTGATCACACTTGTGAGCCTTAGAACCGCCTTAAAACAGATAGCTGATACTTAGCGGATTTCGTTAACTGTAGGATAAACGAGGGACCGCTGTATTGGGGAAAGATCCGAATAGATAGAATAAAGACACCAACATCCAGAATCGTGAGTTGGCTTTTGACTAGATTTCCTTTCTAATATATTGCAAAGCCAACAGTAGACCACACGCAAAACTGTCAATTAAAATGTTTTGTATTTGCATAAAGTAGAAATTGACATTCACAAAGAAATGCTTCTGAAAAACACCAAATGCTTACATGCAAAATGTCTTTAGCTTGTGTAGTATAACAACCTGTCCATTCCTTTTTGTTTGGGGGGCCGGGATCACTACAGTCAAAAAAAAGGAATTATCAAGTGCTGTTCTACACATCAACTGTACATAGATAGGCTTTGCTAAACCCCTGGCTCCCTGAAACGCAATAGGGAAGTGCTCATGGATGAAGTTTTGCTCCAACTCGCTCTGGCTCCAATTGGGCTACATTGAAAAGTAACCTCCTCTAGCTTAGTAACCATTTGCGTCACACTCACCATTTTCCGTTGAACAAATTTGTGGTTTAGTGCGCTCTATGATCCTGGTGTTTTTTAGTTTAATCGTGTTGTACAGTATATCCAGATTTGAGCCATATGACGCTTGACCAATCCGATGCCTTCATTCGTAGGGGGAACTTCAGTTTGCCTTAGCAACCGTCTTAGCAACACGTCTTTGCTAGCTAACACTACGGTGACATCAACACTCGGCCAGTCTTCTCCTAAAGTATGGTCTATGGTTCTTCCAGGTCTTCCACATCTTCTGCAACAATGTGAAATCTTTTATTTATTGTGTTTTTGTAAATATGTGTCTGGATGTATGTGTGGGATTTTTGAGCATGACCCTGTTGCTCCAAAATGCGAATGCTGCGAACAAAACAATTCAACAATAAGACATTACAACTACATTGTACATGTCTAAAGTGCATATGCATTCTTATGTAAATATGTGAAATAATGCTTTAAACATAACATTAGACTTATTTTTCTGCCCGTATGATTCATGAACCTTAAAGATCTATAGGAGGATTTTCCCAAATTTTAGGAAAGAACCGTCTTCTCCACTTTCTGAACAACACTCTCTGGTCTTATTTGATGAGCACGGATCCACCCGGAAGTAGAAAATCCTCCTATCTACCTTTAAGCCTACTGACGTGACAGCCTCTAAACACACCCCTGTTCCCCTGATGAAATATAATGTGTACTAGTGTTTCTACTACTGCTGCTGTCTTTTATGCATTTGAACTGAATGTGAAGGGTGACATGTCTGTTTAAGAGCTCACACAGCTTGGCAAGGCCTTCACTGGAATTATTACATTTTTTACATGACAAATGTATTGTATTTTCCCCCCAAAAAAAACATTAAAATGATTTGAGTCATTTATTTTACTTCCAGATGTATTTGATAGCATACAATCAACAGGCGTCACATCACAACATTTAAAGCCGAGGCCGATCAGCTTTTAATTGTAGAGCGCCTTTCCTACACAAGGCAACACAAAGCGCCTCACAACCTATATCACATCATGCATGTCATGTACGTTAAAAAAATCGATTAAAAACAAAAATTATCAAACAATAACATTGCAAGTAATTAAAAATCTTGAAACATTAAAGTCACACATGGGATTAAAATAATAATAAGCCACAGTGCATTAAAAAGAGTAAATATACAATCCTTCAGTTGTATGCACAGCTAAACAGAACTGTTTTTGTCGGTTCTCAAAAGGGCCTGAGTGAATCTCAAGCTTTGAAGACTAAGGGTGGATGGTGTCTCAGTCGTAGAAACAAGATGAGGAGTTTTCTCAGCGTTCACATGGTTTCACACCCAGGCCCAATGCAGCACCTCATCTTCTGCCACGTCACCAATAGATACGTTTGCTTTGACCTTCAGAGAACCACCACTGTGTCTGTTGTAATGACCAGCTCAGTCAACACACAATTGCATAAGAAGTGACCACATCCAACACTCCCCCTGTAACTGTAAGTGTATAGAGAGATATGTTCCACAGTAGAGGGCTGTAATAATAACTATAGATACAGTCAGCAGGTACAGTATGGCAATACCTTTGACCTAATGTGGGGCCATGCATCATAACAATGATCTGAAACACAGCGCCCAGGCAAAGCCAGAGTGGCTCCATAAGAGGCATTTTCAGGTCATGGAGTGGCCTGAGCTCATCTCCAGATCTCAACACAATAGAACATTTGTGCCCAGTGATAGTCCCAAACCATCAAAGCTCTTGAAAAGATTTGTATGGAAGAATGGGTCAAAATACCAGGTTTGTACACACCTTTCCTGACAACCTCCAGGAATAGTTTGACAGCTGTCATTGACAACAATGGTTCCATTACATGGGGACAAGTATTGAGTTGAACTTCTGTTATTGGCCAAATACATTATACAAATGGTTTGAAATTTATATAATTATTTTTTTCACATTCTGTCTCTCAAAATGAAAATGTAGGACCCCCCTCAATGTTTTTAAGTTAAGACAAGTTGCACACTCGACAGCTGCCAAACACATGTTTGCCCCACTGTAAGTTTGGATGGATAGAAAGTTAAGGCTGTATTGAAGTGAATGATTGACAGGCCGTTAGCTTTAGCAAATGAACTAGTGAACTGTAGATCTGGATAGTAGGAACATCCTCACAGAACTCTCACAACATGAGGACAACTCTCTCTCATGGCGCTGGTTCTGTGGGTTGGAGATGGCAGTGTCCGTCTGTGCAGGAAAGAATTATTTAATTTACATTTTTGGTCATGTGATGCTCCCATGTTGAGAATGACAGATGAGCACAGTTGTCACACAATAATGATGATGAATAATCTTTTCTTTCACAGACATAAGTGCGAGGAGTGTCCTGATCGTCAGGTTCACAGCAGATGTGAACCTGACGATCAGGACATAGTAACAGACATAGTAACAGTCATTCTTTCTGTTGACAGATGAATAAACTAATCTCAATTGTGTTGTACATATACTGACCTGGGAAATAAGTCAGTTAAGACTTTTGGTATCCACCTTTGTAATTGGGTTCTCCAGGACACCAGTTTGTGCCGGACAGAGGATCACTGTTGATCCATAACCATATGTCAAACTAAAACATGAAGCAACAAATATAGAACAAGATTACACAGACATTAGCAAACATGGTTTTCATTTAGTTTACAAACAATTGTATTTCATTTAATCTCATAGTTTTCTATATCCTCATCAGTGTGTACCTAGATCTGCATTTTTTTCTGAAGTGCAGTTACGTACTTGAGCCTGAGCCCAGGACTGAGGAGTAGATCAAAATGTACAGCTGCTTCCAGCGAGAGTTTCCCAGACTCTTGTGTTTTCATCTGATAAAGATAACCTCGTGAACTATCTGTACTTATAGAATACTAAAAGGCTGAACCTAGAAATTGTAGTTGTTGTTATGGAACACTATAAGACTAGTGTACTTACCCTCAGCCATGCCTTTGTTGGTGGACAAGTGTTCTGGGGCATCTGATGAAAAAAAACAAATAAAAGTTACATGTTAACTGTTGCATAATGAATATACTCACCTTTTGTCTGGGCCAGTGCGCCACAGAAGAGAATCAACAGCTTCATGATAAATTGATGCTTGTGTCTTTTAGAAAACAAAGGATGACCAGTTTTCTGACTGTAGCTCCTCAACACACACCTCCAGTATAAAGGTCTGTGGCCATGGACTAAAAGGGCACATGTTTCGCCCTCTACACACCGCACGAGCAGCGAAAGCATTGCATCTCTTGGTGGCCAGGAGTGATGCTGCTGGTGCGTCTGTGAAGTCGATCTACAGAGAGGATAATACAGCCCAGATAACTGCTATGGACCAGAAAACGTCAGATGTACTGTATGTGACGGCTTTAAGATAAATAATGTCCATATGTACAGAATCACTGTAAAATCGGCCCCCCTCCCTCTAATAATCAGTACATGTGTAATGAGCATGTTTAGATGATCTTGTTGATCTCAAAGACCATTAAGCTCTTGATGAAGATGAACGTAAAATAAACTGAATGCAGAGGTTCTCAAATGAATGAAGGCCTGTCACCAAATATCTCTCCAAGGAAACAAATGCCTCTCATAACAATGTTTACATTTGCATTGCCTAACAGAACATTTGCCAGTAAGAATTTCAGAGTTGGTGAAAATGGGGAAGCGAGGATTCCATTTAATTGTAGTTTTTTCAGCAGAACATCAGAGAGTAATGCAAGAGAATCAAAAGGTCATCAGTCATACCCTACACTACACTAAAACCAATAGAACATGTGGAAAGACCTAAAAACTGCAGTCATAAACACTCTCCATCTAACTTTTCGGTTTTCTATTTTTTGAAAAATAAAAGAATTGTGTCACATTTTGCTTTCCCTTCACACTTGACTGTTACTTGCGTGTAAACTTTCAGTATAACAAAACTATAATAACTATTAATAATACATTTTTGGAAACTCAAAGACGTTTTACAAAACATACAAAAATAAAGAACAAAATTAAGGAAAGGTAAGCTCAAACAGGTGGGTTTTGAGAAGTGATTAAAAGTTCTCTAGTGAGTTCATTGTTTCTGATGGGTTGTGGGAGCGAGTTCCAGAGAGTGGGGGCATCTGCGGCGATGGCACAGACCCCCAAGGTTTGGTGTTTAGTTCTGAAAGGAGTGAAAAGGTTGGAATCTGTGGAGCAGCATATACAGTCTATGGGACCAGCGCAGTGGTAAAATCCACCAATACCAAACACTGTGATTCACAACAACCACAAGAGGGAGCCAAATTACACAAAGACCAAGGCGATCAGTTATAAAATCCTTTTTAATTTCAGAACACACAGAACAGTCAACGTAATTGCAAAGTATCTCAAACCACGTCAAAAAAGAAAGAAGGAATGTCTTCTAAATGAATTCAAGATCTGTTTTAGTGCTGAATAAGCCCTTCCTTCCGTTTTTGTGGTCATATGGAAACAAGATTAATATGTTTTTTATTCAGTGAATGAACCAGGATTTACTGCTTATGTATATTGCATTCAGTCACAGTTCACCTTGTTAGTTTCCTCTCTTAAATAAAGCTTTACATGTTTTCAGGATTAACACACAGAGCACAAACAAAACACAAACAGAAATGTCTTTGTTAAATATGACAGATTACATGAGGTTTTAGTAATAGAAATAAGAGAGTATTTTCTCTTAAATTCAATTATTTATTCTTCAACAAAATATGAAACCTAATTATTCCCATATACACAGAGAAAAATCACTCAATAACACAACAAAAAGAATGTCAAAGATCTAGCGCCCCATTGGAGGAAAATAGACTCTTACGGCTAAAAATAGATTTATTTATTTTTTAAGGTACAATAACACAACCCCCACCCAATGATTGATATGAAAATCATCTTTCACCTTGATCTACAAAATATAGCAAATGCCCTTTTTCAAAATAGTTGTATTCGTGCGTAGCGGGACAGATTGGTCAGAACAGAGATACATTCAGATCGGCGTGAGGTGCAGTAGTGCTCAGTAGCGCGTCTGGTACTCATGGTGCCAGCGGTTAAAGTCGTTGTAGAAGAGGACGATGCTGCCGGACGCCATGCCCGTGATGATGCACCTACAGCGGGGCAGGGGAGAAAAGACGTCAGAAATGTCTTTGTGAGTAAACAAACAGCACACAGCTTTATTATGTCAATTTGTCTTTTTAATGAGACCCAGGCATTTCCTATTAACAATATTCTGAATCCATCCATTTTCTTTCCCTTAATCCATTTTTGGATTGGGGGGGAAGCAATCAGAGTAGCCAGCCAATTCACATAACACCAGCCCTTCAATGATCGTCCTGCAGGTGGCGATCTTGATTTTGATCTTTCAGTGGGGGCTTCAGGCAAAGTGGGGTTAAGTGTCTTTCCCAGGAACACAAAGACAGCAGATATCAGTGGGAGTAGATGGTAGGTCTGGTGAGGGGATCAAACCCACAACTGTCAGGCCCTAAGATCAATGCTGGGCCAATGGGACAGGGCCATGGAGCAGATGTACTAAAATAATAATAATAATAACAGTGTGTCATAATGGTACCGTTGGTCGTGGGACAGGGCCATGGAGCGGATGCCAGCGTCGCAGGCGGGGTAGGTGAACAGCTGCTGGAGGTTGTGGAGCTGCCACACAGAGACCACTCCTCCGTCTCCTCCCATCAGCAGGTACTGACCATCTCGGCTCAGCTGCATCGCCTGGGCAACAACACAACACGCCAGAGGGGAGATTAAAGACCGTAAATCCCATGTATGAACAAACACAGGAAGTGGTTGAAAGATTTATATGCTCTTTTCACAGGCTCCAACTTCCTGTTTCATGCAACACTTTAAAAGCTGTTTTCCCATTCGTACGATACAATATCATGTTTTGGATTCGTGATAATTGATGTTGTCATATTATTAACATTTAGAACATTTTCCATTCTGAATATTAATACAATGTCATGTGGTTACAGGTAAAACTATTGTAAATATCAAATGAAAAATCTAGTAAAAGTAGGCGTTTCAACTATATTATAACACTGCTACTAGATCATTTGAATCAGAATACTTTTTTGTCATTGTGAGTAAGAGGCATTTTTTTGGCTCTTGGGTGCAAACAAGTTATACAAGTAAAAATGTTATACAAAGAAATAAAAAAAAAAATCTATATTAACATTTATTAAGATTACTACTATATACAAGTGCACTATGTACCGAAAAGAATTCTTAAAATGCTAACTATAATGTCACAAAACAAGGATTGGCAGTAATTCTACTTATTATCGTTCTTCCTTGGTCATGTCTGGGCGGGCGGTTCTTTTATATAAATTGAGCATTCTATAAATACATTTTTGTTTTAAGTGAGTATTATTTTGAATAAGATTTCATGTCTGTCCCCTGCTTTTTTACTTGTACATAGACAAACCTATGTACACGTAAAGATAGCAAACAAGTAAGCATGAATTGTGCATTGTGAGAAAACAGATTGAATTTATGTCCGACCTGAAATCAATCAATCAAGTTTATTAATAAAGCACAATTCATTCAGTGTAACCCAAAGTGCTTTACACAGACATAAAATCATACACATATATAAACATTTTAAAACCTAGAAAAAAAAAAAAAAGTTGCAAACAAGTCACCCAAGTGAAGTTATTTGGGTCACTCCAGTCTCTAAGTAAAGTACAGTGAAAACTTCTTGTACATTTGCAGGGAACCCCCGCTGAGTGGAAAGAAAGATTTACTCAGCTCCCCTGACTCTGGCCCCGGGGGGGGGAAACCAGCCGTCGTACACAAATGACACTTTGGAGCTGAAATATGGAAGCTCCAACATTAGTCTGAACCCTAACTCTAATGAGAGGGTTTTCTCTCGTCTCAGGCTGTGACAGCGAGCAGCCGCCTGCAGTGATTATGAAAAGGGACTCCCAACGTGAGAGTTCTGGTTTAGCAGTGGATAGGAAGATTAATGGGAAGATACTGTAGGTTGGTAGAGATATTGAAGGCTAGATAGATGGATGGAAAGATGCTTTATTGATCCGTTGAAGGAAATGTCAAAACTCACTATGTTGGTGATTTTACATGAATACAACACAGATAGTAATATTAATTCTGTGTATTAAGTCTTATTGCGAAAGGAATCAAAGTCTTTCTGAAGTGCTCAGATTTTCAGTAATTTTACAATGTATACAGAGAGGACTGTTTTTCGCATTTGTGGGAAAAAAAATCAAGCAAGACTATATTTGCCTTTGAGGTAGAATAATTATCTACTTATCTTTCAATATCTTGAAATAAGGTGTTGGAAACATTTAGAAGAGGCGTCTTCAACGTCTTCTCGTGAGCTACCAGTAGCTCGCCAGCCCCTTTCAGGTAGCTCTCCAAAGAAATTAGAATTTAACAAATGTTCTTGAATGAATATTTTCTGATATATCTCTTATGAGTATTAATATAGGGTTATACAGTATTATGGTATTATTTACACATGTCCCCCATGTTCCCCATAGCGTCAAATAGTGACTCCCAGGGCTCTTTCTTACGTATGCAATAGATAACTTGTTTGCCAAAAAGACCGCATGTTGTGGCCTGATTTGTTTACAACGTTTTACTTTGACAAGACTCTTGCTGTTGGGATAAACAACTACCAGTGGTTATTGCCTGTGGCCCTCTGCCTGGTCCAGGAGCCAACATGAGTCGTGTGTTGTGACATGTGAGCTGGGGGTCTGCATCATTCACATTGTGGGTCTGGGGTCACCAACAGCAGCATGGAAACATGCTAACCACACGCTTCACTCAGAGAAAAGGCTAAATTGCCAAATTACGTACACTTCATTGTAGAGCTAAATAAAACATTTTGACAATTGATATACAGCCGTTTAGTGGCGGCAGATTTTGACAACTGCTTCTGGGTGGCAGCTGAAATGTTTGCTATGAAAGTAAATACATTTCAAGACTGCACTGCAAAAATGGACTGAATCGTCACGTTTAAACTTTGCCACCACCGGAGGCAAGAATTTGTTTTTGTCCAAATTAAAAAATGAACGGCAGCAAAACACAGCCACGTGGTTGTAAAGACTGATTAATTTCACAAACAAATTTATGGACAATAAGAAAACTGCTCTGAGCATGATGTCACAGTGGTACAAGGACATACTGTACTATTACAGGAGTGAGACAGGAGCTTTTAGACAGAAGGGGTAGAGTTTGTTCCAGAAGTTCCTTAAAATGATTTAATTCATTCATACATTTATTCATTTTCATCCCTTTATTACCCATTTCTGGGTCAGGGGGGCGGCAATCAGCAGAGCAGCTATCCGATTCACAAAGCAGCAACCCCTCACTGATCCTCCTGCAGGTGGTGGGTCCACAGGAGGATGGCTGCTCCTTCGATACAGCCTTGATCATTCAGGCAAAGTGGGGTTAAGTGTCTTTGGACACAATGATAGCAGACATCAGTGAGAGCAGATGACATGGGCCGTGGTGGGATCGAACCATTAGGTCCAAAGATCAATGCTCTACCAACTGAGCCACTGTCGCCCACTTCCTTAAAATTATCCAGGTCTATTTTAGATGAGGGAACAATGTTGTAATATGCAGACAGGCTCAATAATAGTATGTCTTAAATACTAGTGCCCCCAGAATTATGAAATGACTAGAAGTCCCAGAGCCGTCATTTTGACTGCTCCCATTCCAACCAACGGATATTCCACCAAAAAAGTTACATTTTCATTTTTTGTTCCATAACACACTTTTACAAAGAGCTAAGACTGGTGAATATAACTTGAAATACTGCAAAAACTGCTGGCAAGTAAACATTGTGTTGCTATGGTAAATAAAAATATATGGTAATAAAATAATATTTCATAATAGAATATGGCGCAGAAATAAACTATATAAAGAAAAAAAGTCACAAAGTTAGAAAGACCACAAATGCAAATACGCTGAGTAATTACATTTACAAAACCAAAAGCAGTCAAATTGACTGCTCTGGAAGTTCTAATGTTAATGATTTCGCTTGGGTTTCTACTTTATAAAACAAAAATAAGATACGGGAAAACTCCAGCATTCCAAGCTTACATTGCACGTGTATTTTGTAGCAATGCCCTTCGGACTCCCCACAGGGGTCCGCGCCGACGTTATAAATCACACTACCTTCACTTCAAACTCAAACAAGCGCTCCCTCCATCTCTGTAGGAACAAAGATGGCCGACCGGACTCCAGTGTCTCCCAGACGACTGCAGCAGAAACATATTCACCTTTTAATGTCCGTATTTCCGTTTTGTTTTTTTGTGGACTTGGAAAAGGTAGGGTTTGGATTTACGGTGCTGTTAATCCTCCTGGCTACATGCATCGACTGTGGTTGAGTTATACCAGCGCTTAGGATCTAATCTGTTCAGTATGGTCCGTGTCACCTGATGCCGCTTTTAGACCTGGATACTTACTGTTAGCTTGTCATCTCGCCAAGTTCATAAATCGGCCGAATGTGCGGTTGAAAAAAACAAAAAACGGTTCAAAAACTTCAGGGCCGAGAAGTAAATAACGTCCAGTGGATTCAACGGCTACAAATGGATGTGAGTATTTAGTTTTTATGCTTTTGGACCATAGGGAAGTGCTCATTGATTAAGTTTTGCTCTGGCTCCTATTGACTTACATTGAAAAGTAAAAACTCCCCAAGTTCAGTAACAGTGTGTGTCAGCAAGAAGGTCCTGGGTTCAAATCCCGGTTGGAACAGGGCCATTCTGATTGGAGTTTACATGTTCTCTCCATGTCTGCGCAGGTTTTCTCCAGGTCCTCCGGTTTCCCTATACCACTTTAAAACATGCGTGTGTGTTTGGTGTCTCGCTTTTGTCATCACTGTGTGGAGAGAATGGAAATAATCCAAAGCGCTTTGTGTGACCTTGGTCTGTTTAAATGTGCTATATATAAATAAATATTACTTACTTACTACCCACTCACCATTTTGGGCTTAAACATCTCGATGATACTGCTGTTTATATGTTGATTTTGACTTTGTAAATATGCAGATATGAGCAAAATTAGCATTAGCCAAAAAAATGCCTTCCTTTGCGGGGGAAGCTACAGTTGAGCAACCATATCAGGACTGTTGCAGTTCTACACGGCCATCATCGAGTCCATCCTCACCTCCTCCGTCACCGTGTGATTCGCTGGAGCCACAGTCAGGGACAAACAGGGACTACAGCGCATTGTGCGCTCTGTGGAGGAAGTGATCGGCCGCAGCCTTCCATCGCTGCAGGACCTGTACGTCGCCCGAGCTCGAGGCCGGGCTGGTCGTATCACAGCCGACCCCTCTCACCCTGCACATGGACTATTCCAACCACTCCCCTCAGGCAGGAGACTGCGGTCCATCAGGACTAGAACCTCCCGCCATAAGACCAGTTTCTTCCTTCTGCTGTTGGACTCTTGAACACTTCATAACCTGTCCCCCCGCCCTTTAGAAGTCATCTTACAGCCCCCTATAATGTCACTTTACTGTCCCTTATTAAGTCACTTTAATGCCATCATAACGTCACTTTACTGCCTGTCACCCTATTGCACTGCCTATTGCATATTGTGTGCACCATTTGCACTTGCATATTGTACAGTGACTGCAATTGTAATTGTAATAATTCTGTAATAATTCTATTTTAAATTTTATACCGTAGAAGTGTATGCTAATTTGTATTATTCTTACGATGCCTTACTCTATTCTCTATTCTTTACCTCTCTTCTTTGACTGTTCCACTGAGCCAAAGCAATTTCCAAGTCTGACTTCCTGTTACTTACGTATGACTTATGATTCTGATTATTACTATTGTTAGCTTTCTAGAATAATCAATTTTATTTTTGCTGCAACTGGACACCAGAATTTCTCCTACGAGGATCAATAAAGTATCTATCTATCTATCTATCTATATTAGCAACACATCTGCCCCAATAATGGCGCGAAGCTAACTAAAGTCGGAAAAAAATCCCCATATAAGGAAATTGACTTTGTCTTTTTCCTCATTCGGCAAACACTATGGTGACGTCAGCCAATCCTAATATATGGTCTATCTGTCTATCCATTCTGTGGGCTTTCTTTGCCAGTTCCCCGGTATGGAAACAAACAGGTGAAGGCAACTGTTCAATTTGCACAAGTGGCAGGAAATATGTGGCGTATATTTAAAGCTGGGTTTCTCTCATAAGATACAGTAAGGGTTATAGCTGCGTAGACAGTACAGGATAAGCAGGCATCAAATCAGGTAAATATATCATAAGTGTAATATTTCATACAAAATAATACCTCAAAATGAACACAAAATAATGAATGATCCATTCTGTAGAGAACATGTTTTCATTTCTCATTTTTTTGTTGGAAAACCGAGATCTAAAGAAGTGACAAAGGCCAAAAATACAGACATGTGAAAACTAGTGATGGCACTAGTTAGATGGATTACATTACATTCTTCCATTTATTGTTAGGATTTTTTTTCCCCGCGCCAGCATAAGTCAAAGTACATTTTCTGCAGACACAAACCAACAAATCACTAGAACACTTGATTCATTTTGACATCATTTTATAGCTCACAGATGCTAATTAGCGCGCTGTCCAAAGCTCAGACCCAACATGGCTGCTGTTTGTATCTGCTTATAAACTTCCCTAAACATCACTTTTCAGTATTTGTGTGACTGCGTGTACAATCCGCCAGCTCCAGCAGGTTGGAGTTTAGCCTGGTTCCCTCCCTTGTGTTAATCTGAACCAGGCGCTGTGGTGTCTGTCAGCGCGGCCGTACATTTCCCAGGCCGGGGCAGGAAACAGCGGGTCAGGCCGACCAAAGGCAGTAGCACTATCCTGTGTCGCCGCGGTCACCGGGGAGGAAGAGGGGGAAATGGGAGAGTGTCGTCCCAGCGCCTAGGGGTAGTTAATGGCCCGGGTGTTCGGGAGTGACCGGGCCCGCTGGAATGTCCTTTGGATCGGGGTAAGGAGAGAGGACTGGAGCGGACAACGGATCAAAAGACAGGTCTGTGTGCAGGTTTTAGGGAGGGAGGAGGGGTAATCAGAGGGACTGAGCACCGCACTCCCCAGAGGCTCAATCAAACAGACTTAGAAAATGTCCAGACAAAACTTCGCACATGTAACTTGGAAAAAAATTAAGCAGTTTGTGTCAATACTTTCCCTTTCATTCGTAAGTATCATTATAGCGTATTTTGAATGTTTGAAATAGGGCTGTAATAAATTATTATTTTGATAATAAATAAGTTAGTGAGTGTGGGATTTTTAAAAACATTTCCTCAGACATATGTTAATCACAGATAAAAATGCAAGTCTATCATCCATGTGGAGCAATATAAATCTTTTCAATATACATACGTACAGTATAAGCAACGGGCTATCAAGCAGTTTGGACTCATTGCTCTCTAAATTTTGTTGGAGTCATTCTGAGACCCCACTGTGTTAGTCAACCTGTAGCAAAGAGGTGAATAAGGATTTTTGGGCAGTAAAAATTGACAAATTCTAAGCAGGGATTATCAGGGGATAAAGCACAGAGGTACAATCCGACCCTAGATCTAAAGGCTACATTAAAACAAAGACATGGACATGATTGTAGCGATAATATGTTCAAACAAGAAACAAAAATCCAAAGTCTCCAGATTTTCCCACCTGAGGTATAATGTATTATCACCTGAACATGGTTGTCGTTTCAATATATGTTTTTTTCTGGGGTGTTAGGGCTCTCGTGGCCGGGGGAGGGAGTATAGAATATAGAAAATAAACTCTGAAAATTAGAGTATCGTTTAAAAGTCCTTTTATTTTACTGCTGTAATTTATTGTGAAACGAATCACGCAAGTAAGATATATCAAGCCCTTATTTGTTATAATGTTGATAATAGGCGCACAGCCAATTATAAACGAAGAAAACATCTCAAATTAGATCATTTAGATAACGGACTGTCAGCCATAATCATAAAAAAATCACTTTGTGTATAATGGGTCTATACGGCTCCTGAACACTTCATAACCCTGTCCCCCTGCCCCTATATAAAGTCACTTTACTGCCGTCACCATACTGCACTGCTTAATGTCTATTGTGTGTACCAAGTGCAGTGTAAAATAATTTTAAAACGTTTTATATTTTACAAAAGTAGTGGATTCATTGGATTTCATTATGCCCCACTTTATTCTCTACTTTTGACTTGTTTGCACCGAGCGCCAAAGCAATTTCCTAGTCTGTGACATCCTGTTACTTACAAAAAAATATTCTCATTCTGATCATATATTGTTATATGCAGTATGTCTTTTTCTGCTGAGTCTGTCTGTGACTGTAGATAAACCAACAGATGCCCAGTACCTTGATGCTGTCGTCCACCTGCATGTTCCCTTGCAGTTTTCCGTTGACTGAGAACACACAGAAGTGGCCCTTGTCGTAGTACACCACACAGTGGCCCTCAGAGGAGGACTGCACCAGGCGCGGCCGGACACACGACTCCGGGGCCTCTAGGGTCCTCAGCAGGTCCCCGTTCATGGAGTGGACCAGACAGGGGCCCTCTGCAAACACCACAGGCAACTCAATGAAGAGGGTTGGAATACTTGTGTATAAATATATGTGTGTATTTATTTTTAGTACAACTGTGAAATAATAAAACAGTAAATATATATATATATATATATATATATATATATAAATATATATATGCACACAATATACATGTACAGTATAAAAAAGCATTTAAATAAATACAAGTCTTTTTAAAAAAATGCTAATTTACAAATAATACACAAACAAACACATCTGGCATTAAAAAATAATAAAAGTACCTTTGCAGCCGCTGATGACCAGGCCCAGCTCTGCGCACACGCTAGCGCAGGTGACCTCACAGTCGTGTCCAGTCAGGATGGCTCGTGGCATGGTGAACTCTGCTGGAGAGTACACACACACAGTCACTACTAAGTGCACTACTGCTGCAGCCACTTGAGGGCAGCAAATACCACGCAATTTCACTTAACAGAGGTTATGGGGTGAGGGTAGAACCATTGGCCCTGCCATCTGGTTCTGGAATATATATTTTTCTGTCTAGACTAGAGCTAATATAACATATATGAAACGTGAACTTTGGAAGTGTCATTTGTTTAAGGTTTATCAGTAAATGAGGACTGCTCGATAAAATTATATTATGTAAAAGCAAGAAAAGACAAAAATATTGTCCCATATTGAGGACCATGTCTCTTCTCTCTTTTGCCAACCAAACAGCTTTATTGTATTGTTTTTTATTGCACTATACTAGGGTTACTTCATACTAATCCTTTTTTATTATTTAAAAGGGCACTACTATTGTCATCCGTACTCCAATAAGGATGGCAATGTCATCTGGAGTACGGAAATAACTCTTTTCTGAGCATAATATGTTTTTCAGTTGTTGTCAGTAACTATCTGATAAAAATAATTATATGGTGACATTTTTTTACTTGCCTTGATCTGACTTAAGTAGTTGTAGTTTTGTCTCTCGCCTGTTCATAAAATGAACAGTTCAAACTGTTGTTAATGAAGCTTCTTTTGTCAGTGAAGCTCTCTGGCCTCTCTCTGGCCTCTCTCTGGCCTCTCTCTGGCCTCTCTCTGGCCTCTGTCTGGCCTCTGTCTGGCCTCTCTCTGGCCTCTGTCTGGCCTCTGTCTGGCCTCTGTCTGGCCTCTGTCTGGCCTCTGTCTGGCCTCTGTCTGGCCTCTGTCTGGCCTCTGTCTGGCCTCTGTCTGGCCTCTGTCTGGCCTCTCTCTGGCCTCTCTCTGGCCTCTCTCTGGCCTCTCTCTGGCCTCTCTCTGGCCTCTCTCTGGCCTCTCTCTGGCCTCTCTCTGGCCTCTCTCTGGCCTCTCTCTGGCCTCTGTCTGGCCTCTGTCTGGCCTCTCTCTGGCCTCTCTCTGGCCTCTCTCTGGCCTCTCTCTGGCCTCTCTCTGGCCTCTCTCTGGCCTCTCTCTGGCCTCTCTCTGGCCTCTCTCTGGCCTCTCTCTGGTCTCTCTCTGGTCTCTCTCTGGTCTCTCTCTGGTCTCTCTCTGGTCTCTCTCTGGTCTCTCTCTGGTCTCTCTCTGGTCTCTCTCTGGTCTCTCTCTGGTCTCTCTCTGGTCTCTCTCTGGTCTCTCTCTGGTCTCTCTCTGGTCTCTCTCTGGTCTCTCTCTGGTCTCTCTCTGGTCTCTCTCTGGTCTCTCTCTGGTCTCTCTCTGGTCTCTCTCTGGCCTCTCTCTGGCCTCTCTCTGGCCTCTCTCTGGTCTCTCTCTGGTCTCTCTGGTCTCTCTCTGGTCTCTCTCTGGTCTCTCTCTGGTCTCTCTCTGGTCTCTCTCTGGTCAGCGAGGTTAATCTCATTAAGACATAGCTAAGTGTATGAACTATTCCTTATTCTGTTTAAATTGTCAGTTTAAATTGTGCCTTTGTGTCCTTGTTCTGTTCTATTATTTTTTTGTCCATTCCTTTAGCGCAGTATCAAAACTGTTTAAATGAATAAATAAATAAATAAATACATAGATAAATAAATAATAAATACAATTATACATTATGCATCAAAAAATATCAGATTGCTATTTTCCGGACAAACATTGCAATCAGATTCATTCACTATTCTAAAAAGTAATTTTTTGAGCGCATACATCAAGCATCTTAGAGAACCACTAAATGCCCCTAAAGTCACTAAAGTTTGATTTAAAGTTACAAACTTAAGATCACATTAAATCAATCAAGAATAATGGTCAGTAAGGAAGAGCAGATTAACTGGATAAAGTCCATCATTTCCCCAGAGCATCCCCTGTCCTTAGACCTCTGGATGCAAGAAAATGTATGTGTGCCTCAGTTATCTTGTTTTGTACAAGTCAATGGGAACATTTTTTTTTAAACTTTGGTTTCACTTCAATAGAACCTACATACAGTTGTGCTCGGAAGTTTAGACACCCAACATTTCATCGTTTTGGTCATCATTTGGAAATTATGAATGACAACACAAACACTTCCTGCGCCTAATGTCAATGTCAAATGCATATAATGTATTGTTCTTGCATTTCCTAATTACACTCAACGCTTCCTTATATTCAGTAGGAGTGAGACACAAAGCTAGAATAGGTTTCAATAACGCCCAATTTTTCTTTTTACAAATAATTACACTACTTGCTTTTAATATCAGTAAATTCTCCAATGGTGCAGCGAATATTCATAATTCACATTCACAACTACCACAAAAGACAAGCTATCATAGATGTTAAAGGGGAAGTACATGCTATTGAGAACATGGGAATGGAGACTTCTGATCAGGCTCAAAAGAAACGTTTGTGTCGTCCTTATCATCCATAATCTAAATATGGACTATCAATAACAATACAAAAATTGCCTTGGTGTGTATACAATTTCAAGCACAACTGTAAAATATCCTACACAGACTCTGCAGCTTGTGTCATTGACGGGACTGCCCTCTTTCTCCTGATGCTTCACTGGATCCAGATGTGGCTATGATGGAGGGGGGCGCTGAACGTGACATGTGTGTGTGTGTGTATGTGTGTGTGTTTGAGCTGTCAGAGTCTGCGACAAAACAAAATCATATCTCCTTTCACGTCTGTCTCCTGACATGCCTGCCACAGTCCTCAATGCAATTTGAAGATTGAAATAAGACAATAAGATTAGAAAATACTTTTGTAGAGTTGCACTGAGCTTTGTTGCTGAGACTATTGATTTATTCAAACTATGTGAAGCAATTTCACAGTCTGTTAGATTGAAAATAAAGTTCTACATATTGCTTAGTTGTAAGGATGTTAATGTATGTATGTGTATGTATGAAGGTGAAAATTGCAATATTGTTCAAAAGTCCATTTACTTCTGTATATCAAGTTACAATATAAGACTCATGACATGAAAAGTGAGATATATCAAGCCTTTACTAGATGATATTTGTGGGTCACATTTTTAAAAAAGATCTCGGGATTTTTTTTTTTTAAATGGACTATAAGCCTCAAACATCTATCCTCTATCCTGCAAATGTCACTTTGCATAAGAGTCCTTTGTAATGAGAACTTTTGCACGATATTCTAATTTTCACCTATAGTTTCACCTGTATATGCATGGATGTGTGTGTGTGTTTATAATGTTTTTCACGTGTCATATAAAAGGCCCAAAGGCCAAATGCGGGCTGTGTTATACCTTATACGTATGTTATAGCTATTTTCAAAGCTTAGTTTCTCAAGACAACATTTATTCTAAAATGTGAAAATATAAATCATTACCTATCAGTCTACTACAGTCTGTTACAAGCCTTCTTTACATCCAGTTCCGTTTTGGTTCCATCCAAACAAACTGTAACTGAACTCATTCTATTCATAAAAATCTACCAGAAAAACTACATTCAAACTCATAATGAATAACAATAATACTTTTGTCAAATGTGCCTTCATATTATAAAATCATATGTATCTTAAAAATATCTACAGATGTTAAAGATGTAAGAGATAACTGTAATTACCACAGGCCATAATCAAGTAAACACCCCTGCTGTATGTGCAGTAGGCAAAAATAGAAAAAGACCTAGACAAAGTAAAGTAAATATTGTAAAGTACTTAGGAAAAATATTGTGTTAGGTTTTTACTGTTTAGCTGCTCAAATTTTCTGAAATGGCAAGAGATTGATGCGCAAATTTTTTCAGCGACTCTTTTTGACAATTCCACCAATGCTTTTAAATAAAACAAAAGTGGTTTTCAAACCACAATGTAACAAAATCCTTGCTGAACCAAAATCGTTTGGTTCTAGTTTCAACAGTATCACAATTTAGATAGAAAAGTGCCAGAAAAGTGAAATCGAGAACATCAATCTCTCAGCCAATCAGCCATCAGCCCAATGTGTCAAATAGTGACACGCTGGGATTTCTAATATGATAATACTTTTACTAAGATAATGTTGCGGTCTGATTTTACTTTTACATGACTCTTTCTGTTGGGACAAACAATGTGTTATTTATACCCCAGCTTTAAATGTTCAAGAATCAACTAAATGGGTTAAATTGAATTCCTGAGGAAATGAATAAAATCCATGGAATCTGTCTAGACGTACGCAATTGTTATTTCTGTAACATATGTATTTGGTAACACGCTAATCTGCAGTTATTAAGGCCCGTCTGACCTTGCTCCTTTTCTCCACAGTCAAGTCCACATCAGAAACAGTCCGTTAGTGTCTAGTATGAGTATAAAGTAAACAAACAGCTGCCATTCTAATCCCCTACCGAACCCAACACAAGCCTTTTCCATTGCCCGGCCTCACAAATAGATCTCCAGTGCTCCCTAATGCACTCCTGTTTTATTGAATTCCATAACCTCATACTGGCGCTCTAATGAGAGAGCAAAGTGAAACCACGGCTACTGTAAAACCATTATTAGATTTAGGCCCCCAAAAAAAGACTGGATCCGTGACCTACGAGTACCCTCCGGGAGCCCTCCTGTAAAAATGACAAGACAGCAGCCATATTAAAGACTTTATGATCGCGCTTGTCCATAAATGTAGATCTATGCGAGGGGGATAATGGGTTCCAGCAATGGACTCGCCTATATGTATGTGTGTCCGCAGGCATATTCGTATAATTCAATATTTGGACATAATAGATTTATTACATGGGTGAAACATGATAACACTACACAATCATAACTTTGCTGCATGATACACATAAAATGATATAGTTAGAACAATATGATGTGAGGCTAGACTCGAGTATGGTTTTAGAATGCTCTTAGGGCCGTATTTATAGATTTGTGTGCAATTCTGTGCTAAATTCTCTTAATAGATCAATAGGAAATGCTGATTAATCATTTAATGTTAAGGGAGTGCTAAACATGTTTGCATTCCTTTATTTAACCAGGGAAAATCAATGAGATTTCAGATTTTCTTTTTTCACGGGAGTCCTGGCCCCAGCTATGGTAAATGTTTTTAAGTGGCAGGGAAGAGGCCCATAGAAAACCTACACAGACACGGGGAGAACATGCAAACCCTTCTCAGAAAGACTTTGTCCGGAGGTGGAATCAAACCCAGGACCTATTACTGAAAAAGCGAAAGTGCTAACCACTCAGGCAGCATCCCCATTTAACGATCACACAATCAAAAGTCAGCATGTTTGAAAATGTGTATCAGGATATGTAATGTGTGATGCTTTGTGTATATTTGATAACATTATTTTCATATAAATATAAGCATATTTTAATCCAACACATTACAAGCTATGATCTAGATAGAGGTATAAAGAATAAGAAAACAGCTGAAAGTTCCGCTGAGCCCCTTGTGTCTGGCTTAACCTGGCCCCGGCCCCCCAGCTCAGCGGCACATGTAGAGCAGTGATTTAGCAGGCGGACACCACAGTGTTACTAAAGGCTGTGGTTTGACCCTCCAGCGCCTGGATCACAGCTCTGTGTTGGAGCTGAGCCCGGGCGGATCAATAAAGCTGATATATTGGTGTATCGGTTAACCTTTAGGGCCTTTCCACAGAGGCCATTTGGTTTGCATTAGGACACATCTGACTGTGATCCAATACCTGCGCAGGACTCAGCCTAAACACTAAGCAGCTATTACGGAGTTCGGACACATGCATCTGTGCAGAGCATTACTGCGCTGCTGTCACAGCGGGATAAGGACTAGAAGAGTCTCCAAGTCATTATGAAAATGTTACAAGCACAACAATAGTCAGATGACAACATTGATTTGATTATTTTTAAAAGATATATATGCTTTACAACGGAAACACATGTGTTTTATCCTGGAAATGGTCACAAGTAAATCCGCAAATGAATTGTGAAGTTTTGTCACCAAATGATAGCAGTTCAATGCTTTTTAAAAATATATCTTTGCTGTCATATGAAGCCATATGACAGAAAGTATGACATTGTCTGCCTATTTGAAATGTTAGAACCGTTTGCTTCATCCAGCGTCTTCCAAAATTGTATGTTTTTTTGTTTTGTAAAATGGTGTTTTGATTTTTTTTTAACTGATCTATTCATTGGATAAAGCCACTCCCCACTAGTTGTACACAATACGTTCCAATACATTCTTCAGTACAGTCTTGATTTAAATTGGACACATTTACATCAATGCTTCAGTCCTGCTTCAGATCCTGGTTAAGAACCTGGATCTTTGTCACATTCTATACCGAACTAAGGCCGGCCAAGTTCACCCAGGCCGATTCATTTATTGTGTCACACTTCCAAAAGTCTCCAGCAGATGTCAGTGACACCCTATGTTTTCTCCTCCCAGTCCACGGAGCCCCCAGTCCCTGCTTGCACCAGTACATACGGATGTTCACACAGCATTATGCATGAGAAGAATGTGTTCGCGCCTGCTGGTACTCTCGCAGCTGTTCTTAGTCAGGCCCTGCGACTCTTGGAAGACGAATAAAGAGAAACCAGTGTCTGTGTATGTGTATGAGCCTGTGTAAGTATGTGTGTGTCTGTGTGTGTGAGTGTGTGTGTGTTTGTGAGAGAGGGGGGGGTCTCTGTGGTCCCAGGCAATGGAGCGTCACATTGTGGTGGAGGTTGTCTGCTCTTCAACATGGCAGACGCTCCCAGGGTTAGAAGAAACATGATGGATACAATTGTGTGTGTGTGTGTGTGTGTTTTTTGTTGTTGCCCCGTTCACTATACGCTCACGCCGTTGTCATAAATCAGTCAAAGAAAAAGAGGTGGTTCTTTTGGCGAGTACAAAACTAGGAAAGTGTGATGTATGTGGGTTGTGTAGCTCAGCTGCAAAATGTGCGTGGAGGTACTTGGTATGCTATTAGCAAATGTTTTGGCTATCGATGAGAATGTTTTGTAGAAGATTGGCATTTCACCGTTTTGTTAGACAAATTGAAATTCAGATTCAGATTCATTTATTTGCCATTTGCAGTAAAACCACATTGGAAAAACTGTGCAAGACTACCCCAGTGTGCACCAGTTTTTTTTTTTTTTTTCAGTTAGTTAAATGTTAGTATACTGAATATTTTTATACAATAGTATCACAAAATTGGAATGATATTCTATCCAATACATTCATTCAAAAGATGAAATACAGATACAATGTTTTTGGGATTCTGAACTTTTATTCTAATACCGTATACACAATTTGGTCTTTATGCTCATTCAGTTTATAATCATTATTTTTGCTATAATACAAAATACTACTAGTAGTAGTAGTACTACAAGGAAAACAAAAAAGAAACATGAAAGAAGTTACTCTATCATATATAAATGAATGCCATATTAAGAAAGTGAACATTAAAAATCTTGACACTCCACTTCTAAGATGCCCAAAAAAATATTCTAAAGCTGGGGTACCTAAAATGTTTCCCCTCATAAAGATTACATGTTTGTCCTAACTGTCAAACCATTCACAATATTCTCAGAGCTTTGTTTTCCTAATACACTTTTGCCTCCGGCCTGTAGAGGCGCTGTGCCCAGTACTGATGGAGGCCGGAGGAAGACCTACTCTCTGTCAGTGGGGCGTTTACCTGTGCTTCTGCAATGGGAAGATTTGTAACAGATTTCTGTGTTTTTATTATTTTCATCACTAAACAGGGGACATGTTATTGCGTGATGATGATTAATCATAGTTAGACAAATCATTATCTGCTGCTGAGCCCGTCACATCTGAGTCTCTTTTCTCTTCTAATCGATGTCCTAAAGAAGTTTATTTTGACACTGAGCTTGCACACATTTCCTGGTTTTGATTTGAATACTAATTGAATTAGTTAATTAAAATTGAGTCGAATTGCACTAGAATATGACTGAAACCTGCTATCGTGTTAAGCTCCCAATCATATTTTCAATCGAAAAGTGTAAAAGTGAAAAAGTTTAAAAGTTAGAAGTGTAAAGTGTATGTTATCACTTATGTGTCTGAAAAGCTGATCTAAAGATTTGACGGGGGCCCAAAAATACATGCATGTGAAAACTAGTGTTTAGAGAGCGATGAACTATGGTTATTTCATAGTTCAATTTTTGTGGTTTGAAAGTTAGGTACCCCAGCTTTAAAACCCCACTTGTATCTTATTAAGGCAATCACAATTTGTCGTAAATATGAGGCCATTTGTAGCAGTTCACATCCCTGACTGCATTAGCACATGCAAGCTGTAGGGTTGGTGATGCTTTGATCAGGGCTAATGCCATATGCTCTGTAACGGGACAAGGGGCCTGGGCATTTTTCACTTTTATCGAGCGCTCTGACCCCTGGCCCTGGACCCTGCCGCTCAACTTTTCCATCTCTAAGTGGCCCTCACTCTCACTGCCATTACAGAAACACTCACACACTGTGTAGAAATGTAGGGAATGGTAGACTGTAAAGAGGAGATTCTGAGGTGGGTCAGTGAAATGTAATATGGACAGGACTGGTCAGATGAGGCTGTTTTGTTACTGATAATATAAGTATTCGATTCATTGACAAAACTATGATGGAAATATTTTGTTGGCAAAAGTTTTGTGAAACAACACGAGAAAACATGACTTTAGTGTCAACAATAAGGAAATGCATCTTTGTCAACAAATAAAATATATTTTTTTTTTGCGTAGAGATGAAAAATATATTCATTAATTTGGCTAACATGACATCTGATTTGGCTTTGTTTTTTCGTGATGTACCTGTTGCTGTCGTCAGCTGTTGTTACCACAGAGGACATCCTCTCCATCGGACTATTGAAAACGGCCCCAGAACTACACAAGATGATATTCCAGCCGTATTTTATAAAACAGTTATTGGTCCATAAAGACCAACGTTGATTGGAAAGTTTGAACCTCAAGCAAATGGTAATGGAAAAAATATTAACATGGCAATCTATTTTTTTTAACTGATCTATCCCCAAAGAGGTACACAAAGGTTCACTTACATTAAATACTGCAAAAATAAAATATTTTTGTCAATATCGGCCACCTCTACTTTGAACCCAATTTTTTTTCTCTCTACAACGGTGCCTTTAAAAGTATACTTGCATTCATTTAGGAGCTCTCCTCCCACAGACTGAGCGTGTGTGTGTGTGTGCGCGCATTGGTGGTGTCACAATATTGCACTTTAAACTTGATTTTGAAACTAGAAAAAGGGGGCTCAAGGTTTCTTCTGATATAGTTTAAAATGGATTAAAAAATGCCCAAGAAATGTGGTTCCGTTTCCCTTTTTCATATTAGTATCTGGTTCCAAAACCAGTTTTTAGCGGGTGTGCATGTACCTAGCAATGAAAACAAAGTGAATATAATGATAGTTTCATATATATACATATCTTATTTAATTATATATATTATAAATATATATTATATATATCATATAGTAATTATATATAATAATATACGACAATTATACGTAAAGATAGATGATCTAGAGATAGTTGGGAGGATGGATAGATGGCTAGATGGATGGTTAGATACTAGTAAATATCGTTAAATACATAATAACAAACTAATACGTGAAATCCAACATACTGGCTGAATTCTCCCCGATGCTGCTGGTCTTGCCATTCCAGTACCACAGGAGCAGGGTGGCGTCCCGGGACCCCGACAGCACGTAGCAGTCGCCGCCAATGTAGGACTCTGAGCGGGCCAAGCAGGTTACCACGTCCCAGTGCCCAAACACAATCTGGGTCAGCTTTCCTGTACGGACACAATTAAAGAATGTGGTTAGCAGTGGCACTCATTCAGTTTTCGACAGTAATGTTGTGTTTTTAGAGGACATCACAGAAGATTTTTCAGGACCTCTTCCACCATCATTACACATTTTAAAGGGGTACTGGTCTAGACAGCCTCAGTCCTGGTTCTGAAGCCTATCTTTCCGTGGTAGCAGACCCTACTCTTATCGGGGGCCTCTTTAGCCCACCGTTTATTTTTATTATTTTTTTTGTTCCTTGTTGATGCATTAGGAGGGTCCAATGACAGTAATCCGAGACATTCAGGGACATTTATAGACATTTATGGATCCTGCTCCCTATGGACCAATGGCTCTTATGTGTTTGTTATCATTACATTTCCTGTGTGAGAACAGGTTGGTTCTCTGATCTGTTGTTGGTGAATCAACAACTTTGTAAAGTTCTCAGAGACACCTGCTGTTCTGATTTAGAGCTATACACAATTAAATTGAATTGAAGTGAACCAAGGTCAACAAGGTCAAGGCCATATTTTCTCATTCCAACTCAGAATTTGGGTTAGTTGGAAAATCTTTTCTCGAACAACATCTTAGCTTAGATATGAGTTTGTGATGCTCTATGTATGTTTATGTATTCTATGGTTTGGTTGCCAAGCTGATTATCCAACCAGAATGGGTTACCAATTGGTGAATTTCAGCTGGGTTGGTTAGCAAATTGGTAACTGGAGGAGCAGCTATATGAGTGTGTGCTTGAGATGTAGGGCACTGGCAACAAGGGGCGGCCCCAACCTGTCCCCAGTCACATTACTTGGTTGCTAAAGCCGAATTCGGGGAAAGCCCAAAATAGTGAGTATGACAAAGTTACTGAGCAAGAGGAGTTTACTTTTCAATGCAAGTCAACATGAGGAAGAGTGAGTTGGAGCAAAACTTGCATTGAGCTAGGGGGTTAGCACTGCCCGTCTATATACAGTACAGTATATGGTTAATCTTAAAAAGTCATTAATCATACTTACTAAAATTATCTGTGTGCATAATGTTGTATTCCATTGGGGACAAACCACCTCTAAATATTTAGGCAGTACCACGGTTAGCATAGGTTAAAGTGGTAGGGGGTCCAAGACTAGTCTTTTGGGACAAACAACTTCAGCCGACTGGTGGAGGGTTTTACAGTCTTTTAAAACAACTTCTACCGACGTGGGATGAGATGGCTGAAAGCTCTTGAGCCGACACCGCAGGCAAGGTAACCCACCAAGAAATTGAAACTGCTACCTTCAACACGTTTTGCAGGGGTTACCGCCTCCCCTCGGTTACCAATACACTCCACATTGTCATAGTTTGTGTAGTAATAATAAAACAACGAATGATAATTAACAGCAGCATTCTTAGCATTGCTGTGACTCACCGCAGATTGATATTCCCTAATTTGTTGCTCTCCTGTCTAAGTTTGTCCTATCAAGTCCTGAACCGTAGTATAAATATTTGTTTCGGCCTTGTGTATGTGTGTTAGCATGTCCTCCCCTCCTCTGTATAAATAAATATGCTAATTGCAGTCAGATCTCCAAGCTACTCTCTCTACTGTCGGATGCAGTGGATGTGCAGTGACCTCTGCAGTCAAACAGTGGTCTGCGTACAGAAGCACATGTCACCCCACTGTCCACGTCGTGATGAAACCATATCGGTCCCTGGATATTTGAGTCATTATGAGGGGAGGTAGTAGTGGATAGTGCACGGGAAGGAAAACCGAATCAAATACGTGTATAATGTGTTTGATCAGCTTTAAAAATACAGAGGTTAAATAATGAGTTGCTGCAATAATGGCTACCATGCAACACACATTAAACTCACAATGTGGTCTAATCAGGGAAGTGTGGGAGTGAGAAGGAGAGCAGCAAGATGGACGTTTTGGCTCGATTACATGTAAGTTAACAGGGAACAATATGAGAATGTCAGTGTCAGTGTTCAACTTACATTAATGCAGCTAACTAACCAAAGTTATGTCAGATTTAATGTTCAAACCTAGTTTCATATGTTTCAGTCAAGTCTGTGTGTAGAACCAAAGCAATAGATGTCGAAGTGTTGAAGGTAGCAGGTATAATATAGTATACCTGCTAATCCTATAGGATGAGTATTGATCAAGGTTGTTCCTTGTTCACAGTAATATACATTTTAACTTACAAATGAGTCTAGTTATGTAGTCTAAAAACTCTGGCATTTGCAGAATAATAAGGATGAAAAAAATGGTTCTTTAGCAATCGTAAAAGTAATATACCGGCCAGGATTGTTGTTGGTGATACCTCATTACAAAATGTTGAACAAAAGTTAATTTTAAGAATTCTACTACTGGATGTTGTAATAGATTAAATGATCTCTTGGAAAGTTACCAGAGGCAGTCATTTACTCAGCACTTTTGTAGCGGATCATATTTAAATTTGGTATTGAAGTCTAGGGAAACAGTAATAAATCTCACTTAAAGCCAATGATCACCTTGTCCACTATAGACATTCTAATCCTCTATTCATGAAATAAAAATCTATGTATTTAATCTATAAAATCTATCCATTTAGAACTACTACAAAATCAATGAAATTGATGAAAAGACCAAAGTACTAAAGAAGTATATGAAGGAAAGATTTTAATGGAGTATGTGTATGTGATGAGAGAGAGCTGTAGGGTCAGAGATTGTTTGGGCCTGTATCTGAATGTGTGTGTGTGCTTTTTCCGGTGTTGCAGCCTCTGCTTTGTCCTTTTCAATTTGTGCATACAGGTTTTTTGTGTTTATTGCCGTTTGTCTTTTGTACACAAGTTTAGAAAAATACTACTACCTTTATGAAAGTACGATACGTGATCTTAAGTCTACATTCTACATACGTTCCCGGTCCCATGCGAGTCTGCAGTGGCGTGTGCAGATTCCCATTACAAGTCGGCGTGTTGCGTTCACGTGTAGCAATCAGGACATGTAATTGATAAAATCCCTGTTCTTTAACCTGGGGGCTTGTGGGACCCCTGTGTGGCAGCTGTTGAGCCTGTGCGATTAAAGCGTGTTCGTGTTGAGGTGGCAGGCGCACAATAGAGCCATCTCCTCGGCCCCTCCACCCCCCTCAGACGGGACACACACACACAAATTGAATCGGGAGGCTTGTATGGCACTGCAGAGCCCACGTGAGGATGCAGACAGCCTCATTTGGGACCCCTGACCCCCCACTGTCGGTGGGTGAACTCCGCCAGAGTGCAGCTGATAGGGAAAGAGCGCGCTGTTTACAAATGTAGTGTTAGAGAAGCAAAGACATGGTGGTGGTTTCAATAGTGATTGGTATAGCTATTTCAAATCATAAAATAGTTTAGTAGATTTGTAAAGTTACGGTTTGCATTTCATCCTGATCCTGTGTATTTGCATATCCAAACAACATTTTAGAAGTGACTTTGAAATCCCCCCCAAAAAAACAAAACATTAGCAATAAAATCCATGTCTTATCTTGTTCCATGCTCTAAAAACAGTTTGGTTTTATCACTAGTTTTCACATTCGTGTACTGCATATTTGGTCAAAAATAAGAAAATAGCCAGAATAGAATGATATGTACTTTTGCATTATTTATAGATATAGTAAACACTAGTGTATGCTACATAGACGTCGATGAGGTAAAATGTCGGAGCTAAGCACTACATTTCCTTCAGTTTTGACCACTTTATTGTGGAAAGTCAAATGTTGTAAAAAGTGGTTCTATAAGAAAACCAGAGCAAATGTGCGATCTGTGTTTCATGGCCATAGAGTTACATTATAAATATACTGCAGTGTGGTGTTTCACAAAACCACTTCCAAATGTGGCCTGTGGGTTAGCCGCAAACCAAGCAGTGAGTTTAATTATTTTGAAGCAAGGACTTGAATATCCCTGTATTTAGCTTTAAAAATAAATATGACTCGAGAGCTGAGATGAGGGGATGACCTACAGAGATATACATGTGGGGCGGGCATCAGAGCGAACCCATGGCCGGTGATTATAAGAAGCAGGATTTGATTTGCTTAAATAACAGTATAATGTGATGATAGCAGGGCAGGGTTAGGTCTTTTCTGTGTTATGGCAACATGATAAAAGTAAGTACATCTATTTTTGTTAAATTAAAAGTCTATATACACTTGTACTTGAACGTTAACACACTCAGCCGTAGATTCAAAAGTTTTGGCCATGTTTAGGATTATGATTTTTATCCCCTTCCCATCATTAGAGATCGTGTGAAGCCGTATACTGTCAATACAAAATTATGACATCATTGATCCAATCTGTGGAGAGGTTAAATGTGCCATTCTGTATGAAACGCAGCTCAGGAATGTACAGGAATGTACAGGAACTGGGGGCTTTTTACCAAGAAGAATGAGCAGCATCACAATCAGAGAAGATACGAAACCACATCCACAACGACCCCAAACAATGTCAAGTTCTCCGAATGAGAATATGGGGATGGAGACTCAAATCAGGGTCAGAAGAGTAGTTTTTTTTTTTGATGGGACATTTTGCATCTGTCACCCCATAAGTTGCAGTCACAAACCCAGTCATTCATTATGAACTATTGTACATTTGTTTGATGGTAGGGGAAAAATGGCGTCACACAATCACTAACAGTGAGTAAAAAAAGTATAGAAGTACCAGGTGATATAACATTTAGCACTGTTGAACATGGTACCTGTATCCGTGGAATAGATGCGGAAGCTCTTGTCCCAGAAACCGCAGAGGACGATGAAGCGATTATCAGCCGTTATGATAAAACACTGGGAGCTGATCTGGATGCTCTGGTCCAGCAGGTCTGAGATCTGCCGCCGGTGACTTCCCACACTAGTGGCTACAAAAAGTACAAAAACATTTTAAATACAATACCCCAGGTTAAAATACCACTAGGTGGATTCCATCCGTAATCAGAGCTTGAGAGCTACATGTATCACAGGCAGGAGGATTCTGGCAACTAAAGTGCATATTACATATATCCCCTTTAAGGTCACTATGTTGTCCGACCTTTACTCAACAAATGAAATATGAACACTTTTGTTTATCCAGTGCCTATACATTACAGTGGGGGAAAAAAAGAGCTTATATTACAACATGTAGTATACGTGTGCTCTGCAAATTGGTGTGGGCTTAAGAAAACATCTCTGCTTTCTGTAAGTGCCGTCGTTTTTCTTATTTGTTGGTGTTACAAGTCCCATATATCTGCCCAGAGTAATCCTGAAGCCTCCCCTGAGACCCAGCTGGCCTCCGAGCTCATCCCTGCTTTACTGTGTTTAGCTCAAGCTACGTGCGGAATGCAAACAGTAGAAATATATTAGTGACAAGAGCTGCGAATCCCACGATTACTCCCAAAAACATATTCACACACTACGTGGAGGATTTAAGGTTTCTTATACAATCTCATGTCACGTCAGAGGAGGATTCAGGTGCAGAGGTCTGTTCCCAGGACCGCAACTTATAGCATGAGTTGACTAATGTTTGAAATATAAGCACACTCAGAAAAAGTTAGTAGCTCATACAGGATTTTTGCCTTTTGTTTTTTTTTTTACAACAGATTATATATTTAGAACGTACAAGTGTGTTCCAGAAGGAAGTCATTCAGACATAATGGTATGTATCCAGGTAAATTTTAATAGACATATTTAAATTGCAAATTCCACATAGAAGAGAAAGAAAGCTGGCCCCGCCTCTGCAGATATAAACGAGAGCTATGCTACTCCTGCTGCTACAGCCGCTTAAGCGGCTGCTGTTTCTGCTGCTGTCACCAGCTCCTCTCCCTCATCAACAAGTTGTGAGGGATGAGAGGCAGCCATATTGTCACGGCACCTTCTCAATCACGTATTCTCTCCCCATTCGTATTCATTCCCTCGTCCTTTAGCCCCGTGTTTCAAATTTAAGCAAAGAGAACGCAGCAGGGTAGGTTGGGGAGGGCCCTGGGTTGAGGCAGAGGTACTGTGGGTGGGGGGGTCTGGTGATGAAATGCCGGCCTAGGCCACAGCTCATTGCGTTTCAATTTGCATGCAAATGTTTCAGCGTGCGCCTATATCATGAACTGGAGCGGAGGGATGAGCAACAACTGTAGTCAGACTGCAGAGGGAGGCGTCAGCCACAAGTCGCACAGAGATTCATGTGTTAGATCGTGAATTGGAAATGGGTTTTGTATGCGCAGACAATACCTATGAGAGGGTCAATCTCCACGGGAAGTTGGTAGTGCTGGTCCTGCGTAGTGGAGCTCTGGTGACCTGATGGATGAGAAGAAAGACGACGATTAAAATGAAGTCGGTTTATACGTGGGCTGGAAATCACAGACACAAAGTCACAGTGTCACCAATAGATCAGGGAAAAGCATTAGTCCAAAGGTTGTCCTCATAAAAAAACACTGTCCGCGTGGAGTGAAGTGGTTTACAAAAAGAAAAATTAGATTTCAATAAATAAATATAAATGAGACCCTTTGTCATTGTAAAATACAGGGCGTGCAAAACATGTTTGAGCTAAACAAAAGAAAAAGGATCATCCATTTGAAGACACTGAATAAGCTGTGCATACAACTCATCCTATTTCGTACAGTTTATTTGTTTTTAAGACCTCATTTTACTAAGAGTTTTACGCCCAATACTTTTTTTGTATGCTGCGAACCACCAGAAAAATACAAGTCTTCTGCTGAGAAACAATCCCAGACCTTTCATTTTCATTTAATTTCATTCATTTTCTTCAGAGGTAATAATATTGTAATAATCTTTGAAATTTCCCAGAAATCTTGTAAAAATATGATACAGGCTTCTACTCTGACAATGTTTAAATACAGGTTGAAAACAGTTCTATTTAGCTGTGCTGTATCTCCACTCTGTTTTAGCTCACTGTGATCTATTATTTGAATGCCTTTTATGATATCTTTCGGTTTTGTTAAGCAATTTGAGTTGCTTTGTGCATGAACTGTGCTATACAAATAAACTTGCCTTGCGATAGACTTGGAGTTAGAACTAGGATCACATTATAAATCATATCAGCAAAAATTCAAAGCTGAAAGAAATGTCATTTTTAATTGCAGTCAAAAATAATGAAGTGCATGTCCTCCATCTTTGCAACAGCTCAACACGACAAAAACAAGAAGCTAATTTGCATCTTTCCATTTTTCTGTTTTATGATATGCACATTTATATTTGTCCCACTGTCCACATAGCGCATAATAAATCTACACAATTAACAGTGCGTCTGGTTGGGCAGACATCAGCTTTATTATCCCAATTAGATTTATCAGGCCGGCTTACAGAGCACGCCGATGACACTGTATTGTCCTGCGCCCAATCAGTCTTGACGCTCATAAATCGCATGTTCTCAAACGTAATGTGATGTGGAGTAAATGCGCTGTGGACGGCAGGCTGATGTATGGGGCCGGACATGAGACCGAACGCTGCCTGCTCCGAGTGTCACATCTGATCCTCCACATGTCCACACGCTCCATCACTGTCCATGCTCTGAGATGTGTGCACAGGAGAGAAGCCAGCAGAATTTACATGTTTAAGAAGACATCTAAGACTTTAAATCATATTACAACATTGTTCCCTCAACAAAAACAGACCTGCAGTTGTCAAACGCTAATATCAGGAACTTCTGGCACAAATATGTAACTTCGCCCCTTCTGTTTAAAAGCTCCTGTCTCCGTCCTGTAATAGTACGATGTTGTTGTACCATTATGATTCACCTCAATTCAATGTAATCTTGTATAACCCTAAATGACAACAGTAGTTATCTCGGAGAACTTTACAAAACCGTTGAATTCGCCAACACGGATCAGAGAATAAAACAGTTCAGACACAAGAAATGCAATGATTAATACACAGAGAGCCATTGGTCCATAAACGGCAGATGATCAATGTCCATAAATGTTGAATGTCGAGTGTCCTGGATCATCACCCCTGTCCTTAGACCCTCCTACATCGGCAAGTAAAAACTCTAATAAAACGACATTCTCTGCCTTTTAAAATTTAAGTATTGACCATAAATTAGTTTGACGAATGCGTTCTTTTTGTCATGTAGTTGTGGTTGCAGCAGATAATTTAATATTTTTAAGAATAAACAAATCTGCAGTTCTTCTTTAGCAGACCCTGGGTAGTGGTGTTGTGGTTATTCATTTAAAGAAAGTGTTGCATTCTAAAGTTCACAAAATGCATGTTTAATTATGTTGGGACATACAAAATGTGTATGAAACAAAGAAAAAGAACTCCATCTTCAAAGCCTGAGCGCTGAGCGTACATTGACAATAGGAAATAAACACATCTCAAATATGATTAATTGCATGTATGCGGTCATTATACACATGGAACTAAATGTGCACAATTCAAACAAAGAATCTTTTATAGGGAGAGAATGTAATATTTTTTATTTAAAATTACATCTACATATTGTTTATGTTCCCAGATAAGAGATCAAAATGACCTTTTCTGAACAAAAGTTTAAAGTAGAGTTATTGTCCAATCAGAGAGAAGAATGAGTCTCATATTAGGGTTTCCAGTTTGTTAAAGTTAACTGGTCTTAGCCGTTTCTTTATATTTATATGCTTGTGTGTATATGTATACAAAACTGCACTCACAAAAATAGCCCCACACATTTGTTTAATTGAAAGCAGGTACAAAAATAAGTAGTCAACCCAGCAGGTGGATTGGTGCTGAGGAGCTACATGAGTGCAGGAAGCAGGAAGTTTCTGGCAACGAGTGTGATTGTAATATTCTTATTACTACATTATTTCATTATTACATACTCCATTAATTTGATAATTCGATTCTGATAATGCACCAGTCACTTTACCTGCTGATACTATTACTATTATTTCTATTGTTTATTCTGGTCATATTCTCTGCTTCTAAAGTACAATACTGACCAGGTCTGCAAACTAGCTGTAAGCGATTCAGCCTATGAACATAGCATCGGTTCCTGTAACAATGCTTCTTGTTCTGTCTCTATCAAATAAAAATAATAACAATAAAATAATATAAACATCTGTAAACCTCATGATGCTGCTGACTACAGTGTGTGCTCCTCAAGTGACTTATCCTTGAACCAAGTACAATTATTATTTTATTTTATTATCTATTATCTTAAATAATGCAACTCCTTTTATTCTGATGCAATGTGCGCAACGATGAATTTAAATTTCTCCACTGAGGGACGAGTAGGAGTTTATCTTATCTAATTGTAATGACTTTATAAGACCACTAATAGTGCATATTACATTTGGTCACTTGAAAGGGAAAATTTGAAAAGACATGGATGCGAGGCGTCTTACCTGCTAACCCGTGCCACTTGTTAACGGCGAACAGGCGGCTGGCGGTGACTGTGATGATAGCCGGAGAGGACAGGCCGGCCTGCGTGTTGGCCGCCACGTGGGTGACCGGGGAGTTGGACGGGAACTTGAGCACCATGATGACGTCCTGCTGCATCTGCTCCGTGAACATGAGCGGGGTCTGCAGGAGAAGATACTGTTCAGGCCCCACCGACACGCCAACGACACACAAATGGGAAAAAGATGAGAAAGAGGAGGGTGAAAACGAAAAGAAAAAAACCAAAACAATAGAAGATGAGAGGGAGAGGCAGCCGGTATTAATGATAACAGATGAAAACACAGAGAGAAGAAGGGAGGGCACAGAGAGAAGAAGATAGTTAGGAGACTAAAGCAGAAGCAGAAGAGGGTCAGGGTTTAAAAACAAAGCTTCAGAGAGTAATAAGGAAAAGCTCAGGGAAGAAAAGATTTACAGATAGAAATTGATGCTTAGATAAATATAACAGGATAGATACAGTCAAGTTCAAGTTATGGCTACTACGTAATAAGATCCAAAAGGCATTCTATATGAGGAGATTTACTATTCTTTGATGTCCAATGAAAACATCATTGAATATCAGTACCATAAGGGGCTTTTGAAATAGAACATTAAAATAAAAAAGGAGGCATGTTCAAAAGCACAAAACCAAGTCATGTCATTGTGTGTGAGGAGATTCCTAACATTGGCTGTTGTTGCAAATTTTGCATATTTTAAAATCTGGGGAAAATTTGAAGCGTATTTTTTACTAATTTGATAGGGACAACGCATTCATACATAGTTACACCAAAAAAAAAAAATCAATCAATCAATCAACTTTTATTTGTATGGCGCCTTTCTAACTCAAGGCAACTCAAAGCGCCTCACAACCCACATCATATCAAACAAATCAGAAACATTAAAATCTACATATACAAAAAATTACATTAAAAACACACACGGGATTAAAAAATAAATAGCCTCAATGCATAAAAAAAAAAAAAAAGTATCTATAATCTATAAAATCCTTCAGCTGTACGCATAGCTAAACAGAACAGTTTTTAACCTTGATTTGAAAACTGCCAGAGTAGATGCTAGCCTCACATCTTCAGGAAGATTGTTCCAGATTTTAGCTGCATTTATCTGAAACGCTGCCTCGCCATACATATACAGTAGTACATTTTATACGAAAACACAATCTTAAATATCTATTCAGAACAGTGCTTACACATACCAACATGCACACTGTCTCACTTATTCCTCAATGAGCTCCATATCTTTGTTTTGTATTATCATCAGGCATTTTGAGATTCTTTCATCTTATACTGTATCTCCGGTGAATCAAGAGGAGGGAAAAAACAAGCAATGAACTACAACTCAATCTGTACACAAACCCAGCACATGTATTGTGTATTGTGTGTCTTGTTGTCGGAGCACTTACAGCCTGTATAGAGTCATTCGGAGCGTGTTTGTGCTAAGCAGCTGAAGCGGAGTTTCCCTGTTTGCGTGTAAAGGAGAGCGTTGGTGTTTAACATGAGGAGCGCAGCAGAGGAAATCCAGCGTGTGTGACAGCTAACCAGACACTCTGACAGAATCATTACCACCAGCACCAGGACGCGCTGACACCACACTCTGCTCAAGAGAGGACTGTGACGAACAAGTGGACTCCAGGACATCAAGGAGAACGTATTCGGCAACGCACACTTTTAAT
The DNA here is from genome assembly GCA_964034765.1 of Knipowitschia caucasica. Classification (NCBI taxonomy): domain Eukaryota; kingdom Metazoa; phylum Chordata; class Actinopteri; order Gobiiformes; family Gobiidae; genus Knipowitschia; species Knipowitschia caucasica. Next base: position 16,122,428 of record OZ035825.1, on the reverse strand, counting down.
AAAGTGTAGCAATAAAAGTACACTAGAAACAAAAGTAACTGTAACATAACCCATAACTTAAATCTACAATTAAACTTTAATCGTATGTAATATTTCAATCTTAAATTACATCTACAATGTTTATAGGTCAACATGTACATTTTGTGTTGGATCTTTTCTACACAAAGGTTTAAAGTTGAGTTATTATTAATAAAAAAAATTAGTATGGAAGCAGACTATCCAATCAGAGCAGAATGAGCAGGTGTGACTCCCAGGCGGCAAAGGGGCTTTCTGAGCGTAGTGCCATTCAGAAAGGCCCTTTGCCTCATGTAGAATGGCATGAAAACTAGCCTTGAGCCTTTATTCGTCCCCATAAATATAAAAGATAAATTATATATATATATATATATATGTATATATATATATATATATATATATTATGGTCCTGACAGATTATTAGCACATAATATTGGGGAACATGATTATTTCATAATCATGTTATGATTATGAAATACTGAAAAAAATGTTAAGTTTATTTAGAATAGCAACCATTTTCAATCCCCACTTTTTTTAAAGTAATATTTTTCTGGAAACTGCAAATTTAAAGCTGGGCACCTATCTCTTGGGCTGAGAGCTTATTTGCTGAGTGAGGGCAGCCCTCTCTTTTCCCCTTTTTTAGTGTTCTGTCAGAAAAAGCTGATCTATAGATGTGACAGAAGCAAAAAAATACATGCATGTAAAAACTAGAGATTTTTTTCAGATTTTTTTGAGAGCGAGGAACTAGTTACATGGATTTTATGACATTTTCATTTGTTTGTGGTTTGAAAGTTAGAAACCCCAGCGTTAATATCCATGTCTTAAGCCGAAATAGCGTGTCCTGTGATATTGCTTGTAACCCAGCCTGAAAGCAGCAGTGTGGGTCAGTGAGTGTGCGTGCTGGGCGGTGGTCTCCAGGCAGCTGTCATCGCCACAGGGACACCACGCTAATAAGGACTCTAGGGGCTCCTGCCCATCACAAGCAGCCACTGAGGGTCCTTCGTCTGCCCCTGGAAACGTGCCACTTCACTGCTACTTCGCTGATCTGGGTTCAGGTGGAAAAACTGGCTCCGGACCAGAATTCTACAATCCCCTTTCCGCACACACCTCACTAATGATGAGACACGAGATGCTTTCAAATCCAAGACTGCATTTTCCCAGCACTGTCAAGATGGAAATGCATGAAAAATAGGAATAACAAGATAGATTGGGGGGGGGGGGGGGGGGGGGGAGAATCTAATGTCTAATAGTGTGCCAACATGAGCACAGATGAGAAATCAAAGCTGGGGTGAATGGGGTAGTGGAAGGGTTTAAACTGGAGCGGAGCTGGCCCTTGATGCTGCTCAGACAGAGGGATTACAGCGCAGCGTTTTGGAGGAGACGAGCTCAGATTGTCTGGTTCCACTCACCACTTGCATGGCGGAGCTGCGGGGCGGGTGGGGTTCAATGAGGAGCTGGCAGGGGGTCTGTCCAAAACTCCGGATCTGGGACTCCACAGCCTGGGAAGGAACAAAAGTGTGATCAAATACATAATACAAAACTAACCAAACAGGCAACATATATGACTAGCCAATGTATTCCCTACTTGGATATTATCCATAATTCTTTGGACCTTGGGGGGGGAGAAAGTATACACAAAGAACAAAAGCAGTTGAAGTTTAGTTCTCCCTTAGACTTCTCTGTAGATCTTTCGGCAAAAGTGCAAGGTCCCAATTTCAGTTGCTGGAGCATTTAAGAACACACTCATTCTTTGGCAGTAGCTATTAGGGCTGTAACAAGTTAATCAATTAATCACACTAATCGATTATTGAAATAGTTTAGAGCTATATTAGTAATCTATTTCAGTGGTCCCTATTTATTGCTTATTATAGTTTATTGCAGGGGTTGAGTTCTAAAAATAACCCGCAAAAAGCAAAAGCCGTAAAGTAGCCGCAACATCTTTTAAGGCTGTTAAACCCCTCACTAAACTGATCCCAAACATATCAAACCTGTCCATTGTAGGTCTGAGCGCTGCTGCAGCTGTCAAAAGCCGCGCAAACACTGTAAAATTAAGCTGCAGAGGACACTGCGCAGCGGGGCAGGAGCAGGATTGAGGGATACAGGATTACCGCGGTTGTCCTTTGAACTGAAAGTAAAGCTGAATAATCTACAGCTCGCTACCCATAACCCCAAAGGCATTATGCTATTGCACACGTAGAGTAAAAATATCCTATCTGCATCCATGAAAACAATGGCATGTCATACCCACAAGCGAAAAAGAAGGGCTTAATACTACAACACATTATCTAGAATTTACACAAAAACCTGAGGCAGATTCATTCAGGTTAATTATTAAATAAATCCAGAGATAAATACACGTACGCAGGCTCAATTTTTTCATTTAGATTTGCAAAAGGAGAAAATAGCAGAGATAGTATTGGAAACATCCACCATAAGAGTGAGTGTGGAGGAGGCAAGAGGGCTGGTTAGCTGGTGTTAATGAAGAGGCATAGGGCCATAAATGTCAGAGCCGCCGCCACCCGCAGCCTCTGGACATCATCAGACCCACCATCAGGCTCCATGTCTGAGTACAAGACTTTAGCCACAATCAGCAGTATTGTCAAGATGACGACAGCAAAACAAAAAGCAACAAAAAGAGACAACTGCTACCAACTTCTCTTCGGCAACTTTGAAAATATATCAAACAGTGGGAGTTACAGTGTGTCCAATCACAGCTGTGAGAAAGAAACGTGGTGATTGTTTTTCAAACCAGGTCTGTTTAGCCGTTTTGAAGGATTATGAAGGTTTGCCAAAACTGCTGCCATTTTGTTCCGGTGCAGAACCAGTGTGGTCATATAACGTTCACCACTAAAGCTTTTCGAACCATGTGATAACTGTATGGTTTTCACTGCTTGGTGCATGCACAGGGAAAGCTGAAAGCACTTTTTCAGTTTTCCAGCTCGAGGACCTGAATGGAAAAGATAAGCCACTAGCAGACATTATTATTTACTGTCTATAGTTAACAAATACATACTGAGACTGTATCATAAGAGTTTTAAACTAGACAATAAAATCCCTCCATTTCTTCATGTAACTGAACATCCTGGGTTCAATTCCGCCTTCAGACGGGTGTGCAGTTGGCATGTTCTCCCTGAGTCTCCCCAAGTTTCTTCTGAGTGCTCTGGTTTCCCTTACCACTAAAAACATGTACTATAGTCTGTCTGAAACCTCAGTGGGACTTTCCTGTTTAAATAAATTAATAATGATCTGCGAATACTTTTGTTGCCATGGAGAGGTTACTTCTCCAATTGAAATATTTATTATTTTAGTCATTATTACAGTATTCTTTGTTTGAGCACATAAAGATTCAGTCAATGGTTTATTCAGACGCAATTTTTGAAATACTGTGGGGAAACTTCCCTAAACCCCAAAAGTAGTCAAGTTATGATGTTTTCAAATAGGAATTGTAACCTCAAAACCTAAATCATAAATATTTTGGAGCGGACCGATAGAAATAAACCAAGAGGATGAGTTCATCCCCTTGCCCCCCCTCCTGCTTCTCGTCAGTGCACGCACCTGTCTGAGTTGTTAATGAGTCAGATTTTCTAAAACACCCACAATGGCTAAACAGAAAACCCTCAAAGTGACAATTTCACATTTGCCACTCGCCCTGTTGTGGCAGAGAAGAGAAAATCTGATGAGGAAAATGCGTTGTATAAGAAGATTCGGGATGCAGCCAGGGCTATGTAATGCCCAGTCAGTCATAAATCCACCATGTGCAACAGAACATTGGGCAGTTTTAGGTTTGGACCTGTATATTTAAAAAATATAAAACATAAGAAAACAAAGAAAAAAGGAGAAAATGCAAGCTAAAAAAAAAAGGTGCTAGCATTTGAAATTCTTATTTACAAAGATTGCAAAATAACCACATTCAGTAAGTTTGACTATTACCCTTAACCAGATTAGGCAGTAACAACTGTGAGGAAAGTCAGATTTTTTTGAGAATGAGCTCATGACTAAAGCCTGTGTGAGAAAACAGCCAGGGGAAGTGCATCTGCTCAGAACCCAAATCTGAAACTAACCAGAGTTCAGAGGCAAAGCAAGGAGCAAGTACTACTGTTCACACCACAGCACTCAACACTTAGGAGTTAGCACCACCTAAGCATGGAACAATACAGGAAGTAAAAAGCTATTCCGAGAATCTATCTTATCTTTTATTCCATTGGTTCATAAATGCATTTTGTTTGTCCTAACAGAAAGACACTTGTTTATGTAACATGTTTGACGTCTTTAAATTCACAAAAAATGACCCCCCTCCGTATTTGAAATGCAAAGCGTCCACACGGCGAGGGAAAACAATGTAGTGGGCAGTGGAACTTTACAATGAGAAACGTGCAACATAATCCTTCCTTAACAACATCTTCCTCAGATCATTCTACATTTAATAGTCGCAACGAAAATGGAAATTGTAGCTACAGCTTTGCATGTTTTGTTTGGACGGATGAAGGAGTAGAATTTTTCTGGGTAGCCCACGTGAATTTAGTCTTCAGTACCGCGGGCGCCCCCTCTGCCCATTGGTGGGACAGCTATAAACTGGCAATACTCTATTCAGATATTATTATAGATCCATGAATGTAAATGCTGAAGCACACAGCACAACTTGATCAGCCGCCATTGCTGTTTATGTTTTTTCTCCACAGTGCATGTACTGTATGAGGGGGAGGAGTTTGCACATTTTTCTTCATATGGCTGTGACACGGCCCCCTGCTCCGCAACGCAGCCATTTTGTTCCACTCTGGAGGCTGTTTCTCCAAGCTTGCGTTTTCACCCCCATGAAACATTGACCAGGCCAACCCCATAGTCGACTCTTCCGTTTTTATAGATGGATTTTATTACAGAGTTACTTTGTTGTTATTTCAAAGTGAGATACCCTAGCTATTGGTTATGATAATTAATTTAGAAACCTACAGCTTTATTTATTTTTCATAATAATGTGAATGGAAAAACCTTGTGAGTTTATAATTGGGATTGCAGTTCCTTGTCAATACCAGAAAGCAGGCAGTATACAGTTCTTTTTTACATATGTAAAATTAGAATATAGATTTCCACCCATAGCATTATAAGTTAGCTCACTAATCCATTTTAACAGCCCCTCTAAACCCTAAAATCCTTCTCACCTCCATGATTGCCCATGTTAATCCTCTATTCTCGGCTTCACAGAAGTCGTTTATAGGTGGCATGTGAAGGTCACTCTGTCCCCCTTTCCCTTGGCCTTCAGCTCTCTATATTTTGCCAGGGCTAATATGAGGAAGAGTCTCCCCAGAACCACTCAACCCATCTTCATTAGGTCTAGTGCTGACATTTATGGAGGCGATGGAACTCTTAAAACTACTGCAGCCTAGGTCATCACGTCCTACCCCTATAGTGCCAGTGCGACGCTCAGCTGATTATACGAGGGGCACAGGCAAGGCCAATCTCCTCCAGGAGCGCTGGCCCGAGTCTGATGAGGGCCTTCTATATTCTATACATTTAAATGGCCTCTGACGTCTAGCCGTGCTTTTTGATTTACTTAGCTGTTAGACAAGAGCATGTAAAACCGACTGCGGGTGTGTGATGCAAATCAACGTAACGCCTCGGAATAAAGGGTCTATGAATAAGCCTGTGCGGAAGGCCACTGTTAGTCATATGCCTGAATGTGTGCTTTATGTCCCATAGAAAAAGATCATTCAAATTGAACAGTGGACCTTGAGTTTGGGAAATGAATAGGTATTTGCGACATGTCAGATTTATATTCATTTCTTTTTCTCTATGGACCTATTCAGGCTCTACATACTTTAGGAGATGTTTACTGTATGTGCAGGATTTAATAGAAAACCCAGAGTAGTATTTTATTATAATCCGTGTGATCACGGATTCATTATATTTGGCTAATGCACTATCCATGCAAACCATTATCTTTTGAGGTAAATAATTTGTTTACTAAAGTGGGGTCTGGGGGGCCTCAGAGCCGCTGCAAAGGTTGTCCAATAAGCGGTGAGGTTGTTGATATAGATTACTTTTATATGATGAATAACTACACTTTACCTTTTTCAGAGAGGTAGTGGGTAAGTAAGTATAGTAATACTATACTGTAGTACTATAGTATAGTAACATAGCGCCTTTCAGGAAACGCTTTAAAATAGTTGCGGGCATTTGTCTTTCACTCCACACAGAGATGGGAGAAGGGTTGCCACCCAAGGGGGAGCATGCCAGACCTATGGTACATGTTTTTAGTGGTAGGGAAAACCTGAGCACCCGGAGGAAACCTATGCAGGCACAGGGAGAACAAGCAAATTCCACAGAGAAAGGTCCTGGAGGACTGCTGTGAAGCTCAAGCGCTAACCTGCACCATGGTGCCTCCCATATGTAATATACACTATTATTGCATTGAAATGATCAAAAATTAGATAAAAAAATATATTTGTAAAGAACAATTGTAATGTTTTTACATATCCTTCAAATAATCTGTGCTTGATACAAGTTTCCCAGTTGAAAGCATTACTTACAAGTGAAGTATTCACTTGTAAGTAAACCACTAATTTTGTGGTAGTAAATATTTGTCTTAAACTTCTCAGACAGACGGCTCGCTTCAAAACGATATTGTGCAAACACTAAGTAAATAAATACGGAAACGTTTGTGTATGAAAATTATAGACAGAGAATTGTACAAAGGGTTTTAAAGTTTGTATAATATTGTACAGGACCACTGGCATGAGCCTATATCCCCGTCCTGTGCCGTATTACGCAAACCTTGTCTAATTGAGAGCAGCTCTGTGTTTCGTCGTCGGCGTTGCTTCGGTGGGATTTTCCGTAATCACATGTGAAAGAGGGGAAGCCCTGTGCGGCGGGGAGAGGGCGAGTCGCTTTTCCGCAGAGCCGGCGCAGATGTCGGTGAATGCCCGCAGACACGCAGGGCTCTGGGCTGTGACGGTCGGCAGGCGCAGGGCAGGAAGCAATCAAATCATGGCAGCGCGCTCTGTGGCATTCCCGACGTTAAGCCGCGATGCTCTAAACTTTCTCTCCGAACAAAAACACACAGACTCGGCTGGGAACTTCTACTCTAGAGTCGCGAGTAGAGTTTATATACAGTTGTGTTTGAAAGTTTAGCCAGTCAGAGAGGTTTTGGCCCTATCCTGTAGATTATGAATGATAACACAATAACCTCATTCCCATTCATTCTTAGTGGTTGTGTGATGCCATATACTGTCAAATAAAATATTATCATAATTATAACATCATTAAGCAGCTCTGGGGACATTAAGCAGCTCTCAAACATGCAGTTCATGAAAGGTAGCAAACTGAGACTATGACAGCTTGGTGTCATGGATGTTAAATTGGAAATTGAGAACTGGGAGATGGAAACTCAAGATCAGGAAGCAGAAGAGATGTTTCTGTTGTCATTAGAATTTGAAAATAGAAACCATGCTTTTTTCTAATGGCTTCACACAACCAATAACAATGAGGGAAGAAAAGGTTTTTGTGTCATCATTCATAATCAGCATTTCCGTCTTGAGTGTTTTAACTTTCAAGCACAACTGCAGGTCACAGAATACAGATCATTTCTGAATGTATGATATTTTACCAAGAATACAATTAAAAAGAGGCTGTTTTATACTCATGGTAAGTTGTTGGGAAAACTCATTTATTGTCAAGAATGAGTGTCTTTAGTACAGCTAAAAACTCACTAGTAAACCTTTGATCTCAGGCATTCAGGTCGTTTCTATTGGCATTAAAAAAGTTGTTTGATAAAAATGGCTTAATCCATCGACCACACCAAAGCTTTCTGTAATCATTCACATTGTTGGAAAAAAGGGCTATGAAACACACGTGTAGCGCTAGTGAACAAAGATGTATTGGCCTAGACAAATTCTCCTTGCCTTTAGGTGGGTGCATTTAAACAAATGGAATGAGTGTACTGTGGCCGTAAATATCAGTAATAGGAGAATAGAATCTTTCAAACAAGATTTAACGAATGAATGCTTTGGGCTCACTAGACCATTTTGTGTTTTGTTGAACTTACAATGAACAAGCTGATGTCACGTTCTTGACTTCTGCTAATTGCCCTACATTACGCTGATTGTGTTAGCTCACATTTATTTCTGGAGAAAACATGGACTGGATGACCATGAGGGCATAGTTGGCAAGAAGCTTTCTCCTGACTCTTCCATTGTGATGAATTAAAGCTGGGGCACCTAACTTTCAAACCAAAACAATGGAACTTAATGAAAATGTAAAAAATAAAATATGCTTCTCTCTCAAAACTGTTTGCTTCTGACACTATAGTTTTGAGAGTGTTAGAACCTCCATCTCATCTCTGCATCAGCTTTTTCAGACATAAAAAGGGAAAACGGAGGACCACCCTCCCTCTGCCAATCAACTTACAGCCCAAAGCGTCAAATAGTGACTCACAGGTCTCTTTTGAATTTTTGTACAAATAAGATGCCATGTGTATGCTTGAAAATACTGTTTTTTTTTCAATACATTGTTTTTAGACGTTTTATAATTTTGACTTCACAAACAATTCATCTTCAATAAATGAAATAGTGTTTTGTTCAAATATGGTGAAGCGGATAGGGGCCAAAAGCCTTATGCTTGTATTGAACTGAATAGTTTAGTTTGGAAAAATATTGTATTGAATTTAAAGTCCCTTATATCTAGATGCCTGTTGTATCGTGCCATGCCTATTGAGATATATGTTATATCGGCTGAATATAACAGAGCTCAGCCAAATCTGTCCACAACATGTTACTTACAAGATTCAGTTACTACAAACAAAAAAGTTGGAAACACCAGCTTTAACAATGACCCCAGTTGGGTCACTGCAGACTTGCCCCTTCAGAGTCACACACTTATGATGATGCCCAGGGCAGCAGCTCTGGTCCTGGCCCAGACACAGACAGGGCAGGACTCCTTCCTTTGGCGTTGGCCCAACTTACAGGGACAACACTGCACAAGTTTATTTTACTCATTAAAGTGCTCAGACTGTGGCTGGACTATTCAAAGGTGAGAGCTAACAGACCTGACATCCTGTGTCACTGCAGCAGAGAAGACTGGATACACTGCCCTGCCATTAGAAGGCAGAGCTATTCAGAATTCTATGCCTTGTTACAATTTATTTCTAACAGATGTACATGAGTAAAATTGTAGAGGCAAGTCATAAATATAATACAAATGAATGAAAGGGATGAATGAAGACTGAAGTAATCATCAATCTATTTTTGATATAAAGTTGCATTTTTAATGTTGTTACCCTTCACTGTGACGCACATCTGTTGCCATGCCTTGTGCACATATGATACTACAGCACGTGCTCAACTCCGGACTATTTATTAACGGCCCATGAAGTCATTATGACTCAGGCCCAGATTCCACCGGCTGCGTAAAACGTACTACGTATCCATCCAAACGTGTCCGTTTCATCTCTCCATGAGGGTGAATGGAAGGGTGAACAAGCGTAGGGAGCAGTCCGTCCACGCAGGGTGCAACAGACGCGGACGGACGAAATAGAAACAATCCTATTTTTTAGGTACGTCGACGCATGTCTGGTCCGTTTTCCATTGGAAATACAAAGGAAAAATATGGTTACCACATTATTAAACATGTATTGATACATGCTGTAGTCCTTGGTTATAAGTGTTTTTTAATGACAATGATTATTAACAAATGTGTGTAATTTATTTTCATGTATTAGATTGAAATAATTGTTTCCTGATCGTAAATCTGCCATTTATTTTTTGCGTAATGTTAATATTGACTTGCTTTCAAAAAAGCCTGGATTAGTTGGAGTTCTTAATTTTCTCTTTTCTCTCTCCCCTTATTCCAATAAGTTTTGCCTCATCCATCGCAACGTCCTCGATGCTTCAATATGCCGTGCTTTGCATTGATCATAGCCACAGCTCATGCAATTACATCAATTTCAAACAAAGCCTCACAGGGTGCTGATAAAAGCACAGCCAGAGCTGCGCGCTGCTGAAGCCGGTGTTCAGCAGCCACTATTCCGTTTTACGGACGTCTGACGGGCAGCAGCCTACGCGCGTAAACGGAGACGCGGCCGGTGGAGTCCAGCACTTACTTGCAGCATTGATGGTGGATGTTATACTATAGCTACTTTAACATGTTTTACCTCATATCAAAGCAACATTTATAGATGGAATCTAACTTTAGAATTAATTACAACACATCAAGATCTAATTCCATTATATGTGTGTAATAACCAATCATTTGTCTATTACAAGCCTTGGTCCCGTTTTAGTTGAATCGAAACACTAACAAAAATAATTTTGTTCTGAAAAAATCTACTATACAATAATGACGTTGAATAAAATCAATCCTATTTCAAAATAGATTAATATTGTTTAGTTCCTGAACAGCTTTTACTTTATAAAATGGGTTTCAGACTCCAGTACTACCATAAGGATAAAGAACGTTTTACCTTTTTCATCAATACAAACAATCCAGTGGGTAGTGGCAACTGTCCTTCCAATTGCAACCACCCGCCCTGCCAAATATTCTGACTGAACCATATAAGTAGGTATGCCTTCTGAGAATGATACAAGGCAAAAAACCAGGACCACTTCAAAACTCACTGAACAAGCTGATTGAATTTGATCATTAAGCAGAACAATGGATAATGGGTGTGGGGATCAGAAGATGAGTGGGGTGGCCCGGTAATGATCCTTCTGTTTACATGCGTCTGTGTCTGTGTGTGTGCGTGAGTGTGTGTATGCAAGTGTGTGTGTGCGTGTGGTAGCTAAAGGCCAAAACACATCTGGGTGGGAATTAGGGCGGACGAGGTGATAAATCAAGATGTTCTGTGCTGTGAGAGGAGCGGCAGTCACTGAGCATGAAGGGCACATACAGAAGAGCGCGTGGCTCATCTCCATTTAGATTCAAATGTCACTGTGACTTTAGAGTAAATAATGTGTGCTGATAGGGTTATAGAGGTCTGTAAGCATTGGTCAGTGGCAAATGTATCAATAATGTTTACAGTTTAATTTCAATTTGAGCGTTTTGCATATATGAAAGAGTTGTGCTTGGTAAATTGCATGTTATTGTATCATTATGGTGCTGATTGAAAAGAAAAAGAACAAATTTGACCCAAACTACAACAGTAAACCTCCAAACAGTGTGGAATTTCTGGAAGTCGTAATCTTAATTTATCTAATCTTAAATTATCTAATCTTAAATTAGTACATCCATCCATTCATTTTCATTTCTGGGTTGAGGGGGTGGCCAGAAATGCCACCCAGTAAACCTAGCTCCAGCCTATCAGCACCGAGGTCCACCAATAAAAAAAACTTATTATGAAGAAAATATGATATTCTTCTCTTTCATTAGTATGCATGTTAATTACAACATTAACATGTATATTAATGATGTGACTTGTAAAAAAAAAAATGGTATTCACATAATGATTTTAACCAAATATTTGTAGGTTTGATATGATTCTAAATTGCTTGTGGTCCTGACATATTTTGGGGGGGGGGTCAGAAGTTCCTGTGTGGTCGGACCCACTTTGGGAAGCAAATCTTTAAGAAAGGCAAAAACACAGAAATGCCTTGCCTTTTACTTAAGTCTAATACATGAATCTTCAGTGATACTGTACTATTCACTGAAGATTTGTATTAGTAATTCATTTAAATAATGAACGTTGAAGAAGAAAGTTTAAACTCCAAAGAATATACAAACTAAAAGGCATTTTTGTGCCAGTATCACTGTTGTTCTAGCTCTGTCTGCTGCCTGTTCGCTTAGAGGCAGGGCAGCAGTTCAAAGAGACGAGCATGAATAATGAATGAAGAGCCGGGTAGGAAGCTTTAAGGCGCTAAAGTGGAACATGGCGAGTACTTCCAGAGGCATCACACAGGGGAAAGGCCTGGCTCAGCACAAACGTTCCATGTATAGTTAGCTTCACTCCTCTGTACCGTACAAGCGTTAAATTTAACCTGGATAATGGCATCACGCGTGTCCCTCCTACAGACGCATGTTAGTGTAATGTGGTCAGATTAAGGGTTCATTTGAGAGCCCTCTTGTTGACGGTACTTAGGGTAATATGATGCAGCGGCTGAATCAGCACATCAGGTTAAATGGACTAAGAATGAGGATGGGATTTGCATTTGAAAGTGGTTACATAGGTCAGGTATGAGGTGAAAAATGTTATGTTCTTAAGTGCCTCAAAAGCCACATTTAGCCTTAGCTCGGTTTCAAAAAATGATTGTGAAAGTTTCACAAGAATGTAAACAAAACACAAAAGGAGGAAATTATATATTCTTTTAAAATCAAAACTATAAATATTCATCTACAATCTTCATTTCTAAATTCTCCTTGATGTTGATGCATAACTTTAAACTTGACTTTAAACATCTCAAAGATGAAAAGACAATTTATCTTTCTGGTAGAACACACCACAAAAATGATACTTTTCATGATGTCATTATATGTGCGCAATAGGTCGGATTCAGGCACTCGTCTCACGGAATGCATTATTTGCCATATGTATTCACACGTGTTTAGTTTAGCTTAAAATCATGAAAAATGAAAGATTGGCACATGCACACTGGGAACCGCAAACAGCACGCAGCGAGCCCACGGGTGCGCACGCACACACACACACACGTTGGGACAGAGCGGGGAGCTGAAAAAACAGCACGGGGTCGTTACTTGTTGATGCAATATTTTCGAACTAGTTTGTTTCCTCACCTCTCGAAGCATGGGGTCAGTGATGGAGCTCAGGTTGACCGCTCCTTCATATGTCAGGTAGTAGAACACATTAAGAGCTCTGGCAGCTTCAGGCCCCTGCTGCTTGTAGCCGAAAATAAGATCTATCCATTGGTGAAGCTGGCACGACACAAACTCGCTCTCCAAGGCCTGAAAAACATGGGGAAAAAAAAAAAAATCACATTTCAATGTCATACCTATTGCAACATTCAGAGATTTGGAACCGCTTTGGTCACCTTAGCCTTGGGTTTTCTGTTGTACAACATGAAAAATAAGCATGAAAATGTTTATAGTCCAAATGCATGGACCACATCTGCTGAAGTTTGTATAAAGGAAAAACAGTGGTAGCTTTTAAGAAAATTGCCTTTTGGCTCCGACAAGTACAGTTGAAAATCTTTAGAAGCCTATAGCAAGCATATCGCTATGTAAACAACAAAACAAAAAAACATCTAGTTGTAGTGTTAATTTAGAACTCTTGAGTCAACATATCTCAGCCATTTACAACAAAACAACCCAAGATCCCAATAAGTGTCAATGAACAGCAATTTTCTATGTCTTTAAACATGGGGATAATAGTGAGCACTGAATTGCAAGGATAATCCTACATGGCAATGATTTATGTAATAAGTGAAAATAAAAGTATCAGTAACTTCTCATCGAAACATTACATAGGTCAAATCGTCCTTAAGGGAGCCATTTCTGCTACTCTTTGTTCTCGAAGGTGGGCAGAAAAAGGTCATAAGTGCTGCTCTTTTGCCATTACCATAAAGAAGAGACACGGGCCGCTTTCCCTCCTCATTAGCCAGTAAAGGAGGGAAAAACATTTATGGTTTCCTCGTAAAAAACAGGCGATTGTGTTAATTTGTGTAAAGCTGTCTCGTCACAAAAGCCTTCTAAACACGGCCAAATTAGAATGAGCCAGCCCCTGATTGTCATTGCTGCCTTGTGTCACATTAATTTGCGACAAAACATTAGCCCGCGCTACACTTAAACTGCAATTTATATCATTTAGATTTTTACGGCGTAGAGTGGAGCATCCTTCAACTAAATGTGACTTTCTGACAGCTCGTTCGCCGTCTAATTCTTCCCCACTCGTCTAATTACAACTTTCAATCAGGGGCTGAGGAGCAGGCGGTGTGCGGCTGTGCTGTGATCATGTTCCATAAACATTTAAGTATCCAGGATATTATGCTCAGGGCTTGATGCAGGACGTTTGACATTCCTGGTTCTCTTGGAATAGTCATATTCAAGGTGCGCTATTTGTCATTCTTTGGAAAAAGATTTGAAGACAACACTGATGATTTTGATGATGTTCCACCAAACTGAAAGTGGAAGTTTCACCGAACACTCCACTGAGAAGCGATCTTTTTTTGTTTACCTTCGACTGAAACATGCAAAGAGGTTTTATGACTCCAATTTTTTGATAATGACTGCAGAATGAAATTAAAATGTGTTTAAAGAGTATTTTAATCAAACCACCCACTGTGTAAGAAGTAATCTCTATGAAGAAGTTGGTCAAATGATTAACCTCTTCTAGATCTTAATAATGAATCAATACTCAAGATAATAATCAGCCAACAAATTGATTATCAAAAATAATCATTAATTACACCCTAGCCATAATCAACTTCCCAGTATACTTTGGACAAAATAAATATATCACATTTTCAGACTGAGATGAATGGAATTTCTTGAAAACCTCAATCTTCACTCATTTACAAATAAAACATTCAGGTAGCCAAAACGTTTTTAATTTATGAAACATGATTGTTGAAAAGAACGGTCATGATTCTATTTGATGACACTATTCAATTGATCAAACTCTTCTAGCCTGACTTAACTAAATAAAACACAATTTTAACAATAACACAATGTTTTGCAGCACAATTTGAACAGAAATCCCCCCTTTACTTAAAGAATGTGTGCTTTGGATTTCTTGTGTGCTCCTCGGGTCCTATGGGCGAATGCAGCAGTATTAATCACACTTATGAGAACAACCATTCCGTCTTAGTTCAACCATATGGGGCACACAAAACAACACAATGACGTTAAAACATCCTTAACACTTTATTATATTGATTCTGGTCCGAACGACATGATATTCCCCCACAACTGATTGTGCATCATTCTTCATGACACACCATATTCAGCTGTGTCACTGAGCAATCCTTTATTTTAATGTAGGGTTATAAGGCCGGGACCCCCACCCATTTCAATACAGTTCAGTGGTGTTTGTCTGTGTATGGGAGAGGGGTTTATTATGCATGAGACATGACCTTTACTCGCGGTGCCTAAAACTAAAGCCACATGTGATGGCCTTTTAATGTGAGATCTCTTGTCACCCAAAGAAACAAAGGACAGTCCTGCAAATATAAGATCAAAAACCTTGTGTGGAAAACAATGTGCCCATTTTGATCTGGGTAGGGGTTTAAGTAAGTATCAAAAGTATGTTTTATATAAATCTTAATTTCTTATCTTATTATAATCCATAATGATGATAATAATAATAATAATAATAATAATAATAATAAAGCACATTTCACAAATGCAGTGAAGAAAAAAATCTCAAAAAAATAGAATCTTGTTTAAAAGTTCATTTATTTCTGTAAATCCACTCAAAATGTGAAACCAATATATGGTAGATATAAACTAACAAGATAAAAAGTATTTGTTTTAATTTTTATGATTAAAATACATTTTCTAAATATTATATTTAGGGTTTTTACAAGTGAGCCAATTATCAAACATAATAAATTTAGGCTGTCCTGTATTACTTTTACATTGTATTACAGAAGAAAATGGACTCTTGAAAGATATTCTAATTTTCAGAGTTTCACCAGTAGACTGTACAGTTTGAGGAGACTGTAATCTCCAACATGCTCCATTGTTGTCATAATTTAAAACCTGATCTGCCAGCACAACAAAGCTGCTTCCCCTGCGCTTCTAAGGCCTCACATCCAAAACAAAGGGCATGTGGGATCCTTGTGACTTCTACCCCCCATCAGCATTTACATAAAGGCATGCTAAATTATTCATTAATTATCAGAGTGTCCCGGCGGATGGGACGACACACACGCTGGCTGATAATTGGCCCATCAATAATACGTTGTGCTCCCAGTGAAGATGCCTCCTCAGGAATCTGCATCCACCTTCTGCTCCTCTGCGGACACCAAGGACCCACACACATCTGCTGACCACACTGTGTAAATGATCCAGGGTAAAAGGCCGGCTCTTTATCAGGAGAAGGGTTGTTGGCAAGTAAATTGATTAATCACAACTAATTAGTTACTAATGATCAAAAGAATTGTTAACAGGTCCATAAACAACCTCAAAAACAAGCCACGTGTGGAGAAGACTTAAAAATATATTATTATGGCTCTCATTGTATAGATAGTACACACAGATGTTTTCGAATCTAACAAAAAACAACAAATAAAATGGGAATAAAAGAAAAAACCTTAAAATAAATAAATAACGTAAATTGTGAATATATGTTCTATACAAATTCTGGAATTTAATTGCTTTGATGTGGCTGATAGTGTTTAAGTGTTGGGTAACTTTGTGTTCGAACTGAGGGGTATTTTTTTGGCGTTAATTTATTTTTGAGGACATGATATTTTGCCGCAAAGATGAATGTTTGGATCACTAGGAAACGAAGGATCATTAGGGATAGATTGCTTGAGTTAAAGAGAAAGTTGATCTTCTGGAGGCTGGTCGTATGTTATTGTATTTTGGTGAATGAGTGCTTGTATAAGTGACCGCATATTTTGGCATTATGTAGAAGTTGTACAGTAGTTGCTTGATTAATAAGCGCACATGTATATAAACCGCACCAATTACATTTAAAAAGAAAGTACATTTTGTCCATATATCGGCCGCACTTGAACAACAACTGATAGAGAAAAAGGATTATACGATAGACAACTGTTTTAACGGGACACAACATTGAACAACCTTTAATGGCAATGGGGGTTTTATGATGGTTGTATATTGAAAAATACATTTAAATCTTCATATCTTTGAAACTAAGAAAAAGCATTATAACAGATTATTTTAACTAAGCTCACCGACTGGCCAAACTCTGGTATAAATAAACAGAATTAAAAAAATTCCAGACAAAGATTGAAATATGCTGACCAAAAGATTCTCTGTGGAGATTATTAAAGCTTATAATTCATTTTTCAAGTCGGCTAGTCATGATTAGTTGATGAACTGCAAGAGTGCCTTTCATGTAAAGTCAAAGGCCTGTGTAGAATACTCCCAGATCGCTCAAAAGTAACTACTACACCTTCTGGTTTTGCAGAACTCTAAACATTCAAGTTAGCGGTCAAGGCATTTGCCTCCTTAGCATTCCCTCGGAGAACATTTTCCCATGTCGCCCGGCGGTGCAGCGGGTGTGCGGGCATCTGTCTGCGGCCTGCGGCTCGACTTCAGCTGCCGAGATTGTGCTGGATCTAAACCGGAGCCTTAACGAGGTGACACTGAACGCTTTCCTCGTTCCCTCAAGAAAAACCTTTTAAGGACTTATGGCGAGCTGTCCGTTAGGATGTTAAAACGTCACTTAACAAATCAATCCACTCATTTGCGTGGTGTGTGAGAATGCGCGCAAGAGTGTGTGTGTGTGTGTGTTGCGGTGCCAGCGCGGTGCTGTGTAATGAAACGCACATGTGTAAAAGTGTTGTCAGCGCACAATTGTATTCTCGTGTATCGATTACGGATGAATAAAGCAAACAGTTGTCAGGTCTGTATACACTAAAGAGGCTGCTTCAGAGAGAGCCCTTCATAACATCCTGGGAGAACCGCACTCAGCCTGCAACGGTGAAAATATGACACGAGCGGACCACAGTTGAACATAATTAACTTTAGGGGATTAGATTGACACAATATGTGGATGTAAGATGTTATGATTACTGTGCATTTTTCAAGCTCAAATAGTCAATCCCATTAGCGTCCATCTGGAACCAGAGCTAAGCCTTGATGATCTACCTGCTGTAAAACTGGCAAGAGAAACCCAAAAAGTAACCGCGGAGCATAATACATCAATGTGTAGTATTTGAGATGTAATCAACTGATGGGGAGGGGGGAGTTAACTTGAGCCGATATGAGTGCGCATAAATTTGAATGCCAGACTCTTTCCAAGGATGAAAGGGTAGTGTTGGCTTACAGGTGATTTAAAGCTAGGGTAGCTAACTTTTTCCCAGAAATATTCCATGTTGTTTGTTCCAGCAAAAAGAGTCTTGTAGAAGTAAAATATTGTGAACAAATCAAACCACAACATCCCGTCTTTTTCTTATTATAAAACATGTTATCTTTTTGTGTACTAAGAAAGCTCTCTGTGAGTCACTATTTGACATTTCGGGATGAGAGCTGATACAGTGAGGGTGGTCCTCTCTTTTTCACTAATCTGTTTGAAAAAGCTGATCAAGATGTGCTAGAGGCCAAAGATACATGCACGTGGAAGCAAGTGACAACAAGGGACCTTATTACTGTACATACATTTTTGGTGGTCTGAAATTAGCTTATAGCTGTTATAATCAATATTCAAACAAGTATATGTGCCAGTTTTATACTGCCTGGTGAAAAAAAACGTAAAGTAAATACTAATATCTGGGAGTTATAATTTAAAATGTGAAATGTGCTTGTGTCGATATGAAATACCAAAATGTTGCAGAGAGCTATGGAAGATAAATCTCAAAGTGCTCCTGTGAAGAAATGAAGGCTGCTTTTGCTTGGGCTTTGTCAATCTTCCCTGTTGCCTGTTCACCAGTCACCCGATCCTCCAGAACCGCTGTCACTACGGTTGACAAGTGCTCTGATTAAAGGGCTTATTAGCTGGCTGTAAATGAGAACCTGATTGTCATTCTGAAACAGGACGATCAGCAGCCCCCATAGGCAGCAAAGGAGTGTGGGGCCCCCCAATATAGTGGGGTTGGAAAGAGAAAGCAACAGCTGACGTAAGGAATGAGATCCTTGAAGCCATCACAGAGCTAACAAACCGTTTCCTCTGCGCTCTTTAAGGCTACATTTACAGCGGCCTCTGAAGTGAGCTGGAGATGAGATAAGAGATACGCCTTGGATGTTATTGTCAATAAAGTTTCACCTTTTAGGCATAAAATACCTCAAATGAAATGCTTGCATTGTCAGACTTGTGCCAATAAGTCTGATCAGTCTTTTTGAACTTTAATTATGTTGGCTTTCAAACAAAGTTTAATCTTCTGTTATTGAACCATGAATTAAAACACTGGATTTACTATGGTGTTGTGATTGGGCCAGGCACTGACTTTAGAAATGTATGTACATAGGAATATGGACAAATACATTATCAACTGTAACCAAATTAGAAACAAAGTCTTCCCTAAAACCTATTTTTGTTTTAGGGATTTTTGTCTAGAAAATATAAAGTCATTAGAGGCAAAGACCGAAAAAATACAGCAAGAAGGAATCTTGTTTCGCAAATGAGCAGAATCTTACACATTCACTCTTCTGATTAGAAGTGATTCTATAAAAGAATACCTCAGTTCGAACCTCATGAACCTCAATACTGTGTACAACCATGCTCAATAGTACATTTATCAATCCAGGTGATAAGCTGCTCGTCCTATTGCCTCCGCTCAGTTTCATTTTGCTCCTGCTATTTAGTGACCCAATCCTCAAATTGCAATCACAGAGTTTCTATTAAGTGGCTACATAAACAAAGGTGCATAGACAAATAGTGGATGCAATTTCTGTGACGCCCACTGATGACTGCTGTCGTTGTGTCCTTGGGCAACACACCTAACCCCACTTTGCCCAAATCCCCCACTGGAAGATCAAGGCTGCTGTGGACTCACCACCTGCAGGAGGATCAGTGAGGGTCTGGTGCTCTGTGTACAGGGTGCAGCTCTGACTGCCACCCCCCTGACCCAAAAATGGAATAAGGGGAAGAAAACGGATGGATGGACTTTTGCACACACACAAGCCGTTGATAAATGTACCCCTTAAAACTAAGGTAAGTATTTTTTTTTTGTCCTAACATAAAGAGACTTGAACAAGTAAAATGCTGTGAATAGATCAGACCACAAGACCTTCATCTTATTAGAAAACATGTAATATTGTGTTCTGTGAGTGACTATTAGACAATTTAGGAAGATTGTTCACTTTTCTGATCTAAAGTGGCCACAAATACATGCATGTGAAAACCGGTGATAGAACCAAACGGTTTATTGTGGTTTGTGTTATTGTGGTACTCCAGCCTTAATGTACGGATGTGCTTTGAGTCGCATATAATCCAATCCATACACACTAGCCAATGGGCAGCTCAGACCCCTCCTCTTCACTCCGCTAATTAGTCGGGTAATCAGTGTGCGAGCCGTAGCCAAGGGTCACCGAACCTGCTCGCCACCCAGCGCAACCACGAACTCCAGCCAGCACCCTCTCCGGCAATCTCTGCCATTACCCTTCAACCCGCTGCACCAAAAGCAGACAATATCAAGTTTGAAGAGAAGCGAGTGAGCAGTGATTGGCCACGTACTTCTCCAAAACAAACATGTCATGGTGGATTTGGTCCCAGTCAGACAAGCGACATTGCAAAGGCTGCCAAAGTGCGCTAAGTGGGGCAATTTACAGCACAGACAATACAGTAAACATGTGTGATTGAGTCAAAGGCCAGAAATATTGTTGGATTATGCCTGGCAGAATTTAGAAGAGATGGAAAACAAATTATACCAAACATAAAAATAAAAAGCCACATCAAAAAATAATGTTTAATGTTTATTTTGTAATACATTTTTTATTTATTTAAAAAAATAATAATAAAACACATAGGTCTAGGGAACAAATCAAAAGAAAAAAAAAACATACCTATTTTTAGCTCAATACTGGGGCTTTTAAATAATAATCTGAATCCATTACAATTTGAAGCAGTCTCAGATTAATCTTCACCTTTTCACCAATTCTTCTGACCTACTTATTTATAATTCACCTATGCAAGTTTATTATCATTTTTAGCAATATTTAGTGCAGTTGAACAATCCTAGTATATGCAATATACCATGTTGGTTAGCAACATGAAGAATTTTAAACAAAATAACTTTTACATCATTTTGGAAGGAAAAAAAGTATCCAGTTCTTTAGATTCCGATTGTAGCAAATTTGAGGGCAACAATTCTGCTATGGCATTTAAACAACAATATAAATACATGAATCGGCCAAAAAGATAAACAAAGACAAATAGAATCAAGCAATGCAATGTAAATGTAGAAGGCAAACAACAAAAGCCCAAACAACCTGAAGTCTGTCACCACCACAATAGACTCCAGTGGGTATGAGTCCAGCGAGGGAGCTGATTAAACAGACTGGAGAGGGGCATGTTTGGATAGCTGTTAGCGGACCACTCATGATCCAACGTGATTATACAGACGTGGCTCCCGCTCCGAGGAGAGAGGAGAGGGCCGTGTTTGATGAGGACAAATGACCGCACTGATCAGCTCAAGTGGAGTTAGTGAGAGGTTATGGGCTGGACAGGCAGGAGTGAGCGCATGTGAAGGAAGCAAGTGAAATGGGGCTGATCAAAACGGAAATCTTTAGAAGTGGCTCCAGCCGTACGCACGGCCGAGATAAACGTGGTGGCGACTAACTAAGATAACCTATTGCAGGTTGCCCTACAATCAAGCAAAAGCGATCAGAGAAGCGCCGTTTTCCTTGTGCTATTATATTACAGGGTGATTTGAATAGTTTCAGAAAACCTTGAATGTGGGTGTGCACACCCCGGTCACCATCTTAAATTTTGTGGAAAAGTATGGTGCCAGCGGTTTTGCTAGCACCAAATCCTGCCTCTCTGATTGGAGCGATAGGTAATTCCTTGCGAAATGATTGGCTGTGAGCTGGGGTCTTCTTTTGACAGAAAGGAAGAGCGTCTGGCTGACCAGGCTAGGGCCACACAATGTGACAAGTAACTGTCTTCAACTCGTGATGACAGAGCATGACTACACGTGATTGAAAATATGTGTAAAAAAGTTAAGCCACTACAAATGCTATTAATTATATTGACTTTATATTCACTATAATCATTATTTCTCCACGGTGACATTGTGCTTTTTTTGATTGCAACAGGAGATCTCCAAACGTGTGGAAGAGTATGGAAAAGGGAGAAAGACAACATTCATGAACGAGTGTGTCAGCAGCACTAGGTCATCTCATGTCTCAGGCTCATCAGACTCCTCCATCACACAAAAAAGGGAAAGAGTGGGGGGGTACTGGGGAGTTGAGCTCATAAAACACAGATCGCACAGTAAACATGTCGGACCCTCTGCATGACAATACTCCTCCAGTGGGCGCCCACAGACACTGGCCAGATAACCGCCAGAAGCACACACAAGAGACAAGCAGAAGACATGTAGGGCAGATATGGACATAATAAACTAATAATACAGTACACAATGCATTGATATTAACACAAGACAGAGTTGAAAGTATGACATGCACAAATCCGACCACAACATGCCGTAGTCATCTTATTTGAAAGCATGTAATCTTTTGTATACTTGAAAGAAAGAACCCAGGGAGTCACTTTTTTATGCGTTGAGAACCAATTGTGTCTGAAAAGGCTTTTTTAAAGATGTGACAGAGGCCAAGAAAAACCATTAATGTGAAAACTAGCAATGAACCGAGAAACTGTTTTGAGATTGAGGAAATAGTTATTCTACTATAGTTAAAAAAGTAAGTTACCGGTAGTTAGGTACCCCATGTTTAAGTTTTTTCTGTAGCTTGTAAATGGTAAAAAGCAATATCTTGTTGATTGGACTTCATTATACTTTTGATTCATGAAATTTTCTCTAGATTGCAACTCTACAATACGCTAACAGCTTTAGACAACAATCACATTTCAGTCAATCAGAGCTGGCGGTTAGCTCCTGGCCCCTGCAGTGGTTTACCTCAGCTCACACATAGATTCCTCTGGGACAGAGAGAATAAGACTAGCTTGAGGCTGGTGGGAATCAGCCGAGCCGGTCCGAGCGCGGCCGCATGAGAGGTGAATGTAAACAGCCCTGATCTCCTGACTCTTTCTGGCTGCTGGTCTGGAGACGGGAGATATCGTGTCTGCTGTCTTGTGGGAAAAATGTGGAATCCACTTGAAATCCAAGTTAGACTGTACATTTTCCAAGCAAAGCCTTGAGAATAGGAAACAAGTACACAGGCAAGTATGAGCGGGAGAAGTACAGGTTTTTTTTCCAACCATTTATCTGTTGTGTTGATAAATGTGAAAATAAATACTCAAACTCTACTGTCTTCAGATAAAACTAGATGTCGTCAAAAGGCCGAAGTTTATGTTCTCTTAAATCCATTGAAGTAGTTTTGTATCACAGGGATGAGAGTTTGAACCATTCTCAAAGCATAAACAACTATGCTTGGTTGGAGTAAAGTTTAAACATGCAATGGAACAGAATCTTTGAGGAAAAAAGGAAATGCTACTAAACTTTACAAAGACTTAAACATGCTGTGACAAAGTTTTATCTCCAGAGAATTTAATGAAAATGTATTTACAAAGTATTGTTAATCGAACACCCCAATGTTATCTCTAAGAATGTGTATTATTATTTAATGTATTTTAATGTATTTTAATGGCTTTTTAACATCACGGCCAGGGGACTATAGATGAAAAATAGCCTCCTCGGCTAATTCTGGCTTTTTTAACCCATGTTTTATCATGTGTTTTATTAAATTGCATTGTCCCCTTTCAAATAAACTAAACTGAAACTGAAACTGAAGGTGTTCTCCAGCATTGTTTTGGTCAAATGCATACATTTTCCATATTCCCTGACATTTTAGAACAAGATACTGCATTATAAATACAAAACACCTAGTAACCAACAATCTTCCCCAGATTCACAAAGTCAATCAAAGGAATTCCCAGCATCATATCTCCTTTGATAATGGACTTGTTGATGGTAGAACTATTGAGTGAGAACTTGAAGCTGTCGGCACATTAGAATGACAAGCCTCAGTCAGGGGCCTTCTCAAAGGATAATAAAGAGGTAAGTGAGGCTGGGAGGTCAAAGGCCATATTACTCATACTATTATGACAGTGCTTAGAACACAGTTGTGTGGGTTATCTCAGTTGGCAGAAGTGGTGACCTCACTACGCAGCTGGCACAGTATCGCCATAGAAGGAGAGGACCGACCGACGTCACCCGTAGAGTCCACTGTATTATGGAAGAAGACAATTAGAGCCAACTGGAACAGACTATTTGAGTGGGGCCAAATGTATGCAAATATTTCAGCAACCAAGAGTCCATCAGGTCAGTTGTTACAGGACACATCATATCGTAGACAAAATAAGACAATATCAACATATAAACACCAGGATCATAAATACCACTAAAATTTTACATTTTATCAACAACGGAGACTCGTGACTCGGACATGACCTGGACTCGTCCCCTAAAGACTTGAGAATCGACAAGAACTTGGTCCTCAAGACTTGAGATTCGACTGGGACTCGTCCCCTAAAGACTCAGACGTGACTCTATATTCTTGCTTCTCCAAATAAAATCTGTTGCGCCACAGCACCGCTCATGCTCTCAACCCAATAAATCACACACACAAAATAAGAAATAATAATAAAATAAGAAATAATAATAAAATAAACATGAAAGACCTAGGGTTTGGTGTGCCACAGGTCAACTTCACATTGGTAGCAGACAGTCCTGCAGTTGGCCCATTCCACGGGCTTAAAGAGTGAAACTTCAGTCAAGTGGCTCTCCCATGTGTGTGGTTTGCTAATCTGTCAGTGGAAAGAAGTGAACAGATGACAGAGAGGAACCAAACATGGACATAACAGGTCTAAGAACTATGGGCTGGATGGGAATGTACTACAAGCCATCAGAAGTCATACTAGAAGAATGCTTAGGGTATGCATATTTCACTCTTCTTTAGGTTTCACAATCCATACTATGCACATGTGTGATAATAATTTGGGTGATACACCAAACACTCAAAACTTGTGAAATTATAGCTATTTCTTGCATAGAGGGGATGTCATCTCAATTGAAACAAGCTGATCTGTTCTCCTTCCCCTGTGAAAAAAATCCAGCTTCTTTGTCTTTGGGCTAAATTGTGTTGTCACATATTTACGCTCAAAAACAAATTTTCTCCTTGACTTTAAGTTGCTCATGCTGCGTAACAAAGTGTTGCCACGTCACAAAGTGGCGAGTCGTTTTGCTGCCTTTTGAGAATGAAAGAGAAAGATTGCTCTCTAACTACAGATTGAGGGAAACAATGAAATAAACTACCTTGGGCATCTGTAGGATGGCCAAATAGCACTGTAATCATGTCTAAAGCCGAGATAGTCCAAATCTAAATATTTGGGACCTAAAATGCAGGTCTATGCTCAAACACAGACATCAAAATTTTCTCAACAAATATTGGTAATGAGTGAGTAATCAGATTTAATCACTCACAGCCAAGTTTCAATAATAATGCAGACTTATTAAATTAAAATTAGGGTGTACAATTAGGAATTGAATCATACTGCACTAATTTATATTTTATATTGTAATCTTTGCACCTCACCTAGCGACTACAGTTAGAAACTAGCTGTGTAACTGATACTACATTTATGGTAAGTATAGATCCTTGTGTACTGTCCCTATTCAATTAAGTCTTAAGCTAAAAAGAGCGTAAATATTAGTGAAAGTTGTGAGTACATCAGCTATTGCTTCATATAGTCAATTAAGACCAAACTAACATTTTCCTTGACATTTATGACAAACTTGAAAATACATAGGAACTTTCCTGTGAAGCGGTTAAAACCATTTGTAAGCTTAATTTATTGTTTCACGAGAAGATGATAGATGTGTCCTTTCCTGGAAAAAATCCTTTAAAAACAAAAAAGACAGTCTAAGCTTTGGTTGACCGTCTTGCCTAAAACCGCATGTTCCCTCCTCTCATCTATGGCACCATGTAGAGCAGACGGTGTCCTAAATCATGCAGATGTTTCATAAAGAGCCTGTGGTTTAGACTGATCCATATGGGAGGCTTACGACTAAGTCTGCACAACGACAGCACAGGTAAACAGTGTCTTGCAGAACAGCTCACCTGCTATCACACTCATAAGCGGCGGCGTGTCGGGAGGCTGACAGAGCACAGAGACATGTAGTTATCTGCCGGAGGAGGGATCAAGTTCTTAACCTCTCCTTCGACCCTATGGTAAAAACAACAGAAGCCCCTGATCTCTGTGGCACGCCGCCAGGAGACCCCGCTGTCTCCACCTCAGTGTTTGATGGGCCAAGAAATGGGGAGTGTGACTTTGCAAGAAAGACTTAAGAGTGTAGTGGGCATGTCAGGGTGGAAACAATGTGAACTGTACTCAGATGGATGTAATGTACGTTCAAAGAGCATTCAAGCTGATCAAAATAATACACTGATTGCAGAAGTTGACTAATCAGAGAAACAAATACAACATTTGTGTCCGAAACAAACGTTATCAAACATTTACAAAGCATAAGAATACGACATGTGCAAAAAATATCTCATCATTTTCAAACCTGTCGGACTACTCTGGTCACAGTCTACCTACGCTCCGGTGAGCAGCTGGATCCATGAGAGGCTTTCATAGATGTTTGTAACTTTGCCTTAACGCTAGAACATTGGAACAGTAATTGGAATTGAACTAGGCGAAGAATCCGACTTTCACAATTGCTTTGTAAACATTCTCATTTTGTTATAACTATGCTTGACAAAACCTAGTAAAAATTGTTAACATGTGTCTCTCTGGCTTGGGAACGCCTAAGGATTTTCCTGGATGAGCTAGAGGAAGTGTGTGTGGATAGGGAAGTCTGGGCGTCTCTGCTTAGACTGATGCCCTGCAACAATTGGGATGAAGCGGAAGAACATGGACGGATGGATGGTCAAAAAATGTGATCCGTGATACAGCATTGAGTTAATTGTAAAAACTGAGATGTCCAGTGTCAAGCGGTGGTGCTTGACACTGAACATGTAAAGCAAACCAGTATTCCGAAATGATCTAAATTAGAAATTATTGCATTTTGTAAAGTAAAGAATATTTGGTAAAGAGCATCAAAATAAATATAATCCAATAGCCTGTATTTTCTGTACTTGCAGCTTTACGGCAGCTCATTGTGTATCATGATTATAACAATCACAAGCAGTACTACTAGAAAAGCTGCAAATACATGTGGGAAGAGCCGACTGACATCTGCAGCAGAACACTCACAGATGCACAGCACTACAAACCCAGCTCACACTTGCCATAATGTTTATACCCGAGTCTATTTCTCATCCTTGACACTGAAGCTCACTCATAACAAAAACAAGCGGCCGTTTTGCACAGTGGCGTGATCCTTTACTGTGAGAGCTTTTTAATGGCCTTTCCAGATTGGGCCCTAATTAGCTCTTAATCATGTCGGGCTCATAAGCGGAGCATCGTTAGCATTAGCACTAGTGTATGCGTGCCTGCTCCTGCTGTTTATCCTTGTGTTGTGCGCAGGAGCCATTAGCGACATACGAGCATAAGCGAGCCAAACAGGCCATTAGCTTAGAGTCTTCCCCTGGTTCTTCTCGGCTCTCTGCAGACCCAGCCACAGTCGCCATCTGACGGGGCTAATGCCAGTGATCTGTCACCACCTCAGTGCTGTCCGCCCACACAGCGTTACACTACAGCCAGGCAAAGACTTTCATCTGTGACCGGGCCACATATGCATACTGGAAGAGCACAAGGGCAAATAGTACAAATATAGATGGTCGACATGTTATATGATTATAAAAACACTATCAAATTATTTAAACAAAAAATATCAAAATATAAAAACAGACTGAAACATAAGTGCTATTCAATGGCCCCTCTAATTTTTCATGAGCCTGAAACACAAACTACCTGAGAAGCTCCTTTGAGCCCAGTGAGCAAGTTAATTATTTTAAGACACATCAGCCTCAACAAACAATACAAATTGGTTCAATATTTACCCTGATGCATCTGCATTTAAATGTCTAGTACTTATTGATGCTGAATTGAATTAATTAACATTTTCATGATTCCACACAAAAATCTTCAATTTATATTTAAGCCAAAGTAAATCGCCGCACACACCATGGCAGCTAGTATAGAATCTGAAAGTCCGCCGCAAGACCGAGCCTGGTTCTACTAGTTCAAAGTCCATACACTGTACCAATACGCTACTGCGTCGTTTTGGTATCAGCACAGGATTTCTCTTTTGTGTGCAGGACAGAGTTTTATGTAGGCATGGGCCCCTTGCAATGGCGCACATGTGCATATTAGAGTAACACTGGTGCCATTCACACTGGTGAGAGCTGATTGGCTGAGTGAGGGTGGTCAAAACTGCATGCATGTGTTGACAAAATGTTTGACAGAAAATCAGAAAAATATTATTCAAAAAGCAGAGGACCAGAGTCAAATAATAGTGCATACAGAGCTATCAGCCACCAGTAAAGGTGAATAGTGAATGTTTTCATTTCTGGCATTAAAGATAGTGTTACATAGTGCAGATTCTTTTGCATGGCAAATCTATCAATAACCATTTTTACCAGATGCTTTTAGTGTCCTGTGTCTGTTGTCCAGTCTGTTGTCAGGCCTGCCCAGACTTCGGAGCCAAAAGCTGTGATTAATGGCAGGGTCCTGGACTCATCAGTGCTGTTTAACATTGCCCATTGCAGCAGTGAAGCGTTCAGCGAGCCCACCCAAAAGGATCAGGCCTCAT
This sequence comes from Knipowitschia caucasica, assembly GCA_964034765.1. Classification (NCBI taxonomy): domain Eukaryota; kingdom Metazoa; phylum Chordata; class Actinopteri; order Gobiiformes; family Gobiidae; genus Knipowitschia; species Knipowitschia caucasica. Next base: position 16,093,968 of record OZ035825.1, on the reverse strand, counting down.
CATGAGGCATACAAATAATTATGGGCATACAATTTAGTAATGAAATCATATGGCAAGAAAGCCATGCAGTATTGATAAGTGATAAATATGGATCTATTGGTGTTTACTTACTGACTTATTACTGTATCTCTATGGAAGATACACTTGCTAATAGATTAGAACAGACTATAGATTTTTTTTTAAAGCTTAAATTATAAAGTATACATTTTTTGCATTTAATTTGTCTGCAATTTGTTTATTTTATGTTTTGTTTATTTGGTTAGGACAGTGCATGTGCACCTTACATCCGTTGTCCCACAGACGCACTCACAAACACACACTCATCCCCCCTTGAGTAGGTACAATATTTTTAGTGGTAGGGAAAACGCCGGGAGCAGAGCACTCGGAGGAAACTGCTGTCCCACCTCTGCTCCACCGTACTGTGCTGTTTGATTGCCAATAATATTGTACAAAAGTATTGTTCAAAATGTGAAACCAATATATGATAATCCTTACAAAATGATGTGTGCCAAGCCTTTGTTATAATGTTGAGGATTATGACTTAGTTTGTTTTATCTGTGAGCCATTATTATCAACTTTATAACAAAGAAAGGCTTGAAAAATCTCACTTTCTGTGTAATGAATGTTCATAAATTAGTTTCATGTAAGATTTTAACAAATTATTACTAAACATACAATACACTGAAAACAAAAAGTCGTTATTGATTTGTAGCTGCATTCTTTCCTAATCACAGACAAGCTCTTGAATCTTGACCTTGGCGTAACTCAAAGCTTTTAAGAAGCGACATCTAAGTGAAGATGACAAGTGGTTCAGGCGCAACTTATCCAAGACAGTAAATCTATGTGGTGTTTATGACCTTCTGAGAAAGAGCGAGGTAATCTGATCTGAAGACTCGCCTTGTTTTCACCGGGAAACAAGAGTATGTATGAGCCGGGAGGACACATCTGCAATCAAAATATGACAGCCAATCTGAGGTGGACGTGCGCTGAAGAGGCAGAGGAATCAGAAACTCGATAATGTCTCATCAGTTTGGTACGTGGCGTGGAGCAGGAGGGAGGCGGCGATGGAGACGAGGTCGTGCGGGGTCACTCAGCCGACACAGCAATCATGTAGAAGGATCCAGGCTCAGGTAACAGGAAGAGCCGCGAGACGGGCAGGAAATAACACTGTCTCTTTCAATTAACGTATTCAGATAAAAACCTGGAGTGCAGAGACTGAACTTCATGTATTTTAAAATCTTGTTGTCATGGCATATTGAGGAATTCTGTTATATCTTACATGAGTGAGTATATAAGATTTGGCAAAATGTTATTATTTTACACTATTATTCACCACAAAATATAGTAAAATCTAGCTAGCTATGAATCTTTGTCAAGCTCCTGATAAGGTGGGCAGGCTTTCTGTTCATATCTTGTCTTTGGTATAGCTGGCCCCAGTTTGGACTGAGAAGTATGTAATCAGACCAAGGTCACACAAAGTGCTTTACGGTTTCCATCCACTCCAGGAAGGGTGATGACAGATGCGGGACGCTGAACACCAGGGCCAATGAAAGTTCAAAGTAGCACATTACATTCACACCTATTGTACATGTTGGTAGTGGTAGGTGAAGCTGGAGCACCTGGAGAAAACCTACGCAGATACAGGGTAAACATGCAAGCTCCTCCAAGGAAGGCCCTGTCTGGTTTGATGCAGAGACATGATGTTTTATGGACTATGTCAAAAGTGTCTGGTCCTTGCCCAAGCCTCCTTAACACAACATGTAAACTGCTGTGGTTCTGCCAGTTGCAAATTCAGACAATTCACTAGTTCTCCAGACCGAAAGTAAACAAGGATTAGTTCCATTGTAATCATCTCTGCAATGGAAAGCAAAGATTGGATGTCTTGAGGATGTTTCAATAGAAATGTATTGAACTGTGTGAATATGACATAACATTTAGATTGAGGATTGAAAACAAGTATAACAACATAATGTGACCAAACACAAGTCAAATCTCTTTTGGAATGAGAAATGAAGCAGCAGTCACAGAGGATTTAGTGTAGTCTTACCAGACGGTTGATGCGGACAAATTCCTCTGGTGTTTTGGCCCAGGGAGGCAGCTCCACATCAGAGACCACAGATCCGTCCTCCATCACTCCCAGGTTGTAACTGTTTGCATTGACAAACATCTCTGGGAGGTAGAAGAACTCTGGAATCAGCTCCTGCAGTACATAACAGCACGCTTCATTATATATTCAGTGACAAGTTTGGCATGAAAAGGCAGGAAAAGCATAAATTGCATTGCTATAATTCTTGGAAATGACATTGGTGGATTAGATTACTTCTGTGCGGTGCCACTGCAAACACTGTCAAACTTTCTACAGTGGCTTTTCATTCTTATACTGTTTACATTTGAACCCCACATAAAAGTGGCCTGAGATTTACTTGTCTCTTTTCCTTACACAACAGAGAAATAAGCAGTCAGATGCATTTAAGTGCATTTGCTTCGACAAAAATAACTTAATAGGCACTATTGCTGGGAGATGTAGCTGTGTATTTACTATTTGTCATGACTGAAATTGAACTAAACCACTATCAGAGGCAATGTCGGAGATATTCTAGTCTATTCTACATGCTTTCAGATACTTTTACACTTGCTTTCACTATGCTGTTCATTTTACATAACACTTCTGAAAAAACTCAAATTCTAAAACATAATAGATCCTCGTTAGATGGACATGTAGGTACGGTGGAAATATATTTGGTTTATTTACACAATCAAACTTGGCATTTTTGAGAAAGTATTAAGATTTATTTTGGCAACAAAAATACCAAAAACAGGTGAGAAAAGACATTAATATGCAATGCATTCTAATGTAAGCCACACCACTCTCTTCATCAGTCAAACAAATACAGTGTGTTTTTCAAATGTTCTTTCACTTCAAAAACCTAATATACTTGTCAACAAACACGTACTTCCTTTCTTATCTGATTAGCCGTACAACACATCAGCTCTCACTGAGTGAAAACCTCTAATCAAACGAGCAAGCAAACACATAGGTTTAAAACAACAGGCCACTTCCTCAGTCCACAAAGTCTGCCCTGAGCCTCAGGTCAAGCTCTTAACCCAGGCTCAGGCTCAGGCTCAGGCTCAGGGGCCCCACGACCGCTGCCCACTGCTGTAAATCTACATAAGCTACACTGCAAAATCAGACCTCAACACTTGTATGCATGTGTTCCTTAAGTTTGACTTATTTCATTGCTTTTCCAACACCTTCTGGAGTATGATAATATAGATTGTTAATAGCAATTTTTTCCACTATTATTTACTTTTTTCTGAAAGATTATTATAATGATTATGTCTGCAATATACCACAAGTTGTTACATTACAAATTCCTTTTAAATACATTTAAATTTGTAATATCTTCTCTGATCAAAAACAAATTAAAATGTGTGGACCTTTGTGTTAAAACATATTGGTTACACTACAAATAGAGGTTGTCATTGAAAAGTACTGTCATAAAGTATAAATGTGAAATCAAAAATCTTAAAGATATACTAAAACCAATCAAACACAATCACACAACAGTTTTGAACGCTGGACCCAAGATCTAAATCTAAAGACAAGAATGTTATTGATGTATTACAAAGGTCTTAATTTGACAAAGGCCTAAACTTAATTTTGCAGTGTACACAGCACACAAACCACAGACCTCCAGGGGCCATCTCTCCTATGCTTCATTATGCGCAGTGGCCCCTGAGCTGGGGCCCGGTCAGAGGCCAGGCCCCTCTGATCCAAAATCCTGTCCTGTCATGGGTCAGTGCAAGGCTCTGGCCCCTGGGCGTATGCAAGCGCTGCTCTTCCACCACTGCAGCTCAGGCCCCCTCTGTCCCCTCTCTGATGCCCTCTCTGCAGTCCAGGCCACAGGTCAAACTTGTCATTTTCTGCCGTGTTACTCATTATGAAAACTACACATTTGTTCTTTTTGCAGAGTTGGTTTTATCTTTCACTTCAGGAGCAGGAAGTAATAAATTAGAAGTTTTTTTGTATGTCTCCCATTTTTTCCACTTTTTAAAAGGTTCATACTTCACTAATGGTTTTAGCTTATTCCTCTCCTAACATTTCATGGGTGTGGATTTTTTCTGTGCTTTACTGGAGTTAATATATTATATAAAATAGATGAATTGATATTGATTTTCAACCTTCCATAGACTGACGCAAAGTGTCTTTTTTTTACTTTAATAATACTATAGTGACTACAGAATGAAATAATAATGTGTGTTTACCAAGTCATTTTAATCTAACACACCAATGCGTTACAAGTCATCTCTATTTAGATGTTCTCTAGGATCATCACTTCAGCTTTGTTTTGGCCAAATGTATAAAAAAGTATACTTACTGATCTTTCAGGAACTAAACAACTAAACAAGTGGTTAATGGTAATTCATTATCAAAATAAATGATAATTACAGGCCTAGTATGACATCTTCAGGGTATGATTATTGTGACCAAAAATACAGCAATATGAGTATATCACAGAGTTACGTTTACAAAAAATTTACTTTTGGCCCTATTGTTATGTCCTTTACAAGAGGAAATGAGCAAAAACAGATAAATTCTGAGCAAAGTAAGTTACCAACATGTATAGATCTACGCGAGTGGCCAAGCATGCTAAAGCCAGATCCCATCAGACCTCTAAAGCTGTACGGGGCACGGCCTGGTTAGCACAGTAGATACACCAGGTGCCACAGTGTGGCGGCTGCGGCTGTAAGGTGCCAAACTGTCCTTAGGCAAGACAATTCACCCACATTGCTTCGAATGAGTCTGGTTTGTCTCGCTTCTGTCAGTGTGCCCCAGGAAAGCTGTGGCTACAATAGTAGTTCATCACCACCGTGTATAGAGTGAAAGAATAATTACATAAGAAGCGTCTTTGAGTGTCCTGAAAAGCGTTATATAAAACCAATGCATTATTATTATTATTATAAAAAGACATTTATATTATTGATAGTGTTTGTGACTTGCTAGGCAGAAAATATAACTCCTTTGTGTGCAAACACATCGTTCCATGGGACCATTATGGCTTTGTTTAAATGCCTTATTGCAAATTCAGATTTAAATCTGGGGAGGAGAGGTCATTCCTCACTCTCGCACTTTCTAGTATACCAGTATACCAATGGCATTTTTACTTTTTCAAGACTTTTCTGTTAACAAAAAGAAAAACAAAAGTTACGTACCTCATCTTTAAAGATGGGAGGTGCTAGCTCAATTTGCCACTTACTTTTCTGACAAGCCTTTTCATGTACTGGCAGCAGTGAAAAGTTATGGATACCCAGTGCAGAGGAAAATGACAAGCCATAAAATGCCTGGAAAAATAACAGTTTGCCTTTTGGCCACACTGCAACACTAACACTGTTGCTTCTCTCACCCCCTCCCCTCTGACGCCTCTGGGCCCAAGTCAAAGGTGAGGGGATTGGGAACTGGAGGTCAGGCTCGCGTCACCCAGGCTAGTGACGCATTGAGCCTGGGTGTTGTAGCCCATTATCACCAGGACTATAGAAGTGGCCTCGCAAAAAACATTGAGAACCGCTATCAATGGCTGCGGCGCAAATGCTAAATGGAATACTTAGCATGCTAAATTGATACATCTCAGGCATAATTCCTTCTTTGCTTCGGAGTTGAATGTGTGTCTCCGAGCGCATGAAGTTGCCGGACAGTCATTCAAATATATGCGTGAATTGGAGCTGGACTCAGGAGTGATGCGGTCCAGATTTGGCCTTTTGTTTTGATCTTGAGGCTGAGCGCTCGCATTTCGATCCGCTGTGACAGGTCTAGACTCTGGGAGCAAATGAGGGCTCTGGTTGGACTTTCACAATCAAGAGCTGGCCAGTACCATTGTAATCTAATCCATATGTTTAGCAGTTTGGTAGCAGGCACGTACGTGTATGTATGCGCGCTGAGGGAGAGCACAGGCAACGCGCAATGAAGTGGCCAAGGCTTGCAACATCGCAGATAGCCGCGCAGTGACCCGCCGCGGGCCCGGTTCATTACGGAACGGAATGTTTCAAATGTAGTCATAAATGTTTTAAAAGAGTGGTTAAAATGCAGCACTGGGAGTTCTTGGGTGCACAGAATAAGACCGACCTGGGCGCTTTTTGGGGGTCAGTGGCCCGGGTTATGGCGAAGTGAACGGGAGACAAGTTCAGAGGACAGAGGAGGGTTATAAAAGTGCTTTGATCAGACGAGCGAGGAAGTTTGACAGCGCACAGGACAATGATTGGAACAGACTGGACATTACTCTTTCAAAGGCTTTACTACTTTTGTCTCAGAAATGCAGAGTGGGGATTTATTCCAGTGTGATGCCCACAGCCTGATCAGCGACTATAAGCTATAAACCCGGATACCAAGTCATGCAGAACTGAAAAGTAGAGGGCTGTTAGTTATACTCTTAAAATGTATCACAGAAATATGATACACATTCTGTTTAATCAATAAATAATTTAAAAAATAACTATGACATTCATGCAATCAATAGCAATAAAAAAAAAAATTTAAATCATTGGACAGCACTACTTATCACTAACACTTTGGTACTGCAATTGTAAAAATTGCTATATATACTAAAGTATATGCAGAATTTTCCCAAAAGAAATTATGCAACATTATGTTTTATAATAATTATGTATAATATAAACGCGTCAATATTCATTCACTTCATACGCGTTGGTAATAAACAACAACTGTAGCCTCAGCTGCCCTGGGGCATACTGATAGAAGCGAGGCAACTAGTATGCCATCGGCCGCTCCGACCACCACCAACCATTCACACACACACCAGGCAATGTGGGTGAAGTACACAACAACAGTTTGGCACTTTACAGTCACAGCCGCCCCACTGTGGCACCTGGTTTTCCCATAAGTCTCCCATCAATGTACTAACCAGGCCCTGCCATGCTTACCTTAAGAGGTCTGATAGGATCTGGCTTTACAAGGTATTCGCAGGTATGGCCACAAATAATTTGAGCATATCATATTCAAACATGATCAACCGCATCTGTGCACAAGACATTACTCTCAAGACTCGAATACACATTAGCTGGCAGTAGTATTCGTTTACGAGATTACACACCAGCAAGTAGAAGCCTTTTGCTCAAGAGAAGATTTTTAGGCAATTAGACGTTGAGTGAACATTCTTTTTGCAATACATTAACACCCCTAATCGCAAACTTACATCCCAAAAGATTTTTGTAGTATGGCTTCTATTATTTCATCAGATTTTTTCCTGAATACAAAATCATGTATTGACTACTTCATTTGGAATTGCTTTACATCTAATGCTTTAGATGGTTTTCATGCAAAGCAGGTTATACCATCTTCAGAGTTTTCTGACCCAGCTTCATAGAGAAGCCACATTATATTTTGCATTAATTTCCCAACTCTGTACCTTGACATCCGACGTGTCCCTCTGGCAGTTTCTCCATGCTCTGGACACCGAAGAGAAAGTCCGATCCGCATGGTCAAACTTGCCTCCTTGGAAGTTCAGGAAGAATGTGGTGAAGGGCTCCTGTCAATTACAAACAAATTCCCGTTTAATAGACTCCAACGCATTGTTAAACCTTTAATAGCCTCTTGAGTAATGCTTGAAAACTCCTCTTTCAAGATGAATTCACCAAGTTAGCTACCAGTAATCCCAGTGAGCGACTAAAGCCAATCCACTGATGCTACTGATGCATTTCTAATCATGTATAATCTTGTTAAGGCAGATCAATAGTTGCCTCTGCTCTCAAGTGACATGGGTGCCATATGTTGGACACCATATAAACGGCAATCCTAGTATTTTAGATATAGCTTATTATAAGGTCTTGATAAGAACTATGTGTGCATATGGGGCCTTTTTTTAATTTTCCACAAAAAATAGAATATTTCAAGGTTTTACCCATTTCCCTAAAGTGAATGTACAGTATTTTGCCATTTTAAACATTGTATATAAATAAATATACAAATTCTATAATTGAACAAAAGTGAACGCTAATACAAGAATCAAATTACAAACTAATTCATTCATTTCTAAAGAATTACTGATGCATTTCTTAATGCTTTCATAGTAGCTGGTTTTGCATGTAATAAACCCCCATGGAGACTGGATATAGTGTTGTTTGCACACTTTACAACAATTTCATTAACAGCTGCACAAAATTCACTCACACCTTTGACAAATAAATTGTAAAACATTGAAATAAATGATTATGATAAAGCATGAATGAAACAAATGATGACACCAAAACAATGAAAATACATCAATCAATTAATAAATACAAAGACAACAAGTGGTGTTAAAACAGTATAAAAGTGGGTCTTAAACTGAGACCAGACCACATAAGTCACCTATGTAATTGCAACCATGCAAATAGCCATTTTCGACGTTTAGCGGCAATTTTATCCCCAGGCTTTGTATTTATAGCAGCATCCATACAGTTTCCATCCCAGTTGTAATGTTGGTCTTGCTCTTTACATGAGGGCTTCTGGTAAAGTGGATTAGGAGTAAGCCAGCTAATGATGTGCAAGGATCAATGTGGAGAGTCTACTGGGAGTCGCACAACAGACAGTGAGCTACGGGGACAATAACGGAGCAAAAGTGTGGGCTGCAGGAGAAACTTAGTAACCTCCCGGTCCCCCGAGTGCACTAGAAAAAGATTGATGACGTCCATTTCACAAAGGTCCTAAAAGAGCGCACTTCAGCGAAATGTTTACCACTGTCCTCTTCAAAAACCAATAAAATCGCACAAGATGGCAGAGTGGTTGGTTTAACAAGGAGGAAGTAAATTGGGCCATTCGTATGCTAGTGTTGTGACTGAGCAGCAACAATTTTGCTACTCTAATTCACTGGTTGGCTTATGAGTGGGTTGCTAGATGACTTGACCAGCGTAACTCCATAATACCATTTTCAATGTGCTAATTATACGAATGCATATTTTCAATTCCATCAAATGAAAAATAAACACAAAACTAACTTATCATGTCTGCCTTTTGTCTGCATCACATCGATTTCCTGAAAAAACTATTGCGCTTCAAGGTTAGTAAACTATTATTTATAATGTATTCTAAATTTTGAATCAATTTAAGTTGCCCATAAGAAGGTCAGGAAGAAGCGACTTTTTTAGGCCTATATACGCTGTATTAGTGGAATGAACCCTGTTGCGTTTGTCTATTCTTAAATGACAACAGGAAAAATATCTATATAGATAGTTTTGCATTTCAAAAGTATTTTTTTTCTATGAGGTGTCCAAGAATGACATACAAGATTTGTGCCAATCCGGCCAGATAACTCCACCTGGCCTTTTCTAAATAGGCTTTTTACACAATGAATGTATGCATGAAAAATGCTTTTCTTTAAATAATTTCAATATGCAAATGAATTCAACACTAATCCTATATGGCCAAAAAAACCTCACTGTACGTTGTGTGCAGCATGGTATGTTACACGTTGCCGCTTTGGAAACATTGGAATGACTGCCTCTTGAAAGTTTAGAGAATTTTATAGTCTAACGTTTATTTTTATTACATTTTTTTCTTGTCTGTGTTTATTCTGGACCTTGAGTCTGCAAATAAAGTTATCTATCTATATTAAACTTAATTTGAAAAAACGTGTAATGCGAGACAGGTTACTTGCCATGTCTACTTAACTTGTCAAGTTGTAATGTCATATGAGTTGAGGAAAGAGACAAAACATGTTACTTTCCATGGATGCTTCCAGCGTGTTAATATTCTATTGTGAATGGTGTAGCTTTATTTGCACACATAGTGTAAATGATGAAAATGAAAAATATTTTCCCAATAAGGATTTCTTATGACATTTTATCTCATAGAAAAATTCATGGTGAAAAATACCTATTGTTAATTCTTAACTTTTCGCCTGGACTATAAGCATATGCATTTCTAAGTAAAACATATGAACAAAGATGAGTAGACGAGGTGTGCATGTATGGAAGCTCACATTTCACACCACAGGAAACGTACCATTCTGATCAGCCACATGAGAGTAAAGCTGGACGTGGAGTAGTGCGTGCCGTAGTGAAACTTGGGCACTTGCTCGTCCTCCCATGATTCATAGCGGTCGGAGAAGAAGGCTGCTCTTTTGGGGTTCAGCGCTCCGATGGGCTGCAGAACAAAGCAAACAAACACATTTTACATACAAATAATATTTCTCTCTTCTCACGCGGGTAAATCTACTCCTGTAACGACCACGGAACGCATTTGCAGTCGATGGAGCGCGCCAAATGAGGCTAGTAACCTTTGTACAATATCAAATGAATATTAGATGATGTTTCCCTTCAGATCAATCCTTTTTCCATGGAGTGCATTTTACTGCGCCTCGCGGCTGTAGTCTGTCACACGAAACTAATGCTCTCCAATGAAAGACTGCGCGCACAGAATATCAATATCCTACCCTCTAATTTATACTTTTATTAATCCCAAAGCAATGCACCGGTCACTTGCTATATTGTAGGGGGGGAAATAGTTGAGTAAGTTGCATTAATTCTTCATTGCTCTCAGAAAAAAAACCAATAACGATGTGACGTGGGGCTATTATTTAAATTCTCATTTGTGGAAATCGCTTGGAGTTCAATTTTTATTAGTCGCGGCTAAGGCTGTGTTTTATTCTTTCAGACTCCCCCGCCTCCTCCTCTCCAGCAGATCAATGGTAATGGAATAATGGTCTTTTGAGGAGCAGAGCCTGGCGGGGCGTGGATCAATTGGATCTCTTTCATATCATAGTCTGCCTGTCACGGAGCTTCATCTCCAGGCTGGTGCGGGTATCGATCGGGGGCTGTGGCTACAGTGTCGGGAGGGGGGTAATGGGACGTGTGGCTGGTGGAAGGAGAAGGCAAGGGTAATAAAAGTGGGAGGTGTTGCTGCTTTGGTGCGCATGGTGTATTGTTTTGATTTATGCTGTTGGGTTATTAGGTTTGGAATGTGTTTTTTTTACGAGTCTGCACGAGTTGCAACAATAGAGTGCATATTGGAATTGTGTATGTTTTTGGGTTTTCAAACTGTTGTTGTCACTCTAGTCTAGTTACCTACAATAGACGTGAGTAGACATTTAAAAAAAAATTAAAACTAAAGAAAATTGTGTGTGATTCTCCAAAGAATACAAGGCAAGTATATTAATATAGAAGACCTGTACAATATTTAGCATATGTCTGAAATGTGCAAACAGATGCCTCTGCCACAGACAACATGATGAGAGCAGCTGATGCGTGTGTGCGTAGTCCCTGTATACATGCACTTTGTGAAAACACTTTTGGACCATAGACCGTAGAATGAGTGGACTAACGGAGTGCAAAAGTAATGCATTGTTTTCCAAATGTGGAAGAAGCTGATTTGAACAGCAGCTAGTTATGGAAGCCATATTCCTTAAATGGTCATTTGTTACGGTGTAGTGACCTACACGCCTAGATGTAAACCAACGTGATACTAACACGGTTGCTAAGGTAAAGTGGAGTTTACCCAGGTAACTGAAAGCATCAGCTTAGTCAATCATTTTGGCTCATATCTGGATTCACAAAGACACTATTAAATGAAAACAGCAGCAACATAGAGAGCGCTATAAAACTGATTCCAAAATGGTGAGGGTGACACAAACAGTTGCTGAGCGAGAGAAGCCTAAAGAGAGTTGGAGCAAAACTTCGCCCATGAGCACTTCCCAGCTAGCACTGTCAATCTATATACAATCTATACTTTGGACCTGCGGTTGGTTTGTGTCCTGTGCTGATGAATGGAGCACTCTAAGTGTCACATATAGTACCAACAAGGATCCACATTGAACTGTGTATGTGACTGTAGCTTGAGCGGCTCTTAGGCCTACTGTAGTGTTTAGTTTTAATGCTCTTTACAAAGGCCAATTACTTATTGTATTTCAATCGCAATCAATTGTGAATAATTTCCTTTGCAACTTATTTGTATCTATTCCAGGCCTGAGTTTGATTTTGTTTTCTGAGCAACGTAATTCCATGTGCATGTATAGTGAACTAAAAAAAAACACTTGTGCTGGAATTGTAAAAGAGCCCTACAAGATGCAGCAAAATACTGTACAGTGAGAGATTCCACTAGTCATCCAGGCTTCTCCTCATACCAGCAGTGCTCCGCGCCCGTGACAGTGATACACGGCGGGCTTCCTCTGGGCCAGGGGCGGGAGGGGCTGAGTACACACTGTGAATTATACATCACACCCATTGCTCTGATTTATAGCCCTAATAACAGCGCGCTCATTAAAAAAAGAAAAGACAGAGGAGGCGCGTAAAATAGTGGGGGCAAAGAGGGGTGCGAATGCCACTGCTGACAGAGAGCGCGGTGAAAGCGGTGCGTACGAGAGCCTGGATACATGATGGTGCTGCCTTCAGAGCGCACACTGCTTTAATACGGCAGATTAGATGAATTAGCCTGTCTGTGGAGTTTTAATTAGAGCGGGATAGAATGATACTGGGGCTTTTTCAGCGGTAAACACGCAAGAATGAATATCGAGTTGCTCGGCGCGCGGGGAGAGGGGAAAGAAGAGAATGGAGGCGAAGAGAAAGATGGGAGGGGTACTTAAAGACGTGGTCATTAAATTTAACAGCAACAATGCAGCCAGAAGTGATGTGCTTGTAAAATGTTAGGATCATCTTGCTAGAAACTGCAGATCTGGAATTTAGAAAAAAAAAATAACAAGGAGAGCAGTGACTTTAATCAAATACATATTGTAATATTGTACTCAAAATTCAAATTTAACACTTTTTTTTTTTTCATGGACAGTCAGGTGAGCTCCTAATAAAGGGGGAGTTGGTACGTTTTTGGCTAGATTACAGAATTAATTAAAAGTGAATCTAATTGTGAGGGGTGCATGGGGGAAGGCTTGAAACTTTTAAATAACCGGTCCATCCAATACTGCAAGAATAATACATTAAAATACCTGCATGAGGTGAGGAAAGTTATTTTTTAGTCTGGGGAGGAATAACATTTCCTTGTCTCTTGTTTTGAACACATTGAAACCAAGAAAATATGAAGGGAAATTAATACTTCAGTAACAAAATATGTGTAACAATTTGTTAAAGCAGCAGTAAGCGATTTTTGGGTGTTAACATACGTCTTAAATATTGATATATTCCAATAGCCATCACTTATATAGAGTGTTTGTACCTAAACACGGATCTCTCAGTCCTTCCAGTCTTCTCCCACCTATATAATAAAAAAACCTCACATCCTATGCGCTTATCCAATGACGAGAGAGCACGCCTTATAAGGGGTTTCTCCCGTGTGTGCACGCGCACTCTTCAAAACAAACATGGCGGAGAAGGAAAAGCCGCCTCCAGCGCTGCTGCAGACTAAATACCATGGATTTATTAAATACAGGCAAAACGCCAGAAACAGAGGAACGACAAAAAGTAGGAGCAACATGGTGACCAGCTGCATTCATGTTGGTGACCTCTAGCTCCGTGGATTCCTCTCTCCGACTGAACAGGTGAGCATGTTACTCAGTAGTGGCAGTAGTAGTTGTATTATTTATACATATTAGAGGTGCAACGGTTCATCACTGATCCGTGATCCGTTCGGTTCAACGTCTTCGGTTCGGTACAGACGTGATCCGCGGTTTGATTTATGAAAAAAAAGTTGTGCGCACGTTGTTCAGTCCACACACAGCGCGGTCATTGCGAGCGGAGGAACGGAGATGCTTGAAAGTCCCGCGTCATTTAAATCACCAGTATGAGAGCATTTTGGCTTCACTGTAACTACACTGATAATTAATATTCGACAAAACTGTCACAGTGTGTAAATACTGTGGCACAAGAAAGACATGAGTGAAAAAAAGCGTCTCAACGACCACTTATTGCCGCGGCATTTAAGCAGCTCCTTTACGCAGTCAGACCAGGCTAAAGTCAACTCTCCCGCGCATCCTCAGCTGCGCTTACGACTGACGCTCGGACGTCCCGCGGAACCTATAATAGATCCATGAGCGGAACCGCTCACTTCATCACCGCAGACTGGGAGATGAGAAGTCTGGCGCTGCAGACACGCCCCCTCTACGACATTCACACAGTCACACAGCGCAGGTACTGACACAAGCAGCGGAGGAATGGAAGACAAAGGCCCAGTACTAATATCCCAGTCACAACTGATAATGCCAAAAATTAAATAAATGCAGTGAATGAGGCTGGGCCCAGAATGGACCCCCTCCTTGGGAGAATCAGGAAGGTGGTGTAATATATGAGGGTAAATATCCTCATAAAGTGCCTTCTTATGTTGCACTTTGTGTTGTTTTTCATTAATTATGTTAAATTTTTAAATCAGGGCTAAAAACTGTTCTTTTTAGCTGTGCATACGGCTGAAGGATTTTATTGATACATACTCTTTTTTTTTTTTTTAATGCATTGTGGTTATTTATTATTTTAATCCCGTGTGTGCTTTTAATATATATATATTTTTTTCCATTACTTGTGATTTTATTCTGTTTTTAATGTATTTATTGATGTCTCTGATTTGTGTGATATTATGTGGGTTGTGAGGCGCTTTGAGTGGCCTTGTGTTGGAAAGGCGCCATACAAATAAAGTTGATTGATTGATTAAATAGACATAATTGGATGGATGGAATATGCCTTCCATCCATCCATCCATTTCCTTCCCCTTAATTCATTTCTAGGTCAGGGGGGGGGCAGTCAGAGCAGGTGCCGAGTCCACATGAGCTGTGTTTATTAAAAAGACAAAACTTTTTTTTAGAAAAATGAACCGAAAAATGAACCGAACCGTGGCCTCTGAACCGAGGTACGAACCGAACCGTGATTTTTTCAAACCGTTGCACCCCTAATACATATTGTTGCCTGAGACTGTAATGCGGGTTTTCACCAAGTTAGCTAGTTAAAAATCCCCAGCTGTTGTAGAAATACGGCCGCATTTTGTGGCAATAACTGCGCATTACCTTGGCTTAGCTTTGAGAAACAACAACAGACAACACAACATCGAAGCCTTAGCCCAGCCTTAGTCATCCATAAACTCCGGTCAATTATTAGTTCCCCGCATGTACAAAATTAAATGACCATATCACCAAAGTTCCCCCGTGAAATGGTGTTAGCATTAGCGTTCGCTGTTAGCATTAGCGTTCGCTGTTAGCATTAGCGTTAGCTGTTAGCATTAGCTGTTAGCATTAGCTGTCTGTAGTTGTGAATATGATGTGGCTGCTACGATCACTTCTGATCTGTATGAATCGTTTGTTTTTGCCAATAAACATAGTTGCTTGCACTATATATATATATATATATATATATATGTAGGTCTGCATTTCATTCTTCAATGACTAAGTTTTGCAACTTGCACTCTGTATATTAGTTTTATTGTTATAAAAACAATATCTCTTTACCTCAAATCTAACTTCCGTGACCACTACATACATTTTTATTATTATGTATTGAGAATAAGTAAGAAAAGTCTTGCTGACTACTACCAAATAAATTATGAGCATGATATAATATAGACATTGTAATAATTTACATGTCTCATTGCATTCTTTTCTCTGTATCTTTTCCAGTATGGCCTAAATCAATTGGAATGAGGTCTTCAATGTACAAGAGTTCAAAAGCCTCCATAATGCAAGTTAAATAACTATTAAAAAAAAAACAATGCCATAACGACTAGATACTTTTCTGCTGACCTCTTCTTTCTCTAGTATTGACTGGGAAGACAAGACTTTGCTTCCAGAATTAGAAGAATGGCCATTGTCATCTCCTGAGGAAGACTTTACACCCCACATTTGTCATGTAGGTTGTTGTGAATGCATATATGGGACGCAGTGATTATGATAATGATGTTGTGATGTGTGTGTCGTTCATCCCTACAGTTGTGTTGCTGCCCTGAGGTCTAAAATGAATATCGATCATGTTCCAGGAGTCAGTGTTGACAAAACTGTCGCTGAGTTTCTTCAACAATCAAGAGGAGTGAGATAATCACTCGACTCCCAAAACAGCCGATGTAAGTGTCTTTCTCTCACAATGCACAGTCTCTCACAGTACAAATAAACATGTTCAAGGATCCTGTGGATCAGGGGCCACTCCTGGTGACCAATAAATACTGATGTTGTTGATGATGAATATATCAAAGCCACAGGGGTCGATCCTGGGACCTCTCCTATTTAATCTCTACATGCTGCCGTTAGGTCAGTTAATACAAAGAAACAAAGTGTCCTATCACAATTACGCCGACGACACTCAGATCTATGTCTCACTGACTGCAGGAGAACATGGACCACTGGATTTGCTCCTTCACTGTATCCAACAGATCAGTGAGTGGATGCAAAATAATTTCCTCCAGCTAAATGCAGACAAAACCGAAATCATTGTCTTTGGTCCCCAGAAACAAAGAGAGGGCGTCATCTGTCAACTTCAGTCTCTCTCCCTACTTCCTTCAGACAAGGTCAGAAATTTGGGGGTAATACTGGACTCAGACCTAAATTTCAATAGCCACATAAAATCAATAACATCAACAGCTTTTTACCATCTGAAGAACATTGCCAAAGTCAGAAATATAGTGTCCAGGGCAGACTTGGAGATTCTTGTCCACGCATTTGTCTCCAGCAGGCTAGACTACTGCAATGGCCTGCTCACAGGTCTGTCCAAACAGACCTGTAAGCAGCTGCAGTACATCCAAAATGCAGCAGCTAGAGTCCTGACAGGAACCAGGAAGTATGACCATATTAGTCCGGTCCTCAGGTCTCTGCACTGGCTTCCTGTGGCTCAGAGAATAGATTTTAAAACAGCTCTGCTTGTGTACAAGTCTCTCCATGGCCTTGCACCAGAATACATTAGTGACATGTTGGTGTCATATGAACCAGCCCGGACTCTGAGGAGCACAGGGACTGGCCTCCTGCTGGTGCCCAGAGTGAGAACCAAACATGGGGAGGCTGCGTTTCAGATCTATGCAGCTAAGATCTGGAACAATCTCCCTGAAAATGTGAGGGAGGCGTCTACTCTGTCAATGTTCAAATCCAGGTTAAAGACTGTTCTGTTTGCCTGTGCATACAACTGAAGGATTTTATCTCCATTTGTAATGCACTGCTGTCATTTATTTATTTATTTTTTTAAATTTCTTGTGTAACTTTGAAAGTGTTAATGGTTTTATTCTTTTGTGTGATTTTATTGTTTTTATTGTGTTTTAATCTTTTGTGTGATTTTAATGTTTTAATTGTGATTCTGGTGTTTGTTTTATGTGATGATTTGTGATGTGGACTGTGAAGCGCTTTGTGTTGCCCTGTGCATGAAAGGCGCTCTACAAATAAACTTTGATTGATTGATTGATTGATATTTGAGTAGATAAAACTGATGTCTCTTCTATTATGTTTCAAAGGAAAATCTCTGCCAGAGGAAGACTCCAGTTCCTTCAACCTGGGCCCCTGAAGCGTGGCTGTGTGTGCGTGTGACTGTGTGTGCGTGTGACTGTGTGTGCTTGTGGCTGTCTGTGCGTGTGACTGTGTGTGCTTGTGGCTGTCTGTGCGTGTGACTGTGTGTGCTTGTGACTGTGTGTGCGTGTGTCTGTGTGTGCTTGTGACTGTGTGTGCTTGTGACTGTGTGTGCGTGTGACTGTGTGTGCTTGTGGCTGTCTGTGCGTGTGACTGTGTGTGCTTGTGGCTGTGTGTGCTTGTGGCTGTGTGTGCGTGTGGCTGTGTGTGCTTGTGGCTGTGTGTGCTTGTGACTGTGTGTGCTTGTGACTGTGTGTGACTGTGTGTGCTTGTGACTGTGTGTGACTGTGTGTGCTTGTGACTGTGTGTGCTTGTGACTGTGTGTGACTGTGTGTGCTTGTGACTGTGTGTGCTTGTGACTGTGTGTGACTGTGTGTGCTTGTGACTGTGTGTGACTGTGTGTGCTTGTGACTGTGTGTGCGTGTGGCTGTGTGTGCTTGTGGCTGTGTGTGCTTGTGACTGTGTGTGCTTGTGACTGTGTGTGACTGTGTGTGACTGTGTGTGCTTGTGACTGTGTGTGCGTGTGGCTGTGTGTGCTTGTGGCTGTGTGTGCTTGTGACTGTGTGTGCTTGTGACTGTGTGTGACTGTGTGTGCTTGTGACTGTGTGTGACTGTGTGTGCTTGTGACTGTGTGTGCTTGTGGCTGTGTGTGCTTGTGGCTGCTTATGAATTATTTTGAGGAAATGTGTTCAAACAAGCTACAACATAAAGATTAACATTTTGTTAGATATCTCTGATAGTGTTCGCTGCAGCAGCGATGGATAAGGACCTGGATAATAACAGTGTTATTCATTTGAGCAAAAAGTGATAACACAAACGTTGCCTTACCATCACTTGTAATTATTTGTCTTAGTAGGGACATTGTGTATATTTTTCCGGCTATAACTTCAAATCTTCTTTTACATAATAAAGTTTCTTAGACTCGTTACAGACTGTATTTGTTTTCCTACTATAAAACAAAGCACATTGAAAGAGGTGAATGTATTTTTTTTTATTTTGAAATAGTACAACTACAAACATATTTCAGAACTGCAGAGTGGACGTGCACCATGGGGGCCACTGAGGACGTGCACCATGGGGGCCGCTGAGGAAAGCACGTTTTCAATGTCTGTTGGCACCTTTCACAGACGCATCAGGGAAAGGATCTGGTCATCAGCTTCTCTGGACTGAGGGCGTTCAGTGCTTCCTGAAAGAACCGTTATGACAAATGACTTTATATATTCTGTTACTTGTAGCTTTTCTTTCAAAGTGGTGAGTTTCCTTACAGTGTAATAGTGTAACGTAATTAGTTATGACAGTACTTTTGCGTTTCGGACAAGCTTTACTGGAATTGTTTTTCAGTCCCACATCTCACTGTACAGCTCTGATACACTTTGATTTTGTCTTCATTCTCTGAACAATAAGCACATAATACAGATGTTGATTACATCAATAAATGTATCTTTATTTTGTGACATTGAGAAGGCAGCTTCCAGTGAGATGCAGCTTTACTTTCACATAATACATTACTACAGTGTTGTCTATAAAGAACTCCAAATATACAAATTGTGAGGAAATAAGTAGCAGTAATGTATTACTTTAAATAACCTTCATGTAAAGCTTTGTTATGTATATGCATTACATTCATCTAATACATATGCACTGTAACAGATTAACATCTGTGCATAATGTTGAGACACGTCACACTGCAATCTGCAACATTATGTTTATCACAAGTTATCAGTGTACCAACTATAAAAGCAGTATTATTCTATAAAAGACTGGATTGTTTTTATCTCTTTCTTAGTGATGCTATCCTAGCTAACACCAAGCTGCTTCCAGTGTTATAGCTAGGTTACAACTGAGCTATTCTATGCTAATATTTCACTCCCAGAGTTTGTTGTTAATATACTTACGAGTAGACCTGACGGAGATGAACATGCTGCTGCCATCACCAAGACGATGCGCGTTCATGTGGTGTGACGAGGAGACGGGGGCGGGGCTAATAACTCGCTCAGGCAGAAGAAACTGCCGGAAACGACCAAATCGCTTACTGCTGCTTTAAAATCAAAAACACCAGAGATCACTGTCATGTTGCCATCATAATTTACTTAAACTTTCCATGTCGATTTGAGAATTATTTTACCAGATAGTAACATAACATAACAAGAAAGCAGTTACATTGCTTGAACATCGAATCACCTTCAAAATCAAACCATTAGTTCCTTGCCCTACTTCTAAGAATAACTGATTCGAGTTATGTCGCCATCTAACAAACAAAGTATGATAAAAACACAATACCCTGGCGGAGGAAACTAGTGGTCTATTTTAAACCTACCCATCCGCTATAGTACGAATGACTCAATACTTGATCCTCAACCGGTGGACTGTTGTATATGAAGAATACCAAAGACCAAACCAACAGAAACGGTTTGTACTGGATCTATAGTATATAACCTTGTAAAGAATTAAGTCTCTCCAATGATTGAGAATAACTGCTTGGCAACACCTGAAAGATCGCAAGGGCTTTAAGTAATAAATCACAGACTTTTGATAGCCCTGTTTATGTATAATATCCTATTTGAAGAGTGAATATAGTGCGCAGGGCCTGGGGGATAAACATATGGGGCGCGCATGGTGAAATCAATACGCCATTAGCTGATCTGGCTTGGAGTAGCACAAAGGTACACGCGGCGCTCGATAAATCCTCACTTCGTCGGGTGCCATGTAAATGCAGGAAACATGAGACCTGAGGAGGGAGATTACAATGTTTTTATATAGAACTGTCAATGGCTGCAATGGAGGACAAAGAACTGTTTTAGGGACACTTTAAAATACAACATGACTATAAAAGGTCCATGTGTGTAAAATTAGTTTGGAGTCTACTGATAAAAGAGTGATTTTTTTCAGAGCTCAAAATGCACTGGAAACACTACTTTCTTTTCAATTTTTTTTTTACTTTCCTTTTAAAACATTCAATTAAAACCACTTTATGTTATGATGGTTTATGTATTCATGTTGGTTTACCTTCTTATGTACCACCTCAAAGTTGTGTATTATGCTCCTTTCCCTCCCTTTTGTCTGATGTCATAAACAGCTAATCTTAAAGCTGGGGTACCTATCTTTCAGATACAATGAAACTATGTATGTAAAATCCATCCAACTCTCTAAAGCCAATATATACTGTGTGTCATATATTAGTCTCACATTGAAAGTTGAATTTGCAGAATCAAATTGACTTTTGGACAATAATCCAGTTTTCAGAGTTTCGCCTGTGCTTGATCAATCAGTATCGTTACAGCCTGATTGATGAGGCCTTTTGGGAGTTTACATATATTTTGCTGTGCATGTGCTGAAGAGGGCCGTTAGAGCCAGCGGTGGTGTGTTCTTATCGTGACTACAATGTTATCGCGGGGGTCAGCGTTTGATGTCAGGTTGAGGTTAGAGTTTATGATAAGACACTCCCTGGGGTCAGAGTGGCTGCGATGGAGGAACATATATTCTGTGTGGCCTGTGAAGCTGGGGGACGATGACAGTGTGTGACGTGTGCGCACGCTCGTACACACACATGCACACGCGAGCACAGTTGCACACACTCATACACAACTGTCTCTTCCGTTAGCGTGCCGCTCAGTGTCACTGCAGGCTGCTCGGATTGACCTGGTTCTGTGTGAGACGTCTGGGAATCTGACATCAGAGGGGGCTGAGGGAAGTGCACGTGGATGTAGCTCGACAAATGTGGGCTGTAATGATGACGCAAAGCAGTGTAGGCAATGTGGAAGTTATTGTCATATGCAAGAAGAAAGGACTTTGGGGTGTATATTATATTAAAAAGGATTTTTTTTTTTTTTATGACCAGACTGTTTTGTTTACCTGATAGATATGACGGCTGTCTCTAAACTAAATTAGTTTCTAGCAGAAGAAGTTGAGGTTGAGATTCGAGGTTCACATAAAATGTAAAACTAACCCCAAAAGTTTTGGAACTACAAATTTGAACTTATATACAGTACAAGCTTGTTTTAAAGAGACAGTATGTAATATTATCCAATCAGAGAACAGAATGAGACGCTTCTTTAGGTTTCAATTTCATTAGGTGGAATTCAGCTGGCATTTCCTTTTAAGTAATCTTTTTTTAACACACATTCAAAAATAACACACATTGACTCTTCTACACTTTGCGTTTTTCATTTGCAACGCTATATTTACATCAAACCTGGTCCATCTACAGGCAGATTTTCCCCACATCTCTAAACCTTACATAACCCAAAAATACAGAAAGCTTTTTATTTTGCCATTCCTATTCCATAAAATACACCAAAGGATTTCCATAATTGAATTTTACCAGATCATTGACGCAGAATAGATATGTTACATTGTGTTGCTAACGCATCGAGTGTTGTCAGTGTAGGATTGTGGGGGAGGGGGTGGTTTGGAGGGTGTGAGAGGCTGAACAGAACTGCCCTCTCCCAGACGCCACGGTCGAGTGCCTCTCACTGGTATCACACGCGTGTCAACAACATGAATAAAACACATGTAATAAAGAGCGGCCCTCCTCCTCCTCACTGTGCTCTGACCTGCTCCTCTGAGTGGCACTCAATACAAGGCATGTGTGTCAGGCAGACAGAGATGGGGCAGTCCAACATGAAGAGTACAGGACAGCAACACAAATGAGATTCCATCAAATAAACTGTATGGGCATTTGGTACATACAGTTGTTAACTGGGATATACAGGAGATGATAATGAACCCAAATATTAAATCCACTTTGAATTTTAGATTTGGTTTCTTTGTCTTAATGGGATTGAGTACTAAGGCAGGGCTTACAATTGCGAGTTTTACTGTCTTCTTTTTAAACTTCCCCTTAAGCTTGCAAGTTGCAGATGCATTTGATTGGTCCACCCACCTTCCCTAACCCCGTTTGTGATTGTTTAAAATATAGGTGAGGGGGAGTTTTTTTTTTTTTTTGGACCAGTCTAGTTTAGCCGACTGAATGGGGTTTATGCCCCGTGGCCATATTGAAACTGCCCACAGAAGGTGAAAGTGCAGGCACATTAGTTTCAACGGTGGAGATAGGAGTGACTACGTCCATTAATATTTACAGTCTATGGTTTCACTCCACACACGGTGATGACAGAAGCACCAGACTCTCCAACTTTCACCATCCATTCTGAGGAAGCAGGAGAACCCGGACGAAACAGACGCTCTATATTTTAAAAAAAGCTCACATAGCTATGCGCCATGGCAGTCTGGATGAGGTGGTTGCAGGTACTGACTTATCAATGCTGGTGCCAAACCTGCAATGCCATTCTCAATTGTAATGGCAATGATACCCCTCAGCGTGTAAGAACGAAGAAAAAAAAAGAGCAATATATACGAGAATGTGTTTGTTTTCCGTCTTTTTGAAAAACTTATTAACAATGTCATTTTTCATTACATATTTTTGTCCAAGAGTCATTTTTAACCGCCATTGTCCTTTGAATTTAATTCTACAAATATTAAGACAATTAAGACAACAGAATTTCCTCTACAACAGCAACACATTTCGTTCACTATTTTTCTTCTAGTCTCCCAAGTCTCTCCATGCCTTTCACAAATGTTCCCACATCCAACTCTGAAAAGTATCCATTAACAAGCGCACATCAATTGTAGTTTTTTTACATCCTGATTTATCCCACCATTTTGGATCCAACAGCCCGACAGTCGTTTTATCATCTCACACCAAAACTAATTCCTTCTCCTCCCACCTCCAGACTTCACTACCGCAGATCGCCCCTTATCTATGTGCGCGAAGAACATGAGTAATAATAATAGCCTTTCTATTTGTGAGGGGAGTGCTGCAAGTTGTTTTAGTGCATTGGCCGGAGTGGGTGCATTTAAGGCTATTGTTTAAAACACTATTCGTTGCTTGGAGTTAAAAGGGAGTAGTACTTCACTTCCTGGAGAACTGCAGAAGGTCAAATTTGAAAAAAAAGACATGAATTACAAGAACAGAAGGACGAACAAAAATATTATTATACCATATGAGGAAACTGCATCTACTTGAGCTGACACAAAGCAGAGCAAATGTAAAAAGATAGCGATCAGTCAGTAGTCATTGTAACACTTAGCGAAGATCAATGGCAATTACGAGGCCAACTATGTCACAATCCTGAAGACAAACTAGGAGAAAATAATAGGCTCTAACCTTGGACAGGTCCCTGAAGTTACTGGGCAAAGTGAGGTCCAGTTCTTCAGAGTCGTAGTTGGTGATGACCCAAGGGAAGACAGGGTACTGGTTTAGGTCATTGAAGCTGCGGCCTGGAGGAGGGCAGAAAGAGGAGTGTGTGTTACTGTAGAGGACACTATAGAGCAGAGCTGTCCAAACTTTTCAGTAAGAGGGTCACACGAGTTAACCAGATTTGAAAACTGTTCTGCATTCGGGCTGTTCTGATGTCAATATAGATTCACACCACAGCCATATTAGCACCATGTATGGAATTCTGTGACACAATTAAAAACAAATGTCAACTTATACAAATAAAGCTAACGACTGGATTCCAGATGTTCTGCGCAATGAAGTATGGCATGACATTACTGGTGGAGCTGACATTACGTAGATGACACTGTGAAAATGCCTAATTTGGGGCAGAGGGTCACATAATATACGGGTAGTATAAGGGCCACAATTGGCAACCGTTCAGACAACCCTGCAATAGTGATTTGATTGTTTCCTAAAAAAATTGCCAAAAAAAGTTAAAAAAAAAAGTTAATATAATACTAAGATCTGGTTATGTAAATAAATGATCAATAAATCTAAATCTTTATTCATAACATGCTTTTCATAAAACAGTGTCACACAAAGTTTTCAATAATTGACCCATCAACCCAATTTATTATCCAGACATCCATGACTTCTTATATGCCTTCATGAAATAAATATGAAATGTTATGTTGAAAGTGTAACTGCATGCATCCAAACAGTAAACCATTTTGTGTATGTTTAAAAAATGTTTGTTTGTCCAAAATTGTACTAAATATATATAAACCATTTGTTTTGAATTTACGATTTACAATTTTCTTCTTTAGATTGGATTCACAATCTTTGAAAATCAGACCACTGCACACACACAGCCCCTGGAGCAGGGGGAGAAACACGGTCACATTTGTTAGTTAATTTCTCTAATTCCAGGGCCAATCCACATGAAACAAAAACAATCAAAAAGTACCACATCTTCTGTGTCAGCATATATCAACTAAGGTCTAATTATTGTCTCATAAAGATGTCAAAAAGTGGTGAGAATATTCCAAAAAATATGCATGATGATGGCCAATGAACCAGACTTTGAGACATAAGAATAATAAGGCAGTTTTTTTCTTTTTTCTTTTTTCTGTATTGGCACCTGCCCTCTAACCAAAATTCTCCAACACAACCCCAACCTATTACTATAAATAAATGAATGCAGACGGAACACCATTATAAAAGATACTTGAATTCTTTTTTACACTAAGTCCGAACCTTATTAATCCACTCACATTACCCACATTCTGCTCAGAGTTTGCAAACCATTGTATACTCATAAGTCTAATTACCAGAAATAGAATTGAGGAAGATGAGGTACTCGAAGTTGGAAATCTCCCGCCGCTGCCAGCGCTGGGTCATGTTGGACGCCTTGAAAAGCTGCTTTGGTGTGGCCAGAGAAATGCGCCTGTCCAGAAAAAGCACAAATCACTCGGTTAAGACACTGTAAGCAACTATTTAAAGAGGATGAAACGGAGCGTAGTGAGTGAGGATGGGGTGAATGTTGTTTGTCGTATGTGACGCTGTTTGTTTGTCAATCCTGTTTGTCTGGTCATTAATTAATAATACTATAGTTGTATAAACAGAAATTAGCGCGCATGTTACATTGAAGCACACCTACACATACTTACGTGACTCAGATAATTCTTTAGAGACAATTATGAAATTAAAATCTGTTTAAGCAATCTTTCACAGAGCAGAGTCACAAAGAGCTTGACAGTTGTTGTGGGCATTTGTCACTCACTCCACAGAGAGACAGGGGATGAGGTTTAAGTTTATTTCCACCAAACAACTCAATGTGTAACAAGTTAACTCTGTTCTGGGGCATAACTTGAGGTTTATTTTGGTCAACAACAAAAAAAAAACATTCACTGCGTTATGATCTAAAGAAATGTCTTAATTGAAAGAATTAACAAAGTAATGTATATCCATAATATATCATGAGTATATGAAGAACGGTATTCATTATTTTTGTTTAACTTTTTCTTACTGACCATATGATAGAATGTCATTGATTTAAGTGTCATGTCATTAATTGTTAACCCTTAAAAACAATGCAATCTAAAAAACTAAAAAATAAAAGGACAAAAGCTGCTTCTGTGTGACCAGGGAAATGCGCCTGCGGAGACAAGGTCAACACTATTTGAGCCAACGTGTTCTTTTGCCCTGTGCGTCCAGACAAAAATACACGGTCGGTAATCACACCGCAAGAATTGCACCCCGGCTATCATTAGACTCACACAAGTGCCCTTCATTGAGGAAACTATTGAATTTTAAGTCGTGCTAATTAACAAGATAAATATGCAATAAATTGGGGTGAAGCTTGTCACAGCGCGCACACACACACACGTATTACATATAATCTGCAGAGTGATGTATGAAGTTAGACAGAAACAAATGACCCCACATCTAATTAAAACAAAGGAAAATGATGGAATTAATCATTGTCAAGGAGTTGGATTATGGTCATTAGGACTTCTAAATGTGAAAGCAAAGTCCTTCAAATCTGAGGGTGCTAGGGCAAACACTCACTAGTTAGTAATGATTCAACCGCCATATATAACTTGTAACTTTCTTTATGTGGTTTGTCCCAATTAGAGCTATTGGTGTCTGGAATAACACTCACCCAGTTGCACCATTGTAAGGTAAAGCTGATATTTTTTGTTTCATAAATAATCCATGCGGTTCTTCCAGATTGAAAGAGTTGTAAAAGTAACATGTGGTGAACAAATCAGATAACAACGTATGTCTTCATCTTATTAGAAAACATGTCATCATCCTTCCCTATACACCTCCTGCACCTTTTCTGGGGCCAGGACTTTCCTGAAAAAGAGATTCTGAAATCTCAATGATAGTTTTTTGGTGAAAAAAAAAAAAATCCTTACAAAAAGAATTTGTTTGCAAACTTGTAAGATAGAGCCCTGCAAGTCACCATTTGACGCATTTGCGGCTGAGAGTTCATGGGCTACGAGTCTATTTCATTTTCCTGTCTGAAAAAGCTGATCTGAAGATGACAGAGAGCAAAATACATGAAAACAGTTTTTAGAACAAGGAACTAGTTACATATTTTGGTTACGTTGTTAAATTTGTTGCGGTATGAAAGTTAGGACCACCAGCTTTAATATATAATGTACTTTAAGGATATTTTATTAATTAAAGGCTTAGTAATTCCATTCACAGAATTGCATCTACTATTCAAAGCTGTATCATGAACAAAAAAGACAGTATATGTGTGCCTCATTTATAGAGAGTGTTTTTCTTGACTTGGATGCTGCTGTGCTAGTATTTCAGGAGTTTTCTGATAGATTGTGCTGTGCTGGCCGTAAGAGCCAGAGTAAGCACAAGGCTGGCCTGTACAGCTGTCTGCAGGTCAGGGAGCCAAGGTATCCCTGACCTGCGGCTGGTCTGATTAATGAGTCTGCTACAAACAGATACATTCTGCTGGACCCCCTCACGCTGGCTAAGAGTGGACACATGCTCCCCTCTACATGGCTTCACTCACACAGAGGGAAGGAGCACTAAGGTAGCCGTGAAAACGCTGACACGACACCACTTTGGCCTTGATAGCACAACTTTAAGGTTATACAATTGTGTGGTCTCTATACAATTTACTCAGAAAAAAAGGATTATCACAATGACAAAAAAACCAAAAACAGGATGCAGAAATATGGGGTTAAACATGGCCCCCTTTTTGAGTCTTTGGCCTGAGCTTAAAGTCACAGACTTTTACAGCTACAGAAATTCAATTGTTATGCAGGATTCATGCGCAGTGCAATTTGACCTTTTACAAAGCTGCATACTGCCCCGTCATCTGAACACGAGTGCAATTGTTTTTACATTGTCCTATATTGAAAACAAATAAAATCAAATCTGGCTGCATAATTGATTATGTTTGCAGTCAAGAACTCATGGGAGCTAATCTTGCAATTTTCATATTTGGTTTAAATTCAAGTTAGTATGGTACAAAATAAAATCAAATATACATTATAAATATACATAAATATCAGGGTTTTTTCAATAGAACATGTACTATAGATAAAGGGGTTGCAGCAAAAGAAAGAGCCAAGCAGGCTACAAGAAACAATTTGTTGTATGTTACAAGATAGAAAACAACTGCTTGAGCCATGATTGAGTGAATCCAATTAAACGGGGCTCATGAGATAAACATGGTTTTTAATAAGGAAAGTAATAAAAACAAAAAAGTGCTTGATCAAGAGTAGAGACTTCCATCATGCAGGAGCTGTGAATGTTGGAGTAAAAATGGCATAATACAGGCTTTAACATCTAGTTCTATGATTCACTTTTTTTCCAGGTACAATAGAAAGTTTGACAAACGAGTACTTTCAAAATTGAGTACAACGTATTACTAAAATCAATAAGTTAATGTTATATTCCACTGGTGTCATGTTGTATATCTCACCTGGTTTGTGGAAGGCCAAAGTTGGTTCCCACGCCAACTCGAGGAAGACTGTTAACCACCTTTTTGACTATGGTTGCATCGGGGAAGTTGAACATGACCGCTGCTGCTCACAAAAACAAAGATCATTGATGAGCACACTGCGTTATCGGCTTACACAGAGGCATGAACAGCATCTTACTTCTATTGGCCATGAAGATTTCCAGAGCCGTATTCTGCAACAAGTAACGTCTGGAGAAGACCGCACGGATTTCTGTGAACAGCCATTTTCCATGAAGGCCTTCAGTGTATGCCAAAATCTGAAAGGGAAATGAGCAAGAACAATAATTCAATACATGTCTGCTGTGATCAAATAAAAGAAGCAAAATAGCATGGTGCAGGGTGTAAAGGAATGGAGCTAAAGCCTTGGTTCATTTTTCATTTGCAATGGCAGGACACCCCTAGCAGCTAGATGAATGTCTTATATTGATCCGCTCCAATGAAAAAGCGATTCCTTTAGTGGGAGAATGGCTCCTATTCAGCCGTACTGAGGCAGGGACCAATTTACTTCACTAAAACATGATTCATATTACAGCTCATGGCGACAAAGAGACAGGTCATGCTGCAATCCTTTGACACAACGGAGATAAGGTTAACAGCAGATTTGAACATAATATTAGACAGAATATGTATTTTGCCAAGGTCAGATTATAATATTAAAAGTGCATAGATGAGCTGGGCTGAGCCGGTCCCCATGGACTTTGTGCTCGCCGTCACTTTAACACGATCTGACGGCTGTCGCTGTGGAGGACATATTCGGATGCTTAGCCCTGCCCCAACCATTCTCATTCCTACTAATCCACCATTTAGATATGCCGCTAACCTACTTAGCACTGCTTTGTTAACTAGCTTTTGTTTCGCCCTTTGCTTTCAGTTCCGAATGCATCTGCTGACAGTGGGCGTACTGGGATCTGGGAAGACGGTAAGGGGACGTTTTTAGCTTGTCACAGCAGAGTTCAGAGGCGGTGTTATTAATCAAAAATATTCAAATTCAGAGCCAGGGAGAGATAGGCCCCGCTCGCTCATTAAAGGCATGGGACAGCGGGCAGAGCAGCTGAGGCCCTTAGCCGGGGACAGCCTCCTACCACAGGGTCTCGGAGGAATAGAGGCTGCCTGCATCACAGACTCACTTCAAAGTCTCTGGAGTTCAATTAAATGTGGATTAGAAGCTGAGAGAAGCTGGCTGGGGCCGTTGTCCGCCAACCTGCTATCCGCCTTAACAGAGGACTGGAGATGACTGGACCAGTTACTGTCCGTGTGTGGACAAGCTTGGCACCAACAGGACAAGGCCGATTTTGTCATGAGAAAATGTTGATAGAGGCCCAGCTATGAACTGCATATTTAAATGGAAAGCGTCTGAAAACTTTTCTGATGAGTGTGGACAAAGGCAGACCAAATATTGGACAAGGGGAAGCTCCCTTTGTTAATCTGAAGTAAAGATAACCTAGGAGGACAGAGGAAGAAAAATATATATATATGTATTTTTTTTGATTAAGGAGTATGTTCAGGGCAATAATGTCACATATTTAGATTGAACGTCATGGAACGACAGAATAGTTCTTCATAGTTTTGAAGATAATTTTGGTGAAGAGCAACCCATTTAGTTGTGCATTGGTGGAAGGGAAGCACACATAGTACCAGACTTTCTATATTTTGAAAATAAGTGAATTTTGATTTTATGAATCCCCAGCCACTGGTATATCTGCTGTACATAGGCAGTGGTCAAATGGGCCGATGGCGCAGATTGTCAGCCTTGCTTTCTTCAGCCCACCCCAGGGCTTTTGTAATTTCTTTGACAGTCAAAGATATCACATTCTAAATGTGGTAAATGTGATGTAAATCTAAATCCCTCGCCTTGCATTCAAGTTCAGTTCTTTTGTTAAAATGAACTAAAAGCCAACAGTTAATCTCATATGTCAACACTTTCTTTTAACATCTTGTCCAAGACGACATATATGTTCTTTACAACCAACTCTGGTGGCCAACCTTTCACCTTCAAATAGCCGTGGATGACTCATGTTACCCCTGAAGCACCCTCCAAGCTCTCATGATGGGTGTCCAGCCACTGCCCTGAACTAGGGGGATGAAGTTGATCGTTGATCGCTCACAAAGTTGACAGCAGCTCAGACAGTCTAGACCTCATCATATCTTTCTAGTGCCTATGAATCTTCCCTGTTATAGTCCCTTTGGAGTGGGCTTTTCGTTTGCTGATGAAAAAGTCCAAAGCAACAATAACAGTCCAGCTGCCAAGAATGGTGACAAACTGGGGGAGTAGAAATGGCAGGCCTGTTCTGACCAGCTCTGAACAAATTGCAATGGTGTGGAAACTAATGTCCGGGCAGGAGTAATCGTCACACATGATGAATGAGGATGGCTGGACTGATCAGCCAAGATTTAAAAGTGGTTGAGAAACAAACAAAAAATCCAGAATGCAACAATACACATTTGAGATTTCAAAGTTGGAGTTTTCAGGGAGGGTAATGCATCAATATTTCCAATGAGTCAAGATGCACAGGTTATAGAGGAAGAGTCTATCGGAGCATAATGAGGCAAGGATGAGGCTATGGAATGTTCTAATCAGAAGAGTTGATGTAGTCTAAAAAACATGTTTTCTGACAATGGAAACAACTCCAGGCCTTTTGTGTGTAATGCATGGTCTTTATCACAATATGGGCTCAATCATCATAATGCTCCTTTTTTTTAGTTTGAATAACATGCATTCTGTATGCGAGGGGTTTGCTTCAAAGATCTCATTGATATTGTGGCATAACTACCTTACCAAGTTGCATATTACAGAATGGCAACACAATTGGATATCGATCTTACATGTCAAGTTAAACTATTTCTATGAATACAGGTTTGGCACATCCCACGATCAATTTCAGAGCGTCACAGGAGAAGGAACAAGCTTTCTGAAAACAAAGGGCCAGGTCTTGATTGTGCTGCTCTCTCTGGGTCTCTCGCTCAGGCAATTCTCCCTCCTCTTTTTTTGAACCTGTTTGTGTGGCTCCTGGGCTGCTGCTCATTTCTGATACACTGTCGTTTGTCTCTGTCAAGACGCCCAAAGGAGAGGGGAATGAAGAGGGACACATGAAGCAGAGCCGGGGACTGTGGCTACGGCACGGAACCGCAAACACGCTAAATCTGTCACCAGGCAGTCCCCTAGATGCCCTGCCCTTTCTATCTCGCTTTTTGTGCTTTGCAAACACAGACACTATGAGAAAATCAACATCATTGTCAATATGCTTGATAACATAGCATTTCAGAAATACAAGAAATATGTTAAATTGTGGATGAGGCCACTATCACAAAAGTAAATTCCAATGCAGTAATCTTGTCTTATTTTATCAATATTATTAACAAGTATATTCTCAGGACATTAACTTGCACAGCAATATAAATGTATCCTGCAAGTTAATCAATGAAATACTAACACTGTACTTTGGCATGTGCCCTTGAATTTGACCTATGTACTGTTTATCAATAGCCAATGCAAGTCAATATAATAAAGATGAAAGTGAAGTTCCAGTTGTTTCTTTGAGAGACTGTATTGTTTGTATTGTGGTCACCCAGTTGTGCTAATTAGCACCCATTCAACGTTCAAATTTGTTCAACGTTCAGAATAAGTTATCAAAAAGCAAAAGAAAAATATTGTTTTAAATTATTGTTTGAGATGAGAAACTATAAAAGAGTGGCAAAAATGCATGCAGGTATATATGTTATGGTAGTTTTTTTTGTTTTTTTTTGTCCCCTGCATCCTTTGAATGCCACTAGGTCAACCTGTCAGGAGAGGTGGTCTTCAGATGTTGATACTCTGCTTGGTCAGGACTACTGGAGCTGGAGAATTTGAACCATGGAGTATGTTTTTAGTGGTGGCAAAATCAGAGCATCCAGAGGAAACCAACCCAGACGTATGGAGAGACATGTACCCCAGCATTACAGTTGGTAAAAAATATGGATCGCTAAGATGTATGCTATTATTATCATTATAATATTCAAAGTCAGTCATTATAACAGTGCAAAGTATAGAATGCAATGAGAATTGTTGTATTTTGCCATGGGTGCAAAATTATCTAAAGACTGAACACTTGATTTTGTTCGTGTTTGTGCCACCAATAAAAATATCTTCTAAGACAATCTAAGACCTTGGCATTTTCTTCAGATAAGCAGAATGTTTTTCAGTTGTCGGTCAAATAATTATGTTTAGGTTATAGGTTGTCACTGTCCACTGTGGTATGCCCGTGATAACCAGCACTGGAGACTGGATTGTGGAAACGTATAAATTACTACTTATTTCAGTTGTTGTACATTCTCACAGCTAAAATCAACTGTTAGTACTCACTGAAATAACATACACTTTGTTTCTTCCAAATAAAGCTCCCAATTTTGTAAAAGTGCATAAGTGCATGTGTATGTCATTTTAAATTTCAAAATCTAAATAACAAAATACAAATAAAAAGTTGAAATGACTCCACAATCCAACTTGTTTAACTTACTGCCCAAATTTGTCCGCTTGATAATAAACCATGTAGGCTCCTTCCCTATGTCCTGCCCCGTATAGTTTTCATTGTTAGTATAGGTGAAGAGGCCGGAGACAAAGCAGAAGTGAATTTGGGCAGCAACAGTGGTGCCATCAACGCTGGTCCAAGATAGATGAGGCTTTCAAGTGGCGACGCATTGGGCCAGCCAGAGTGGGGGTGTGTTCTGCGCCTGATAAGACCCTCGAGTTGAAGAGAACGGAAGCTATTGTCAATTACCCAAAAAGTCTTTGTTGAGGGGAAAAAAATAGTCAGATTGCAACTTCACAGCACTACCTTGCTATAATAAATGTTCCCAACCTTGTCCATGCTGAAGAATGAGATATGCATATTTGGCTATTGGGTTTAATGCGCTGTGCATCCTTGAGAGAAAATGAGGTGATTGAAGTTCAATTTGTTGCCTGTTATTAAGTATTTCCGCGTGGCTGCCTCAGTTAAAGGATAATGGATGAGGGAATTATTATTACCTTTTGGTCAAATGAAGTGGTGTGGGAGATAAGGTGATGAAATTAATGAGCGGGAGGAAGAGTGGTGATCCATCAACATCAAAACAGAAGCCGGGGACAAGCCCGATGGGGAGGACTTGATAGAAATCATATTACAAAACATTGTGGATTCATCAGCATGTTGAGTTGGGTTGCTTTCATTGCACAAAGGCTGCCTTGTTTGTATGGCAGTGATAGCAAAAATGAAATATTGTTTGAAAGTTTGTGAGTTGACTGTGAGCTTTCTTGGAAGATTTTTTTAGTAAACACGAAAAATAAAATAAACAAAGTATTTAGACATAGAAGTGGATCAGATCGGTGCATCAAAATACCAGGTTGCTACATGTTAGGTTGTTCTAACCCCAAATACTGAACAAGGATTTAGGTTCTAGCCATCTCAGAGCAACAGGCCAGGCTTCAATCTATCAAGGGCCAATTTTAGCTATTGTATCAACCAGAAACATAGGACCGAAGACATCACGAATGTCTGTCTGTCTGCAGGGCCAACTTATTTCACTCATAGCAGGGAAAAGAGCATATCCTCTTGCAATTGCAGATAGATAGATATACTTTATTGATCCCCAGTAGTAGAAATTCAGGTGTCCAGCAGCAGAAAACACATACAGGTCTCTTGTACAGTCTGTACAAAGGGATGTTCAAATGATTGTTGAGCCCTAAAATGTGAGGGTAATGGTTGTTTAATAATGAGGCAATGTGTTAGATATTGTGACAGCCCTACTGAAGGCCAGATACCATTATGTGTGCATGTGACTGTTTTTATAATATGTATGTAAGTGTTTTATAATCTGTAATGCATGTAACTGTATGTAACTTTTGTCCAGGACTCCCTTGAAAAAGAGGTTCTTAATCTCAATGGGACTTTCCTGGTTAAATAAAGATAAAATAAGAAATATTATGTTGATTATCATTGTTTATTTTAATTTCCGTAAGTTATTTTCTTTGGGGGGGGGTAGTTATGTTTGTGTATCATTGTTATGCTTATAAGAGCATGTTGTTTATGTAAACCACAAAACATAAGGATTTTTTTTTTTTTCCATTTACAGTAAAACCACATTGAAATACATGTGCAAGAGTACCTCAGTGTGCACCAGACAAATATATACAAGAAAAAAGGTAAACAGAACTTTAAACTACAACAAAATATTTGCAATTCAACCCACATGTTTTGATTCTATAGCATTACTTCTGGAGTACTTCAGTTACTGTTTGTGTGTATTTAACCAAAACTGGACCAAAGGAGAAAGAAGGCTTAATAAATAAAATAAATAATAAAACCAATGCTTTCAGATGTATCCATGTTTGGATCTAACAAGACTAGAGCCTGATATAGTAATGCTGGTCCAGAGCTTGTTCTCAGTCGACTGCCCACAAAATCGATCACGTGTGTACCCATGAAACCAGTGAACCATGGGGCTATACCTCTGCGGCAGAAAACGCAATAGACAAACACGATCTGACATTTAAGATCCTTCTACCCTCCTGCGCCACATGTATAAAAACACTAGTAATCTTTCAGTACTAGTCTTTTTCTTCCTCAGACCGTATTCCTTCACACCTCCCCCTGTGTCTATGTTCCACGCTGGTAAACAAGGCCATGTCACCCCCATCATTAAATGAGTTCATCGGACTAACGAGCAAGCAAAGAGCCCACAACACTAACAAGGCTCTGCTGGCTGCCCATGCCCCCAATCAGGGGCCTCATCACGGCTGACACAAAGCCTGCCCGAGCCCCCTGGAGCCAATTAAGACAGATTTTCCTTTTGGAGATTGAGTGGTATAGCGAAGACATAGGTAACGTGTGCATGAGAGGTCCTTGCACTATAGAGCCCTGGCATGACTCTGCGTCAGAGGAGTGCAGGGAAAGTGATACGCAAACAATGGGAAGACAAGTGGAGTTTTGAAGAAGACAAAGGGTTGCTAATTGGAGGAGAGCTCATGTGACTTGACTTTTATGCTCCAGTGGTTATCTGCAGGTCAGGCTTGAACCACTTCACTTTTGTGAAGGGTGGACTTTGAAGTTATGTAGATATATGTACAATTATTATGGATCGAACATGATTTAGTTCCATTTTGCATGATATAATTGATCATACTCCTCTCCCCTAATAATATTGACGTAAATTTAAAGGCCATATTGGGTACATCACTACACCTTCAAAAACGGATGTGACAATTCAATGGTCGGAAATCTTGCTTCTATTTAATATAAGTATAATAGGGCTGCAACAAGTACATTGATTAACCTCAAATAGAAAAGTTCAATAATTGAGTAATCAATTATCAATCAATCAATCAATATTTATTTTTAGAGCGCCTTCACTACACAGGGCAACACCAAGCACTTCACAGCCCACATCAATTAAGACACAAATCATCACATAAAACAAACACCAAAATCACCATTGAAAACACAATTAAAATGATGCGGGTAATTAGAAACATTAAAACAATAAAATCACACAAGGGATTAAATCACAAAAGTGCATTAAAAATAGATATAGAAATTCTTCGGTCGTATGCACAGGCAAAAAGTACAGCCTTTAACCTGGATTTGAACATTGTCAAGAGTAGACGTCTTTCTCACAGTTTCAGGAAGACTGTTCCAGATTTTAACTGTATACATTTGAAACTTGCTTCCCTATGTCTAGTTCTGAGTCTGGGCACCAGCAGGAGTCCTGTCCCTGTGCTCCTCAGAGTCCGGGTTGGGCACCAACATGTCACTGATGTACTTTGGTGCGAGGCCATGGAGAGACTTGTACACAAGCAGAGCTGCTTTAAAGTCTATTCTCTGAGCCACAGGAAGCCAGTGCAGAGACCTGAGAACAGAACTGATGTGGTTCCTGGTTCTAGTCAGGACTCCAGCTGCAGAATTTTGAATATGCTGCATGTATGGAGAGCCTATTAATGTTTTTTTTTTTTAAATAAACATGCTAAATGTGGGTATCATGCATCAACTATTCTTAATCATTCTGTCCAAAAGTGAAAGGGGGTGCGCCCTCACAAGCCACTTTCGCTTGTGCCTACTCCTTTTGACCTATGCTCTGTATTTGTTTGTTGTTTTCATGTTTGTTCCGTTTATAACATGTTAAAAAAACAACAATAACAACAACCCAATGTATTGCAAGTCATCTCCAGATAACAAATTGTTAATCGATAATTGCAGCCAGAGCCATTTCCCTAAAAGAAGAAACAAAATAAGGCAATAAAAAAGCATATGAAGTTTCCCTAATGGCATTGACTGCAGTACAAGCTTAATTAACTTCAGACAGAGTTTGCATATTGCACATTTCTGTCAGCACACTCAATTTTGCCAAGTCCGAATTGTGTCCACTTGAGTGATTGCACCGATTGTATTGCTGCCCTGTTACTGATTCAGCTTCTAATCAGTGGTCACACGTACAGGTGTATTTTCCTTGAGATAATTCAAACAAACCACTTCGTTGACAAAAATAAACACAAGCGGGAAGCAGCAATTGTGACCTAAAGCAAAATAAACAAGCCCAGCAAGCTTGTTGGGGTTATAAAGCCCAGAGTCCAGCATTGCCCAGCCAGGGTTCCCCAAAGACATCCCCATTGAAAAGGACTGGGGCCACTTAGTCTGAATTTAGCCTAATAAGGATTAAAGCCTTTTCTGTGCCTTTTCAGTGTTTGCTAACAGGTTAGCCTCTTCTATTAGCCTTTTCTTGGGCTGCTGAGCCTTTTTGAAGTGATAACAATAAGAAGGTCTTGTGTGGATTTAGGGAAACGCTGCACTGCTCCTGGGGTTAATTGGAGCAGGAGAGACTTTGCAGAATTAGAAATCAGCCTCTGGGCCTGGACTTCACACCATCCCATCCATGATACATATTTCAGTGACTTTGCAGAGGTGATGCAGAATAACGACGGAAGATAGAAAGAACAAAGACTGAAAAGGCAGATTTTTCTGTATGCAAAACAAGAATCAATCATCATAGGAGACACACCACATACAATCAAGAAAATTTCAAACTCAAAACTGTCTGCTATCATTTTGCCTATTCCAGCATATTTTTTAAGCATATTTGCATAATTATCCTTACACCAGAACAGGGACTTTCAAGGTACTACTGGGCACCTGTTGAGTCGGTAAAAATGCCTTCCTTGATTTGTGAAGCATGTCAGTAAACACTCCAACAAAATCCAATGCGAGTGTTCTTGACTGGAGCTCAGCAAATCAGGAAGACAGGCCACAGCCACCTCTGAAGCAGGAGACCATGGGCTATTCCACTTTCACTATAAGCCCCCACAGCAAACATCAGACAGGTTAGCATCGCTGAACGGCTCCTCACACATTCTCCTTGCTTCTCTTCAATCTGCCATTTTGGCCATTTAGTGACGGCTAAGCTTTTTCTTAGAGGTTGGTGCAAGGCCTCGTTGGAGTAAATTCTTTTCTAATCCGGCTATTGTCAGCAGATTAAGTGGGTGTGGGGTGAAAAGTACACCCATTTGGGGGAATTCAAAAATGGACATCCTGGGATGGTTGAGCAAAAGGACAGCGGGAGAATAGCCACTGAATAAAAAAAGATTGCCAACGGCCCGAGTTGGGAGTGGGAAGGACTCAATTGGAAGTTTTATTTTAGTTAGAATTATCAGAATACGTGAGCATTTTGAAATATGTTTTGAAGAAACATATCAGTTGACAAAATATGAGAAGATGTGCACTAGAAGTCTAGTACTGTGTACTAGTTCTACATAAAAATGCACATTTAGATAATGGAGATTACATGCAACACAACACTTGTATGTAACCAGAATAAA
Source organism: Knipowitschia caucasica (assembly GCA_964034765.1). NCBI lineage: Eukaryota > Metazoa > Chordata > Actinopteri > Gobiiformes > Gobiidae > Knipowitschia > Knipowitschia caucasica. Next base: position 16,055,980 of record OZ035825.1, on the reverse strand, counting down.
ACTAATAAGCAGGATTAATATATATCACCATAATAAGTAATATATAAGAAAGCACACTTTCAAGGACTATATTTTTACAAGAACCTGTATAGTATTTTTCTAAAGATACACTTGAGTGTAAATGAAACTGCTTTCTTCTGTCTCCAAGCTCCTGGCGGGTGGTGTCAGAAGTGGTTGAATGTGTTGAAACAGTTTTACTGAATTTGACTGAGACAAATTAGTCTATACACTGCAATGAACATTAGTAGTAAAAGATGATAAAATGTCATTAACATAATTAACAAATGTCTGCAAACTTTGTTAAATGTCGAGTGATATTGTCGGATTTAATTAAGTTGGAAATTGTTGGTGAAAGACTTGGATTACATGGACAATTAAACCTAAATGCAAAATGCACATCCAGTGTAATTAAAGGAACTGAACAAATTCCCTATACATCACTATCAAGGACATTAGGAAATCCAGACAATGGGTACTGGTTTATTTCTACAACCTTATATGAGCTAGTCTTTGTGCAGAAATGTACTGGTGATGCTTTGTAGTGCTGATGGCAGCAGTAAGCTCAGCTCTGGATGAGTAAGTCCTCTGCCTTATGCCCCTGTGGATGTGCCATTTCTACCAGACTGGATGGATCATTAACCATAATGGCAATGGGAACAGCACAATCCAGCTTTGTAACATTCTATGCCCTGGCACCAACATCATGGGCATTTTCTCAAGTCCATTATAACATGGCTCTAACTCGACATTAACAACTTTTAAATGCTGATGTCGAGTTAGATCCACAGCATGTACTTTTTTATATTACTGTTGAGAGAATATGGGATCATCAGATGAATGCTCACTATAATTTCTTTAAGTTTCACAGTGGCACAAAATATAAACAGGATCGACAACAAACAGCTTTACATTTTCAATAAAAAATTGTATGTAGGCAGTTGAAAGCAGTGATAAATAATCGCAAAACATTCGAATTTTCATTTCAGGCATCAAAAATTAAGACACATGACAGTTCTTTGACTCTCTTTGGTGTGAAATATCAACCAAAACGCAACACAGACTTTGTACAAACCGAACCTCATTAACAATTCCAATTTCCAAATCACAGGGTGGACATCGATCTTTCACTCCGCAGCTGACCCTGGCTGAATAGTGCAGGCTTGTGAGAACAGCAGGTACACAGGTGCTGATTGTAATATCAGTAGCCTACCAGGCCGAGTGGCATCTATAAACAGGCCTATCCATCAGACTGCCGTGCTGCCTCTGACATGTGGGTCGGGGGCAGACGGAGAGAATAAATGATGGAGAAGAGGGATCAATCAAAGGCCGCGAGGGGAGGCACCTGCCCCCTGACTGGCCCAGTCAAGCCCAAAGACAGAGCATGATGGAAGGGCTAGGCTCAGGTGCAGGAGCAGGACAGCGGCTTTGTGTGGACAAGAGTGCGTTTAGTGTTTGGGCAAAGATAATACTGTGCTCACATCTAATTCTTGTCTGCAATGTCAAGCAGACGTGGTTGACAAGAACTTGTTTGAAAGACATTTTAATTTGCTTTCTAGAGAGCCATTGGGTACATCTAATTGAGTCTAAAGTATAGAAATGCAATGAATATATAAATAATAAAAAAAGCCATCCATACACATTTGTATTTTAAACATTTTGGTAAACCAGTTGATTAAACTAACCCTTTGTATTGCAAAGCAACCAATAATAAATAAATCATATACAGTATGTAAGTAGTAGATTAATGAGGACATTATTCTACTCCTGTCCCAACCCAACAGTATGTTGAAGTTCTGCATTACGAAGGGGAAAAAACATGGCTCTAGCGTAACAGAAACTATGATTTTTATCTATATATAAAAGAAGATAAGTATATGTCTTTTACAATAAATCTTATATTTTAGAGTCCAAAAAAATAGAGACTGGAGGAGACATTAGTCATCATTAGAACAGGTGACAATGGGTTTAATGGCTCTTTATGTGATTATCAACAACTGTCTACTTCTGTTATCTTTCAGAGGGCTACGGTATTTCTGTAATTCAACTATACTGTATGTGCCAAGCTTTTGTTAGTTATAATATAATAATAAGGCTTTCAGTCCATTATCAAAATGTTTTTTTGTTTGTTTTGGTTTTATAAAACAACCAATGAAACAAAGAAAGGCTTGCTATATCTCACTTGTTGTGTAATGAGTGTGTCAAATATTAGTCTTACATTGTAAGTTGAATTAGATAACAAATATTTTTGAGCAATGGATTTTTCTCAAAAAGATTAAAATAGGAAAATATAGCATTATGAATTTGGCTCGAGTTTTGGAGGTTTACCAATTGCCACAGGTGGCCCAGCTGGTGTCCCTGTGCAGTGGTAACAACCTGGAGATGAACGCCCAGAATACAGTAGAGATGATTGTGACTTCAGAAACACGTCAGTCCTTAAATACAAAGATTATTATGCATATATTTCTGACTCTTTTATAACTTGTTTGCACCATATACCAAAGCAAATTCCTAGTTTGCAACTTCCCGTTACTTACGATGGCAATAAATATAATTAAGAAAATTATTTTTGCAATAACCACCATGAGTGATAGAATTATTTTACCCATGAACCATGATATTATGTCACTCATTGGTGGGTGAAACCTATTCAAAACCAATTATGCAAAAGACAAAGAATAAAGTAATTTACTGGTAGTATGCAGTAAAAAAACAAATCTTTATAACATGAGAGAAATATCTTGTGATAATTTAATCAAAAGGCAAAATTATGCAGGTTGCTTGGACAGCTTCTCCGTGTCAGAATTTGATGCAGTCCAGTAAAACAGAGAGTTATAACAAATAGATCCTGGGCCGGAGAAGGGAACAAGCCTCTCAGATTCTCTGAACGCTTTGAACGTGGTCATTAACAAGTCTCTAAAAACACTGCACATGTGGCGGAAAGCAGCCGCTGACCTCACCGCTCCACAATGAGTTTGTCAACGCAGTTTGAACCTCACGCAAACAGCTGGGGGAGAAAGATGAGACATTACAGCTTCAACATCAACGAGATGCAGGCGGCAAGGAAGGTTACAAAACGGTAGTGGAGTGATAATTGTCAGGTCTGTTCAGTGACCACCTCACGTCCTGTGTCACTTCTAATTGGCTTAAAGAATATAGGAATAATAGTTAGTGGCACAGACCAGTTGGAAAGTGACAAGGCAGAATCATCATCAAAGGAGACATGCTGTGCAAAATCGAATTTTTGGAAACAACATTGTTCCCTCATCAAAAACAGGCCTGGAGTTCCATCCACGCTATCAGGAACTTCTGGTAGAAACATGTAACTCTGTTCCTTCAGTCTTAAAGCTATTGTCTCAGTACTGTCCGGGGTCTTCCCCCGGAGCAGACCCTGTGGAAGATCCAGGACATGTTGGAGGAATGTTCCTCAGCTGTCCTGGAAACGCCTCGGGATTTCCCCTGGACTAGCTAGAAGAAGTGTATGGATACGGAGGGTTAGGATAAAGCGGAAGAAAATGGATGGATGGTTAACTGTAACTATTACATCGCAATGTTCTACCTTTTCAATAGTATTTTCCCTAAATTAGTTTTGACAATTAATCAGGTAATTTATAGCTGGTAGTTTTCAAATTGGAAATAAAACATGGGCCTCCCTCTGGTGGCAGCATGAGGAGTTACGTGATTTATTTCTTTTTTACCCTTGATACTTGTTTTGTCATATATGTTCTACTTAGTAAGCATTTAGCTTTCAAAACATGAAATGATCAAGTAGAAATTCTTATAATCGTTAGTGACCAAACATAATCATTAATGTTTCGTCTTTAACGTTATAGAGTCGAAAAGGTATGATACGTTTTCCTGAGGTCTGTGTAAAAGAATCTCTAATGTGTGCTATAGACAATCTAGAAAAGTAGATTAAGGGCAGCTTGGCAAAATTCCCTTGGGTGCATATGGGTCCTCCAGGTAGAGCCTTGCACTTGAGCCCTTGGCCCGAGGGCCCCGACGGCCCGACAGCCCGAGGGCCGGGCTTCGGGCCGATGACCGCATAATGACCTCGGACACGGGCCGGGCTCGGGCTCTTCATTTTCAGAGCGGCAGAATACATTTACGAACGCACCCACTGAATATAGCGTTCTATCACGCTGTAGTGTTTGTTGTTCTGTGTAGTGTTGTCATTGACGGCACATAGCGTTACTTACAGGTGTGTTGCAGCATCTGTGTATCATACAGATGCGGCCGTTCACTCTGCACCACTCCGCACACACAGAACTCATTGCAACACATCACTACCATGTATAACTCCGCCCTCTAGCTAAGTCTGCGTTCATATCAGTGCGCGGCACTATATACTACGCTAAAACATTGTTATGGGAGGTTACAAAAAAAAAAAAAAAGGCGGGCTTGATGCGGGTTTCGGGCCTGAAAATTGAGAAACCATATCGGGCCGGGCCGGGCTGGGGCGCCACCCCCTCGGGCCAGGGCTGGGCTCGGGCCCAGATAATAGGCCCGTGCAGGGCTCTACCTCCAGGTGCTCCTCTATCTCAAAAAACATGCTGGTCACAGTAGCAGGCTAACCCAACTATATGCATTTTTTACATGACTCAAATCATATGTGAAGATACAAGCAAAAAATGTTATTTGTTATCTACAGTTTTTTAATCATCATCATTCGCATCAATGGAAGCTCCTGGGCTAGTTGAAATAAATATTTCTAGTTAAAGATGCTATACCCAATTTTATTTTTAATGAGTTCATAAAAATGCGTATTACTACATACGAGTTGTATTATAATCCGCAATTTATTTAAAAACTTGAGCTCATTGATTCAGCTTCAGGCTGTAAAAAGTGCAGAGTAGAGACTTGAACGTGACGCTCGCTCTCCACTCTCAGAACGAGGAGGCGCCGCCTGTTACGAACAGCCTGCGTCCTCTAGCCTCTACAGCGCTGCTAAAAGCATTAGCATGTTAGCAGAATTGGCTATAACTCTTCTTGCTGTAACTGCATACATAGCAAAACAGCGCAAACGACACAACAATGAGGAAGAGAAGAGGGAACTAAAGCGAGAAAATGATCAAAGAAGAAACCAAGCCCGAGTGAACATAGCTAGCTTACATTGGATCCTCTGGAGAGATTACAGTCTATGGGAGAGACCTCCGGGAGCGCCTCGGACTATCTATGCTCGGGCCACATTTGGAGGCGAAACTAGCGGTAATCTTTCAATTATATATTTTGTAAGCAGTGCGTTGCTTTTGTACCATTTCATCAGTGATTGTTGTACAGCTTAAGTTGCGCTAATGCTAATGTTAGCATCAGATCGCAAATACAACTAGATGGCTCCGTGGGATGAGAGCGTAGGGGAAATGAGAAGCTTGTGAGCGAGTTGGGGGGCGGTGCTAAACATTCAAACCTTGCAGAAACGGGTATAGCTCCTTTAATAATAATGTGTAAGCAGTCTTAGAGCCCAGACACACAACACTGTTTAACATTTACATTCATACTGTGGCCACATGAGCTGTAGTGGCCCTAGTTTTACCTCCAGTCTGTGGCCCTCAACCGGCTCTCTGCGCATGTGGTCCCCGGGTGAATAGTTTGGACAACCTCTGGTGTAAAACAACGTCTGCATTTCAAAACTCATGAATGTACTTCCTGATCATATCCGGACTCTATCCTGCCTAGTCCACTAGTGAAATTGCATACTGTATAATTTGATGCATGTTAAAAGTTCAATGCGTGTATTCATTAACATAATACTCAGAAGCATCTCTTACACTCAGAAGAAAGATTGCTATGAGAGTGAAGGTCATTCTGAACCATCACCTCAAAACTTTGCCTGGCTCAGTTATTTATTGAGCATCCCAGGATGCACTCTGTCAGAGCAGTGGCATGAAGCAGAGAGACAGGACATTGCCAAAATGAATGGGTGACAGTGAAGGGAGCGTCCCATGGTCTCATTGATAATGACATACCTGCTTGCCTGTCCGTTAGCCTTATAGCACACACTACTTAGACCCTAACTGGAAAATCAATAGACTTCATGGCTCTTGGTGATTGGCAGCTACAGCCGAAGGTCGTCCCTGGCGACCATGAGAGTTTGGTGGAGCGAGCACTTATGGGGGGAAGGGAGTAGCCCCGGTGGTTCCACACTTTAAGGAGAGCCAGGCAGAAGGCGACTGGCCAGTTCATCAGAGAGGGCTGCTTTTCTCTGACTGAGTGGCGATCTATTGAGGCAGGGCAGCTAACCCCAGGAAGCCGTCAGCACCTCGCTAATTAGAGTTACCAATGTGTTTGCAATGAGGATCTGTCTCTTCACAGCCCAAACTTGGACATCGACCTTTAGAGAAAATAATTATACAGGACACAATTCACGATAATGTTCTAAGCTATTAAAAAGTGTGAAAATTAAATATTATTTTTGTTGTCATTTTCTGTTCATTATTATTTGTTCCATATGAAAATTGTGTACATGTTTTGAAAGAAAACATTTTGATTGATGGATGAGTTGTGCATTTGCCCTCCTTTCTTGTTCAAACTTGATCAGAGGATGTATCCATGAATGTATATATAGCTTTCCAAATCAGTTGTTCACAAAGACAACTTGAAAGAATATATTCAGAAATAAAACATTAGCATATCAAATTTAGCCTGGTCTTATTACACCATCGTACAAAATTCATTTCATACTAAGGTTGGGATTTGCTCCATTGATCTCCGTTAACAGGTGGGGGTTAACTCCTTTTGCAGACTGAAACGATTGGATCCGAGTTCTGCGTGACGTATGTAATGCGCCAGAGTGAGTCGCTAGCATTTAGTCTATCCATCTCCTATCCACTAACGGAGCCCACAGGGAGTAGAGCCACAACATCTTAGCCAGCGAAGACATTTGCTAAACATTCCTCTTGCTCTGGCTTCAATTTCTTGATCTTTGGAGCCAAACCAGAACGGATGACTTTACAATCGCATTCGACGCCATTGCCAAACTGCAACCAGCAAACGTCACTGACACCTACCTACAACACCTGCCTCCCCTGCTTGCTGATTGGTGGGATGGGATACAACAGAGGTAACTGCAGCCGCTGGGATCAGACCCAAACGTACATGCAGGGAAACAATAATTGGTCAGAGTTTACAGATGGCTATTGCCAGGCTATATCAACTTAGGCAGCAAAGAAAAACAATTGCAAAATAAATAAGATACATCTCCCTCCACTTACATTTTTCTCGTATCTATTTCTGTTTTTTTTCTCTCTATTATAAAGTTTCAGGGCTCCACCTTGTGTAAGTTTTGAAACAAAAGTCTAAAAACAAAAGACAGGAAATTTCCACATTCATTAGCTAAGCCTCCACATACTGTACATAGCTACCCAAAGATTAAATACTTGTGTGCCACCGCTGCACAAGGTTTTACTAAAGTGTGTAACATCCACCTTGGAGACGGCTCACCAATCCACTGTGTACCCATATCACACACAAAAAACAAAAAAACAATCAACTTGAAGCACAGCGCCTCCCTTCCATGAACGGTAGATAAAAGCAGCCTCCAGAAGTGCCGGCGCAACAATAACTTTGCATGCAATATTGATGAGCGGTGTCTAAACATAGCAAGGCTGCTGCACACTCGCACATCTGCCGTAGCTTCATCAGCCCCGTCTGAAGAGCAGATGCGTGGGCTGCCAGGCAATTAGCTCTGTGCCATCCTGCTCTGGGGCCGCTGTGGAGAGCAGCTGGGCCCATCCGGTACACACACCACAGACTGTCAACAGGAGAAGCATGACTGTCCTATGCAGCCGTGTGAGGAGGGGAGACAACACACACAAAGGGCAAGTAAGGAGCAGCTAAAAGCAATACATGGGTTAAAAGGTGCATTTGAACTGTTCGGATAGAGGGTCTATCACAGCTAAACAGGCAGGTGAGGTAATCGGGTCAAGTTACAGGTCAGAAGAGGGGATCTTGCCTTTAATGTTCTTGTTCTAACACTAGCATTTACATCAAGGCAAGAAAGTGGAGAGCCCCTTTTTTAAACTGGGGTACGTAACTTTAAAAAAAAACATATATATACTTTTTGTTTGTCCCAAAGGTATGAGTAACGTAATAGTAAACTTGTGTGAACAAAATGGACCGCTTCTCATTTACTTTTTGCATAACCGTAAGAAAGTGCCCTGTGAGTCACTATTTGGCGCTTTGGGCTGAGCAAGAGCGGTTCTCTCTTCTTCACTTTTCTGTCTGGAATAAACCGCAGCTTTAAGCCTGGTAAAAGCTAATACCTCATTTGTTATGTACATATTTGAATAAAGGCAATGTATGGTACAACAGCAGAGCTACTTGTTTGTTAGCATTTCTGGTTTATAGTAACTCCCTAATTATAAGCATTGACAACTTGTAAAGCACTCCGGCCAGAAGTGCATTTCCGCTCCTTAAAAACAGATCTGGATCCTGACATTCATCTGGGTCACCTCCAAAATGTAGTTTTCAGTTCCTCCCTATTCTAAATATTTATTGAAAAAAGTTAAAATCCACCACTAACTTTTTGAGTGATGATTTCATTACCCCCTGGTGGAAGTAACTATACAGGTATGACTTGTGAGAGAGCCTCTTCAGATTTTTGGACTACTAAAATCATTGTTTTTACAAGCAGTTTCCGCTCTAGAACTTCTATTATCTTTGCTACTATTGCTAAGTTAACTTTATGCATTGACAGCCTCTTAATCTTCTTCCCGCTCCACAAACCAAGGGGGTCCTCTTCAGCAACAGTTGATCATTCTAGCTAGCAGATAACAGAAAGAAGTGGAAAAAATGAATGAGGTCAATTTGATTTACACTTAAATTGTCATTGCCAAAACAGTCATTACAGTCGAGTTCAATTTGATTTTACACAGAGATACTAAAGTGCAATAGTAGCAAGGGCCAAAACGGATTAATAATGTCATTCCTATATTTTAGCATCAGACCAGAGATAACATGTATTTCATAATATTTGGACATTAGCTCTTCAGGCAGAGAGCATTCATCTTTTTACCATAGTCATGATGAACGGCTGAATCAAGACATGAGTCTAGACATTTGTATCTTGTACCATGCCACTTTCCAAATGTCTATTAAATACAGTATTCTAAACTTGCATAATATAATATGAATGATGCAATGCTAACATACGCATTCCTACTGTCACAATTGACTCAACTCAACATATGAATAATTACCCCAAAATAGTGTTCAAACAACCTATTTATATTTCCGCGTATTGAATTAAACAAAATGAAAGACTTGATATTTTGTCTCTTGCGGCAGCTGCAAATTGGAATTGTTGCAATAATGTTGAATTATTTTTCACAAATGAGAAACAAACCAAACAGCTTTAAATGTAGACTACATTCGCTAAGCTTTTACCATTCTCAACATTAATTTAATAGTGATGCTCTGAAAATGTGGTATATTTTGAGACCACTGTCTTTTGGAAAACCAAAGTTCGGTCATGAGAGGCTCAATGATAAAATGCAGAAAATGAAGTCATAGAGGGAGAGGCTCATTAATCAATTTTTTCCACAGTCTATTCTTGAAGTTGTTGCCTTGTTGGCCACTACATATCTGAGAAACCATTTTTGGAAAATACTGCATTCTGCACTATGTCACAAGTGTCAAAAGGATAATTTAACAGTGTATGTTTAAAGGCTTCTTAGTCATCCACTTTAATAAATAAGAATAACTGGGGGTATATGCTATCACAATTACAGACTTTTAATTTGTTCAATTCAACACTTTGACAAAACAGCAGAACACATCATACAAATCCATATTTTACAACAAATAAGTATTTAAGATCCAAAGAAGTGCAAAGAATGCATACATGAATCCATGCAACAAGCCTTATCGTTTTCAGAGACTGCATGGTTCTCAATATTAATTAGCAATACAAAAATAAATTAATACCCATAATTACAATGGCTGGTCTGTGATCATGTATTTAATACTTTGTGAGAGACTCCTCAAAGACAATGATTTAGATCGTCTGCGCAAGCGTCATTTTGAACGTTAGCGATTACAGGCATTCGCGATCAAAAACACTCATGCGTAACGTAATGACTAATTAAGTGAGAGGCGGTGTGCTGGTAATGACCGCGGTGTCTCAGAGGAAGACGCGTCCACCGTGTAAAACCAAATATGGTTTGTCTTTTACGCATTTGTAGCGCACTTCAGTGTCCTGAGTTCGGAGACGGTGCACGGTAGACGTGACCTCCAGTTCAGTGAAACCCGCTTGCATTATTCACGTGATGTCTTTAGCTGCAGTGGAGCCACAGACGCGTAAAGGGCAGCGTGTTAAGTGTGTGACAGCAGAACATGGGTCCGCGCATTCTGACGGTGAAGCGGAGGAATAAAGGAAAGGATAAAATAAGAATGCCGACATACAGATTTAAAAAAAAATATATATATATGTATATATATATATATTTTAATGAATTGTCTAAAAATGTGGCTTATGGAGAAATGTCCAGTGTGTGTTCTTTCTTTTGACAAAATAAGCAAGGCACTAAATCCTTGAGAGTTTATTACAACGGTATAATCCATAAGAACAAGCTATAAGAGATTTGAGCCAATAATTTATAGTCAGACAAAGATTTTATACGTCTGTATAAATATGACAAGTAAAAACAACTATGTACATTTAGCATGGCAGGCATATAACGTGCAGCTATTTAGGTAGCAAATGGGCATTCTAGAAGCAGGTTTATTTGTTGGAGCTGCGTTAATGCAACCTTGCCCATTCCGCTCCGGTGTGTCCCTTTGCAGCATGTTGTGGTATAGCCATAGTGTAGCGGGCCCCATGAGCGCGCGTAAACGTGGTCTGTCCAGACTCCGGAGACTGTAGTGGGGAAGAGCACAGTGTTATCTGTCTGCAGATGCTACTCTGGAGCGTGACGCGCGGCGCTGCTTGGAGCTGCAGTGAGTGCCTCTGATTGGTCCGCTGCACTGACAGCTCGCACATGATTGCAGGAAGAGAAGCCCGCCCCTTTCCTCTGCTTCTAAAGGAGCCATTCATAAAGTACACAAGTCCTGCTCCAGCTGAGTGTGGACACTGCGAGGACCAGAGCAAAGACACGTTCTGACGCGCGCAGGACGTGGGCCGAGGACGCATTCACGAGCAGAATATGTGTTTACTGGGAGGTTATCAGGACTGGACTGACATTTAGCCAAACGTTACGTGGTTTCCTGCTTCTCCCGCTGACGTGCATCCGCTGAAAGGCAGTAAACTTTTGGATTGAGCCCGTCTTCTCCCGCCTCGGGCTTCACCGGTAAGCGTTGGATCCGTCAACTTACTGCGATTCTCCGGTGTACAGCCCGGACCTCTGCCCCAACATGATCGCCACCCAGGCTAAGCTGGTCTACCAGCTCAACAAATACTACAACGAGAGATGCCAAACTCGAAAAGGAGCCATCGCCAAGACCATCCGAGAGGTGTGCAAAGTGGTGTCAGATGTACTGAAAGAAGTGGAGGTGCAGGAGCCGCGCTTCATCAGCTCCCTGAGCGAGATAGACGCGCGGTACGAGGGCATGGAGGTCATCTCCCCAAACGAGTTCGAGGTGGTGCTGTACCTTAATCAGATGGGCGTCTTTAACTTTGTGGATGACGGCTCTCTCCCGGGCTGCGCGGTGCTGAAGCTGAGTGATGGCCGCAAAAGGAGCATGTCTCTCTGGGTGGAGTTCATCACGGCCTCGGGCTACCTCTCTGCGCGGAAGATTCGTTCTCGTTTCCAAACGTTAGTGGCACAGGCCGTGGACAAATGCAGCTACAGAGATGTGGTGAAGATGGTGGCTGACACAAGCGAGGTCAAGCTGCGGATTCGGGAGCGCTACGTGGTACAAATCACTCCTGCCTTTAAATGCACGGGCATCTGGCCCAGGAGTGCAGCCCAGTGGCCACTTCCGCACATTCCATGGCCCGGTCCAAACCGTGTGGCCGAGGTCAAGGCGGAGGGCTTTAACCTGCTGTCCAAAGAATGCTACTCTCTGACGGGGAAGCAGAGCTCCGCGGAGAGCGACGCCTGGGTGCTGCAGTTCAGCGAGGCCGAGAACAGGCTGCTGATGGCCGGTTGTAGAAAGAAGTGTCTCTCGGTGCTGAAGACCCTGCGGGACCGTCATCTAGAGCTGCCCGGGCAGCCGCTCCACAGCTACCACATGAAGACACTGTTGTTGTACGAGTGCGAGAAGCACCCGCGGGAGACGGACTGGGACGAGTCGTGCCTGGGGGACCGGCTCAACGGCATCCTACTGCAGCTCATCTCGTGTCTGCAGTGCCGCAGATGCCCGCACTACTTTCTGCCAAACTTGGACTTGTTTCAGGGGAAACCACACTCGGCCCTGGAGGCTGCCGCCAAGCAGACGTGGAGACTAGCACGAGAGATCCTGACCAACGCCAAGAGCTTGGACAAATTATAGTGTGTGTGGGCCGGACTCCATCTAAAGACTCTTTTTTAAAAACGGGACAAATGGGCCACTGCCACATAGAATAAGGTACATTTCAAATAAATGAACCCTTTGTTGTCTTCGTTAAATGTTTTCACAAAGTGAACCAACTTTAATTTAAATATATGCACAAAATCGTTCAGTGAAATTTTAATGTAGCGTGCCAAGTTCGAGTTTTTTCATTATGTGACTTGAAAAGAAATGCTAAATAAAATGTTGCAAATGGATTTATGCGTCGTGTGTTGACCCTGCTGTGCTGCGCATTAGACTGTAAGATCCGTGCGCATAAAAACAACACACACTGAAGTGAACAAGCCTTTCCCCTATCCCTGCCTCATGGAGAGCAGCTGAAACTGCATAGGCATGTCTCCAAACAGGCCCGAGGAAGTGCTCAGCTCTGCGGCTACAGTCTGGGACTGCCTTTGGCTTTTATTATAAACACTCACTCACACACTCACACACACACACACACACACACACACACACACACACACACACACACACACCACATGTGAGCATACGTTATGCACAATAAATGAGAACAAACCACCTGTGGCGCACACTCAGCCCATTGCAGAAAGTGCCTCAAATAATAAACTTGATATCAGATCTTTAAAAATTCATGGACAATTAGGCTTTTTATATTAACTCTTGCACTAAGAAGTGCAAATGACGCACCGCTTAAAAAAATGCATTTGTATAATTCTAAACTTGTCCAATTTATGTTCTTTATAAATTGAACTCAAAACAATAGTTTGCCAAGGCTAATAACCAAAGGACCCCGAATTTATTACACCCAAGTGAGACTTAAACACTTCTATATAAACCAACACAAAACATTAGTAAGAAGTTATTTTCAAGCAGCAATACAATATGGGCAGTGGACAGTGGACAGGCGCCCAGAGACACTCACCTTGGGGTCCAGGGCCTTGAAGCCGGGCTCCTCGTCGTCAACTTCGAAGAAGAGCTCGGAGGCGGTCACGGATAGAGTGCCTTTGACCACCACTGCGGGGGCCACCAGATGAGCGCTGGTGCTCAGGCTTACGGGGCCTTAACATGGACGAGAGAGGACCAGATAAGGATAGAATAGAGAAGCAATTTTAAACGAATTCAAGATACCTATAATTTTCTAAAGTTAATTTGATTAACTTTATTTTAATATTTGCAGTATTTTAATCTATTAAGGAATTGTTTTGAATAAGGAATATGTATGAGTAAAATTACAAAGATTACCAACATGAAAATCGTAGTAACATTTCCAAGCTTCTAAAATGTATCGAAATTGAGTTGCGCGCTACTTTACCCAGGCCTGCACGGCTCATCTTTGCTTACGTCAGTGCGTATCGATCCCCAGTGCTTTAATCTAGCATCAATCTTCATTCACGAGAATATGACAATAGGTGAAGTGCATTGTATTTGCAAACGCGCGGGTTTTTGCTGGGCCCCCATTTCTACCTGCTCTTTGACGCATGGAATAAATACCGGATTTTGTGTCTTTGGAATAACAAGTTTGTCCGGCAGAGCTAGAGTGCGAATGGGGAGCGTGCTTTACGAGACAGCGGTGTGTTTAAGGCCTTTGTCATCGTGCTGCTGGTTTATGAGCTCTGAGCCTCATTATGTGGATCAGTCCTCTGGAGCCTGTCCCCGGACACACACGCACTCATATCCGATTAACGCGCGTTGATATTTCATTAGCATCTGTAGCGCAAACTCGCGGGATGCGTGGATTAAAGGATCTGCATTCACATTTCACAAACGTCTTTATTTGCAGCCGCATTTTGGACGATCGCTTCTCATAACAATACCATACAAACTCGTTTGAAGGAAATCGAAAATTTAAATATCGGATTAAACTCTAACATTCAGAGCATTGTTAGTTTATTCTATCTATACATAAAATGTGTATTTAAACACAAAGGATACAATGTATTGTTTTAGCCAACATGACACTATACTTGTTTGTTTTAGTGTATCAGTGAATTGTAATATTTAGGCAATCATGCAGAAAATATTTTCAAGTCTTCCAGTACCCGATTAGCAAGCCACATTACAATTTACAATGTGACAGCAGTTTAAAACAAGTAATACGGCAACATGCAGAGAATGTAAGCATTTACACAAATCTAAATAAATTTAAATCATGTCTGTAAATGTAAAACTGTTTAACAAGCATTTATGAAATAATTGTTGCAGTATTATTTATTGAATAATACTATTTCAATCAATACTTTATTAATTACGCACAATTGTTATTTTATGTAAATCAAAAACCTAGATTTTTATTAAGTGTTTCAGTCCTGTATCCCCATAAAATATAGCACTGTCTAGACTAGAAGCTAGACAGACTAGAAGCGTACATGTCCAGAGCATGGATCTTTTATGATTTCGATGGGCATTGATTGTTGTCTCCAGTCTGGACTATAGTGCCTACTCCATACTAATACGTCCAGTGCTGACAGATGCACAGAACATACTGTATACCACCTTCGCTGTGTCGTACCTGTGACAGTGTCCAGCTCCTTATCTTCTAGAGAGGACAGAGTGTCCTCGTCTCCGTCCAGCAGAGATTCACTCTCAGAGTTCTGGTTCCCCAGGGCCTGGCTACGGATGGACTGCTGACTTTTCAGAATATCTTCCTCCGATGCTGGAATAAGGAACATACAACATACAATCAATGAGAATCTGGTAAAGGCAAGAAATATTTGTGGAAAAGCACAAGCATAAGGCTGGCCATTCGAACTTGGAAGGCATAATGTTATATTTTAGCATTGCATTATGAAGCATAAAGAATGTAAAATACATAATGGAAAAATACTGTAACACTATACATTCACCTATAATAAGTAATAGCAACCTATTTTCATTCAAACTACAACAAATACAATTCATTTTTGTATGCTGTGTGGAGGTTTTTTGTGTGCAATCCAAGTTGGGTATTCGGCGAGTTACAAAATGCACAGGCACGACACATTTCACAGAGCACAGTGCTCCACAAAGCATTACTAAGCAGATGAATGCATTATATGAATACATTATAGACAGAGCAGACTGTTGGCTACAGCACAGTCGTGGTCCAAATACTTTCCCTCCGCATACCCCACTGACCCACTGCTTAGACACGAGAGCTATGAATAAAACACTTACAGCACACTTACTGACACAAGATTCGAGAACCTTAAGCACAGAAAGAACACTTTAGACGTTAAAGATTTTACGTCTACTGCACATTTTCTTACAACTATAGTTTCCAAACCAGGGGTAATGTTTACGGAATGCAAGGACATACTTAAGGGGTAATACTATTTGAATGTTAAACGATTATAATATTATATTTTTACAACATGACCACATATATGAATATTCTGAAACAAACCACAAAATTTTATTATTATTATAGTGACAAAATCATATGGCACTAAACAATAATTTGTCTATACTGTATGTGGTACTCTGCATGTTGAGACTTGGGGGGTAAATCGTTGGAAACCACTGCAGTAGACCACCAAACTAAACAGATGTGTGCGTGTCTGTGTGAATGTGTCTGTGTGTGTGTGTCTATGATTATACATATATACTGTGCCTTTAAGATGCACCAAACAAACAATTTTATACTTGTGACATCCAAACTCTCCATGCTGCTAACATATCAAATCTTTTCAAAAATTATTTGAGGTCAAGGCCTGGATTATTTATGAACCTTCCTAATCTGCAAACATTTACCGACCCATTGACTTGCAGTAGTGCTGAAGCTGTCTGCTTTATACACACAGCACACTCTTGAGCTGACTTTACTCCCATCGCAAACTATTTCTGCGGCTTCACCTAAGGGACGATCTTTAGCACTTCCTCCGCCTGCCCGGCCTCTGCGTCACATGGCCCCGGCTGGAGACTTTGAAAGTGCCAGCCGATCGGGCCTAAAAAATCTCTTGTCATGGAAAATATGCGGCTCGCTGATATTTAGAATGGTCTTCCTGTAATTAAGCCTCCCTGGAGGATTCTTTAGTTAGCAGCGGTGAAATTACTACCAGCTCCCCTAATACGTACCACATGCCATTTTGTTCACGCTGCCACACTGGACAGGGGACTTATCGGATGAGCCCCAAAACGGCGGCAGATTTTCAACAAAGTACGGCAACGTAAACACACGATTGTACGCAACTGGCCGCGATACCTTGTTTGCGCCTGCTCTGAAACGAAATTTTTTTTCTGTAATGCTATGGCTGATTGAAAGAAAAACAAGCACTATTCGGCAAATTGTTTAGACCAGGATGTAACATTGCTAGATTTATGTAGCTAATTATGGGGCATATGTAAAAGAAATGTGCGCATAAGTGACAGGCCATGTGCACGCTTCTCACTCAAGGCTTCGCAAAGTCAATCCTGTTTATTTTTGATTCTTTTAATTTGGCAATTCTGCTGGGAGTTAGTGGTGCAAGTGTGTGAGAGGGAAGCCAGGCCCTCAAGTATTTGTCTCAAAGAGAAGCACGGGTTGTACTTGCATACGGGATAGTGATGTGCAGCAGTCAGACGGAAATGTTGGCTTTTTTGTTTCCCTGTGCTTAAAGTATCCAAACAGATGGGGAAAAATAATTATAATACAACAATGCCAAGTCACTACCTCACAATAAATATCTGCATCTTTTATGTATCAGTTCCCACAATAGATTGTAATGGACAACACAGTAAATCTTAACTAGAACATTTTGGCTATTGTGCAACAAGCTTGTTATGGGGCCGGTTCACTATGGAAGATTTATGTTCATTCATCTCATACCAGTCTACAAGAAATTAAACAAACATGCATTTTGGTGTTTTGATCTAAAATACTTTTCTTTTTAATATTCTGACCAGAGTATTTACCCTGCAGAGTAAAACATGAAATCTTTCCTCACACCTGCAATTAAAATTTATTGTTGTGTAAGGTTATTACATGTAAAGTGTGGACCCTCAACATAAAGCAGCCGTGTGACAAGAAGCAAAGAATGGAGTGGGGGGCTTCATCACTCATCACAAAGAGCACAGGAACGTTCACAGATCCAACAAGTTCCACTTTTTCCGAAAGCCCATTTCCCCAGTGCGGGCTTCAACTACCTGCTTATGTGACTTGAGGTATGCATGGTCGCGGCAATTAAATTGTCAAAATTAACAAATTTGTTTTTAACGGGAGCTGGGCCAGGGGCGAAGTCATGAGGCGAGTATTGATTAGACCAACAGAGACATTAGTCTTCAGGTATTTACTCAGCCACCTCTGGTCCAAGGATCTGGACCAGACCAAATCAATCCCCTCACAACATGCCTCTCTGCGGCCGTAAATACTCAGAGAAGCACTCCAAGCTGCTGGCTCCAGCCTTGTATATCCTCCATTGGAGCCTGGCACTCTAAAACACACTTATACAAGCTGACATAAGACTATAAATTATTACCTATTATGATTAAGAAATAACTTAGTAAATTTTACTTGTTAAAAGGAACATAAATGTATTTGGTTCTTCCAAGACAATAGAAGGCTGTTGGTACTATAGTTAGTTCTCCTATACCAGACAATAATAGTACTATTGTCTGGTATAGAAGAACCAAATAGTATTTCTACTAACCCGACAAAATGAATCTAACTAAAGTAGCTAAAGTAAAATGCCATTTTCGCTGGTTTTATAACATTACTACATAATACAATCTATAATTAAATTGTAATAATGTACAATGAACATTAACCTGGACCAGAGAGAGACATTGAACTAGGTATTACCACAAGCGCAAATTAGCATGCAGGCAAGGTCTGCCAAAATAGAACACCTTGCCTGCATGCTAAGCACAGTCCAAACAAGCTGAGGTTAACAAAAACATGGCAACCCAAATGACACTCATTTCATTTCCTTAATAGGAATAAAGATAATAAAGATTAATGAACTGCAGGACCGGCATACAGACTGTATGGAAAATGGCACTTTTGCTTACTGTTCATTTGAACCACCTCATAAAAACACATAACACAATGTGTATTTTCATTTTTACAATCCTTTTTTTGAATATATGTTTAACACAACACATCTACAATCAAATAATTCAATATTCAGGGAATCTGGTTTATTTTAATTTTTTCAAATAATAGGATTAGTATGACCTCACGATAAATCAAGATTATTCAACAATAAACACATTTTAGTAATGAATAAATCATTAACTGCTTTATGCACACATTTCTACACATGTATGTGCCGGGAGATGTGATTTTAAGACTCAAATGTTATCAATAATTGTGTGAAATACATAAATAATTAAAGTTCTGAGGGAAACAAACAACATGTACATCCCAAGGTGGCTTCCCTTCGGCTTTATCCGCCTCAAACTAAGATAAAATGTAATATGTACATTTGAAACAGCTAATGGATTAAGCAAAGGGGTTCATTAGATACAGCCCTCAGGATCACAATACACTCATTTCACAAATACAATTAAATCCTCCATTATTGCATGTATTTTCCTAAATCATAAAATCCATTGTAGTTTTGAAATGTTGGCTAAATGATGCTTACAGTAATGGTCTCATGGTGTAGTAAGAAGCACATGTTGAAGATCTTCCTACTGCTCCTTTAGTAGCTGGCCACGCTGATGCCTCTACACCTAATATTGTGAGTGGGGGTCTGAGAGAGCGTCCCGCCTCAGTCTGATGAATATAATTACAGCCAGATCTGACCTTTGTGCGGTCGGAAAGCCCAGCCCCGCATTCTCATCCTGAGCTGCACTTCCGCAACAAATGTAGGGTCGACTAAAACAAGACGAAAGGTCCTCAGCAGACCCATGCCGTCAGCCTTCACTGTCATGCAGCCGTTCTAATGATATATTCACCGACTTTAGCCTCAGTGTGGACCAAGTACCGTCTCTGGGGGCAACACGAATGGCTGAAGGCTCCAATACCGCATTTGACTTTGAAAATAAATGTAAAAATGTCGGTTTTCTCAGCGATGAATATATGCATATTCCAATAAGTGTTGCCAGTATGTTGTCACTCAAGACTTTTATTTTGGGCTTATTTAGACTTTGGTAATAATTAAATAAAGCATACATGATAAAAGTTGTTTCTAATAGAATCTCTCTTTCTTTATAAGAGAGGGAGATGACTACTACTAGTCGTCATAGTTTGTAGTTTATGCAATTAGAAGGGCAAAACAATTATAAACATTGTACAAACTTTATTGTTTTCAAAGGATAACCGTAAATAATGCTAAATCAAATTGGAATCAGCACAAGAAACAAACATGTTCAACAAATGTATCATTGTGAACATAAAGCAGTGAATATAGTTACTCACAATGGAAAAATAATATAAACCGGGCTGCTTATTGGCACCAATATGGATTAGGGCTCTAATTAACAATTTTTTTGATTAGTTGATAAGATCCTGAAAGGTCAGTGAATGTTTTTTTCAACATTGGCCAAAACAAAGCTCAAGTGGAGAACATCTCCATAGAAATTAATTGTTACACATTGGGTTGTTTGATTAAATTACTTCACAAACAAATTAGTTCTGAAGTCCCTTCAGTCTCAGCACTTTTGAGTCTAAAAAACTTGTAAATGTAATCTACTCAATAAACTAAATAAGTTGACAACCGTGTCAAAAATCAATTAGTTGTGATTCACTGATTCACTTGTCACAGCCCTAATATTGAGATATACAGTTTTTGTATAAAAAAATAAAAAAAATCAAATTATTTGTCTTGTCCAGCCTGGTCGAAAACAACAATGATGCAACTCACTACTAATGTTGTAACACAGTCCTACTCACTGTAGCTCAAAGTGATGTCCAATTAGTTTAATTTAAACTTTTGTTTGTGGTCAAAATGAAAAGAAAAAATGGGACAATTCAGCAAAAATTACAAATTATCTGTATCCTGTTAACATATTCTGCTGTTACATAACTTACTGTAAAGCAAAGGAAGGTTTCTCACCCATCATCTGTACTTCTTAGCATTTTCCCGACGTTTCGTCCAAACTTGCTAAAAAGTACAGATGGGTGAGAAACCTTCCTTTGCTTTGACTAATCCCTGTACGACTGAGGGCTTACACAAACATAACTTACTGTATGTTTGGGCACCTTTTCTCCCTTTGTTTTGGGTCATGTCTTTTTTGTCCAGGTATTTTTGGGTTTTATATTTTTTTGTAGGATAATTTATATAGGTACATTTTTATTACTAGTAACTTGTTTTTGTAATATTTTGCAGCTCGGGACAGGAGTATATAGCCCTGTCCTGGTGGTGGACAGGGCTACTTATACTCCTTCCCTCTCTGCTCTCAAACTCTTTCGTTACACCTGCTGAGGTGAGCAGGAACGCGCTGCACGCACGCTCCCTCCTGGTCCTGTTAGCTGCCTTCTCAGACACCGCGTGGTTTGTCAACCTTTTTTCTTGGCCTTATTTTTGTTTGATCTGGTGGGTCCGGTGGTCACATTTGAGGATTTTCTTTATTACCTAGTTAGGGTGCCGGCATCGGATCCCAGCGTCCCTGTATAGGGTTGGTTTGTTGTCGGCCCATTTTGCTTCTTTTGGCTGGCCCACCAGGTCCAACTTTAATTTTATTACTTTGGGGGTTTTTTTGTTCTGGACACGGGGCTGGCTTTCTTGCATTTCATTAAAAAAAAATCAAGAGTTCACTTATTTAAAAGAAAATGCATAAATAAAAGTCTATTTTGAACTCTGAACCTGTCTGTGTCCTCAAATATGTATTATCCTTCGGGTTGCAACAATAACAAAGGTCACCCAAGAGTACAAATTTAGTGTCATAAAAGTACAATTTCATATAAAAAGCGACACAAGTCAACACATGAAAGTCCAACCCAACTTTGCCTTTCCAATATTGAAAACAGAATCCCCAGAACACCTGTGGGAACCTTCCCAGCCACAGCCTGTGCAAAGTGACCCATAGCATGCCTTAAACACATTTAGCGCAGTTAGCGGAGAGCCATGACAGAGCCTAAGTGCTGTCTGCTCTCTGTCATGAACAAGCTGAAGAGAAAACAAGCGAGCCGGGTGGACTTAAGATGGAAGCACGGTCAAATGCAGAGCCATGCTACAGCTGGACTCCAACGCCAAGTCTCCAGACGCCAGTATACGCCAGGCCACCAATCTCCCTGGATCCCTCGCTCCCCATATTGCTTTTAGATCACACTCTCGTTGACTCTTGTTCCACCTGCCATTTAAAACACTGCGATTTTTTTGGGGGGGGGGCTCATTTATTGAAGCCCGGAGTGGTTGATTGAGCTGCTAAACCTGGTCATTTAGTGCAGGCGGTAATGGTGTTGCGGTCTGAACGTGTGCAGAGATGAGGGATTACACACACACACACTCGAGAAGAGAAATGCAACTCTGAGCACTAATGCTGAGACGTGTGTCATTTGGAAGTGGCTGTGGTGGAATGTTGGCCTGTTCCCGGTTCAGGTTTATTGAAAATCTGCACCTGTCTCTGCGCGGGGACAATGCGACTGTAGCAGATCATTGATTAAACCGGTTACAAGTGAAAGCGAAGACGGGTCAATGCGGGTGCTTTTGTGACAAGTCTGCATTGTGGCTAAGTGTAATAGATTATTGAAGCCTTTTCCAAACCGCATTTAAGATTTAGTCTGGTTTTTGAGCTGCCAAATTACACACAAGTACTGGGCTGGTTTTGTGGTTTACAATGATCAATTCTACCCCAAGAGACATGAACTATTCATCACTGAAAGTTAAATCAATGTATTCCATTTAGGTTGCTAAATGAATTTAAAGACTGTAAGGATAATATACATAATGCATAATGTGTTGCTTAATCCATGCCACTTCGTCCAAATTGTATCAAAGGCGTTAAACAGGTGGGTAGTAATGTCTGCCAGGTTGTGTCATCCAATTTCTACAAATAATACAAACTTAAGACTGTATAAGGACAGTTCTGAGACTTGTATTGAGGTAGTACAAGACTGAATTATTATTAGCAATAATTATGAAGAGCCAGACTAACTGATAGACTAACTGATATTGTATGCATTTTGCTAACCAATAATTGACTAATAACCAGTATGTGACAAGTACACCATTTGCAACAATTGCTGAACTCAGTGTGGCCATTACTCTTGTATTCATTTACAAAATGCTCTTAACATGGCCGATATAGGTGTCTGTTTTTGAGTTGTGATCAATGAGTGAGGGGTTGGAACCAAATAAGCATCTGCTTCGCCCAACCACTCTTTTTGTCTTGTGTACATAAGTAAATCTAATCTATGACCCCTATATAGACAACTGTTGCATCACCCAACATAACTCTTAAATACCTACACATTCTAGATTGCCACAAGCAACCGATTATGGAGATATAAAATGGCAATTATTTACAAAAGAAAGAATAGAGCAGCAAAGTAAGGACGGCAACTTACCGCATCTAGCGTCCACTGTAATGCATAAAAAAGCAACACAAGTTTGCATTCAGTAATAAGATGCTTTCTGCAAATGCTATGCTAACACCCTTGTTTGCTTAATAGGAGCCAGAGGGGTAAATTACCTGTGTGAAATTCAAATACTTTTTCGCACTTTACAAGAAGTATTTCTAACGGTGAACCATAAATCTTTTACTGCTACGGCGGGGCTAATCTTTATGGCCTTGTACGTGGTGTGAGGTGTGGGGGGGTTGACTGACCGTGCTCTGTGGCGGCTCTCAGAGTGGCCTCGGAGTGCGTGGATCCGAGCGGGTTCCTGGCAAAGCGACGTCTCCGCCTTAAATCGTCCTCCCAGTAGTCCAGGCGCCAGAACTCCCTCGGCCGGCTGCAGGGAGACAGAGGTAGCACATGTGTTAGCAATTACCAGCCAGCATGCTACAACTAGGCCCGGCATTTACGCTATAGGACATAAAGACAGCTTTGTGTTGTAGTCTGACTGGGAGTTTTTGCCCAAATCGGACTTTGAAAGCACCTAAATGCGAGCCGCAGGCGCAATCATTGTGTTTGTGTCTTTGATAATGACGCTAGCGCCTCGTCAGGGTCTACCCTCGTTTTGGGGTTCCTTTCCCCAGGGCTATCCCATTACACGATTGGTAATGACAACACCTTGAGAAAGCAGCACTGTCGGGAACAGGTCGTTTTGGTGTGACACAAAAGTAATAACATGGAAAACAATGATATTGAAATTATATGACTGGTGAAAGATGTGAAGACATTTTTGAGCTTTAAGAAGTTGTCCAACCAAAGTAAAATGTGTGTGCTGCGGTTCTCAAATGGCGTGTCAGGACACAAAAGAAGTTTGCAGGATCAACTTGTGTGGGTCATGAGCCTTTTCTGGGAAATGATGTATCTACTACACTTTCAAAAAAAAAAGTATCTAGAAAGAAAGATTTCCTTGAAAAGATGATTTAAGAAAGTAAGATTAAGACATTTGTCCATAATGGAACATTCTCCAGGTCTATAAAAATTACTGAAAAATTGATAAACCTTTGTTTTATCTAATAAATTAGATTAGTTTATGTAACACAATTTACTTATAAACTAGTCCCAATGGCAGATTTTTTTTTATTGTTTGAGTTTATTTGAGGGGCTGGTGCTCTGTGTACTGGGTGTAGCTCTGACTGCCACCCCCCCCCCGACCCAGAAATGGATTAGGGGAAGAAAATGGATGGATGGAGTTTATTTTACTGCTATCTAACTACAAGGTTGTTAAAACAATGTGTGGATATATACAGAATTAATGATCAATATACTAAACATTTCAGTCACAGTTCAGTGGTATAAACTGTGGGTGGGTCCTGATATTGTTCTAAAAAAGCACTGAAGATTGTATATACAGCATATTGACCTAGTTCTGCTTGCTGTAAATATACATAGAAACCTGAACAAAATCATCTACAAAGAGGGCTTCGTTACAGTAAAACGTTTTCTTTCCTATACATTCCAACCCTTTCCTCTGAGCGTATGCTGCAGTCCACCCCTTTGTCACGGTGCGGACACCGACCTGCTCTTTGTGCACACTTCTGGGCACGTGCGCCACTTGTCTCATTTCAAACCCAGCAGGACGCCTCTGGTGGGGAGAGCTGCTGCTGGGAGAGGGAGGGCTCCGTAACAAACACAGGGGATGGAGTGCATACTATAGTGTTACCAAAATTAATCAATGTCTCGACTCAACACTTTTCTTCACGATTCACATCCGCCTTTACCATGGCGGGGTCACATAATCACCGTGTAGGAACTTTTAATGAGCAGCTTGTGTTGTACGTTTCAACCCCAATGTGAACCTGTCCATTATGAATTATGACGTCAATTTTGTAACCAGCGTAATTAAAATAATCATGAATAATATATGTAAAATATTCATTAGGCAATACTCATGGGCCTGTCCAGAGTTATTCCTGTGCCACCTTTTTCCATTTTCATCAATTATTATGAACTCTACCACATAATGACAAAATTGGGTGTTTTCTCACACCTTTGAGTTTGCCATACTGTACCGAGTGCACATGTGCTTAGGCTTTAACCATAATTCAATAACTCCTCAGAATGTTCACAAGTTACTAAGGCTACAACTACTAATTCATTACTGAAATGGTTATCAACTCATTCAGTAATCACAAAATCTGTTTTGTTTTCTTCTGAAATAAACCTGCTGAGACGAGGTTTTATGACTCATAATTCTACAACCAGAACTCAGAAAAAAATTGAAATGCATTTTCATTAATAAGACCAATGTGCATATAATTGCAACATATTCTCCAACAACCTTCACTGACCTTCAGGGATCTAAATAACTACATTGAACAATATAAATATAAGATAACCAAATAATCAAGTATCAAATTACAGCCCTAAAATTTACAAATGCATTCTACAATATTATACACATTTTAGAGAGGGGTCATTCTTCTACAATCCATTTACTATACAACTGGAATATTAAATAACTAAATCTTAGGCATTGGTTTTAATATTATTATTGGGTTACTAGGGCTAATTTTAACTGGATTTTATTGAAACTACAAGTAACAAATGAAATGTTTATAGAGAGGTGGTCGGAGTTTACTCTGAAGGTGTCGGACGGTTTGGTTTATGGTTTCAGCTATGGACGTGGCTCTGGGGTCCTCAGGATTTGGTGCTCTTAAGTGGCTATAGCCTGGGGGTCCTCACAAATCTTCAACCCAGCCCCAGTGATCACAGAGCAGCCTTTAAAGGGATGGAGAGCTGACCAGGTAGTAAAAACTATTACCGAGCAGAGACTTCAGAACTGCTCAAAGGGTAAACAATACCATCACATCTCAAAGAGGCAGAAAAGGCAAAGTGTGTAATTGTATTGATTAATCACAGTATTGATTAATCACAGTCGAAATGGTAAAATTTTTGTTTGCATTCTGTAACAACAAAATTTTGTAGTAGCAGCACATGTTCCTATGTCAACACAGCAGAATGCGAGCAGGCAGTGTTCACACCCCTCACATGACTTTAAAGGAGATTTTTCTTTCCCAGTGCAGTTTTTTGCCAAACTGTAAACTCATCTCAGATCTTGAGTCTTGGTACTGTCTTTTGTCAGGTTCAAGCACGGGTTTAGGAATAAGTCCTTTTTAAATTCTATGTAGTGTAGCAGTTTATCACCCTTTAGGCTGCAAAGTACCAGTATTCCCTTTTCTGTCATGTTCTTACAACTTTTTCATTTATTTATTTCTGTTATTGATTTCAGTAGTCCTCTATCCATAACGTCAAGTTTTCTTATTATATGTTTCACATCAAGTGAAATGGTGTCTAAAGGTCCAGAATTGGCAATGACAACAAGCACATTTAATGGTGTTACAGATAAATTTTTGGGGAAAATGGACCACACCACTTTAAAGGTCCTCACTGCACATAGTTGGACAGCCACAAGGAACTGAGGTCTGTTCCGGACTAGATTTCTCAGCAGCAACAAAGCCCCCTCTCCATGTTTGCTTGTGATAGTCTCCGGACGCAAATGGCCACTTCATCATCCTGCCCGCGCCTGTATTCATCTATGAAAATAATTATCATGGTGCGGCGCTCCGATTTGGGGCCCACTCAATGCGCCTGGTTCCATCAAGGGACGCGCACTGGCTGGAGTAATTAGTCACTGGCTGATGGGGCGCACCTCTGCCAGTCATATTCCTGAACGGGCCACAATAGCAGGTCTAATGATTGGGTACGGGAAAAGGTTGGCCATCCAAATGAACGATTGCTCATCATCAATCCGCCACAAGAGGGACAAGAATGGAGATGTACCCCCCGTACCACATCTTGAGTGGTTCTGCAAAGATGATATATTATTCAAGGCGCATTCATCCTTCCTGGATAGTGCTAGGATTCACAGAGGCACTATTCTTCAAATAAACTACAATTAGAATAACAAAAGAGCTAGCGCTGTGCCATGGAGCGAGCCAACCACTTGTGTAATTAGTAATTAGTGCTATCGTAAAAAGGGGTCTCGTTAAAGCGGCGCTGACTAGTCTCAGGATGAAGGAGTGGCTAAACTGGCAGGCTCACCTTTAAAAAGTTGTTTTGCCAATTTGTCACAGAAAGTAATAAAAAAAAAAAACAGCCAAAATTATAACCTCGAACCAGGGATTGGGATCATATGAGTATTACCCATGTAACCACACTGATTCACTTTGCTATATGAAAAAGTTGTTCTATCCATGGGTTAAAGGATGTTAAGGAAACTTGGGCGGCACAGTGGCTGAGTGGTTAGCACTCTCGCCTCTCAGCAAGAAGGTCCTGGGTTCGAATCCCGGTCGGACCAGGGCCTTTCTGAGTGGAGTTTGCATGTTCTCCCCATGTCTGCGTAGGTTTCCTCCGGGTACTCCGGTTTACCATACAACTAAAGATATGTACAATAGTTCTGGCATGCGCCTCCTATACTGGCGACCCCGCTCCCATCTCTGTGTGGAGTGAGAGACAAGTGCCCAAAAAAATAACAATTGTAAACCGCTTTGTGACTCTGGTCTGTGAAAGGCGGTATATAAATAAAGATTACTTACTTACTTATGTTAGCAGACAAGACAAGAGTTAATATTGCAACAACACATCATCAGTAGGGTAAAACTAACCTGTCTCATAACGATCTAAACCCAGCTCATGTTTTCTGTTAGTGGGTGAAGAATCCAACGCTCGGTAAATTCTACTTCAGTGATAGGTAGAGCTGAGGATCAAATATATACTTTTCGTGGGGAAAGTGACCAAAAGGTTGCTAAAGCCATGCATGTGAACATAAAAGTCCCATTAAGTTGATTATATTTTTACGAAAGTTTAAAAATTCTATGAGGGATTCCCATGAACTCAAAAACAAACATAAATAAACAAACAATAACATAACTATCACAGCTGACATCTATTGCTTTCGATCGACTGTTGTGTATGCCATTTTGAAGAGACGTGATGCATATATGAATTTTTCTACAAACCCATTTTCATTGATAAATCCGCAAAAGCCCCAACTGTCAAGCTTCTTCTAACATCCCTGGAGGCTTGCGAGCAAACATGTAGATTGCAGTTTGATTTAAGAGTTTTCATTGCCGAATTCACCCAGGCTTTATCTGCCAAAGTGCAGAAATATTGCTGTTTTGTGCAGGTGCATTATGTAAATGACGGTACATGACCTTTATCAGAGTGAGCGCACAAACAGAACTGGCAGCGTGTAGATGTGTCCATAGATCACTACAAGCGGCTGCTCCCCGGCACACTCATTCATAACCTTTCAGCTAAATTAATTTGGGTACAGTCAATGAGAGTTGCATATGCAGACGAGATTTCTCCCCTTCCTTTTTATATTAATGCCAGCCCCAATTGGCGGCCTTCAAATTGCTCAAACATTGCTCCTATCCAGAGGATCATTTTGTTTTGATTTGCATAAACCATGTGTTCTGAAGGGCCGTAGATTGAGGATTTGTCAGGTGAGGGCTGCTGGAGTGCCGGGCTCTCTGTCAAACTGTGGCACAGATTGCTTTTTGTGGTATCTCCAAAGTAAAATTAAAATGAAAACGGGACCAAACATCCTCACGCCAAGAATGGTGTGGCATGATTAAGCCCTGCCCAAGTGATTTTCTCCCACTCCAATGAGGTACACAGCAGATCTACATGTATGTTAATTCATCTAGGCTAATGGCATTTACAAGATTTAGCCGAGGTAATGCTGGGGTCAGAGAACCGCCAACGCCTCCATCTTCAGTGACAAAATGACCCTAGAGTCATTTACTGTTGGTCATTAACTCTGCTTATAAATACACAAGTCTAACTTTAATATGCATGATACGTTTAATGAGTTGTACATTATTACATTTTACAAGTAATTATAATTTTAGAAGAACATTATTTCTGGAAACCTCAAGCTATTCTATATCCAAGTCCCCTATTCCAATCAGCTCAAAAAAATGTGATGTAAGCTATTGACTATTTTTAATTCGTAACATATACATACATATTTTTTGTTACATTCATATTTATTGCAAAATTACACACGTTAGCAGTATCATAGCCATCACTATCACTTGCTTTCTTACCATATAATCAAATGAAAAGGATGAATTGTATGTATAAATAGAATCATATATAAATGCTTATGTGATCACAGATATACATTGTGACAGTTTAACTAAAAGGTTTGACTTGTTTTTCACTTTAGCTGTTCCCCATACACAATTGACCGTAAAGCTTTGACATAAACACCACCACTCCTCCCAATTAACTCCAATTTATCCAGGAGCTTTCACAACATCGTCAGACTGCACAGCGCCCGAGTGCTTCTGTTGCGGCTTCTATGCATCAAAGTAGTCCCCTGGGTTCAGACTCCCCACAATGCATTGCAGCCTTCAATGATATCATGCAAATCGGATTCTAATTACCAGCGCCTTAGCGAACAGCCTCCAATTAGCGACAATTACACTCAGACTGTAAATCCTGTGCTATCAAACAGGCGCACAATCGGCAGACAATTACATCAGATTTCAAACAACGGAGACACATCCGTATCCTTGTGTTGTCTAACAAATCATACTCAATGGGCTTTACATATTTTATCAGTTGCTCCAAATGAAAAAAACATAACCAATAACAAATGTGACCTTTTTTAGAATATTTACTTCCACCATGTTTTTCAATATACAGTGCCTTGCGAAAGTACTGTATTTGGCCCCCTTCAACCTTTCAACATTTCGCCACATTTCAGGCTTCAAACATAAAGATATACGATTTAAATTTTTTGTCAGGAATCAACATCAAGTGGGACACAATCGTGAAGTGGAACAAAATTTATTGGATAATTTAAACTTTTTTAACAAATAAAAAACTGAAAAGTGGGGCGTGCAATATTATTCGGCCCCTTTACTTTCAGTGCAGCAAACTCACTCCAGAAGTTCAGTGAGGATCTTTGAATGATCCAATGTTGTCCTAAATGACTGATGATGATAAATAGAATGCACTTGTGTGTAATCAAGTCTCCGTATAAATGCACCTGCTCTTTGATAGTCTCAGGGTTCTGTTTAAAGCGCAGAGAGAACCATGAAGACAAAGGAACACACCAGGCAGGTCCGAGATACTGTTGTGGAAAAGTTTAAAGCCGGATTTGGATACAAAAAGATTTCCCAAGCTTTAAACATCTCAAGCAGCACTTTGCAAGCAATTATATTGAAATGGAAGGAGTATCAGACCACTGCAAATCTACCAAGACCCGGCCGTCATTCCAAACTTTCATCTCAAACAAGGAGAAGACTGATCAGAGATGCAGCCAGGAGGCCCATGATCACTCTGGATGAACTGCAGATAACTACAGCTGAGGTGGGAATGGTGTGTTCAGGGTGATGAGCTGTGTTGCTTTTACGCCAAACATATCGTTTTGCATTGTGGCCAAAAAGTTCGATTTTGGTTTCATCTGACCAGAGCACCTTCTTCCACATGTTTGGTGTGTCTCCCAGGTGGCTTGTGGCAAACTTTAAACAAGACTTTTTATGGATATCTTTGAGAAATGGCTTTCTTCTTGCCACTCTTCCATAAAGGCCAGATTTGTGCAGTGCACGACTGATTGTTGTCCTATGGACAGACTCTCCCACCTCAGCTGTAGTTATCTAAAGTTCATCGTGGGTTTAAGCCCCCACAGATTTCCTATTCCTTCACTTGTCTCTTCTCTTCACACCGCGTTTGTAAAACTATATATTATAATACTGTAGATCCATGGTAAAACTCCATTAGAGCCTCTGTGCAGTGCGCACTTTGTTTACATGTCCGTCTCCATGCACGTGCGTGAAAGAACATTTGTTTACATTTTAGCGCTACCGCGTCAAGTGACCAAGACTAATGGAGAGATCCAGTCATTTATCAGGGGGTCGGGGACAAGCCCCGGTGATCCAAGATGGCGCCCTATTCAAATGAATGGCTTGTGCTCAGTAACGCATGGGACTTCACGGAGACTAGCAGAAAGATTAGCAGAACTCGCCTATATTTGGGCATCGTCCGGTCCTCCCGGTGCTGCGCAGTGGACGAGCTCCCATGATGCGTTGCGCCAAATACGCGTGTGTGGCTTTCATGCACGTGCACACAGGGGCTCGGCCGCGCTTTAACCAATCAGCACTGCTGATCAGAGCAGCGGTAGAGCTGAGTCAGAGCGGGAAGGAAAGGAGCAGAGTTTGTGGCAGTAAAGTGTGGATTTAAAGAAAACCGAAGGATTTAAGAAAAAAAGTTCAGGTTGACAAGGGACACTAAAATCCCCACAAAATCTGATCTTTCTGAAAGCTTTAGGTTCTCTTTCAGCTGAGGTCGAGCTGTTTTAATTTACATTGAGTTCTATGGGACTTTTTTCTGGGTAGCCCGGGTGAATTTAGTCTGCAGTACCACGGGCGCCCCCTGTGCCCATAGGTGGGACAGCTGTAAGCTAGTAATACCCTATCCAGTTATTATTATAGATTCATGATCGGGGACCACTGTCAAAGATGACATATTGTCCTCGAAGGCTTCCGTAGTGCTGGCGGAAGAAGTAGACTGCAATATATAATCTTGTTGCTAGATGGGAGTAAAAACTACATAGTGTACCTAAAAGTGATTGTCTGGAGTTTGAAGATTAAAATCATAAATAATCACAGAACATTAAAAAGAAAGATAAAAATATAAAATCCCTCAGTTGTATGCACAGCTAAACAGAACTGTTTTTAACCTGGTTTTAAACATTGTCAGAGAGGAGGCCTGTCTCACATCTTCAGGAAGACTGTTCCAGATTTTAGCAGCATGAATCTGAAAAGCAGCCTCCCCATGTTTAGTTCTGACTCTGGGCACTAACAGGAGTCCCGTCCCTGTGCTCCTCAGAGTCCGGGCTGTTTCGTATGGTACTAACATGTCACTAATATATTTTGGTGCGAGGCCATGGAGAGACTTGTACACAAGCAGAGCTGTTTTAAAGTCTATTCTCTGAGCCACAGGAAGCCAGTGCAGAGACCTGAGAACTGGACTAATGTGGTTTTACTTCCTGGTTCAGGACTCGAGCTGCTGCATTTTGAATGTACTGCAGCTGTTTTACAGCCTGTTTGGACAGACCTGTGAGCAGGCCATTGCAGTAGTCTACCCTACTGGAGACAAATGCATGGATAAGAATCTCCAAGTCTGCTATAGACACTATGTTTTTGATCCTGGCAATATTTTTTAGGTGGTAAAAGGCTGCTGATGTTACTGATTTGATGTGGCTATTAAAGGCTATTAAATTTAAGTCCAGTATTACCCCTAGATTTCTGACCTTGTTTGAAGGTTTTAGGGAGAGAGACTGTAGGTGACAGATGACGCTCTCTCTTTGTTTCTGGGGACCAAAGACAATCATTTCAGTTTTGTCCGCGTTTAGCTGAAGGAAGTTGTTTTGCATCCACTCACTGATCTGTTGGATACAGTGAAGGAGTGAGTCCACTGGTCCATGTTCTCCTGCAGTCAGTGAGACATAGATCTGAGTGTCGTCTGCATAGTTGTGATAGGACACTTTGTTTCTGCGTATTAACTGACCTAACGGCAGCATGTAGAGATTGAACAGAAGAGGTCCCAGGATCGACCCCTGTGGGACTCCACAGGTCAGGGCCATATGATCTGAGACACAGTTTCCAATCTCCAATGCAAAAACATACAACTGAGCATCCGCGCAGCTACGAGCATCAGTGCCGATGATTGACAGCCCTTGGCATCACTTGATTGATTGAACTGGACGGCATCGTAGATTTTGAGCTATAGCTAAGAGAAGGGAAGGCGGGACTTACCTGTAATTTTAGAATTCATAAAATGACTTATTTTATATCAACATTTAAGGCCAGGAGGTCAATTTAATACAATTCTTAAAATGTGTAATTCATTTAGAGTTCCAGACTATCACTTTAAAGGGGATTGTATGTAAAATGCACAATTAGTGGTCAAATAAAGTAATCCCAATCACATCCCAACTTTTGTAGAAACTAACTCACCAAACAATCTAGCAACGGAAAATCTGCTTAAACATTTTAAACATACAGTATATATTGTGCACATCCTTTTCACTGTATTTTAAATTAAGAATTACCTTTTCTGTACAAAAGTAAAAAAAAGAAAAAAGAAAGTAAAAAATATGATTTGTTCTTGTGGACACATTTTCTGGCACCATAAATATCACATAGTTTAGTTTAGTTTATAAATGGAATGCCCCTTGAGATGTCTCATTTTTGAGGGGGTCCACATACTGTCCTTAACCCTTTAACCCTATATTATATTTGGAGAATAATGACGTAAATACAGGGTGGAAGCAGCCAAGTTTTAACTATTACGCTAAATAAAAAAAATTAAAAAAACGTAGTATATACTGTATGTATACTTGATTCCCAATATTATACAGAAAAACTTTATCAAGTGTGACTCGTAGGTACTAATCAGTTCATACATATCACATTTACATAATGTCTTGTCTACGGAAAAAGTAAAGTGAGCTCCAGTATTAGAAGACAAATATTTACATTAACAAAATATCTCATATACTACTTCTATACTGTTCAACAATCCATGAATTCTAAAAGCATTATTCTCCAACATTGGCTCACTTGGTGTTCTCCAGCGATATCTATAAATGGTAAAGAAATGCTTTATAACTGCATTTGTAACCATAACACTTCAAGTCTATCATAAACAGGCTTATAAAATGTTATCTTCTGAATTATTATGGTGACGGCCAGCCCTGCGCCTGCCCTTATAAATATTATCAGTGACATAATGAATAGTATATAGGTCTCGCGCAGCTATAAGTGAAGAGGTACCATCTGTATTTTTGATGAAGCTTCACATTTCTCCTCTGATTTTGACAACACACATTTAGGGCCATTTATCACACGCGCACAGAGGTAATGAGGGCATCCAGTGGACCGCAGTTGCATAATTTGACCATTAGGGGCCATTGTAATAATCTCCTGACCTCTAGCTTTCAGAGCTGATCTTGAGCGTTTTGACAAATCTCAACACGGAGAGGCGTTTTCACCACGGCCCCCAAGAAAAACAGTATAGATGGAGACAAGGTCAGCCCGGACAAGAGCTCATTCACACCTAGTTAAGTCTGGATCTGCAGCTCTTTTCATCGGACTTCAGAAAGAGGTATACAGTCCTAAGTATAATTTTTATTGTGAAAAATCAATAGCAGCGTTTTCTCCAGTTATATGTATATGGACAAAACTTCATAATTCCAGATACAAAATATAATATAAATAGTACATTTTCTTGGTCCTATTCTAAGGGTTTGATGCATCACAGAAGTATAGTAAAGTAGCTTAAGAGAAAACTTTAGGTAATCATATAAATATTTAGAAAAAATGATTTAATGAATAGAACTATGAAGTTTTAATTATGTTACCCATAAATACCCATGGATTTCCTTTGTTCTTGCTTTAATCAATCGAAATGTGCCACCTCCAAAAATTTACAAACATGCAGAGATTTTATGACTCAAATAATTATATGACTGCTGAATGAAAATATGTATTTACAAAGTTAATCAAACAATCCAATGTGTAACTCTCTATGAAGATCCTGACCTTTCTGAATCTGTTATCAAAATAATCATTGATTATGAAATGGAAATTGCCTTTAAAACTAAGTCTTTGTTAATTGTCATTGAGGATAACCCAAAGAACCTTGAAGTAAAAACATGTTAGCTCATCATGTTTATGTCCTTTTCATTTGCCCTTCGTTTGAATATGCGTTAAAGCTCTTTACAGGGAACACATCTCGCCGACTGGCGCTGAACTTGAACGAGCCGAAAAAGTCTATAAAAAATCTATAGATCGAAAACAGTCTGAATATATGGGAGAAATAGGCACTATATTTCGTCCTACTTCTATAGCAGGGATATCAGTATCGCTGCACAAAACACTGGCTTCCATAGATAACAGCATTTTCTTTTGGCAAATGGCGAAAGTAGCGAAATAAATGACCTGCTGGTGCTA
Organism: Knipowitschia caucasica; assembly: GCA_964034765.1. Classification (NCBI taxonomy): domain Eukaryota; kingdom Metazoa; phylum Chordata; class Actinopteri; order Gobiiformes; family Gobiidae; genus Knipowitschia; species Knipowitschia caucasica. Next base: position 16,021,108 of record OZ035825.1, on the reverse strand, counting down.
TGGTGTAATTACAGTGGCTAGAAACATACCGATCTATCACAAGCACGAGGGGGGGGGGGGGGGCTGTCACATTGCACGGGGGTTAGTCAAAGGAGATAGCCCTGACTAACTACCGGGCCCCTGCCAATCGATACCAGGCTTATATTGAATCCCGCCGAAAGAGAGAAAAGAGGCCCTAAAAACTTCCAAAATGGCTTTTCACTCAGATATTGATCAGACTCCTTTTATCATGACCTTGCTGCAAAAGGCCATATAGTTTCTTAAGGGTGTATGGAAGTCATAAATCTGGGAATAGTGGCAGCGTGCGATGGAGCCGAGAAGAGAGCACTGAGGCACGGAGAAGCGATTTCTGCTGATGGTGGTCTTCTTTCATACGTATAACGAGGATTCATGGATACAGGAAATAATTCAGATATGTCACAAGACCTACACAACAAAAATCTATGGCCTAGATACAATTTTGGAGATGATCTGAATCTGAATCACCGCCTAGAAAAGTTTTGTTTTTAAAGGCCAGTCTTAGACGGAGGTCTGAGCTCTACAACTGCTTGTCTAGTTTGAAATTATTTTTTTATTTGTTATTTTTTTATGTTGTAGCTGCAGCAACAGTATAGTACCATGATAAGCAGACCTTATTTTCAAGAAACTTTAAAAAACATTTAAAATGACAAATTATACACTTATTTCACAATTACAACAATGTTATTATAATGTTTACTAGTTTTGTTGCAAATAGAGGAAGGGTCTAATAGCTTGGTATTGCAAACCTGTGTTCTAATTGTTTGATTCTCTAATCTGTGGTCCTCCAAGACGACTGCTTTTGTGAATTAGGGCAATATCAAAATAAATTGAAGTTAAATTAAATAGCATCACAGATTTTGTAACAGAAACCAACATGCTTTTGACAAGATACTGTTCAAGAACAGCCTTTTGAAACTATTTAAACCTCTTCAGCACTGGGCTAAACCTTCCTAGCATATGGAGCTGATCTGCCGTTAATATGCTCCGCGGTGACACTTTGTTACTATTGCTTACAGCCCCAGCCACTGTACAATGTATACAGAGGAGGCCTGTGTTATCATAAAGCCTATATTCTAATTCAGGTCCACGCTGGGCTTGTGGTGGCACGTTCTTTCATTAATTCATCCGTCAAACATGAAAATCCTCCTCGCAAGATTAACTGAACAACCTTTTTAATGCAAACTTTTCAAACTCTTTTTGGTTCAGGCTGATGCGTGGAGTGAAAGGTTTCGAGAAGAAGGTCTTTAAGGATTTGAGTTCTGGAGATGTCTGCTGATATTTGGATGTCTGGTGTACTAACTACGGGTTGTGTTTATGCTTTATGTTTATGATTGTACGAAAGCAGATGGAGGAGCAGTACCGGGTCGTGGGTAATTGGTTTAGAAGTAGTGGGGTTAAAGAAAACAAAGTCTGGGAGAGGAGACTAGAGCGGTCCAGCTGTTTGTGTTTGGGTCCAGACAATGCCATTAGCAGTCAGAGATGGACAGCTATGTACAGTACTGGGCCGTCAAACACAATTACACCATATAATAATAATCATACATGCCATTTATTTACATGTCCAGTTGTAGTAAAAGTCACATACATTACATTATTATCCACTCAATCTTTCTTTCAAAATGCAAACAAATCCATCAAAAATTACTCAAGTACCAAACAAAAATTTGAAAGCTATCACAAGTTCTTATGCGCTTGCGTCTCTGGCCAAGTCACATCTTGCTAATAATTAAGTATTTTAAGATGAAGACAGCATGTTATGGTCTTTTGCAAACTGAGAGTAACTATATGCTGAGCAGTTAGCACTTGTACATCACCACAAGCGATTTATCTTCCAGACTGGACCATAACGTGTTTTGCGTAGGTTTCCTCCGGTTGCTCCAGTTTCACAAACCCCTTAAAACAGGGGTCTCAAACCGGTTCCAGAAAGGGCCAGTGTGGCTGCAGGTTTTAGTTCCAACAGTTAAAACTGAGCAGGAGCACAGATGACTCCACCCATTTCCTCAAATCTTCAGGTTAAAACTAGACTCGCCTGAGGAAATGGGTGGAGTCATCTGTGCTCCTGCTCATTTTGTAACAGTTGGAAGTAAAAGCTGCAGCCACACTGGCCCTTTCTGGAACCGGTTTGAGACCCCTGCCTTTAAACATGTACTATAGTTCAGGTTGAAAGAAAGTGTTAGCTGAGTGATACTCTGTTTAAAAACACGGATCTAAAAATGTGACAGAGGTCAAAAACACTGAAAACGAATGATTTTGAGAGCTTTTTATAGTAAATGTATTCCATTGGATTCCATTTGTGAGGTTTTCAAGTTGTGCACCCCAGCTTTAAGTCATTTTAACTCTACCCACAGCTAACCTACTGGAGAAATAAACCATTCATCACCAAAACCATATGTAAGTATATAGTGTAAACACAAAACTTGCAAGATGTCTGTGCTTTTAACGCATCTCTCACAAACACTAACTATAACCTCGACGTGTCTTCCTGCCGCTCTCGTGTCATGCTTTTCCAAGGTTCTCTAAACAGTTGTGTCCTTGTTTCCTATGCTTATAATCTTCATTGACACGCCAGAGTCCCATTTCCTTTTTCAGCTTGCGTGCACAGAGCGCCGCCTCCATTATGTGCAGTTCCTCAGGACACTGTGCAGGCCCCGTGCACATGTATTACGCTCAGTATTATGTATCATTACAGTGATTTAAGTCGCAAACGGAGGCACACGAGGAAAGATGGATCTATAGATGCCTGCTGCCGCTTCACATGCAAACGTTTCATAAAGAAGAGGAAAAAAAGTCTGGGTGGATGTGCCGGCGGTAATGAGAATACAGACATCATATAAAAGATGGAAGGAAGGAAATTGTGAACAAATGGCGACTGGTCAAAAAACGCTATAGTTAATATCATGGTTTTGTTCCAGGGTAATAGATTTGTCCAACAATATTTTCTTTATTTATGCAGGACTATTTGTGTTAATAGTTAGATAGTATTTTAAACTTGCAGAATGTTGAGGTGAAAAATAAATGGGAAATACAAAATAGTGCAAAATGATATGTAATTACAAATTAACATAACTTATTTTTGAGTGAGAGGAATGATCTGAAACTGATCAAGCTAAAACTGAATGTGTCTGACTGTTAACCACTATTAAAGATGAGGTGCCTAATTTTCAAACCATAAGAAATGGAACTGTTTGCTAGAAATGGAATTGTATGCAACCAAAAACAAAACAAAACACCAAACCTTAGACTTTCTTACAAGTATGCAAAAGATTAACATGTCCTCTAATAAGACGGTTTGCTTTTTACCAGGTCTGAATTTATAGAGGCTTAAACTGCGCATTTATTTAATTGACTTTTCATTACAAATAATCAATACACCTTTATGTCAAATCATATCCTAATTATCAAGAATCTAGTTCCTGTTGTTTGGGTGGTGTTATATCATGTCAATATTCATAAATATATTATACAAATGTTTAAAAAAAAAGCTTTTATTTTCCTTTTTTCTTTTATGTCTTTCTTCAACAAAATGAATCAAGTTCACATTTAATTTATTCTCTTTGACCCTCAGTAGCCGCTCAGCAGTGGCTTCCCCCCCTTAAAAGCCCGCCACTGAATGACATAGCGCAAGAGAAAATAGTAATGCTAATATCAATAGTTTGTCCATTACAGGTCAGCTAACTGTCCAGCCGAACAGTTACAAAGCTGTTCCTTTTCGATCCCTCTGGCCCGATCAATACGGGGGCATACTGTTTCAATTTTGCGAGCATTGATTTTCTCTATAACACTCCAGCCCTAAAGCATTCGTCTTTCTGAAGGAAGGAAGATTTGATTTACTGAAGAAAAATTGAAGTGCACATCAGAAAGATTTTTTGCAGGGTGGGACTGTGACACGCTGAAAGATGGATGTCCCTTGGCTGGGGAGCCTCTAGCCTAGGGGTGTCCATTAGAGCGGTGCAGCAGCAGAAAATGAGCTGCTTATATGAGGGAGGAGGAGCCGCCAGGATGAGCACTTTTGGGGGGCTCAAAGAGGAAGAGGGGAGCTGAATTGGACTCGCACTAACATATCACAAAAAGGGTGGTTTTTTAAAAGAGGCAAATTGCATCTCATATGTGACTCTACGGATTAATTTTAAGCTGGAGTACCTAACTTCTAAACCATAAAACATGGAACTATGTAATAACATGTATCTAACTAGCTTAGTTTCTGGCTCTCAAAATATGGAACCACCGTTACTCAGCCAATAAGCTCACAGCCCAAAGAGTTGACACATCTTATAAGTATGCAAAATATAATACTGCAGGTTGTGGTCGGATTTGTTCACAGCCAAGATTTTGCAAGATCAACAAAATATTATATAGTAAGTAAGTAATCTTTATTTATATACCGCCTTTCACAGACAGAGTCACAAAGCGGTTTACAATTGTTATTTTGCACCAATACCTGCACCAACATTAAATGTTATTAAAAGCTGGCAAACCCACTCACTGCTCACTATAGTTCAGTTCATGACCCAATCCTCCTTTCTCACCATACATCAGGAAAACCATTCAATTAAACTCAAATCATAAAATAAATAAATATCAATGTCTGACACAAACAAATGTATACGCACACAGAATACTTGTTCAGTATCATAATAGTTCTATTCTAATCCCACCACCAGACTGACTTTAAGCTCTTTAATAAAACTTGCATGCTTTTCTTCAAACAGTGCAACAATGACATTGGGGCTATACACACTGTTATCAACTTTTATCACAGTGTGCAGAGGTCGTCAAGGGAAGACAAAGTACAGGAACGCAGACTGGATAAACCTCCGGACTGCTTGCGACAAATAATGGTTTGAAACAAATCCAGAAAGAACAATGTTTACTCAAAAAGTGTAAAAAAAAAAAAAAAAAGTCTAGGAAAGATTCAAAACAATGCGGGATACAGCAATTGTCCCAAGTAAAATTTGATATGGTTAATTTGATTGCATAAAAACAAATAGTAATAAGAAATTGGAGCAAACTACTGTACATTATAAGTTAAACAGTTGGCTGTAGAGCCACACACTTTATACACTTAACCACCTGAACTCTCGAGTGCCGTGCATGTTGTCTTGTATTCTACCATATAATACTGTACTGTTTAACGGACAGTTTAAATTGTTTTTCAGTTTTCTCCCTGTGTTGAATGGACAACGGGGGGTTGTCCCTTTTCAGAAATGTTTTTTTTGTTTTATAAATTGTTAGTTTGGTGGATTTGCCCACAATTTACAGTGCACACTAACCCATTCCATAATGAGGAAGACCAAGAACCAGTGCTTAACATATTGCAGTGAATTTGAAACAGAACAGTGGATAGATGTATAGATTGCAAATTAAATGTTCAGTAAATATGCGTACAACATCATTTCGTCTCTGAAATAATTACACAGTAACATGAAGACAGCATCTTTGATTGAGAAGTACTCTATTCCCTCCACAGCCCTCCAGCCCTTCACACAGAGCACCCAGAGTGCATTTCCATGGTACATTAGTCAGACTATTCCAATGCCATAAAGCGAACCTATGAGAGGGGAAAAGATGAGAGCTGGGCGTTTCCCTGGAGACTGGCATTGTCCATCACCCGGCCTCATCTCGCCTCTGTGCTGGCCCATTCTGTCCGGGTGTCATCCATACATGAGAGATGATTCCTAACAGCCCGGATCCTCTGCGGACATCCAGAAGGTAGATTTGAGAAGAAAATGACATCTTCTTTCATTTGTGCGACACATTAGTAGACAGCAGACTGGTACACTGCGCATGGGAGTCTCCAGGCGCCGAAAGGACAGGTAGTGTGGCCCTGTGTGCCCGTTTGTCAAAGATGAGACAACATTTGACAAGCAAGGGCGAGAAATATCAAGAGACGCTCCCTTTGTCTGTTGAAGGGTATTCTCACTTGTGTTGTACAGCTGGAGCAGATAGTTGAACAGGAAGGCTGCAGATGCGGATTTAAAAATGCATGTTGAGAAATAGAAAAGCTGGCTAGAGCGAGGGAAAGGCAAAATCACCTAACACCTCTTTCCTCCAGGGGCCGGCACGGCTGTAAGCTGGATATTAAGACACAAATTGCATTCAGGCAGGCCGCGCTGTGTCACAAGATATTAGATGCCTGCCGTCAAGGAAACAACAATTCCCATCAGTGTGTGAGAAAATAATATTTTCATTTTCAGACTCCTTATTGAATGGAAACTTGGGGGAATAGTGCCTTATGGCATGTGAGCAGCCAGGCTTGGGCTTGTTTTAATGCCCAGACAACAAAAGGTCGTAATAGAGCTAGAGTTGTATTGTCTTTGTGTTCCTGGACTGAAGGTTCGCAGATGGAGAAATAAATAGTTATGTGTAGTCATTTAGTAGCTTTCCACAGCACACCATTGTAAACAAAAAACAGATTTTCACAAATTTATATAGTATGATCAAATTAAGAACCGTGTATGCAACAGCAACACTGACCAATTAAAATTCCCCACTGTGGGACGAATAAAGAATCTCTTATCTTATCTTATGCAGTGTTGGGCACGTTACTTTGAAAAATAATTAGTTATAGTTACTAGTTACTTCTCCCAAAAAGTAACTGAGTTACTAACGGAGTTACTCCACAATAAAAGTAACTAGTTACCAGTAAAAGTAACTATTGCGTTACTTTTTCGTTTTGTTCTGGAACATAATGTGCACTTGAGGTGCGCAGTTTTACCTTTAACCTCAGTGAGTCTGAAATAACGCCAATATTTCCATCTAAAACCTGTTCACTCTCCATCTCTCTCTGTGCTGTAAGCACTAAACACCAACACGCTCCACTGTGAATGTGGAAACACCGGTGAAGCACTGACTTCAGCCCAATCAGATGAACATATATATCATATAAATCAACTGGACAATTTGTTTGGCCACAGCAAATTATGTTTCATGCCCGCATTGTTTGTTCATACAAAACGCAAAACTATGAGTTATGGGTCTTACCTTATAAATGACCTGCTCAGGCCTCTTCGGTTCAGACCAATTCTGTGTTTAAGTCCAGATAATAGTTTGAGCGTAGATATGTAATCCTCCATTTGGAAATGAGTCCAATGAGTTTTAAAAAGTAAAACAAAACGCGTGTCTCCTCCGTAAACTCCTCTGTTTTGCTAGCTGCAGCCAGGTGCATCCAATTTCTAAAATCAACCGTCTTACACTTCACCTCTCTTTCTTATCATTCCTATAGTCATTGAAAAATTACCCTAAGTGCATTTTAGATTATCTAAAAATGTGTTATATGTATGTTAGCCAAACCTGTTGCTGTCCTTAGCAGATAAACCAGGAGGAGAAAGGAGCCTTTTGATGGAATTGTATGTAGCAAAGACAAATGAGACGAGCAAAGTGTTAAATCCAGTGTTACCACTTTACATTACTTTACCGTTGTCAACAAAATCCTCTTTCACAGACAACTGAAAAAAAATACAGCTGACGGGCTGCTTTAATGTTTCATTTGGATCCAAGTACAAGGACTTTGCAACAAGCCTGCAGAATACACCATTTGTATTAGACTAACCATTCCCTTACATTTTACAGCCCCAGATGTTTCTCCCATGCCCGCATTCCCTGGGCTCCTGTGTGAAGCTGCACCACCTGACCTTCACAGTAATTGACCAAAAATATTGATGTAATGGCACCAGACTGATTGTGATTTATTAAAAGAGCGCTCCACTCCAAGGCTCAGTGCCAATGGCTCCCTGCGCCCATCGGCAGCCATTAGGAAAACCATCAATAGCACGCTAGCATAAAGGCCCAGTAATGGGGGACCGCTCTGGCACGCACATCTCCGTAGTAAAGAGCACAGACCTGCACATGAAACGTAATGGTGGAGAGGAAAGGAAAGGGGAGAAGGAAGGAGATGGAAGTGAGATTAAAAAAAGACAAACAATTGGCTATATACAACGGTACATGTACTGTAACAGTGAGAGAGCCCATATAGAGGAACAATCCCTGGAGAGTTGGTGCAGACTAACAAGCGTGAGCCAGTCCAACCATACAACAGCAGCACAAACAAGCATCATTAGAGGAATAGCCTCTTCCTCTCTTCCTCCAATAGCCACAACATTCTTTAAGATAAAATCTGGTGTAAACTCCTAAAATTGTAAAGCGGTATGAGGGAGCCAAATTATGGAAGAATTTAGTGCTTAAAATAAACTAAAAGACTTGCCTCTCTACAAATGTGACTTTGCCTTGTGCTCATTTCCAACATTTTGAAACTAAGCAGATCCTACGGCTAAAAGAGAATTCTTATTTTTACATAAATTAATACTGTTTCTATTCAATTACAGCTAGTCTACAAGATTGACCATTCAAAACAATTCAGAATAGGATGAGATTAAAGCATGTTATCAATTGTTGGTATTATGTGTGTGATGTACCATTGTATTGTGTTTCTTTTTCACTGTTTTTAAACAATACTGTTACATATGGGTGAGGGGGGTTATAAGCCCATCCATCCATCCATTTTCTACCCTTTAATCCATTTCTGGGTCAGGGGGGTGGCAGTCAGAGATGCCACCCAAGTCTCATAGCACCAGCCCCTCACTGACCCTCTGCAGGTGGTGAGTCCACAGGAGGACGGCTGCTCTCTGAGTGTGAGCATAGCCTTGATCTTTCAGTGGGGGCTTTTGGGCAAAGTGGGGTTAAGTGTCTTGCCCAAGGACACAACGACAGCAGTCATCAGTGGGAGTCGGTGGAGATGGTGCAGAGGTGGGAATTGAACCCACAACCTTCTGGCCTTAAGGCCAATGCTCTACCAACTGAGCTACTGTCGCCGGGGTTATAAGCATGTATGTACAAATGTGTGTTATTTTGTTTTGTGTTATCGTGATGTTCATGTTCTGGGAAAAAACACTTTGATTAATTGAAGTAGTGTAAATGGAGGGTGAAAAAAGGAGAAGTAGTATCAGTAATCGATCAAGGCTGAGACCACAAAGCCTTATCGAGAATGTACTGTAACCATTATTATATGAGCAGTTGTTTTATGACCAGAAATTTACAGTAGCTATCTGAGGTCCAAGATATTTTCTGAGTAATTCACAATGTAAATATGTTCTTTAAATAAAAAAAGTGAATAATGGTTCAACATGACCATATCAGGATAAATAAATACTTACTTTTCAATTCGTCACTTTTCTATTCTATTATCCAACCTACACCCTTCTTAAACAAGACAGTGGAATCTATCTGGGTTAGTAATGGAAACGCTTAAAGGTACATGTAGCTTTGAGAAAAATAACCCTATTCTCCGCACAATCTGCTCTGGTGTGATAGAATGAGAAATTTTGCTGCTTAATAATTAAATGTCCTTGAACTGACAAATGATAGGGGTGTCATGGTTGGCGCAACATTAGAGGCCCATTCGTCACACAGTCCATTTGAGCGTTACCTCTTTGCCGAGTTGCCCCAGGCCCCGTGTTTGTCGGTGAGGATGTTGACAATCTTCTGGATGAGCTGCGTGGCGGTCACGTGGTCGCGGTACTTTGCGGCGCGGATGAGGTTGTCGCACATCTTCTCCTCGTCTCGCTTCTCTGCGGCGTACTGAGCGCAGAAGGACTGTGGGGGGGAACGGGACAAGAGTGAGAAATTAACTTTACAATACTTATATCAATATTTATTACAATGTTGACCTCCATATTTTGTCCAATTCTTGTCCTGTAGCAAAAACAGGTCAAATTGAAAAGAATAATATTGTTCAAAAGTTTATTTCTGTAATTCAGCTTAAATCACCAATAAATCAGGCGTATTCAAGGAGCTTGGTTACATTTACATAGCGCTTTTATTCTATTTAAAGGCACTAAAAGCATTTCACCCACACACCAGTGTACACAGACATTAGGGGACGAGACAGGTTTAGTGTCTTGTCCAAGGATACAACAGGTATTGGAGGTACAACAAGGTTCATTTGGTCTTCTGATAGATTCTACAAGTTTATTTGTACCAGGGTGTGGGTTAGGGTTAGGGTTCCCGTGCCTGAAAGTCTTTACACCAATTATGTTTTTGTCTTGAGAAGTATTCAAACCACCAACCTTTATCGCACATATATACAGTATTTGCTTTTTTTAAGACTAAGGGCATCCCATTTGTAAAATAGCTGTAATCAATGGGTCCTAGAGAGCTGCTCAGTGAAACTTTAGAACCATGCTTTTGCCCTCATTCTGAAGCTTATTTAATAAGAAAATAAATGATTAAGCATATTGGAGGCCACAAAGAAATCCAGCATTACATTTACATTTACACTTATTGTCCATTACTTCCAATCATTTAACCTAAGACGAGGGCTGTTGTTTAAATAAATAAAATAAAAACTGCATATGTATTTGGGACTTAAATTGGGATACAACAAAACTATGACTAAGACAGGACTCAAATTAAGACCAAACTGGGATCCTTATTTAAGCCCTTTATTTTTGCTATTCACTACACCTGCAAAAGCCTTATATCTAATTATTTTGTATACATATACTTAAAGGCACACCGCGGACTTTGTGACCTAAAGAGTTGACACATATGAGTTATTTTATATGAATACTTGGGCCAATATACAGCGCTTGACACTTGCAATGCTCCGAGCGGGGCTGCCCTCTTGAAATACCGCCCATGTAACTTTCGAGCAGACGGACCGTCTGCCACCAGGTCACGTGACTTGGAAGAAAGACTTGCTTTACGGCTACAGGCGCTGATATACTCATGGAGCTAAGGCTTTTGCTACTCATTTTTCACCTGCTCGACTCCTGGTCATGGCTGAGGCAAGGAAAAATTTTAAACCTTTGGAGGAGGCTAAAAAGAGGAAACGCGAAAGGGATCGTGCTGTAAGCTGCATGTCTGTATGAGCGCTGCTGTTCACCTGGTTCCTGGATGTCATCGACCGCAACGATGTCATTCCACGCAGCACGAGCTAGACGCAGAACTCCCTCATCCAGGATATAGAAGTCCATGTGTGGTAGATTACTAATGCAGCGGTCTGGAGGCTGACCACAGCAGAGTCTCTCAATATCTGTAGGCATGTCTCTACAGTTTGAACACACACACCAGTGCATGCTGTCTGAATACACACTCAAAAGACACCGGCTGACTGTTTGTTGACTTTTGCGACAGTGCTGAGTTGCTTGTGGCCACTAGGGGCGCTAAACGTGAAAGTTGCAGGTCTAGCGCCCCTAGTGGCCAAGAGTTACACGGTGTGCCTTTAAAAAGATTATAAGAATAAACTGTATGTGCAGAACATACAGAGGCGTGCTTCAGGAAACACAGACACTGCTGCAGAGTTGTCCAGTGTGGGAAGTATAGTACGAGCAGAGCCAAATGAAAAGGGTCATTTCTGTCCTGGTGTCACGTTGATTAATAACAGTGGACACATATTTACTAATGCCCCGAGGCACACGAATCACGCGATACCCACAATGCACTGGGAGCACATTTTTCTCTGTCGAAATATGTTATCAGAACAAGCCTTTGAACTCCGCAGAGATGGTAAAAGTGAAACGCCTTATGCTATCATTTTAAACAGAGCGAGGATTACATATCACTTTCAAACTTTACCACAATGTTCTCCAGAAATGTCACTCCCAAATCTTGGGCCTATTAGGTAGGTTTCACTTTCGGATATCACATTTCATTGGTTTTTTCGTAGAATGTCAAATTTACAACCATCCAATTTTACACATGCAAATAAATAGGCAATAGTCGTAACATAGAAAAGAAGTCGCTCATGAAGAGTATGTAATGTGAATGTTTGGCCCATTGTTAAAAATCGAGCCTCATATTGAATTAGCCTTCAGTGAGCCTTGCAATATGACAGGTATACAGTGCCATTAGCCACAATGTATGGCCAAATAAATGCTGAGCGCTTTTCCAAAGTTAGCAGTAAAGTGCTTTATAATAGGACCTCCCTTCAATTTGAACGACAACATTTCATATCTGACAGAAAATCTATAGGTATAAATCACATTAGAGGGGCTTCTCCACAGGCTGGGGGCTTTAATTATCAATCTATGTCTCTTTGTGGGGTATTAGAGAGGGTCTTGACCTTCGAGACAACATCACAGCAAGAAGAAGACTGGGATACTTAGTAATACGCTAAAATAACTTAATATCACTATCTCGATAATACAGGAACAAAAAGATATCCCATTTATTGAAGAAAGTATATAGAAACAGGTCAAGGCCAATGTTGAGAGTCTCTATCATCACCATATGATTGTAATTCTAAACAATACAATGTCATGTTTCAATATTTAAATTGACATAGTGAGTACTTTTCAACAACACTGCATTAGCAGTGTTGTTGCTACTGAGCTACTGAGCTACTGTCGCCAGTACCAACTGAGCTACTGGCGACAGTAGCTCAGTTGGTAGAGCATTGGCCTTAAGGCCAGAAGGTCGTGGGTTCAATTCCCACCTCTACACCTTCTCCACCGACTCCCACCGATGACTGCTGTCGTTGTGTCCTTGGGCAAGACACTTAACCCCACTTTGCCCAAAGCCCCCACTGAAACATCAAGGCTATGCTCACACTCAGGGCCGGAGTGGGACAACATTTCAGGCCGGGAGCTTTTCATCCATTCAGGCCAAACAAGGTTCTAAATTTGGGTTTTTGTCATTGTATTTTGATGTTCTTTTAATAGTTTTAAGATTGACTGTCAAAACTTTTGTTTTCTTTAGTTCTTTTTATATTGACTGTTTATATAATCTCGGACGTTTAAAGATTGTTGTACGTTGCTTAGCAACGTAACGTTTATGGAGTTTAGTGAGAATAAAGACACACACACACACACACACACAATGAACTAAGTGTTCATTAGTGTATAACTATAACAAGCTAATCAATTATTGTTAAAAAAGTAGTAAGGTAAAATCACATCGTTACAGCTCATATAAAAGGAAAAATAACAACGTGTATGAACCATCAGTTGGAGAGACCACTCATTTCAACCGGGGAAGCTACACTGGGTGCACTGCTAGGCTGGCCTGGCTGTGTAAGCCGACGTGTGACGTCACATTTGTTTAATTTTGCTCTGGCCCAATGACAGTAAAGCTTTGGCCAGTGTTGTGCCAGTTCACAGCTTTTCTGAACAAGTTCAAGTTCAGTTCATACATGCTCAAAGTGAACAGTTCACGTTCGAAGTTCTCAATTTTAATTCTGAACTAGTTCAAAGTTCAGTTCATTTTACTTTTTGCGAGATATTCAAATAAATATTTTTTTTCACTACGAGCTAGAAATCACAATACGTGGTATATATATATATTATATATATATATATATATATATATATATATATATATATATATATATATATATATATATATCCTGTACACTGCACAGGATGTTTTGACTCCAATGCAGACAAGATTTACATGGGTTTCAATGGGAACTGAGTTGTCCCATCTCTGCTCATAAGTACAAACTGTGATGCGCTGCAGAACGTGTGTCTATACTTTATGTCAAATGTAAACGGCCCTGTGTCACTGACTTACCCCTGTGTTTTCATCACGGCACATGTGAGTCCAACAACCAATGAATAGCACTAGCATACAGCGCCGCACCGCAAGTACACTGAGTCGGGGTGCGTTCACAGACGGTGGAAACCGTAGGAATTTTTAGTTTTCGGCGGAAACAGTGCGGAGAATACAGGAGGGAGGAACTTTCTCTCGTTGCGTTTCAAAAAAGAAAACAGATTTCACTCAGTTTTAAATGGAAAACAAATTGTCTGCCGTTCATGACACATAATATGAACTAATTCACGTTCAAGTTATTTATTAAAAAATGTGTTCAACGTTTCACGAAAAAATGAGCGTGTTCAATGAACGCGTTCTTTTGAACTCGTTCACGCACAACACTGCCTTTGGCCTGGGCCTTGCTCATTGGACCAGGCCACCAGGCAGGGTAGGAGTTTGCAAAGACCGTGAGGATGAAATTAAATTAAAAGAAAGAAGAAAAAAAAAAAACAGAAAAAAAGACCGTGATGATAGGGCAGGCCCAGGCCACTTTGACACGCAGGCCACCGGGAGATCTCCCGATGCTCCCGATGGCCAGTCCGGGCCTGCTCACACTCAGAGAGCAGCCATCCTCCTGTGGACTCACCACCTGCAGAGGGTCAGTGAGGGGCTGGTGCTATGAGACTTGGGTGGCATCTCTGACTGACACCCCCCTGACCCAGAAATGGATTAAAGGGTAGAAATGGATGGATGCATTAGCAGCATTACATAAAGAAAGTCAAGGCCAATCTTTTTTATTTTTTTTATTGTTGGGTTAGGACAGTGTTTGCTACAGAAACATAACGTGCATATGATAATCTATGAGACTGGTGGCTCATTACTACGTATTTAGTATTTAAAATGTTGATATTGGTCACAATATAAGTACTATACAATATTACAAAACAGTCTATGCATTCCCATATCCAGTTCCGCCAGATGTGTGCCCTGCCTCTTTGTGTGACCTTTGCAGCTATTAGTTTTCCTTTGAGCCAAAATCCTTGTGAGAGGCTGGCATATAGTCAATGAACGGTTTGAGTGGGAGGAGAATGTTGGCCGTGGTCATAATACTATGATGGAGACCTTTGGGAACATCAGGTGCCACAGAGGGGTAGCTGTGGTTGTAGTGCCAGTCTGGTGTGTGAGTGGATGGGCGGTGGTGGAGGGGTTGATGGCACATACCGGTTGCCTCGCTTCTGTCAGTGTGCCTCAAAACAGCTGTGGCGACAGTAGTGGTTTAGCACCACTGTGTATGGAGTGAATGAATAGTCCAAAAAAGCACTGTATAAGATCAATGCATTTATTAGTATTAGATAGCAATATTTAGACAGCAATAAAATCTGTTTTAAAGCCGTTCCTTACCTTACACATGGGTCGGAAAAAGAATTTTATAAAACTGCACTGTAAACAACTATACAAAAGTCACACAAGAGACAACAGTTTTCAATTTGACAGCGTAACAAGAGGGACGCTCTCAACATCAAAGTTTGCGCTTGTGCGCCACTCTTTCCTAATGAAATGATAAAATATCGTCGTCTTCTAGTCCATTATAAGGGACTACAACATAATTTGGTTTATATGTCGACTGAATGATTCAAAAAAGGCTGTGATTGTTTTGTTATCCAGTGTTGTGTGTATGTTACACCTCGCTGAAAGTTTTGAGGTTTTTATTGTCTGTTTTTTATTTTGTCTGTCTGTGTTGATCTAGACCTGGAGTCTGTAATAAAGTTATCTATCTATATATAATGCAATTATTTGGGGTCCAAGGTGCACTGCGCTGAGAATTTGGAGGACTTCTTTTAAAAGTCGGAAGTTTGTTTTTATTTTGACTTTTCTGTCTTCTTTGTGGTGGAAAGTCAACAATGGTCCAAGCTCCAAGCAACATGCACCTTTTACCTTCTCATTCAGAGATGAAACTGGGCATTCTCAGTACAGGCTGCTAACATGCCAGTGTCTGGGTCTGTAGGACTACTCTTCAGCACCCCAGTCAAACTCATACCATAAACAAACACTTTGGCACCTGTGAGTGGAGCTGCCCCAACAGCCTTGCTCTCAATGCAGTGAGGGCTGCCCCCGCGACCAAAGCCAAAGTCTGCGACGGGAGAAAAGGTCCTGTTCTTACAACAACAACCTCAAAGTTCTTAAAAAAGTTGGATTTGCGAGAAAGTGGAAAAGAAATGTCACAAAAGGTCCCAGGGTCATTCTGGTTATGTAACCATGCATGTGCTTATGTGGTTCATTATAGTGCGTAACATAGAGATTATTTACTTTGTCATGTAATTTTTGTGAAATAATAACCAAGTAGAATATATATGGTGAAACAAAGATAAAGGGCAAAACATGCTTTCCACCTGTAACTCACTATGCAACCACCGGAGGGAGGAGTCCACTTTTTTTTAATTACAGGCTCAAAACACAACTGTGCGATTGTGAAGAATGTAATTTATGGGCAATACTTGTTTTAAGAGGCAGAAAAACTGATCTGAGTGTGACCGAAAGGGCAGTATTAAATAGCGTGGATGAATCTAAAAACAACTTTAGGTCTGTTTTTGATGTGGGAATAAAATTACAGCATAGATAAAAGCACATATTTTCCTTTAAAAACATTTAAAGTCACACTATATTCCAAAATAATAAATGCTAAGGCAGTATTTTTATGAAAGTTGAACAAAATCAGCCAATACATCATGCCCAACTTTATGAACACCCCCATTTTGGGAATCATTGGTCTAGTACTCAAAGACAAATTCCAGCAAGTATATATAGTTATATAGAAATGTAGCAATTTCCATATTTTGAGCAACCGTTTTTGCAAACAGCTGCTCCATAGCAGTTTAAGAATAAGCGCCTCCATACACACTCGGACACTAGTTTTCCGACAGAGTATTATGTATTGCGACACTGTAATCATGGGCCACACCTTCCATCACACGAGCCGGCTGACAGGGTCGACCGGACTGGGCTCTGGGCTCTGCTGAACAGACAGCTAACTGAAGACAAAATGATAATGGCTGGCATTAATCGAGTCAATTACACAGAAATGTGTCTCCGACAATTCATCCACAGTTCAAATAAATAACTAAAGATGTGTGGTAGACTCTGGTCAGAAAATGGGGCTCCTGGAGAAGAGAGTACTACTTCTGTAATTGTTTTAGTAATTCTCACCAGCTTTGAAAATTAGCTTATACAGCTTTTGTCTGATAAAATCATTTCAATCAGGAAGTTAAAAACCACAAGGTTTGTACAAAGAGCTGATTTTGTGGCGCTCTATTGCATCAAGTGTTACACATATTTTATTCCATGCACACATTTCGTATCCATTGCAATTGAATCATACTTTTGTGTGAAATGTAAATGCAATATACATTTATGTAAGTAAAACAATTGATTAATTGATCACTAAAATAATCTGAAGCATCTTATTTCAAACCCATGTTTTATTCCTGTGATGCCATTCTAAGAAATAAGAGTTCTCGAAGCTTCAAAGACCAACCTAATTAAATAGGGCCACGAGAGAAGTCATGTATCCGTGTCAGCCTTATCTAAATGCTCTCGAGTTGTTGTCAGACTGGGATGCCTCCCTCCTCCTTTCCTCGTGAGTTGAGAGGGTTAACCAGTATAATGGAGCCTCATTACAAGATATCAGCCCTATGTTTATCAATTAGAGTGACAGAGAGAGGGCCAGTGGTCTTGGAGTGCCACGGAAACCCTTCAACAACACGAAGACTGACAAAATCAGGGTTTCAAGGTCCTGCCTGGGAACGGGAAAAGAAAGAAAATCAGCAGGGATGTTATTAAAGCCCTTGATTTGCAATCTTTTGACATTGGTGGCACTTCAGGGCTATGTTCTCTCCAAGGCCAGCCTATCTCCCTCAAAGAATCTCCAATTTCTCACATCCGTCAACAAGTGCTCCCTCAGGGTTTCATTTACAAACCGGGCAAAGGAACTGTCCAGACAAGGCGAGGCATCAGACTTGTCCTTGTCTTGTATCACAGAATGCAAATGTTCTACAAATAAATTCCTCCTGGAAAACAATGGGGGTCTAGTGAGACAAGAGGATGAAATGAGAAAGTAGAATGGGGGTCGCTAAACAAAAGTAGATCGGGAACCAGTCCACCAATTGGTTTCAAAGAGATTCACTTGCACTTGATCTCTGCCCTCGAGTTTTTAAATTGCAACATAAAATGTCACCAGGGGAATTCAGACAATGGGCCAGGGAAGAAACGAGTCAAAGGAAGAAGAGGAGGAGAAAAATGAGGGCTTAAAAGTACAATGGCAAACAAAAGTCACCAAATGACAATGCCTGACAGCTACTTCAATTCTAAAATGATGCCCCTGTCATGCTGGCTTCCCGTGTATTGATTTTTGCTTCTCTGGGAGCTCGGGGAAGGAGAAAAATAATCTAATCTAGTTGAAACCGATCCGTGCTGCTGGCATCGGCCCAGTGCACATAGCCATCAAGGTTAACGCAGGCGCAACACTTATCAGAGTATCTCCCCTGCTCCTCCCCTCGCCCGTCTGAGGCCCACCTATAATGGACTGGTCACCCTGCCCGCCTGGCAGCCACTTCATCTACTCTACCCACAATCCTCTGGGCCCGCGCCCTCCTTTCATCTCATCAGTCTGAGATGCTGCCATCTTTGCACAATAACTTCAACCCGGCCTCAAGGTCATGCCATATGAAAAATCATATGTGTTAAAAGTGTCGGAAAGTGAAAAATAGTCAAATGAAGAAAGGACACAACCAGATGAAAAATACAGTGGCCTAAAAATGAGGATTCTAGCAAAGAAGTGAAGGACTAAAAACTAAAGATAAGATGTACTGTATATATTTATTTTGCGTATAAGAGAAAAATAGCGGACCAAAAGCCAAAGAAATTCCATAGTCTGTGACTTTTCCTAATAAAAATGATTCTGATTCTGATATGAGGACAACAGGAAAAGTGAAATAGTGCATCTTAAGTGATTATCTAGAATAATACTACTTCCATCAACAGCAATCACCACCAAGCCAGTCTTCAAATGCACACAATCATTTATAAAAAAAAACCATAATAAAAAGCGGGTGTGTGGGTGTGAAATAAAATGTAGTCGTATATATTTCCAGAGGTTTCTGGCCACATGTAATGAAGGCAGGAGTAGAAGAACTACCAAGGGACTTCATTACTCTGACAAGACACCAGAAAGCAGACTACTGTTCCCCAGCGAGACTCCGCCGCACGCTTTTATCCTGCGCAAGGTAAAAATACAAGGTAATTCTATAACAACATGTGAAAGTTTGAAAACCTTCAAGTTTTTCACACAAGCCAGGCTGTAATAGTAAATTGTACTGTTGATCCTTTTGAAGAGTTGTATCTTACGATCTTGTGTTAGCAACTTGATGAGTAGTTATGAAAGACTGTAGTTGGTCAGATATAACCCATTTGTCACATAACACAGAACTTTACAACACATTAATTGCCTTGAAGTTCAAAAGGGTTGTCATAATACTAAAAATAAACTCCAGATTGAAAGCGAGGAAAACTCTTTATGCAAAAATTGATCACATGTTTAAGGAAATGAATAATGAAATAGATATTGAAATCTTCTATTTAGTACTGATCAGTACTTGGTGTGCTTTAGGGGGGTTCTCCAGGAATACTGTTTTTTTGGTTGAGGGCCCCTGTATGACCAGAGTAAGAGCTGTGTTTAGATCGCCAAGAGTCAGACTTTATCTGGTGGCCTCCACCAATGCTGCCCTTTGTCACCGGTTCTGTTCACAGTTTTTATGGACAACCCAAGCCAGGACCCCAACATGCACTGGGACGGTGTCAGCAGAATGTGAAGTGGCTGGGATGAAGATCAACACCTCCAAATCAAAAGCCATGGTGCTCGTCTGGAAAAAGCAGCTTTGCCCGCTCCAGGTGGAGAGGTTCTTCCTTAAGTGGAGAAGTATCTTGTGTGCATAAAGGAACAAAGTGCTGAAGATGAAAAAAATAATTACGATTACAAAAACAGTAACCTGCTCCAATTCAGCAACAAGCAGCTCTCTCTCTCTCCGTAGTGCAGTCGCGAGACTTGTAGCTAATCTGTATCTGTGTTTTTAGCATGTGTTTACCAGAGACAAGAATACAGTCTCTGGTATAAAGCCACGTTGTTCATTGACGTATGAACTGAATGAAATGCCACGGACTTTGATGCGACACCACCTGCACTTATCATATTCTATGTCATATTCTACATTCCCGGTTTTTTTAGACAAGTTTGCTGCCTCCGAGGATGTTTACAGTCTATGCTCCTAGCTGAGAGGCCGCAGTGAATGAGACACACGCAAGGGGGGGGGGAGCAAACGCAAGGAGTTGGGTGCGAGCAGGCGAGGGCAAAGAAGGCAAATGAGCTAAGCACCAAAAGTGAATTATAAACATTATATTGATATATACAATAAGTCATAAATAATATCTCGTTATATTATAAATATTGATATATTGCCCACCTCAAGTCATGAGCTTTGGGTAATGGCTGAAAGGACAAAATCACAGATATAAGCAGTTCAATTGAGTTTTCACTGCAAATTCAATGGGTGCTCCCTAAGAGCTCAGCGCAGCGCTGCTCCTTCTCCAAATCGAGTGGAGCCAGTTGAAGTGGCTTAGGCATCGGTTCTGGATGCCAACTGGACAAGGTGACAGGTGCCACTGGTGTTCTCAGCATGCTACACAGGAGGAGGAAGACCTAATATGACTCATCTGGCCTGCGAAGGCCTCAGGATTCCCCCGGAACAGCTGGAGGAAGTGTGTGTGCCCCGCGACCGTCAACGGATAAAGAATGAATGATCAACACAACCAAAAATATATGTATAAATGACTAAATAAAAGTTTCCACACGTTCCACAGATTTCAGATGTTCAATTTCCATTATGATTTTCAACTGAAAATGTCACTATGTCAAAAATAAATATACTTTTATTGTCATCTACAAGACATTGTCCTTGTAGTATAGAGTATAGAGTAAAATGGATAAGGAAATGACAGTACGCTGCAGATGGTTGCAGCTATGACAAATATATATGATGGTTGCAGCTTTGACTAAAACATGTAAAATTAGTGTCAGAATTCTTTCTTTTACCACCAGGACTCCAAAAAATAAGGATGTTGGAAAAAGGTCCCCGTTTGTAATCTGCCTGACCTGACCCTGACCATGAACGTGCTACTAAGATGCTATCTATGCGAGAGTGCATAGATCGTGCCCAAGCTTTGGTTTGTTAGAAGTCCACCCGAGAAAAGAGGTGAGTCCAAACAAAATCAGGCCAGGTTCAAAAGGGGGACAGGATTCAAGCAGGAGGTGCAAACTACTGGTGAAAATGATAAAAACACCTGAATTGATAGCTGTATGACACATTTGACCATTATGGGATTATGAGGACTATGAAGTATTGTCTTTATGAGGAAGCAAAACTGCTCTACTACAAAGTTCCAAAAAAAAAAAGTTTGATCCTGTAAGGTGCACAACCCACATCCCCAGGTCTATATGCTGGCTTCACTACTTGTGTTGCGTCTTTGTGTTGGTCTCTGAAGCACCTCCACACACAGCACTATGATAATGGAACATAATGAGTATCAGTTCAATGTTAATGTCATTAACACAGGGGCAAGGGACTGGATCGTTTTACAATCTCAGCATTGTACAGACAATGCCGCCAACCACTAATTATCTGCTCCCGTCTGGCTTTCAGGATCGCTCCAATGTCAATTAAATTACTCCATGTAAAGCAAAGTCTGACTCACACAGAAAACAAAATACAGAACAGAGGAATAAAAATGATTTGGGTCCTGCTCGCTTGTCCTTATCTGAACCCTCTTATCTGCCCTTGTGCCCCTGAGCTCACCACATTTCATCCCTAATGAACAACCCCATAAAAAGACAGGCTTCGATTTCTGGCTCCTTCTCTGTGTTTCTTGGCCTCTCTGCCCCTTGCTGCTCGTCAGACAGATACCAGAGTCTATCATTTGCCGTGGCGGGCAACAGCATCCGATCTGCAGATCTCCTCACCATTAAGGATCCTATTAGATAGAGAACCCTAAGAGGTAATTGGATTTCCTCCTAGTTATCTTCATCTCTGTTTCACCCTGAGCCCAGTGTAATAACTTACTCTCTGGGCCAAAGATAACTCAATTCTGCGGCACAGTGAGAGGTGAGACAGAGGGAGAGAGCGACAGGGAAAGCATATGTTGTGTCTCTGAAGGGAAAGCTATCTAAATCAAAAAGCCTCTCTATCACTGTCGACTCAAGGATGTGAACTCTGACAAGCAGCAAACATAAATTTGTTTTTTATGTATCCAATAATCCATGCTGCTGTCTTGAGTTGGCACTTGAAGTTTCTGTTTGACTTAACCAATCATTTTTGAATGAAAACAAAACTAAAATAGGTTAAGCCAAAAGAACTGGTGTCTGATTCTCATTGTTGGACACCGTTTTTGTGCAAGATTAAAGATCGCATACTGTGTGAAATTAACATGAGCAAATAACAAGAATTAAAATAGATTGATAGATAGTGGTGCAACGGTGGCTCAGTTGGTAGAGCATTGGCCTTTAAGCCTGAAAGTTGTGGGTTAGAGCCCACCACAAGACCTTCTCCACCGACTCCCACCGATGTCTGCTGTCGTTGTGTCCTTGGGCAAGATGCTTAACCCCGCTAAACAAGAGGAAGGCTATGCTCTCATTGACAGAGAAGCCGTCCTCCAGTGGACTCACCACCTGCAGGAGGATCAGTGAGGGGCTGGTGCTCTGTGAATTGGGTGCAGCTCTGACTGCCACCTTAAGAGGATGGATAGATGCATACTTCATCAAAAGTATCTCACGTCACAACATTTTTAACACCATTGCACGAGAGATTCATATAGCACAGTTGTGCACAGCCCCCGCGTCACTGAATTTAAGTTGTTTCTCCACAGAGTGCGGCGTTGGATTGAAACAAAGACGCATGAATATACAAGGCAAGACAAAACAGAAAAAACTATTTTGATTGGCTCGAGCGCATTATTGTCAGGGACGTCCCAATCCTGTGTGTTTGGCTCCCTACTCAATACCAATATTTTCATATGTGCAATTCCTAATCAGATCTTAATACTTTTATATTTGGTATATGTTTTCTTTAAGACAGCATTCTTTTATTCTGTGTAAATTCTTTGTATTCTCTGCGGCTCCAATGTTGATCCGCATAAAGTTTGAATTACACAATAAGGCTAAGTGAATACATTAAACAGATGACAAATTCTGCCTGTATCAATATTCATGTTGTAGCTGCTTTAGAGCTTCCTCTGTCTGAGTTTGTGCTGCTGTGTAGATATTGTAGCCCCATTAGCCGTAGCTTTAGCAATGTAAGCTAATACACTTTTGGTCTGGATTTGGTGCAGGGTTTTGTACAGTGTATGGGTGCGTGGGACAATGTCCCTGGATCTTTTCACCAAACCAGATTGTTCCAGTACTTGAAAAATACTAGATTGGGGGCCAATACAGATATATTGAATTTGGAAGATCCCTAGCTATTCAATGCAGTGTTAACAGTTTGTATGAATAGATAATATAGGCAACTAGAGAGTTCAAGTAATACACAGAGCGTATAGCGGACATAGCAGTAGGGGTGTGATGCCTCTGTGCTCACTGTGTCACCATGACTTCACCTTATTATTATCCATCCATTTCTGAGCTCAATTTGTGAAACTTTCAGAGCACCATATCTCCCATGTAAAAATAGCCCATCTATACTTGTTGTCTTCCTACCCATCAGTGGGCTAGACCCGGGTCTCTTGGTAAACTATAAACTCTTTATGTATGAATCAAAAAAAGTATATTTGTCTCCATCATTCCCATGTTTACCCCATTCACCTCTAAAAGTGGCCCAAAACTGTAATGGTTGAAGAGCGAGCACCCCCAGCCTCTGGGGGGATGTTTCATTGGCCTGTTATTTTTATAGTGGCAGTGCAAAATGAAAGTGTTGGCTGCAGCAGCCTCAGACAGGGCTTGTATGGAGGCAAAAATCAATACAGCAATATCAGAGCAAGACTTATCAGGGCTTCACTGCTTCTCTGGGGTCACAGAGGAGCAACTGCATTTAAGTGGGGAATTCAATTGTGAAACACTTTGGGACAAACAATGGGGGATATCTGATTCAGGATGATTGCAGCAGCAGATCAACTTCCTAAATTGCAGGAAAAAAGGACCATTAAAAAGTTCCATTCTTAGTGATTTTACTCTTCCATTTAAGTGAGTATCAGCTGTGCCAAAATCTAATCAAAACATACATTTCAATATGTGCAACTCGCGACTCGCAAAGAATGCACTTCAAATCAAAATATAGTTTCTTGTACGCAATATCAACACATACAAGTTGATCACTTTTAAAATGTGCACTTAGAATCACAATATTTGTGATTGCAGAATTAATCATAGACATTATAATTATATTAAAAGAGCAAAAATATGAATCAAAAAGAGGCTAAATCTTTAATATTATAACACATACTGTAGGTTATCACAAGACAGACTTAATCACGTCTCGACTTTTGCAGTTCTTTTTTTATTTTTCTATTTGAGTTATACTGATTGTATGTTATTTTAATTTTTTTTATCGTTTGTTGTCCTGAACCTGTGCGATTGTGATGATCGTGATCATCGTGTGTGTGTGATAATGTTGAAGAGTGACAAGTAATTGAGAAGAAAAAAAATGTGTTTATGATGTAAGTAACAATTCAACAGCTAGAGTAAAAGTGGATAGAGAACTGTTTAACTGGTCACAACATGAATAATGATAAGGTGTTTTAACACACTGTTGACTTGTGATGGAGAAATCTTGGTCCAACCTGAGGATGCAAACATTCACTTATGTTAGCATGCTTACCTTAGCTGTTAGCTTCCATGACTCGCTTATGACTCAAAATAATAATCTCAAACTCTGCTCAGGCCAACTCTCTCACAATAAAAATACATATATTGGCAGCATCTCTATTCTATGCCACAAGTAGCGGAATATTTTCTGACAATTATGATCAAGTTTTTTTATGGGCTAAGTTCATCGAAAAGAAGCAATTATTAAAATCCTTGTTTTTTTATCTTACTGAGAAGTATTATTCAGGCAAAAAACCCAGTGTGTAACAAGAACTTCTCCAGAGGCATCACTCGAGATATGGTTAAATTAATATAAAATCCAATATTCAAATAATAAATAATTGACCCTATATTACAGCTAGCATAAACCAGTACTTCTCAATACACTGAAAAACATAACCTAATAAATTTGAGAAGAAAGCAAACACCAAGCTTAAACAAACCTATGAGAGTTTTTTTAACGAGTTTGGAGCTGAGTAAACATTGCTCGAGTTTACCTGCACACCTACAGTTTCCCTCAGAAGCAGCGGGAGAAATCAACACTCGTCTCTGTTTGGCCAGTTGTGCGTACGCTGCGTCAGAGGCATGTGTGTGCATGATTTGCTTGGGGTTATGTTTGAAAAGTAAACATTTGTCCTCCGGGTCTGCAGTGACAGCTCGGAGCCATGATCGACATGTCCAGAGCCAGTGTTCGCCCGCGACCCATACAACTCGGCTGTTTTCACTACATCTCCACTGACAGCGCACAAAAATATCAAGCTATGAACCGTTGCTATAAAAGCACTATCAAAGCAGGCTTCAAGCAAACGGATTTCTCAGAGGGCTGACTGTCCAATGTGAGACTTTGATAAGTTCATGCATTTTAATTATGGTATTTTACCACTGGTCTTTGTATGGGTACATAGGAGCATTCAGTGTGGGTAGAGTATTAAAGGGACACCATGTAATAATTTAATTTCAAATTACATCTATATCTTTTCTTTTCTACAAAAGTTCAGTGGAGGTATTCCTGATTAAAATTACAACAGAAGTGAAACCCATAATATTTATGTTTCCGATTTTCAAGCAAATTATACAATCAGAGAGCAGAATGACTCTCTATGTCGGGTTGCCAATTTGAAAGGAAAGAAACCTTTTAGTCGACAAAGTAGCAGAGTAACTTCATGAGCTCCTGAATACAGAACACTTTCTATAGTTACTGTACCTGGATCCCCGACATTTTCTTTTCATCCAACTTATTTCTGTTATTGATTTTAGAAGTCCCCCACCTTTGTCTTTTCACATCATACTTCTCAAAAACGTCTGTACCTATAACCAGCCATAGTCTAAATGACTATGCGTCTTCCGGGTTTTCAGATTTATTAATAAAGAATATGAAAACATGAAATTCAAACCTCAAACTCTGCATGTTTGTGGATTTCCTCTGCTCTCTGTCGGCTGAGGATGAATTCGGCTTCATTAGCCACTCGGACAAGGTGATCCTTCATGGTGTGACTTAACAGCCTGGAAACAAAAAATGGGAACTGTTAATTTTTCAGTTTGGATCAATAATTATTACTAATATTTACAAACATACACTTCAGAGCATTTCAAAGAGCTGCTTAGCACAATCAAAGGAGTTGTAAACTGACAAGATGTGTATAACCCATAAAACACTTGTGAAGAGCCATGCAAAATCAGCAGAAAATCTAATTTGTGCAGCAGTAACAGAAGAAATACCTTAGTTACGTGTCTGTGGGAGCTAAATTACTTGTTAATGATATGCATCTGACAGGAGGTAGGATCATAGTCCCAACACGTGTAGCCACCACCTCAGACTTTATCGCATTAATGAAACATGCATGTTTGTTGGGTCGACCAAACCTCAGTGCAGCACTAAAGGTCAGAACTGTGCAAAGTGGAACAATAACAGAGCCTGAGAAAATGGAGGGCTGTAGGGGCTTCGGGGGCCAAGGGACCGCTGTAACCTAAGCTCGCTGTTTCAGCACAGGGCAGCAGGGGAGCGGAGGTGCAGGGGCCTCCGTAGCCTCTCTGGCCCTGTCCAGACCCTGCTATCAATAACCCGCTCTTCTCTGCAGGCCAACGACACGCCTGTGGGACGTTTGGAAGAGCTGCTTTGAGAACACTATGGAGCTATAAGTTACACTACCCTATATCCACAATGTCAAAACGAGACATGGCTTCAGAAAAGAGGACTAATATTTAATTAAATATGATGTAGTGTATTTAAGAAGTAGATATGTGATATGAGCTCCTGAACACCGTCTATATAGCAATTTGGCTTCCAACTAACATACAACTTTTTCTGTTTTTACGGTTGTTGATTTTGGTCATTTGATATCACATTTCTGAAAAAGGGTTATTTAAATGTTGATAAATTATACATTACTTGATTTATTTGAAAAACCATATAACCTTCAAAAATCACACTGCTGCAATCAAATGTAATGAAAATACAAATATTGTTTTTATTTTTTAGGCTTGAGCTAGGTTCTTGTTGAAACCAAGAGAAAAAGTTAAGTATTTAAGTATTACACTAGAGACTCAGCAGATCTAATGTAAATGGGCAGGCTGCTGGTTCCATAAAAGAAGCATCTGTTTTTTAAGTTTATCCACGCATCCAGGAGAAGATCAGAGGAGGACAGCGTTGATCCAACCAAAACAACAGAAACAGGACAGCAGTTCAAACCAATTGTGATTAATAAACCTGATCATAAAAAAAAAAAAAAACATTTGCAATGGAACTGCAAGGTGATCTTGCTTTTTCCTGAGGCTTTGAATAAAGATAGGGAAGTAAAAAAGAATATTTCTTGATAAATCACTGCAGTTTTAACGGTAACCTGCTGCAACATGAAGTACATTTGAACAAGAGTCTTTAAGTGAATTACAACCTTGTCTCCGTAAAGAAACCAGAAAACTCCATCACCAGCCTCATTATCATTACTGGGGATTAGTGGAGCCAAGTTTAAGAGCTGCAGATCAATACTGACCAGTGTGGGCTTTGTATTGGAAGTATATTGAACTTTTTTTTTTAAATAGGAAAAAAAAGAATAGAAATGTCAGGGGTAGTTTTTTTTTTTCTTTGGGCAGGTGTGAGACAGAGCTTCATGTGTCACCTGCAGACGGATAACTGCTGCAACACTGCTTCTTTCCCTTCCTTCACTCAATGACTCACTACATTCTGTCTAATAAAACTCGCATCCACTCTTCTCCATCTCCATTCTTATACCACTTGATAACTTCATCTAACTTGATAATTGACCATTTTGTCCCATAAAGGCTCACCTGCGCTCATAGTGCTGTAGCAGGTGTTTAACTTTTGAGTCGAAGAGCTGCAGTCTCAACTATATTTGTTCATCTCCAAGCAGCAGCTTCACACAGAGGGCTGTAATCTCACATGGAGTGTGGTAGCAGAGGAACACATGGCGGCTAATTCAGCTGATAATGACTTGAAGAGCATGAGAGCATTACATACCTGCCTTCGTTGACCAGCTCGATGAACGCCAGACCTGCGTTCTTCTGTATAGAGTTCTGCCATTCCTTCAATCACAAATCAGAATAGTATGCGTCAATAGAAACTCTTACAAGTTGCATAGGAGGTCATTCTGGTCATTGTAAACACTGTAAAAAAAATACAGTATATATGTACAATATAGTACAAAAAGTTGCCCTGAGCATATCATCACAATTTGCTTAATCTAAAAATGTATTCTTTTTTTTCATACATTATTTTTTGAAGTGACCTACCAATGTCTGTAATGTATGTAGAATTATGTATTTTTATAATTATATCACTTCTCGCAAAACAATAATCCAATATAAATCTAATCCTCATTTTGCTTCAGTTTAATAAGGATTCAACTTCAGTTTTACAGCAAAGCGTGGTCAGACATGAAGTGTGCATTTATCACAAGTGAATACACTTATTTCCTCCTGCTTTTGACTTGCGTTATGGTTCAAGGTGTCAGTCTAAACAATTCAAACCGCAGCCGAGCGAGACTTTAAATCCTCCAAGTGGCCGGGACAAGGGGAGAAGTAAACTCGGCGGTCATCGTCTCTCATGTTCTGTTCAATATTTCAACACCTCCAACACAAGCGTCAAAAGAATAATAAAGCAACAAGGTCATGGGGCCTGTCTGAACCAAGCAGCGCTTTTTCCCCTGCTTCCTCTCCGGGGACGTTGAGAAAAATGCATGAAAAGCATTAAGATTGGGATCCATGACTTGTATTTTATATTTACTGACTTTGTAACTAGCTGGGACAGAAATATACAGGCCATGGTTGCTTTCACTTAATACACATATGACCCGTCAAAAACAACAGAGGTTTGAAAAGAGGCTAAGACATGTAATTTGCTGTCATCACTGATAGGGGAAACTCAGTGTTTATCTAGAGGCTGCACTTTCAGCAAACCAAGAAAGCTCCTGAGGCCAGAGGAGTATCGACACTACGAATGAGGAAGGAAAGATCGGCTTACAAGTTTTAAAAACATATCCAAACTTACTCATGGGTAGGACAACTTTCAACCCATATACTACTCCTTCCCCCCTTTGAGAGCAAAAAAGCACCGCCGTCAGAATCAGAAGCAATCATAACCCACGCCAATGCAAACCACTCTGGCCAAAACGCCTGCGCACCGTCACTCTGTAGCTAAACGTGCGTCATGCAGATAACTGCCTAACACTTAACCTCGCTCATAACTGCTTTTTGTCGTGTGGAGCCATATTGGCATTGACCGTGTTTACAATACATTCTAAATAAAGAGGGCACACAGGGAATAAACGCCAGAGTTCAGAGTGGAAATTGTGTTTTGGAAGTTGGATGTTGGCACGGGGAATGCGGCAGTGGATTGGATTTTCAGGAGGAAGTATGTGAGTGCAGCCATGGGGCCTGCTAGATGAGGCATACGCTGCAGTTGAAGGACATTTACCATGAGTGTAACCAAAGCTGTGGCCGCGAGGAGGTTTCAGCGCGGGCCAAAGTCATGCGAGCTCGATTTCAAATAAACACCACAGGAAGTAAGGTTGTAAATAGAGCTGTGGTTCTCAAGACAAGCAGAAATCCAGATACATTAAGACTTCACTGATGATTAAAAACAGTGACGAAAGAAACTACTGAAACGTAATGCAAAGCTTTTAGAAGGGCTGGTCTTCTTTCAGGGCCTGCTGATACAATATGGATCTCGATAGACATGACACGATACCCTAGACTGGAACTATTTCTTATCTAGACACAGGGGACATTCAATTTGATGCAATTCAATACAATTCTAAATAACACAAAACTATTCAGAAAAAAAGGCTTTTAGCCCCTTTTCTAACGCTCACCACATTTTAAAAAAATACACTAATGATCGATTTATAGTTCATTTATTGATTTTTTTCTTAACCCTTGTGCTATCCTCAGGTCTAATTGACCTGTCAGTGATTTTAAAAAAGTACCCTTTTTCAAGCTGAATTTTGACGTTTCCTAACTTGACCAGCCCTGTGTCATTTAGACCCTTTTAAACCCTAGTTTAGGGTATTTTCTATTTCTAATCACCATGAAGGTTCATTTTGACCCGAGGATGGTGAAATATATTTATTTTATCTGAAAAGTGAAACAAAACATTGTTCTATAATAAATCAATATTATGTATAATTTTTAAAAAACCACACTTCTAGCTTTTAGTGTCTTTTATTTTAGTTTTATAAATTAGAGCATCGTTAAATTATTGTGTGCAATATGATTATTAATGCTTAAGTTCATATTTTAAATCTAGATTTAAATCTGACTGCACATAAGTCTAAATAGTTTTCATAGATAAATATTAATTAGCAAATTCACTGGAGTAACCCAAGCTCAGTCCTTTATTGGATTTGTTCATTCATTTACAGCAACATATGAAAGACAGACTTTATGGAACCAACGAATTGCAAGTCTATGAACTAAAATACAATATTATTCATTCATTTCATTTTAGCGGAGACCTTGTGATTGTCAATAACAAACTGAACGTCAAAGCTGATGATGCGCGGAAACCCTCAGTTCTAAATTAGATTTGATGAACGACGTTGAAGCCATTGGCATTTGGTGAACGTGGACAGAGGTGATAGCAAAACTAATGGTGTCGTTATAGCCTAAGAAATGGCTCTTCTAGTAGAATTTAAAAAAGCAATGACCCTGATCTGGAGGACATCTTGTGGTGACAAAAAAGAACCGGGGACAGCTCAGTGATAGAATATTGGATTTTGTCTGCCCTGGTCAGCAGTGTCACGGCTTTTATGACCACATTACGGACAATGACCGGCACACTCCAGATGAGAAGATACAAGCAGCCATTTGTGACCTGAGACCTTTCACCTGACCTCCTAACAGAAGATATGGTCGAGAAAGCGCTGATCTTTATTAAGTAATCATCAACCTCACAAACGTAGGCCCTGCTGGACAAGCTGTGTTCGTCCCTTTGAATAAACGTGCACTGCTGTATTATTATTTAGCCCATGTCTAATCCAATTATAAGTCAGTGAGACAGTCCTGTTTGGTCTCTGTTCCAAAGACGATGGCATTGAGTCTAAACACATGCCCTGCACTTCCGTCATTACAGCTGATTATCCATAATCAACATCTAAATATACCACTACACTAGTGAGAAAACCCAGACCTCCAGAGTAAAATGGCCTTTCAAACATCGGGCCCGCCACAACACAAGGAAAACATTCTATAACACAGCAGAAAGAAATGGTCCCGTTTGCCCAGAATAATAAATAAGTCACTATTGCTTGTTGGTGGCATCACTCATAATCACAAGTATTTGTTGGTTTGCAGCTATGGGGGATAGAAATTTTAATGGCATGCATACAAAAATAAATCTCTTTGCCAAAAAAAGGTATAGCAGTCAAGTAAGGTAAATGTTCTAAGAGCTACTGATGTTTTTCTTAAATCAGATGGCTGGCATTCTTCTAACCCAGACTAAATTTTTTATTTCACAAGGTTGTTGACTGCTCTGCATCCCATTCATTTGGTCTTAGAAAATGGCTTTTTCCTTACTTTCTCACAAATTCCTCACAACTTTACTATTCAGTGTGATTAGTGTAAAGTCACGTTTTATAGTTGTTGCATTGTTGTATAGCTGTCTAATAAAACAATTAGCATGGCTGACATGTATAGTTGTCAGCAGTCCAAATATGCATGTTCCAATGGTATTTGGCTAAATGAAAAACAGACACTTAGTGTATTTGTGTTTTCTTGCTTCACAGTCACAACTCAGAGAATATTTACAGATGTCCAAATATTTACATTGCAGGGTCTCTGAGAGCTTCATGGAGTTACACTTACAAACTACAGTAAAACAAAGTGAAAAAATGTGACCAAAGTAGCTAAGCATTTCAGAGACATAAAAAGGAAAAGTGAGTAAATATATGTATACAGAACTCTGTCAGACAACATGGGTTTCTAGATTTGCAAGTTGTCTAAAATGTAGTTGTAGTCCATTTATGGACATGGGTCATCTGCCCCTTATAATGGCTCTCATTTACTGTCTTGCGTTTGAATGGTTTGATTCTGATCTTTGATCTGTGTTTGCAAATTTGATCTGTTTTTTAGGGTTATTTAAAACAAATTGAATTGAAGTTGGTATATTTATTGAAATATACAAATGCCAAACCAAGTAATTTCATGATACATCAACAAGGTTTCTATAAAGTTTATGATTAATGGCAGTATATATATATGATAATTAATTCATTTAAATGTTCTAATATCACTGACCTAAACTATGAAAACTATAAAGTACATCATAATAAAATACCATGTTATGCATTATGTTTATCACACATTACTTCTACTCTTAACACATGCATCTCCTTGAATTTCCCCTCCACAGGAGCCAAGTGGCTGTAGCATGCTTTAAGCAGCAGGGCAGCAGTGAAGGGAGAACATGGGGAGAAGCAAAAGCATTCCACAGCCTTATAACTTTGGACCTGTCAGGTATGAAAACAGGGCCATCGCAGCAGAGTGCCAACTCCAGATAGTCATATATTTGAAAAACAATTCGCTTTCTATTAGGTAAAAATATCTTCCAGTTTGTGCCACAAATGACAAATAAGCATTTTTTTTATTTTATTTTTATGAAAAATATTCCAATGTGTTTTTAACTGCAAAAAAAATAAAGCTTATCCAAAGGTGTGCCAGAGGCCAAAAATCCATGCATGTAAAAACTGTAGAACAAAGCAAGGACCAGTTAGATGGAATATATTATGTAGTTACATTGTTTTGTGGTTGGAAAGTTAAGTACTCCAGCTTTACCAACTTGAATGCATTTAATTTTAAAGAATATATGCAAAGGAGAACTATAATCTGCACAGTGCTTTCAGAAATTGCCATGGCTGATAACACTGGATTAGTTGATTATTTATTCAAGCTGTTAGTTTTACATTTAAAGTTTACTTAGTTGACCCTGAGGCCGACTACTGACGACGCATTTGAAACAATTCAACAGTAAAAACTGCTGGGAGCCAAATTAAAACTCATTTATTCTCAGTCTCCTGTCTGATTCTCTCCTCGCAGTTAGACTTCACTTCCTGTCAGGAAACCCCCCTTGACCCTAGCCTCAATGCACACACTACCCCCGTTCGCTGTCTCCTCTCCGGGCCGCATATCTGGCAACCGGCAGGGTGCCTGCAAAATTAAGTGCCAGTTGGTGTTAGTGTGTTTTCCCTGCGTCTCTCAGGAGCGCACCTTCTTGGAGGATATATGGGGAGTGGCGGGGCACAACTTTAAAAACAGGGCCAGTCTGAGGTGAGAGGGGGCCGGGCCAGGGCAGAGGAAAAATAACACTTTGATTTGCACTGATCTTGAACCCTACGAGCCTGTTAAACCGCGCAGTGGGGTACGGGGCCTGGCTGTGAGCAAAATGACGGGGAATGTATTTGCGTCCCCGCGGTTATGGCACATTCCAACGCACGTCTGCGAGCTTCCCGACTGGTTTGTACAACATGGCGTGCCCTTGATGTATCAAAGGCTGGTGCAACAGCGGGGAGAGAAAGAAATATGGCTGCCAACAACTGAGGAAAATTACTGTTTAGCACGTCACTGCACTGACTAATCACTTATAGCACACTCTTTTGAAACATCAAAAGTAATGACTTTTTTGAGGCTGATGTTGATTTTTTTGCGTTTGAATGACCAATGGCCGATTTATTAATTTTCTAATGGCAATTACATTGTTATCCAACAATTTGCCTTATGATTATTGCAACTGCAACTGGGATGCCTGTGTCTGCAGGCAGCACTGATTATTCACTGACTGCAGATGCTGGGGATAAGGCAATAAAGATTCAGTTTGAAATTAACTGGATTTCACAGTTGAAAACGTAAATACAAATATGAGTCATTCTGTTTTGGGATAATATAACAACCTTCAGATCTTTGTAATTCAGAACTGATTCTTGAAAGTGTTTTTTATGAACATCTTAACATCGTAAGCCAGAGTGTGAACCTCTTGTGACAAAATACTAGTCAATCATCCATATTTACTCAATGAAAAACCTCCCAGCCTTCCTGTTAATCCAAAGACTTCACATGATCATATGCTTTAAGGCCATGGGGCCACAGTTAACCTGTTTAACAGATGGGAGCTTCTGCCGGACTCAGTGAGGAGAGAGACATGGACTTCCCCAAACACTTGGCTCCTGCTGACCTTAGACCCTCTGACCTGAAGGGTAGAGCTGAAGCAAGTTTAAACCCAGTATTAAGGAACAGGAACAGGGCACAAGTGTTTGATCTGTGAGCCATAGAATCAATAGAATTAGTAAACTTGTATTGTGTATTACTAGTTTACTAAGGCGACAGTAGCTCAGTTGGTAGAGCATTGGCCTTAAGGCCAGAAGGTTGTGGGTTCAATTTCCACCTCTGCACCTTCTCCACCGACTCCCACTGATGACTGCTGTTGTTGTGTCCTTGGGCAAGACACTTAACCCCACTTTGCCCAAAGCCCCCGCTGGAAGATCTCAGCTCCTGTGGACTCACCACCCGCAGAGGATCAGTGAGGGGCTGGTGCTATGAGACTTGGTTGGCATCTCTGATTGCCACCCCCCTGACCCAGAAATGGATTAAAGGGTAGAAAATGGATGGATGGATGGTATTGTGTATTGTCAAACAATTAATTCTACTTAGATTGGCAATAACGTTTGAGCGATTTAGATCCTTTTTATAATTATTAATCTATGTAAATCTGAGTGTAATAAGGAAAATAAATATGTGCATAAAAGTCAATTACACATGTTACATATTATAAATACATGACTAATAGTTTGGAGGTGTTCCGCATTGAGCTCCAACAATAGTGAAAAGTATAAACTAGAACTGCACATTACAAAGAGATGCAGAACATGATTCAACACCACAGTAGGTAAACATCTCACTAGCATTGCTGTGCTGAGGGATCTTCAACAGCAGTCTCATGGTGTTATCTTGGCTACAGTAAATGGAAAACAAGATTTGAAAAAAATACAGCTCTAGTTTTCCGTCACATCTTTGGGTAATCTTTTTCACAAGATTTAAAAATGGAGGCCCCCCTCACTCAGCCAATCAACCCAAATTAGCCCAAATCGCAAAGGGCAATGCAGACTGTTGGGACAAACCAGTACTAGTGTATTTATGAAGAAAAAATTTAGCCCCCAAAAGTTTAACTGTCAAAAATTGTGCCGATGGACAAAGAAACACAACATTACACTTCTTTTGATCATATTTATAGTGGATAAGTAGTGCAGTGGCATCTTTTAAAAGACAAAAAAGGTTTGCCCACCACTATAAAAAAACATTGAACAACACCTAAAAGACAGTTTGCACAATAGAGACTAAAGCCTGGTTCACACGAGACGATTTTAAAATTGTCGGCCGATTTTTCTCCGTGTTAGACCCCACACGGGGAGATTAAAAATCCTGCGTCTAACCACTTTGGTCGTGCAGTGTGTGGTGCGTAGCCACACGGCAAGATCACGCAAGCCACAAACATCACACACGAACCGACACCCCCCCCCCCCCCCCCCCCCCGAGCATTCCCAGGTCAGACGGAAATCTCACAAAATCTCTCAAGATCAAGCGTGACTTCAGAGTAAACAGTCATGGCGGACGAAGAGGATGCAGTGGCGATAGTGTGCAGTTTGTTGTTAACAGAGAAGACACGTAATCCAAAGAAAAGGCAATGGTCAAAGCCATGCTGCTGTGTTTTGGTTTTTTTCCGGTGTTTCCTCACCGGCTTGTCACCTCGTCTTCTTATTGGCTACACGCCGTAGTCATGGCAACGCGCTCGCTTGTCCTCGGAGGACATCACACACGACCAGAAATCGGGCCAAAACAATCCAACATGTTGGATATCCCCGATTTGAGATTGGGAGCAGTCCCGATGTCCTTCCGAGCGACGAGTGCAGTCTTAACACACCACACACGGCAGGATAATCTGTAAGATTTTGTTACGGAAATCGGAGCGTTTCTTAAGATTGTCGTAAGGGGTAAATCGGGTCTAAATCGGCCTAAATATCCTGCCGTGTGAACCAGGCTTTAGGGGTCTAAACACTACACATTATGTATCAGTATTCCTGCTTGTTCTGCCATAACACAGCAGCTATTTTTCTGTCTAGACTTTGCCATCTACAAACAAGTGCCCCCCAACCTCGCAATTCTCCATCTTCCTTCCACTTCCACTCCACGTACAGGATGCATTTCTGATAAATGGCAGAAGGATGGATGGGCTGACAGAGGGGCCGGACAATAATGGCTGATCTACAGGACACAAATGCAGCTACTGAGGAGATTTATGGCCCAGCGCTCGACATTCGCTGTCCGGTAGCCGATGAGATGATTTCTCAAAGCTCTGTCCAGACATGAAGCAGCACAAGAAAAAGCTCTTCTCTTGTCCCAGAGCATTATTTATTAATCAGATGTTTTAGGTGGAGGCCACTTCAAGATGTGTACCCAGGAAACAACAGGCTGGCTGTAAATATGACAGAGATAGAAGCAGTAGTGAAAGTGTCAGGAAGAATCAGGAGCAAAGGAGGAGTGGGGAGACAAGAGGTGAACACTTCTTCAGACAAGCACGGGGTCATGGAATATAAAAAAATTACAAGAAGCTCCTTGTCTACGAAAACAATCTTGACACTGAGCATTTATAAAGGCAACAGTTGAAACACTATGGGTTTTGGGTTGGCAACAAGATCTCACTCCAGCTGTTTGCAGAAGATGCTGGGATGGTACTGGCTGGCCTTGATGGACAGGCAAAACGTGTAGGTATTTCCCAAGTACAATACAGGATTTCTATCTTTTAAGTCAGAAAGCCTTGGATCTTTCATCTTTGTTCTATGGGTTGAAATTCCATGTAGTTATAAGTCACTTTATTACTTGTCAAGTTAAACAAAAAGTTAAACAGAATGCCACTTTGATTAGAAAACAAGCTTCAAATATCAATATTGTCACTTAATGTAGTTCACTTTTTGCCATATTTCATTCTTGCCACTGCAGTAGCCTATACAATCATCAATTCTCCCTTGTATATTCAGCAGTCCAAAAAGATCAATATTTGATTTGAGAACAAGGCCAAATGCCACCCCCGCAGTTAATGTCTGATCAAATGGTCCTTTAATTGGGAGCACGCTTGTATGAACGCAGAGTCCGAGCACTATCAAACAGCGGTTTACCATCCCCTCCTCAAAGCCAGGCTGATGTTGTGGCCAATGCAACTTCTAGAAGCTCCCTGATTAAAAACTGCTCTGTGATCCCCAGCCTCCTGACCCCTAGCCCCGGCTCTACTCCATCTCAAAACAGCAGAAATTAATTAAAATTTCACACAGTCGCATCTTGTATGGAGGCTGCGGCGGGGGAAATCAATCAACATCATCTCCAGCTATTCCCCCCGGGTTCGCAGGGAAGCCAACAGTCATGTGATGGCTTCGCGATTGTGACAGTGACCCAGGAGTGGGCCCAGTTAGCCTCAAGCAGAGAATGTGGCGAAAATGCATCACTTGATCAATCAATAGTATTCTTGGTATAAATATACTCAACATAAAGTTATCCTTCACAAGGATGGTAATATTGGATGTATTGTAGGATTATCTAATATACAGGGAACCCCACATTCTTTAGCACAAAATTTAAGCCAAAATGAAGTCAAACATTTTCTATTGAATGAATTCATAAAATATCGTCAAACCACTTGTATAGTGGAAAGTATTGTTTTGAAAAGCTGTAATGCATATAGCATTCATAATTTGAGGATATTTTGAGGACAAGCTTGTTTTAACACAGAATGCATTGCATCTGGTCTGTTCAATATACAGGTGAGAATATTCTAATTTTAACAGTTTCACCTGTAACGGTTTTGTCCATATCAAATAAGTCTGACCAAACACATTTCTGGGAGCAACATTGCCTGATGTGGAGTGCTTGAGGCAAGGAAATAAAGAATCCAATGTCGAATAAAAAAAAGGCATGTTGCTCAGCAGCCAAAGCTTCTGCAACGCTTCCTGTCAGGCATCTGATCGCTTCCTGTGCCAGAGGGCCTAACAAACTGCCCTAAATAACGTCATCAATCATGGCGCTGGCTTAGCCTCACAGCCACACATGGAGAACAAACACACAAATAATTATAAATTGTAATCTAGCCTGGAGCAAAGTCTGTCCCTTCTTTACTTCTCCCCTGTGCAAAGCTGTGTTCGCAGAACAGCCATATCTCTGCCCCCCCAACATCCTCCTTCAACAATAAAATTACATTTGCATTAGCTGTGAGAGAATTTGGTTGGATGATTTATTGAAGCAATCAACACCGGGACCGAGCGATTCTCGCAGGAAAAGCCCGGTTGTCTATGTGTGCCGGTGTGGGGACATTGGGTGGGGTATAGCGCTGCTAAAAGAATAGGAGAAATGGCTTCAGCTGGGGGTAGGACGGCAGCACAAACGCAACGAAGCAATCACAGAGATTCTGCCTTTGATTAGATTAGCATTAAACAACAGCTTGACAGATATGACAAATAGCAGCATTAGTGAGTGTCATTCCACCCTTTGGTTTTCTGTCCAGGCTTCACTGCTGCTAACCTGGCATCATATCCTCACCATTCACAATCTATGGCTTCAAAGCAGAGTTGAGGTCCCACTGCATTGGCTTTTTAGTGGAGAAGTGGGGTGAATAATGGGAAGCAAATAGGGTTAGAGAAGGGGAGGCGGTGTGGGGAGAGGAGCATTGTGACACCCACTTTTTCTGCAGAAAATAGAACTGATAATAAAACAGAGCAGGGCAGTGGTGAGAGGGACCATTAATCATGTGTGTTTTTGTATTATCAGAGAGGTTCTGGAAGCCGAGCGAGTTGTGATTATCGGTTGTACAATTGGAGGAACTATTGAAAGTTTTTTAATTATTTTCAGGGATAACAAAAGCCTAAAGAGATTGAAGAGCATTTGCACTAACAACCTGAAGTTCAACCCTGTCAAAGAAACGTTTTAGTGAAAATAAGTAGTATGAAAAATGTCAGAATTTCAGCAAAATGATTCATTGCTACCTAAATTATTATTATTTCACATTCTAAACGTAAATGGACAAAAACAAAAAAATCTATTCAACTGTGTGATAATACCTCAGGTACAGAACTTATTTCAAATGTACATATATTGGGCACCAAACAAAGTAACTCCACAGCCTCGTATCCACCCTGTGACCCTTGATGTGACTCAGCCTTCCTGGAGTGAAGTATTGACACGGCCAATCATCGATCCGCCCACGCCTGCTTATGATCCCAGAATTAGTATTCATGAATCCGCCAGAACCTAAATAAACTTGGCAACAAAACACCCACAAGACAACAGAGAGGAGAGAGCTAATCAATGCCAAGCACCATCAAATCTACATTATCCCTCCTCATCAGTTTGGTCTGGGCCACAAGAGGCTACACCGGGTCAAAAGGTGACACGGACAGGCCGGCCACCCTTGACCTGCAAACCAATATTCACAGGCAAAGATGCTTTTCTCTCAGGTTTCTGTGATCAGAGAGAGGATGGGGAGCCAGGCGAGTTGCTGTGAGGGGTAGATAAGGTGTGCTCTCTGCTGCTGATTTAATGGAGTCGAGGTAAGTGCGATAGATGAGAGGTGGGTGAAGCAGAGGACAGGTAGAAGGCCAGTTAAAGATGCCATGCTCACCTGAGAACACAGAAGCATGACCAGTTCTACCACCGAGCTGCTGGACTTCATGCACACCAGGCCTGGAAAAATAACATTATAAAGCAAAAAAATATTGTTATTTTTGGGAAGTGGGCATTCCAAAGACACATAATGTCATATAAAGTCATCATACGTCTTAAGTGATAATGTTTTTGCTTTTTTATTATGAAATGTTTTGTAAAGTCTATGCGTATGTGCTCTGCTATACACTTTCCTTGCCTGGCAGAAAATGCTCTTTAACTAGTTTCATTTTTAAGGCAGTAATATATACCCTATATACCTCAGCACTTTTGTGACCACAGAGATAATCTAACCTTGCACCATCTGCACTGAACACGATAGTATTGATGTGCCTAATGTGTCAACATGATGTGACTGTAAACTAATACATATTTGGGCCTTGTATT
The DNA here is from genome assembly GCA_964034765.1 of Knipowitschia caucasica. Lineage (NCBI taxonomy): Eukaryota > Metazoa > Chordata > Actinopteri > Gobiiformes > Gobiidae > Knipowitschia > Knipowitschia caucasica. The sequence continues at coordinate 15,981,129 of OZ035825.1, read as the reverse complement.
ACAGCTCTCACTTGGTCAACATATGTCCATTGATCCCTAATGGTGAGGGCCGAGCTCTTAGGGCAGGGGGCTGTTGGAGTGTCCGCAGTGTGCTTCTAGGGCGATGGGACAGGCCATAACACAGTAGCCTTTGGTCTTTAGCGTTGCCGCCTGTAACGTTGAGACGCATGCTCTGGTTCCACACACCATTCCCCTCTCACCAGGCCCCCCTGCAGCTATCAATCAACTTTCCATTTTGTTTGGTGGCAGCAGACATCCCAAACACTGCTATTAGTGGCCTGGCCTCTGACCCAGCCCCCTGGAAACCTTCAGCACGACCAGCAGCTCGCGTGCTCATCAGACTAGTGGATTAACAGCAGCCTGTGCATGTAATTTCATTCAAATGAGGCAGGCGCAAGGCAGGGGAGTGATGGGGAGCCCATGACTTCCAATAGAATGGGTGATCCGAAATGTGGTCATGTGACTTGCATACATTTTATGAAGGCTAGAATAAACCTATCTGAACTCTAACTTAAGTCAGAGTGGTTGCAATTAAATATTATCAAATATTATGGAAAGGTAAAATCAGCAGTGGATGAAAGCATTTTCCTTTATTAGTTTGAATGAACATTGTTGTTGTAGTGGTTCTTCTCTGTTGACCTCAGGCAGTCGCATTGGATATGTGGAATAGTCCTAAATTGTGGCACTCATTTTTCCCAGGTTTTAACATGACGTTTTAAGTGCTTTGTGACCCTGTCTGCGATAGGCGCTGTATAAAAAAAGTGTTCTTAGTACTTACTTACTCTCAAACTACTGAAAGTAATGGTTAAATGGTTAATGAGCAAGCCTGCCTGAGAAAAAGAACTCTGCAAGTTAAGTTGACATCTATTTTAGTAATAAGCTATTGTTCTAATCTATGTCTCTGCATCCAAAATCATCTGTAGTTAGAAGTGTATGGTAAAGTTTTAACAATGCTTCTGAATGAGCAATGAATACAATCTCCAAAATTCTTCAGCTCTGGACACTGTCTGAAGCCAAACTCCATTCAACAAATAGATATTGTGTAATAAGGAAAACAGCTTTCATCTACTGTTCTTAATAACTTGTATTTACAGTGTTTATTTAAGTTGTAAGTGATGTTGATTTGCTACAACTGTTTCTACTCACTTGTGCCTTCAATGAGCAGCTCCTGCCCATGACTTCCAAGCAAAGTCCGGGACAAGAAAGGCGCAAAGTCCACAAATATCTCCCTCAGCAAAGGAGCGGCTTTCTCCAGCGCATTCTCCAGACGCTCTGATATACTAGAAACGACAACAAAAACACATTAGCAAGATGATAAATCCACAAATCATTCCCAACTTTGAGAGTGAATCTTATTGTTTATTTGACTAACAATATCTGCATACGAGAGGGATTGTATATGCTTTTTCAAACAGCTGATGGCGTGTGTGCGTAGAGTCAGAGAAAAGAAGATGAATCACCTCATACTGGGGGTTGTGTTCTGGGTCACGGGGGAGAGTGGGGGGACAGATGGCAGGCTCGCGCTGGCTGGAACCTGGCCTGCTGCAGGGAGAAGCCAAAGATACTCCAGTTATTAGTCTGATAGACAAGTCTGCACATAAGCACAAAGGCTTTACACCGTAAACCTGTGAGAAAACATGAAACAATGTAATGTCCGCCATTTAAATGTGGTCCAAGCAAGATTTATGGGCAAGTAGGCTGGTGCAATGATGTACTATGAAGACAATATGCCATTCTTTATTTTTATTTTTTTGCACAGACACAATAATTAACAGCAGAAACAAGTGAAAAATGTGAGTGTGGAGGTGAGTATGTCATTGTAGGACTATTGTGTGGTTGTACATTTGGAAGGAAAGTTTAAATAATATTTCGGAAAAATATAAGATTTTTTTACTTTCCAATCTGTTTGATTGTTTCTGCCTCTATACCTCTGGTACCTACTAATCGAAATGTTAATGATGGGCGGTGAAGTTCTCGGTCAACTGCAGTGTCAACTTTGCAGTGCCATTTTTATTGGCCTTTCCAGGGGGGTAGATCTAATTTTTTCAATTGATATATGATTCAACACATTTTCTCTTCCAAGCAAAGCATCATTATTTTGAATACAAGCTGGACAAATAAAAGGAGAATCCCGAACTATTGCATTGTACAACTTTTGGGGGCAGCAGTAGCCTTTCACCCACAAACCCAAATGTTGGCATTTCAAATCCAGCTCTCAAAAACTATAGTGTAACAACATCTGCCAATCAATTATTAATCTATTGACCTGTTTGCTTTTGACAAAAAACATCACACAAGGTGCACCTATATCAACCATTGTGAGTTTTTTAATTTGGATATTTGAGTGGTGACTTGAAACTTTTTAAAAGATTGAGAACTCTTAAAATCAATAACTGAAAGAAATAAAAGTAAAAGATGCAAGGAAAATGTAGGTTAACATTTGTTGGAAGTCATGTCGCTGTATACAATCTGACCTGTATTCAGGATCTCGTGTAGTAATTATTCTACTTTGCCACATGGGTATATAACAGTATATGATTTAGAAAAAAAATGATAATAATTGTTGACTAATTGTTGATCAACACGTCTTTAGTCAACTACAGGTCTGCTCAGCAGGCTACAGTTTCACTTGGTTTAAGTAATTATAACAAAAACACATAATAATTTCCTGAAATTGAAAGAGACTTTTTTGTAATAAAACTATTTGAGAAATTCTATTATTGTTAAAGAAGGTTTACTGATTCACAGACTTACGTCAGTCAGTAGCTACCATCCGCAACAAAAAGTTTCTAAATTCATTCATATATTTATGAGTATTATTATAGAACTTAAAGGACAACTCACCCTCAAATCCACTTTTTTTTGCTGATAAACGGTATAAATGAGTGTCCAATAGTGTTGTCTACATATCCTGGTCATAATCTTGTCACTTTGGTGCAAATTAGTTGAAAGTTAGACTTTCTGCCTAAAACCGTCTGTGAGGCGCCATCTGCTGGCGACCTGTATTACTACATTTGAATTTTGAATCTGGCGCCAACACTGGCACAGAAGTTGGACCTGACGTCTGCAAGTTGGACCTGACGTCAGCAGCCCCCCGCCCAGAGCAATGTAAACGGCCCAGTCTCGTTCACGCCCCCTTTAGTCCTCCAGGCTACGCCCATTTAGAGGAAGATTTGAACAGGAAATGTGAGTGACGTAAGCTCCGAGGAGCGGGGGTGAGAACCACTTTAAAATAACTAAGCTCGGTGATAGTTTTTGCAACAATTGTGTGCAAGTTACCTCCCCATATATTAAAAATGAGATATTGCATTCAAGCATACCAGTTTACCCTTTAGGGCAGTTTTTGCGAGGATTTCATTACGGGACTAAAAAGTGCTTTACGACTCCATTCAGACTCCGACTCTCTCCGACACTCCGAGTGCATCTTTGATTGATCTGCCAGTAAATTCACTTACCTGTGCCTCATAAATAAGCTAATGCCCAGCTGAATATAGAGGAGGGGGAGGGGGGATGATCTGTGCTTGTTTTCCCAGCCATGATGGTCTCAGAGCAAGGATAACTCTTCAGGAATGACAGACAGTGGAATGTGTGTATGTGTGTGTCGAGGTGTTAAACAGCACCATCTGACTAAGGCCCTCTCCAGCTCAAGTAGCCCCTTCAAACAAAGAGGAGTAAATGAACGTCTCCATTAGTCCTCCCACTGCCGCACTAAAACACACAGGGCCAAAAAGCGTGTTTACTCAGTGCGGCAAGCTGACAGAGGGAGGCGTGCGGACTGCTTAACCAGTGATCGTGGGCCGTGCGTACAAAATGGAGCGAGCGGGGGTCCTTTCTTATGAAGCGCTTAATTTCAATTCAATCACATTTATTTTTCCATATCCCTAAACCACAACAGTAGTTATCTCGAAGGACTTTACAAAACCGTCAAATTCGACAAGACAGATCAGAGAATAAAACGGTTCAAACACAAGAAATGCAATGATAAAAAACAAAGAGCCATCAGTCCATAAGGGCCAGGTGACCAATATCCATAAATATTGTTGAATATTGAGTGTGCTTGATCATGTGTTGAAGGACACTTCCAACACTCCTGCAACGGCAAGGAAAAACTCCAATATAAAAAAACCTTGGAAACCTTAAACTGGGGAGCGAAGAACAGATTAAACAAATTCCATGGGATATTTTAAGATGTGCCTTAAGATACTTACTAGTACTGTAGTCAACCAAAGACATTCCCGAACGATTGTCCCCGATTGTATAGTCAAATGGCAAAAGTATTGTATGTAAATTTTACTCTTAAAACTCAAATTTCATGCTAAAAAAGGGTTTGAAGTAGATACTTAAAGGTTAATTTAATTTTCCCCATTTTTGGTGTGCTTCTGTAGAAATCCTTTTTGATTTAAATAAAATAGATCACAGCAGCAGAGGTAGAGTTGGTTTGGACCATTTTCTCTGCTCTTGTCCAAAGTGAAATGCTGAATTCTTTGTTAGCATTTTTCAAAAATGTTGCATTCCTCCAGAGCAGCCATTCCCAAACTCAGTAACACCGAGGCCCCCTTAAAAATTTGACGGGTCTGCGTGGCCCCCCAAAATAATAACCAAGAAGACAACATTAAGAATAGGCTCTTCTGGTTATTTTATTTTGGGGAAATAGCCTCTGCTACAAACATTGTAATACAAAAATGATTACAGTGGATTATTCAAGTCAAATAATGAACACAAATATTTTAATATTACAAACAAAACATTATACATTTAACATTAAATAATTATATATTTTTTTTTATGACCTCCCGCGGCCCCCCTGCAGTACCCTCGCGGCCCACCAGGGGGCCGCGGACCCCACTTTGGGAGACACTGCTCCAGAGGATGTTTGCCTGATTTGCTTGGTTCGGACCATGAATCCTGTCTGCTGTGGTCTGGACCAGTGCAAAACCATGAACACTGTACTACAGCAACATCTCAGGTAGCAAAAGTAAACAATGATTAGTTGACTCATACAATTGATTTTTAGTGATTTAATTGATTTTTGAACGTTAGGTTTACAGTTTGTTCGGGGTTGATGCTGTGTTTGTTTTATAATAAGAAATCAGAAAGTCATTTCATGTTATTTATTTTAAAGTTGACAGATACATTATTTAAATAAGGGGCAGAAAGCTTACCTTCATATACCCAGGCTTAAACAATAACTTAAATATTATTTTTAATATGAACTACCATTTAAATTAAAAGCCTATTCCTCTGTTGTCATTGTGCCTGTTATTGAAAATCTCTAATCTCTATAAAAAACAGGTGCCTCGTAAAAATTGCATGAGGATATACGCCTCAACAATGTCAAAGTAAACTTAATCTTGTGAGTCTCGAGGGGACTAGCACTCATCAGTTCGGAGAAGGCCTGTTGAATTATCAGTGCGCATGTGCCTGTCGGCATGTGTGCATGTGTGCATGTGTGTGTGTGTGGTGTGTGCATACTGACCTCCTGCAGGGTCTGTGGACGTGCTCTGGGAGGCTTCAGTCGCAGATACCACAGATACGCTCTCCAGAGGTGTCCCCCCAGACGCTGAGATTGCGCTAGCTGCTGGAACAGGAGCGGATGGGGCAGGGGCCAGGGCAGGAGCCGGGGCAGGAGCTGGGCCAGGGGCCGGGGCCGGGGTCACTCCCGGCTTCTTTGGGGCAACAACAACGCTTCTGTAAAGAGAAAATGCAAGGTTTTTTTTATTTGTACGCAGGTAATAGTTTTCACACTCTCCATGTTGAGACAACGCAGGTGTGGTATCATTATCAAAGCCATAGTGTCACCATACCGAAACTTGATATAGCTTTTAATATCATAAACAACAGTATGAAACATCATAACAGTAAGCTGACAATAGAAGGTGGTTTTGTGCATTCTAACTAGTGTTCATAATTGTGGAAAAAAACCTT